>OX467303.1:19714200-20964200 GCA_950108535.1 Agriphila straminella | reverse complement strand
TGTTTTTATAAAAGGCATACGATCTTTATATTTGATCCTCCGCTGATCCTCAGACATAGGTCCGAGATTCACCGATGAATAAAAATGGACCACCAATCCTAAGACCATCAAGATTCGTCCGACACGATACTGCCATTACCGTATGAATATATGGATTTTCTTGGTGAAATAACTGTGACCTCTCCGTCCTTATTGTGTTTTACTCAATTTATTCCATAACGTCTTTACATGCGATAAATATTCAGCTTCTTTTAGTTTTGTAAGATCCTGAAGTTTTCTTTAGAGGTCAGTAAAATTTAAATTTACGCTTGTTAATCTAATAAGTCACGAGGATTACGTAAACTTACTTTTATATATATTTTTATTTTATCCAACGTAAGCGTAATCAGCTTTACCAAATAAAATCAATACCTAACTTTTATTTTCCAAACTACGAACAGTGTCGGTTTATTTTTATATTTACTTTATTTCCTTTTAAAGTATTGAATAAATCCTTTTACAATGCAGCCAGTATTATGGAAATAGTATTTTTTTGTTTTTCATTTTTATTTTCACTGTAACATTCGGCTCACTCAGCCTCTATACTTTTTTACAATAGGTTTTTAATAATTTTTTTTCAGATCAGTGGTTTTAAATCAGCCAATATGTACCTACTACACGCACAGCATTGATGGAGCACATTAGCAACTAGTGGGGTATTAATACGTGGCAAGCAACTTGGCAAAATCGTTTATGAATTATTGTGGATTCGATTTTACAAACGATTGTCGATAAAAAGCGCTAATTGACTAAAGTCGCCTGCCAAGTCGCTCCATGTAAATACCCCATTAGAGACTATACTAAATATACTTACTGATGATTTAGTTAGTTGAATCAACTTGTTGAAAGTTGACAAATCGCGTAGTGAATAGGCAAGTTGAAGTTTATCTTTAGTACCCGTAGCACGATCATAAATCGAGAAAAAAAATGCGCGTAAAAAATTCGACACAGTGATTTTGTATGGGAAATTTGTACGGCTCCATCTACCGCCGAAAACCGAAATTATATTTCTCATACACGAATCCCCTGTCGAGTACTTTTACGTGCGTTTTTTTACGATCTATAGGGTACAGTAGAGTAGAATAAGATAAATCTCGACTTTAACAAATTAAATCAACAGATTGAATTGTGTGTTGAGTCTAGACGCTAAATGAATCGACGGCTCCGCTGATGTATATACGGACCAAAATCAGCTAGCGAGCTGTTTTCCACGAAGCTGGAAGTATAATATGACGTTAGTCCGATATTGAGGGATTAACTGGATTTTATCGAGAGTATCCTGTTTTTGAGACAGCTACCGTATTACGGCCGACAACCTAGATAGCCCAGACATTTATAAACACTGTTTTTTAATAAAGCATACATTATTTCTTTAACAAAGTATATTATAATAAATAATCTTTTGATGTTGAACACTCTCTGTAAAGTAAATAAAATAAAACAAGTAATAGAAGACCCCGTTCTTACAATACATTTCAATAACTTAACTATAACTATATTCATTCAGAAGTAAATAAAATACCAAAGGCGGATTGTGTTTCTTTTTGTGCATGTGATATTAATTTATAAACATAATAAATGACAATAAAATAAAATAAAAAAGAGATAACTTCGCGTTATATTGCGATAAATCTAGCAAAATCGGTATCAATATTTATACGTACAAAACTTTTAATTTAATTATTTTTATTTAATTATAATGATCGAAAAAACACCAACAACCTCGCAGGATTTATTAATAACTAACATCATAAACAACAATATTTGTTTTACGACTTCTCCGAAATCAGACAAAAAAAAATTGAATGGAAAGTAAATTTTTTGTTTGTTTTCGGAAAAGACGTAGAAAAAATGTTGTTGTTTAAGATATTATGAATGATGTTAGTAATCTACTCCTGCGAGGTTGTTGGTATTTAACAATACAAATAACCCTGTACTTATACTATAACACCAAACTTATATTTTAACTCGTGATAAATGTACACGTTGACTCAGATTAACTTTCAATAAACTCCCAAAAACTACATAACATTAAGCCAGAGTACATTATTATACTGAGATTAAGCTCTCTATATTCAGGATGTCACTACATCAAAAAACTTTTTCCCAAACAAAAGACTGATAAACCAAAAATTAAGGACCACTCTTTAAATATGCGAATGAGCGACCAGCCAGCCATAAGCCGCCGGTGTCATTATTCGTCTCACCCTCGCAAAAAAGTGACTTTGAGACTCAAACACTCAAAAAGGAATTACGAGTATCGTTAACAATGAGCCTCTAACTGTAGGTATCTAAGTACTTTCCACGGGCTCTCTGGAGTGGCAGATATTCCCGTCTTGCTTACATACATTTCATGAGCTATTAAACCCAACCCCTGTCTGAACAGATGGATTCTTGCTGTATAGAGTGGTTAAAACCTATATTAAACTATATTATTATGTATATATTTTAATCTTGTATTATAGAAGTTTTCAGATGAGTTCAAAATTTGCGAACTTTCAATTAAATATTGGAAATAAATTGTGTTAGCAAATATTTATTATGTTGAATGTACACTTTAAAAAATGTACATTTTAAATGTACACTCGATCAGTGGCGCCTCGCTGAATTTTATTTAATATTACAATATAATAATAAATATTTAAAAAAACTTTATGTAGAATTTTTTTAGAAGGTATTATTACATTCCCCTCGAAGTCATTTCTAGAAGTAGATAGTAAAACTTCTAAAAGTGACCGTCTTTGGCACATTTTCTACCTACTTAATGACTACGAGGAAATGTAATGATACCTCCTAAAAATACTGACTATAAAAATACCACGTAAAGTATTATTAAGTCCTTTTCTATTAACAACTTATTAAATAATAACCTCTGAGGTTGCCACTTTCGGTATAGGATGCACCTAATAAAAAGGTGAGAGCTTTTACGACTTAGTAACTTTAATAGTGAGATCGATAAATAAATAAATAATAATAAATAAATATTTGACAACATCACATACATTGCTCCGATTCCAAAGTAAGTAGCTAAAGCACTTGTGTTATGGAAATCAAAGACAACGGTGGTATCACAAACACCCAGACCTGAGTCAATATAGAAAAGTTCATTTTCTACATTGACCCAGCCGGGGTTCGAACCCGGGACCTCAGAGATGGCGACACCTTGAAAACCGGCGTACAAACCACTCGACCACGGTGGTCGTCAAATCGATAATTAATAAATTGCCAAATTCTTTGAACACAAACCAACTGTTAGATACTAGAAAACTAAATGTAATCTGAAAAGAAACAAAGTGATTAATAGATATTTGAATAGCTTATCAATGAATATACAGCGATGACGCTGTCACACTTGCGATATTTTGTTGTCACAGTCGATTCAGCTTGTTATAGAGACATTGCGTTTAACCACAGAGCGATTTGTGAAATCAGATGTCCATCTTTGCAACGACAACGTTAAAATCTGGGAAATTTTTAGCTACACTCAACAAAACCTAGCTGGTACTTATGTTATTTTAAATAGCCTTTTAAGTCGTTTGTGAAGAAAAATCATGCAAAGAGAAAACAAAAACCAGACAGACTCTGGACTTGTCCATCAGCCATTTTTGATGTCCCCACTGCTGGGGCACAAGCCTTCCTTATGGGTGGTAAGGAGGATGGGCCATAACCCACCACGCGGGCCCAATGCGGATTGGTGGGTGTTAACGACTGCAAATGCAGCCGGGACCAACGGCTTAACGTGCCTTCCGAAGCACGGAGTAGCTCGAGATAATAAATTTTTGGTCACCCATCCCATGACCGACCCATGCAAACGTTGCTTAACTTCCGCAATCGCTGGGCCAGGCGCTAAACCTGGACTTAAATAGTGAGAAATGATCTTAAAAGTTAAAATGTTTTTAAGAATCTAGCTATAGACCAGTGATGGGACTCGAATCACAAATTGATTCGAATGACGTCAATCCAAGCTCGATTCGAATGAGTATTTATGCTGATTCGATTCGAATCACCGTTCGAATTCGAATCAGTTTTTTTATTTGAATCTTTGATGGCGTAGCAAGCATACCTTAGATAAATGTATACTCAAGAAAATCATAAGTACTGTTGTACGAAGTACTTATAATTTCCTTGCGTATACGCCTATGTAATTGTGACTACTGAGTAAAGAAATAATACATTGACTGATCATGAGACTGACATAAACAACACTATTGTCATATTAATTGAATGGCTGAAATCACACAATTTGAAAATTAATTTAGATAAATCCGTATTTCAATATCATAATATTAATTTGAATACTATTAAAATTAATGAGGTAACAAATGTAAAATTTCTTGGAATTGTAATTGATAAATTTTGAACTGGAAACTAAATACAAATTGAAAATGTATGTAAGAAAATAAACAAATTTAGTTATGCACTGCGTCAAGTTACAAGAGTAACAATAGAAGAACTGCGATTTTGTGTTACCGTGCTTATGTAGGATCGATCTTGCGATACGGTCTGGTTGTATGGGGTAATAGCACGGATTTGAACAGAGTATTCGTAGCACAGAAGAAATGCATAAGGGCCGTATATGGAATTCTACCGGATGAATCCTGCAATAGTATATATAGATAAATGTATATATAGCTCCTATATTTAAAAACATAGGTCTTCTGCCCTTTCCGTCGCTTTACCTATACGAGATATGTAATTTTGTGCATCGACATACATAGATATTTATTTTCAAAAGCATCTGATGTCCAGAACACTAGAGTGCGAAGAGACAAATAAGACATGTACCAAATAGTTACAAGAAAATATAGTAAAAGTTGTCTTGTAATGTGCGTTAGAATATAAATGTACAATAAGATTCCCAACGATATGAAAATATTGAACAACTTTAAATTTAAAAAAAAGTCTCTTCAAATGGCTAAATGAAAATATTTTTTTAGCATGAAGGAATTTATTGACAAAAAGTAATTTTATGTTTATATTAACTATTGACATGTATTTCATTATTATTGACATTTTGAGACCTAGTTTTTATAGAATGCGCGGTTTTTCTTTTCATCGTGTGTATTAATAATTTGCATGCTATTTTAAAAGTGAAACTTCCATTTTATACCATGTTTGATGTGAATAAATGATTATGATTATTAGGGGCTGAAATCTACTGAGAAAAAGTGTAGGAGAGTTAGTGTAGGAGAGTTTTTTTTTAAATATTGTACAGTGAATAGAGAATAGCTTGCAGTATGGATGCGATGTATGAATGATAATTATTTCAAGTCACGTTGGCTTCTGAGTCGCATTTTGTGCGTAAAATAGTTGCAATAAAAAACCAATCAAGTTTCTATGATTAGTCGGAAAGCACCGTTACAACAAGATTTTTTGTCCATAGAGTTGCATTTTCAGCGGCATGGAGGGATAAATCTAGACGTCGAGTGCCGGGGTTCACTTACCGCGGATTTGCCTTGCATTTGGTTCGAATCCCAACAAGGGGTTCATAATCACGTCGCTTCTAAGGCGCTCCGCAGACTAGGCAACTTTGATCTCCGCGTTGCAGCAACAGATATTTCGCAAACAAGTAGCTGATTATGGCGATGTTTATATCATCTTAAGATACGCGGAGACGTAGCGGCTACAGTTACGAGTATATACCGATTATCAAAAATAACGGTTGCCGCAACTTGTAAATGACAATTCAGTATCGGTGTGTCAAGTAGTTGGTTTGATTAATGGGCAAACACAGCGCCAATTCTATAGAGTTCGAAAGTTTATTTAAAATCACGGTAATCGCATCGATATCGTGACATTTTAAGTGCTGCAATTTGACAGTTGCTTTTGCGCTAGCTTGCTAAAACCTGCTTCGTTTGCGGAGTGCCTAATGTTTATTATTTTTTCAAATCCTTTTGTTTTTTTTTTCTTATTTATCTTATAATTTTGTCTTATAAACGTGTGTTATTTAATTTTGACAAAGACTTTATTAAAATGAATGTGAGATGGTTTTCTTCTTTGGGGAGGGCTAAACTGAATAATAGACTTTTGCGTAGTTAACAAACAATTTTTTTTAATTCTTAATTGGTGATTAATAAACAGTGATTACTGTCTCTTTACGCGTATTCAAAATGATGAATAATAATTATGATTTCAGACCTTCAATGAATGGCGGATAAAATATCAAATATTTGCTGAATAATTATTGAAAATATCGAAACATTCACCATTTTTTGACCACGAAGTTATTCATAATTTTATGAATGAATATTTAAATTCACTGTGACTTTATTTTAAAACAGCACATTCTGTCTTTTACGTAAGATTACGTTCATTGCCTCTTTTCACGTATTTTTTTAGAAGAGGAGATATGATATAAAATGAATACCTAATGGAAAAAAACGTTATATCATGATTTCGTTTGCCTTAAAACCGCAGCGTCACCTTAGTGGTCGAAGACATAATTTATTTCATTCCGAATAAAATTCCATTAGATATACTACTTAACAATTAATAGAGACTGCCAGATTAACGAATGATGCGTTTGTGGGAAATTTACAGATGTGGATACAAAAAGGAAATAAAAAAGATTACAGATTTCTATTGAAATAAAAATAATTAATTTTCTTTTAAAAACGTTTACAGGAGATCTTAAATAGTAAAAGGCTTAGCTCGTTTAGCCATCAGCAAATACATGCAAATATATTTATTAATGAATTATTATTTTTTTGTAATCTTACAAATTATTAAATAATTCAATTCAATTCCAGTTTACAATAAAATTTATTAATGTCAAAATTACACATGTCAAATTAAATAAATTAATAAGTAAATAACAAAAAGGGACGAAAGGTACTTTATGTCATTCTCTGTACCCCTGACATGATGCAAAATTTCATGGCTAACAAACAAACGGACTTTCGCATTTATAATATTGGTATGGATTCTTCGTGGTTAACATAGCTTCCTAGGTAGGTTATACAAAATGTAATGCGCGAGTAATTCTTAGAACTCCTATTTTCGTTATGACCAAAGCTACCAGTATGTATTTGTAAATTATTTTCGACGTCCTTTGCTTTACAATAAACACAGAGTCCAATATTATCATTGATTGAAATATATATGCGCAATTAATGACGAAAACAAATGTTTACCGGGTTTTGTTGGTCTGCCTATCTGTTGGTAATGTTGAAACATTTGACATAAATTAGAATTTGAGCCAGAAAAAAATACTAAAAACAGTTATAAGCGTGCCTCGTGTAAGTCTCGCAGTTACTCGGAGAATCTAACTATTGTTTGGGAGGCGGCGAGGGAGCGGCCCTGACAAAGCACCCTCAGGGCGAGACGCGCCGCTTAATAGGGCTGCCAACAACATATTTTTATTATATTTTTAATGCACTAACAGCAACAGTTACACAGTAAAAATGTTATTGACTTATCTCTAAAAGAGACTACCCCTACACTATCTCTACTTGGTAGAGGGGTCAAGTCCTCCACACTTGACTCTAACAAAATTTAGCACTTTAATCAAAGTTTAATATTTGGCAATCAGATTCCTGAATCAAAAGTTGATCTTCATAAAACTTTTTAAATTTAAAAACCTATCCGACGACACACGACACCCCGCACCATGGAATAGACGAGAAAAATTCACAGATTTTGCAGTCCCCGCAAGAATCGGAGCATTGAAAATGAAATACAAAAATTTACGAAAAACCAAAATCAAACCGAATGCAAAATCCTATTATATTTTTAAAGTTACCTAGGAAGTACCTATTTATTTTTACGATTGTGACACTCGGCTTCGCCTCGTGTCATTAAAGCGCCCGCTGACTCCTTCAACGCGGCCGAAATATTATTAACCTATTTTCAAAATTCTAACGAAATCACTTGTTGTCTGCTTCTGCATCTTTTAACACTATAACCATGACGATCGGTCATTAATCATAGAAGCTACAACACTTTTTATGTACGGAAACACCCGTTTTTCTACAATTCCAAATCCAAAGGGACCATCTACACAGGTCACAATTATTAACCGATTTTCAAAATTTTTTCAACATTTTGTAGCTAACTAATACACTAGGAACCAAAAAAACAACACGTTCTCGTCCGAGTACAAAACATCACACGAGCTACTTCTTTTTTTCTTTTAGAAATATGAAATCCGAAAAACAGTATTTAAATTGTTCACCGAAAGAAAACAGAAGTTGGCACCCCTACGCTTCACTCGCACGAGATTTAAGTTTAAAAACTAAAACAGACATTTGTAAATCCACTTTAAATGATTAATTTGTAATTTTTTTAGTCAATCCATTTAATAGTCCGGTTCAGTAACTTAGTTTATAAGACTTAGACTAAGTTTAACTTTATAAGACTTAGTTCAAAGGTCTCGGAATCCTTATTGGTTGCAACGTGACTGACATTGAGGGTTTGACACTAAAATTCGGTATCAAACTCATATAAAGCAAATTAATTAATCAACTAAGCAACTTTGACACGTGTTATTTAGCTCTGCACAAGGCCGTAGACAGGAATGGGGGGGGGGGGGTAATAAAACTCCCTGAAATGCCTTAGTAATCCTAAAGATTTCTTTACCGTGCCTAAAGTAAATTCAGATTCATTCTAAAAACCTAGGGTACATTCCTGGCTACGGCCCTGGCTCTGCACATTGATAGAGGAACTGAGTGAGGTAGATAAAAGTGATGGCATCACAACCACAATCCATAGAAAGGTTGCTTTCTTATTTTGACTGAGATTCAAACCTAGAGTTAACTATGTACTAGTACATAGGCGTGCTCATCACAATAATAATATTTAAATTTAAATTTTATAAAAAACAGGGGCACAGGCCTTGCTTATGGGTGGATAAGAAGGATGCTCCACAACCCACCACGCGGGCCCAATGCGGTTTGGTGGGTGTTAATGACTGAAAATGCACCCGGGACCAACGGCTTAACTTGCCTTCCAAAGCATGCAGGAGCTTGAGATAATACTTTTTTGGTCACCGATCACATGACCGACCCTTGCGAAAGTTGCTTAACCTATGCAATCGCTGGGCCAGGCGCCAAACCACCGCGCCATCGAGCTGCACCTGCTATAGCTCCACATAGAAATATTTATCGCCAGGTAATAAAGATAAACATTCTATTCAAACTGATATTTTTCCTCATCAATTACAGCTAGTTACATAACCATGATACGATGTGAATTAATATAATAGTTTATAATTTACAACAGTCACTGTGAATGGTTTCTTGTTTCAAAACAAACTTCCGATTTCTGCCAATGTCTAAAAATGGATTTCTGAGTTCTGTGCGCAAATAGGCATTGCACCGCATAAGATTGTCGGAATGTTACCTAATACGATTAGGCTATTTGCAATTTAACAGTCTATTTCAACTCTAGTGTAAATCGATATTTTAGGCTTTCAACCTAAAACGTTAAACCTCGAAAAAAACCGAGGTTTTCTGAGCACCAGCCAGTCTTTCACCATGTCTTTCGAAGCTGCAAACTTAGGTTAGGTGCTACATGCCATTGAAATCTTAACACAAATATTGCGATATATAAGTTTAATAACTAGCTTTCCGCCCGCGTTGACTACAGGGCTACTTTTGTCTAATTGTAAAAATCTATAGCAATCGCTTTCATTTGACAGATGGATGTGACACATTGCTGCACTTCTTTGGTAAGTTTTTATTTGTGCCAAAAAGAAGCATCAATGTATCACATCCTGAAAGCGATTGCCATAGATTTTGAAATTAGACAGTTAGCCCCCAGGTTATGTCGTGCGGACGAAGACCCATGCCCAGCAATGGGATAAAAAATAGGCTATGTCCTTCCCCAAGGTTCATCTACATCTGTACCAAACGTCAAAATCAGTAAAACGGTCTAGGCGTGAAAAGGTAACAGACAGACAAACAGAGTTACTTTCGCACCGCATTTATAATATTTAGGGCGGATTCGACCAAATGATAATAACTGTTATTCTTAGATAAAATTACCAGTTATTCGAGAGTAAACCAAAATTACGTTTTACCACATACTATTCTCAGAGTAGTTTGCCTATTCAGGAATAGTCACTATACCACCATTTCGCGGAGAATAACAGAGTTAATCCGCGAGTATTTTAATGGCATCCGCGTGCCATATGTCAGTGACATTTGTTTGACATTTGACTTTGATCGCTACAGATACGTACAAGGCGACAAAATAAAGTTGACAAGGCTTTGCCTTTTAAATAGCTCGTTTATAGTACATTGACAATCGGCCGGATAATACGTTCATTCACATATTCACTCACTAATGATCCCTCAATCCCAAGAGTAACTTATCTTTGGATTGTATGGAAAAATTACCATTTCTTTACTGGAGAAAAAAATTGTGGAATAGATGTATTCTTGGTATAGTTATTCCCGTTTATATATCCACCATATCCACACAATATCCACTCAAAATATTAAGTTTATGTGGGATACTTATTCCTTCATTAGTGAGTGAATATGTGAATGAACGTATTATTCGGCCAATTGTCATTGTTCTATAAACGAACTATTTAAAAAGCAAAGTCTTGTTAACTCTATTTTGTCGCCTTTTACGTATCTGTAGCGGTCAAAGTCAAATGTCAAACAAATGTCACTGACATACGGCAAGCGAATACTCTCGGATTAACTCTGTTATTCCCTGCGAAATGGTGGTATAGTGACTATTCCTGAATAGGCGAAATACTCTGAGAATAGTGCGTGGTAAATCATAATTTCGATCTACTCTCGAATAACTGGTCATTTTATCTAAGAATAACATTTATTCTCACTTGGTCGAATCCGACCTAATCGGATACATTTAAAACTGCTTTTAATATTAAATATTTAATTCCATTTAGCTCAGATTGGTTCTTTAGTTATCGAATGCAACATTATTGTGTCTAACGGTGCCTATAATGTTTGAAGTGTTATATCTAGGGTTATGACGTAACTGCAAGAAAGGGCAGTAAGTAAAAATATTAAATTGTTCCCTCAAGTTCATTATTAGTTCGCTTCTACCGTAGCTCAAATGTGCATCATGTTTCAATTCTCTGAACCGCTAACTCCTTAAGTACTTGTGTCTATGAAACCTAGCTCCTTTGTAAATTGAGGCTCTGGTATACAATCCCATCCATACTACTATATTATAAATGCGAAAGGATCTCTGTCTGTCTGTCTGTTAAGCTTTCACGACTAAGCTACTGAACAGATTTTGATGAAATTTGGTACAGATATAGAGTAGAGATTGAAGAAGGAGAAAGGCTACATTTTATCGCAAAATAAGGGTTAAAGGGGTTGAAATAGTGGTGAAAGTTTGTATGAAAGTCCCTTGGTTTCAAAGCTATAGGATCTTAAAATTCTATGTAAAGTAGGGAGAGGGGGAGGGGGTGAGTCAGAGGGATGGGGAGGGGTGGAGGAGGTTTGGGAGGGAGGGGGGAGAGGGAGGTGGACTATTTATCCTGGTTAAAGGATCCCTAAGGATTTTCTATATATCCACGCGGACGAAGTCGCGGACAGAAACTAGTAGTAGTTAGATAATTTAGATTCTGTCGTATAAACGCAGCCAGGGACCGTAGAAATACACAGGCGGAAGTAATAGCAAGAAATGAGATTTGAGAAATCTTCTGTATATATAAAAGGATAAGAGA
Organism: Agriphila straminella; assembly: GCA_950108535.1. Taxonomy (NCBI): domain Eukaryota; kingdom Metazoa; phylum Arthropoda; class Insecta; order Lepidoptera; family Crambidae; genus Agriphila; species Agriphila straminella. Next base: position 20,952,511 of record OX467303.1, on the reverse strand, counting down.
CTGACTGATCTATCAACGCACAGCTCAAACTACTGGACGGATCAAGCTGAAATTTGGCACACTAATAGTCCTTAGGACGTAGACGTCCGCTAAGAAAGGATTTTTGAAAATTCAACCCCTAAGGGGGAAAATAGGGGATGACAGATTGTATGAAAATCCGTCAGATTCGAAGCTAGAATCTTAAAATTTTGTGTTTAGGCTGACAATTGAAAATAAATATATACGTGTCGCAGCGTTTTTAAAAATTCTGCTCACAAGAGGGTAAAAAGTGGGATGAAGTTGTGTAGGTAGGTATGCATACGGAACCCTACACTGCGCGTGGCCCGACACGCACTTAGCCAGTTTTTGCTATGTAAGTAGTGATCAATGTCTCCGTAACATCATAATTAAAATCGTGTCATGGGTTAACAATAAATAAATATTTTGTTTTGTTTCTATATTTTCAATACTTACAAAGAGTTACCGAATATACTTCTTATATAAAAAAATAAGTGGGGTAAAATCAACTCTTCACCTGTAGACCAAATGTTTGCATAGCGACTAAAAATATATTTGTGCAATGCGATTAATTTAACAATGTACAACAAAAGTGGCTAACTTCATAGCGCTTGCGTTACAAAACGACGTATTTTAATCTGTACAGTCTACGAAAGTCGCTTAACACTTTAGTATTTTGTCATAGCAACTTTTTTGCCATAATATCTTACAGTTTGAAACATTTATCAAAAAGTTGCTATGACAAAGTATTAAAGTGCTAAACAACTTTCGTTGTTGACCCTACAATTTTCTGTTTGCTATACATTGTTGAGTGAAGTTGCATTTGCTCACTGTTTATTGTCAATTTAATCGCATTGTATAGTAGAGCACTGAGCGTCAGTGTAGTGGAGTAAGTAAAGTGAGACAGTTACAAATATTATAAATGCGAAAGTCCGTTTGTTTGTTTGTTTGTTTGTTACGCCTTCACTTCTTAACTGAACAGATCATCATGGAATTTTGTCAGGTTTTCAGGGGTATAGAGAAGGACAGATGGTACCTTTTATCTAAAAAAAATGTTCCTTAACTTTCTACGCAGACGAAGTTGCGGTCAGTCGCTAGTAAGTTTGTACAACAATTATGTAAGGCTTTTTAAATTCACAATACACTGTGAAATAAAGCTAACTTATTAAAATATGATAAAAGCTGGCCCTCTACTCTCGACGGGCGAGTCGAGTCGAGTTCACATCAGGATCGAATTAACGTCAAGAATCTATTATTTTGGTACTTTGAAAACGGTTGCCATGGTTACCAATGTACTATTTTGACGTTTATTTGGTTCGAACTCGATCTCGTCGGTTGTACTTGTACCCCCTGGTACGTATCTATACAGGGTGGTACAAAAGACGGTAGTGGGTGGCAAAGTATTGAAAATGGTAAATTTTACTGAAAGGATATATTCCCTTAACTTAATATAATTTAAAAATAAGTAATACTGCATTCAAATATTTCTGTCAAATACTTGATTAAGGTGGTTCGATGAGCTCAGTAGCGCCACCAATGGAAATAAATCATTTACGTTGTATCAAGGGCTTAGAATAAAAGTTTTGGATATTTTGCGCAAATAGAAGAGTAAAGTGCAATTTTTTAATATTGTTTCTGGCCTCAAATATAAACAATAAGTTATGAATGTCGATATTGCTAAATGTGGCCACTTTTGGCACAGTGACATGCACGACTCATTGCTTAACTTTAAGTTCTTGAAACTATATTTAGAAAATGCATTTTAGATTATTTGCGCAAAATCATCAAAACTTTAATCTAAACCCTTGACAAAACGTAATTGATTTATTTCCATTGGTGGCGCTACTGAGCTCATCGAACCACCTTAAGCTAGGAATCGTACGAGCTACAATCTGATAAAATACATTATTGTGTTATTTAGCAGAAATTGACCCTTATCATTGACCCTATTCACTGGTATCATAAAAGTACAGGATGTTATTTTTATAATTTAAGCCCGTTCGATTCCCGGCTGAAACAAGCGATTTATAAAACAGAATGCAGTTTTACTTATTTATTTTTAAATAAAGCAATGTTTTCATTCAATTAAAACCATCATCGATATTTAAGGTTATTTTTCTCCAACTTCCATTTTTTTTCCAATCTGTATATTGGTACTGCGTAATATTATGCAATTAGTTACATTTTCACAGCTCAGTGGTTTTCCGAGTGGCGCTACTGCGATGCTTAAACTATTGCGTCTGATTAAAAAAACAACTGTTCAAAAGTCCTTTAAAGCGAGTTTGTAAAATCACAAAATAAAATATAACAGTGTGTAAAATGATGAAAAGTTCTATCTGCGCTTGGAGCAGGCATCCGAGTAACCACTTGTTTCAAAAAGTTTATTTACACGACTCTACGTTCCCGGTATTCGTGAAATTCAAGGTCTAAATTCCGGTAGTGTATATTTTTCGTCGCTTCCCGATCATGTGTTGAGTACTCACATTGAAACAAGCACATCTGGTCTGTCTATACGAGCTCTGCCTTAGTTTATAATGAATTAAGTGTTACATTTGTTTAGCGTCTTAATAACTCTTAACGCCGCCGCGGAGGTCAGTTTTACCTTCTGTTTAATTTTTTTATATTTTTATAGCGCTTTGAAGTTCGATTCTATTAAAATAGTTCATTGTGGTGCGATAGAAATTTATAACGCTATATCTTTCTTAGTTAAACCTTCTTTTGTTTAAAAATAATATTGAACTTTTTTTGCAACGTTTTCGCAAGTCGATTTATAAAAAAGTATGCCCCCTATTCATGAAAATGTATATGACGCATAATATTTATTTTCAAAGTACAAACTAAAATGTGACGTGTGATGTTAAATTACATTATAATCTGTCGTCTGGCGGCGTGCGGGGCATCCCATGTTATAAGGAAACGCGACAGCAGTACTGCAGGGAATGCATTGAGCTCGAACAAACGCAACGCTCGGAAACATAAAGCATCTTTGCTTTCTGTGAAAAATATTATCTAGTCTTCTTGTTAAGTATATGTATCTACTTATAAATAATATATCCTGACTCATAATTGCACAGCTTAAGCCCCTGAACGAATCAGGCTGTAATTTGGCATATTCTTATTATTTGAAAATTCTCACGGAAAGTCTTTCACGCGGACGAATCCACGCGTGGAGACTAGAAGTAGAATAATGTCGATGATTCTGTTCTCTTGCCTGTAATATACCTATGTATCTTTATAAATACACTTTATAATTTAATTTAATGTTTCCTTGCACTCACTAAGATCTCTCCCTCAAAGTTATTAACTCACATGAAGATATTATGTCATTTTCAGAGGTAAAAGAACTGTGAACGCACTGTATATTCTTCTTGTTTTTAAAGCCATAGTATAATAAAAAGTTGTTAAAAAATGATCAACCAGTAATGTGAGTAACAAATTTAAAACGGGGATAAAAAGATTTTTTTTAATTATTATTTTGAAACAATGACACAAGTGTTCAAGTTAATACGTATCGCAAATACTTCTCCTAGCAAATATGCGCGCCTTTAGTCATAGCTCAAAGATAAGAGGTTGTCATGAGCGCAAAATAATCTTTAGCTGTAAGGCGTGGCGCAGACTAAATTACTGTAAATTGCAATGTAATCAAACGACCAAAAATCAGCTGGCCTTAAATTTTGGTCAAGAGACCAACCTTCTTTATTATTTTCAGCCACATAATAACCTTTAGGTTAACTATCCTTATTTCTAAAATATTACAAGATGTTTACGTTTATGTTTACTAAAAATATATTCAATGAGTTGGTAACTGGTTGCAAGGCAGGATATCAAGTAATTTTTAATTCATTCTTGTGTGCTGTGCGTTTAGCGATACACTGAAGCCGTCTTCAAAATATTACTGTCATTCAACGAAAACAGAAACTTCTACAGAAATTCGTGTATTTGTTTTACTGAGGTTTCATTTATTTTAAGTATTTCGTTAAACAATAAACTTAGCAGAAAATCTTGTATTTATAGTGTGGTTTCATTAATTTATTTTCAGTATTTCGTTAAAACTGAAACTTTTACAAAAATTCGTGTAATTATAACTGCGTTATAAAAAGTTGTTATATAAATCTCTGATTTGCAGAGATATAAGGTTTTTTACTTCATAATATGACATCAAAAAAGGTCTAAGTTATATTTTTCATAATATCATTTGAGAATTTTCTTTCGGAGCGTTTCCGAAATATTTTTTTTTAAACTAGAAACAATAGAAACTAATTTACCTAAAATAAAGCTCAAATCCTTCATCGGTCGTGTGCGTTAACCCTAAACAGTGCGGGCCACCGATTACGTCATTTGGGCCCAATTCGTAGAACTGTGGCATCGCTACGGGCCTTAATGTTGTTTCAGACAACCTTAGGTGCCCCTACTTCAGGCTTGCTGTTCCACTCTGCCACTGTCTGTGTTATTCTTTGATATTGAAATTTTTTACAAGAATCCTACGAAACAACGATTTAACCTTAATTTCGAATTAGGAAATCTTTTAATAAAACTTAATTACCTACTTACGAGGTACTTAATAAATTTAAGAAATTAAATACAACATAATAATTCAGACCTATTCAGACAAAATAAAAGCATTCTTTTGTTTCACTTCTCTTTCAATAATTTCAAAATAATTGTTTCTTTTTGTACTTATGCTCCTCATTGAACGAATAAAATGCAACTTCCTATTGTTAGCAGTAAATCTTAAATACTTAACGTTGTATTGCATTACCTAGTTCTTTTATAAATGGAGAGTTTTTTCATTAGTAATAATTATGATTTGATTTAAACCTAGAAATATAATACTAATATAAAAGCACAGAAACTTATTTACTTAATCATTATAATTTAATTTCACCTAACATTTCGAATATTGTGAATTCCATTTCACGCTCTCTTTTATAAAACACAGTGATCTATGTTTCAGAGCGAGTTCCAACAGTTCATGAAAAGTTGGTGATCATTTTCCTCTGCAAAATTAAATTTGTTTATACATAAGTAGTTCAAATTCATAAGCTGGTTCCGCTACGTTTTAATTGCGACTGTGCAATGAATATCAAATGGTTGTTTTGTAGAATAAAGTTTATGCACACTTTGCTACTTTTATATTTGCTACGTTTATATCATAGCCCAAGTAAAGCAAAGAGAAATGCGAGCAATGCGTTTGAAACACTATCAAATTTCAGTTGCGCTAAACTGGATGTACGCGGGCCCAAAACCTAGCGATATGAGATAGGGTTAAGTATCTAAAGCTCTTGTATGTATTTAATACACTTTTTGACCGAAAAGGGTGGTATCTTATTGCAATAGGACTCAAATGGGATTTTCATTTAATGATTTTATATGCATCTGGGTGAATTTTCTACTTTGTAGTGGACGGTGTTCCAAAAAGTAATATGTACGTTTATCGTGAATTCCGACTGCGGAAAGCCAATAAGCCTCGTGATATTTGAAAACATAAACTAGTGGCTCTGAGATTATTAAATTTTTAGAAATGACTGAAATACTCTATGTTTTGTTTTCGAAAAATTTGTTTGGAACATAGATATTTGGATTTTTGTTACTCAATCACGCAGAAACGGTTGAACGGATTTGGATTGGTACACATAGTTTATATTTTATTTATACTTTTAGTTTATTTGGGAAACAAACAATTTTACAGTACATTTAGTTTTACCAAATAATATAAAACAGTGATCAGTAAAGTTTCCACTAATAATTAAAACATACAAAATAAACTACAGGGCAAATTGAACTTAATTGAATTTACAGAATAAGTTAACAGAATTACATCCAAAATTAAACTGTTAATTAAAGATATGTTTACAAAATTACAATTACTTACTATCAATCAATTCTTGTTAGTATTTGATTTTTAAACTGAGCTATACTTTTGTCATATTCCTTACATGCTTTAAACAAAAAAGTGCTACCAGCATATTTAGTGCTGGTAGTAGGTAAAGAAAACGTATTGTTAAGACGTAAACTTGTCCGAGGGCATCTAATACAATAACAATAATCTAATACAATAATAACATATATTTTCCAAGAGGAAAGGAGTGTCTACGAGGTTATTAAGAATCTAATTCAGAAGAATTGCCCATAAATGCCCAGCAGTGAGCGTCGTGGGGCTGACAAGGAGAAAAATCGCTAAAAGTATAATAAACACTAAAGGTAATAAAATAATAAACTAAAATATAAGCCATTGTCAGAGTAAATTCATGTTGTTTTAATATTCTACAAAAACTAAGTCAAAAAATTATTTTCCGATCATTTGTTCTACATATTTGATTGGTTTCAATATTTCAACTGGTGCCCACTGCTGGGAATAAACTTTATAATTATATAGGTGTAATTTACGTAGGTATTTTGTAATCAAACGATCCGATCCATCAAGCACTTTTGCAGAAGATTGGCCTTTATGGTCTCGGAATGAAATAATAACAGCTATTTGTGCGCTGTATAATACATGGGTAAGTACCTATACTCTGGTTTGAACTGCTTGTTACTCACTTAAGTGAATAAGGGTAGGTAATAAGATTTCAGTACCTATGTGCTCATTTACGGAGACGCGGGGCGTTGCGCGTCGCGTGCGGCGGCGCGGCCTGCAAAGTTCAAACATAATATGGCGTTGTATAAAAGCGTTGTTGAAGAAGCGATTTAATTACACGTGTTTGCTTGAAATGCGTTCACCGCTACACTTCACCCGTCTCCATAAACCAAATCGTATCATTGCCATAATATGTTATTGTGCGCGCCTCTCTGAAAATGTAAAAACGTCCGACGCAAGCCACGCCGCACGCAATGCCGCACGCCACGCCGCACGCCGTGCCACGCTGCACGCCACGCCGCACGCTACGCTGCTGAATAGTTTTGTATTTTTCAGTATTTTATTTAACATAGTAGTTATTTCGTTGTAACGATTTTTTCTTGATTGGCGGCGCTAGTGGACGCGCGATGCACCCTTAACGCAATAGAATTGACCCTTTGCAGATGAGTAATTGCAGGTGCGTTTTGTCACGGTCCCATATTGTTTTTAAAAGTCGTGGTCGTGGAGCGGTAATAAACTTGACTTATTGTACTTAAAAGAAAAATTCATTTTTTCTAGCTGTTGGAGTTACTGGTAGCAATTGTCAGTCAATACGAGACATTCAAAATTCAAAAATTAATGAAAAACGTTAATCGAGAGGTATTGACGTTGTATGGTATGCCTCGTTACAGAGGGCCGCAACGCAACCTTTCCTGGGGCCTAATCGCGCTAATTTTCAACGATAAAACCAAAGCTAAATCGTTACCGTTTCAGTTTCGTTTACAGAAAAATACTTGCTTTAGTTTTGTTAAAATTGTTGAATACTCTGCCTAAGGAGTCTAAGATTACAATCTGGGACAATTTAAGTGAAAATTATGAAGCTGACCAAAGATTTTTAGGTAAATATAACCTAAATGACAACGTAACGTTTTTGGTTTTATCGTTCAGAATTACCGCGATTGGGCTCCTGGACATCTGGATATACCTTATTTCTAGCGATGTTCCTCCACCTGTTTTGATCCAAGATAACATGGATCATGATAATTGGAGTTGACCACGATGCGGATTTGCAGGTTTTTTTTATTTCCTTTCTTTCAACTTTTTTATTGAAAATCCCTTATACTCTTCATCAAAGTTTGCTTAGTATAATAACATAAATAAAAACATAATTGAAAGTTATTATGGTAATTATTTAAAAGTAAGCGAAAGAAATAAAAGTGTTACAATCGATCGCTATGAATAACATTTTGTTTATCGATTCGTAACCGAATCAAATCGGGCTGATATTGAACTCGCCTGTAATTTGATGCCACCCAATAAACAAGATTGCGACACATCTACTTGATGACTAACTTGATGCAATAGAATATAAACAGTGTAGATTTATGGTTTGTATACAATATACTTGGTCACTTAATTCCCAATACTAAAATAGCATGAACCAATTTATATTAACTAATCTAAACTAAATATTTAATAATGAAATATATTATGTATGTTTGTTTGTAATGGATAAACTTATAAACTGCTTAATCGTTTTTAAAAATGTCTTTACCTATATAAAACTGCATTATCGACAAGTAACATGAGCTGTATTTTTATTTTTAAAAAAATTTGATCCTTACGAACATTGCAATACCCACCTACGCACGGTACCAAACATTTTCCTGAAAAAGTCGTTCATTATTTACCTATATCTATGAAAATAAGATAATATTTCCACATTACACATTCGATAGTTTTACTGCATGACAATAGCGGGGCGGCCCTCCAGTAAGAGGGGTAACTAACCTAATTGGGAGTCCATTACCACTCGACTGGCTAGTTCCTCCATTCCATGTTTGTCCGTACACACGGGGCATCAGGAATCAACGAACATTTTGAATTACTTTGTTGTAATTATGACTTAAAGGTCACATGACCCAGAAGTAGAGATTTAAGAAAAAAAATTATTAAGAATTCGTGATTAGCATCCCTGACAGATGCTAAAATTTTAATTCAACTTGCATCCATTTCACCCACAGCATAAATGTGGCTTTGAAAACATTTAGTGGGTAAACTTATTTGTTCACAAATTGTTATCTTATTATAAATAACCGATGATCTATGAATAATTTTATGATTTGATTGGTTGTAATGATTCAATCGAAATAAAAGCTTTCACCTATTTTGAAATAATAACATGAAAAACATAGCTACTGCTAGTTTAAGTTATTAGTTTTGTCGCAACTACTTTTCTTCTACAACGATTGGCAACCGACTGTAACACTTAGAGAACTTTTCACCAGTTCTCCTAGATTTTGAGGAGAGTTCTAATTTCAGATAAGTATTCTAGCATGTTTGAGGCGAAACAGAAATACTCTGAACGGTAAAATGTTTGGCCATGGCTTATCGCTACCCTACTTCAAGATGACCACTTATTTCGAAAGAATAAAAACGGCCTCATTAACATTATCTAGCTATAGCTATCTAATAAGTATGGTAAGTGGAATTTTACTCTGGGATGCCACACGGAAAATAGATTTATAATCAATATGATTATAATCATAACGCGTGTGCAACCCATTACCGTTTTATATGCTGCTCACTCTCGGCGGCGCGGCGCGGCAATCAGTTCAAACAATCCTCTAAATCTGACACACTAGTGTTCGCTAATAGACGTGTTAATATTGGCACCACTCGAAGTTCAATGTCATTACTAAAACGTAGTGATTATTTCCTCTGTGGTCATTACAGTCGTCAATGCACAATAGTGCTTTTTCAAAAAGAGTTGAAAGTTGCGTAAATTGAGTTATTATCGAGCTGATCATTTCAATACATACAATTTCATATTGTTCATATTAAAATGAAACGTATGTACGTTGCCAATATTATATACCTGATTGACAAATATATTATATTATTGTGTTTTAATTTTGTTAGTGGTCTTATTTTACCAATTTGAGAAGATGATGTTATACAAAAAATTCGTCTGAACTGCAAAGGCGGCATTGTTTTTATTATTTAAGTTTTTTTAAACCTAAAACGGGCAAAGGTACCGTTCACTAATTGAGAAAACAATTAGACGTCGGCAACGGCGTTTTCATTAAAATAGGTAGGTAGGTATTAATGAGGTAATACCATCTCTTGCCTGCCCCGTTATATTCTCCCCACATTTGATTTTCGGATTTCATGACTGCGGAGTTTCGAGATGTTGGTCATTTTGTGGTCAAATCTTTATTTCTGTTGGTAGTTATAGATAATTTTTTATTTTGTATATTTTGTTGCGTTGACTTTTTAAAAGATTTTGTAAAAAAAAACATTTTTAATGTACCTATTTAAAAAAATACATTTGTATTGAAAATAACGTGGTGACCCCTTGGTGACCCGTTTTCTTTGTCCGCGAGTTTATCTCCAATATAACACCACAACTTTTTAGTGGCAATTTTTTACCATTGACAATGGTTATCAGTTGCAAATCGCCTGAGACGTATTTTTAGCCATAGCTCCGAGGATTTTGGAAGGATCGAGATGGGAATAGTACCAAAAGTTGAGTAATTTATCGAGACACGTGTGAACGTTTGAATTTTGAAAATCTACTGGTAACTTTTTCTGGAATTTTGCGAAATTCGGGTAAATTCGGGTTTTTTGGGGGTGTTTGTTTACTAAATTGTAAATATTTCGAAAAAAATATCGACTTAAGAAACAATTTAAAAAGGTTCCTAGGGTATTAGTTTAGCTACAAAATAGCGAACTTTTTTGAAAATCGGTTAATAATTGTGACCTGTAGGTGTCACAATGGTAAAAATAAACCTCGTGTCACAATGGTAGAAATAAATAGGTACCTCCTAGATACCTTAGAAAAATAATATGATTTTGCATTTGATTTGATTTTGTTGTTTGTAAATTTTTGTTTCATTATCAATGCAAAATCTGTGATTTTTGTTATTTATTTTTCCAAGTCCATTGACTTAGAATAATATATATGTGTCTACTGAAATATCTTCTGTAAAGTCTGGTGATGGTGGTCTTGAATGGCGTCATATTTCGTCGTTCTGAGTGAAAAATGGTTGTAGGTGCTAAGTGACGCACTATGTCAACTAATGTGTTAGTTCAGCTAACTTACTACTAACTTGCGGCCTCAAAAATAGGTTGATTATAGTAATTTATTCTATTTTTTTTATATCAATAATTGAAGTTTAAGCAAGTACCTATGTATGATTACGAGTTTATCACAGAAGGTGTTTGAAATTCGTTTCATCCTTGACACATGTAGAAAAATCATTTGGTCATTCTACAACTGATCCAATTAAAGTTTGGAACTGCATGCAGGTTTTTCTATGGCTTGTCGAATCAAATTCTAAAGCTTAAATCTCTGTTTGATTCTACAGGGTCATTCTAAACTTACCATCCAAATTTCAAGGATGTGTCCAGTCCATGAAAATGAACAACTTTCTCCAAGAAACATGACGTGTCGCCACAAAATTTTGGTCATCCCATAGTAAATTGGTCACGGATCTCTTTGATTTGTATAGTTGTATGGGTTTTCTGGTCCTGTATGTCGGTACTGGTTACCGATAACCTGTTTTCTTTATGCGGCCTTCCATAGAAAAGTATGGGGCTACTTTACCTGCACCGATCGGTACAGACCTATACCGACCTGAAACCTGCTTTGTTATGCGGGCACCCTTATGCGGAAACCCCAAGGATAGTCGATTTTTTTACATATTTGGCCCTGCGTTCCTTAGAGAAAGTTGTTCAGTTACATGAGCTGAACACATCCTTGACATTTGGATGGTAAGTTTAGAATGACCCTGTATAACACGAGCCTAAGGCCGAGAAACTATGATTGGATTTAAAATACCTATGTAAAAGACTGGAAAACGCTCATTTCGCGTCTTCTGCAGAGAAAACCCAAGTATGCCGAGGAAGACATTAACTTTTATGAGTAAAATAGTAATATAGCATTTTTATGTATAATCAACATAAATTTAAATTCATACACTCCATATGGATGTTTCGGGATTTGGGACAAGTAAAATCTTCTTTTTTTATTTTGCAAATGAGGTTATCTTTTATATGGGTACAAGAAGGGTAAAATCGTCGCGTTTCTTAGTGCTTGGCTCTAGACGCAGTGAATGTGGAGCCTCGTGCCTGCTTGTGTACTTTTGTATTTACCCGCGACTGCGTGAAATGCTGTAGGTACGGTCAGCAACGAAAGTCGTTTAACACTTTAGTACTTTGTCATAGCAATTAATTTTTTTTAAATGTTTCAAACTGTAAGACATTTCTGTCAAAAAGTTTCTATGAGAAAGTACTAAAGTGTTAAGCGACTTTCGTTGCTGACTGTACGTATTTATTTTTATGTTTCCTTTAATTAAAGGACGGCCTACTAGTTAGTTTTTTGGAAATGCACATTCCCAAAAGTAAGTTTTCAATGTAACTTAATCGTTTCGGTGAAAGACCGCATCAAATGAAAAACCTGAATATTGAATTAAAACTACATATTTTTTTCTGGTAAATAACTGATAATTTAGGTACCACAATTATCTTTTTATTGATTCAAAAAAACTGATAAACTTTGAAAGACCATATACCAGAAAGAACGTACACCCAGTACCTATAATCAAAATCAAATTAAAAAAAACACAGATTTTGCAGTTCCCGCAAGAATCGGAGTTTTGAAAATGAAAACAAAAATTTACAAACAACAAAATCAAATCAAATGCAAAATCCTATTATTTTTCTAAGGTATCTAGGTAGGTAGGTATCTATTTATTTTTACGATTGTGACACTATACTAGGTTTCGCCTCGTGTCACAAAATCACCCGCTGACTGCCTCGACGCGGCCGAAATATTATTAACCGATTTACAAAAATCCAACAAATGCACTTCTCGTCTGTTTCCGCATCTTTTAATATCATTTTCATGACGATCGGTCAATTATCATAGAAGCTACATCACTTTTATATAAGGAAATTCCCATTTTTCTACAATTCCAAATCTAAAGGGACTACCTGCAGGTCACAATTATTAACCGATTTGCAAAAAAAGTTAGCTATTTTGTAGTTAAACTAATACCCTAGGACCCATTTTTTTTCTTAAGTCGGTTTTTTTTCGATATATTTACAATTTAGTAAACAAACACCCGGATTTTTTTCGAAATTCCAAAAAAAACTACCAGCCGACTTTAAAAATTCAAACGTTCATACGTGTCTCGATAAATTCCTCAACTTTTGGTACTATTGCTATCTCGATCCTTCCAAAATCCTCGGAGCTATGGCCAAAAACACACATTTGCATCTGATAACCATTTTCAATGGTAATATAGGTAGGACACAATTTCTGTTTCACCCCTTAAGTTAAGCTTTAAACTTTTTCCTTTGCTATTTTTAGGTACCCTAGTTAGGTACCCGTAAATATGGCCCAATTCATAAAACATGACGTAATGGTCAGCAAACAAATCATAAAAAGTAAATTGGTTAATAAGTGTTAGGACGCTCGATCGTTTGACGAGCGCGTCTGATGGAGGGAATTAGGACATTCTATTATAAACTATTGAATCTAATTGAATCAAACACTATGCGTTGACGAGAACGCGGGCACATCAATTTTAAATTGCTTAGGACACAGTTTTATTGTAGATACAACTCTTTAAGATGATAATTTTGTGACGATATAGTCTTGTAGTTGCGATAGTCGTTTATTTAATGCTAAACACTAATTATTTAGTGGTTACTATGTTATCTGAGGGAGAACCTCTAGTATCTTCACATAAAAAACTTCATGTGTTCATACTTCAGAATGATATAAAGTTTTTTCTCTTTTCTAATCATTATAGCATTTTTATAGATATTACATAAATAACTTGGAAATACGTATATATTTTACGCACTAATCTCTATATTTACATTGATTAGCGCTGACGTGGGAATCAAACTCAAGGACCGCTCATCACACGTGCTTGTCCATTACTTTGGACAAAGATAAACAAAAACTGATTGATCAATCTAATTCCACATACAGATAAATCGCCATCTCCCGTTTTTTACTTTGTTCTTGACCTGATTTTCAAGTAGGTACATAATAAATCAATCTTTTACTTCTACAGGAACTCAATTTGAAAGTTTACATTAAAATATCTCACTTAAAACAAGAAAACTAGCACGCGCCCTGTTTAGTAACCACAAATAAACAATTTTAAAACAAATCCACTAATTTATTTCCATTCATGTAGCAGTGCTTCGGAGTTGTTTACTTAAAACTATTTATTCCTATAACAAACAATTACTTTGCAATAAGATTACCTGGCGGATATTGGCATAATCCTATTTTCATTCAACAGGACTTTACCTTCACAGTTTAAGGTAGGCGGTTGTATGACCGAAAGTGGCGCCCTCAGAGGTTTTTATTGAATAGAAAAAGATTTTAATAATGTTTTACGTGGATTTTTTAGGGCCCATGGTCTAGTATTTTTAGAAAATCACTACGTATGCCCTCGTAATCATTCGTAGAAGTGAAAGCAAATGTGTCAAAAACGGTCACTTTTAGCAGTTTTGCTATCAACTTCTAGCAGTGACTACGAGGGAATGTAACGATACCGTCTAAAAATACTAGACTGTGGGCCCTAAAAATTCCACGTAAAACATTATGAAAATTGTGTATTAGAATGATAATATAAGGTAAAATTCACCGCCGCGCCACTTTCGCTCACCTTAAGTTACTAGTTCTTTATTAGCTATGTATCTAATTAGTTTCCGCCATTAAACATTCGGGTATCTTTGACTGGGATTAAAAGAATTCTACGTTTTAAATCAGGCTATAAATTATCAGCGTGCCTTTCATTCAAATCCGTTCAGCCGTCGTTTTTGCGTGATTGAGTAACAAACATACAAACTTTCACATTTATAATTTAATAGGATACACATACCATATATTACTAGGTAAGTATGTAGTTACTTATAACCCTGAACCAAATTATATTATAAGAACATGCAACTGTCAAGCAGGTTCTTTAATTTTATCCTACTTTATTACTACATTACCATGCACGCTAGCTGTGGCCGTGTCATTACAAAAGATTTTTAAACACTGTTTAACTAAACACAATGTTAAAATGTGATGCTGTCACTTTTTTGGCAATATTGTTTGACAGAGACAGCAACACATTTATCACATTTAGTTAAACAGTGTTTAAAAATCTTTTGTAATAACACGGCGGATTTTTATTTACGTCCCAGCCCAGCTCAGTAATATCCTAAAGACCGAACTTACCACCTTTTTTATTTTTAATTAAATAATCTATAGGTATACCTACTGCTAAAACATTCTCGCTAGTAGGTGATAATCACTCGTAATGATAACTGTTCTTATTAGCTTTTATTACCTTGTTTAATTTTCTTATTTGACGGTGATGTAACAGATCCAACAGTTTAAGATTGCATGGAATTTATTCTAGTGAGACTTATTTCGAATTTGTCTGTTGCTTATTTAGTAGGACAATAGCAAAAATCCGAATAATTTGAAACTGACATAGTTTTTTGCTACTATACGAGCTTTTTAGGGTTCCGCACCTAAAGGGTAAAAACGGGAACCTATTACTAAGACTCCACTGTCCATCTGTCTCACCAGGCTGTATCTCATGAACCGTAATAGCTAGACAGTTGAAATTTTCACAGATGATGTATTTGTGTTGCCGCTATAACAACTAAATCAGAATAACATAAATATTTAAGTGGGGCTCCCATACAACAAGTTTTTTTTGAATCTTTACAAAAATCCGGCTTACTTCAGGATCTGACGGACTGACGCTTTGATTGCTTACGGCTATTAGAGAGCCATGTTCTGAATGAGAAACTAAAGATCACGTAATCACTACGTTTTAGAGTACGCAGGAAAACTGAAGTACAAAAATGGTTTACCTCTTTACACCAACTCTTTTAATGCGCCAATCAGCGTTCAAGTTTCCTACTAACTTAAAGCATCTCAAAATTTCAGGAGCTCGGTGGCGCTGTGGCAAAACGCCTGGCCCTGCGATTGCGGAGGTTAAGCAATATTTCGCAAGGGTCGGTCATGGGATAGATGACCAAAAAATTATTGTCACGAGCTCCTCCGTGCTTCAAAAGGCACGGCTGCATTGGCAGTTGGTGGTGGTTACCATTTTCTTAAACATCGAAGCGAAAGTGTTGAATTAGAAATGTAACCGCTAAAAATACTAGTTACGTAGGTAATTGCACTAGACCTTGAAGTCTTAAAAACATATTTTTTAAGAATTGGGGTGAGGAGAAAAAAAAAATTTAAACTGTTTATTTTTAAAGTTTTTTTTCAATACAATAATTACAATTGCAGGCAAATCTTAAAATTAAAGATTGTGAGGCCCTAGTTACCCTCTTATTTGTTAGTTATGTTGGAGTTTGAATGTGGATCCGACCCTTTGTATTGGAATTGATCTTTTAAAAAATACAAATTATATATTAATTAAAATACTTTTTCAATGTATTTTTAATTTGCATGGTATTTTTATCTTTGATTTTATCTACAAAAAATTTAGGTAGTTCATTTAAAATTTTAGGAAGGTTACACATCCATACTCTTTTACCGTAGTTGTTGGTACATTTAGGTATTTCATACATGGTGAGATGCTGCAATGTACGCAGCGAACTTGGTCTTGTTTTGGTTTTTAGCAACTTGAAATTTAGACTATTTTCTACAATAACTGCAAATTTTGCTTTATCAAAAACATTCATCACAATACTGGAATAGCTGATCATAATTATCTTTAAGTTTATATTTAATTTTAAGAGGAACAATAGTTTTCAGCAATCTAATTTGAAGGTTATTAGTACATTACAGCCGTGAACGGGAAGCTAGCGATTGCATTGTCGAGGATGGTTTGAAGCCCGAGCCGCAAGCGAGGGCTTTAATCATTCGAGGCAATGCAAGTAGCTTCCAGAACAAGGCTTGTATAGTGCTTTTCTCAAGAAATGCGAGGAAATAAAAAACTTTTCAATTGAAACTTAATTAAATTTAATTCCCGCCAGTTTTTTTTTTGGGTGCATTCCAGCAGCTTAATCGCTCGAAGCGCCGAAAAGCAAAATGAGATTTATCATAGACAAATCCTCTGAGTAATCTTGAATTACTTACTATAATAACGATACCTACAATAAAAAAAATGGTGCGCACAGAGTATATTACTATAAGAATAAATAAATATTACATTGTACCTATTGTACCAGATTTATCAGAGACAAATCCTCTAAGTAATCTTGAATTATGTACAGCGCCATCTACCGCCGAGAAGCGAAATGAGATGGGTTTTTGCTTCTCGGCGGTAGATGGCTCTGCACATAATTCAAGATTACTTAGAGGATTTGTCTCTGATAAATCTGGTACAATAGGTACAATGTAATATTTATTTATTCTTATAGTAATATACTCTGTGCGCACCATTTTTTTTATTGTAGGTATCGTTATTATAGTAAGTACCTATTAAATAATTTTACCTTTATAATATTAACTGTCTTGTCGTTGGCTTGCGTGCCAGAAAAAAGGAACTAAAGTTATGGCTGTATGGTGCAAATGTGCCTTTGCTTTTTTTGTTTTTGTGAACAGCTAAAACAAAAAAAAGAAGTTGCCGCAGACCACCCAGATCGTCTTCGCACTGTACCTACTTCCCGCACTGGTGCTGGTGCGGGAAGTAAGTATTGAAATTCATTCCTGGCCTGAATTTTAAATTTAGAATGTGATGAACCAGACCCCCTCGGAAATGTGGAACGCCCCGCATTCCTTTTTCAAATGGAATGATAAGATTTCAGAGCGTAAGTGAGAAAAAATATTTTCTAGATAAGTCTTATAAGTTTGTCCATAGCTTGAAATACCATAACTAATAACAGAATCTGCTAATGCCATATACAGCAGTCTCAATGTATTATAAGGTAGTTTATGTTTAAGGATACATAGCTTGGCAAGTATTGCCCTTAGTCTATTACATACATGATCTATATGGGGACCCCAGTTGAATTTATGATCAATTTTCAATCCAAGGTAGGTATGTTCTTTTACTAATTCTAGGGGTGTACAATCACAGTGCCCAGGTTGCAGATGCATACAGCTATGATCTTAATGTAAAATATACTTTTGACAGAGATTCATTATTTTGTGATTTTTTTGATTTTGACAGCTAAGGTTGGTCGAGTTTTAGTTAGGAAACGACTTAGGCGATTTTTGAGTTTAGTCACTAAACTTTAGTGCAAATGGGTGTTAGTTTAACATATCAGATGCACAACACCGACTGCGGGGTATAGGCCACCCGAAGTTAGAACATATATCGGTTAAATGCCGCAAGACGGCTTATCGGTTTTTTATCGGATAGGTACATTTTTGAGAGTTGCAGCGAAATTGCACAACCTAATTCCGCCATCTCCCCTCTTCCATCAGACAACCAGACGTACGAATCAGCGCCACCATTTTTTGGACATTCCAAAGACTAGCACGAATTTTATCATCCGTACCGCTAGAGAATGGAACTCGTTGCCCGAGTCTGTGTTTGCTGATAGGTACAATCAGGGGCCTTCAAGTCGCGAGTGAATAGGTTACTTTTAGGCAAGCGCATTTCATCGTAGGTCATCAGGTCATCGCGTCATCGTTTACCACCAGGATTGATAGCGATCAAGTGCTTGACTATCCACTTCCATAAAAAATGAGCTCATTGTCTACTTAAGCAAAGATTTTGATCCAGTTCTTGGTCCTTTGGTCGTAAATATAGGTTATGCTTATGATAGCAAAGTTCATGAATCTCGTCTTGACAATAAATCGAGCATTTTGTCAACATTCAGAAGCCACATCTTGAGCGGCCATCTTCCAGCTAGTCGACGCTGTGTATTTTGTACCCTTAATGCTAGAAAATGCCTTATAAGAAGGCGGCATTTGTTATAAGCTGTTATCGATTATCAATAAGGATTTTGAAAAGCAACAGACAAGATTATAAGTATTATAAAGCAAATAAAACTGATTCGAAACCGAAAAATTAAAATTATAAGTAACATTGTTAAAAGACTTAACAGTAGTAGTATAGAATAGTGAGCGTACCAGTGCAACATAATAAGTTGTTGGAAGTTGTTATGGCGGATATTTAAATTCAACAATCTAATAATGCAATCAATGGAGTCTTTGTTGATAAAGCTAGGTATTAGTATATATACGTAGGCACGGCCTATAATTTTGTTGTGTTGTTTCCTATGCTTGATTTCCATCGACAGTGGGCTTAGTAAAACTGTAAAATGTAATGATGGCACAGTATCGCTGAACAGCGTTTTGACGTTATCGTGTGGGAGCAGTCACAGTGACAAATGTGAAAATGGATAATTTAAGTTTTTTTTCTCTAGCACAACCCTAATCTATTCAAAAAATTAAAGAAATTATTAAAAATATCTGGATTCATGTTAGAAATATCGTCACGGAACCGCTTCCCAGCGTTGAAGAAAACGTCGTTTTCCTCTTATTGCGTCATCTGATACTTCATTCATTGTTATTTGTGTTCGCAAATTGACACAGTGTCGTTTGTGTCATGAATAGAGTTCATTCTTCGGGCGCGCCAGTAAGCGCCTGTGTCCCATTAGTGTGCGCGGCCCGTCGTCCACACCCGACGGCGGATCATGTCGGACTAACTGAAATTGCAAAGAAATCCTTCCAAGTGGCTCCCCTAATTGCGGCTTGAGCGTCGATTTATTTGCGAATCATGACCTCTGGAGGCGACTAATGACGACTTTGCCGCGACGCGTCCGGTGTGGGGTTTTGTTTCAAATTGATGACGCTGTGTTGCTGTTAAGATTGCATTTACATTATGCCACTGATTTGTACTAAAATAAATAAATGAATAATTACTTAGTAATAAATAAAGGAACTCAGTGGCGCAGTGGCATAGCGCCTAACTCAGCTATTGCGGAGGTTAAAAAACTTTCGTAACTGTCGGTCATGGGATGGGTGACCAAAAATGTATTATCTCGAGCTCCTCCGCGCTTCGGAAGGCACGTTAAGCCGTTAGTCCCGGCTCATTTGCAGTCGTTAACACCCACCAATCCGCATTGGGCCCGCGCGGTAGGTTATTGCCCATCCTCTTTATCCACCCATAAGGAAGGCCTGTGATGGCTGATGGTCTATGAATTGCTGGTAAAACTTTTTCATGCGCTGTGTGTGGCGTGGCACCACAATATGGGAGTTTGATTCGCATAATAAACAATACGGACAATACGTATTAAATCTCGATTATGTATAGTCACGATCTCTAACAAAGCTAAAAACGTAATTAATTCTAATACATTGCAAGAGACTGCAATATTACAGATATAAATAAGTAATATAAGTAGGTAATCTAAAACGAAGTTTGTTATTTTCATTTCCAAGATAAAAATGCATTTCAAATAAAATAAAATAAAATAACATAATACTTGCAGGTGAGGTAAATAACTACGTATTTAAGGTTATCAATAACGATATGACCCATAGTAAGTATAGCAGATAATCTTACGGCTTTTGAACTCATTACGGATACCTAACTCAAGTCATGAGCTTCGATAACCACATTGTAGATAAGTACCTACATGAATAAATACGGTATCTACCTACAGTATAATTTTTATCACATCCTGTTGGTTCATAAACCTCTTTCCAATAGTGTAGTTTTAGCATATACCTACCTCATAATAGTAGATTGTTATACAAGGGTCAAAAGAAAGCAATTCCCATACGAGATATTTAGATGCCCGAGCATAACGAGGGCGGCTATTAGTTCGAGTATAGAATTAAACTTAACTCATGAGGTATGGAGTAAACTTTTTCATTGCCGATGAGGTAACTCTATGGAAGATTATGTAACCAAATTCGGTTATATTTTTAAAAATATTTTCCAACCTAGGGTGGAACGAAGAGTTTTTAACCCGCTGCTAGCCCGCTGCTCATTTTCCGAATATGAGAAATGAAAAACGGTATTTAATTTTAGTTGAGATAACGTATGAATTTCAGGAAAGTAAAAAAGTTTTAGTTTTTCCAAAATGTTTATTAATAAAAACAGTATCTACTTAGTAACTACATTGGTAGACCTTATAATTATTACCTATGTATACCAACTTTCCTTTAAAAACCTTGAAAAATTAGAACAATTTGTGAAATTTAAAGTTAAATTCTTGCTTGGAATATTTACAGTTTGATATAAATTATGATGACAGATTTGGCTTTGTTGGATGCCTGTAAAAGTTGGAGATATTCTTTGGTCTTTGATAAGACGGTAAGTCCATGGCAGAGACTCTCCTGAAGAAGGTAGTTGTTTCCTGTAGGCAAATTAGAGCGTAGTTTATTGTTTCTTTTATTTTGTTTGAACTTTTTGTTTTAGCTTTAAACTCATTCTTAGTAAATACAAAATCAACACAAAACTTAAATACGGCACCACAGAGTTCGGTAAGTCACCCTCCAATATTTTATAGTTTTTCTTATTTTAAATTTGGAACACGCCGCGTCGCCGGCCGCTCCGCATAATGTTTTTAATTTTGCACTGACTGTTTATACCATGTTTTGTTGTTGTTCGTGAATGTGCCCTACAAGGCTGCAACTTTTTTTAAACCATTTGTTTTTAATTATTGTAAACATTGCCGATGAGGTAACTCTATGGTTGACTATGTAACCAAATTCAGTTCTATTTTTAAATTACTTTTCCACCCTAGGGTGGAACGAAGAGTTTTTGACCCGCTGCTCAGTTCAAATATACATCACTTTCCGAATATGAGAAAAGAAAAATATTGTATCTATCAGTACAATATACGACTTACAATCAAAATAAGAAACTCATAGGTTTTCACACATTAAAATTCGACATAGTATAGAGTTACATAAATTATAACATTTTTAGAAGCCAGAATGTAACCCACATGGAGGTTTTCATGGTTTACTTTTTTACACAGGATAATTATTATCTACTCTTACCACTTAGTAATACGAAATGCTACAACACCATAATATGTACAAAAATATTATAAAATAGTGGCTCTGTGAGCTGTAAACTTCGCGATTTTTCAAAATGGCTGAAATATGACATTTCCCTTTATACTGCCATTTTGAAAAATTTAAAAAAACTGAATCAACAATCTAAAAACCCATATAAATATTGAACTTGCTCACAAAATTTCACGAGGATCGGTTGAGAAATGTGACCTGTAAAGGAGAACAGACGGACAGCGGGACAGCCAAACATAGTAAGCATTTTTTGCCCAAGCTAAACCGGAGACGCTTCAGTCGCGCCTCGCGCTCGCTCAGTCAAAAAATCGAATAACAAATATCATATGCCCGCAATTCCGTTTTCGATGTAGGCCCTTTATGTACATTTGTAATTACTACTTGCATAACACTATTTTAGCGTCAATATACCTACGTTGTAAACTTTTTTTTAATTTTAATTTTCTTTATTAGACACATAACATAATACAGTCATGAAAGCAAATGATTACAATAGTACAATGTCCAAGTACTAGACTGAACTCCAACAACATGCATCCTTTAATAAACAATGTTTTCTGTGAGTAAAAAAAAAATATACTTAAAATACTTAACTCTAATATAGTTTTATCAAAACTTTATTTAAATTAAGCGTCAGACGGCTCTTTCGTGTAACGTGTTACATGAAAACAAGCGAGAAAGTTGTATATTCGGCATTTTGGTGAATCAAAGAATGCTGAAAAGCTTTCACGCCTCGCGACCTTGTATCTGCCAAACTGAGATCGTTAGGAGGGCGGGGCGAGGTGCGCCTTTGGCCAATCACTAAGCACCCATTACCTAGTATCCCCACTCCACCCTCACACATAATCCGACCCGAATTCGAGGTCCATACTTTAGGTATATAACAAAGGTCCTTGTCAAAATAATATTAAGATTTGAGATATCAAATACGTAACACGTACTACGATATTTCGTAGCTTTCTCTTTCTCGCTTAACTTCTCCGTCTATCTTAATACGATTCCATTGCCATGTAATGGGTTTTCACCCGATTACCATTGGACAATTACTGTTATAGCAGTGCTCGAAGAAACACCAATTCAATAAAAACAACTTTATTTTTCTCTCCAACAGTTACTTGCTTAATGTTAACTAAATTAAGTTACTAATTAAATTAATATTTGAGAGAACTGGTGCCTGAACTAGTTAGGGTCAGACCCCCTGTCACCAGGCTCACCCTTTAAATTATATCGAATATAAGGACGATGAAAAAAGAAGACATTGTTTTACACTGGGTGTCCAGATTATAAGAATAGAGAGATTAAAAGCTACTAGGGGCCTATATTGGAACAAGTGTGAACAATGGTATGAATTTCATACCGTTTTGTGACCAACGTCCGATAGTCCGATGGCTTGATATTTCCGAGTGCTTCCGTGTATTTTCGAGTAGGATAAGCGCGACTTTTTCCAAACCCAGGATAAATAGGCACCTTCTCAGTGATCTCGCCCCATCATTGTAGATCCCGTCTTGGATTGGGATCAATAGCAAATATATTTAAAATTAAAAATAAACTTTTTATAGTACCTAGTAGCACTTTTTAAACCAGAATTTTTGTCTTTTCAGATAGCAGGTGCAGAGGACCTGTACTGGGAGGGTGAGGAAGATCCCTCCGATGAGTTTCTGGAAGTGAAGGCGGATGACCCTGACATCGGCGGTCGCATCAAACGACAAGTCACTGACTTTTTTAATAACTTCTGGTGTAAGTTTTCCCTTAACCTTTTTACTGTTAATGTAACAAAATACATAGTGGACAGATAAGTTGTTTGGAACAAACTACTGTCTTTCGTACACATAAACATTATGTACAGGCAATCTCAGACCAAACCAGGCTAAAGTCAAAGTCAGTACATACTGTAGCAGTACAAAATAAAAGTTCTTTACACCAGTGAAAACGAAAGACGAAAGTGTTTTCGAATACTGTCGGGGCGGGTGTGTAGTGTAACCTACTGCTCAAAAGAAAATAGGGGCCACATGTATGGTTTTCTATACAAAAGAGCTAACTTCTGAAAGCTATTTTTGTGATACATTCAATGTGATTTTATTTGAATTTAATATTCTTCGAAAGGTACTGTCAACTTAGACTTTACTGTCGGATATTTTTACCAATGAAAATGGTTATCAGATGCAAATCGCCTGAGACGTGTTTTTAGCCATATCGCCGAGGATTTTGGGAGTATCGAGATATGAATAGTACCAAAAGTTGAGTAATTTATCGAGACACGTGTGAACGTTTGAATTTTGAAAATCTACTGGTAACTTTTTTTGGAATTTCGCAAAATTCGGGTAAATTCGGGTTTTTTGGGGGGTGTTTGTTTACTAAATTGTAAATATTTATTTATTCAATTGTAAATATTTCGGAAAAAAACCGACTTAAGAAAAAAATAAAATTGGTTCCTAGGATATTAGTTTAGCTACAAAATAGCGAAAATTTTGAAAATCGGTTAAAATTGTGACCGGTGACCTTTACATTTGAAATTTTAGAAAAACTGGTGTTTCCGTACACAAAACGTGATGTAGCTTCTATGATTATTGACCGATCGTCATGGTAATAGTGTTAAAAGATGCAGAAGCAGACGAGAAGTGCATTCGTTGGAATTTTGTAAATCGGTTAATAATATTTTGGCCGCGTCGAGGCAGTAAGCCGAGTGTCACAATCGTAAAAATTAATAGGTACTACCTAGGTAACTTTAAACATATATTGGATTTTGCATTAGATTTGATTTTGGTTTTTCGTAAATTTTTGGGTTCATTTTCAATGCTCCGATTCTTGCGGGTACTGCAAATTCTGTGAATTTTTCTACTCGCCGTGTGTCAGTTAGAATACTCAAATATTGGAGTTTCATATCAATTGAATGAGATTAAATCATTACTGTGAGTCGTCATCATGATTATCAAGTATTATTATTTTTACCCGAGGCAAGGAAA
Organism: Agriphila straminella; assembly: GCA_950108535.1. Taxonomy (NCBI): domain Eukaryota; kingdom Metazoa; phylum Arthropoda; class Insecta; order Lepidoptera; family Crambidae; genus Agriphila; species Agriphila straminella. Next base: position 20,928,012 of record OX467303.1, on the reverse strand, counting down.
GGATTATGTGTTTCGCGCGTATCTTGTATGTTTGTATGTAGTATTATTTATTACCTCATATATTTGCTAAAAAGAAAGGAAAGAAGCAGGCGGGTTTTTTAAGTCTGAAATTTAAAGGCGGGTAACATTAAAATATCAATAATATTGTTTGTTTCCCACGGTAAGTAGCATTTGGGAATGTTACGTCAATTTCTCATTGGATTTAACCAAATATTGGGTTAAATAACTGTGCAAATTATTGTGTACTCAGGTTTAAAAAATACAACTTGTACCTAAAATAATATAACTATACCATCCAGATAGCTTTTTCTTTGAGAATCTACTTAACATTATTTAAAAAGCTATTGCGAAATTAAAAAATTGTTACTTAGCTACCCCTTAAGCTTATGCGAATTATTTTACTTTGGCATAGGTAACTTCAGTTCGACGTTATGCACAGCGAAATGTAAACTTTTTATGTACCTAACTCTATATAAAACAACGTTTTACTGTGATGAAATGATTTCATATTGAATTTAACTTAACATGTTGCACTTATATTATTAGGAGTTTAAGGTTATCATATTCAAACTAAAAGTTGGTGGTTAAGGCGAGGCCAGTTCATGATCTGATGAAAAGTCTGATTTTTGAACTTCCAATGTGAAGAACTGATGTAAAATTCTACTTCACAAAAATTACTGTAGACTGAAAAAGAAACAAAGAAGCAAATTAACCGAACAGAATATTGAAAAATGGCATGGTAACTCTGTAAAAAAATCCTGAATAACACCATAAAAACTAAATTTCAAATCGTCAGATTTCGTAATTTTCAACGACAGTGATATGATTTTTTATGCAAAAGGATAGCTTTTTTATCGTACTAACACAATAACCGAGTACATTTTTAATAAATGATCCAGTATTTCAGAAATCAATAAAAATGTACTAAAATTCGTAAAATTTCTGACGAAGCGTCAATTAAAGTTATGCAATATTCAACCTTATTCTAAAGACATAGTGAGTAAATTTCGTGAACTGGCCTCGCCTTAACCACCAACTTTTAGTTTGAATATGATAACCTTAAACTCCTAATAATATAGTAATAATATATAATAATATATCCTAATAGTATAGCTATCCGTAAGGATATTAGTAATAATATTTTAAATGCAAAAGTCAGTTTGTTTGTTTGTCGTCATGAAATTTTGCATACACGTTTTCATTGGTGAAAATTATTATTCGACGCAATACTTAGAAGATAAGTATAGTTAAGCGAAAGTCTGAAAAATGACCGTAATTTATGAGGTTGTTTGCCTAACCCCAAGTTTGCACAGGGTCCTCGAGGTCAAAAGCTCAGATTCTAACCCCAAACCATACCCAAACAATGTCAATGTCTATCACAATTCTTGATTCTTGATTCTTGATTCTTGATTCTTGTTTATCAACACTTACAAGTCTTGTACTTTTTCCTTATGAAAATCATTATTCCACAAAACCGTTTATCAAAACACGCTACGAGTGTAATTATTTTTTATTTAACAAATGTTGTCACACTTGTATTCGTGATTTCTTACATATGTAAAAGGCTCTATGGAAAATCCTGAGTATTCCTGAGTGTGTCCGGCGACTCTCCATCGTAATAAAATTTTTACAAGTGTCTTGCATAATTATTTGGCTAGCTATTTGGAAAAAATCATAATTTTCATGAACTTGTAATTTTTTTCTTTGTTAAGTAATACTTGATGTGTACGAGTATGTGCCGTCTTAAAATAGCACTACCCCCTCTCATCCCGTGGGTGTCGTAAAAGGTGACTTAAGGAACATAGCCATCAGGAGATCTCCAAAAACCTTGGCCTACTGCGATCACCAGCCAAGCGTGGCGATTATGGCAATTTATTTGTGTATCCCCATGTATGATGGATACACAAATAAATCGGCCCCCAGTCCCCGGCAGCCCCGCTATTCCTAGCTACGGTAGTGGCTATGGGGTTCCAAGAATCCCCGGGTGCAGCTCGGTACCGCCAACCACGAGAACTGCACCTGGCAACCTATAACACGCGCACACTAAGGACCGATACGAAGCTAACCGAGTTGGAAGTAGTTATTAGCAAGTTACACTGGGACATCATTGGGTTATCTGAAGTCTGAAGAGAGGGAGAGGACTCGATAACCCTCAATTCCAGTAACTTGCTATACTACCGGGAGGGCGACCAACAGTCCCTAGGTGGTGTCGGGTTCATCGTCCACAAGTTCCTTGTCAACAACGTGATTAACATCGGAAGTGTGTCGGCCAGGGTAGCGTACCTTATACTCAGACTATCTAAACGGTATTCGTTGAATGTTATACAGGTTTACGCTCCGACCTCGAAGCACTACACCGTTGTGATAGGGGACTTCAATTCAAAGTTGGGGAAACGATGCGGTGATGAGCTGAGAGTGGGGCAATTTGGAGTTGGGCAACGGAATGCCAGATGCTGGCTGACTTCATGTAGAAGGAGAACCTCTTTATGATAAACTCGTTCTTCAGGAAGCCGGAAAGCTGGAAGTGGACCTGGATTACTCCAAATGGTAAAGTTAGAAACGAGCTGGATTTTATCATTTCGACAAAAAAGCAAAATATTTAATAATGTCACTGTGATCAACACCGTCAAAACGGGGAGCAATCACCGATTGGCACGTGGCACATTGAATATCAACCTAAAGCTGGAAAGATCTCGACTGATAAAATCTTAAGTGGGCTGGACACATAGCGAGAAGAACCGATGGCCGTTGGGGTGGAAAGGTTCTGGAATGGGCGACCGTGCATGGATGACGCTCCGTGGGTAGGCCCCCGAGAAGTTGGGCCGACGATCTGGTGAAGGTCACGGGATGGCGCTAGATGCAGGCAGCGCAGGACCAATCGTCGTGGAGATCCTTGGGGGAGGCCTATACACAGCAGTGGGTGTCGTGCGGCTGATAATAATATGAAGATGATGATGATGAAAGTATACTTGTAGACTCTTAAGTTTTGATAAACTGGACACAGGGCAAAAGTACCTGCCGACTGGACTATGTGTATTGACTGTAGACAAGATAATTTTTGGGATGAGATTATTAGTTTTTATTTATTTATTATTAACATTAGTGCTTCTTTGTTTCCAGCTCCATTCACTACATCGTCCACCACAACGGAGGCGCCGAAAGCGGAAGTCGTCACAGATGACCCTGATATGGAAGAACAGTAAGTTTAAATCAAAATAATATTTTCACGTAAAATGGCATGGCTTTTGTATATTGACGATATAACTTCAATGTCTGGAAGAGAGTATCTCAGTATAATATTTTTTGTGAATAGGTATTTGATGTTAAAAATAAATATTTTTAGTTTTTTTTTTTTTTTAATGATGTTGGTAATCTACTCCTGTGAGGTTGTTTGTGTTTTACAAATAACCCTGTAGGTATACTTGAATCCAATAAAATAACTATATTCCCATCCGGATGATAACCTTGTTCCAAGTTTAATTTCAATGTAGACAAAATCTTTCTTTATAACCCGAGACAGAGAACATACTCGTACATTGGATTCACGCGCAACGCGCAATATTCATCGGGATTTCGGGAGTAAACTTCTTGGTTTGTGAAAAGGATAAGCGATCGCGCAGGTGATGTTTTACAATGATATTAAATGTCATTGCGTTTTACCCATAAAGTTATATACCTTCCTAGCGGAATAGAGGACGGTCGGTTTCGTTTGACAGCTCATGTTTGTTCCTCTATTCCGCTAGGTATAGGTATTAACTTTATGGATTTACCAACTTTTAGCCACCACGTATCACCAGGAGGAGGGGGGAGGGGGCTACAACTAACATAATTATGAGTATGACATATGAGTGCTTCTTTAATGTTTACGTTACAAAATAATCACATGTGTAAAATGTAAGTCCATTAGTGAAATTAGCTATATATAATTTGCGACTGATTTACCTAACGATTTCTTTAATGGTTTCAGGGAAGAAGAGCTGGACCACGGTTCAGGTCAGCCAGACCGAGTGGAGCCGGAGCTTGGAGAAAGTAAGCCATCTTCACTAAATAAATATGTATTAAGAGTTAGACATTCATAACAGTATACCGCCACTCCCGCAAAAATAATTACCTACCTTGTAAATACACAATTTGTGACTGTGTTTAGTAATAGGTACAACTTTCGTGATTCTAGTTTCCGAGATACTTATTCGCAATTTTGTGAAGAGGTTGAAATATTATAAATCAATTATTAAAACCCTAGAAAACCCGTACATAAAATAATTACCCGTAAAAACGTTTATTAAGTATTTTATGAAGCTCGTAAAGTTTAGTATTGAGTGTCAACTTTAGGTCGCTACTTTACAGACGGTAATACCACAGTACAAACTTATATATGTACTGTGGTAATACTCAGTGTTTTCATATGACATGTTATAAGCCGTGTATCTGGCGTGCAAGACGTTTCTATTATATTAAGTATATTATATATAATTAAATAGTAATTTAGTATTGTCATGGACTCGTCCATGGTATTGTATAAAAATAGCATTGTGAATGCGAAAATCTCAAATTTATAAACACTGTGTTTGTAGTAGTTAATTTCATTTAAGAAAACAAAAATAAATTTCATTTGTTAGACTTAGAGTTTAATAAGCTGGTTTTAATATTAATTTTGCTTTATTTCATAATTTCGTCGCAATTTATTAAATCTGAAAGTATAGTACCAAAGTTGTACCTGCCTAGAATGTTCAATAGTGTAGTCGTAGTAAAATAGGAAACAGTTGCATTATATACGTGATATACGCATATAAGAAGCCAATTAATAATAATAGTATGATTCAGTGTGAAAAAATTATATATTTTTTTCTATAAAACTCATATTAAATAGCAATTTTCTTACTTGTGACACTAAACTTTAGTGAACCCCGAAAGTTGTACCCTTGTTTTTGCCCATAGAAAAATAATCATTAAAGTACTTAACTTATTTCCCTCAAAATCTTTCAAACTATACATGCTACAAAGACATGAAGCACTTATTATGAAATCTTGAAGGTTATCAGATTAGCTTGAAATGAATCACTCCGTAACTTAGTAGTAGAAGTACGAGTATATTTTTCACGACCAAAAACTTCAAATGCGATTTTCTCAACTTGTACATTTAGACAGTTTCAGATAGAAAAAAAAAATTGTTGTACTTATAGATCTGCCTTCCTATTCACTAATTTCAAAATCTATCGCAATTGCTTTCAGGATGTATCACACATTTGTTAAAAATCGAAGCTGATGGTCCTCTCACCATCAAATATGCTCTTTGGTATTTAAAAAAACTTCGCGTCTGAATGTCTGTTTTATCTTTATCCCAAGGCCCCTATTTTGGAACCCTTCGTGAGCGCTCTTTACAAACTTATCTGACTCGGTGACGAAGTCGCTGTCGTTTATAGACGACACGGCGTAATAACACTTAGGCCGGCATTTATAAACCACTCTCAACGTTAAGAGCTATCTTGAGATCATGCCTTATAAGAAGAGCATCTCATGTATGATCTCAAGATAGTTGTCAACGTTGAGAGCGGTTTAAAAATACGGACCTCAGTTCCAGTTTTGGCCACCGGGTCAGATAAGTTGGTAAAGAGCGCTCGACGCCAGCCGAAGGATTCAAAAATAGGACCCCAAAGATTTTTTCAGTACCTAACCTTTTCTAATAAATCCTCCTGATCTTTTCAGAGACTCTCCGAGTGACGTTTGTGGTGATGGAGCCGTACCAGACCGAGTTCTCAAACAGAGACTCGACAGAGTTCCAGAACTTTTCCCGATCCTTGGCCGATGCCGTCAACGTTTTGTACGAACGCCTCCCGGGAACCCAACGCGCCAGTCTTGTTAGGATACAGTGAGTAGACTTTTGCTATTCTCAGCTTTACCTGAGTATCTCTTAAGATAAGCTAAGGATCATTGCTCTATCTCTTTCTGCTGCACAGAAGAATTGTTTGCTAGAGAGAGATACCGTGGCTACTACTGGTTCACCGATACCGCCGCGCGCCGTACGGAAGCGGCCGAGTTGTTTTTCGTTCATGTGGACGATATCTGTGTAGGTAACGAAAAGAGATGGAGCTATGAATAATGTGGTGCTGGGCGAACCAATGTAGCTTAACCCTAATTAAGCAATTCTCATCTATAACGTAGGTACTTCATGACGACCTCGACCTAAAGAGTCTGGCTATTTAAGCTGAATAATAATTCTTTCGGTCTTTTGAGTAACTTTATAACAAATTACCCTTTCACCGTTTTCAGGTCCCGCGTGTCCAATGAGTTCTCATGCAAAGTGACGTTGGACATCGTGACGACCGGCTACGACAAGACAGAGAGGATCACGCAACTGCTGCAGGATCACATCCGCAACAACAGGAAACTGGGCCAGGTCGAAGTCAACGACGATGATTTCAGTGCTCACGTCATTGATCCTGGTTAGTGCAATCAGACAATGTACCTTCACGGGCAATCAACAGAATGATCACGTCATTGAACTTGTTTATAGTCCAAAATCGGAAGTAATCAATCAAAATCTTCAAGGGTAACAATCGTTACGAGATTATAGATCAAAAGAACCTTATGCTCTCAGTATCATCTTCATCTGGTGATTTTGTATGAGTTAACTGTAGGCCATTCTCTAATTTTTCTGTGAAGTTCAGCTAAAGAAATAGTTTCCACTATCCTCCTTACACTTAATCGTCTGTAACACACCGCAAAGGAGTCAGTATTGATTAAGAGTTAGGATGGAGTTCCAAGTGACAAACTCCATCCTAACTCTTAATCAATACAGATGACGTATGATGCCAATCCAGGAGTAGAAAAACCTAAGCATTTGGGAATTGGTTAATGGTTATTCAAGTGAACTCACATTTACTACTCTACACTCCATCAATATTAACAAACTTTACAACCAGACAACAAATTATTAACAGACGTTTTCTAGGTACTATGGTTTTTCAAAAACAAAGTCACTTAAGCTAGGGTATCCTAGGATGACGGTGCCGTCATATTACACAGCTATTTTAATCGCTTTTCATTTTCTTTTTTTCTTTGTATATTATATGATTTTGTTAAAAATATATGGATATTGCTAGCGCTCACAGCAGTCGAGAACTGTCTCTGTTCATGACGCGATTTTGGTAACACTGTTGTTAATATTGCACGCGTTACTGACAGAGCTGATCCTAAAAAAAACAATAATAAATTATGAAATGCGTGTGGTATCACCGTGTCAAACAAATACCGCGTCATGGACTAAGGGCACTTACTACCATCGATGCTTTTTAAACATTCAGATTTTGTTGCAAGTTTATAATAATTACCAAATGTTTTTAGTCTTGGTACAGGAATGCTTAAAGATTTTGATAGTCAGTTTGCTGTATCTATCTATCTATATCTACTGACTTGCACCGAGAACGAGATCAGAAAAACTCCGATGCCGAGGACTCTTCTAAAAAATTAGCTAAAGGCACTATTAAAAGCGATGCTTTTATCATATCCAGATAGGTTGCAAGAATATTTAGATCACCAAATACCACGATGGGATAGTCCGAAGATTGTGTTTACCCTGTGGTTTTAGTCCTTTAACTCTTTATACAGGATTGCTATAAAGGGTACAGTCAGTTTGCTGTAGGTCTAGTGACTTGCCCTAAGGACGAGTTTCGCTGCAGTGACGACACGTGCGTGCCCTGTTCAACGGTTACACGGTTTCTTTCCCATTTTGCCTACATTTCAAATTGTTAGTATAACCATTGTCGTGCTGCTGTATTGACACAAGGAATATTCCGACGAATTCATCCGATGAGGAGATTGTCCCATAAAGTTTGTTTCCAACATCCAGATTCGGTCGGGTATTAACATTTGGCTCGGTAAAGGTAATTAGCTAAAGGGTGTTAGCTGACAGTCAGTTTGATGTAGGTCTAGTGACTTGCGCCGAGGACGAGCTCCGCTGCGGCGACGACACGTGCGTGCCCGGCTCGTCCCGCTGCAACGGCTTCAAGGACTGTTACGATGGCGCTGACGAGGAGGACTGTCCCAATTTTGGTTGGTTTAAGTTTTTTTTGCAGTTTTTGGAATTTTTCATTTTTTATTTTCGGTTTTCACTTTACTTTTGTTTTTTAATGATTCGCGGTTTTCATTATTTTTTTCTATTTAAAGCATGTAATACATCACGCCTAAAATGAAAAAAAAACCTCGTAAAAATTTGTCTATTAGTCTGACATAATCTGAAAATCTGATTTTTTTCACTTTTCGACTTAATTATTTATTTTATTTTTATTTTTTATTTTTATTTTATCTACGTCCACCAGACTGGAACAGCAATACTGACCAATCAGGAACTTCGTTCGATTCTGCTCGCAACATTTCCTGCTATGATAATCCCCTCATTACGATCAGCGAGTCGCAGCGATGTGATGGCATCAGGGACTGTCCTTTAGGCGACGACGAAGATGGGTGCGGTGGTGGGCTACCTTCGCCTGGTAAATACTTTACATTAACACCTACTGTCATCCATTCCATACTTACTAATTATAACTGCGTTTTATAAACCGCATAACAATAATTATTTTAAGGTGGGCTGGAACTTTGGGAAGGATGAAGGCTATTGTTATCTCTGAAGGATGGCAAAAGATATGCTTACTGTTGTCATTGCACAAGAGAGGTCTCCGGTTTGAATATTGTTTGGAGCAATATTCTTGTGCGATGAACGTATTTTCAGAGTTATTGATTTTTTCTAAGTGTTATACTTATTCAATATTTTAGATTAGGTCTGCAATTTAGGAGTTATGATTGGCGTGAGTGTGTTAGGGATGGAAGAGCTAAGTTAGTGATGAAGTGACGGTTGACAGAGCAGAATGGAAGGATAGGCACTGCGCCTCTAGAACAGGACCCGACACTATTGTTAAGATCGATGATTGTAAATCTGTTGTTTGACGATAATGCCGCGTAAAAGAGCTCGGTTGAGAAAACTGGTTATAGAGCGGGTAGATATGGTAGTAATTTGGAAAGTACTTTAGTTGATCCAGTCTGTTTATATGGTACGCCTGCGTTGTCGCTCCAGCAATGTATCGTATCAAACCTGCCCGCTTCGAAAATAAAAAAAAATATGATAATGACACAAAACTGTGACACCAAAGATAGAAATAAAAAGCTTGATTTTACAATGCGTTGTATGTTATTTTTTATGGTTTTATTATTTATCGGTGACTATATCTAGCCCGCGCCTTCTTTCACGTTTTAGAAAATCCCTAGGGAGCCTTTAACCAGGATAAAAACTATCCTTTGTTAATCCAGGTTATAAACTATCTCTGATTCTATATGTCTGAACTAAGTATCTGTAATTCGAATTCGTTCAGTCTCGATACAACATAGAAGTCTTTTGATCAGCCTTTATTCCGTTGCGTGGTGTTGTGATTCACATAATACCTATTTGTAGAGTGAAAAAACCCCTGAAAACAAAAAGAGAAAACTCGAATAGTTAATGCTACATGTTTTTATGATTTTATTTTTATTTCTTTTATTTTTTTTCTTTCATTAAGACAACACCACACCTGGGCCAGAAACAACAATCACCCAACAAGAGACGTTACCTGAAAGTGAGTTTTTATTTATTTATTTTTGTTTTCTCATTTCTTAAATAGTTTTAAATTTTATTTTATGTTACAGCCTATTATACTTTATACAAAGTTTGTACACTATCAAAGTCTTTATCAGATATCTTTCCTTAGCCCTAGTAATTTGTACTTTTTACTGTCAATCAAAAAGATCAAAGCCAATCAAAGCTTATTAATAAGATGTGTTTTTGTTTATCTTTTTATCTACCTACAAAGTTATTTGAAATATCCTCTTGCTGCGTTAGAATAGACCTAAGACACACAGTGAAAGTTTCCTCTAATCCTATTCACGCTCAACGGATATCGTTGTTTCACAATAAGTTCTAACATCGACTTACTTTTTAACTGATGTTAAATATTACTATTACCACCGTGTTTCGGTGGTCACACTACAGGGCCGGGGGCAAAGGATAAAAAGGCAACTTTATTAGTAGTTTATGATACAAGGTTGGTAAGGAGTTTTAAAAAACCTTAACAACCGTGTGCCATACTACTTTTTTCAATGTATTTGAGAGAAAACATTATAGGTACTACTGAAATTGTAATCTATACATATAATAAAACTGTAAATTCTAAATATTTGTGCGCGAATTACGCAAAAACAGCTAAACGAATTTTGATGAATTTTTCACAATTTAGTAGATTGAGGTCCAACTTAATATCTAAGCTATGTTTCATCAAATTCAGGTGGGTGGAACCAGTGAAACAGCTTGAACTCTCCGTAGTAGGTACTAGCTTTCATACACTAAAGGGGTCATTTTAAACTGGTCGTTATATTTTTCGCGGGCGGAAGGTAGTAGAAATAAAAAAACGTTCGTAAACAAAAACGCACGGTGCCGGCGTGCGGTAAAATCAACTTACCGCACGCTGTACTAATCCGTAAATAAAAACGCACGGCGTGCGGTAAAATCAACTCACCGCACGCTCGACTGTCATCGTAAACTCACATTTTCGAGCAACTGTATTGAAATAGTAGTTTATGATACAAGGTTGGTAAGGAGTTTTAAAAAACCTTAACAACCGTGTGCCATACTACGTTTTTCAATACATTTGCGAGAAAACATTATAGGTACTGCTGAAATTGTAATCCATACATATAATAAAACTGTAAATTCTAAATATTTGTGCGCGAATTACGCAAAAACCGCTAAACGAATTTTGATGGATTTTTCACAATTTAGTAGATTGAGGTCCAACTTAAAATCTAAGCTATGTTTCATCAAATTCAGGTGGGTGGAACCAGGGAAACAGCTTGAACTCTCCGTAGTACTATCTTTCATACACCTAAGGGGTCATTTTAAACTGGTTGCAATATTTTTCTACTGTCCACGCGGATGAAGTCGCGGGCGGAAGCTAGTAGAAATTAAAAAAAAGATCGTAAACAAAAACGCACGGCGCCGGCGTGCGGTAACATCAACTTTCCGCACGCTGTACTACTCCGTAAACAAAAACGCACGGCGTGCGGTAAAATCAACTTTCCGCACGCTCGACTGTCATCTTAAACTTACATTTTCGAGCAACAGTATTGAAAAATATTAAACATTTGTATCAGAAATTCTGTTTATTTTTCATAATGTGGACATTATTTCATGAAACATCTTTAATTAATTATACAGATCGGACTAACTTACCTAGTGACGTCCGATCCTCAATTATGTGAAGTAATCTCGTCTTCATTTTGTACTATGTAGTTTGCACTTCGCACCTACTCGCTGTCACAATCTTTAAAGGTGAACGCAGTTCTTAAAGAGATTTTTCTCTGTGGTCCGTGATCGCTTCCGCGCCTTCGGAGCTGTCAATGTCATTTCTTCAAAGTATTAATGAATACAACTTCCAAAAAAGGGTCCTGGGAGAGAGAAAACTGTTAGGTTATTATCCCAGGGGTGGGCTGGGACTGGAATGAGGACGAGATTACTTCACATAATTGAGGATCGGACGTCACTAGGTAAGTTAGTCCGATCTGTATAATTATGTTTCTTAATCTCGTCCTCATTTTGTACTATGTAGACGTTCAAAGAAGAAGTTGTATTTTAGTTATAGTAATATTTAATCAATTACAATAATTGTTATTTAACCAAATAAAATTATTTTTACTACTTAAATTAAACAAGTAATTTAACATTCAGTCAGGAATCAGTCTCATGTTATTAAATAATAATCAATGTCATTATAAATTTAACAGTGCGCCTCTTAACAAAATATTGTTATTGAATACCTAACTAGTATTACATTAATCTACTTAACGATACATTTTTAATCAAGATGTATCTATGGAGCACACAGCCTTAGCAAAGGCATTGGGATTACTAATGATAGGCCTTTTGTAAAATCTGGCAAAGGTTGAAGAGTTTTCAGTCCAACCTGCCATTTTCCTTACCACCTCAATGCTAATACCTGCTTCGGAAGCCTTTGAGGTGGATGCATGTCTTGTGCTATATGCAGTAAATTTGGCAGTGTCTATTCCACTGCTTGTCAATACCTGTTTAATCCACCTACTAATGGTAGCAGTGGAGGCGGCATGATAAGGATTCCTTACTGTCATAATTAATGGTTTACAATTTCCTCTTAAATCTTTTGTAGCCTCCTTATAAAATAAAACAGTTTTTGCAGGACAGATAGCAACATTTTGTTGAAAAAACGGTAAGACCAAGTTGGGCTGAGGTCTGCCGGGAGCGGATGTCTTAATTAATTGTGGAATTTCAATACTAATATTATCGAGATTGATGACAACATTGTCTACACAAATAAAAAATAACGTCTGAATTCTATGTGCAGTAACCAGAGCTAATAAGGTGACTAGTTTTTTAGTTAACAGTTCAAGACTCAGGGTCTCGTTGGGAAATTGGTGAGAAAGGTGACCCAAAACGATGTTAGGATCCCATACTTCTTCATATTTGGGCTTCTTTGGTCGCAGTTTAAAAATTCCCTTAAAAAATCTTGTCACTCTTTCATCTGTCCCCAGGTGGGGTCCCAAAATAAGAGCAATGGCAGACCGAGTACAATTAAGTGAACTATATGATAAGCCTTCGTTATATTTATGTGTTAAGAATGATATAACCCTGGGGACTGAATCCTCAAGAGGGTCTACATCTTGATCCCTGCAGAAGAAAATCCACTGATTTAAAACTGACTCATACTGTCTCCTTGTCTTGCATGATAAGGAAGCTAACACTATATCTACCGAACAGGGTGGGATTCCTCTTCTCAGGAAGGCGCTCCTGATAATATGGCGGCAATCAGTGTGAGACTTCTGCATAAGGGATGTGGACCTCTGAAAGTAGATAACAACAAATCATCTCGAGGTTCTAATATTATTGTTTTAGATTTGACCATGGAAGTGAAAACTGGATACCATGGTTGTGATGGCCAATGAGGAGCTACTACAATGCCTGTAGCTTTTTCAACCTTTATCTTCTGTAACACTCTGCTTACTAGTGCAAAAGGGGGGAAAGCGTAGAAGAATATCCCATGCCATTTAAGAGTGAAGGCGTCAATGGCATATGCATCTGGATCAGGAAGCCATGACACATATTTTTTGCATTTGGCATTACATTTGGTTGAAAAAAAATCAATTTCTGGAAAACCAAAATTCATAACAATTGTCTCATAGGCTGTGGGACAGAGCTCCCATTCAATTTCCGAGGTGGATCGTCTAGATTCCTGATCGGCGATAAAGTTCTCCTTTGAACTAATGTAAGATGCGTACACCCATATTTGCCTTCTCGCACACCATTGCCATATTTCTCTCGCTAAATTGTTTAAATGTCGGAAGCGAGTACCCCCCCATCTTGAGGTAATTGATATGACGTTTACTGTCATCGACGGTCCAGTGCCCATGACTTCAAATATCATTGCATACCAAACCCCATCCAGAAAGAGAAGCATCTGAGAATATCTCTAAGCTAAAATCAAATTGTTTAATTTTACAATTATTGTCTTTAATATGTGATAACCACCAATCCAGGTCCAATTGAATATCTTTCGAAATAGTAAGGTAAGCCTTGTAGTTTTCATTACTCTCTTTCAAAGCTGCGGTTTTGTAGCTATCCATAACTTTTGTATAGAGCCAACCATATTCTATAGCTGGGCATGCAGCAATAAGCATGCCTAATAATTGTGTGAATTCAAGTATTTTGCATCTGTGTTTAGCCTTGACATTTAATAAGGCCTTGCCAATAGATTCTATCTTTTTCTGGGGGAGTGAGATGGTGTACTGGATTGAGTTCAATACGAAGCCAAAATACTGACAGACTTGTCTGGAGATCAAAGAACTTTTTCCTTTGTTAATTATAAAACCCAGACTTTCCAAAAATTTTTTAGTAGTGGATACATTTTTTAAACACGTTTCATAAGAATGTCCCAAACAAAGAATGTCATCTAAATATATGACAGAACACAAACCTTGTGACCTCAGATAAAAAACAATTGGTTTCAAAATTTTGGTGAATACATACGGGGCTGTGCTAAGCCCATTTGGGCGTCCATTTGGAAGGCATGTGAATTCGTAAAGGATATATTTAAACAGGAAACGCAGAAACTTTCTATCATTTTTATGAACCGGTAGTAAGTAGTATGCATTTTTCAAATCAATTGTGGCCATAAAGCAATCTGGGGTCATAAGTTTTGTTGCTGTTGTCAGATCTTCTAACTTAAAATGGGTTGTAGAAATAAACTTATTAAGATTTTTGAGGTTTAGTATAAATCTCCATGATCCATCTGATTTAGGATGTAGAAATATGCTAGACAGAAACTGGCCAGCAACATAGGAACATATTTTTCACTCCTCTTGCTCAAAAAGTGCGTCATTGTAACGTACAAGAGTCGAGATAAAATAGCATAATAAGCCCTAGGGGATAAAGTTTTTTCTTTTTTAATGTTTGTCTATTACCAATGAGCGTACTAAAACGAAAAAGTCTTTATTCATAATCACGAATAAAAACTCGCTCGACTTAATACTGGGGGCCTATTACGAAAAGTTTAATGCGATACACGCGGCTGCGTCCGTGCTTCGTTCTGATTGATTCCTATTACAAAGCACTTGCGTATGCGATATTGCAAAGTGATTGCGTAAATTTGACAGTTTCTCTCTAGTGGATCCGTCATTATTCGTTCAATAGACTATGGACTACGATAGCTACATTGAAAATATTTGTAATAACTATAACCGACGAACTGCGGACGACTATCGTGACAAGTTTCGTAATAGGCCCCCAGTTTCTCATTATTATTTTTGAAAATGGAACTAAAAGCATCTCTTCGGTAAAATCATAGACTTATTTATACTCTGTGTACAGAGTGAATCGTAGAATGCGTGTTTGTGTTGCTTAGCTGCAACAGCAGAAATTAAAAAAATGTACCATGGCGCGAAATCATTAGAATTTTTTTATAATTACAAACTGATTGAATTGTTATTGAATTGTGACTGTAATAGGAAAGAAATAATTTTAATCTTCTGCCGTCAAGCACAATCATTTATTTAAATATTGTACAAAAAGTTCATAAAGTGGAGGAAAGAAAAACGAGTGGATTCGTTTACGGAAGTAAGTAGGTATAAACTATTTAATATTGTATTTTATTTTCTCGCAATCGTAGTGAAAAGTATAGTGTAACACACGACGCTAAAACCCATTGTAACTCGGTTTCTATTTATTCCCTCGCTAAAGCTCGGGAATAAAAATACCTCGTATGCAATGGGTACTTTTAGCGTCTTGTATAACAATCTACTATTAATTGCACCTATTTGTAATAGCCCATCTATTTCTATAGAGATATTTTCTGCCTCCTTTTGAGTGAATTGTTCATTTTTTGGAATAGATACTTGTGTAGGCACAGACACAAAAAGTATTGTATACCCTTTAATCCACCTCAGTATGGTAGGGTTAGTGGTAATAGCTGCCCACTGCTTAGAAAAGTATTTCAGTCTACCTGTTTGTACCTCGGTCAGCGGCGATGATGATCCTGCCGGCGGCGCTGGTAATGCTGCCTCGGCGGAGTTCGTCTCGCTCGCGTTCCTGGTTTCGCCACTGGATACGTCGGTCGCTTCGGCTTCACTTTCGGCCCACTCGGACGGGGAATCGGTGGTCGTTGTGGGCCCCGGTAGTTTAAATTCTTGGGTAGTCGAGGAGGAGCTTTGGTCTGGGGAGGGGTATTTTTTAATTCCTGACCGGACTTCTTCACCGCCTTGATGGCATTCACTTTGTCTTGTAGCTTATCCCCGAATAAATACTCCGATATATGTGTCTGCTCCATGAGCTCTTTCATGTCTTTGTTAAGACCTGGCAGAATTAGTGACCTACGTGTTATTGAATTTTCGTGGAATAAATCACATAACAATCTCGATGAGTCACTCAACGCCTCGATGTATCTCTCATCATTACTCTGGATCATGTGGTTTAGAACAGTCGCAATTGTGGCAATAGCTGCTGATAGTATGACCTGCTGCTCCCCAATCCTTTTGTCACGTTATTTATGGAATTATTTGCAGCAGGAACACCATCTTCCCCTAGCAGTATTTCTATTGAGGCCGGCAGGGATAACTCCTGCTGTTCCATCGCAGGGGCCTCGGCAGGTACCTGTTGTTCCATTGCAGGGGCCTCGGCAGGTATGGTCTTTATGACAGAGGTCCTTCTACCCTTCTCCACCTCAGCCTCCCCCTTGTTCTCAGTCTGAATTGTAGATGTCGAAGAGGATGAAACAAGGCGGCGGCGGCGTGGCGTTCTGCTTTGGCGGGAACTACTTCTGACTCGTTCGTGGGGTGAGCGGCTTCTTCTGTACGTCGACTGGCTCCACGATCGTGTCCGATTAGAGCGAGTTTCATACTCGTCGTCTAAAATAAAAAAGGTAGTATTTACTATCGAGTCTAAATCCATGGCCAACCTCTCGTGAAAGCTCTAGGGTGTAATCGAAACACGTATCACAATGAACATTCAAGCACTATTGCATTACTTGAGCTTTGTGTTTAAGTTAATGTACAGTCATCTTTAGCGCGCCCGTCAAGTAGTGAGCGTGCGATAATGTCACTCATGTAATAATAATAATACCACCGGCTAACCTCTCGTGAAAGCTCATTTTGGGGCTATAGTGTAAAATATTTACACAAAGTATCCTTTAGGTTAACCTCTCGTGAAAACTCTTAGATACATGTGCAAGGTTCAGGTAGGTACATCTTATCTTGTTAGTAAATAAGTTCTTCAGCTGTAATAAGTTCCTTGTAAAAACTTACCCGTATTACAATGATTCCGTTTTTGAATCCGTTTCTCCAACTCTCTTATCCGTTCACTTAATTCATCTATCACTTCGCGTCTTTTTTTCTTGTGTTTTCCCATTTTTCAATGAATATTTTGTTAAAAACTTAGATATTTTTTAACACAGAAGTGAACAGCGCACGGCACAAAAAAGTACAATGACATTGATAGCTCCGAAGGCGCGGAAGCGATCACGGACCACAGAGAAAAATCTTTTTAAGAACTGCGTTCACCTTCAAAGATTGTGACAGCGAGTAGGTGCAAAGTGCAAACTACACAGTACAAAATGAGGACGAGATTAAGAAACATAATTTCATATTGGAATGGGCTCGGTATTGTTTTGTTAGTTTTATTGAAGATTTGAGAGAGAACATATTCAGAACAAGATAATATATGAAACATACATAGTATCTTGCTCTTAAAGGTCGCTGTATACGTAACGGGAAAAAACCCCGGACGGGATGGGGACTTATTGCTGCTGTGCGCCATACATTTTCCCCGTCCCGTCGCGTATGTATGTTACATTGTTTTAACATTGAAAATGTTTATGTGATCACCAGTTTATGTGACCGATGTTCAGCCAAGAGTGTGTCATGGCCGTAGATCGGTCAAAATTGGAGATATCTACGAAAGATGTGTCAAAATGTGCAAAGCACGGAGATTTATCGTATGGCGCTTTGACGGGGAGTTTCTGAGAAAATTTGAAAAAAAAGGTTTTTTGAGGGGTTTAATCAAAATTCGGAAAAAACGCATCGGGCTATAAAAATTCGGACTAGAATATAAAAGCGGACTAGTTAAAATAGACTAAAAAGTATAAATAAATTCTTCTGTAAATATATATAACAGGGGCGCATTTTGTAAAATGTATTATTAATATTGTCTTTAGCATACGCCCACACGTTTTTAGGTTTAAAACTTCTGTAGGTAGGGTAATAAATATTTGCGATTAAGTTCTGCTTTTTAGTTAACAAGCTAAAACTAAAAAAACGGTCTAAAAATTATAAAAATCGGACTAAAAACATTTGAATGGACTAGTAAAAACAGACTAAAAAGTAATTTATTTTTTACTTTTTAGCCTGTTTTACTAGACCGTTTTAATGTTTTTAGTCCGATTTTTACAATTTTTAGTCCGTATTAAAAACGTGTTTTTAAAAAACTTTTTTTACTAGTAAATTATTATTTTCTGCCCTTTAGTTAACGAGCTAAGACTAAAAATATACCATCTCCTATCGGAGCACTCGTCAAGACGACAGACCCAAACTCGACGGGGTTGCATGGTTTATTACAGAGTTTCAGTGGCCTTCTTCCAGCTCCACTATCAGATCCTGGACACTATTTCCCAACAGAGTACTCGTCAAGACGATTCAAACGGGCCCGTGGAGCGCGAAATCCGTAAATTTTTCAACGATGTCAAGAAATCGCCCCGTGCATTGGGACGTCCGGGATTTTTCTCGTTACGTATACCTGCAGTACAGAGTTCAGTATTTCTTTAAGCATTTGGTACTTTTCAATCATACAACTATGTTACTTTTGTTTGCGCACAGCCTGCCCAGCCGGAGAGTTCTCGTGCGATGACACTCGGTGCGTGAGCTTCAGCGCGCGCTGTGACGGCTTTGCTGACTGTACCGACGGCACCGACGAGCAAGGCTGCGAAGACAGTGAGTATATTTACATTATATTATCATATCAAGGAATACCAACAACCTATTTATTACTAAAAGAATGAAGAAGCGACACTTACCTCCCCCCGCCAAGTTGCCGCCAAAATGACGGCAGTCAATCAAACAAGCAGCATCATTCCTACGCACGTCATTGTAGTAAAATGAATAATGAAAAAATGAAAATATATTTATTGCAATAAATATAGCCCTGACTTCCAAAATAAGTAAACTTGTGTATCAAAAGCCAGTTCCTTCCTAGTTGACAAAGTTTAATTGGAATTGTTGTACATATTTATTTTAAGAAAGGAAAACTTAAACAGCCAAATGTACTTAAGTATATAAAGAAAACTGTGATTGACATTTATCACGTGTCACGCACGCTTACGTATGTGTGTGTGTGTGTGTGTGTGTGTGTGTGTGTGTGTAAGGTTGTATGTGCATTACAAGCAATATGTAGAACAATGGGTGGTTAATTTATTTAAATTAGGTTAGACGTTAAAAGTTTTTCGGTCCCCTCGTAGTCAAAATCTTTCAGCCATAGTAGCACAACAATACACGTAAAAGGCTATTCCGGGCGGGCGGTTATATGGAGTGTCGTCGGGCCTGATGTTATTATAAAGAATGTGACATAGGTCCGAATCAACCTTATAAGTACTTTTATTCAATAGGTATTCTGCCACAAGCACTTGTGAATGGCAAAGAAGCTACGCCATCATATTGGTTCCCCTCGATCCACTAAAATCTAGCTTTGTGTGACGGAAGAACCGACAAAGAACTGTTTTTTTTATTTAAACAGTTATATTTAGCTTGCTCTTTTAATCTACTATTGTCTTATTTATTTCGTATAGAGTTGACGTAAGTATATTGAAATATTACCTCAGGATTTATAGTGTCAGTGAGCCATGAGGTCACTTATATTATAGTCAATGCCTTTTTTTAAGTAGGTCAGCGACTGGTATTTAGCTGTTTAGCTGAGGTAACAAAACTAAGCTGCTTAATTATGTTTGTTTTCATTATAGGCAAATCTAAAAATCATTATGTTTTGCAGCTTCATTCTTTGCGATTTAGGTTTAACATGGTGTAGTAGCATTATCTACTGTAGGCCTTGCACGATGAATTTAAAGTTTTTTTTTTTTTAACACACTGGCAACCCTACCCCCTCCACAATCATGTCGGGGCGTTCCGATATTTCATTCCAAATCGTCATTCTGTTTTATCGTGCTGTAGCCTTCGCACGCATTCTGCAACCCGCGTATTTTTTTATTTTAGTAAAAATAAAAAAACGTATATCTAACGCTATGGGAAATAAAAGAAAACGAGAAGAAGAAGAAGCAAGGATCGCGAAGAAAATTAAGAAGTGGGAAAGGAAACTACAACGCCGAAGACGTGTTATTTCATCGGATAGTGACGGTAGGTGGAAACAGAATTATGCAAAAACTCGTCGTTGACGATTCTCTGATATAAATTATTTAGTCCTTTTTTTTTCGTCGTTGACGAAAACTTAATGTGTACTGCATTTAAAATTTAAGAATAATTATCGTCGTTGGCGAAAATTATCTTCTCTTTTTCACACAATTATCCGTCGTTGGCGGAAATTGTTTTTTATTTCATACACTATCCGTCGTTGACGGTTATAATAAAAGTCGAGTTTCGACCTACCTTTATACATAATTAAAAAAGTTAACATGCAATTTTCTTTGTCATGCAGATTCAGAAACCGAGGAGCAAGTTTTGCCCACGTTAACGCCAACATGCTCGCCGGCTGCCTCGCCAAGGGCTTCACCGATCGATCACGGTCCAGTAATGCTAGATATGCCTACTATTATTTATCCAATGGCTCCATCGTCATCACGTAAAGCTGACCCCGTAGAACCGCTCGTGAACGCAGATTCTGTAGAACCTGGACCATCATCTGCTCCAGATGTAGGTACCATGAACAGCTCGAACCCCGAGGAGGAACCCGAGCTGGAGGATGATATCTTGCAAATACTAGGTGACGCTCCACTGCCAGATCAGGCGCTAGGAAAAAACATTCACAAGGATGTTGCCGCGCTTTGGCAGGATATATTGTTAAAGGGTTTAACTAAAGAGGTGAAAGAACCAATTTTGAAAAAATATCTCGTACCAGCTAACTGCAATTTACTCGTTGCACCAATACTGAACCCGGAAGCCAAAGCTGCCGTTCCAGATATCCTCGCTAAGAGAGACACCACTTTGTTGCAAAAACAAAATCAAATTGGAGTCGCCTTAGCTGCATTGTCACAACTTTCAGAGATGATTCTACGAAATGAAACATCTAAGCAAGTATTACTTCAACCGCTCAGTGATGCATGTCGCATATTATGCGACAGCCACAATATTGAGACAAAAACGCGACGAAGCATTCTCATGAGTTCCATCAACACAAGTTTGCGTGATACACTTGCTAGTGCTGAACGTGACAAGTACTTATTTGGACAGGATTTAGCCGAAAAATTAAAAGCTGCAAAGACTGTTCAAAAGACAGGAGAGATTGCTCAAGACTAACCCAGTTGCATCTTCTAGCAAGACCACAAACTCTAACAACATCCCAAAAAGGAATTTAAACTTCAGGGGCCCATTTCACAGAAAACCACCGAACAGAGGCGGCGAGTCAACGAGAGGACGACGGCCTCCTGCGCGTCAAACTCGCGCTCCGACCTACTCACGTCAGCCACCACCTCCGCCGAGGGCGACTTCACCCGCCAGGAGGAACTACCGCCGATAAATACACAGGTAATGCAATACGCTGGCCGTTTGCAATATTTCGTCCCTCAATGGTCTCAAATAACTGACGATGCAGTCATATTATCGTGGATAAAGGGATACAGACCATTTACATCCATCCCTGCCTGTTCTAAAAATTCATGCACTTTTCCAAAGTCAGAACAAGAACATACCGAATTTATTAAAGCAATTAAAAAATTAATTAGTATTAATGCAATATCAGAGTGCTCTCATGAAGAAGGTGAATTCATATCAAATGTATTTCTTGTGCCTAAGCCAAACGGTGATAGACGGTTTATCCTAAACTTAAAATCATTGAATAAGTTCATAAAAACCTACCACTTTAAGATGGAGGATTACCGTACAGCTATTAAACTGATAATCAAAAAATGTTATATGGCGTCGGTTGATCTAAAAGACGCTTATTTCTTTGTAAACATCGATAAATGTCACAGAAAATATTTACGGTTTAATTATAACGGTACATTATATGAATTTAATTGTTTACCATTTGGCTTAAGTACAGCTCCTTATGTATTTACAAAAATACTAAAACCTGTAATGGAATACTTGCGAACTAGAAATATGATATCTGTCGTTTATTTAGATAATATTTTTTGCATCGGAAGGGATATAAATGATTGCACTAGGAATATAAATGAAACCTGTACGTTACTAGAAAACGTAGGGTTCATTATTAATAAAGAAAAAAGTAATTTGCATCCAAACACTCGGTGTAAATTTCTAGGATTTATTTTTGATTCTCAAAAAATGATTCTAGAATTACCCTCAGACAAAAAAGAAAAAATTAAACGTTCAGTACAAAATTACTTAGATATTACTAAATGTAAATTACGTGATTTTGCTAGATTAATCGGTCTTTTGGTATCAGCATGTCCTGCGATACAATATTCATGGATGCATACAAAATTTTTTGAACAATTTAAGTATAGAACGCTTCTAAAGAATAATAGTTATAATCAAACTGTATCTTTACCTGATTTTATCAGAGAAGATCTTTATTGGTGGCGTAATAATGTCTATCTTGGTTATTCTCCAATTAAAACAAATGTATATATAAAATAAATTTATACTGATGCCTCATCTACGGGCTGGGGGGCATATTGCAATAGCGATGAATCATACGGTCATTGGAAAGAGCATGAATTAAAATTACATATTAACCAACTAGAGTTAAAAGCAGCCTTTTTCGGTCTAAAGGTTTTTTGTAGTGATTGTTCTAATTGCGAAATATTGTTAAGAATCGATAACGTTACAGCGATTTCATGCATTAATAGAATGGGCAGCATCCAGTATCCTCACCTCAACAATGAGTCTCGAGAACTTTGGGAATGGTGTGAAAGGCGTCATATTACAGTTTTCGCGTCGTATATTAACACAAAGGACAACGTAGAAGCTGATTCTTTATCTAGGAAACAATTTAAGGATACCGAGTGGAAACTATGTGATAGTGCATTTGAGGAAATAAAACACAAATTTGGTACACCAAATATTGATTTATTCGCCAGTCGTTGCAACTCCAAATGTGACGTTTTCATTACCTGGAAAAATGAACCTGATGCGTGGGCGATTGATGCTTTCACCGTCTCATGGGCAAATTTAAATTTTTACGCCTTTCCACCATTCTCAATGGTTTTAAAAATGATTCAAAAAATCATATCTGACAAAGCGGAAGGAATAGTTGTTGTCCCATATTGGCCAACACAAGCTTGGTATCCCTTATTTAAACGTATATGTCAATCTGAAATTATCTTTTTTACACCAAGAAATAACTTGTTGAAATCTTCTTACAGATCGGATCACAGTCACAGCCTGCACCGCTCCTTAACTCTAGCTGCCGCGAGATTATCCGGCAGACTTTACTAAAGAAATTCCTATCACCGAGGTCTGTAGAGATAATGCTAGCATCCTTGTCAGATAATACTTACAAGCAATATGATGGCTGTATAAAAAATTGGATACAATACTGCTCAAAGCATCATGCTTCCAATTGCTATCCAATTATGATTATACGAATGGATCCATTCCGATAATAATTCATTTCCTAACAGAAATATTTGACAAGGGTGCTAAATATGGGACAATCAACTCCTACAAATCCGCTTTATCCTTATTATTAGGTAACAGTTTAGATGATGAAAGACTTAAGCGTTTTATGAAAGGAGTTTTTAAATTAAGACCATCAAATCCAAAGTATAATGTTACTTGGGATCCAAGCATCGTTTTAGGATTTTTAGCACAAAAATGGCCAAACGAGAATCTTGATTTAAAAACTCTTTCCAAGAAAACCGTAACTTTACTTGCCTTGGTGACTGCACACCGTGTACAAACTCTGTCTTTAATTCAAATTAATAACATTTTTACAAATTCTAATGAGATTATTATAAAAATTCCCGATATAATAAAAACATCAAAATTAAACTCGTTACAACCAGTTTTAAGGCTTCCTTTTTTCAATTCACATCCAGAAATTTATCCAGCAAGATGCTTACAAAGTTATTTAGAAAAAACTAAATCATTACATGAGAAAAACAATACTAGTAGTTTATTTCTCAGTGTTAAAAAACCATATCCAAAAATTAGTTCTCAAACTATTAGTAATTGGATTAAAGAGACACTACAAGAAAGTGGCGTAGACACTTCGATATTTAGCGCTCATAGTACACGACATGCAAGTACATCAAAGGCAAATAAATTAGGCGTTAGTATAGAGGTGATTAAAAAGACAGCTGGATGGTCTGATTCATCATCTGGTTTTGATCGATTTTATAATAAAAATATCCTTAATTATAATGATTTCGCTAAAGCGTTACTTGATTATTGTCAACTTGATTCTGATTCATAATGTAATTAATTGCATAAGTATGTTCACTCTTGTACTAATTAAATAAAAATGTAACTGAACATTCATACATACGTACTATGGTTTCTTTCTTTTACAATTGTTTAATAAAGAAAATTTATTAAAATTATCACTGTGTTTTTACTGTTGTACTTACCCATGATACGTTTAGCTTATCATCCTGTACCAATTATTTATTATATGAATCGCTGCTATAAACATCCTACACCATGTTAAACCTAAATCGCAAAGAATGAAGCTGCAAAACATAATTGAAGATCAAACGAACTTAACAAGTGAAGTTCGATCATAATTATGTGAGCAGCTTCATTCGACGCGATTTACATACACCCACCCAAGAAGAATGTTTTTACTGTGTAAGTTACCCAACCCTTATTATTTTAGCGATTATAAAATAAATAATTGTGAGAGTTATATACTTAACTTTAAACAAAATGACGATTTGGAATGAAATATCGGAACGCCCCGACATGATTGTGGAGGGGGTAGGGTTGCCAGTGTGTTAAAAAAAAAAAAACTTTAAACTCATCGTGCAAGGCCTACAGTAGATAATGCTACTACACCATGTTAAACCTAAATCGCGTCGAATGAAGCTGCTCACATAATTATGATCGAACTTCACTTGTTAAGTTCGTTTGATCTTCAATAAAACGAGTATTACGCCCGTAGCACACGTCCTTCGCGAAACAGTACTAGTGAATCCGCGGTAGTTCCGCCATACGATCACATAGATACGTACGATAGACGATAACAATATAAGTAGCGGTTTCGCGTCAATAGGTACTTTCGCGTGTGCCAAGCAACGGTCGGAGCCGATCGGGCGGAATCACGCCTGAAAAATCTATGCAATGCAGTAGAATGTTCGCATTTGTTTCGCTTGTCGAAGTCATAGTGGAGCCTACTGCGGTGTTACGCAGCGGAGGTTTGCTACAGGCGCTAATGTGAAAAGTAATACAGTTGATGAGGTTAAATATTAAAATTCTAAACATACAAATAATTAAAAAGTATTTTTTTGATCAATAATCTCCACAAAATGAAGCTCGTGTAGCTTCTTTTGCGTATTTCCGTCATAGATATAGTATATTAAATGGGGATTCCCGTACCTACGTTGTACATCACTTTTTAATTTTTTCAATGTTTTTGTTCTTATTTTGAGCATAAAGTCATTTTTTGAAAAAGTAACCGTTGAATATTCTTCTATTTGTCATTACCTATTTTTATATATTATACGTGAATAAGGGATTAATAAACTTTGAGTATTATCCAAAAAATATAAAATAAATGAAAATTTTCTTTCTCTTTGCATATTTTTAAAGTCGAGTAAAGATACGAAAATCGTATTTTTAACCGTAAAATAATCAAGATCGTTTATGAAACTTCAACATAATATTTTTATCTGCTCAAAATAAAGAATACTTATTTGATTGTTTACCGTTAAATCAAAAATAGGCCAATATCGATAATTTCGAACATACTGGCTTCCAGTTAGCAACAAAATTCGTGTGCGCGCGTATCGCCCCTGCAGGAGCTAAACGTATATTGTGTTGTGTATGAGACGGCGGCGCGGCGCGCAAGCGATTTTAACCTTCTGTCTGTTGCCCATGGTACGTACAATTAGGTACTTAAAATATTACTGAATATGCTTCGACGACTACACTGGTTATTCAATTAAATCATAATGGTATAAACAGATGCGCTGCTGTCTTTTATAATATTTTTTTCCCAGTGGTCATAATTATTATCTTTAAATAGCACACACTCATTGAAATGAAACCGCATAATACAATTTGTAATTATTGCCATTTAGTATGACTCCAATTTTTTTTTAAATCACCTTACTTCTAGATAGGTCCTTATAATTTTTTATTTATATCGTCCACCAGTAGGCGCACTACCGCTAACTTGGCGCTAGTGTTGGTGTAGACCTGTCATTTTGGTGTTTGCTATGTGTTTGCTTCCAATTTTGGATGTTGGATTCGAATTTTCGTAAATATCATTTTTTTTCCAACATTATTTCGATTTTCTTTCTTTTTATTCAATCTTAAATTCGTTTACTGTACAACTTCCATATAAGTAGGTATCAATTATTTTTAGATATAATACTTATTACAAGTAAGAATTTAAAAAATACCGAGAAAATGACCAATATACACGTACAAGGTCTCCATCTTTAGCAGCGCCACCAAGTCGGATATTTTTTTGACATCCCGTCATTTGCCCGCCCGCTCTATAAATAAAAAGCAACATACAAATTGCAGTGCTCTTTAATCGTATGGTTGAAGCTAGTTCTTCGATTATTGACGATATTTCTTCAAATGGAAAGCACACTCGATGAGTCATCGAAACATTTTGTTGTTAGTTGATATTAATGCATTTCCTCATGAGCTGATTGAAGGCGCTTACTCATAAGCGGCAATTGAGCGCTCTCGATCGACTCCGGCGCAATGCCATCATCATTTCAATGAACGATTCAATAAACGAACATTAGTTTGCGGTGACTCCTGCTTAGTCGCTACGCTAAGTGGAAGTAAGATATATCTGGATTTGACAATCACTTTCAGTATTTCGTGATAGGGTGACCGTGGTTTTGTATAGATGTGGAATGTTGACATATCATTGTTTTTAATAACTACTGTATCTAACTTTAAGGGTGTATCGTGCGTCCACAAGCGCCGCCAATCAAAAAATATCATTACAACAAAATAAGGAATAATATTATTAATTTCAAAGTTAAGATTAAAATCACTGTTGTGCACCTAAACTTGGAAATTGCATACAATACAACGACCTCGTAATATAATAAGTCTATGACAACAACATGAAATGTTAGTGACGTTATGAAGTAAGCACAGATTACAATAGTCATGATGTAAATTATTAATTTATTGCTTCTTATTGAACTTTTATGTTAGCTTTCAAACAAATAGTAATTTAATGCTTATTAAACTTTTAAGTTAGTGTTGGCATTTTGTACGAACAAAGTGTCCCGTCTGAGGTGCTACGGGTGTGTCGATTTTTTCTAGTATTTTTTCTAATAAGTATATAAATTATCTTAGAGTGTACACATTTGCATGAATACAGAAACTGTATATACCTTTTTATATTGTACTAGATTCCCGCCCGCAGCTTCTCCCGCGTGGGCTACAGGTTATATCGTGCGGGTGCAGACCCGCGCCCAACAGTGGGATAAAAAGTAGCTTATGTCCATCCCCAAGATCTTATCTATCTCCGTAGCCGTGCCAAATTTCATTAAAATCGGTTCAGAAGTTTAGGCGTGAAAGCGTAATTTCTTTTGCATTTATAATATTACTAGCGGCCGCCTGCGACTTCGTCTGCGTGGAAAGTTTTTTGCTATTCCCTGGGAACAATAAGACTTTTTTTCGGATGAAAGGTATCCTATGTCCTTCTCTGGACCCCTGACAACGTGTATGTAAAATTTTATGATGATCGGTGTGAAGGCGTAACAAACAAACAAACAATTCCGCATTTATAATATTATAAGTAACTATAGTAAGGATAAGTATGGATGTTTTTTTTTTTCGTTGGGATTGTGGAGTCCCTACTACAAGAACTCGGATCGTTCCCGCGCTGCGTCGGAATGTTGAGTGCGGCCCGTAGGCGGACACATGCTATTCAAGTGTTGTAATCACATCCAATATCACTCCAGCTACTGCCCGACGCACAGCACACAGCCACACAGAGTCATAATCGAACGTTTCACAGATTCAATTTAGTTGTTTATTTAGGCCTCTCACTAATTGAGATGTAAAGATTGGAGATTCAACTCTAACAGAGCTTTTTACACGACTGCTTAAAAGAAGTGTATTGTGCTTAATCTAGGGTTCATGTATGTTTGTGAGTTTCTTTATTCTACTTCCACCACAACTATTAAATAAACGCCTGAACAGATTTGGGTGTATGGGGTATCGTTAGAAATCCTTACATCATCCCCCGACTGACAAGGGCTAGGTATAGATTTTTTTTTTAAAAAGCTACACTATGCCATAGGTATCTAATTAAAAAGTAAGCAGATTAAGAAATATTTAATTATTTTAATCACTAAAAGGAATAATATTAAAAAATCACGACGGCCATGCCAAAAAACGAACAAGACAAGACAAGTCGACTGCAATGACACTTTTTTTTAATAGATAGACATTCATAATCATAATATATCGAGAATATATTATCGAGAGAGAAATAAGTAATATTGCAAAAATATAACAAAAAAAACAAACAGGTGAATTAACTATTAATAATCTTACCCCCTTACTAATAAAGATTGTATAGCAGATGTATAGTTACGCAATGGTTAATCTCTGTCAAACTATTTGAGTTTGACATTGAAAAGAAAGTGACAAAACACTGTGTAATTAAACTATACATCTGCTATAAAATCTATATTAGTAAGGGGGTTAAAATAAAGCGACAATATTATTTACAAATCAAATACTTACTATACATAAATCGTAAAGATACGGGCTTATATTCTGATTTATCCATCTAAATTCCGTTATTGTTGATACTGAAAATAATGTACAAACTATAAACACATCCGTTGTTTCGCCCGGACTAATTATGATGATTTTTGCATGGCGGATGTTATGTTTTTGTATAACATTACCTCATAAGCATCCCTCATTGTTATCTATGCTAAATTCTGGTGTTAGCATTCTTAGAAAGCGATGCCGTATATCACAAATTAAGCTCTGATTCAGAGGCCGGCGAACAGTGAACTCCCATACAAACGTAAGAATAAGAATAAGAAATTGTATTTGCATAATACCATGGACAGACAGAGTTAGAGGGTATAGTCACTATTTTATGATTCCGGTTGTTTTCCCATTATCTACTTAAAAAACAGACTTCAAAAAACCTACCTCTAAAAAGCAAGAAATAATATTCGTAATAATAAAAATACTTCTATTGAAGTCGCTGGAGTACAGATTCCTTTTTTTTATTCTAAAAGCCCCACCCGACTTCAATAGACGAACGACGTACTGCTTCCCGGAAACATCGTTCGCTTTAGTGTAAATACCTACTATTCGACGAGACTGCCGGAGAATGCCAACCCTAGCGATCCGACGGAGTGCAATGACAAAATGGCCTAAGTGACGTTAGCTCTTCTACTGTTTGAAAAACTTATATATGTACTGTGGTATAGTCAATGTGGATCAACAGTATTATACCTTATGATTATGAGTGTAGGCATGAGTGTAATACCAAAATGATTTGCAATTTGAGCATAATTAACTCGTCTTGCTATGTTATTCGGATTAAACAGTATTTTTCTATGTTTTTATCAAACAAGAATTATCAATACCTATATAGGTACTTATAATAAAACTAAAACCGGTTCCATTCTGTACATAAAGATATTTTGAAATTGTTTTTTGGAGGGCTTTATGGAAAGCCCTCCAAAAAACAATTATGGAATTGATACTAAATCCAAAACTGTATTTTTTTCATTTTTGTCTGTCTGTCTTTATTATGGCTGCGCATCACTCCAAAAGTACTGAATGAATTCAAATGAAACTGCATGATTTGAGTTCATACTTCAAGGTAGGACACAGGAATTCCGAAATTTCGTACGGTTCCCTTGGGTTGGAAAAGGGGATGAAACTCAAAATGTAGTTGTAATTTACTAACGCGTAGTCCACTTTCATTCATTATTTTTTGTTAGAAAGGAGGTACGTACTTTAAGGATTGCCCTATAAATCGTTATATACTTACTTACCCATTACTGAGTGTAGGTGTATCAAAATGTAGGTAATAGATTCATCATCATCATCATCATACCAGCCGCACGACACCCACTGCTGGGTATAGGCCTCCCCCACGGATCTCCACGTCTATCGGTCCTGCGCTGCCCGCATCCAGCGGCATCCCGCGACTTTCACCAGATCGTCGGTCCACCTTGTCGGGGGCCTACCCACGCCACAGAGCGTCATCCGGTGCGCGGTCGCCATTCAAGAACCATTCCGCCCCAACGGCCATCGGTTCTCCTCGCTATACCTATGTCCAGCCCACTGCCACTTCAGCTGAGCAATCCTTCGAGCGATGTCGATTACTTTAGTTAGCCTGCGGATCTCCTCATTTCTGATTCGATCACGCAGGCTATCTCCATTGCACGATGGATGACCTTGAGCCTCCTTATGAGACTCATAGTAATAGATTTAAAAGAGTTTAATTTAATCAGTGCAATATATTATATTATAGTATATTTAGAGAATTGCATAGCTGATGAGTGCGAATAGTGTAACAAATACCTAATACCTAAACATGTCGTAATGGTCGTGATTGTTATGCCACATCTAGCGACGCTCTGATTAGGAGAAATGGGCTGCCGAGGGCCGGGGCGCATTCTTTGAATTGCGTTTAATTGTCGGCGGTAGGTCCGCACTCACATTGTCATATCGTTTGTCTCTACTCCATTAGTGAATGTTTCGCTTGGTTACTAAGTGTATTCAAAGCCTAAATTATCCTTCATTGCCCGTGGTCCGATCGCCTAGTTCTACTGCGGGTCTACCGGCTAAAAATAATGAAGTTAATGTTAACTGTAAGTATGTGATACATTGCTTCTTTTCTTTGGTAAGTTTTTATTTGTGCCAAAACAAAGTAGCAATGTATCACATACTTATAGTTAACATTAACTTCATTGTTTTTAGCCGGTAGACCCGCAGGTCGATCCATGGGCATTTTTATTTGTCTGTCTGTTTTATCAATCGGACCATCGTTATTATGTTAATACAATGAAATTGTTTCTCTTCTTATTTTCGAGTAATATTACTTTTCCGATAATGTTATTATTAAAAATTGTCTTTACTTTCGCCCTTATTATTATAGTGTATTGTGATGTTTTTGCATTACTTTTTTTTATTTTGATAGAAAAAAATTTGAAGATTAACGTAAAAAACATACTTAATTGGAACTAGTACATACGTAAAGTATTTAATAAAACTTTAAATATGATCTATAAACTAAGTATAACATTGAAAATGAACTAAGTATTCTATTAAATACATTGGGTACCTATATTAAAAGTGATTTTACGACAGAAACGAAGATTCGTGTTATCGTGTAACTTTTAATAATAAAAATCGTTTCCACAGCTTTCATTTAAATGGAACAAAAACGATGACTTTCTCATGTATTTTTTTAATAATGAAGATCTTATTCCCAGCTTTAATATTAGCACTAAGACGAGTTGCATATTCATTAAGGCACTTTTACAAAACCACTGCGTCATCTCTTAAATTAGAAATGAAGTACTGGAGTACCAACTTCGTTGCAATTATTAAGATTGATGATGCATTTCTTGGATATTGAAATAGGCCACAATAGCACCTATACTGATTCTGCAAATATCAAAATCTGTTTTATTTTAATAACAATATTATGAACAGTCTGAACAGTAAGATATTTTTTCAGTACTTCCTAATCTAGATACTAAAAAGTATCTAAATATAGAAAATGGTACCTAACAATCAGCCAAAGATATTAGTTGAATTTATTCCAATGGTACAAGTTGTATTCTCTTTCCTCCTTGTCAGAACTGATAGAGATACTCGTAATTTAGAATTTTAAGCTTTTATGCTTAACATTTATTTTGCAATGAAGTCCAACACGGCGGATATGATTCAACCCCTTAACTAAAGGGTTAAAATAGGGGATTCGATGTTTGTATATAAAATAAATTGACATTTCGATTTTAAACTTTGTAAGAGCACTTCTAAAATAAATAACCAAATACGTATTTCGTGGTTTTCCTAAACGCAACCCCGTAGGCGATAAATAGGGAAATGAATAGAAAAAATTGTTGATTGAGGTTTTATGGGATGTTGATTGCAAAATTGGCATTAATTTTAAAGTCCAACACTGTATTTTATTCATTCATTCATACATGCTGGCTTACAGGTGGTAGACATTATTCGATCCCTAAAGGGGTGAAATAGGAGCTCAAATTATGGATGTCGTTATTAAGGTTTTATGAGATAATAGCATCCACCACAAGCTAGTTTATAATATCCAGAATTGGGTCCAGAGATTTTGACGGTAGACATGATTCAACCCCTAAAAGGGTAAATGGGGATTTAAATATTGTACGTAAAAATATAAAATAAACATTTCGGCTTGAAACTTCGTAGGAGTACGTACACCTACTTTTAAAAATTAAGCTAACACGTATTTCGTGGAGTGAATAAACCTAAAAATCGATGGAATTTCGTTATTAATTTTTAATCCCGGTCAAAGGTCCCCTAGGGATTTCCGAATGTCCACGCAGACGAAGTCGCGGGAAAGCTAGTAAAAATAATACTGACTGAATTCTGATTTCCATCACTTTAGAATTATGATGTATCTGACTACGTAGGCGCACGGTAAACAAAAATCTTCTAATCTAGGTGTCAAGGCTGTCTTCAAGTATTTGACACTGATAAGCAAGCTTCGTCTGTCCGCTTCCACAAGGTTAAATTTCCCACCACCCAGCATATGGGACCACCTGGCCACGCAAAACGGCAAACAGTGGTGCGACGAGCGAATGCTCTCTTTATCGCGCGCACTGCTCGCTCATCGCTCAACTTAACGAGGACATTCACGGCACAACAGCGACACAGCCAAATCAAATGTAGTGAAATACTTACTCGTATATCAGAAACGCTTTTATTTCCGTCGTCGGCAACGTTGTCATAATAAAAGCGTCTTCATATATTTATTTTCCATTATATTTAACTTCCCTGTGTCGCAGTTGTGCCGTG
Source organism: Agriphila straminella (assembly GCA_950108535.1). Taxonomy (NCBI): domain Eukaryota; kingdom Metazoa; phylum Arthropoda; class Insecta; order Lepidoptera; family Crambidae; genus Agriphila; species Agriphila straminella. Next base: position 20,895,099 of record OX467303.1, on the reverse strand, counting down.
AACAATCAAGGTAAAAATTATAAAAGCGCACAATCGCGGCATCACACGCCATTTGTTAGGGTGTCCGCTGCGTTAAGCGGAACTCGCGCGCTGGTCGATCTAGATTAGAGCTTACTCATGCACTGCAAGCATCTTTCTGTCAGAACACCAGCAATATATATTCCCGCGCTGTGTAACCGCGCCAGGATCCCGCTTAGCAGACGCTAAGAGAGTCGCGCGTCGCCCCGCCGTTCGCTTCATCGCGTGGCCAAGCCGCTGCTCCACAAAGGTTTCGTGGAGGACAATGCGACAGCGAGATTGAACGAAAGTGCAATATGCTGGAGTGGCGCGGGCGTCGGGAGCGCCGGTACTAAACCACCTCCGTTATTACTGCTACATTTTACTACTACGCTTGCTAATTACTTGTTCCAAGTATTGACTTGTATGCGTTACAATGGAATACACAAGCTTTCTTACGCAGAGATGTAAGCAACATTTTTCTTTATACTAAGTAAATTACATGCTCATTTCCCATGAAATTTTATTTCTATTCCAAAATGTAATTTTCTTATAGACCAATCTACTTTGAACTAATTGAAAGACGAAATAAATACCCAGAAGTTAACTTTTTGTAGTTATAAAAAGTGGGTGCGAGAAATATTAAAATAGACTGTAAAGATCTTTTCCTCTAAAAGATTTGAAAGGTTAAAGCCAGCGTACCTACTAAATGTTGAAAATTTATGTTGAAAAGTCAATCCTGGCAATTATGGTTCTTTCCTATGATATAATAGACATCATTTTCGTAATAAGATATTAAACCCCGAATGCATAGTTAGGGAATAAAAGTTTAGGGATGTGCCATAATGTTTCGATACCATGTATCTTAGTTATTGCGCTCTAAAACTTGTTTGGACATAAGTGTGGTATAGTCAGAATACAACCGACAATATTAAAGGACTATTATGTAATCATTAGTTAAATACGGTTATTTTCCACTCCCGTTCGTAAATCGAATACAATACGTTCGGCAAAAAGTTTGTCCATTGTAGAGATATATGTTAAGGCCTTAACATGCGTCAATCCGAGCGGGTCGATCCGTGATGGAGTGAAATCGAACGTAACTCTACTCACTTCAAATCAGTGCGCGTTCCAACGCGTCGGTTGCGTTGAGAACTAGCACCGAATTCTCAATTTATACATGTTTTTATTACCTTTCTTCGCTTTCAAGTTAGTAAAAAAAACTGTTCAATTAAAATTGAAGGTATTAACATCGCCGATTTTTATGGTTGGTTTTAACATAAACGAATGTTCTGTTTCCGAGAAATTTTGCAAATAAGACCAGAAACACGGAATATTTTTTTACATCAAAAGTGGTTACATTTTTTATAAATGCTTTCAATTAAATCTATTGTGTATTATTTCAAGTACTTACATTATATATTTTTTCCATGATAGCTTCACGCGCGTAATCTTTCAATAATTTGGATTGAATTTGACGCACCTTATGGCCTTAATTACATCGTGCGTGAATGGCGGATGAAAACTATTAATGACTTTTGGTTGACCTATAAACTCTTATCATTCGACATAGTTATTTCCATTTTTTCAGTTTCTAAATCTTGTTACTACTTGACGATAAGTATAATTACGTTACATTAATATTCAAATACGAGATACATCGTCTAATTTCAACTAGTTTGTTGGTATCAGTAATTTTTTATATATGTCGTTGTATAAAAACTTTAACTATCGTGAGAGATCAAGGTTAAACAAACAATATTCGGTAGCTCCAAATAAAGTGATAAGACTTTGTGGTATATGAATGAAAATGTATTACAACTCAATTTAAATAACCTAAGCTCTACTACGATAACCAACTATGGCCCTTGCATTTTCTTTACTTCTTTCTTTCTTTAAACCCTGTAGGTACTCGGTCAAAGATTTGAAATCCCAATAACTTATCGTTAAACGTTAAAAAAGGTGACTAGAAGCTATTCAGTGTTAAGGCGAGGCCAGTTCACGATCTGATGAAAAGTCTGATTTTTGAACTTCCAATGTGAAGAACTGACGTAAAATTCTACTTCACAAAAATTACTGCAGACTGAAAAAGAAACAAAGAAGCAAATTAACCGAACAGAATATTGAAAAATGGCATGGTAACTCTGTAAAAAAATCCTGAATAACACCATAAAAACTTATAAAACTAAATTTCAAATCGTCAGATTTCGTAATTTTAAACGACAGTCATATGATTTTTTATGCAAAAAGGATAGCTTTTTTATCGATCTAACACAATAACTACATTTTTAATAAATGATCCAGTATTTCAGAAATCAATAAAAATGTACTAAAATTCGTCAAATTTCTGACGAAGCGTCAATTAAAGTTATGCAATATTCAACCTTATTCTAAAGACATAGTGAAAGAGTAAATTTCGTGAACTGGCCTCGCCTTAAATACTAATCGATAAAAAAGGCAAGAAATAATTTGTAAAAAATTAATTGAGCTTACTCTTGCCCACATTTGGACTAAAGAAGTAAATATCAGGAATTCTATTTTGTTTAGGTTTATTAGGCCGAAGATGGAACGGGATTCTCGAGAAAAAGCTTATTCACTCGGGCTTTAAACCTGACTGGGTTATATGTTTGTGAGAATACAGCCACAGGCCTTTATTTTATCGATACCGATATTTAGTATATCGATATTTTCTACCTTACCCCATCCCTGGCTTTGTTTCGCGTGCGTCGGCCAATCGATATTTAGTTGTATTCATTATAGTCGCGTGTCCCCTGTTGCTGAAATTATTTGTTACCGACTATTATACGATGCACTGCGCAGCTATCTACATATAAATCTTCGTGTGACATCTCGTTCCACTTTTTGCTTCCTACTACGTTAGAAGTTTGGTTTTGTTTATTTCTTCTACATTAAAAATATTAAAATGGAGGTATTCTTATGTAAGGGTCGAGATTATAAACACATTTTTTTCACAAACTAAGAGATTGTGACTTAAACGAAACTCATTAAAAGTCGATGTATCCATCATTTTATTAGCTAAACCTAACCCATTAGATTTTTTAATAGTAAATAGCTATTGTGCAAACAGAATAAAAACGCATAAGTAATAATAACTTTAACTAACTAACAAATCGGTCCCGACGAAAACCCAGCGCTGGTCGCAGGCCATGAGACAATGTGCTATGGTTTCTTTTTTAATTTTGTATGTATTGTCTCAAATAAATATTATTTCTATTGTTTCTTCTTCTTTTCAAATAACTGCATTGATAGAATCATATGCTTCTTGAAACATAAAAATCAATCAAAGTAAAAAATGTCAGTGTACAACTCCAAAAACGATTTGTCTATGATGCTACAGTGATGAATTCCGTGCTTTCGTGAGTAAGTTACTGCGCTGACATAAAATAAGTTTCCCCATGAAATTGAATATAGGCAGCATCGCGTGACACCGTTCATTTTCAGAGTTACCCGCAACCGATGTCACTTCGCCTTAATAGGATTACTTATAATATAAAATTGGCAATTGCCTATAACTGGGCAATGTTTGGACAAACCACGATAACCCAGGAGTGGAGGGCAATCAGCGTAGCAAAATAGTGATAAGTGCCATATGCGTGAGGCGTGCTTCTGGGACTAAATCAGAATATTCTTCTAGTATTTCGTAGTAATTTATAGTTTAAGTATAACAAATAGTTTCATTGACAGTCGTCAACCAGGGCCAACATAGTTGGTTTAGTTTGATTTTGCGTTTCAAGACGTTAGTGTTAATCCCGTGGCCACTACACGAAAAAAGACACAAAATCTTAATATCTTATTTGTGTACAAAAACAAAGTGCTGGAATTCTTATTTTTTTTGTTTTATTAACTTATCACTTCCTTTAGCCGTCATCAAAGTACAATATTTAGTAGTAGAGTCCCACTTCTTCTTTTTTCACGGTGAGATCTATAAGACCATTATCATAGCTTTGTACAGGATGTCCTAAAACTTCACTACACGAAGGGAAAGTACCTTAAATATTAAAAGGGAAATTTTACTGGAAGAAAAATTTATATTGATTTTAAAAATAATCCACCAAAAATAAAAAAATAAAATATTTCCGATACCGATCGAAAGGGTTAGGTACTTTTTTCTTGAATAACACAGCATCTTAAACAAAAGGAAGACAATGAAATTTAACATTTTTAATTATTACGTATTGTATCGTATTGTATCTATGCTATTTTTCATAAAATCTTCGATTACAGATCCAATAATAATTTTTAAAAACAAAATGAAGTCTTTTAGTTAACTTTCCTATCTTCAATATTTAAGTTAACTCGTACTTTTCCTACGTTTGTATAATACTTAATTTTACCAGCCTACAACTTCAAACTGTTATTTACAGTTTTCCATTCAGTCTGTAAACGCTAGGACTTATGGTGTTATCACATTCATAACATCCAGAGAAATTCAGACGACGCTTGATATTCGATCAAAACCCATAAAAAAGGTCAATCCTTGGCTAGTGACCCATATCAAAAGTCTAGTGTTGTGTCTTTGTAAACAGTTGTGTTGACGAGGCATCCCGCGTCACGGCCGATAACGGGCTTGCGTAACTCAGCGGTGCGACACGGCACGACGCATGGCGGAGCCTTCTGTCCGCGCCATTCCGATCCGACGGTATCGCTCGCACGTCACCCGACCACCTGATTTATGCCTTGTGTTGACTGCATGACTGCCGCTTATCCCTTCCTTGACAAATCCGTTCTTTTTATATAGTGTTGCACGAGTACTTCATACTGTCTGTTATTATTATAATGTAGTAAATTTTTATCATCTTCATGAGCCATTTCAACACACCCTTTGTTGAAGCACAGATTGAGTGCCTCATTGAGATGAGTGTATTTTCGACGAAATAATATATTCTTCTTTCAATCGAGATAATTGCATTATGCTTGATCTCTTTTGAGTTTTAGAGGTCCTAATTCGATTCCTCCATATGAGCCAATATCGTATCTTTCAGTCCCTATTTATCAATCTAGCCATATTTTCTGTTATATTCTTCTTTCCCTCTATGTCCGCTATTTATACTCGTAGGTGCAATTTAACGGCACTTAATTACTACCTATCTTGAAGTTGTTTAAAATAGTCAGTCCTGAGGATTCCAACAAGTTCGTCGTTGGTTGGATCCGTCGGCACGATACGCCACCGATCCGACTTTATCGCTCGCGCGTCACCCACGCAAACGCAACTGATTTATATCCCAGAGTACACCCCGACACAAAATAGAGAGAGGACAGAAATTAGGCTTAGTACTAAGCGCGCTCGAGCAACGCACACGTAGACACCTCTTGCACACCACACCGACACGGAATCTCTGCTGCGCTCAAGCCTCCAAGGCTCAAGCACGTGATGCAGTGTTGTCTGTCGGTGACAGCTGTCTATGTGAGTGTGCTTTGCTTGAGCGCGCGTAGTATATTACTTAGCTTAACTTCTGTCCTCTCTCTTTTTTTTACCCTAATCACAAAATAAAAAATATGTAAACAGAAAAGCCACTTGGAACAAATCACATTTGCGTCTACCCACACATAGATATTTCAATTCATTTAATCAATCTCAGGGTCTTATCAAGGTATCCAGTACACTACCATGCACAGATTGCACAGAGTAAGGAAATCTTCTCTGAAGACAGTACTATAGCAGTTAACAAGGAGTTCCAACAATACAAATCGTTTTCTAAGCGGCACTTCTGTCTGATTTACTATTTTGTGCCCTGTGATAACTCCACGATTAACATTTCAATTAGGTTATAATTAGTGCAATCAAACTGTAAATGCATTTCTGACGATGTTATGTATTTGTCACCGTAAAATTGTAAATACTTTCCGTAGATTATAATCTATCTATTGTAAACTGACGAAAAATAATAATCTATCGAAAAATATATTGTAAGCAGTATTTTACGGATCACACATTTTCGACAGTATACAATCTCGCGAAATAGATTATAACCACGGTATTTACAGATTTACAATAACATAATTATAATAAAATTATTCATCACAAACTGTTTTAAAGTAACTGAGAGAGTATTATTATTGAAAATCTTGGATGATCGATGTTGAAAATTAATGTACCAATTCGTAAGGGAGATTACTGAATATTTATAAATCCTTATACTAATTCCCAAACTTAAATCTGATGTCATTTTGATTTCGATGACGCATTAAAGTGTACCGCACGTAATGACTGCAATCATTCTTATTATAAAACAATGCGAAACTGTTATTTCAATCGTTATATCGAATACTTAACCACGGGCACGATGTATTGTCAAATTAGTGTGTTGAAATGAGTAGTTACACAGGGGTATAGAATCAAAGACAGCTAAGTGACATAAATTACGAAAATGAACTGAGTATCACGCCATCTCGGAAATTTTCGGTTCTAACTATATACTTCTTTTATTTTAGAAACAAAAATAACTAAAGCCCTTTAAATTGCGTCTAAAAAATTAAGTTGGGTTCAAAGGCAGCTAAAGCCCATACAAAAGTGAGCCACGTTATTACTGAGGTAAACTTAAAAGACGTTTCCTGTCAATTTGACATTTATGCACTTAGCTGTCTTTGATTCTATACTCCTCTCATCTATAAAAAAAAATCTATAGACTATCTAAAACGAATCATTCAAGAACATAGCCACATTTTTATTTTTTCATTTGCAAAAAACGTGTGAAAATGTGAAAAATTAAAATGTTATGTAATTTTCTTTTATCTACTTCATTTGGCTAAAGGAGTTTCTGAACTTTTGAAATCTATATATATATATATAATTCAAAGTCCTGACTGACTGACTGACTGACTGAGTGAGATATCAACGCACCGCCCAAACCGCTGAACCTAGAGACTTGAAATTTTGCACATATGTTCCTTATGAGGTCCAGGGGTGCCAAGAAAGGAAAGGGGGGTCCAAAGTTTGTATGAAAGTCCCTCAGTTTTGAAGCTAGGATCTTCCAGTTTTGTGATTAGGCTGACCATTAAAAAATAATAAATACGGGTCTCAGCGTTTTTCAAAATTCTGCTCCCGAAGGGGTCAAAAGGGGGATGAATTTCTGTATTGAAGAAAATCCTTTATTTTCAACGCGCTTGGTGGAAACCTGCCTAATCACGTAAAAACGGCTGATCAGAATTTAATGAAATTAAAACATGAGGATTTTATCGAATGTCCACGCGGACGAAGTCGCGGGCGGAAGCTAGTACCATATAAGACTCTCTTTAACCCTGAAAAACAGTAAGGATTTGTACGACTACAGTTGCGAATACACAAACAAGTTAGTATGCAAAGGCTACAAACGAACGGTTTCATTGTATCACTGTTTCATTGTATCACTTTGTAAAGACATCCCCTTTCCCATGTGGCAGATAAAGCTTTTGCAAAACTTTATACTGACAGGGACTTTTCTATAAAAAGACTGTGCTGTAAAACGCATTAAGCGTAAAGATCTGTAACGTGTGGACCTACAACCTACAATCCACACACCCATAATTATGCATTATGCTACTGCAACCAATAGGCTAGTTGACAAAATTTCAATAACTGCTTAATATTTTAGCTTATTAGGCATTTTATCGAAAAAAAAGGTTTATTTATTTTTAATCGAGCGTTTACATTATAAATTTCGCGTTTTAAAAAAACAATTTTAATTTGGTTCCAAAACGCACAAGACTGTCATGGCGTCTTGAATGACGTCACGCCGTGCAAAACAAACAAAAGAGCGATCGTGTCTTCGTACGTTATAGCTAGTTTTTATCGTTTAAAAATGAATTTCTCATATTATAAGTACTGTATAGTGCCCCAGTGTGATAGCACGACTATAAAAACGCCAAACCAGTTATTTATATATGTTCCAAACAATGGAGAAATAAAGAAAAAGTGGTTAAAACTTGCGTTCGGTTGTTGTTAGGTTGCACTCGGAGTGTAGGTTTGGAACGCGCCTCCGGTAGATACTCCAAACGATACTCGAAACGTCAAAGACAAGATTGGAGTTTCGCACGGCGTGACGTAACGCTTTCTGATTGGTGTTCACTGTCACGTGACTAAAGGTTTCATTTTACGAAATTTATTTTTTAAAAATATTATTAATCTTTAACGCTTTTAATAATTAAAATTGTTTGTTATTTTCTCCATAATATAATTAATCATTATAAACCCCTATCCATTATATTTATTCTTAATGGAAACAAGCCTATTATCGCATCACCAAATGTAGCGAGGTTTATTTGACACTGTCTCAAAGCAAACTACGTTAAATATAGTTGCGCACAACATTGAACGTGAAATTTAATAAGAAGTTCCAAAGTTACCATGTCGCTATAAACCAATAACTGACGTCAAGGTAAACAAAACAACCAAAAGACGTTTTGTAAAAGTTTCATTTGGAGTCGGTTGGTATTTTTAGATGATATTGTCTTCACTTGAGGCCCAGTCGGCGTTGCGTGCGCCGCCCTCGTTTAGAACATTTTATGACATAGTTCCGACTTAGTATTTCAGTTTTTGTTTAAACTATGTCTGTTAGGTATGCGCTGGTTGTCAACTTTACGTAGTACCTACATGCAAGTCGTTGTATTTCAGCGGTTGCTTGTGTTGAAAGACTATGTTAATAATATAGCTAGATTCTAGAAAGATGGAAACACTATTACGGTTCAAGTTACACTTACATTAACACTGTAACACAATAAATAAAGCCATATTAGGTATTGTTAGTAAACAGATAAGTAATATCTTAATAATTTGGATGCAATTTTATATTAAAGAGCATAAATACTTCTAGGTAATAAGTTGTATAGTTGTCTTTGAAGAATATTAAATTCGATGACAAATTATTTGCTATCAGTGGACTGAGACAGAACCAGACAGTGTTTCTAAGTAGGTAATGCTAGCTTATCCAAGACCTGAAGAATGTGCAGAAAATTATCTAGGTAATGCGTCACGTGCTGACTAACAGCCTGTTTATATCTAGCCTGTTTCATAGAACGGGCGCTGACTATTGTGTTGAGCTGACACTTTGATTTGCAGTTTTAATACCAGTGGATATAAAAATTAAAAAATTATCACGACATTAATTAACGCTCCACGTAGTCGGGTAACAAAGACCCCCTCCGCGTCTTTCTTTCTTTCTAAATGCGATAAACCCAAAACTACGGATATTTATAAGGTTTTAACTAATGGGCTATGATTAATTATGAGAAAGGTTTACATTTCATTTCTGTTCTGATATCAACATTGTTGAAGATGTCGGAAACAAATCATCATCTTTACTGGCATGCGCCGCGTTAACCAATACAATACAGCCACAACACAAAATTGACTAAATTTTGTGTATGAAATATTGTTTTTGTAAAGGTAGCTAAACTACAATTAGTAGTACCTACTTTATTTATTTATATTTACAAAAACTGAAAAGAAGCGAGGGTACACTAAACATAACGTCCAGGTTTCAATAAATTTAAAAATTTCCTCCTCAATTTTGGTTAGATTTTTAAAAACACTTCTATTTTTTAAATAACCTGTTACGATGTCGAAGTAAATAAAATTGCTAAGACTTGGGATGACGGAAATTATGGCATTCATAATGGTATCTATAGAATATATCATAACCGTGATCCAGACTCGAATTCACAATGGACTCAGTGGATTAGTGAATTGAGTTCTTAGATTTGTTCCTGATTTGTCATATTCCTAATTGTGATAAAAAGTTTCTTTAAGTTGGTGAAAAAAATTTACAGCAAGTGCTTCTCAGAAAAATGATAGTTGTTTTTTTCGTTTATTTCTACGATGTTATAGAATAATCAATTTTGACAATTTTAATAATTAATGAAAACTATTTTAATTCTATTGAAGATTTTATCATCAGAATTCATATGTCCATGAGTGTAGATCAAATCACGTCCAAATTTGGCATTGGACTTTAGTTTGTACAAACAGCATAATTGTGAATTGTCACTTCAATTGCTTGTGAATTAAAGCACATTGTGTCACTCATAATCATTTGCCCTGTTTATTGAGTTAGGCCCGTTTGGCCGTTAACTGCTCCAGCAGACTAATGATGCATAAAAAGTGGTGCGTTTTTTAAACACGCATTAAATTAAATGAGTCAGAAATACGGTAATCACGGTGACGTAAATTATGTTGGCACTGAATTTGTCAAAAGAATAGCGACCTTGCTAGGACGTCATTGGCCTAACAACGTTGCTAGGCAACTTTTTCGTTAGGTAAGCTCGCACGGCAAGAAATTAATAAAGAATTTAAATGTGAAAATATATTTTCAGTTGATTGCACGGTTTACTTCCTACTGTAAGTCTGTGTTGGGACAGTTGGAGATTACGCAACTGGTATTCGTACTTAAGTCTTTGTTGCACTGCACTGCGGAGGAGTAAACGTGAAGAAATCCGATTAATGTTACTTAAAGTGTGATCCGTGAAGCGCCTCCTTGGGATAGAGTACACATTTTGTTACTTAGACGCCTATGTTTCAAACGGAAGAGAAATTTATTTCTAAGGTCCGCTTTCTTTGTTTTAATATAAAATAATTTTACGACAAGTTGTTTTCGTCTCTTTAAATTTCCAATTAACTAAGTATAAAATTGCCTCTTTCAACTCTCAACAAATTTTTTTAGATAGTCAATGGTCGCTAATAATATGAGTATAATTTTTGTCAATTTAACTAACATATTTATAATTAGCTTCAAAAGGAATTGAGGAATGATAGATACTTACATCGAAAAGTATTCATCTTATTTTGCTTTTTGGCCGATATTTTTATTTTCTGCTGTTTCTTCCGTAAAGGTCAATTTATTAATCTCAGTTACAAAGCGCCTTTTTGTCCATTTTTAGTCCAACTTTTATCCCATATGTATGTACGAGTATATTACACGACTTTTACAACCCAATCTCAATGCTCAGACGCATCATACACTGACTGGCACGCACTACGTTAAGTTTGGCACTGATGTAGCGTGCGTGAGGCAAATACGGAATCCGTCTCGCAATGATCCTTTTTGTGCCTGTAGTGTGTATAATATGAAACTCCTCTTAAAACTATATTGTCCGTCGTAATGTTCTTAAAGTAAGATGAAAGTTAAGCATAATGCAGTTGAGAATCCGTAGAAAATAGTGCGAGCGCCTCGAGCACGGCCAGGCCACGGCCTCGCCGTGCGGGCGTCCTGCGTCTTGCGGGACGGCAACCACTGCGCGGTCGCGACAGGGAACTAAAGCTTTGGTTTCCTAAGATAACGGTGCCGTCACATAGCGGCCGTAATATTGATATGAAATAGACGTCATTCGCCCATAATATCGTCAAAAAGCTGTGCCGCTAAATGCATGACAGCCGTGCGGTGTAGGATAGTTTGCGAACGCTTTTCTCGGTTATCATGCAACCGCTACGGTGTCAAAAATACTGCTCTCTAGGAAATTGCGCCGTCTTGTTATATAGACAATGTACTAACGGCGTCATTCACCTATATAATATTACGGCCGCTATGTGACAGCACCGTCATTTTTAGGAATCCAAAGCTTAAGAGACCGTCATCTTGCGGTGGAGCCGATCCGCAAGACGCAGGAGGCGCGCGCGGCGAGGCCGTGCCGTGGCCAAGCGGTAATCGCGCTCTTCTTCACGCCTGCCGTTATATGTTAAGCTCCCCGCAGTCTTGACTTGACCCGATCGTAAGATGTTTCACTGGCCATTTATTGAGAGCACAATTCCAGGAGAATTTATTATCCGTTTACTATTTTTACTTTTTCGTGTTCATTGCTTATTAAGTGTGCGCGTGTGTACCTTCGATCAAGCATAAGCTAGATGTCCGGTCAGTCTCAAAAACGTCACCTCGAAATGACGCTTCACTTTCTAATTGGGTTTGTATAAAGTATTCTCTTCTTTGTTCCTTACCTTCCTATTAAAAGTTTTTGAAAGAAGAATTTGGGAAGATTATATAATTTGTACCCAGCTTCGAACATAGCTGCCGAGATAAAAATACTTATGTGGGGATTCGAATTTCAAAATTTCGAAGCGCTTTTTGTTTTGTCGGTCGGTGCCTTATTTCCGTGCTGTTTGAGGATATTCTTGATCGAAGGCGCGTACCTATAGCCTAGTGAACATAGCCCTGAGAAGAATCCGAAAATCGTAATACAAATATCTTTGATTAAATTATCGCTTAGCTTAGATGTGTTTACGAAAAATCAAAGATCATCTGATGTGGAAATCTAATGTGCTGATAATGCTGATGTGAAATTCGACTCCGCCGAAATTGTGCAATGGAACCCGACTTAAATTGCCACTGAATTTTATAATAGAACTAACTTGTTCTAATAGTTCTTTCTTACTTTAAAATTATTTGTACAATTAAAGTCAATGCTTTGCAGCGAAATATTATTGAAGCTGAGATTCTGGAGTTCACTGGGAGTGGTGCCGGTGAAACTGCCGCGTAGGTATACCACTCTTCCCCAACAATTTTCCTTTTCAATTTAAATGTACACAGTTCCCTGTGACTACTTGCTTTGCTATGACAATAAACAAGTCGCAGGGTCAGACGTAAAGCCGCTGGTGTCGATATTGACTGGTTGTTTTTCGCATATGGCCAACTTTATGTGGCTTTTTCCAGGGTTAGTATAGCTTCAGGTCTTTTCATTGGCTCCTGAAGGAAAGACTCTGAACATAGTTTATAAAGAATTTTTTTTTAACTATGTTTACTTACATGTTTACAATATTAAATATAAAATAAAAATAATTAATTGACTTTAAACATTATATATATAATCACTGCTACGAGTATTTTCTTATGTAACTACATTAATTCGTATTTATAATAAGAATACGCCGGAGTCATAAAGTCCACGCGTACGAAGTCGCGGGCATCAGCTAGTATTAAATAAATTGCTCAAAATAAGAATACACTTAGGTATTTTATTGAACCCTTAACTGGTGTCATGCCTTTCACACTCACAAAGACAGCGAGCTAACGTCGAGTACCTAATCTGCTCAAATGTCGTCACAGAATACCTAATAGTGATATCGTTTGAAACTTTACAGCGGGCCACTTAGTGTCGGTGTCAGACGTCTTGTAGGTGAAATACTAGGAAAACTTTGCCAGATTTGCGATACGAGGTTTTGTGTTACGCTACTTTAAAATGAGGACTTCTCAAAATGACAAAAACTGTAGGCTCGATAGATGGCGTTGATACGTACGTGTCAATGTGATTTTTTTACTTAGCTTCGAATATTACTCAGGTATAGGTATACTCAGGTAAGTATAGTGAGGAAAATAGTTACTACTTTTATTTTTAATGTCACTTTGAAAAGCCCTTATTCGAGCTTTTCTTTTTTCGTGATGGATGATAGAGAAAAGAGGTTTTTATAAAGTCCGAATTCAACAAGTGAAGTGCATAGTGGATGGAAACCGCACCGCATGGTAGATTGAACCCCGACACTTCCAGCTAGTTGGTTTGGTACGGATGCAAGCTGCGATTCCCATTCCCGCCAACTCGACAGTTGCTCGGCGTCCGTGCGCTCGGCCGCACGCCCCGCTCCCGTGCTATCCGCCGTAAGTTTCGTGAACACACTCCGGTAATAAGTGCCGATTGCCGCTCCTGTGCTACTCGCAACTTTTTCAGGGTTTTACTTGAGTTAGATTAGTTTCTTAAACTTAAAATTGGCAACATTAGTTCGCGCTATCGGAAAGTCTTGCGGAGATTCATTCGCATGTAACTAATAAGCTTTCTTGGATTATTCTTTATTAGATCAAAATCTTGTAAAGGCAAATGTTTTTTAAGTGTTCCTAATTTTTTACGCTAATTCATTTACGCACTATTCATTTAAGTTGGTTAGTAACGCTACCGTGGTAATAATACAAACAAACAAAATGTAGTTAATTGATGGCATAATGTCATAAGATTTTGAAAGTTTTAAATATTTTTCCAAATATTAGGTACATTACATAATAATATATTAATATCGGATATAAAATAAGAAATAATAGAGTATTGCTTAAAAGTTTTTGGGAAATTATGTACTTACATATTTAAACACGTTTACTATAAGTTTAGAGTATTTAAATGACTTATAGGTAATATTTATTTTTACCATTTAGAAAAAACTAAACGAATGGTCTGAGTAGGATGATAATTGAAAAGGAATAGATTTTATTTTTGAATTTAATCACTAGAGTACTTATAGTATTAAATATTATTTAAAGGAAGTAAGTTTCTTATATAGGTAAATGAAATTAAAAAAAAAACTTACCTAAGAAGAGTTTTGTGACCCGATTTAGGCCTAGTTTAAAATCTTAGTCGGGAAATATTGACTCTAATTCTAAACAAATTTAAAAAAAGAATAAGTACCTACCTACTTACTATTTATTGATAAAGTCACTATATAACCAACCCTCCATGACCATCATCCATCATCGCATAAGAAATACAGATTACCTTAATGTAAGTATAAAAGTTATTGTTACCGTGTCAACATAGTAATCTATAAACATTCTAATTATAATATTAAATCTATCATTCTTTAGGGTACCTTAATACTTAAACTATTCAACTTAAATTTTTACTATCATTTAATGTTACATGTGAAGTTTATTATGGGTTCTTGCACTACAAATAAAGCATGGTTGGTCGTCCTGTAAAGGACAATGTCCCTTTCTCTCTTTGATCTCTCCTTACAGATTCTATGCATTGCATTGATGGTTTATTAATTTACAACAAAAACCTTACTATCTTTGATAGACTATACGAAAGCTTTGCTTACAGATTTAATCTTAACGCACTTAGCTTCTGTTAGAGCTTTGTGCATTGTTATAGGTCGAACATGCTTTCACTGTCGGTTACAATAAGGGCTATGTGTACCTTCACACAAACTAGACGACAAATGAGGACCGATGGTGCAGTAGCTCAGGTTCAGGCCAGCACATTCGGCCTATCGAGGGTCACTCTTTAAAGTGGTGACAAAAAAAATTGTCTCGAGTTCCTTCGTGATTCAGAAAGCATGTTAAGTTAGTTAAGGCATTTGAAGTCGTTGTCCCTGCAATTCGCATTTGACCCGTGTGGTGACCCTATCCTTTTTATCCATCCATAATGGCCTGTACCTCAGCAATTGGATATTCAAATGGCTGTTGGTGATGTTGTGTCTAGAGGCCTCAGCCCCAGCAATGCAGACGTTGAAAACGTCTGTAAGGCTTTGTCCACACTTGTATCATTTTGGCGTATCAGATCACCGTATCTTTAGCATACATCGCTAGTTTGGTTGGTGGTACGTTGGAGTAATACTGTATCAAAGAGACGATGTATGACAAAGATACGGTGATCTGATACGCCAAAATGATACAAGTGTGGACAAAGGTTATTGTGTGTATTGTGTAGTGAAAAGGACGGGCCCATTTTGTGGATCGCAAGTTAGCGTGCGCGCGCGCTAGTAACGGGATAAGCCGGGTGAACAACCCAGTTTGACTCGCCGAATCCCGATTGAATACGATTACAGGATCTATAGGAACGTTATAGGATTACATTCGATTTTGTTTCTTGGAGTTTAGATCTTGAGCATGCTTTGCCTTTGCGCTTAGGTCTTTGGTACTTCGTTTTGCATCTCAGCATTATTATAGAGTTATTGTGCGAGTTTGTTAGTTTATACTATATGCAATAATTATTTTACTTGACATGTTTAGTTGTAATTATTAGTGATAAAAACTTGGTAAATCAATTGATATAAATTATTGACTTTTTAAAATTTATAAAATTATAACCGGACTAAGAAAGGTGATCAGTCAGTCGCAACATGTCCATATTTGACAAACAAAACATTTCGTGTGTGCTTCGCGCTACAATACACAGATGTTATATTGTGTCAATGCAATGGGACAAGTCTAGTCTGCCGATGTAAGAACGAAACATTTTGAACGTTAGATTGTTGCATAGATAATAAATCATAAATCAGTGTCAGCGGTCATAGTGGGCGGCTTGTACCTTGCCCAGTAAATTATAAGTGTACGGATTAAGAACTATTCACTAGTACATTTTTTTACTAAAGAGTTTAAAAAAACTTGTTTTAATCATCAAATACGGTCTTAATTACATTTGTTTCAACCCTTCAGCCGTTTTCGTAGCTGCGATTCGCAACCTCAAACTGCATTATTAAATACACTGGCCTTCAAAACTTGTTTAACCAAACTTTTAAATTATAAAGTACTTACACAAGATGTATTTTAAATAAAAAATATTTTTTTTTAAATAATAATTTACAAAACAAAATGGCTGAAAAAAAATTATAAACAAAACACCGCTTTTCTACTTTTGTCGTTTTTGTTTTCAAATTATTCCTTTGTCGATGAATTTTATTTATGAGGAATTTTGATTTAAAAGTCGGTGCCTAAGTTTTTTGCCTTTAAGTAAGTACTTAAGTATTTTTTATATATTCTTTATTGCACTAATAATTATTGTTACATAATTTATAATAATAATTGTGAGCAAAGGTGGACTTATCTCTAAAGAGATCTCTTCCAGCCAACCTAAGAGGTTTTTTTGTAGTTTTTAATTTTTTTAAGTTAAAAACTTTACTAATGTATTATAAACTATAGCTTTAAAGAAAGTAGATGGCTATAAAACGTTTTTTATTTCAAAACATTAACATCTATAGTTTAGGAGAAATTGCAATTTGAAAATTGCTAGTAAACAAGTATGGAAGGCTCATGTAGTTTTAAAATTTTCAAAATAGCCAAAACTTTGACCATTCCTAGAAAAACACATAATATGAGCATTAGGACATATTAATTTATACCTATAACTTCGTATTATTATTAGTATTAATTACAATAATTGATTTGATTACATGCGTTTAAACTATATTAAATATTATGCATTTGTTCGAGTTGTGCGAAATTGGGGTAATTTGTATGCTGTGCGATTCTGCTTACACAGATTGTGTAATGTACACAAAATATTTATATGACCTCCATCTTAGATCTTTTACTTTTATTGTAATAACAAAACGACAAAAATCTTATGATCCCTTTGAAGATACAGCTCGGCAAGTGTACGAGATATCAAAGAAATGCTTCGGCTATGATTATATGACAATATTATTAATAATAACTCGTTTTATTTGTTAAAAGTACTTATGAAATAAAAGCCAAATTACCTATATTATTATAAATAAAAAAAAGAATGATCTAATATTTATGTAGGTAGGTTTTAACCGTTTTAAATTCTAAAGGCATAAAAATAGTTTTTTTATTATAAATCTCATAGATGGCTTCGGTATCCACCAACCGATTGCAGTTTTATAATTTTATATACCTACGTATTATTTTTTAAAACCTTATGTTTGATAAGTAATTAAAAATGCTTCAAAAGATCCAGAAATTGAAATTCATAGGGTTCAAAAGGAAGTAGGTTCTTAAAAGATTTTTTTTTATCTCTGGGTGTGTTAAAAATATTATATTCCGATTTCGGCCTTGTACTTTTCTACCAAATGAAAGAAAACAAAAAGAAGTTGTTACAAAAACGAAAATAAACAGTCAACTACTTTTTGTTGTTTTAACATTATTATTTCAAAACATTAGTTTTCGCTTGAGTTTACGTATTTATCATCCTCTTTTCTCATTTGTGTTGTGACACACAAAGAAGATGTTTACTTAACTCGAAATGTTGTCTCCGAGAAGCCACAAGCTGTTATTTTGTTGTCACCGACATTTAAATAGGCTTTGATGTGTGAATGAGCTGTTTGTAATGTATTCGAGCAATATGATACAGTAGTGTAAGAGGCTTTGAGCACGTTTAAGCATTGGTTGGTATGTGTGCCTCTCTGAAGCTTTTGACTGCCAACGATGTGTATCGATTTATACAGTTTTGTTAATTTCAATGACACGTACCTAATTTTTTATTTTGAGATTTTTGCATTCACAATGTAATGTATGCAATTTCGTAACGTACCTAATTGTCATGCAAAAATGATATTCCATAATTAAATTGTGATATAAGGGTATTCCGGTATTTACACAATAATAACTTAACGTTTTAAATAATGTATCGATAATGAAATAAGTCAATAAAATAAATTGATATGCCATGCAAATAAATTGGTTATTTTAACGTCGGAAAAGTCGGGAAATGACAAAAAAACAATTGCAACAAACATTAGGTAGGTACTTAATTAACTACCCAATTGTTTAAAACTAAAAATCTGTTTAAGAATTTATTTTAATTAAATAGTAGGTACGAGTGGAAATCAAAGAAGTGGATTGTTGTACAGTGAAGTCAAACTGTTGAAGATTCTAGGAAAAAAGTAAATAATCATATCAAAATTTAACAGGCGATAGGTTCTTTTAGTAAAATGTGGTTAATTCGTTCAAGTTAAATGTCCATTAAATTAGAATTCAATAATAATTGACCGAGCAAGCACGAAGTGCGAGCGAAGCGTCTCTGCTTCAGCTCGGGCAAAAATTCTTTCGTATGTCCGGCTGTCTGTTCCCACCTACAGGTCGCATTTCTCAACCGATTCTCATGAAATTTTGTGAGCAGGTTCGAAAATTGTATAGAATTTTTTTGTCGAGCCAGATTTTTATTTTTTTTCAAAATGGCGGAAATAACACATATTTCAGTCCGACATTCCAGCTCTGCCTGTTCTCCTCTACAGGCCGCATTTCTCAACCGATTCTCGTGAAATTTTGTAAACAGTTTAAAAAATGTTGTAGAATTTTTTTGTCAAACCAGAATTTTTTTGTCATACCAGTTTTTTGAAATTTTTCAAAATAGCGGAGATATGTTAAAAAAACCTATTTCAGTCCGGTTTTCCAGCGCTGTATGTTCTCCTCTACAAGTCGCATTTCTCAACCGATTCTCGTGAAGTTTTGTGAGCAGGTTTAAAAATAATATAGTTTTTTTGTCACGCCAGTTTTTTGAAATTTTTCAAAATGACGGAGAAATGTTAAAAAAACATTTTTCAGTCCGGCTTTTCAGTGTTAATTGTCTGTTTTCCACTACAGGTCGCATTTCTCAACCGATTCTCGTGAAATTTTTTAAGCAGATTTGAAAATTGTATAGATTTTTTTTTGTCAAGCCAGTTTTTTTTTTAAATGGCGGAGATAATGTAAAAAAACATATTTCAGTCCGGATTTCCGGCACTGTCTGTTCTCTTCTACAGGTCGCATTTCTCAACCGATCCCGATGAAATTTTCTGAGCAGGTTTGATAAATATATAGATTTTTTTTGTCGATACAGTTTTTCGAAATTTATTAAAATGACGGAGATATGTAAAGAACCATATTTCAGTCCAGCTTTCCGGCTGTTTGTTCTCCTCTAAAGGTCGTATTTCTCAACCGATTCTGGTGAAATTTTGTGAGTAGTTTCGATAACCATAATATACCTAATTGTTTAGTCAAGCCAATTTTTCCAAATTTATAAAAAAAATATTCACCCATTTTGAAAAATTATCAAAATTAGAAGCACCATCTAGCTGCGAATACTCACGTACCTTCTTTGTCCTTTGAAAACTTCATGGCGACATTTTATTTTATTTTATCGCGAGGTCTACAGCTCACGGAGCCACTAGTGTTATTCAGTTAGGTGTAATACTGACAATGGACTACAAAACAATCGATATAAGCCTGTGCATGTCCCGCAGTTTTATCATAACTGTACATGAATTTATTTTGTTTACATTTTTAACCGAACTTACGTAGATCTCTCAATATATTTCCAATATCTCTTGTGAACTCGGAGCAGTTAATACACTACTGCTAGTTAAAATTATAACGAGTGCCAAAGATAATGTCAATGAATTTTCGCAGAAAGAAGTAAAAATAGCATGAAGATTATTGTGAGGTAAAACATTTATAAATCAAAATGCCTTTGCTTAAATCTGAGAGTTCCTATTAACTACAATCAAAGTCAGAAAAATTGCACCTCCTCGTAAATATACTTAGACTTGGCCATCTGCTACTGCTAGCAAACGTTTTATTAATTTAATGTTGATATCTATTGAAAGTACATTTGAGTTTTTATTTAATAAGCCTATCAGATACCACAATTCAACACTTAACGCGTAATAATTACTTGCGTGTAAATAGGGGTCAATTCAGGAAAATTCGGGTAAATTTGCTATCGAGGTTGGAGAAAACACACAATAACACCTCATTTAAGAAAAGGAACACCCAAGATGGATACTATTATACCCATGAAACTGCTTAAATGAAATTGTAATATTGCAAAAATTACGGCAGTGTAATGTTGCTCTGCTCGAAACCGAATCTCGACGATTCCAACGGTTTCGAGAGACTGTTGGCTATATAAAAAGGGGCAGAAGTGTAAGACTAAAAGTAAGTGATTAAAAGTACCTACTTAAATTTTTTTCAAAGGTGCGATTTTTGTGACTTCGACTGTATGTAGGTTATTTTGGAGAACAACCGAGCTTGTCGTGTTGTACCGATGCAATTTAACCGAAATGTAGTTTCTATTCTCTATCCGATTATTGATTCCTGGGATTTCGTTGTCATTGGAGTTATTCATCGCCAATAATAGGTAGGAGTTTAAGTATTTAGCTTATGACGGAAAAGAATAAGGAATTAAAAATAATTTGTTGTAAAGTTGTAAGTACTGTTTATATAACTAAAGTCACAATTTTAAAACTTAATATCGCAGGAACTAGGAAGGAGCAGGTTTAATAAAGTTTATATTCATATCATAGACATCCAGTACACTGTAGTAGTTGTAGCAATCTTGATTAGCCGCCTACTGAAACCAGCTGGACTGGTCGAATCGGAGCGACCATCATACGCGCAATAATTACGCAATATAAATGGAAGTATTGTAAATATATTACCACAAGATAGCTCTATAACAACAGCTTCATGAATAAACCGAGCAAGTTTGTTTTCAAGTGCCTCTGACATATTTGCTTATCTCGCGATAAGATGGCCCTACGGACCTTAGAGTCAGACAAATAAGTTACCAGGACGCGAAGCATTGTACACATAATCTTATCGGCTCATTGACACGGTAAACTATGCCTCTTGAACAGCGAACTAAAATCTATGGAACAAGCATTGCGCTCAAAAAATGGCATCACACTAAAATTACAACTAAGTGGATGGAGCCAAAAATGCTGGCATTTATTTAAGCAGCACAATAGTAGATTGTTATACAAGACGCTAAAATGACCCATTGCATACGAGGTAGTTTTATTCCCGAGCTTTAGCGAGGGAATAAATAGAAACCGAGTTACAATGGGTTTTAGCGTCGTGTGTTACACTATACTTTTCACTACGATTGCGAGAAACTAAAATACAATATTAAATAGTTTATACCTACTTCCGTAAACGAATCCACTCGTTTATCTATCCTCCACTTCATTAACTTTTTGTATAATATTTAAATAAATGATTTGTACTTGACGGCAAAAGATTAAAATTATTTCTTTCCTATTACAGTCACACAATTCAATCAGTTTATAATTATAGAAAAATTCTAAAGATTTCGCGCCATGGTACCTTTTTTAATTTCTGCTGTAGCAGCTAAGCAACACAAAGACGCATTACTCTGTGCACAGAGTATAAATAAGTCTATGATTTCACGGAAGAGATGCTTTTAGTTCCATTTTCAAAAATAAGAATGAGAAACAGTATTAAGTCGAGCGAGTTTTTATTCGTGATTATGAATAAAGACTTTTTCGTTTTAGTAGGCTCATTGGTAATAGACAAACATTAAAAAAGTAAAAACTTTATCCCCTAGGGGTTATTATGCTATTTTATCTCGGCTCTTGTACGTTACAATGACGGACTTTTTGAGCAAGAGGAGTGAAAAGCTTTTTTGAGCACTGGTTGCATATTAGCGACCATAGTTTGTATACTTACCCAATGATATCTGCATATTTTTACTGTATCCTTTGCGTCTTTTACGCCATTTGACTAAACAGGACGTCATTTCTAATAAACTCTCTCTTTTCTTTACAATACAAACTGCAATTATGGTGAAGAACGCTAACGTCAGTCACCGACACCGGGCTCGTAGCTGTGCGGGTTGTGACGTTTCAGTCCCGTAGTGCCATTTCTAAGCAATATTTGTTTGCAATTACACTTCCATAGATTTTAGTTCGCTGCTCTTGAAGATGCTGTAGGTATTATATCTACATACTACTCCACTGCAAAACGCTGATTGTATTATTTAAGTCACAGTGCCAATGTTCGATTCAATTCAGTTCAATTCAATATTTTATTGCAAACCATGAAATGAATACATAAGTGGTAATTTTATAGAAAGAGAACATTATGGACCCAGTAGAGGCGTAAATGACATCTTATTAAAGTTTACTAGGAATGCAATTTATTAGTTTAATTTAAAAATTAATTTAATAATATGTTTACCATTACATCAAACTTTACTGGGAGACAATTTTTTTGAAATACATCTAACGTAGTTGCTGTAGGTCATATAATATTATTATTATATTTTGTATGGCAAATTTTTGCTAAATTGTGAGATATTCCTAATTTATACTTAAGTACCATCTTTATAAAACTATGTTTATCACAAATTAAAAGAATGAATTGAATTGAATATTAAAAAAACACAATATATTTAGGTAAAATTAATAATAAATATAAGAGATAAAATAAAAAATAAAAATGTTTTTTGCATTAATTTATACGTTACTTAGTAGTAACAAAGTATTTGCAATTAAATATTTCCAGAAGAATATTTATACTAAATCACATTCGAACGCCATTTTATATATCCTACGATATCAATAATGCACTTAGCTGTAAGCACGACATTTGCAATTGCAATATCAAAGCATCCTTTTCAATGCATTAGCAATATATTGTCATTAAATTCGTGTTTTTTTTCATCCGGATTTAATCCACCATAGCTAATCGGAGTGAAAATAATTTATAATGCAGTAACTTTTAAGCGATGGGAAATATTAATTGACTTTAGAAAAACAGTAAGCTCTCTAAAGTACACTTTTACCTTGCTTAAGAGAGCGAACAACAAGAAATAACAGGTGTTTATACTTAATAGATATTTATAAGAACTGTTTTATTAAAACCAATTTAACAGCTGTGTAGCTAGTAACAAGGATATTTTAGATGAATCCAAAAATCCTAAAACTAACCTAAAACATAACTTTTGGACTTCATACTTTTTAATTAGTGTATTTTAATAAAACTTTAAAAGTTAGTATAGGTGGTTATGTTTTCTTATTAGTCTTGTATAATTAAGATGTAAACACTTCGAAAAAGAAACTATAATTTTTAAGCATAAACTGCAGGTCACACGGGAAATTGTCATGATGTGAGGGTCCCATTTAAACGAGATTGTCAAAGTTTGGTAGGTCAGTCTAAAAAGCTCGACCCTCGACTCGCTATGGTAAATAAACGCACAACGTATGGGTATTTAAATATCTTGACATTTAAACGTAGTGGTAGTACTCTGCCTTTTTATTATAGGAGATAGCATTGCTATTTAA
Organism: Agriphila straminella; assembly: GCA_950108535.1. Taxonomy (NCBI): domain Eukaryota; kingdom Metazoa; phylum Arthropoda; class Insecta; order Lepidoptera; family Crambidae; genus Agriphila; species Agriphila straminella. The sequence goes on along the minus strand of OX467303.1, from coordinate 20,871,611 downwards.
ATATAGGCTCTTTTATTTTTACCTTATACATATTATTATGTTAATTTGATAATGCTTATATAATCGCATATGTTGTCCAACATGTAACTATATGACAGTATATTTTCCAGTGCATTCCTATCAACATAATTTCATAAAAAGTTTATATTTGACATAAGGGTCGGAAGTAGACTTAATACAATAAATGTATTTACTGCGTATTAAGTATATTATAGTTTTATACAACCTTATGAAATATTTATGTTTGAATAAAAAAATGCATTGATTCAAACACGCTATCTAACCGAGGCAGTATCTAAAAAGCTGAGTAGGTAAAGATAAAATAACTTACTAGCGAGTAGCACTGTAAACGCAAAAAAAAATGAAGAATTTTATTAAAATTTGCAGCAAAGTCTTCCATTACATTGCACTCTTCCACTAAGAATTAATAATTTCCAGCTTACTGCACTTCACGATTTAATAAATAAATTATTACGACAGCTATAGAAAATAAATAATTTCTCGAGCATTCGCTTCCAGTTTTATTATGTACCTATATAATATTTCTTTCCGTCATTTATTCAATTAATATTATAATTTATAAAATAAATTACGTTGTTTCTACATATATCTTGACATGAAGGAAAAGTTCTATATGATATTATATTATGGTCAATTTTAAAACAATACATTTATGGTGAAATGTCTGCACTTTAGTTAACTCAACGGAAGGAGTGGGCAGGGCAGGGGCAGGCTAAATTTGTGTTCATTAATTACAAATATCGGGACGGCGTAGGTTTCAAAGTTACTTCGAGCTGGACAGCGAACGTAATTTAATGATTGAATTAAGGCCAGTATATTCGAAATTATCGAAATTGGCCTATTTTTGATTCAACGATAAACAATCAAATATTCTTTATTTTGAGCAGATAATAATATTATGTTAAAGTTTCATAAACGATCTTGATTATTTTTCGGTTAAAAATACGATATTCGTATCTTTACTAGACTATAAAAATATGCAAAGACAAAGAAAAAAGTGTACTAACTAACGATAGCAACTACCTACTACCTACCTCCGTGGTCGAGTGGCTTGGGCCAGTTTTCATTGTGTCGCACATCGATTCCCGGCTGGATCTTTAGAAAACGAACTTTTCTGTATTGGCTCAAGTTTGAGTTTGTGTCCATGGTATAGTTGTCTCTAATTTCCATAACACAAGAGGCTGCTTTTGGAATTGCAGCAATGTCTGTGATGGTGTATAAATTAAGATTATGAGTTAATAATAGTATTATTCATAATAATTATAAGTATTAACTTTTATCTTCTAACTAAATGGAAACGTTGGAACTGGGGGCGGATTTGTCTGAATTATAGTACATTTGAAACTATTAAATATGTAAACTGAAAGACGGTACTATACCTAAGGTACTCTTCGAAATAGTTTGTGTTAGGTTAGAACTGTGACACGCGCAAAAGAAAATTGTTGCTTTATTAGCAAGAGTTCTATTAAGACCGTTCTTAAATAATTTCAATAATAAGTACGTATGCACTCAACATTCTCTGCGGCAGTCCTTGTTCATCCGATCACTTTGTTCAACTAAGTTTCATCTTGGGAGACCGAGCGTAAGTTTATGGAGTTGGTGTCTACTCCGATGACTAAACAAAAGGTGTCGAGTACCTACGGCTTTAACTTCGTGAAAAGTGGTCCCTCGGAATGTTCATCACACCAACTTCGAACGGTAGAGAGAGAGAGAAGAAATTGGTCGATTGGAAAATCTGCATTGCAACTGGTCCAGTTAGAACCCGGCTTGGCAGTGGCCAAAAAGTAATCTTAACTACATTTTTCTAGTCACGGGCTTTGCCTAAACTCTACAATTAATTATAACTCAAGAAGACTAACTAATGCCCGGGTTTTGAGGTACGCACGACAGCACGCTAGGTTAAACAGTTGAACTTCGAAAACTTTTATTACGTACGGCATAAAGGCGGTCTCAAGATCAACATGTATAGTCTGATGTGCTGCTGACTGTACTTATCGTTGGTTTATCGGAGGTTTAACTTTATAGGATGGGTTCACTTTATTTGGTTTTACCCATATGAGGGCTGGAAAGTAAGAAGACCGCAGAAAATATGGATGGATTGTGTGTGGAATGATATGGATGTGAAGGGAGTGGATGAGGAGATGACGAGTGACAGGAAGGAATGGAAGAGAAGGACGCACTGCACCGACCCCAAATAAATTGGGATAAGGGTAGGGGGATGATGATGAAAGTTATCTCATCGAAATAATAAAAATAAAAATCAATAGTTAGCATGATTAATTAATAACTGATGCATCTGTTAATCATACAAATTAAGAAAAAATCACGTTTTACGGATGACCATCAGCCATTTTTTATGTCCCCACTGCTGGGGCACAGGCCTTCCTTATGGATGGATAAGGAGGATGAGCCATTACCCACCACGCGGCCCAATGCGGATTGGTGGGTGTTAACGACTGCAAATGCACCCAGGACCAGCGGCTTAAAAGATAATAAATTTTTGGTAGCCCATCCCATGACCGACCCTTGCGAAAGTTGCTTAACCTCCGCAATCGCTGGGCCAGGCGCTATACCACTGCGCCACCGAGCACCTCCTTTTTACGGTTAACAACGCGATTTTACCAAAGACTATATCCAAACACCCTGTATAGTAAGGAAGTAAGGGTAACGTTGTTGATAAAAACGATCTTGAGATTCTAGGTTACTAAAATTTTGGCATTGGGACAAATTACGACAGTCGATGTTTGATTGAACAAACAAATTATGTAAGAAGGAGATATCGTCTACCAATCAAATATTTAACGAAACGGGTTATCAAGCTAACCCTTGTATAATTACCTACTCAATACTCTTTAACTGTACCTACTAATACAAATTGTATTTCAGTGAAAAATAACATATTAGCACAGTTCGATTAAAAAGTATCGGTTAAAAAATCAATCGCTGCTCCTATTAAATTGATCGAGGTGGTTTTATAGGCAATATTTTTTTTAGGTCATCACGAAGACTACAAAAGGAAAAAAAGAAAACCCATAACTAAAAATACACTTGATGGTTTTGTAAAATCGTATTTTGATTTCACGTTGCTCTGTTTTGTTCTCAACAATCGAAATTTAAAGTAAAATACTGTGTTTGTGTTTATTTGCGTATTTATGCTTTCATTAAGAATAATTTAATAGTTGTTTCCTTCGGTGGGGTAGGATATCAAGTCAAAAAGACAAAATTCAGAATGTTGTCGTGCCGATGCACAGGTTTGCATAAAGAGCAACTGTTTAACGATAGCAGGGTAAGTGGTATAAAATGTACGCTGAAGCGATCTAACAAATTAGGATTCTAGCTAGTAAAGATAAACAGTCTATAATAAATAATATACTATCGCACTGAAATGTTAAACAACACATTTCAGCGCAGCGCATCTCGTCGTGCGACGAAAACAATTAGGACAATGCCTTCCACATTCTTTATTTCTTTATTTATACATTTGCACTACTACATTCATCCAATACATGCGATGTAGTACACTAGACGATATAAGTATTATACGTCCGACGCATCATCTGTCAGTTATGTGGATCCTTTTTAGGGTTCCGTAGCCAAAATGGCAAAAAACGGAACCCTTATAGATTCGTCATGTCTGTCTGTCCGTCCGTATGTCACAGCCATTTTATTCCGAAATTATTAGGATTACACAGTTGAAACTTAGTAGGTAGATGAATTCTGTTAACCGCTTAACGATTTTAACCCAAAAAAATAAAATAAGGGGGCTCCCCATACATGGAACTGAAACTGAAAAAAAAAAATCTTCATACCAATAAGATAGGTTTTCAAAAAAACCCTGCCTCTGAAAAGTAAGAAATAATATACAAATCATTAGATACGCATTATCATGTGCCGTTGTCATGTATTAATGTATTATTGTGTATGTTTGTATTCGCTTAATCTATTGCATTGGGCTAAGCCTGTAATAATAGATATAAGCTTGGAATGAATAAATAATAATAATAAATAATAATAATAATAATAATAATAATCATTGTTATAATAAAACACGTCCATTAAAGTCGGGTGGGGCTGGAGTACATCTTCCTTTTTTTAACCGACTTCAAAAAAAGGAGGAGGTTCTCAAGTCGACGGTATTTTTTTATGTATGTTTTAACATAACTTTGTCAATCTCAAACCGATTTTAAAAAATATTTTTTTGTTTGAAAGCATATAGTTACAGATTGGATGGATGATGGGATCCAATATAATAAAACACGTCTATTAAAGTCGGGTGGGGCTGGAGTACATCTTCCTTTTTTTATTCTACAAGCCCCACCCGACTTCAATTGACGTGTTTTATTATAACAATGATAATGCGTATCTAATGATTTGTATATTATTTCTTACTTTTTTTAGAGGCAGGTTTTTTGAAGTCGGTTTTTTTTGTTTTTTAAACAATTTTTTTATATTCTAAAAGCCCCACCCGACTTCAATTGACGTGTTTTATTATAACAATGATAATGCGTATCTAATGATTTGTATATTATTTATTGCTTTTTAGAGGCAGGTTTTTTGAAGTCGGTTTTTTTGTTTTTTAAACAATTTTTTTATTTTATTATTTTTAGTGTAAGTACCTTATGTATTAGGTAGTGTAGGTATATTATTTAGGTAGAAAAATCGGCTCAGCCAAACGTGAGATAATCGCGGAGAAACATACATACATACAAACTGAATACCTCCTTTTTTGAAGTCGGTTAAAAAGACTACACAAAGGTATCCCTTCCCCAAAAAAAAACATCATCTAATTCGGTTCATAAATAACAAAATTGTCAATTTAGTTGATTTAATATCATAGTATTTTCAGGATTACTTGTAAACTACTGAACCGATTTAAAAAAAAAAATGGGACCATCTCGCAAGAAAACTCAATCGAACAAAAAAATAATCATCTTAATCGGTCCATAAATGTCGAAGATACGCGCGAACAACGATAAAAAAAAACATACAATCGAATTGAGAACCTCCTCCTTTTGATGAAGTCGGTTAAAATGACATTGAAGTTCCTAAGACAATTTTTTCTCAAAATCAACCGTTTGAAAGAAGTGGTAAAATGTGTGTCCCCCCCCCCTCTAACTTTTGAAATAGGTGAGTGAAAAATCTAAAAAAAATATATACAATATAGATCTTAATAAAAACATTCACTGAAAATTAGTTTGAACTAGATATAGTAATTAGTTTTCGAGATATATAATATTTTTCAAAACCGCAAATATAACTTTGTCATTCATACCAACACTGTGAAAAACAAAGTTTTTTTTTTACAGACGAAAAATTATAGAGATATTAAATATGGTATGGTATATAAGGTAACTACGGAACCCTACGGCGCGTGGTCCAACACGCACTTGGCCGTTTTTTTTATTTTTGTTTAGGCGATATTTTCGTAACAATAGGAGCTTTTATTTGTTACTGTACTTATGTAGGTACCTATATTATTATAATTTTATCTTATGATAAAACTTTACTCTTTAATTGTTATTTTACTTTCTTTTACACAATGAGTGTGGTATATATCACGCATATTACAGACGATGATTAATTGCATTACGTTTCATTTTTTTTTCCCAAAATTATTTAAAAAGCTAGTGATTTTTTTCATAACGTAGTTTTGGCATAATCTTTGGCATATCATAAGGGGTGTACATAATTATGTGATTAATATCATAGGAGAACGGACTGACATAGAAACACTATAATCACTCTGTTTTTATCATTGAAAATGGTTATCAGATGCAAATCGCTGAGACGTATTTTTGGCCATATCTCCGAGGATTTTGGGAGGATCGAGATGGGAATAGTACCAAAAGTTGAGAAATTCATTGAGACACTTGTGAACTTTAAAATTTTAAAAATCTACTGATTACTTTTTTTGGAATTTTGTAAAATTCGAGGGGTGTTTGTTTACTAAATTGTAAATATATTGGCAAAAAAACCGACTTAAGAAAAAATGAAAAAAGGTCCTAAGGTATTAGTTTAACTACAAAATAGCGATTTTATTTTAAAAAACGGGTGTTTCCGTACATAAAAAGTGATCTAGCTTCTATGATTATTGACCGATCATCATAGTAATAGTGTTAAAAGGTGCAGAAGCAGACGAGAAGTGCATTTGTTGGAATTTTGAAAATCGGTTAATAATATTTCGGCTGCGTCGAGGCAGTCAGCGGGCACTTTTGTGTCACGCACGAGGCGAAGCCGAGTGTTACAATCGTAAAAATAAATAGGTGTAAGGTAACTTTAAAAATATAACAGGATTTGGCATTTGATTTGATTTTAGTTTTTTGTAAATTTTGTTATTCATTTTTAATACTTCGATTCTTGCGGGGACTGCAAAATCTGTGATTTTTTTTTATGCCGCTCGCACGCTGTCGCTCGTATCTTAACTAAGATAAAGCATGAGGTCGGCCGCACGCGAACTCCGCCCTTCGCAAAATTAATATCAGTTTCTAAATAAGTGTCCCGCAATGAACGTTTTTGTCAGACCCAATGTTTATATTAAAATACCGGGGACTCGGCAATTTGCTGCGAATCGCTGCTTTATTGGTATAACTTTACTAACTTAAGGAAGTTAATTCGTAAATTACCTTCTAACAATTTGAAAGTTTTCCGATGTCGCAGACCTATTTATCATAGCTTAAGTAGTCTACCTATAAAGAAATGAAACGGAAATATTTGCTTGAGTTGCCTAAAGAAAATTATTAGCCATTAAACATACGACTACGATTTTGACGGTATAGTTTATTTTTATAAACAGCCAAATAAGGCGACATAAATGATTTAAAAATCATCACTTAATTACAGATGATAATCATAATAAAAACATTATTGTGTTCATAGTAAAATAAAATGAGAAATCCTTCTTCCTTCCGATTTCGCTAATCCTTTTTTTGTGTTTGTTATTATTAGGAGAAGGTTCTTATGAAAGAAAAAAATAGGAAATTGCGCGGAAAATTAGAAAATTTAAGAATACTTAACCATAGAATTGTCAGAATTCGTGCTGCAAATATCGTCAAAGAGGATGTAAAAACACTGAATGTCGTTTAAAACAGAAAGACAGGACAACGTCTGTCGGGTCAGCTAGTCATACTATAAAAAAATGATCTGAAATAAGTCAGTCTGTAAAATAATACATGGGTTATATTATAATAGTTATGTGATTTTTCGATGAAGACATCCGATCACCACATGGCTGTCACAGCAAACAATGGACTATTACTATATTATTATGATCGAAGTACTCTTATTGTTTGTAGCCGGCCGTATTATATTCATACAGTTTTTTTTTGCTGGAAGCTTTCTTCACCTGCACTATTTAGTCACAGGGTAAATAAAAATATTGTAATTTAGTACGCAAATATTCCTAAATAAACTACCTATTCATCAAAAACCTGGGCACTATTTAATAATGTGACAATTTGTCAATTGTTATGACAATTTGGTTTACATTGCGGTGTAGCAGTGAGTAGTTTGTTTTATAAAATTTTCATGACAGGCAAATATTAATATAAGATTCTTGATGACAGGTAACGAATTGTCGCATTTTGGACAACTATTTACAACATGAGATAGATCATAGACGACGCTTTTTACAAAAAACACAAAATAAAAATTCGTCTAATACTTTCACCAATTACATAACAAGTAACGAACAAATTATCGAATCAAAAACAACTGCGTGATACGAAGTCGCCAATAAAATTCCGTGTGACTTTTCAGCACTCCTAACTTAGATTTTCTATTGTTTTGATATTAAGTTTTTAATTTGACCAGATACAATCAATATCACATGCGGAATAAAATAAGCAAGTTAACATCATGTGACAACATAATTAATAGGATTGGAGTATTGACGTACGAATCGGATACATTTACCCCGAACTATTGATCAAAACGTTTGTTTCATACATAAATGAAAAACGTGATTTTTCTTCACGATTTCGAGTTGGAAGTTGTTCAGTTTGATGGCCCCTATATACCATAATATTCAGCATTGTGTGTTGTTTTGTAACACCTGTACAATATGTTTAATATTATAAATATGAAAGTTTGTTACTCAATCACGCAAAAACGGCTGAACGGATTAGGATGGGCACACAATGTAGTTTATAGCCTGGATTAAACACATAGGATACTTTTCCTTGTCAAAGGTTCCCTAGGGAATTTCCAAATGTCCACGCGGACAAAGTCACGAGTGGAAGCTAGTAATAAATAATAATAGTTATTATTATTGACACAAAAAGCAGAAACTTATAAAATTAGGCATAGGCATGTAATTAACTATTATCAAACGACTAAGAACATAGAAAAGACTGCACATCAACATTAAATATATCAATACTGTACATAATTTTACTGTAAATAATTTATTTTATTTAATATAACCTTTCATTTAAAATGAAATTTCAGCTTAAATTGAAAACCTTAAAACATAATAAAAATATTTTTTTTAAAAAATATTGGAAAAGAGTTAAAAAAATACTGATGAACTACGGTTATAAAGATTTTGTGGGGGTGTATGTTACCCATTGTAACATTCAAGCTATAGGAAATGGTTACGAAAATAGTTAATTCGTTGTATGGGCAGAATGACAGACAAGTTTTCTGTTGTATGTAGACAATGATGTGAACAATCTACTCTAAAGAAATTGGGACAGCTGTATACGAATGTTTTGATCGATCGTTCCAAATAATATAATAAAACATTTCGATGACCTTAACAACCAATATGTATTAGCAGAAATGTGACCGAGTTTTAACTAAGTTAATTAAAATCGACCTTTGATTATATATCTATTTTATTTTATTTAAATTTTATTGCTAAAATTACAGCAAGTGGCGGACTTAATGCCATAGGGCATTCTCTAACTCACTGTGTACTATATTTTAAATTAATAACTAGGTAAGACAATTATTTGCCTACTGAATGCAATTTTTTTTAAATATGAGCTAATAAAATGTTGATTCACTAAGGGCTGATTTTTCAATCCTCAGATAACAGATATCAGTCAGTTTGAATATTAACCAAATCTAATAAACGTCATTCAAAAATGTGACAGACAAAAAAATGACAAACTTTTTCAACTTGGCAGCAATTACGCTATCAAACGGATAAAGCTCTATCTAGGCAATGAAAAATCAGCCCTAAATGACGTAATATTAAAAATATGAAAATCAACCGAGCGCTAGTGCTAGTCACAACACACCGGACTATCTATTACTCTGTTTTACTACAATTATTCATTTAACTATATGAAAGAAAGCAATAATGACTCTTTATATCACGGCTTACGTATGACGTCATATTATTATATCAAAACATAATCGAGTTTTGGCAATTTTTTTATAATTATTAGTATCTATGAAAAGAAGGCAATTTAATTTGATCGAGACATTTGGCCTGTTGCGCTTTTGGTTTTAAAAATAGTGTTAGGTTTTGAGTTATGTATTCAAAGTTATGTTGATTACTTGGAGCTTTCTTAGCTCGGTACTAATTATCTATTCTGTGACTGGAGTAAGGGCTAAAAGGAGATGACATACTTTTACCTGACGCATCGGCACCATGAGCAAGGTTTAGCTTTGCTATTTTCATTTGTTTGCAAAAAAATTCTTCGTTTGAATAGCTTTAACATAAGCTTTAAAGGACAATTTTATTGTTCTCTCACTTTTCAAAACCTTAAACGTTAACCTTTTTGTTTTTGCTTCAAAAATATTTATATTTCTTTGAGGTTGCAAATTATAATATTAAAAATGTTTTTATTTTTTTTAAGTTGTAATTTATAAAGTTCCCTCATTCCTACGATCCACCGACGATCCGGGATCGAAAGAGTTTCATCAAATGTGTATATTTTTGTAATTTAATTAATAAACGTATAAATTGGCCGCGAGTGCTTATTTTGTACCATTTCACTAAGTAATAACATTTTAATAATTGAAAGGCGATGGGTAACATCTTACGTTGATTTCACTGCAGTTGTGTAAAACACATGAAAGCATTTTTACATTAAAAAAACTCAAAGCCGTTGAAAAAGAATAAGAGAAAGAAGAGAACTTCAAGCTACAGAAAATATTATTGTTGATTAAAAAAATACATTATAATTTAACTATATTCAAGCAGGTGATAAAATTGCATTTCATATTTACCATCAAAAACATGAGTTCAAAAATTAATTTGATGTTCAAATCGTCAAAGTTAAAAGTTTTTGTAAAATAATTTTATCTTTTATTTCCTGAAGTAGGTACATGTGAATTTGACATTAATAAAAACGAACTATTGAATAAAGTCGATTATGATTGCATCAAAGTTGTCATTGATAAGAAGTGGTGATACTGATTTGAAATGCTGCTTACTTAGGATTCAAGCATCGATAAAACCTTACGGTAAACATACATCAACTTATTGGTTCGAGTGTTTACCATGTGGTCACTTTTATTTAACTCCCTGTCAAACTCCCTAAAAGTCAGAAATATAATAAACGTCTTTATTATGTGTGACATGACACAGTCATGTTTTGATGCTTACACATTTAAGTAAATGATTCAACTTTATCGTTTTTTTAGAATATTTTTATTATATTTCCCTTGGTGATTTGATTATTGATTATGATTACACTTGATGTTGTGCATCGGTTTTTTAATGAAATGGATACGTAACTAATACACATTTAATTTTTTATATAACCACTCAAACGTCCAAGGCGCGTGGTCAAAGTAGCCCCAAACGTCCAGCCGCCGTCGATCGCGCACGAACCGTAACGTGCAGTTTTCGCTCTTGACAAAAACAGTTTAAGCTCGAAAACTACACTAGCTATATCGAAACAAAAAACACTTACGGATAGAGAAGAGTCTACCGCTTCTAAATATATATTTTTAACTGTCTCTTTTATAGTATTCTGTAGAAAACAAATGTGAAACTTGAAAAAATCGGTATAATTTTCGAAAGTTTCAATTTAATTTCAAAAAATACATATTATTTGGATTACACTGTTTAGATCATACTATTTCGGCTATTTCGGATAGCAAAACCCTTACGATTAATTTGATGTACATATAATTAGGAAATACGATGTAATCCACGATATTTCTGCAAAAGCTCCAGCACCAAAAACCACAGAACCAAACAGAACGGCGAACTGTCAACTTTTTTATATTTTTAAAAATATTTGTGTTGCCGTGGTGTAGAAAAGTGTTATTCACAGAGCTCGATTATCTAAAGCAGAGCCATCTACTTTTTAGTCCATGTAACTACGCACTACCTTCGTTGCGATAAAAGCATAAATCTGAATGTTGCTAGTACGATGTCGCTTGGGGACTACAGTCCCCGTGGACGGTTAAGCGTGTTTTTTTTTGGGGACTGTAGTCCCAATGGACGGTTGAGTGGATAAATCAGTTATTACAGAGCCACTCCGTACTGCTATGAATTTTGTTAGGCGTGCAGCAGATGCACATTGTTTTAGTGTGCGTCTGCACGCTCTCGTATTACGCACACTAAAATTATTTGCGCGCCCAATAACATTGATAGGCAAACGGACTTCGTAAGATAGTAGAACTATAGACCAAATTATTTAGAAATCTGGGCTTACTTAGCTATTATGAGGTATTTTATTACCCGACTGCAAAGAAAGGGTTATGTGTTTCGCGCGTATCTTGTAAGTATGTTTGTATGTTTGTAAGTATGTATGTATGTTTGTATGTAATATTCTTTATTACCTCATATCTCTCAAACGGCTGAACGGATTTCTATGATAAAGATATCGTTAGATTGGTCTTTTCAGCCCAAGTGTTCTTAAGAAGGTGGCGTTATAAAAAAACTAACATGGCGGCTGTACGGTGCTATTATACATAATGAAAAAAAAATTTTTTTTTTAGAATACTGCAATATGGGTGTCAAATTAAAGGGCTTATTATAAGGATTTCAAAAAGGTATATCATGACCGTAATATATAATAACTAAAAAGAGATAAATAAAAAAATAAATTTAAAACATTAAAAAACCCGCCTGCATAAAAAGACAAGTCGACTGAAAAGATGGAAACAAGATTAAATAAATATTAAAGGCAACATGTCATAATAACATGCAGTCGGAGGCATATAATTCAATCATTCATAATGTCACTTTCTTTATGCATGCCTCCGACTGCATGTTATTATGACATGTTGCCTTTAATATTTATTTAATCTTGTTTCCATCTTTTCAGTCGACTTGTCTTTTTATGCAGGCGGGTTTTTTTATCTCAGCAGATAACGAGAAAATCCTTATCAACCTTGACTGTACAGTGTACACAGTACAAACTGTGATGAAATCGTTATCTCACTGTGATCATGATTCATGATGCATTCTTCCGGAAGGCACTTTTTTCTTGAAACTATGCCGGCAATAAACCATACTTTAACCTTATATGATTTTAAAATCTGATTTAAATGCTATTGACACATACAGACATGATAATACTCTTTAGTGAAAACGACATTGAAATGATTTCATCCATCAATGCTTGTTTTACCGGCCGCTGCAATGATGTACTATTTTTATTTTAACTCAATTCTTGGTAAGCCTTCTGGATATTTCATGTCAAATCCACATAAACAAAGGTTTTGTTTAATATATGGAAACAGTGATACTTCAATCCAATTAATATTATTATATATTTTTTTATTAAAGTATCATCCCTGTGATAAAATTAGAAAAGTGGGCCCCTTACCATTTATTTTATCACCTTGCTTGTGCTGTGAGACCTTTCAAGGATCTAAGTCAACAGAATATACTTCATAATTATATTTAAATAACAAAATAATCTTAAAAAAAAACAAAAAAACCGACTTCAAAAAACCTGCCGCTAAAAAGCATGAAATAATATTCAATTCATTAGATTTAGCGTATCTCAATCGATCAATGATTTGAATTATTATTTCTTGCTTTTTAGTGGCAGGTTTTTTGAAGTTGTTTTTTTTAAACAATTTTTTATTTTTTTGTGTAAGTACCTTCTGTATTAGGTAGTGTAGGTACACTTAAGGTATCCCTTTTCCAACACAAAAAAAACATCTAATTCGGTTCATAAATAACAAAGTCTTCAAGGTAGTTGATGCAAAATCATAGTATTTTCAGGATTACTTGAAAACTACTGAACCGATTTGAAAAAAAAATAATGGGACTATTTCGCAAGAATACTCAATCGAATAAAAAAGGATCATCAAAATCAGTCCATAAATGTCGAAGATACGCACGAACAACGATAAAAATAAAAAATAAAAAAATATACAATCGAATTGAGAACCTCCTCCTTTTGTTGAAGTCGGTTAAAAAGGCCGTAGAATCTATGTTTAATTTTCTAGCCAAAACACAGCTCCAAAAGTCTATACTACTTTAATATATAATTCATCAATATTAAGGACATCATCCATGTTTCATACATTTTTGGTAAAGGCAACATGTTATGTAATGTTTTGACCACCGGGTTAGATAAGTTTGTCACTGTACTACTGACCAACGAGCGATTCAAAAATACGAATTTTTCTACGTCGAATAAAAATGAGTTTGTAACTAATAATAAGAGCGCTCGCCGCCTTTTAAAAAATAGAGCCTCTGAATGTGATAATATAAGTCAGTTAAAAATGTTAATAGATATTTTGTCGGCGTGCCACTTGCACCGGTCGTAACTCTATTAGATATTGGGGTTTACAGGCGCTATTTTAGTCCACCAAAATGTTGCCAGTCATGTCTTTACTTATAAATGAATTCTGAACAGTTTCGTTGTCACATACGTTGTCAATAAACGACCTGAAATAGTCCATATTAACCATGTGAGGTATCGTTGAGGAATTAACTTCCGTCAGAAATTTTAACGCCTTTTAGGTATTTCAGCCACTTAAGTTTCATTTCTAGCTATAGTTTTGCTTTCAAACATCGCTGTCGTCCGATACCAAAAAAATAACAGCCCGAACTCCAACAATTTTTTTTGTAATATTTTGAATATCTATCTTTTAAGAAATAATTAAGACGTGAGAAATAAATAATGTATCTTTCTCTTATTGCGGTGATCATAAATATCAAATAGATCTTTCATTAAAATCGATTATTTCATACAAAAACTCAATAGCGATAAACAGTTGAAAACTTTATTTTATTATGAACGATTCGGCTTACCTATTTGTATAGTAAATATTATTTAAACCATATCCAGCTTCACTGGTTATTTGTTCTAAGATATCCAATGATTTAAGCTGCAACTTGCAACAAAAACTATTAACACCTAATGGCAGCCTTTGTCATTATGACAGATGTCCGACTGGTAGGGATGTCACAACAAGTCTTCGAGTTTTTAGAATCGGTAATATTTTTAAAAAGAAATACATGCCACGAGGATTTTTTTTCAATAAAAATGTAAAAAAATATATTGTGTTTTAGCTCCCGCCCGCGACTTCGTTTGCATGTCATTTCACTTCCCGTATGAATTTCCTCTCTTAACAGAAACTAGACATAGGTTTCTGCTAAATAGTTATTATGTCCAGTGCAGTAGTATGTGCATTGACAGTTCAACACATTGGTTTAAAGCTCTAAGCGTCAACAAGTCAGATTTAATAAAAGCTTTCAATGAGCAGTATAGGATTGCGAGAACTCTAAAGGGATTTAGCAAATGGGATTCGAATGGGCTACGAAATAAGTGATCAAATTATCATTTAGTTCGATAGGGACCACTACTTATCGCATTTATTACACACCTGGTGCATTATGGTCTCAATTTTCAGCAGATTTTTTTTAACTTTAGGCCCGGTCCTGTCGGGGTCAACCAAATTGTTGTGCATTTTTCTAATTTCTTAAAGTTTTATGATACTTTATTTATAACTTATGTTATTATAACAGTTTTGAACTAATATCACAAAACAGTGTTTTATAGCATGTGAGAAAAAAGCTAATTACAAAGTTGCTGTTGACAACCCTGAAAGCTCATACTGAAGAGGCCACCGTGCTTAATCGAGACGAATATGACAATGATGAATGACCGGTTGTATACGATTCGATAAAGTTTTTTTGCGATTGCACTTACTTTTTCCATAGCAATAGCAATACACAAAATAAGATTTATAACAGTAAGTTAACGAAATAAGTGAAAGTCAATCATATCAAATAGACTAACAATTAATTACTTACTTTGAATTAATCCATTATAAAACATAAAAAAACAAACAACAACCGACGAACTGAGAACCTTCCCCTTTTTTTGAAGTTGGCTAAAAATTAACTAAACTTAGGTACCTTGTTTATCATTGACTCTTACGTGGTCAGTAATATTTATCCAATTTTGAAAAAGGTCAATGTAGATTTAAAGCGTGTAGGCGTTCTTTAAAACACTTATTAGCCGATAATTGACGCAAATGAATAACTTAACTTTTTACGTTATTAAGCAAGTACTTATCTTATTTGTTTTGTTTGTTTATAATTTAACTACGGGACAATTGTTATACCTAATTCCGTAGTTTATGCCATAGATAAAGTGATACATCAATTCCAAACATCAATCTGTGCTCCTAACTTGCTATTAAATAAAAATAAATAGGTAGGTACTTAAATACATTTTTCACTCCTCTTTCTCAAAAAGTCCGTCATTGTAACGTACAAGAGCTGGGATAAAATAGCATAAAAATTACCCCTAGGGGAAAAAGTTTTTTCTTTGTTAATGTTTGTCTATTACCAATGAGCCTACTAAAACGAAAAAGTCTTTAATCATAATCACGAATAATTTTTGAAAATGGAACTAAAAGCAGCGATCTCTTCGGTGAAATCATAGACTTATTTCTGTGCACAGAGTGACTATAAGTTTAAATCGTAGAATGCGTGCATTGTGTTGCTTAGCTGCTACAGTAGAATTTAAAAAAGGCACCATGGCAAAATGCAAATCTTTAGCATTTTCTCTAATTACAAACTGATTGAATTAATTGTGTGACTGTAAAAGGAAAGAAATATTTTTTTGCCGTCAAGCACAAATCATTTATTTAAATACTGTATGAAATGTTTATGAAGTGGAGGATAGAAAAACGAGTGGAATCTTTTACGGATTTTCTCGCAATCGTAGTGAAAAGTAGAGTGTAACACACGAGACGCTAAAAACCCATTGTAACTCGGTTTCTACCTAGTTATTCCCTCGCTAAAGCTCGGGAATAAAACTACTCCGTATGCAAAGAGTCATTTTAGCGTCTAGTATAACAATGTACTATTTCTTCTCTATTTGTAAACTGTTTTTTTTTCTTGTTGTAGCTATTGTAACATGTATGTTTTCCTCAATAATTTTCATGATCGAATTCGAACCTCCACTAGTAAAAACAGTTTTGACACGGTAAAAGTTGTGAGTTGCCGAGACAGCAATGGGATCGTTCTCCCATTGCTGTCACAAAATTTTCCAGTACCTACAGAAGAGGCAATTTGCGTTTATTACCTTTCGATTGAACACGAAGAGTGCGGAGTGTGACACGAGGCCTGCTTTGTATATCTGTGCAGCTATCGGGAACGAAAAGAGAACCAAATAGATGCGAGCCGGCGCTTTGTAAAATGACTTCGCTAAGACAGGCGCTTATTCTGTGCCTGTGCATACTCAATACAGCAGTTCGGGCGCAGTATAATTACGTTAGCCGTGAGTATTGAATTTATTGTGGCATTTTATTGTGTTTTCAGGGCGGGTTTTGCTTAATAATAAGACTGGACTGCGATCATCATCATCCCCCTAAGTCCCCTTATCTTAATTTATTTGGGGTCGGTCGGTGCAGTGCCTGAAGTGCTCCTTCTCTTCCATTCCTTCCTGTCACTCGTCATATCCTCGTCCACTCCCTTCACATTCATATTATTCCGCACATCTGCATATTCCGCATATCATTCCATCCATCTTTTCTGCGGTCTTTCTCCTACTTTCCAGCCCTCAACATCCATATTCATTACTCTTTTAGCAACATGCCTTTCATCCCTTATCTGATGATGAAGATCCTTTATCTGGGATGAAAAATGTTATGTACCTATCATATTTAGTTATAGTCTTTAGTTGTGTCAAAAAGGACGTAAATATAAGTTTATAGCCATATTATGGTAATTGTATAATGTAACTCTAACTGCGGAACCCTATACTGCGCTAGGCCTCACGCAAATAGCCAGTTTTTCAGAACTTTAATATTTTCATAAATTTTTTGATGTTAACTAATATTATACTGAAAAATTACACTTGTGTATTTTACTTAGTGATGGTTGATATGTTCAGAAATCTTAGAAGTTACTTCAAAAGCTCAGTCAACTACAGAAATTAAATTAAAATTTACCTACTTAGCCTAAATAATTTGAAAACCTGCTTTAATTTCCAGAAGCAATCTTAAAGCCAAAATTTCACTAAAATTATGTTTCACGAGTAGAGTACATTTACTTAGGGAATAACTTTATACAGCGCGTCCCAATTTTTAGAGAGCATCGACCGTAACAGAATTGGTCTGTCTATCAGACAGTTTGGGAATACCTGAGCCCAAACTTCATTAATGGTTTTGTATGTGCCTTCGTCCGGAACATACAAACAACCTGGCGTACATGATGTATGGAGTGTATGGAGCGCCTACACCTGTTGTTTTTTCAGTTTCTTAGAAAGCAAGCAAACAAGCTATTTTTTGACAGGAGACGCAAGTTCAAAAACAAATAGCTTTTCTTCAATATTATTCTAAATTATCATTAGCAGATTATAAGTCGTTTTAAATGCCAATAAACTCTTCTACTATTTTATTTCATATGAAGTAAATTTACATTATTGTTTTCTATTAATGTCAGTATGATCGCTAAACTGATTGGCTGTAGTTTATAATTAATAAACCCACATAATACAGGTCATGGCTGTTTTATAATTACTGGATAATAAAGATGCCGACCTGTCCGTCCTAATTTTCTAACGTCTGGTTGCGCTAAATGTTGGCCAGAGAATGTTAAGCTTAGGCTACACTATACTAGACCGACTATCTATAGACCATGTGTCTGCGTGTAAGTACTCGTAATATGTAGTCAGCAATGAAAGTCACTTAACATTTTAATACTTTGTCATAGCAACTTTTTTGATTAATGTTTCAAATTGTGACATTCTGTCAAAAAAGTTGCTATGGCATAATACTAATGTTATAAGTGGCTTCAAGGAGGTTTTCGCTGTGGCTTAGTTTCGTTATTACTGCCTTATAGACATTTCGTTTACAAATAGATACATTTCTCGATAACAGTTTAAACTCCGATCTGGGAATGAGATTATGTCTTAAAAGATGCGTTTCTCACTCACTCTCGACCCAGCATTCTTTTTCAAAAACACTTGTCACGAACCATCGATTAGTTATTTTATTTTATGCTTTTGAGGAAAACTTACAGCTACTACAGTGTTTAGTATGTAGGTAGTGTTTAGTAATATTAGATATAGAAAAAAGTCGATATCGTGTAATGTACCTGTGTTACAAGAAGCTATCAACTACAAAAGATTATGAAATAAAACCATTGTTATACAACTTTTTCAATCCAGGTCCTGTATGCTTTTAAATATGTCAAAGTCTATGTTAGGCGCCCTGTTAACAAAATTGTGTTATGTCGACATTAGCGTTTACCGTCTGCATGGTCGTGTACCCCTAGCTTTACTCATACGCCGAGTGTGACCAATAGTCTTGCGGCGGAAGAAACTGGAGCTTTTGACAACAGCTTTCGACATTGTTATGGCCGTTTTATGAGTATGCTCCCAAATTCACGCGCTGAACGTTTTTCCGAAAATTCGTTGAACAAACAACTAATGTTTATGTCTGACATTTATCGAGTTCAAAACATTTGTCGATTACTCTTGGACATTGGTTATAAGATGCAAATGACTTATATTAAATAGATCACTAGAGGGTAAAAGCTTCTTCAGAAATCATAAATCAGAATATTTATTTGCACAATATTGTGTACATTACATTGAGATTGGTGACAATGTTTTTAATAAAGTTTCAACAACATTCTGCCTTAAGTCTGTAGGCATGCAAATGTTAGTAAGTGTCAGCTATCTATAGTAAATATTATTACTATTAAGTACCTATTGCTATTTTAAGACGTCAATAAATTACAAAATTGTCAACAGAAATCTCATATTCAAAATTAAATGTCAATTCTTTACTTACTTACATTTATTATCTTAGAAGTCAATAAACTACCGGGGGGCCAATGACTTCATAAAAAAATCTAATAAAACTCAAAAGTGCAGTACCCTTAGCACGAACAGCTGTCAAATTTGTACAGCGCCATCTATCGCTGAATTGCGAAATGAAATTTTCCATAGATGATGTAAAATCAATAGATGTTCGTGCTAAGGGTGCAGAGTATAAAAAAATAGTACTTGTATCAAAAAAACTGCATAATTGGTACAAAAAACTTGCGGATTCAAAATCACTAATGAATTTGTAGGAATCGGCCGAGTGTGCCGTCAAAGTCCTGCCCCTAGTTTATATCTCGCAGCTCTCTGGGCGTTCTTAATCATATCGTACGCCCGATTTGAATTTGCCCTGCCCATTGCCTTACAAAGAAACAGACAGGACAAAGAACAATCCCGAGTGTCCATAATAACTTTGGCTTAATATAAAAACAACTTACCACTGCATTAGTAAAGTTTTAGGCAATGGCAAGGCAATTTAATATTTCCTTTCTTACAACTTACTACTTACTGCAGTAGTAAAATGCTATTAAATTACATAATATATTACTACTTATTAGTAGAATTGTATAAGTAACACGGGCAAATTCTCACGGACAACAATGAATAACCACGGAAACTTTGTCATAAACATTGAATATTATAAATAGAACTTCTAAAAATTTCATTTCGATAAAATGCAAATATGGAGTTTTGAGGTTAATATAATTGTTTATAAATAAATTAATTCGTTTGGAGGAGTTTTCGATAGAAATTCAATGTAGTGAAATAGTTTTGTAAGCCATAATCTGGCATTCTTCTTTGTCATTATTGTTTAATAATAAAATTATAAATGACTTCAAAAAATACCATTAATAAGATACACAAATACTATTACATTCGTGTTTATTAAAATGAAAGTATACAAACATAAGCTAGTTACATTACAAAGTTAAGAGATTTTATTATGATTTTTTTAATGTAATTTGCCGTGTCTGCGAGTTTTTTATGTTTGTGCAGTTAGGGGTGGAGTACAATCAGACGGCTGGCGGTCCACACTCCAATCCCGCTGCAAAACACAATAATTGTTTTGTTTCTGTCAACGACACCAAATGTGTATAGACGAGGAGACCAATGCTGATCGTCAACATTACAACTGTACATTATGTCTATTTTATTTTCCACCGAGCCTTTAACGCCGCCGCCTATCAAGAAAAAATCATTACAACGAAATAATTATGTTTAATAAAATAAAATGAAAAATATAAAAACTAGAATTGGTTATAAACTGTTTTTGTATGCGTTAATTCCTAGTTTAAATGTGTTCGTGTAGTTACAATGATAGCTTAATAGTTTACTTGAAACATCTCATTGGCTTTTTTCCGTAACTTTTCATAACATGGTTTTGGTAAGTAACTATAATTTTATGTAGCGTTTTTTGAGTTTGAAGTCGATGTTAAAAAAGTTAGTTAGACTGCGTAAACTTTACTCAGAACTTTTTTTCAATTTTCGATTATTTATTACTTATACTTACTTCAAAATCATATTTTTTTAGGATTCTAATGAACTTTTGTGAACGGTGGTGAAGGGCAATTGACATTTACTTTGATGCAATATCCAGATGTCACCACCGTGGCTTGCAGCACAAAGTGCATTCTGGGTCCAGCTACAATAGCACAGTAAAATATTATATTGTGATAATAGGTAGCAAGCAAGTGTCGCACAATCGATTCTTTTATATTTGTGTAGAACGAGATTTGTCAATAACGAAAGTGACCTCGTTTAAAATAGTAGGATCTATCGAAGTTATTTTAAGTAGCTATTAAAAGCAAATTAACAAGATTGATTCTTCTTTTAGTTAGTAACTAGGTATAGAAGGTTTAAAAAACTAATTTACTCTTTAATTCAAGTTATTATGATGAAAAGACTTACTTTTTATAATATTTTTGGGCAACTTATCCGGAACCCAAAAAGAATCATTTACTTTTCATAGTTAGTAATTAGGTATAAAAGGTTTAAAAAAACAAATTAACTCTTTAATTGAATCGCATATTTCAGAAAGGGCCTTAGTCCATTCAAGTTTACTTTAGGGAATTAAGTTTTATTTTTTTTATTTTATCATAAACAAAATTTGGTGGACTTGTATTAACACATAATATATTATTTACTTTTGTACTTAATGTTATTATGTGTTAATACAAGTCCACCAAAGTTTGTTTATGATAAAATTAAAAAAAAATACTTTATTCCCTAAAGTAAACTTGAATGGACTAAGGCCCTTTCTGCAATATGCGATTCAATTCAAGTTATTATGATGAAAAGACTTACTTTTTATAATATTTTTGGGCAACTTATCCGGAACCCAAAAAGAATCGTCTAGTTTCCAATATTATAATTATAAATTATGGAAATAAAGCCTGCTATTCACGTCTATACGTAAAGGAACCGTGGTCTTCAGTAAAGGGGAAAGTCGGGTGTCGAAACTTGTCTACAAGGTAATTGATCTAATGCGCGAAGACTATTTAATATTCATGCACCCCTTTGTGGCGCGTCGCCTGTTTTGTGTTAGGCGAGCAACACACTTAATTTCTTTACCCATGTTTTTTTTTCATGAAATTTAGCGAACCAATCATTAAAAAGACTTCCAAACTACATGTTTTTACCCGACTGCGGGTTATTTTTTCGCGCGTTTCTTGTAAGTATGTTTGTATGTATGTATGTTTGTATGTAATACCTCATATCTTTAAAACGGCTGAACGGATTTCAATGATTAAGATATCGTTAGATTTGTCTTTTCAGCCCAAGTGTTCTTAAGAAGGTGGCGTTATAAAAAAATCAATATGGCGGCTGTACGGTGCTATTATACGTAGTGAAAAAAAAATTTTTTTTTTAGAATAATGCAATATGGGTGTCAAATTAAAGGGCTTATTATAAGGATTTCAAAAAGGTATATCATGACCGTAATATATAATAACTAAAAAGAGATAAAAAAAAAACTTGCCTGCATAAAAAACAAGTCGACTGAAAAGATGGAAACAAGATTAAATAAATATTAAAGGCAACATGTCATAATAACATGCAGTCGGAGGCATATAATTCAATCATTCATAATTTCACTTTCTTTATGCATGCCTCCGACTGCATGTTATTATGACATGTTGCCTTTAATATTTATTTAACCTTGTTTCCATCTTTTCAGTCGACTTGTCTTTTTTTGAGTAAAGAATATAAGTATTAATGTTTACAAACAAACAACATCTAAGGGTGTGTCACCCAGTCACTGTCACCCAGTCACTTTTCTTTTCCCTTTCGCCTATTAATTTAAATTCGCAATGAAAGCGCAAAAGGATAGGGAAAGCGACTAAATGTCCCCACTGGCGAATATAAGTATCAATAAAAAGTGAAAATATTAATGTTACATACTCCATCATCTGTGCAATCTGCCCTATAGCGAATCTGTCGTAAAGCTAATCTGTCAAAAAGAAGCGAATAGAACCACCAGTGGGGACACTTAGTGGGGGCAAAGTGGAATAATCCCTCGGTAAAGACACACCAAATAGGACACAAATAAGCAAACAAACACATGAATCCAAAACAGGTGAATGAGTTTATCACAAAAACATTTACATATACCGGGATTCGAACCAGACCATTTGGCTAATTATTACAGTTGACTCAAACAGAGTTCTAAAATATCTTAATTTTTAGGGGATTAGGTCATTTTACTGGACATAGTAGTCATTATTTACTTCAAAGTAACTTGCCAAATACATTTTCCGGTTTTAAAAAAATAAAACAAACACGATTTTTTCCGATATTTCATGCAAATATACGTTGGGAAAATTTTTACCAGTCACTTGCCAGAGGCATCACTGTATTTACATTTATTCTCTGGCAGGTAACATTGAAAATAAAATAAAGTTTTGATCAAACACTTGTGGAATTGGTCCACTATATGGGAACTGAGAGAGAGAATATAAGTCATAAAAATCTAATAAATAACTAACAATTTGGTAGACAATTTATTTCACTGGAAGTTAAACTAGCTATTTTGGTTGATATTAAATTTTCATTGAAGCTAAAATGAAACCCCAGATTATCTCTATACATCAGTGAAACCCACAGGCAAATAGGTTCTTACTTTTATCATACCAAATGAATATTGTAGTCATACTACAAAACTACAGAGAAAGGTAAACCAAAACCGTTATTCATTTCGTTTGCAAAGCTTTTTTTATTAGATGAATGCATTTTTGCGTGCAAATTAAAACCACTTAACATAGTATAAAAAATCACTTAGGCGCAATACTACACTTATGCGCAATAAAGTCGAACGAACAAGCTGGACTAAAACTTCCCCTATTTATTATTTAACGAATTCAACCTAGTAATCATAATTTAATTTGGACAAACGAAAAGTTCAAGCTTACGAAACGTATACGTAAACGCACTATATAAAGCACTTGATTTTATGAAATACACAGAATTGGTTGGACTAGGTTAGAACTGTGACCAACAAAAACAATCTGGGCGAGTTTAGAATGGATGAGTTAATACCTCACAAAATATTGATCCTTTTTCTATCGCGTTCCAACTTTTTCTTGACGAACTGTAAAATAATAAAAAGCAACTGCTTTGCAAACTGAAGCATGCTGTCGGCCTAACGCTAGCAGATTTTTCAATAAGTCTGTATAAGAGGTTAAGTGACACTAGACGCAGAGCTCTCTTTGATATATTATATTTTGACCTCGAGTTTCTTGGAAAAATGTCAATATGAACACTTTCAACGTTTTCTTTGTACATTTTGGCGAATAAAAATACCATTACGCGATTATACGGGACGGGAACCATGGTAAACTAATGAAAGTAGGTACTTATTACGAAATGATTTTGATACAATTGTCGTTATGCAAATTATAATCAAATTCATTGAAATTAATAATTTAATTGTTTTTTTATTTTGTAATAAAATTGGTAGCTACTCATTTATTTTTGTGGCTATCAGAAAAAAAACACCAGTAGTTTTGTCACATCATACAATATTTAAATCAACAAACTAATAGATTTATGTATTTTGTGTTTTCTAAAATTAAATGTATAATGGCAAAAACATAATTATTTACCTAACAAAAATGTAGTATAAACCATCATAGTTTTGCCTAAATTGAATAATTTCGTCTGATTAATAGCAACTTAAAGCTGAGTGCTCATTCGCGAAAAATTATTATATTCGAAATGTTGGTCTTATAAGAGCGACATAGCTAATGCTCGCATTATTATGATAATAAGAGTGCATTTTTATCCATCCTAATTTTTATGAAACGACCCGGCGAGATTCACGAAAGATTAACCACAAACCTACTAGATACACTGACGAGCAAAAATAACTAGTCACTTATATAACAGCAATATTTTCTACACAACTCATGATAGCTCTATAAATTCAAAGGAACTTTGAAGTTTATTCAATCACGCATATAGTGCATAAGGTTTAAAATTAAACTTTTTTTACATACTTTTTGTTCCATGAAGCTATCTTTACTAGTTTATGAAATCTCATCATTTATATAAGTGACTTATTATTTTTGCTCGTCAGTGTAATATTAACATGACACAAGCAAGGCCGGGAATAGTCTCGCACAAGTTGTTAATCTCGAAATGTCATTAGGTTTATGTACAAAACGTTACGATTTTCATAAACTTTAAGCTGTATCACTGGTCATAACACTGGTCTAGAATCTAGACTGAAGTCCCCTTTTAAATAAGTACCTAGACTTTATAATAATAAACTCTATAGTCAATATTGTAGGTAAAATCAGTAACATTTTCATAATTACTTAAAATTCGAGCTATGCTCAAAATCAGCATAAGTGCGTGCTATTATTGAATGGTCACAAATAATTCATATATCTCGTGCTCTACACGACTTGAAAAGGTATTGAAAACGAATCTACCTTTTATAGATTATTCAAAAAATAAAAATCATGTTTGTAATACATTACCTACCAAGAATATTTTTTTTTTATTTTCAAAATAGTTTTTGACTTTTCCAAAATTATTTTTTAACATTTTTTAACGCGTGATATCGCGCCGCGCAAAACTCGCGGCTAAGGGCACCTCTACAGACTCAACCGTCTCACCAATATCGAAAAAAGCGTAATGAGCTAAAGTGTACATTTTTTCAATTTTTTTAATTTCGGTCCCGTTCTCGAGATATCGGAAATTTTCTTTGACAACACACGATTTTTCGGTCGAAAAAAGTTTATTTTCAATTTCCAAAAAAGTGTTTGACTTTTCCAAAATATTTTTTACATTTTCTTAAAGCCCTTCAAATTCTGCGTCTTTTGAGCCCTCATACGTCCTCGTGGCCCTAAACCTCAGGGTATCACGGGCGAGTCGCACTTTCATCGAAAATGGAGCGAAAGAAAATACATTTTCAATGTTAAAAAGAGCTAGAGAGTTTTGATTACCCTGAGTGTCACTCACTCGTTGTCGGCAACCCTAACGCATTTCCTTACATCGAATAAAATTACTTCTTTATTAGTTTTTATGTGTTTTAGCTTCGCAGTTTGCAATGTATGAATAGATACTTACTATAGGACAGAGGATCATAAGATTACTGCCACAAAGCTCGGGCCCAACCTTTTGCATATTCCATCAATTTCATTGTGTTGTTCGTGTCCACTAATGATGTACAAATAAATATGGTCCCTTTGGTTTAATAACACACCACGGGCTTTGACGGGTTGTCACATCTTTATTTTAAATCGAGCCTCCCTGTAGACTATTATATGAGTAGCTTTGTTCGTTTAACAAATGGTTGTAATAATAAATTGTAGTAAAGTTAAAGTCGTATTTTGTGGAACCTAAAAGAAATGTTGTAGGTGTGAACATACAAAGTTAAATTACTAAGTACCTCTGAATACAGATACACCTTTCTATGCAATTGTTATTGTTGCATTGAAAGAGTTTTTGAACAGTGAAGAAAAAATACTAGAACAAAATCAACTCACCAGTAGCACCAGCTCAGACGGGATCTTAATATCAAAATAGCATGTGAATGCTTATAATCTAGAATTTCAATAGTGATGGTATGATAATTTTTTGATTGATCTTCCTTTGCATGAATTTAAAAACCATGTTAAAAAAACGCTCATGGGTAAAGGTTATTATAAAGTTGACGATTATCTTAAAGATCAAAATGCGTGGAAATGATGTAACACATAACTTGCTAATATAAGAACTTTGTAGAAGTAATATAATAAGTCTATGTTGTTGCCAATAATCCTGTCACCCTGTTGTAATTATCTGGTAACGATATATTCAAGTTTGTAAATATCGTTACTAAACAGTAGAAGAGCTAACGTCACTTAGGCCCTTTTGTCATTGCACTCCGTCGGATCGCTAGGGTTGGCATTCTCCGGCCGTCTCGTCGAATAGTAGGTATTAACACTAAAGCGAACGATGTTTCCGGGAAACAGTACGTCGTTCGTCTATTGAAGTCGGGTGGGGCTTTTAGAATAAAAAAAAAGGAATCTGTACTCCAGCCCCACCCGACTTCAATAGACGTATTTTTATTATTACGAATATTATTTCTTGCTTTTTAGAGGTAGGTTTTTTGAAGTCGGTTTTTTAAGTAGATAATGGGGAAACAAGGACATGGCTGTATAAAACTTATTCTGTAAATTTCTTCGTAAATTAATTTGGATATTTTGCAATTTATATGTTTGCTTAATTGTTTCCAACAACGGCGAAAAATTTGATCCATTTTTTCAACATATTGAACAAAATCAGCCGATGGTACAACCAGGTATCTTATGACTACATGTTTGCTATAGTCCCTGTACCTCAGGTAATGACTTTTAGATCCGTTTTGGATAGTTTCATCCGGTTTTACATAAGATTTTAAAATTAAACAATTGTGACGTTCGGCACATTTTTTCAAAAGATAACCGAAAACATAAAATAGTGATTTTTTTTCGGGAATATCCAGTTGGTTATATTCCGAGCTCATAATTTGAACGTTACTGCATATTTTATTATTTTTTATTATTTTATTACTTTTAAGTAAATAGTTGAGATTTTTAATCGAGCACAAGTCGAGCACACAAACCCAATCGATGATACATTTTACAGGTTCGATTATTTAAAACATTTTACCTTTCAACATCGGCAGGAACTTTAAATACTTAATGAAAATTCAGACTAGTTTAAACATCCGTAGACAGCACAATATCGTTTACTCTGACGAATCATTTTAGCGAATCAATAAAAGTTAGTAACAATAGTCTCGGTGAACTAATCCACGCGATGTGACAACCCCGACTAAAGTACTGCGAACTTTGCTTAGAGCTCTTAGAGTGACGTCAGCCGTCAAATTCGACCGTTTCTATGGAGCTCCTATACTGTTTGAAAAACTTATATATGTACTGTGTACATAGTATTACTTTCTCTAAGTTGTTAACGCACTATCGAATTAATATATAAGATTCTTAAAATGAATGGAATCAAAAAACAAAAAAGTCACAAAAGTAAAGGTAGACCTACAAGGTTTACGCAGTGTAACCTATGGTTACGTAGTAAATCTTGTGGAGGTGTCAAACATAAATAATGTGCTCTGTGACCAATACTATGCGAATTCGAACATACATCATGCAGGATTTCAGAAGATTGTGACGCGAATAGTTCTGTCGAATCAAACTGAAATCGTTTGTATACGCGGAATACTAACATATCGGTATTCAAGAACAATACTCAAGTGACACTTGCCTGAACGCACTGCGTTGAAATAGAGCTTTTTGATTGGTTCGTTTGTTTTTCGTATAACGTGTCATTAAATAGTAGTTGGGACGCTATGTTTTTAGTGGCTACTACTTTACGTTTTCTATATAAAAATATGGCCAGCGCAAAACATGTTTTCTTATTAAGGCCGCTTAACTGAGTTTTTGATTTTGAGCCGATTGACCCGATTTTGACCCAGCAGTCGGATCAAAATCGAGTCCTTTGCCCATCTCTGCTGTGCGTCCGCGGGCACTGTGAGACCCTCATAGTAATGTTGAATATAGGTGAAAGAGGAAAACTAATTAAATCCAAAAGCGACTAACGAGATTACCTTTAGTGGTAGTCTTTGATTAATCAAGTAAGGCTGGATTGTAAAGAAAGCAGAGACAAATAAAAAAAAAGATTAAAAGAAAAAAATTAAATATCAGCCCTATGAAGGATTTACAGCACGAAGATCGTGCTTCGAAAACAAACATTATAAGAATGATAACGCAGGCATGTATCATGGCAATAATTTGGCAGTGCAATCAATTGTGGCAAGTTTGGCGGAGTGGCCTAGTTGTGGCCCCACGAGTGGGCACGAACCAGTGGGACCAATCGGTAACAGCCGCGGGACCAGTCCGTAACAGTTTGGGACCATTCCACAATGGCGGCCGTGCCTGGTGCAAGCGCTCGTCTACTTATTACGCGATTTAATTTATTTGTCGATTCCACTTCGTCTGGCTCCTGTTACTCCGAGGTCACGGTACTTTAACGAGTATTTGGACACGGCATTTGATTAATTATGTTTATAGCAAAAAAATACAAAAGATTGTTAAAAATTAAAAAAACAAGAATTAGCTGGAATACCATTGTTACCGGTTAATGCATTGAATCAGAGAACCGAGAGTGAAATTAGTTTTTAAATATTTATTATCTCTTTGCTGATGAACTGCTTTTGTAATAAAATATTGTTCATTAAATAGCCGTCAACTAGCGCCGCCAATTCATTTATTTTTATTATACGTAAACCAGGTCAATATTTAAAAAAGGGAAACAACCATGCCCTCTTAAAGTGTCTCTAATATTTTTTGACTAACTCTTCAACAGTTTTCACTGTTTCCTTTTTTAAATATTTACTTGGTTTACGAGTTGATAATAAAAATAAATGTATTGGTGGCGCTAGTTGACCTATAATCGTAACCCCCTTAAATCGTATTCATTAATGTCAGATAGTCGAAAATGTATTAATTCATTAATGTCAGATAGATGAAAATGTATTATTACAGTGTAATAATCCTTTTGATCACATCCACGCTTCGTAAGTTTTTGTCCGCTTCAGAGCTTTGAGTATTTTTTGACATTATTATCTAAATAGTCTTATTTAGTTTGTATTCAAATATTCAGCTAAAGAGGTTAAGATCTTTTTATGGGTGTGATCCGTTTATTTAGACCACATTTTTGTTGTAACAGTTACAATGATTTCATATTCATACCTATATCTAAGTACGTGTATATATTTAATTATTTACTACACGATAATTATTTTTGATAAGGACATTATTGTTTAATTATTATGGTAAGTGTGATATATTTTTGTAATTGCAACACTGACTTAACCGGTCGGTGTGAACTGGTGTGTTCTGTGTTTTTATCTACTAAATAAGGGGGGAGTAGTACAAAAAAATGAACAATTGTAATTTAGTGTACTAAACGTGAATTAAATGTTGTAACTGTTTATTGATGATAATGA
Source organism: Agriphila straminella (assembly GCA_950108535.1). Classification (NCBI taxonomy): domain Eukaryota; kingdom Metazoa; phylum Arthropoda; class Insecta; order Lepidoptera; family Crambidae; genus Agriphila; species Agriphila straminella. The sequence continues at coordinate 20,841,887 of OX467303.1, read as the reverse complement.
TTGCAGAGGAAATAAAAATTTACAATCGTATACAACCACTACTAGTATAATTTAGAACAATAGAAAGACTGAATTTTCATGCATTTCACAATTAGCTAAATAACGTTAGTATAAGTGATTTTTTTTGAGTCATAATGAGGCATGCAAATGATCATTGGGCTTATTCATGAGTTTTTTTACAACAATTTATTCAGACTTCAGCTGACATTTAACGCATAACAATATAAGCACCGATTATCATAAATGCTCGTCGAAGTCAATCCACAGCGTAGGAACAGATAGTCCTAGCAAATCTGGCACTCACTACCCGTAGCCCAATTAAATCACCTACCGATGTGCAAAGAGGTTCTGTCTGTGTACATATTTCAGTTGGAAATGTTGGAATAATTGTGTATGCAACAACTAGCGCCGATGTTGAGTAGCTACTCACACTGATGGTCAACATAATTGATTAAAGTTGATGGTTGAACAGTTAAAAGACGCGTTGTATTTCAATTGTAGTGCTAGTTGGGTTTTTTCGGTTTTATATTTATAGCAGTAGTAGTGAAGGGTCCTACAAGCCGATTCCCATCGGTTTAGCTTTTAGATCCCCCACATAGATCCACTATGCTATGCCGATCATAATATTTTTGTAAAGAGGCTTACCTTCGCCGTAATTTCACCCCTCGCTACTGCCCAGCAGCCTAGGTTTTTGATACATAAATAAATATTAAATAACATAACAACGTTACGTAACGTACATACCTACATACGTTGCTCTGAGCAGTAACTATTATTACAAATTCTTACACAACTTATAACAAAGCGCAAATACTTACTTATAATAACTTTTATAAAGTTTATTATAAAAATTATTTTCAGTATTTGTCTTACAAAAACTTCCTACTTAACTGACTAAAGATGTAGTCAAGAAGTAGTTAGTTGTACCTTTTGACAATAAAAAGTAATAAAAAAAACGTTTTTTTCACCAGTTTTTCTTAGAAAGGTGTATCGTTTTCGTCACCAATTTTAATACGGGTGATGCTAAACTGAGAAGATTTCATTTGATCTTTTAAAAAATTAAATTATTTAAAACAATTGTTAAAATAAACATATAGGTAATACTAATAGTTATGATACTTACATAAAAACAATACTTCTTACGTTTGACATCAAAGTCAAAGACAAATAAGCTTTATTCAAATAAACTTAATTATTAAGTAAATACTTTTGGATCGTCTATATTTTCCTACTACCCGTTCCAGACTTTTTTCTCAAAGCGTCATATTCCTAAAGAAACTTTTTTTGGTTATTCTAAGCATAAACTTATTCTTCGTTTATTAGGTACCTTATACGTACCTAGTAAAGCAGTTTATGTTTAATCACACAATTGCTATTAAACACTCAACTTGCATATTAATAGATAAATAATTGATATTCGCCCTATCATTATGGTAATATGCAAGTTTAGCTGGATAAGGTCGATTTAGTTGACAAAATTTACATTCCATAAATTATATTGTTCATGGCAATAATAGAATAATTACCGGCCCAGACACCCAAGCCTTTAAACACTCTCAGTTAGCTTGTTATCTAAATGTTATTGATAATTAGTACAAGTACTAAGAATTATGAAACTTGACGATAAAGGTATGCGAGAACAAATATACATTTTAAGCACCAATAGTTATTCAAGTTAGCACAGCTGTTTCCTAGCTTAGCCGGCGTTTGGTTTCCTTATAATTAATTTGTCATAAATGATAAATAGAATAAAATGGTTATAATTCTTATACATTTTTAAATAAACAATACAGATCAAAACAGAAAACATTTAAAGATTTCAATAACCAGCACGGATGTTTCTAGTATTTATAATTTTAATATAAATTGTAATTTTATAACAAATTCTCGTAACTGATATTTTTATGATGAGTAACTCATAATAAAAATATAAATATGATTAGTGATATTTTAAGTATCAATTGCATTTCGTAAGGTAAGTTCCTTCAGTCACTTGAGGTTGCATTTTTTTATTAAACGAATTTTTGTTTTACTTTTTTATTATGATACACAAAAATATTTTTATGGATTAGCCATAACATAACAAAACAAAAGGTATCCTATCAATATGACTGGCACATAGAGACGTGTTTCGTGAGTTGATGGTTGGTGCGGGCCCAGAAAGCTTTTAATACAATATTGTTACCTCGATGTTGAAACCTAATTTACCACTCGCTGCCTCCGCCGGAGCGGTTTTAGACTCCATGCAACCGACTTACTGATATTCATACACAATTGAACACCAAAACAAAGTAAAACATTGTTAGATATCGATGCACCAGTTGGTTATGATGTGTCTATAATTTAATCTATTACTTATACGTAAAAGCACAGAATACAAAAAGTAAAAAGCAATGTCCATTGACATACGAAAAAAAGACAGTTGAAAAAATGTTTTCTTTGTTCTGTGGTTGACCACAGAATCATTTTTCAATATTATTCACAAATTGTGAATAATATGCATAGATATAATATGCGACGCGTCATTTTTTTTTATTTCATATATATTATTTTTGGTTCTGAAACAAAAGATTACAATATTTTTTTACCTCTCCAGCACGAAAAGGGCGCTTTTGGCGCGTAAAAAGCAGCAAAATAGTGAAACACACAACGTAATGTTAAACAAAATGACGGGAATCTAATTTAGTCTTTACTCTATGAATTATTTTTCAGCACAGGTTTTTGAATTGTTTTTGTGATATATTTTTCAAAAAGATATTTAAGAAAAAATTAGTGCGTCCAGCTTAAAGTTAAAGATAGTTGTCTAACTCCAAAAAAGTTAAGAGAACAAGTTTCTAATGCTGTTTAGCTTTTTACCAGGAAAGTCACGTAAAGAAAATAACAATTCTTCCCTATATCACTTTTCTCGGTTTCGTGTTAACATACAGCTTTCCATCTCTACCAGAGAGGTGAAAAGTACCAAAATTTTGTAATGTCTCGTCCCTTAATTCGACGTTGTATAGTATTTTATACATTTACTTTAAGAAATTATAACGGAATAAGATAAATATATCTTAATGGTTATTTACAATCAAGAGCTCTGGCAATACCTTTAGTTGTCAATAAAAATATACTTAGCCTTTTAAATATACTTAGTCAATTATCGAAAAAAAAATCGAACAAAATGGATCATTGGAGGATCGCGCCGGTATGTTATATTATTTTACTAAATATTTGTGATTTTTATTGCGTGTAAACAATACAATTTTACGCCTTAATGTCCAAACTATTATACAAATCAATGTTTTGAATAGATTTGTTGTTTTATCTTACTCACAAACTGGTTTAAATGATTTGTATAGCCCGCCCCGCTAAACATTTCGGTATATTCTGAAAAGGTGTTATGTATAAAGGGCTAAGGTGCATTTCAAGAAATGTACCTTAGCCCTTTATACATAACACCTTATAATAGTATAACCTACACCTTAGTACACCTTATATAAGTAATTTAGTAAGTTACTAAATTACTTCTTTGCTATTTTTAGAAATTTTTGGTTGTTTTTTGTTTTATTTCGCATTGGTGTGGGTATTGAATGATGTTTTTCATTCTAGCATGTTACTTCTCAAACATAATAATATTTGTGCTCATACCAGCCAACGGCGAAAAATCTGACGCAAGAGGTGAATCGCCCCAAAAAGATGATGAGAAAGTTTTATTTAGACCAAATGTGGAATCAGATGTTTCTTCAGATTGACTAGGAAGTATTCGACTCGCCACCAGATCATTTTCTCGGGTCGGGAAGCGAACCTGCGACCTGAAATGATCTCATCACGAGTTCAACTTTTTCTAGTATAGTATTTAATATTCTATAAAAAATAGCATTGTAAATACTAAAATCTCAAATTTAGAAACTGTTTTCTTAATTATCGTAAAAAACCCTATAACATGTTTTTTATTATTTTGGTCACAGATTGTTTCTATATTTTTACCGAAAATGTATAGCCTATACATAATATATACTAAAGTGTACTCTTCTAAGAACCCAGATAGGTAGGTATAGTATTATATACTATCAATTTTTCAAAAACTATTATAAGCACAATTTTTTTTACATTTAATAACAACAAAATTAACATAAATATTATTTATTAAAAATAAAATATATTATTAATATTAAAATTTAAAATATTTATTTTTTGTCAAATCAACGGTTAAAACCGTCGCGCTCAAGCGGTTAAAGTCGGCACTCGCAGCACAAATTGATTTTGGTCTCTTGTATAACAAATGAATAGCTTACAAAGTTTCCATATAATTTGTTTAAGAGAAGTTATTTCAAAAATATTAACTATAAAATATTTGTGTCTATTTAACAATTTCAATGATTACCAACAAATCGAAAACAAAAGCGTACCAAAAGACCTACATTCCAACATTTATTAACAAGTAGTTTATAAATAGGGCCCCACTTTAGTCAAGAATGACTTTAGTCACTCTTGACATTCTGTCGATAGTTGTATTCAAAACAGATCATAAATCTGAATCTCATTGCAATGCATTCCTTGACCGGCCCTAATGGCCTAAATTGTTCCAAACACACGTCACTCATTTCAAATACTACGATTATAATATTCCTAATAAAACCTTGGATTTACGATTACCTCTATCGAACGTGTATTTAGATGCAATCGTAGTTTCTGCAATTTTAACATCACATCGTTATTTTTGCATCTAATGGACTTGAATGTTGTATTTATCATCGTCCAATAAAGTTTTAATTATGGTTAAAGGTAGCCCAACACTGTATCTACCTACAGAATACACTTTTCTTTGTTGATCCATACTTACCATATAAAAACTTGTAATTTTGACCAAAAACTAAACTTTTAGAGTAAAATCCAAAGTTTTCCCCGAAACACCGCGCTGAGACTGCGTTAGAATACTTTAAAAAGTTAGTACCGATATTGAGGCATGAGACACGATAGAAGACTATTAAACACTTTGCCAACTAGGGTTGTCATGTAAAATTGAAAATGTATACTTACCTCAATCAAGTTCTTGTTGTATGGTCTGTGACCTCAATTCACAAAAGATCAAAAACATTTTGACTGATAAACTAGTTTTTTTTTTAAAAAACCAACATAATTTTGTCTGTATCAATTAAAAATAAAATACATTTTATGGCAGCAACTGAGTTGAGTTTCATAAGTGCGATAGCCCTAAGATTATGGGGGAAGTTCGCTACGTTCTGGCCGTATGCGCAAACTCTAAACTTAATGCGCCTATTTAGTATACAGAGATAAGTATATCACGTACTAGGCTCGTCTGCGAAGTGAGCAGTGGAATTTTAAATATTGCGGAAGGTGTTGAAAATGTTTGGTCTTGAAAAAAGGGTGCTTCACATACGGAACGGCGGCTTTTTGCTTTTACTGTCGATTTATGCAAACTAAAGCACGATGACACGTGAGCACATTGTGGTCGCAAAATTGTATGGTACTGTTATTGTTCTGTTATTAGGCGTCTATTTTGAGGGCAGGAATATGTAGTCACTTATGGAAAAGTGCTACAGGAGTAAACAAAAAGGAACCGAACGTTTGTGAAACTTATATTAAAAGTGACTTTGAGAACAGGTGGTGAGGTGGTAGTACTTTATACTATAATAATCTTTTTATTAATTATAGAAACTTTATTTAAAATAAGTAAATCACATTTTAGAAACATTACATTTTTATCTTGAAAACTATTTCGACATCTCCTAAAAATGTGTAACTAAACGTTCTCCTACTAAACTCTATCTTTACTGTCAAAGATGAAAATTGACTGTCATTCATAAAATGATTTTAACGAAGTACTTATTATTTCCTTGGATTTTATTAAGAAGCTTAAAATAATTTTAATTAGTTATTTTGTGGACCGAGCGAGCACGAAGTGCGAGCGAAGCGTCTCAGCTTCAGCTTGGGCAAAAATTCTTTCGTATGTCCGGCTGTCTCTTCCCACCTACGGGTTGCATTTCTCAACCGATTCTCATGAAATTTTGTGAGCAGGTTCAAAAATAATATAGTTTTTTTTTTGTCACGTCAGTTTTTTGATTTTTTTCAAAATGACGGAGAAATGTTAAAAAAACATATTTCAGTCCGGTTTTCCACCGCTGTACTCGTATGTTCTCCTCTACAGGTCGCATTTCTCAACCGATTCTCGTGAAATTTTATGAGCAGGTTTCATAAAAATATATAGAGTGTTTTTGTCGAGACAGTTTTTCGAAATTTAGAAAAAGGAAGGAGTTATGTAAAAAAACATATTTCAGTCCAGCTTTCCGGCTGTTTGTTCTCCTCTACAGGTCGCATTTCTCAACCGATTCTGGTGAAATTTTGTGAGTAGGTTCGATAATCATATATATAACTGTTTAGTCAAGCCAATTTTTCCAAATTTATAAAAAAATATTTCCCCATTTTTAAAAATGATCAAAATTAGAAGCACCATCTAGCTGCGAATACTCACTTTACCTTCTGTGTCCTTTGAAAACTTCATGGCGACATTTTATTTTATTTTATCGCGAGGTCTACAAACAGCTCACGGAGCCACTAGTAAATATTTGTCCATCATCCATTTTTGATGTCCCCACTGCTGGGACACAGGCTTTCCTTATGGGTGGTAAGGAGGGTGGGCCATCATAACCCACCACACAGGCCCAATGCGGATTGGTGGGTGTTAACGACTGCAACCGGGACCAACGACTTAACGTACCTTCCGAAGCACGGAGGAGCTCGCGATAATAAATTTTTGGTCACCCATCCCATGACCGACCCTTGCGAACGTTGCTTAACTTCTGCTATCGCTGGGCCAGGTGCTAAACCACTGCGCCACCGAGCTCCTTAATTAAAAAAGGAGTAAATATTTACAAAGCAGGTATTCTAACTGGAAACTTTAAATTAAAGCTTTTCATATTTTCTCAAGTAATACAAATGCCGACGCTTAATCAGAAAACGCAGAACGAACAAAGTTCCAAGGAACCACTTATTCGATGTAGAGTTCAAATAGACTTTCTTGCTATTCATTCACACTCACAACTGTGAACGCCAACTCTACGGAAGTTAAACATCAGCTAAACTGCCTTTCATCAACCAACTACACGCTAGTAATATTGTTAGCAGGTAGGAGTCTGTAGATGCTAATGTTTTCCGTAGCTCTATCTCGATTCTCGTCTGAGGGTTTCAATGAATGAGCTTAGTGTGCTTTTTCCACACGCTACATATGAAAAGCATCAACATCGTTTTTGTCTCGTCGGGATGACAACAGATGGCACTACGTGAGATGAAATAATACTGGGGTTTCAGCAGAGGGAGTTTCTTGCTAAAGTCAGATTATTGATATCCATTGGATAGAGTCATAGAAAAAGAGGTTCGGCAATAGAATCGAAACTAGAAAGGGATTTGGTCCTTCGAAACTTATTTGCTAATGACTTTTTCTTTGCCAACAGAATCATGTGGAGTGGACGACTTCCGGTGTGCAAACGGCAAATGCATAGAAGCGTCGCGGCGTTGCGACCACATCGTCGACTGTCCCAATGAAGAAGATGAACAACACTGTGGTAATATTCAGAACTAAAAGTTGAGGCAAACGTTTTTATTCAGAAACCCAATCGCATTCAACAATTTTTACTCCATCCTACGTTAATTCTTGTGAATCTCTTGGTTAACGGTATCCACCGGTTGATTATGATCATGCTTGATCAACATTTTATCGTAGTTATTTACCTGTTCTTAATTCATTTTTAGCAATGATTATTACCTTTTTTTTGTACAAAACAAAAATTGTACTCCGTTCACAGAATGCCGAGCTGGAGAATTCCAATGTCTTGGAGACGGATCGTGCATTGAAGAAAGAAAGCGGTGCGATGGCGTCAACAACTGCATGGATAGCTCTGACGAAATCAACTGTGGTAAGTACATCAGATGCAATTTTACTTGCAAATACAGTCCATCACAAAATGGCCTGTCTTTATCATCAGTATAAAAATATCTTAGTGCTGGAACACGTAGAAGCAATAAACGTTTACAATGCGGCATTAAACATTTATCTCACTAAATAGTTATGAGCAAACTTTTTTTTATAGTCCTCTATCCAATCCAAATATTTAAAATGTTAAACTTCACAAGTAATAAATAAATTAGCTACAACTAAATAAGGTATTTATAATATTCAAACTGTACACGTCGCTGTACATTTTAATAAGATAAAGTTTTATAGTATGAGGACCATGGATAGAGTTTTAAATCATAACAGTAGGTTTTATACTACTGATGAAGGACTATTGAGATCGGTCGTCAAGTGAAACATAAAATATTTTGGAGTATGAAATTACAATGGGTTTCTTCCCTTTATTTGCGCATGCTTCTCTGGTATTCAAACGGTAAGTGACACGGGTATTGGATTGGTTGGGAAACTATGTTTGCCAAGACAGCGGGCGCTACCGCTGTAGGGATGGCACTTGCATCTCCATTTTATTAAGGTGTGATGGTTTCCGGGATTGCCCAAAGGACAGCAGTGACGAAGTTGGATGCCGTACGTATGGGAAATATTTAATTACGTGGTATTGATTTTCATGCTACTAGTCAGTTTTAATTATCTCGTCTTGTTAGTAGCAATGCTTTAAAAAGTAACTTTTTATTATTCAAGACAGAACACCAAAAAAATTCTTGTTTTTAACCATGACATAGCAGCAAATCAAAATCACTTACAATCGAATAATCACCACATCAAGGTTACTAACTAAAATATCAAACGCTTTCAAAAGCATGCAGCTCTGATCAGTGGCAATGTGACTTCGGAAATTGCATCAAGCGCAGTAAGCGCTGCGACGGCCGCGTGGACTGTCCCTCTGATAGATCGGATGAAAGGAACTGTCACGGTAAGACCAACAAAGCAATGGGTGTTTATGTTTGCTTCACGGATACACGGCACTTAGGAATTACATATGGTTAAATATTTTAAAAGTTCACTATTTTCGAGGTATCTAAACACAAATCACAAGAATCTACAAGTAGTCGATGTAGAGTAATATTTTTCAAAATATCACGTGGCTAAGAGTTTTTTTTTTTACACTCAATATATGATTTCCATGTCAATATTTTACACGTACTATGATACTCCCGCACTCTGTCAACTCCAAGTTCATTCATTAGCATTGTGCATGTATTTCCAGCCACTGGAAACTTTAGATGCAGAAGTGGCAAGTTAATTCCTGACTATCTAAGATGCAATCGTCGTTACGATTGCCCGCCGGGCGACTATTCCGATGAACAGAATTGTCGTAAGTCCATCATCGTATTTTGATGTGTTCTGTCTCGCTTCACTTTTTCTTTTTTCTTTTCAGTCGTTTGTCTTCTTTACATTTCTGTCTTCTTCCATTGTCTTTGTTTTTGTAATTTCATTATTATCCTCGTGGATTGGTTTTATGTTTGCATCCAACATCTCACATACCTATTCAACATTTCCTCTTCTGCTATTCTACTTCGTCTTCATAACTAGATTGATTTTCAAATGATACTTTTTTGACAAATCCAATTATTTCTTCTACAAAACAGCATGTGGTGAAGGCGACTTCCAATGCAATAATGGCAACTGCATTCCTGCATCCAAGCATTGTGACAGAACGCATGATTGTCAGGATGGTTCTGACGAACGAGATTGCACTTATGGTTTGAACTTTATTAAAATTATTAACTTGAAAATACCATGAATGTATAGAGTTGTAGGTGGTGGTTATACTCTGTTCACACTACCATACTTAAAGTTATTTAGCATGGTAATAAAAGCTATAAAATAAAATGCATGTTATGGGTCAGTTTTTAAGATACCTGACAGATATTTTACTCAATATACATGGGTCTAGTTTTCTATATCATTTGGAAATTGTATTATTTTTAGGTATAGTAAATTATGATATTTATGATTCATTTTTCATCAAAGTTTAACCTGATCCATGACAATGTACCAACACGCTTGATTTTTTTAGTACTTACTTTGTATCATGTTTATTGAAGTTATAGTCGCAGTTACCCAAATCTAAAAATACTGTAGTAACATTCAATAGTCATTGTGCTCGAATTGCATTTTAATTAATTTCAGACCATTTGGATTTTAAGATCTTGTATAAATCCAAATAGTTTGAATAGCACTTAACAATCTTAAAGTAGTAAGGGTTAGTATTGTTTTGTTTTTCAATATTATTTGCAAAGTTGCAAACACAAATTAGAATATCCCTTACTCGTATAATTTTATGGTTATGGTGCATTATTTTACGGCAGGCACAGTATGCATGGCTTTTCAATATAAATGCTCGAGTGGACAATGCGTACCAGCTGAGTCTTTATGCAACGGAACCAAAGAGTGCAATGACTGGTCCGATGAACAAAACTGCCCTTGCAAAAGGGGAGAGTTCCGATGCCGTGATGGGTCTTGTATTAATATCGCGCGGCGGTGCAATGGGCAGAGGGAGTGTCGCCACGGAGAGGACGAGCTGAACTGCGGTAAGTGGCATGTGCCAAGAGTTGTCTGTTCTCGTCTTGGAGTGGAGTGTAACGGTTGTGGTGTTTGCTGTCCAGGATACTGCCCGAATGGTTACTGGCAATGCGAGGATGGTAGCTGTATACCACTCGACAAAAGATGCGACCGTCGCTCCGATTGTTACGATCGCTCAGATGAAAAAATGTGTATCTCTCCAAATACATTGCGCAAAGGTTCAGGAATGTTATCTAGGGTTTATGCATGTCCTTTTGTTGCATGCCATCCGTTGATCGAACATTATCAACTGTATTGCATCCGCAATTTTTTCCTATTCGATATCGGATTTTTTTATTCGCTATGGGTTTCTTTCGTAAACATTCTGAAATAGTCGATATATTCTTAGGGATTTTTCTTCGTTGCTTTCAATACAAGTTTTTAGAAGAACTCCATATTGGGGTTTGTCTAACAGATAGAGTAGATAGTTGTGTTAATAGTCGGGGATCAGCCTTGTCGGATCTGCCGGTGCTAATAGATTTCGTGGTTTACAGAGGAACAGGCGTGCCCACCCGACTACTTCACGTGCCCTACGTCTACCACCATGAAGTGCGCCCGCCGCTGCGATGGCCAGCCGGAATGTGAAGGTGGTGAAGATGAAGAAGAATGCGGGGGTAAATAAATAACTTACTTGCAGCAAATTTTACGGTATCCAATTGCTTACAAATAAATGTACCTAGTACAAAATGTGACTTGAATACGAACGAACTTTTTTTGAACACAAATTTGCTAGTTTAAGTAACTAGTTATATTTATTTGTGAGGCCTTAAACAGTTGTGAATTGTGGAGAACTGAAGTTTCTTTTAAAAGAATGAGAATACCTATCTGTGGAGACTGTTTCTTGACGCCAGCTCTCTAGACTCTATATTTATGCATGCGTTGACTCTCAGCTCGTTAAACTGTCATTTAGCCTGTAAGGTCATAGCGATATTTCCATTCTGTATATTATTTTATATATTTTGTGTACATGTTAGTTTTAATTACCAACTTATTTAAATTCATTGCGAATTTTAGGCCAATGCGAATGCAAATTTGTCAATGTTATTTTTTTTAAACTGTCTAACATTTGAAAATCGAATATTACTTAAGGCGGTTGTATGACCGAAAGTGGCGCCCTCAGAGGTTTTTATTTAATAAGTTATTTATAGAAAAATATTTTAATAATGTTTTACGAGGAGTTTTTAGGGTCCGGTCTAGTATTTTTAGAAGGTATCACTACATGCGCCACTTTCGCTCAGAGTGCCACCTTAATGGAGCAATAATAACTCTGTAGTGTCTTGAAAGCGTTTGTAAGAAGGTTGTATTGTTTTTAAAGACTGCAACCAGCGTTGCGATGGGGCGTGCCTGGATGACGCGAAAGTGTGCGATGGCATACCAGATTGCGCTGACGGCACCGACGAATCCGAATGCGACCATTGCGATGGACCCAACGATTTCAGGTAACTTGTACTTAAAGTAAAAATTACGCTAGTTTTACTCGCTGCTTGGCGTTCGTGCGAGCAAGCTAAACGGTAGCTTTCAATTGTTTATCATGCTGGGTCCGTGCCGAGCCGCGAAGCAGGCTCCTCACTCAACTCACAAAACCGCGGTCTTGCGGTGATTTACAAGCGAGTTTTACCGACAAGCCAACAAAACTCCGGTAAAGCTCGCCCGTCGATAACAGACTTTAGTTGTAACCTCTCAAATAAGGCTGCTAAAAGCGAATTATTATGCTTATGCGACATGCGATGCGATTTTTGCGTGGCTCAAAGTGACGTGTCGGAATTTTATACGATGGCGTTTTGTTTTAGATGTAGCAACGGCGAGTGCATTAACTCTGAGCAATACTGTAACGGCATTCCTGAGTGTACTGACGAAAGTGATGAGCAGGGCTGTAACAAAACTATGATCTCAAGGCCAGGTATGTAGTGTGACCTACTTGTATTATGTATATCAGAAATACTTACTCTAGAAATACTTTACTTTTGGTAAAATTTGAGTTTTTTATTTATTTATATAGGTATTGTTTATGTATATATCAATTATCTAATCAATAAGTTGGTACTTACCTAAAGGCACATTTAAGTTTTCACACCTAAGTGTCTATTTATTTTAGTTTTCATAATAGTTGCAAAAAGTACCTATGCAATATGTTGTTCTATCACACGAAGACTTTGCTATGAATGTGTTGGGCGTGCACATACACATTGTTTTACTTTGCGTCTACACGCTCTCGTATTACGCACACTAAAATAATGTGCATATGCACGCCTTACGACACTCATAGCAATAATTTTTTTTCTTTTATTTTAATTTGAATTACTTTATTTAATGAATTAATTTCTTAATGCCTACTTAATCTTATTTTTATTTTGTCATTTAATTTATTATTGTTCTTAGTGTGTCAATTTTAAACTGATTTATGGGTGTGAAGCCTGAAATAAATGATTTTTATTTTTATTTATTTATTTTAATAAGGACTTTGTGTGATAGTTAGAAGAACTTATACCACAGCAGCAGCGTCACAAAATATATGTGGCACTGTGCCTATACTTAACCTCTTCAATCGAGACGATGCACACTTCTTTATTATTTTTTAATTATTTATTCCGATCATCTTTTTTCACTTTCATTTATTCGTTCACTATTCGTTCTTATTTTTAGTAGGTACCTTACCTACGAATTACACGTTTTTTGTGAATATTTTAAACTCAATTTGAATCTAATTCATATTATTACTTAGTATTATTTTATATTCTGTGCTATTAGCTAATTAATTAGCTATAAGTACGAGGCTGCCGGCTTAATACCACTTCAAACTCTATTATCAACTTGTAAACTGTAATATAAATTAACCGGAATATTTTTTACTTTTTACGATTACAGAGGAATGCACAAACGAAGAATTCCAATGTAGAGACGGCACTTGCATCAATAGCAGCTTCTTCTGCGACGGCAACCGTGACTGTAACGATAACTCGGATGAAGAAAACTGTCGTGAGTATTGATAGAGTCGAGTATTCGTACTCGAAAGAAAGAAGCCCAAGGGCCCTATTTTGGAATCGTTCGGCTGGCTTAGAGCGCTCTTTACAAACTTATCTGATTCGGTGACAGCGTTTCTGTCGTCTATATAGAGACCACGGCGTAATGTTAACAATTCAATATGTAATCACACAGTTAGTTCCAGCTTTGGCCACCGGGTCAGATAAGTTTGTAAAGAGCGCTCGAGGCCGCCAAAGGATTAAACAATAAAGGCCCCTATTCAAATGGCAATCTTACCATTCGTTTGAACGCTATGTAACGTTAATAAATAAGCTATAATCTATGGAGACCCGTCATTCTTGTACCTATACCTACTTACCTTATAATTTTTTTTTATCTGTGATTTTATGTATCTGTCAACCAAATGACAGCATCAATGCGAAATAAAGTAAAATTGACATTTCGTTTTTTAGAAAAAAGCAAGGGAAATTGTGATTTACGCAGCCATATTTTCACATTTCATAGTGCTTGACGGAATATCGAGTCGCTGTTTCCGTAACAAAAAATATAACACTTTTTATACATGTGCTAGAAACAATACCGAATTTGATTCAAGTAGCAAATAAATATTATTGGCTACCTACCTACTTATATTTTGACCAATCGTATACACTATAATTATTGTTTCAAATTTCCATGTTTATTAACGTTATTAGAATAAACTATATCGGGATTTACACCATGTACCTGGGGGTCTATTTACGAAAAGTTTCACGCGATACACGCAGCTGCGTCCGTGCTTCGTTATGATTTTTTCCTATAACAAAGCACTTGCGTATGCGATATTGCAAAGTGATTGCGTAAATTTGACAGTTTTTCTCTAGCGTATTCGACATCATTCGTTCAATAGTCTTTGGGCTACGATAGCTAAATTAAAAATGTGTTTAATAGCCACAACCGACGAACTGCGGACGACTATCGTGATCAAGTGACTGTGTTACGCAATTGCGTATGTTATTTTCGTAATAGGCCCCCCGTTTATTTTCGAGTTTACCTGTTTACACAAGTTAAGAATTTTTTCACACAAGCTTGCGATATCTATCGTCTATTTGCTTAGTGAAGTTGGCATTAGCCTAAAACAGATAAAAAGTTGGTCATTTGAATAGGGGGGCGAAATGGATTCGTTCAACTGCACTGTGAGAATAATAATAAAAAAAAAACAGTCTAGTCTGTTACATGCACTTGTGAATGTCATAGAAGCTATGCCATTGGATCGCAAACCCTAAGCGCAAACACTACAATCATTATTATACAGGCTGTCCCAAAACTTTGCCACACAGAGGGAAAGTACCTTGAATATTGAAGATGGGAAATTTTACTGAAAGAAGACTTCATTTTGATTTTTAAAATAATTGGAACTGCATTTAAAATTTCGAACCCACCAAATTAGAAAAAAAAAATATTTTTACGATACCAATCGAAAGGTTTCATTAGATTTTTTTTGTTAAGTAACAAAGCATCTTAAACAAAAGGAAGACCATGAAATTTAACATTTAAATTTTATTTTTACGTATTGTTTCAATTTGTATGGGAATGAATGAGATTTTTAAAAAAATCTTTGAATGCAGTTCGCATTATTTTTTAAAACAAAACGAAGTCTTCTTTAAGTTAAATTTCCTATCTTCAATATTTAAGGTACTTTCCCTCCATGTGGCAAAGTTTTAGGACACCTGTATATTTATCAATCGATAGGTAAATAAGTAAACTTCTAAAAACTATAGAAAATAATATGCCCCTTTTTCTTTTTCTTCTGGATGCAATTAATATCTATAGCTACCATCACATTGCCGTTGTATGAAACTGTGTCACCGTAATAAAAAATAAAAATGCAATGACAAAACTATCGCAACTATTTGTAATAAATCAACTCTTATAATTCAACTGCACAAAACAATGTTGTGAATAGTTCTGTCTACTCAATAATTTTCGGGCAAAAACGAGATGCGGTTACAGAATTTTAATCAGACTTATTGTAAGTATAAGATGATGTCAATTTTGCGTCGCAAAGTTGACATTGTAGTACATGTAACTGTAATGATATTATTATATAAATAAATCCACAAGGCACAAGCACAATTTGCGCTTATGGCAAACTGCACAAAAACAAACACAAAATTGTTACAAACTAAAGCACTAACACTTCACGTTCAGTTCACGGCACAATAATTAACTGCACTAGTAGATTTCTTGTTTTCGATATCTTTTATCAATGTTGTAAGAAATGTATGCCGCGTTTGCGTCCCGATAAAGTAAGTACTTGAAGTTCGATATTAACTAGAAAAAAAATCGTCTCTATACCTAGTTAGGAAAGCACCCGCAGGTGGGGAAAATTCGTCAGATTCGTTCGGGAAAGATTGGATTTCCTTTATACAGGGTGTTTGGTAAAAGCCTTATAAAGTTGAATATGGTAGATAGGGACCATCAAACTGAACAACTTTTACTATGGAACCAACTATGAAATCGCGAAAAAAAATCAGTTGTTCCATACAAAAATTAATAACGAAAATATCAAAATGTATGAAACAGCTGATCTTTTTTCGCGATTTCAGAGTTGGTCCCATAGTAAAAGTGGTACAGTTGGATGGTCCCTATTTACCATATTCGGCTTTATAAGGCTTTTACCAAACACCTTGTATTTATTATAATAGCATATTGCATATGGAGTGTCAGCCATTTTTAATGTCTACACAGCTGGGACACAGTTCTTCCTTATTGGATGGATAATACGGATGGGTACTAATAACCCTCCACGCGGGTCCAATGCAGTTTGGTGTGTGTTACGACTGAAAATTCAGCTGGGACTAATTGCTTAACTTGTCTTCTGAAGAATGCTCAAAATAATAAATGATTGGTCACCCATCCCATGACCGACTCTGGCGAAAGTTTCTTAACTACCGCAATCGTAGGGTGATGCTCTAACTCTAAACCACTGCGCCATCAAGCTCCTCAAAATATGATTCATGTGTATAATACGCATCGTGGTACACGCGGCCGTCGCGTTCGCCAGGGCCGCGAGTTCCTCAAAATATGCAGCGTGTTACGGTACACGCGGCCGTCGCGTCCGCCAAAGCCGCGAGTTCCTTACAATATGCATAATATGCAGCGTGGTACACGCGGCCACCGCATTCGCCCGGGCCGCGAGTTCCTTAAAATATGCATAATATTCAGCGTGGTACACGCGGCCGTCGCGTGTGCCAAGGCCACGAGTTCCTCACAATATGCATAATATGCAGCGTGGTACACGCGGCCACCGCGTTCGCCAGGGCCGCGAGTTTCTAAAAATATGCATAATATTCAGCGTGGTACACGCGGCCGTCGCGTCCGCCAAGGCCGCGAGTTCCTCACAATATGCATAATATGCAGCGTGGTACACGCAGCCACCGCGTTCGCCAGGGCCTCAAGTTCCTCAAAATATGCATATATTTCGCGTTGTACACGCGGCCATCGCGTCCGCTAAGGCCGCGAGTTCCTCACAATATGCATAATGACCAGCGTGATACACGCGACCACCGCGTTAGCCAGGACCGCGAGTTCCTCAAAATATGCATAATATTCAGCGTGGTACACGTACGCGGCCGTCGCGTCCGCCAAGGCCGCGAGTTCCTCACAATATGCATAATATGCAGCGTGGTACACGCGGCCGTCGCGTCCGCCAAGGCCGCGAGTTCCTCACAATATGCATAATATTCAGCGTGGTACACGTACGCGGCTGTCGCGTCCGCCAAGGCCGCGAGTTCCTCACAATATGCATAATATGCAGCGTGGTACACGCGGCCGTCGCGTCCGCCAAGGCCGCGAGTTCCTCACAATATGCATAATATTCAGCGTGGTACACGTACGCGGCCGTCGCGTCCGCCAAGGCCGCGAGTTCCTCACAATATGCATAATATGCAGCGTGGTACACGCGGCCGTCGCGTTCGCCAGGGCCGCGCCTGCCGTGCCTGGAGTCCGAGTTCACGTGCTACGACGGCAGCTGCATAACGCACTTACGTCGCTGCGACAATATCTATGACTGTGTGGACTTCTCTGACGAACAGAACTGTTACAACTCCGGTACTCGGCAGGCCTTTCGATGAGATGCGAACGATATGAAAGTGGCATGTCAAACATATTTTATGTATATTATTATGTTAGGCTCAAAGATCGAAAACGCTCATTGAGCGGAAAAACCGCTCACAGCGCGTTGTGGTCGCTGCCAAAAAATCCACAACGCAAAATTCGTGTTGTGGCTTTTCTAAAAACGCCCATGACGCGTTGTGGTAATCAAAGAAAGACCACATAGCGAAATTCGCGTCATGGTCATCATAACAAACGACCACAACGCGTTGTGGCCATAAAGAATAGCCCTGACACGGTTTGAGCACTCTGATATTTTGTTTTCAACAATTCGTAGCCATATTTATTACGTTGATTTAAAAAAAATGGTCACGTAAAAATCTTAAATTCTAAAATTAACCTAAAAGTATTAGGTTTTTTTTTATGATAATTCAAAATATAACTTTATAAAAAAACTATTTATCAATTAGTATAACAAATAGTAAAACACAAATTATTATTCATTGGAAATCACAATAGGGAATATGCATCTATTTTTTTTGGTATCAAAATAAACACCAACTGTAATATTAAAACTTTTCTCGTGATACTTGAAGTTACTTGAAGTTAGTACGCACCCACCGAAAACGCTCTATTTATATAGAGCGTTTTATAACGGTCATGATTTGTAACGTCACTTGTCACGTTTCAGGTGTGTTTAATATGGAGTTAGCCAAGAATCTTCAATTATCTCCCTAAATTTTGCGATTCAGGAGGTACATAATGTGTCATACAATAGTAGTTTATGATACAAGGTTGGTAAGGAGGTTTTTAAAACGAGTTGACGTTTTATAAGCCCGAGCCGCAGGCGAGGGTTTATAATCGTCACGAGTTTTTAAAAAACCTTAACAACCGTGTGCCATACTACGTTTTTCAATACATTTGCGAGAAAACATTATAGGTACTGCTGAAATTGTAATTTATTCATATAATAAAACTGTAAATTCTAAATATTTGTGCGCGAATTACGCAAAAACCGCTAAACGAATTTTGATGGATTTTTCACAATTTAGTAGATTGAGGTCCACCTTAAAATCTAAGCTATGTTTCATCAAATTCAGGTGGGTGGAACCAGGGAAACAGCTTGAACTCTCCGTAGTACTAGCTTTCATACACTAAAGGGGTCATTTTAAACTGGTTGCAATATATTTCTACTGTCCACGCGGATGAAGTCGCGGGCGGAAGCTAGTAGAAATTAAAAAAAAACGTTCGTAAACAAAAACGCACAGCGCCGGCGTGCGGTAAAATCAACTTTCCGCACGCTGTACTACTCCGTAAACAAAAACGCACGGCGTGCGGTAAAATCAACTTTCCGCACGCTCGACTGTCATCGTAAACTTACATTTTCGAGCAACTGTATTGAAAAATATTATTTCTTATTCGATATTCTACCTGACTGTAAAGTGCATTATATCCGAAAATGAAAAAAAATCGTTGGGTATTTTCCCCTGATTTCATCGTGTGATAAAACTATTATTTATATTTTTTCTTTTTCTGTTCCATCATGTTTTTATACGTGTCCGAAGCGATCAAACTCAAGTTTATCAAAATCGGTGACTTATGCATATTCCCTATTACCTGTACGTCATGTTATGATTGCACCAACTATTGCCCAAAACGCGTCATGCCTTTTCTTCAGTGTCATAACACGTTGTGGTCGTTTGGTGGTTGTTTGGAAGACCACAAAAAGAAATTTGCTTCATGGTCATCAACCTATGACTGTGTTAAGTGCATTGATTTTAATACATTTGAAAATGTTATAATAAATTAAGCAAGTTCTTAATTTAATTGAAAATATTGTATTGCCCTAACGGGGTTCATGATGATACTTTTAATATTTACCACCATGTAAAACTCATGAGACAATAAAGATATTTTGTATTATGTATTTTGTAACCATGACGCGAATTTTGATTGTGGTCTTTCTGTGATTAAGTACCCCCGCGCGTCATGGGAGCTTTTAGAATAGCCACAACATAACACAAAATTTGCGTTGTGAGTGGTTTTTCCCTCAATTAACGATTTGGGTCTTTGAGTACATAACATATAATAATGTAACGATAAAACTTTATCGAAATCTCTAATTTTAATTAGACAACTTTCACATTCGTTCTTGTTCTCTGAGAGAATCTGCTGTTCTTTGATTTCTGAATGCGTGTTGATTCCGCATCTTTGTTCGCCCCGAATTCCAAAACAGTTTATTTTGAAAGCAGTTTCATTATGTACAACTTATTAGTTGAGTAGTTGCAAGTATTTTTTTTTATGGTTGCAAGCTCGATTATTCACATGGTTAGGCATTTTCCACCATCTGCTTAGATTATTCTTTTTATAAGACCATAGAAATATGAAGCTAAGTTGATTTTTTCAAATTATGTAGCCAATGGCCATCGTTTGGTAACAGTTTTTTCAACACACTTGCTCGTAAAGCGATGTCGTAAAGTGAGCCTTAGGGCTCACTTTACGACATCGCTTTTAGGGCCATAAACCGAGCTATAACAAACGCGTGCAATAATATATAAAACACTAGTACGTAATAGAATTAACCCTACAAATTTAAATTGGTACCTTACTGCAGTTCTAGGCGAGTAAACAGAGCATTCGCAATTTAGCCGGGTAATACAGTTTTTTTTAGTAACAACAAAGAGGTTTTATGCTGTTGAAAATTCATATAGATTTTTGGAATAAATAAATGTGTAAGTCATTAATTAACTCAAACAAATGTATATTATTATAAATTTATTCATAATTCACAATATTTTGTTATAAAATATTAAAATATTTGCATTTTATCACTTAAAATTATAATTTTGAAGTAGGCTGTATGCTCCTCACCCCTTTGTTCGAAAAATATTCTTGCGTTGGGCGTGTGAAAAAAACAAAAAAAACCTGCGCGCCTTTTCCCATAATTGTCATAATTATTTTGTTTTTGTCGTATTTGTTGCTGTGTGGTAAATTACTTTGTTTTTTCCTCGCAAATGTGTTGAAAAACGTCGTATGAAACTCGTGAGCTTTTGCTTATTGCACACTAAGCTAACTTGTCTCATAATGTACTATTTTATCTTTCGTCGTAATAACAAACAATTACCATTTTCGTAATAAAATAAGGTAATTTAAATAAATGTAAAATTAAAGGAAAAATCTTTCCATGTGGATTAATAGGGTTATAGGAACGGCGGTTTTCTTTTATGATTTATTTTTTGAGAATGCTATTTTATATCCCTATTTTATATCCTTAGTTAGTAGTAAAGTGTTTCATAGAGTTATTTTTGCATTCATGTAGAAGTAAAAACTGTTATCCAATACCAAATATACAGGGTGTAACAAAGACCTTTAACGAAGCCGAGGTCTACGTATTCAGCCCATCATCAGGACCATTTTCTGTTCAAAATTATTACTGGGAAACCATTTTGATTTTTGGTGTTAAAAAAGCATTGCATGCATTACCACGCAATGTGACGCGTACAACAGGCCGCGCCTGCGAGTGTTTGCTACACAGCTGCGTGCGGCCAAGTTGAAAGGCAGCGTTTATGTACGTGCTCATGAGATACATCGAGTGACGACGTTTTGAAGCCATTGTTTGTTACGAAATACTTAAAATTTTGATAATGTTTCTTTAGTCAAAAAGTAGAAAATAACGAATAAAATAAGATTTCATAAAAAATTAGAAAAAAAAATTTGGACTTTGACCTTCAATAACTTCGTAACTATTGGTTTCCCAGGTATAACCTAAAAGACAAAAATGATCCTGATGCTGGGCGGAATACGTAGATTTCGGCTTTGTTGAAGGTCTTGTTACACCCGGTATGAAACATAAGCTTGGAATAGTTTTATAGATTTTTGACTCGCGTCAGACCGTAAGTGGCACATTGAAATTTTTTAGATCTAAGTCTAATATATTTCGAAGATTATTACAGTCCTTCGTAGTAATTTTTAGAAGTGGCCACTTTTTCTTGACGCTTTTGCTATCTTCTTCTACGAATGACTACGAGGGAATGTAATAAACCTTCTAAAAATGCTAGACTATGGTTCTTGAAAATTCCACGTCTAGTTTTATTAAAACCCTTTTTTAGTAACAACTTATTCAATAAAAACCTCTGAAACTGCCACTTTTGAAAAACAAATATAAGAATGGCTGTAAAGTTCCTGACCTTTGAATTATTTATTTTTGAAGTATTTTAGTGTGATTAAAAATAATAAGTTGTAAGTTTATTGAAAAATCTTTTTCCATATTTGATGAAAGGAAGATTAGTCTACACACCAAACTGGAAACAAGATTTTCCGATACAAGATTTGCCTGAGCTTCGAATAAAAATATTTATGTGCATTAGTTGTATGACGTAGGTAGTATTTAGTTGAATGAATACTGCATAGATAATTTTAGTAAATAAGTAAATAGTTTTATTATAATAAGTAAATTTCTGTTCGATAGTCGTCTATACCGCTATATGTATCAGTTGCAGGTTGCAACAATGACCAGTTCCAGTGCACATCAGGGCAATGCATTCCCAGCTCATCATACTGCGATGGCATTCCCAACTGCCAAGACTTTTCTGACGAAAACGACTGCTACCCGCCTCGGCCATTCACGACCACCTCGAGCTACGCACGACCCGAAAACACCCCAAACCCCATGACGACCCCCCAAATCACTACCCAGCAACCCCTAATCGAAAACCCGTGGGCCACCCCACCCGGCAGAGATGACCGATACAATGGCCAACCCGGTAGAGATGACCGATACAATAGTCAACCTGGGAGAGATGACCGATACAATGGTCAACCTGGCGGAGACGACCGATACAATAGTCAACCCGGCAGAGATGACCGGTATAATGGTCAACCCGGTGAAGATGACCGATACAATAGTCAACCCGGCAGAGATGACCGGTATAATGGTCAACCTGGCAGAGACGACCGAAACAATGGTCAACCCGGTGGAGATGACAGATACAATAGCCAACCTGGCAGAGACGACCGAAACAATGGTCAACCCGGTGGAGATGACAGATACAATAGCCAACCTGGCAGAGACGACCGAAACAATGGTCAACCCGGTGGAGATGACCGATACAATAGCCAACCTGGCAGAGACGACCGAAACAATGGTCAACCCGGTGGAGATGACCGATACAATAATCAACCCGGCAGAGATGACCGGTATAATAATCAACCCGGCAGGGATGACCGATACAATAGCCAACCCGGCAGAGATGACCGATATAATGGTCAACCCGGCGGAGACGAACAAAACAGTGGTCAACCCGGCAGAGATAACGGATACAGTGGTCAACCCGGCAGAGATGACCGATACAATGTTCAACCCGGCGGAGACGACCGATACAATAACCAACCTGGCAGAGATGATGGAAACAATGGTCAACCCGGCAGGGATGATCGATACAATGGTCAACCTGGCGGAGATGACCGATACAATGCTGGTAATTCCGGCCCCGTAGACCGATACCCGCCTCAAGGTACCTTTATAGATTTTATTTTCATTTGAGAATAGTTAACCGAAGAAGTAGCAGCTGTAGGCTATTAACACGAAAAACTTTCGAAATTGAATCGAATTCGTATCGAGTCTGATTAAGTATGGTATTTTTAGTATTGAGGGTACTGAACACTTTGATGCTTTGTCATAGCAATTATTGCGCCAGTTTATTAAGTGGCTAAACGTTTTAGAAAAAACTATCATATTATGGTAGGTACTATTTTATTCAGTGATGGGGGTAACTTGTTTTGCTACTTCTGAGG
Source organism: Agriphila straminella (assembly GCA_950108535.1). Classification (NCBI taxonomy): domain Eukaryota; kingdom Metazoa; phylum Arthropoda; class Insecta; order Lepidoptera; family Crambidae; genus Agriphila; species Agriphila straminella. Next base: position 20,818,480 of record OX467303.1, on the reverse strand, counting down.
GCGACTGGTAAGTATCTACCTACACACACTTATTTTTTTTAATCAAGATTATGTTATGATAGGGTTCTTGATGAAAAATTAAAGATCCGATTCCAATAATTCCATTTATTATGCTAGAAATAACAATAATATAGTTATTTATAAGGTGGTGTCAAATGATGTGATGATACTGAAAAAAGTGATAGTGTTGTTAAAATTGAACAACATTCTCCAAGGAACATTAGGTCGCAAAAGGTTTTTTTTGCCTTTCTATACGCGTTCAGCTGACAAATTTTATTATAGATAGTATAAATAATTAATTTTCGTTTACGGCCTATGTTCCATGGCGAAAGTTGTTTAGTTTAAGCAACACTATCACCAGTATCATCACATCATTTGGTACCTTATAGAAGGTTATATATTATATAGAAGGTTTATTATATACCGTAGCTTGATATCGTATATACAAAAAGTAATTTTGTATACTTGTACTATTTTATGTATTTTGTGGTTATACCTATTTGAAAATTGATACAAGAGAAAAAACAACATTTCAATACCGAATACTTCATACAATACGTTAATATTACCAATTTATTAATATTAATTAATCATTAAATTTGTATTTTATCATTTATTTCAAATGGCTCGTTTTGGCGAAAGGTATGAATGTAAGATGTATTATGAATTAGGAAAGTCACCTTATTAATCAGCTATGTATAAAAAATTCAAACATTTCGCAAGTCCCGCTAACAGTTTAATCATGACAGAAAATTTAAATTACTTACTTTTTATAAACTACAGAAGTTTTTTCTCTAGAAGTCTGTATAAGTATAAAAGCATTTTCATTTCGCCCTCTGCGAATTTATTATCCATTTCTTTTTTATGACTTAAAAATTTAAATACATAACGGCGCGCTAGATGGGTGCAGGCGGAACGAGTGGCGTTGCGAGAACGGTCCTTGCATTCGTTCGCACCAGCGCTGCGACGGTCGCGTCGACTGCCCGTTGGACAGCAGCGACGAGCTAGACTGTCCGTCCGGCAGTAAGACCTACGTCAACACTCTTTGTCTAACTGCACTAGCCTTTACTATCACGATCGACTAACTGTGATGCGGCTTACTAATACTATTTTAGATTAGGTACCTATGGTTGTGGATATCGTAACTATACCTATGCAGTTTTTTAGAATCGTTCCGAATCGTGCCATTAATTAAGTCAACTGGCCATAAATGAACCTTTTAGTGATTTTGCGTAGCTTTCGCTCTTTCTTCGTCAATAATTCTAATACTTACACAATAAGTTTTTATTTCATACAAAACATTTCCTTCTTTGAAAACTCAGAGTAAATAAACTCTTTTCATATTCAACGCGCCCCTTTTTGTTATAGTTAAATTGCTCGTAGGTATACTATGTTATCAATGGGTATAAATGATCAAAGATAGTCTTTGATACATTCGATTTGAGAATTGGCTATTCATATCCTGCACTGGTAAGAATATCTAATAAATTAAATTCGAAATTATCTTTGTATAAGTATAAGCCATGTATAAGCCATCTCTTGCAATAAGATCTGTCTATAACCAACTTCCGGTAAACACACGCGTTTTGTTTTAAGCACAAAGCTAACATAATTTATTCTAATACTTACCTAGTTTCTTAAATGTACTGACGTACTACTGACTATAACAATCTTGTTTTCCGGTAAAAAAACACATCGATGTCTCACTAAAACCGTGAAATAAAATAACACAAGCTAAAAAAACTTTGGGTGTCTTTAGAATGCGTTTTTAAATAAATATGAATAACAAACTTAAACTAAGCAAACCAAGTGGAAGTCGTTAGTTTTGATAATATGTTATTAATTTTTATAATTTTAGTAATAAAAATATTACTTGTCAAATTAGTAACGACATGGTTTTTTAGAGCAGTATCAAACTAATTTTAATCACCTAACAACGACTTATTACTTTATTGGTTACTTTGCTTTTTTCTTTACTTATGCCCAGTCTAACATTTGCCTAATTTATATTTACTCAATTTCTTTGAATTATACATACCAAGTTGTATTGAAACACCCCCTTTTTCAGGTCCTGTAGCTCTAAACTTGAAGACATATCCCTCAGAACAATCCGTCAGAAACGGTAAGGAAATATTTTTTTTGTTGTTTTATATTGAAACTGGTGCTATATTTAGAAAAAATTGGTAAAGATGGAATCCGACCCCATATGCAATAAAATTATTAAAAAAAAATGTGGAGGATATCTCATAAACGTTGAAATTCATTACTGTTTACTCAGGTATTAATTTTTTAAATGTACTTTAGAACTACATCCACAAAATTGATGTTTTGTTCGTAAAAAATAATGTTAACAAAATTAAAGTATGATAACTAAAGTAATATTATGGCCACGTGCTATTACAATAGCACCTGTTTCATGCAATTAAATTGTTTAACTCTAAAAATTTTGTGGTTGTGTCACTAAACATTGTTTGTGAAATTACATTTTCTTGTAAATATTTCCACAATCCAAGGGCAAGGAAAGAGGTGAGATTTATGTTACAGTTGCTGATCGAGGTAAAAATAGGATACATTAAAAAGAACGTGTGAAAAATTATATTGGGCTAGTTTTCGATGCCTCGATGATACTTAATCGCTTGATATCGTATCGTAACCTTCGATAATCTTTACGATCGTAACTGACAAATTCAAAATGTTTTCTCAATTATTTCTCTATGTTGTTTTGTGAGTAATACTTTACGTTAAAAACTGTCTGGTAAACTTCATCTGAGGATTAAAAATTAGGCCGATATGTTGTTTTTACCTAAATGTTATTTTAAATTAGGATTTGCTTCAAAACGGTATAAAGATTGCTATAATATAATAAAAAATGACAATCGATAGGCTATAATATAAAGCTTAGCTAATAGTTTACATATTTTTTACCTATGAGCCTTTTACATATTTCTTTTATACTTAGATATAGCTTAAATGAAATGTAAAAAATTAAACTATGCAACTGTATTTATTCTTTTTTCTTCATGGTGGCGGTAAACTGGGTCACTAAAATCCATAAAGTTATTTTTAAGTTAGTTTTCGTATATTAATAATAAATAAATATTATTTTTTTCATGGTGGCGGTACAGCCCCTTATGGTGAGTCGGTGGGCTAAGTATTTTTGGGAATGCACATTGGGATTTTTTTTAACAAAACGTAACTTGGGTTTAAATAATGTATTAAACGAATAACGAATGGTTTTTATTTTTGAACTGCCTACTTACAGGTTTTAATATGTTGTTTGGAGTTTGGTGACTGTTTTTACTGATATTAATATAGATTTTGAAAAACTAGTTCACTATGTCCAAGTTTATCAGTAATAGCAGACACTGTGTGGTATTTATTTATAATCAGCATCAGTATGGTAACAGGATTGAACAAGACTTAGGGTACGTTCAGATGACAAGCGTTCAATGCGCAGTTTGAGTTCTACATTTGTCGAATGAAGTTGGACGTGGATACCGACGGCAGAAACGACGCGACAGAAGACTTAGATATTGGGTCCACCCAATTTTTTCATACAGGCTGACTGAAAGCCAGTAGATAATTTTGTATCCTAACGGACCCAAATTATTTAACTACTTCAGAATGTCGATCGTGTCCATCACGATTTCTGGCCTGAAGCGAAGACGAAAATACGTCTACTCGCGTCAAAAGTGACGGAAATATAGAAAACCACTGATCTCATCGCGCTCTGACAACTGACAACAGACGAGCGCTAGCGCAGCGTTCAATGCGCGTTTAACCAAAACGCGCATTAGCATGTGTACGGTCTGAATAAAATGTATGGAGTTGTAAACGCGCGTTAAGCGCTTGTCATGTGAACCTGCTCTTACGGTTATTATAAGTCATTCATTAATTACAAAATATTAATTGAATATACAGAGCGTTACATACGTACCATCTCTTAAGATAGCAATATTATCTTAATTATTTTAAGTAAGAATTTGCAAACTTTATTATTAGTATTTTATGATACAAGGTTGGTAAATAGGTTATTCAGCTCGGGCTTATTAATCGTCACTATAGTTTTAAAATCCTTATCAATCGTGTACATTCAATACATTTGCGAGAAAACATTATAGGTAAGTACTTAACTATTGAAATAAAAAAGACTGTGAATTATTTTTTTTTATTTTACAGCGATAAATCACACTTAAAAAAAACGCACGGTGTGCGTCAAAATCAACTTTCCGCACGCTCTGTGCTAAACCGTAAACGAAAACGCACGGCATATGGTAAAATCAACTTTCCGCACGCTATAGGTACTGTCATTAAAAAGCACACTTTTTCTAGCAACTGTATTGAAAAGTCGTCCGGAGGGATATCAGCGACTGTAAAACCTAATATCATACTGCGGTATTAAAATAATTTTTGTTTTAAATATTAGGTAGTGTTTTAATCTGTTTTAATTTACTGCCAATAAGACAAGGGCATTTGTTACGCTCCGTATATAATATTTTAACTGGTTTTAATTTCATTCAACGGATCATTCATTTTACGTTTAATTTAACAATAATTCACCAGGCGGGTCTAATCTATCTGATACAGAATATTTATTTGCATTGTTTTATTTCACTAGTAATTCTGCCTACAGTTTTTATTAACATGCACTTTTAATGGGATATTATTAGAACATTAAAAAAATATTATATGATATTCATCTTATTTCACTAATCATTACTAGATACCATTTCTAAAAATGCTATTCTGTAAAATGTTACTTAGCGTAGAGTCGGGACTTTTGACAGCTCATGTAAAAGGAACGTCCTAACCATGGTAGAATAAATACTGCGGTCTTAATAGAACGCGAAGAGTAGGTACCTGCCACACACTTGGTTTTTTAGGTCCCAAGGTTTTTATAATCTACACGTAACAAGTAAACTAACAGTAAAATATCGACATCTGAAACGTCATTGTCTCATGTTCACGATTAACCTGATATTTCAGTTCAGAAGATACAACGAAACCAATCATAGTTGGTCCAATTTCTTGATATTCAACCCATTTTCTAATCGTCTTCACAACCATTTGCTCGTGTCATCCAACCAACGAATGATTGCACGACTGGGGCCGACAGCACTGAATTATTCCGTTGCGGTAACTCTTTGACTTTTATAGGAGGTGACGTGGTGTTCCAATGCCGTGACGAAGGGCCTCAAAGAGCCACCGTCAAGTGGGTAAGGGAAAGTGGACAACCAATGAAGCCCGGGTCCACGGACGTGAGAGGACGACTCGACATGTACCAAGTCACAGTTAGTTCTGTTTTCAATAATTTTTAATACCTAGGTACTATTTTTTCGCTCCGATCTTCCACGTAACATTATAAGTATAATAATGTGGAGTAATTCGATGACCTCCACGAGGAGCTCGATGGCGCAGTGGTTAAGCGCCTGGCACAGCGATTGCAGAGGTTAAGCAACTTTCGGAAGGGTCGATCATGGGATGGGTGACCAAAAATTTATTATCTCGAGCTCCTTCGTACTTTGGAAGGCACGTTATGCCGTTGGTTCCAGGTGCATTTGAAGTTTTTAACATCCACCAATCTGCATTGCGCCCGCATGGTGGTTTATGGCCCATACTCCTTATCCGTCCATAAGGAAGACCTGTGCCCCAGCAGTTGGGAGATAAAAAATGGCTGATGGTCAATCTCCATGATAAAGTATATCGATGAACCAATTCTTTGAATCATGGATGTCTGATTTTAAAGATGTTGAATGCTTTTGCGATTATGATATACCTACCTTAAGTGTTATAGATCAAAATGGAAAATATTCAAATATACTTACTAAGTCTGAGCTTCTACGGATGATTCGATTGTATCTAGTATTTTTTCTAATATATTAATTATCTCAATGGGTACTTACGCAGTGTTGGTATGCCAACCTGACCTAAGTATATCTTTTAAACCCATAGAATCTTAAGACAATATCTCCTTATTACTGAAAACGTAAAGTAATTAGTTAATTTTTACTTTTAGTCGTTCGACAGTGGCACTTACATTTGCCAAGCCGTCGACTACATCGGCTACCCGGGCTCCGAAGTCCGAGTAGTCCTCAACGTAGATCCCACGCGTAAGTATATGACACAATTTTTACACATTCATAATTGATATTAAAGTTGTTTCATCTCACAAATGCGCGTCGGCTATGAATGTAGTTAGGCGTGCACATATGCACATTGTTTTAGTGTGCGTAATAACGCACACTAAAACAATGTGCATATGTGCACGCCTAACTAGCCTAACTAGCCGACGCGCATTTGTGAGATGAAACAACATGTACAAGTTATTTAAAAAAACATACAAATACAACTTGATTTTAATCGTCGATGTTCTTTTGTTTGATCAGATTCCGTTCCTAATAGTCGTCATATCCTCAGAGATGAATCTGTTACTGATGCCGAGTATTTTGCATAAATTTGTTAGAGCTTATTATTTACCAGAGCAACCAATCTTTAACTAGTAGGCCTCTATTATTTATAGGCATAGAAATCAAACATAATCGTATTTCAGTCCTTCGTGTTATTTTTATAGGCATTGTGACATAATTAAAACTTCTTCATGTTTTGCAGCTGTTACTGTGAGACCTCCAAGTATAGGGTGCTTACCAGATGAAGCCACGTGCGGCAACGGTCAATGTATTCCCAAGTTAGCTGTGTGCAACAACGTGGTTGACTGCGCCGACAGATCAGATGAAGACAATTGCTGTTAGTAAAGTTTTATAATATCTCTCTTGATGAGTCATTGAAAACATATATAAATTCTCATTCAGATGTGACCAGTTTAACAAACTCCGAACTTGCCGCATAATTGTTGCCATTTCCATTTCCCTTTCCTTGTTTTGGATATATTCTTTTCAATTCATTTATTTTTATGCAGTTGTCAACGGCAAATGTGAACCGAACCAGTTCAAGTGCGACAACAACAAATGCATCTTGAAGACCTGGCGCTGCGACGCCGACGACGACTGCGGCGACGGCTCCGACGAGGTTGACTGCGGGAGCGTGGGCGGGAGCGGGCAGTGCCGGCCGACCGAGTTCGCCTGCACCAGTCAAACGCAGTGCGTGCCCAAGAGTTTCCACTGCGACGGACGGCACGATTGTGAAGACCGCTCGGATGAAGTCGGATGTGGTGAGTGGAACTTTATAGGTATATTAGATGATAAAAATAAGAAGAATATCAGTTCTAATGGCACACATAGCAGCACCACGAAATTTAACATAGACAGAAGAGCAGGAACAAATAGCAGTTCGTGCATACATAGACGTTACATACAAGTAATGATGCATACAGGACAAATCGTACTATAGTCAGTTCTGTAGCAGTTACCAAGCAGTCGAAAGCCCATTAAAGGGGCAACGGTAATGTTATCGAGTACGACGCGGCACTTCCATCTAGAACAACAGTGTTTCATAATAATCCTTAATAAATTGTTTTTTATTTATATGGAAAACTGCTAAGTGACAAAGCTAGACGCAAATATACAATTTAGGTTTAGGCAGTTTATCGTGAATATTTTTTTTTTAATTTAGTGGTTTTCATAATTTATAATAATTTTCCAGGGTTGTTTGCATGGTAAACTATCTACCGTGTTCGACTTTAGGCTTAGAGCATTAGACCAAACAATGTTTGTAGTAAAAGTGTTTTTTGTAACACGTTGTATTTTGTAGCAGCACCCTCTACTATATGATGAACATGTTCTCAATCGATCTTAAAATTAACATTTCGCACATTTTTGCCAGAAGGGGTCGTCGTTGAACGTCTTCAAACAGCAATCATAGACATGTTATTATTCCTGCAGCGCCTGTCTACGTAACCTCGCCACCCAAACCTGCGAACGTGTTCCTCAATGTGGGCGACACCCTGATCTTGAATTGCTCAGCAACCGGCGTCCCGACACCTTTCATCACCTGGAGACGAAACTGGGGCGACGTGCCTGAATCTTGCACCATGCAAAATGCTAACAGCTACACCCAAACCATTGGTACTCTCACATGCACGAACATGTTGGTGAGTACAAAACAAAAAGCTTTGTGCTTGTCTTTATTATGTCTTTTATCATCGATAAATGACATGTAAGTTATTTTTTTTTAATTTATAGCCTGAATACAATGGAGCCTACTCATGCGAGGCCATGAACAACAAGGGAACAGTCTTCGCTGACCCGGATGCCATCGTATTCGTCAACCAAAGCAGCGTCTGCCCCGTCGGTTACTTCAACAGGTAGATGTCTTATATTTTTTAAATTACAGAGACAGTGAAGGTGCGTATTCAAAAATATTGTTTTCACTTTCAGTGAAGCTCGTTCTGAAAGGGAATGCATCCGCTGCTTCTGTTTCGGGGAGTCGACGCAATGCCACAGCGCAGACTTGTTCACGTACAACATGCCGACGCCCCTCGGAGAAGGTGGCACCAGACTGGTCGGCGTGAAGAACGCCGCCAACGGCGAAGTCCAGCTGGACACTCAGCCTATCACCGAACAGTATTACTACGAACCTTTGCAGAGGAATGGTGTCTCAGTAAGTCCTTTTACAATACATCACCGGGATTCATTCATAGAATACTTTGCAAAAAATATAACTGGATTACGATTTCACTCAATCATCATATTATGTAGGTACTTGTTATATTATTATTATTAGACAACAAGATATAAAAAATATAAACTTATTAATTATAATTGATGAAGAATAATAATTGTAACACCTATAATTTATAGAAAAGGTCTTAATAAAATAATCAAAGTTAAACCATTTACAGTTATGAACAAAATTTAGAGAGAAAATCTCAATTTTTTAGAAAGGAACCTACTTAGGTTAAGTAGACATCGTACAAATAATAAAATAAAAATGAATGTGGCAGGGGCCGTATTATGACCTCTTATTTCCTGGCAGTTTTCTGACTGGTTATCAATCTATCTCTTTTATTTGCTAAACAGCGAGAAAGAGATGTAACTATAGCAATTCATAAACCTGGCAAGTTTTAAGAGGTTGTAATACCCCCCCAGGTAACGAAACTAGCACGCTACAACACCGGCTGGGGTTGGTCTAGCGCCTTGCCGTACCTCACGCTGCCAGAAACTTACAATGGCAACCAGCTGACCTCATACGGAGGCCACATTCGCTACAAAGTATCTCCTCACAACAATGGACCTGACGCCAGCGGCCCTGACGTTATCATAAAGGTTCGTGTTTTTTATTATTATATTATTACTGTTTGCTACAATTACCTATTACTACTTATGCCACAGTAAGTGCTTATGCCATCAATAGTATTAATGAGCCAAATCAAAAATTCAAAACTGAAGGGACAATATAGACAAAACCCTCCCTTTATATCCAAGACTGCATCTTCGTACTTTTGATTACCTTATTTCATTCAGGGCAAGTACCAAAATTTGGTACACTTCAACCGTGGAGGCCAGGGAGTGATTGAGGCTCGTCTTATTCCCGAAAATTGGCAGAAATCTACCCAGAGAGGTCTAATGCCTGCTACCAGGGAAGACATTATGATGGCGTAAGTAATCTATTTTTTCATGAAATAATCACATTCATTAAGTCGGAATTCTACAGAAAGGAAAACCTAAATATTAATACTTTTCAGATTGGATGACATTGAGATGATTCTACTCCGTGCAAGCGTGAACAACGCTGGCGTGGACATCACACAGTTTGTAATGGAATCTGCGAAACACATCGACATGAGTCTCGGTGTCGCCAGTCTCGTCGAAGAGTGCGTCTGCCCGCCAGGTTACGAAGGTCTTTCATGTCAGGTAAAGGCAGTTGAACTTAAACACTGATTTGAATACTTTAAAATAATTTTGCAGTTTGCCTACTTACATAACCTAGTTTTATAATTTTGTATTTTTATTATGATTAGGTAAGTAACATAATAAGTAACTACCTGATACACGACTCACATTAAAAGGCACATTAATGGGGAGCATAGGTAGATCATTTACACATTTGCACACAATTTACACATATGTGTATTTTGAAATTTATATTTCTGAGTTACAAAATGATTTATTGAATCGAACAGCGAAGATTGTAGGTACAAAAAAATCTTGGGAATAACTCCGATAAGATAAAAATAACATAGGATGGACTTTCATAATAGTATCCTTGAGTTAGAGTGCGAACGCCAAATATGAGCTTACAAAAAGCTTGAAAAATTCGTCATCTCTTACCCCATCTCTCGTATCTTCGGCAGAAATGTGCACCTGGCTTCGTCCGTGAATCATCAGGCCCATGGCTCGGCAACTGTGTCCGGGAGAGACCCACTTGTCCTGCCGGCACGTACGGCGACCCATCCAGCGGCTACGCCTGCCGGCCTTGCCCGTGCCCACTTACCAACCGGGAGAACCAGTTTGCCAGTACCTGCTCCATCAGACCTGATGGAAATATCGTATGTGACTGCGCTTCTGGGTAAATATTTTTTGTAGCACACGTGACATTCACGATTTTTACCGGGTGCCTTCGATCATCTATACCTGTTAGAGTGTATATATAATCGAAGCCGGGTGCTGGTAATCTAAATGTCGCCAAAATTTGAACATTATAAAATTATCCCAATTACTCAATCAATTAACTTACCTACTTGATTTTGTATAGATGCGATGCGATTACAAATTCTCTTTAATGGATTTCTTTTTTAGAGAAGTTTACATTATTATACCTAATTTAATATAATACTATATAGATACGAAGGCCCGCACTGCGAAGTTTGCGCTTCCGGTTACATCGGCAACCCCATGACCCCAGGCGACTCGTGCAAGCCCAAGCCTACAGACAGATGCAACCCATTAGGAACCAGCCACGTACGCCTGCCTGACGAGTGCGAGTGCAAGGACAACGTGCAGGGCAGATACTGCGACCAGTGCAAGAACGACTCCTTCTACCTCTCCTCTGACTTCAGGTAACGGCAGATATCTACTGATAAATTCTATTCTTTAGCCATGATAGCACCAGTGAGGACGAATTCTTACTACTTGATATACTTATCTACAAAATTCAAACCAAACAAGAGATATAAGAAAATAATTAAATTTTCTCGGCACATTTAACAAGATAGTAATAACTCCTAATTTCAGACAAGGATGTGCCCTCTGCTTCTGTTCCGGCATCACACAACAGTGCAGTAGCAGCACTCTCCGTAGAACTGCAACCACTGTTCTCTTCAATACCCCCAACATCGTCAACCAAGTGCGAGTCTATAACAGCGCACCCATGGGTGGTCCCGACTCCGCCAGATATAACGCTCCTAAGGAAACTAACCTGACAGCTATTTTGGACAGAGGAGAAGTCACACTTACCGATTACGATAGATCCAGGCCAACTATTTACTACTGGAGCTTACCTGTCACGTAAGTGTTACTATATCTAACATTATCATATAACGAGGACATTGATTCTTTTCTATGCGCTATTTAGTCTGGTGACTAAAACAAGCTTTGCTTAGTTAGTGTCATTTGTCCAAAATAAATATTTTTAACATGATAGGGATTCTGTTTATAAATTCTTGCATCATACCTAGATAGAAACCAAAATCCTTGATCCACTTTATAAACTTTTTGTCTTAGTTTTGCTGGTGACAAAGTTACATCATATGGAGGATATCTGAAGTACACGCTACGTCAAGTGCCCTTCTCTGGAGAAAAGAACAACGCTGCTGACGTGCAACTCATTAGTGTAAGTACAATGCAAAATGCATATGCAATTGCATTAAAAGTCGAAGTTATAATATTTATGGCTTTTTATTTTACAGGATAACAGATTAACATTCCACTACTTCGGCAATTTTGAACCACAGTTCGATGGCACTTTGGACGCCGGCGTGCAGTTTTTGGAGAAAGGATGGCAAAGGTACGAACTTATAAAAACGACTAACTGCGTTTTACAAAGTGTTACATTTATTTTCATTGAATTAACTACCTACCTTAGCATGACTTACATAACGTTTTATTAATTAGAACTAGCAGCATAGCGTCGATTAAACAATCAATGAAACTTCCCTTAGGTCTGATGGAAAGGAGGTATCTCGTGAGCACTTCCTTCTTGCCTTGGCTGATGTAAAGGCTATCCTGGTAAAGGCGACATACAGCCCCAATTCCCAACTGGCCTCCTTGGTCAGCGCCAGTATTGATACTGCGGAACCTAACGCCAATGGACCTGCGGCACTGCACGTCGAACAGTGCGTCTGCCCTCGAGGATACGTCGGTACTTCTTGCGAAGACTGCGCGCCCGGTTTTACCAGGTAATAAAATATTTTAAAGTGTCTTAAAATTCCAAAATACACTTTAGATAATTTGAGCAATAACACTTTGTACTTTGGAGTACAAATTATTTATTTACCTTACCGTGTCATGTCATAGTAATTTTTAAAAGACTACCATATTTATTGTTTGTATTTCAGATACGAGAGTGGTATTTATCTGGAGCTCTGTGGCCCCTGTGAATGTAACGGTCACTCCAACATGTGTCACCCAGAAACTGGAGTCTGTACCGTAAGTGTCAAATGACATAATTAAGTTTATTAGCATTGATTATTAAAAAATATGCGATTATTAATCCAACTTTTCTCACCCAGGACTGTCAAGACAATACGTACGGTGACAGCTGCGAACAATGCAAGCCTGGTTACCGACGCGACAGAGCAGACAACTGCGTGCCTGAATACATCCAACCTTCTGAGCCATCAACGCCAGAGAACTTGTGAGAACTTTACTTAAATACCTCCTTATCCACCTATAAGAAAAGCGCTGGTAACGATAATTTGCGATTTTCAATTTTACGTAATTGACGTTTATAATGGCATTGACGTAAAAGTTGGCAATTGCAATATTCGCAATAGATCGTTACCGGCAGCCTAAAGACCTGTGCCCCAGCAAAATGGCTAAAGACGATTATTACAAGGTTATTGTGTTATTATCAGGTGCGACCCCCGTGGTTCCGTGGACCCGTATGCTCGTGGCGGCGACTGCGAGTGCAAGCAGAACGTTGAGGGACCGAAGTGCGACTCCTGCCGCCGTGGTACCTTCGGCCTCGACGCCAACTACTCACTCGGCTGCTACGACTGCTACTGCTCCGGCGTCACTACTGATTGCTACGAGGTACGAATCACAAGGACATAGTCTCAATTCACGAGGAAAACCTACCCAGAAGAAATGTATCTCAAAAACCAGAAAAATTTATTCTGTCATTGGCGAAATAACAAAAAAGCTGCTCCGAGAAGTCCTTTCTTAAAAATGTTATCCGAGATCAATCACCAATAGGTACACTATTTTAGGTAGTAATTAATATGTTCTTTGATGATGATGATCTGATGTATCGCCACAAAGCTCTAACAGCTCATTTTTTTCACTACACTACAACACTCATTTCATTTGTTACCACTCTAGTTGGAAATGCTAAAGTATCCAAATGCGTAGTTGGCATCCTAAAGATGTCAAGATCGGCTTATTTTTAAAACTATCTAATAGATTTGTCCGGGTTATTTATCATCAATTCATCCCCAGGCATCATCCCAATACTACCGCATCCCCATGGCGGCGCCAATCTTTGGCGACGACTACGGTGGCTACAAGCTGATGGACGTGACTGGCGAGCGTGTGTTGAGCGACCCCATCGTCTCCATGCCCCTCAACAGCGAGCTCATGTACGTCTTCAGCTTCCCGCCCAATGAGGAACTCTACTGGTCTCTACCGCTCTTCCCAGGTACACCTTGGATTATTTGTACATATTATAATATAATACATAATTATTATTATTGTTTGAACTATTTGAACATTAACATTTTTATCCCCCGACGCAAAAAGAGGGATGGTATAAGTTTGATGTGTGAATTTGAGTATCTGTCTGAGGCAACGTAGCTCCTAAACAAAAGGACTGATTTTGTTGCGGTTTTTATACTTTAAAAGTAATAACTTAAAATCGGATGACTATAATCAGACTGCGTTTGTTCCGATTCGTAACATTATTAACGCTGAAATAATGAACGATGTTCCATTGACTATGAATATTAGCAGTGGTTTGCGAAATTTCTTTGTACTTATAGTTTGCAAAAGGTAAATAAAAAATACTGTATTTATAACTTATTTTTTTCTCCTAGGCAATCGAGTACTTTCATACGGTGGTACTCTACAACTGAAACAGAAATTCGAAAGCCGATCAGATTTCATATCGGAACCTGGAACCGACGTCATCTTAGTTGGAGATGACGTATCTGTCTACTGGACCAACCCTCAATCTATACAAGTTGGACAATTCTTGGTAAGTTAGATGACTGCTTGCTTTATAAGAATTATATTCTAGATCCTTTGAAAGTGTAATGTAAAGTACTTACCAATAAGACAAATTAAGCCAAATTGACTCAATTTTAGATCTTAGATTTGCTTAGATCTTAGACGCGCATATTGTACATTAAATTAATTTTTTTCAGCTGTCATGGGATTAAAATTACGGCATATGAAAATTGCCAGTAATCTAAACTAGTTAGTTATTTATAAATATAATAAAATTGATTATTTCAATTTGGTGATGGAATCTCATTTTGTCGCAGAGCTACCAAGTGCCGTTGACAGAAAGAGGCTGGTTCCTCCTGAACAGCGCGACACCAGCGAGCCGCAGCGACTTCATGTCAGTTCTGCGCAACCTCAGGAGGGTGCTAGTCCGCGCCACTCTCGTCAGGAATATCGAATCCTCTTCCATCGCCGATGTCGCCATGGACACTGCCAGTGAAATGCAGGGCAGCCCGTTCTTACCAAGAGCTACAGCTACAGAGGTAAGTTGGATTGCGAAAACTAGGAAGCTCTTTTATGAATATAATAGTTCCTTATTCTTCAAAAAGGGGTAGGTTTGTGTTCACACAACCATTTTACTTAGGTATTTATGGACACACTGACTGACTTTAATTACCAACAAAGACGTTTGGATTATTATGTACCCAATTTACGCCCAAATATTTTAAGAATTTGCCTATCCCTATCTGTGGATTGTTTATTTAATTTGACCGTTAGAGAATTTAAGGCGAAGTTGTATATTAGATAGATTTAAATGAGATGGACTAACCTGTGAAACTGGAAAGCCATTGATTAATCTTGTCTCTAGGTGTGCATGTGCCCAGAAGGCTACGGCGGCACGAGCTGTGAGAGCTGCTCGACCGGAAACTACCGCGACCAGTACGGGCGGTGCCAGCGCTGTCCGTGCAGCGGCCACGACTGCTACCTCGCCACCGACGGCCAGGTCGTCTGCAATTGCCGCCCGCCCTACAGCGGCAGGGATTGCTCCACCATTGGTGAGTTTATTATGAACATCAACAACGTGGTACAGTATTCTGAATTGATGTAATAAAATAATTCTGATGAAGTAAACTAAATATAGATTATTTACATTTAAAAACATGTAATGAATCCCACGAAAGACTGTTCCTTATATGAGCCAAAGAAATTGATAAACAAGACTTGATTGAACTAACTGAAATAAGAGTATTGGATTTATAAAAAAAAGCGTTTTAAACATAATAAAAATATCTACTTTATGAAACGGTAACAGGATTGATAATGGAACTGCATCCGACTTTGTTGGACTCTGGCAGTCAATCGGTGTACCAGCGGGTTATTCTCACTTGCAAGTATCGCGCACCAGAGCCGCTGACGATAAAATTCTTCAAAGATGGCCGTGAAAGTGGAGTCCCCAAGTACTTTAATGAGTCAAGCCTAGAAAGAGACGGGTGGCATGGAGAGCACGCACTCTCCGCAGTCTGGGACACCCGCCGAAAACCTGTCTTCGAGTGCCATACGCTTACTCAACGAGGATACACGCTAGGCCTCTTGTCCACTAGCCTTCCCGAGACAGGTGACGAGGCACATGTGATCGTGCTTATCGTGTCCCGTGACGTTTTAAAGTTGTTTCGTCGAACCATAAGGCTTGCTCTCTTACAATAAAGCGATGCGTATATGTAGCTTACTGTTCCAAAAGAAAATAACTCATCATTTCCGTTATTAATCCAATCACATGTCGATAATGTTGTGGTAGCCGTTGCGTTTTTGTTCATAAAATACAGCATTTTAGTTTTATCTCAGATACTTTCTATGTCTTGCTATGATAAAGATTAAGAATTAACTATTAAAAAAGCTCAATGGTCTCAAAAATTCAAAAATTCATAAAATCTCAAAAATTCATAAATATAATATAGCCTTCATGATGGCAAATGCAAAAATAGAGAGATATAACTACATATATTATTTTGGTTATATGACTTCTAAGTCTGCTCTGACTATTGCAGCTGGCGAAGCAAGCAAAGTGCCTGCAACAACCACGACCACGCGCCCGGCACCACCAAGGTCTACCGTTGTAGTATACATCACATCACCAACCATTAAGATTCAGGAAGTCGGTAGCAGCGTGAACTTCACTTGCCAAGCACAGAGCCGTGTGAACAGAGGCGTCTTGCCTATTACTTGGTCAAAGGTCGACGGCTACTTGCCTCAGGGCAGGACCATCATCGATGATCAGCAAGGCATGCTGCTTATCACCAACTTGCAAGTGTCGGACAGCGGAAAATACATCTGCCAAACTAGCGACGGTATCTCTTCGGCACAGTCGTATGCTACACTCAAGGTTCCAAGTGAGTGAAACAGCCTTTTCAACAATTCATTATTATTATTTATCCAAAATTAAGAACATTGTAATAATATATATAAATATTTACATGCTATCTTTTGGAATAGTTGTACCGGATTGGGTGTTTTATGCCAAAGGTAAAATAGCCACTTGTTACTGATTCAACCAGTGGTCAAATTGGTTTAATATTATAGTCTGTACCTACAATGCGTTTAAATTGGCAATGTACAAGTGACTGACTTCAAAGCGTTTGCGGTACAAAACAACGTGTTTTAATCTATAAAATTTTCTCTTGTCCATTCCATACATATAGAATGAAGTTGTAGCGGATCACTGTCTATTGTCAATTTAATTGCATTGTTTGTTCTAGAAACATTCTAAATGAAGATTGATAAAACATGAAACATGTTTAAAATTCTAGGCAGTGAAATGACGATCCCATCCGTGGAAATAAGGCCACCCATAAACGAGTACTTTGAAGGCGATAGGGTTCAACTAGAGTGCGTCACAAGCGGTAACCCAGCACCGCAGATCACATGGCAACGAGCTTCTGGCCGCCCTCTACCGGTCTCAGTAGAAATTATTGACGATCTTCTCATCATTGAGAATGTCAGAGAAGAGGACTCTGGAGAATACAGGTAGAGATTACCATTAGTTACGACTCGTGTCAACTATTTACTAAATTGTGACTTTATCAATATGAGTGAACTGAATATAGTCGCATGAAGATTTTTCATAGGAAATATCACCTATCTAAGAATCTTCTATCCTTCTCCAATTACGTTTTTGAGGAATATTACAAGAAACTTCACACTTAAGATAATGCACTTTCCAGGTGTATTGCAACCAACACGCTTGGCGCGGTAGACCGCACAGCTATTGTGAACATTCGCCCAAGGCCGGCAGCGCCGCTGCGCGACAAACTAACTGTGTCGCAGAACACCCCATCAGTCGGTGAAGGACAAAACACGCGAATCACCTGCACAGGAACTTCCAACGTTCCAGCGGGCACCATCGACTGGATCCGGTAAGAAGTCCATATGGCTAGTAATTTGCTAATTTTGGTTTTGTCTATATCGAAGAATTTTATCTTATAATATGACGAGAAACTGTAAACCATGCACATGAAGGAAAGTAACTTGATTTCATGTGGATTCTATGGGAGTTTGCATTTCTTATTACGATCTCTTTATTTCTTATAAAACTCTATAATGATAATAATTATCTTAACGATGGTCAAGTAACTCCTTATATTATTATTCATCATGAAAAGGAATACAATTATTCTCTGCAACCGAAGAAGTGCTATCAAATCAAGTTCCCGTGATATGGACTCGTAATTTCGTCTTACAGAGAAGACGGTACCGAGCTTAAATCTAACGTTCGCTCCGTTAACGGAGTTTTGTACATCGACCTCGCCAAGCTCGACAACCAAGGAGTCTACGTCTGCCAGACCACTTCCTACGACGTGCAACCGGTCCGCGTGGTGGTGACCGTGATCCCAGAAGGAACACCACGACCAGAAGAACAATCCAACATCACTGTCTCCGTGGACATGTTGAGGATACCCACTGGAGGAAGTGGATCTGTTGATTGTAATCCTCGCGGGTACCCACCACCTCAGATTACTTGGACCAAGGTATGTTGGCGTGTAATTTGTATCTGTCGATTACGAAGACCAAACCCTGTATCAAACATGATCTTTACTAAGACGTAAGTAGGTAGTCATAAATCGATTCAATAAAATTTAACTCGATTTTCTGGATCTCAAAGAATTGACTTTACGAAAGAGTAGCTAGAACAAACTGATATAAATAGTTTGAGGATTGATATCTGTTCCACAGCACGACGGCAACTTTGGAGACGGTGTCAGCCAGCGCCAGAATACGCTGATAATCAGAGACGCTCGCGAAGAAGATCAAGGGTATTACCTCTGCCAAGGTTCAGTGGACGGGTCGCCAGTGGCCAATATATATGTATATGTTGAAGTTGAGAGTGAGTACTGTTTCTAAAAGAAAAAAGACTCTAAATGCATACTAGCATTTGTTCAAAGAAGCCGCGATTTGTTCAAAGCTTAGACTTTAATGTTTATCTCATTTTCGAGGTTTATGCATGGATGGCTTGTCGTTTCTTATTCTCTATTGAGTAAAAATGTAAACTACTTAGTTATAACATTGTTGTATTTGCGAACAGAACGCGAACAGCCACAGATCGAGATCTACCCGCAAGGCGAGCAGGCGGTCACTTTGGGCGACACATTCGAGCTGCGCTGCCGCGTGCAAGCCGGCGTGCCCGAGCCGGCCGTCACGTGGAGCCGCAATGGAGGTCGCCCTCTGTCGCCGCTTGCGCAGATTCAACCAAACAATATTCTGAGGTAGGTAGTATGTTCGCTTCTTGTATAGATATAGTAATTTTTTATAATTTTTGCCTTGATCTTTGCAAATATTAATTTTAATTTGAAGCCGCCTAATTTTTGCTTACAAAATAATATTCGCTAATCGAGTTTATGTTTTTCGGCGTCACTTAACCTGCATTCTATAATCTATATTGAAAATGACTTACTTATCTAGATTCGAACGCATCGAAGTGAACGACGAGGGCGAATACTCGTGCTCGGCGTCGAACGTAGCTGGCACAGCGACTGCAAGCGCGACGATCAAAGTTCGCTCCCCGCCCCAAGTGACGATCACGCCGAGCAACTACATCCAAAGGACGTACGGCGACCCCATTACCGTGGAGTGCAGGGCTAGTGGATACCCGCTCCCGATGGTCTCTATCAAAAGTAAGACAAAGACGACAGCACACCACACGTAAAAATGGGCGGCCGCATATTGTACGAAAATTTCTGCCAGAAAAGTTCTGACCGTCGTCGCGTCGGTCACCGGAAGACTCGGTGCTGCATCATACATTTTGTATTAGACCCCGCATTTCTAACAGTGTGCTGGGTCTAATACAAAATGTATGCACTGAGTGCCTTCTGGCGACCGTCAGATTTTTTCTAACAGAAATTTTCTTACAATATGCGGAGGCACATATAAGTCGTTTTTGAAGTAAAACCGCAGAATAAATAATAGTACTATAAGAGTGTATAACTTACATAAATGAAACGTGCCGTCATGTGTACGGATTTTTTGAGGAATTTTTAAAATGACAAAAATTGTAGGCTCGGTGATGGCGTTAATAAACAGGCAAGTGTCAACTGTAGATGAAAACACCGAAATACAATATAGACCATTGCAATGCAACGAACGCTAAGAAATGACAATGCGTTTATTTTTCAAAGCCAATTTTGACAGTTCACTTGTCCATAAACGTCATCTAGTAAGGCAAATAGGTACTTATTTTAACACTTGAATGCTCTGTTTTAACACGTTTTTAAGCTGCTTTTTGTTTTAAAATGACACTTGGAAAATCCCGCACTATAAAAAAAATATTATGTGACTCTACTTTTTTAATAAAAAATATCTTTACTACATTTGGTATCCCTCTGGTAGAAAAACCTCTGACTTATACGAATCGAGCGTGTTGTGTATTTTTGTATCAAATAATCGTTATTATTTCCTCAGCCATCCCCACCATGCGCGAGATCGCCTCCTCGTCTGAAGGGCGCGCCGTCCTCCAGATCCCGTCGGCGAGCGACCGCGACGACGGCGAGTACGTCTGCACCGCGACCTCTCCCGCAGGCACCATGGAGGAGCACTTCGGCATCCGCGTGGACAGAGGTGACGGCGGATTCGGCAGCGGTCAGTGCGACTTTCCTTAACGATCCGACACTAACATCATGATGACGTATCCTAACATCGCATTATGGGGCCAATCTCCTCAATCATCACACTAATTTTGATCACCCGCTTTTATGAATAATTTTTAGGAATTTTAGAAAAGATGCAACTATTGATCTGGAATGTTTTTCCTAGATGCACAGACACGCATATATAGGACCAATGTCTTAAATGAAACATAACCCTAATTTTGCCACTAAAGATCATTCTCCGCAATGATATTCAGGCATAATTTCAGAAATGCAACTTTTGCTTTATAAATAATAAACTAAAAAACTACGGGTGAGTCGATTTTTTCTTATATTTTTTCAGTTATATTAAGTAACGTAATATATAAAAATCTTAGTTGAATTGACTGGCAGTTTCAATGTTATTCCTTTAATTAATAATACTTATTGCTGATTACAAACAGTACCTACATGAATAGGAATTAGAATCATGTCATGGTTCTTTAAATTCGACCAATTTAACCCGCTGTAATAACGTCGCGCCTTGAATTGAATATAGCATCAACATAAGTTCAAACCGCCAATTTTGTATATCATACTTTACCGAAGGACAATATTTTAAACAATATTTAGTATATAGGACTTAAATTTATGTAATTATACTAATTTTATTAATTTTCCTATGAAATTGCCAATATTACAAGTAATTACTTAAGTAATATTTTCCGGCTCCGACATTTTGATTTCTGGGTAAGCGGCGTTAAGAAAAGTTGCCAGTAGGTTTTGTAGATTCCTAGATAAGTTGGCTTTTTATGCAAGAGCAGCCTAGTAGATTTTTTAGTAACACCTGTAGATACTGTAGGATTTCCATTGCTTCTTAAATTGTCACCAAGTAGGTTACAAAAACATTGCTAAAAATTGATAATCTTTACTTAATAAGTTCATAAAGCTTTTATAGTGGATCTAGCTAATTTTAATTTTTTAATTACTATAAATAATGGTGTAAATATTAGATAAAAATATGGTTATTGATGAACAGCAGAAGGCAGTGGTGAAGAAACCATCAGCCCCGACTATCCTGGCTACCCCTACGACCAAGCACCTAGCGATTTGATCGCTAACGAAGGACATGTCACTAGAATTGGGTGAGTTAAAATATGCTTCACCTCCCACGATAGTGTTACTTGATTGGTAGTTTGAGAACGCATCGCAACATTGATTGGTCGTAACGTATTCATAGGCCAATCAAGTGACGCAGCTGTCACGGGAAGAGAAGACATGAAGAAGAACTAGTTTTCTTGGATCTTAGAACTTGGATCATGAGTGCAATCAACATTGACACGACACGTCTTTACCTTTCATCTATTTTATTTATCTTACTCTATATGCCTTTCATGTTGTTACCATAAACTTATTTATTCTTTCGAGTGGAATATTAAGTTTATGGTTGTTACACCAAATACTTACGTCTTTTATTTTCTTAAAATTAAATGTTAGCCACGGTGTTGGCTGATAAAATGGTGGATATTGGTTGGCTCCATGCAAATACCCAGTATAAGATTTACAATGTAATTTGTACACCCCATAGTGATTACTTTGACGCTCGTAATAAAGCCACTGATAATATAAAATACAATCATTTAGAACTTACTTTCCTTGAACAGCTGCAACGTTTCAAACGACGCTTATGAAGTGGTGTGGAGCCGTAACGGCGTGCCTGTGTTAACGAACGCGGAGCAGATTGGCACAGAACTGGTCTTCAGAAATGTAAGTGTTATTGAACTTTACTACAGCTTGCGATGAAAATAAAACAAAAGCTTTCGTTTTTCTAGTGAGGACAATAAATTGCCCATGTAAATAAAACATAAATACGTAAAAATGCTGATGTATTAACATGTTCAAAGCCATAGCAAGATTCTTGTGAAATCCTTTTCTACCCATCAAGTGAATAATAGTTCCTGAGCAAATTCGCTCCATAAGCAGCAGCTCTCTCCATGAACGGATGGACAGTTTAAATCAAACTCCTCATATCGACAGACATCGAAGGCTGACTCCGGCTACTACACGTGCAACCTCTACGACCGTTACTCGCGCGAGCTGTATCGGTCTGTGGTGACCAACCTGCGAGTGCTGGCGCCCCCACGCATCACGCTGCAGCCGTCCACGCAAACTGTCCGCCCTGGCGAGTCTCCCACCGTTGAATGCGTGGTGGATGGAGACGACATTCTCAACGTTACGTGGCGTGCCGTCACTAGACCATTCTCCAGGTAAAATATTCTGTATAAAGCCCGAACAGCGCGTAGGGTTGCGTTGAAGTATTGACAGTAATAACACGCGACAGCTGCGCATCAGTCGCTCGTTTGGTGTAACATATACCATAGCATTTCATTACAACGTGCGTCGTACGCTTGCTGTTACGCACACGCATTTGATTTGATCCAGGTTTTATTGCAAATAATATTTATTGATTTTTACAAATGTTGACTTTCGGTTCCCAATGTGTTTTTCAACACACTTGCTCGTAAAGTGAGCCTTATTACATCGCTTTTAGGGCCATAAACCGAGCTATAACAAACGCGTGCAATAATATATAAAACACTAGTTCGTAATAGAATTAACCCTACAAAGTTAAATTAGTACCTTACTGCAAGTTCTATGCGAGTAAACAGAGCATTCCTAATTTAGCCGGGTAATACAGTTATTTTTTTTTGACAACAAAGAGGTTTTATACTGCTGAAAATTCATATACATTTTTGGAATAAATAAATGTGTAAGTCCTTAATTAAGTCAAATAAATATATAATTATTATCAAATTATTCATAATTCACAATATTTTGTTATAAAATATTAAAATATTTGCATTTTGTCACTTAAAATTATAATTTTGAAGTATTAGTAGTAGGCTGTATGCTCCTCACCCCTTTGATCGCAAAATATTCTTGCGTTGGGCGTGTGAAAAAAAAAACAAAAAAAGAACATTGGCGCCTTTTCCCATAATTATCATATTTTGTTTTTGCCATATTTGTTGCTGTGTGATTAATTACTTTATTTTTTCCTCGCAAATGTGTTGAAAAACGTCGTATGAAACTCGTGAGCTCTTGCTTATTGCACACTCGGCTGAGTTACGCCCTCGCCTGCGGCTCGGGCTGCAACCCACAGCCTTGTGTGCAATGCTAACTTGTCTCATAATGTACTATTATCACATTTTATTTATACCTACCTACTAGACACGTTATAGATTTTTATTAAAGAAGAATTCCACACAACAGTCACGATGGGACTGACGTGTAAATAAATTTACAAAAGTCCCTAAAATAAATAAAGAAAAAAATAATAATTCCACAATGAGTTAAAAGCCCATGAATTAAACTTCATTTTCTTCACAGTCGTGTCGAAATCAATCGTTCAAGATTGATATTCCATCGCATCGAAGTAGAAGACGCAGGCGATTATGAATGTTATGCTGAAAACAGGATTGCGAACGACAAAGCCACGGCCGAGGTCATCGTCAGCGGTATGTCTCCCCGAAAATTATTACTTGTAGGCACATCACATTCAACCAAAACGCATGTAGATCACCTCTGATAAAAAGCACTTGCGTTAGGGGGCATACGACAGGTAGGGCATGGATTGACATAAATCATGAATACTAAAACCTAACTTTATTGAAACTGTTTTGAAATCTATAAGTCATAACGTCTTTCCATTAATAATTAAATCACTTTCCCATTTCATCTCGTATAATAATTCAATACGATGACTGCACCAACAATTTTTTCAAGGGGCATGAGCAAGAGTCGTGTGCGAAGTACCCTTATCACGATTTAACTTTAACTACATTTTTCGACTCATGGTCACCCTGTGGTAGCCCCCATCACGTCACTGAATGTACAGGTTGCACTATTTGTAAAGGCACCTGTTTTTTTTTCACACGAAGCTCAGTGGAGTTATTTTCGCTTACGACCGTTGGTCGTGTTGACTGCATGAATGACATTCGTAGTGGATACCGATCGGGCGGCGGAGTCGCACGATAACGAACAGTACGCGCACGTGGGTGCCGTCGTGCAGCTGTCGTGCGCGACGGAAGCGCAGTACCGTGTGAGATGGACCAAGGACGGAAGAGCCATCCCCCGCTCCGTCGTGCAGCGCCCCGACGGCTCCCTCTACATTCGCCTCGCGCAGAAAAGCGACAGTGGCCGCTACGTGTGCGACATACACGACCAATACGGGCGCCGCACTAGCAATTACATCAACCTACACATTGACGGTCAGTCATGGTAGCTTTGACAATGCTTCGCGTGTAACCCCCCGCTTGTAGACCGTTGATCCGTTTAGACTGTGATTAACTTTTGATTTTTATTCGCTCGCAAGGTGATGAATGCTCCGATACCGAGTTTCGTTGTTATGACAACACCCGTTGTATTGACGTTGACTGGTTGTGTGACGGGATCAACGATTGTCCGGACGAAAGCGACGAGAGGAACTGCATTCTTCGAGAGAAGCGGGTGCGAGACAGGCGCACCGAGAGCCAAGACGGGGCCGGTATGAGTAAAGGGTTGATCGTGTGTCTGGATCGACGCTAAGTTGTGGGCCTTGTCTCTTTGTCACATGTTACTAAGCGGTGATTTCGTTGCAGCGGAGCGCGGAGGTGCGCTGCTGTTGTGTTCCGATATCTTGCAATATTTTGTTTCTGTATAATATTGTTTATGTTCGTGTGTTTATGTACAGTTAGAAGATCCTATAAGACTTACTGGTAGTTCAATGCAATGTGATGTAACGTGGGCTTCAATAGGTAATACCTTAAGTAGCTTGTGACTGGATGCAACATTTCGCTTCTTCATACTATCTGCTTTGCATGTTCTTTTTAACTCAAATACTTATATATTATACTCACCTATACAATATAGGTAAGTACAATAAATAATTTACATGTCGTAATCGTCTAACCATTTTTTAGGATTTAATTTATTTAGTCAAATTAACATCCACTTAATTTCTGGAAAGCTTTGGGGCAAAGGATTTAGGTTGCGGTGACTCATTGAATCAGAGGTTTTGATAACATCCTAAAACTGTAATAAAAACAAGAGAAATAAAATTAGGAGCACTTAAAAAATATTATTATACCTTGTACCTACTCACTCATCGTGAATACTTATATGTGCCGTGCCTCGAGCATTTTTACGCAAACTTGAGCATCAAATTTTAGGTTCGTAAACCCTTCAGTTGATAAATATGCTGAAACTAAGAAAAAGCGACAGCAAACTACAGAAATTTTCCTCGCAAACAAGTCTCTGAATAGAAAGTAAATGCTTGCGTAGTGAACACTCGCGCACCACTGGCTAGGCTAACTAACTTTTTGCATAATGAATGTTTACAGTGAATTATACTTAATCAAAGTACAGTCCTTAACTTTCTCCCGTCACCAAGTTACCTTTAAACTTCCCAACATGGTAAGTCATCCAATATTTAGCTAGTGAGATCACATCGTAGTCATAATTTTTTGATTACCTTAATACTATTTACTACTTGGTCTTGCAAACAATACAAATAAGTGTTCCTTCGGTTTTTATATACTTTTTATTCATTTTATCTAGGTACCTTTTGACTATTTTATCAGGTATAGATGTATCGAAGTATTTTATCCAAATTAAACTCGTAGTCTTTCTTTGAATCCTCATCCTCATCTGCAGCATCATCCTTACACAGGTTTAATGGTGATTTAATACTGTAGGTCCCCGCGAAGAGCCACCGACGCTGGTCTCCATCGACCAGCCTCGCTCGCCATTCAGGGTAGGAGAGAACGTAGAGGTGCTATGCCGAGCCAGATCTCGGGGAGACCGCGTGTCTTGGGAAAGATACGGCACCAATCAATACGTAGAGTCTAGGGTAAGTACAAATTGGAGCACGAATTATAGTTTATACATTGAATTGAAATGGTAAATCATATTAAGATACCTACATTTCAAAGTAACGTTCGTGCATGAAAATAATGGCGAGATCTTGGACTGTCTTGAACGCACCGTCCCGACGTTGTAAATGAATTATGAAGTAAGGAAAGACAGAAGAGTTTGTGTGTTGTACATAAACAAAGAAAATGCCATTTTAATTTTACAACCTCTTTAATCTCTCTATGCAAGTTTATCATACAACAACAAATTTGTTGTTGTACCTAGATATAACTTGCATAGATAGAGGGGTAGGTAATAAATAATAAGATGTGATAAATAAATAAATCAGTCTAAGATCAACCACTGTTTCTGATTGACGTCCCCGAGTCCATTCCTATCGTGACATGGCGCAGCCGGTAGGATTCAAACCTTTGCTCCTCCATAGGGAACCTGATTTTGAATAGGAGAGAAAAATCAAGTGATGATATTTTTGACAGAATTACGGTGATGGCGCCATGCTTGTCGTGCCCAGCGTGCAAGAGTCTGACGCCGGTGTGTACAGATGCACTGGACAGGACTCTTACGGACGCAGTAGCTACGAAGACTTCAACTTAGAAGTACAACCAGGTATGACATAACGGGCGTAACTTTTTAAAATCCTGTCTGTTTAGAAAGTTAATCTGCTGAAGTCCTTCATCATAATCGTTGTCGTGAAATTCTTGGATGTAGGAAACCTTCATAGCTTTAGGTGCATTTAGAAATAAGTTATTAAAGTAATGGTTTTGTTCTTGTGTAAGTAAGTACCTAATTACCAACAACCTTCTGCTGGGGTTTCTGTTAAGTTGTTATAGCATAGTGTAATAATGGTTTACTCTTGAAACAAAGAATCACCTTCAAAACATGTTTAATAACTTGTAAATTTTGCATAGGGACTTCGGTAATGTACCCGGAAAATCCGTCGGACGAGGTAGCGACATACACGGCGCAACTGGGCAATGAAGTCGACTTGCCTTGCACCCACAATCTGGAACAGCCCGCCTCCATCGAGTGGAGGAGGGAATACACGCCGCTGCAGCCCGAAGTCAGGGCTTATGAGGTAAACTTATCTGGGTAGTTCTTTGCACCTCAGCAGTTCCATTAAGGTGGCACCCTGACCGAAATTGGCGCCGCGGTGAATTTTATTTAATATTATAATTCTAATACACAATTTTAATAATGTTTTATGTGCATTTTTTATGGCCCACAGCCTAGTGTTTTAGACGGTATCGTTACTTTCCGTCGTAGTCACTGCTAGAAGTAGACAGCAAAATGCTAAAAGTGGCCGTTTTTGACATATTTGCTATCTACTTCTATGAATGACTACGAGGGCACGTAGTACCTTCTAAAAATACTAGACCATGGGCCCTAAAAACTCCACGTACAACATTATTAAAATCTTTATCTATTAATAACTTATTAAATAAAAACCTTTGAGGGCGCTACTTTCGGCCATACAACTGCCTTATACGGAAAATTTTCAAATACTGAAAGGAGACCCGACCCAGTGATAGATAAGATCAAACTGTATGCCAATCGCAGACCTCAAATCCATGGGGGAGCAATAAAACGTGTTACAAACAACCTCTAAAGACGAATATGGTAGATAGGGACCATCAAACTGAATAAATTTTACTACGAAACCAACTCAGAAATCGCGAAAAAAAACAGCAGTGTCATTAAAAAAAATACTTAGAAGTTATGGCAAACACTAAGTTACTCAATATAACCGAAAAAATATTAGAAAAAATCGACTCACCCGTAGCAGCTCAGACGGGACTCGAACCCGCACCCTTAGGATTCCGGCCCAATGCACTAACCAATTATGCGACCGAGTCGCTAGTGGGAGTGGCGAAATTTTCTAATACTTTTTACGTTTTCGCTGTAAGCCAGCGTAATTTTTAGATTTAATTCAATATAGCTGTTTCATCTTAATCGATTGAATGGCATCTGTAAAGATGTTGCACTCGAATGTTGAAGGTAATTCTTTACATTAATGAAATAACGCTGGCTTACAGCGAAAACGTAAAAAGTATTAGAAAATTTCGCCATTCCCACTAGCGACTCGGTAGCATAATTGGTTAGTGCATTGGGCCGGAATCCTAAGGGTGCGGGTTCGAGTCCCGTCTGAGCTGCTTCGGGTGAGTCGATTTTTTCTAATATTTTTACGGTTATAGCAAACATACATAAAAATTCTCTAAAATATGTTTTGTTCTGTTTCAAGAGCGTCTTCTACATTCATCTTCGTTATATTGTATTTGATACTCATTAAGACTCCTGCACCGTAGCGATTTTGCCGCTGACTGCCGCTCTCTCCCTCGCACATTTTATGATTACTCAAGATTTTTTAAAATCTGAGTGCGTAAATGAAAAATGTGTCTCGGCCACTTTTCGCAATATAAGATTACGGAAATTTCAACATATAAGTATTTCAGTTTCGAGTTGCTGAAACACAAAAAGTTATCGTATTTGCCAGTTCAAATAACTGTTAGAAACGATAACTTTTTGTACTTTTGCAACAAAAAACTGAAATATATTTTAAAATGTCTGTAATCTTATATTGCGGAAAGTGACCGAGACAGCGCACTCATATTTAAGAAATCTTGAGAAAACATGAAATGTGCCAGGGAGAGAGCAATAGTCAGCGGCAAAATCGCTACGGAGTCTTAAAGCCGGATATGTGTTGTTTAAAGACGGATTTTTCAATTCAATATCGTTTTTAGCCGAACCTGCACTTACAACGCATCACCGAGTCCGACGCAGGCATGTACGTGTGTCGCGTCAGCAACAGCCGCACAGCGGTCGAGAGGCGCGCGATTCTGAGGGTGATGGGAGTGGTGCCGATGTTCGATGGCAACGGCTGGATCGCTCTGCCCACCCTTAAGGACGCCTACCATCAGTTCGACATCGAAATCTCCTTTAAACCTAGCGGTTAGTGCTCCAAACGTAATTCATAGGCAATTTCAAAAATAAATAAGGATAACTGAACAAGGCTTTGTGGTGCTAAGATGAGTGCAATACTCAACGTTAGAGATCTACTAGAAGCCCGTTACATCTAGTAAAATTCCTTTAGTTCTCGATCTTTCTTTCTAAATGTTCAGCTTTAAAGGTGTTGAATAATTAAAGACAATGGAAACTTCTACTCACGTTTAAGTTTGATTCGGTAATGTCATTGATGAGTGTATAAATGGGCATAACAGTGAAACCATTCTCTTCAGACGGCAACGGTCTGATCCTATTCAGCAGTGACAAACAGGACCGCACCGGCAAATTCCTGGCACTCCAACTGGTGGACAGCATACCGCAGTTCGTGCTGGACGTTGGTGACGGCCCACTTGTGGTCTACGGCGACCGCCCGCTGCAGCTCAACACCTGGCATACGATACGTATTAGCAAGACTAACGCTAGAGGTCAGTATCTTCGTATCATGAAAAAAAATGTGAATTAGTTTTGTCGCTTCCTATCCTATCTCCAGGAGCTCGATGGCTTAGGAGTTTAGCGCCTAACCCAACGGTTGCGGAGGTTGAGCAACTTTTGCACCTTGTCATGGGATGGGTGACCAAAAATGTATTATCTCTAGCTTTTCCGTGCATCAGAAGGCACGTTAAGCCATTGGTCACAGGTGCATTTTCAGTCGTTAACACCAATCCATAAAAAAAACACAAAAAATTGATCATTTTATACAATTGCAGGTAGTTGATAAATACATATTTTCAAAGTTCAGATGATATTAAACTAAGTCTTATCAAGTGAGGCTGTAATAACGATATAAGTACCTAATAAGATCCAGATTTTTCTATCAGATCAAGTTTTAAGTGGACTATTTCAAATTACCTATGTGATAATACTTCTCACCTCGAGCTTAAGAAGTAGTAATAAGTAAGTAGTAATAAAGTTTATTTGGCAATAATAAGTTACATTGTAACAATCAAAGTACAACTGCATTCTTACCCAACACCATATTTGTCAGTTTTCTTTTTCAAACAAATAACACAAAGTTAAATTTACAATGTTCACTTATTTTCGATCATCAAAAGGTTAAATTTCCAATATTGTTGAAAAATTCAGGTAAAATTGTAAATTGAGGGTGTCACAACAAAAAGTGTTCTTTACCTTCCGCGCTAGTCGAGACTGTGTTACGGCAAGGTAAGATTCTCACTCCATGGAAAAATATCTCTAATTCGTAAGACATATGGACGGATATTGTAGTATAGTAATTACTTAAGACTAAAAATAGAGAAAAAAAATAAACTGCATACAAAAGATGCGATAGCGCGTACCCAGTATCGTAAACAACATAGTATACGCACATTATACCAGATGTTTTGCTTAATCAACATTTTGTTTTATAACATAAATTAACTAGTAATACTTCACTGAATAAAGTGCAAAATATAATAAGTTTTGTGCTAAATTTTATGATTAAAAATAAAATTACGTTCTCATAACGGTCTGCCAGACATTAGTGTAAGTTTATAAAAATTAAACAACTTGAGTAATGTTAATAAAAGTTAAATATATAATGTGTCCTTGTTTAATAATCTAGTTATACCAAATTATAAGATTTATATATAAATGACATAGTAAAAATGATAATGATAAATATAATGACTATAACAATTGTAACTAGTTTGTTGTAATTAAATATATAAGTTTATATAATTATATATCAATATTTATATTAATGTGGTAAGTATGTAATTTTATATATAGTGTTTATTTATCTACCTACACAATAATCTTCATAAGCTTTTCAGTACTTTCATAATTTAATTTACTCAGAAACATCACCAGTGTTCTTCTACAGTTAAATCTTGACAATTCATTTATGTTACTTGTTTTATTGATCCGGTTATATACCAAAGGTGCCAAAAAGAAAAAGAAATTTCGCGCGAAAGCAGTTCTACACGAAGGAATATTAAACACTTCATAATTTCTTCTTAAAGACCTAATATTACGCCTTTGGCATTGGTGTTGCCTTAGAATGATGGTTTTGATAAAGAGCTGTCTAATGCTTAAAACATCAAATTCTTTATACAGTTTATTTGTAGGGTATCTGAAATATTTAAAGTTTATAACTTTTATAATACATCTTAATGCTCTTTCAATCTTCAAGAGGATGGTCTTTTTAGCACCACCCCAAGAAGAAATACCATACGTAGCTATTGATTGGCAAAGAGATATGTATACAATTTTGTTAGTCTTATGATCTTTTAAGTTTCTAAGCCTTTTGAAAACAGGTACAAGCTTACGTATTCGACTCCTGAGATTATTTATATGATGTTTCCAGTTTAAGTTTTTATCTATTTCAACACCCAAATATCTGATGTTGGTGGTAGATGATAAAGCATAACAATCACAATTTTGGTCATTAGTACAAGTCCAGCTATGTGCTTTAATTACAAGATTAAAAAAGGGTTGAAGATTATCTCTTATACTAAATGTAATATATTTTGTTTTAAGGAGGTTCAATGTTAGTAAATTAAAATCAAGCCATTTAATAATAGTTCGTAGTCCTTCTTCAGCTAATAGTTTAACTTCAGCCCAACTTTCACCATGAAATAATATAACTGTGTCATCGGCAAAAGTTATAACTTTTGAGTTTGGTAATTGTGTATTACATAAGTTATTCACATAAATCAAAAATAATGTAGGTCCAAGTACTGACCCCTGCGGTACCCCAAACTTGACGCCTAAAGGTGAACTAAGGAATCCTTCAGAAGGTCCAGCGGGATACCTCGAACACCAATGGATTCCAGCTTACAGATTAGCAAGGGGACAGAGACAGTATCGAACGCTTTGGCCAAATCTAAAAAAATTCCAATACACTTTTTTTTGCTGTCAATACTTTGTGCTACTTCTGAGACCAAAGTCTCAATTGCATCCACAGTTGATTTTTTGTTTCTAAAACCATATTGGTTTGGGGATATAATATTGTTTTTATTTAAGTAACGAACTAGACGAATGTTTATAATTTTTTCCAAAATTTTAGCAATGGTAGGTAGAAGAGATATTGGACGATAATTAGTGATACTGTCTCTTTCCCCCGACTTAAATACAGGAACCACAACAGAGTCTTTTAGTACATTGGGGAATTTTCCCACCGACAAACACAAATTGAAAATGTGTGTTAAAGGTACAACTATGAACTGTATATATTTTTTTATAAATAAAGATGATATTCCATCCCAACCTGTAGAATTACTATTCTTCAGAGACATAGCTATTTGAAATACTTCCGCTTCATCAGTATCAAACATCATAAAAGAGTTCAAGGGAGCGACATTACTCTTGAATTGCTGCCTAAGCTCAATTTCCGTCATGTTTAGTCTCTGTAATATATTATTTGACAGTTTAGTCCCAACGTTTACAAAGTATTCATTTATGTGATTAACTGAGTCTTGTGGATTAGATTTAAGTTTATATAATTCACTGGGTTCATTGTTTTTTACAGACTTACTTAGACTACATACTCGTTTAATGGTGTTCCAGGTTTTTTTGATATCATTTTTACAGCTTTCCAACTCTTGTCTATCGTGTTCATATTTCAAGTTATGTAAAATCCCATTGCAATGATTCCTATATCTCTTGAAAGTAATTTTAAGCTCCTCATCGTCTGGAGATTTGAGATGTTTCTGGTGCAAGACATCCCTAAATCTCATGCAGCGTAATAAGCCTGGGGTTACCCATGGTTGTATTATTTTTTGCCTATTTGGTGTCTTTGAGTAATATGATGCCTTTTTTACTATATCAGATAGTGTCTCAAGTTCTAATGTAATGCAGTTAATATGGACGTGGACAACAACGGTCCATCAAGCACGTTGTCAACCGGAACGGGGCTGCTGGAGCTTGAGGAGCCACTATACATCGGAGGCGTTCGCGACCTCAACCAACTGCCCGCCGCGCTCGCCGGCGCTGCAGGGTAAATTATTGCTGCATCCTATATACTCAGTTCTCCCATTTAATCTAAAGTCCTACTCAGTTCGTTCAGTGATATTAATAACTAATGAAATATATAAAAGAGGGGCCATCCAATTATCTTTTATTGTCATGGTAAAGCCTCTGCTTATTTGTAAATTACCTAGTTATCCGTGGCGAAGGGCTGATTCCCATCGGCTTACCTTTTATAAATCCCACCCCATCGATCCACATTTCTATGCAAGTCATAACATTTCTGTAGAACGGCTTACCTTTGTTCACCATAATTTCACCCCTTGCCACTGCTAAGTACCTATATAATGTCATAACGGTCACAGGCCTGAAGCTAATCGAATCTGTGTTACTTACAACATATCAAGATGAGGCAGACAGGTAGAAGATTTTATTCAATGACATGATTCGTAGGTACCTGTCGTGTTCTTTTAACTTTGATAAATCATTTTTTTCTCTGAAGGTTCATGGGCTGCGTGAGCATGCTCATCCTGGGTAGAGAAGAGAAGAACATAATGGTGGACAGCATCGAACAATCGAACGTGCAGCAGTGCGACTCCTGCTACCCCAACCTTTGCAATAACAACGGAGTTTGTCAGGTAAGGTACAGGTTCACCAGCGCCTAATTGCTGTCAAATCAAAATACAGATTAGGTAATCTGTATTTTGATTTGACAGCAATTAGGCGAATAATAATTAGCAATTAGGTAGGTACCTGATGTTATAAGAGGAGACTTTAGCCTACATGTAGGTACATACCTCTACTTAGAACGGAACCCAATTGCGCTATTCTAACAGTAGAGCTATGATAAATTATATTATGATGGCACAAAATTCAGTTAAAAACCTTGTGGGGCCTAAAACTCTTACTACTTATTACAAACTTTACTAAAACACCTCAATAATGTTATGGGCTTCAGATGCTTCACAATATGCGATTCCGTGACCCTACCCTTATCTATGAAATTTTACGCAGATTATTATTTTCCCATACAGGAGGCCCGCAACGAGCGCGGCTACGTCTGTATATGCACTCCCGGCTTCGCTGGCCTGAACTGCGACCGGACCGGCGAGGCGTGCCGGCCCGGATTGTGCGGCCCTGGCAAGTGCTCTGACACCGCCGACGGGTACAAATGCGCCTGCCCCGTCACCTACACCGGCAAGAAGTAAGTTGATGTCATGACTTTTTTACGCTTAGTGATAACTTGTTACTTTATTTCTTTACCTTTAACATTCCATTTCCTTCTAGCTGCGACGTGAAGCAATCCATCGAGTACCCAGCGTTCACCGGCAGCGCGTACTTAGCAGTCAAAGCGCCGAAGCTCTCCCGTGTGTTCCGAATGTCAATGAAGGTGAAGGCCGCCGCCCCAGTGTCCGACGGAATCATCATGTACTGCGCCGAGTCCCCGCGAGGATACAGAGGGTTCATCGCGCTCACCGTGCACGACTCAAGGCTGGAGTTCATCTACGACCTTGGAGACGGTATGTCATGGAACACTGTTATGCCAAAGTAAGACGGAAGCGGAAACACCTTTTTTAAAACCAATGTCATGTTTCAAGAACTTGAGAGTTTTTAAAATATACAGGACGTAGCATTTTAAAAACTCTCAAATTGTTGAGAGAACAGAACAGAAGGATTTGTTCTGTAACAAGCAGAACCAACAACGAAAAAAGTATAACAATTAGGTACTTATGTGTTTTCTCCCTGAATTATTTTATTTAAAGGGTTTATAATTTGTAACCCTCTGTATTAGTTGTTTAGTATTTTTAGGTACTCGCTACTTGTATTTTGTCTTATCCTATGCAGATAGCGGTCCAGTGGTGGTGACTAGCAACAGAACGCTGCCTGCCAACGAATGGACGGTGGTTGACATCTTACGCATCGGACCTACCATCTCTTTGATCATTGGCAGCATCCACCGCTTCGAAAAGAAACTTGAATCTGTTAAGACTGTGAGTTACTTTACTACTGCGTACTTACAATGAAACCCAGTAATATTTTTTTTCAAATAAGTATCTCTGAAAATGACGAAGTTATTTAACTTTTCCTTTTCGTTAAAAATTAATGGCGTGACGTCATGCGTTACTGATACCAGCGAAAAAAAATCTAAGTCTATGGCTAATATAAGTACAGTGCGATGCGGATGATCTACGCGGATATCCGCTCCGCCACGGACCCTATTTTTGAATGAATTTTCGAGCGCTCTTTTCTACTGATTTTCGTTCGACATTTGACTCAAAGTCGAATGTCGAACGAAAATCAATAGAAAATAGCGCTCGATACCTGTCGAGCGATTCAAAAATAGTAGCAGTAGTAGTAGTAGTATAATATAACCCAGAGCATTCAGTGCGACTTCCGTTCCGCGCGCGCGAAGCTGTATTGGTCATAAATGTAGTTGTTCAGTGCTCGACAAACGGTCGTGCATGAATCTATGACGTGAAAATTAATTTTGTTGCCGCGAAAATACAAGAGGAAAATTAGTTCAATTTTTATATTTTATGACAAATTATATTTTTGTCTAGGATTTGAACTTGGAGACCCCTCTTTTCGTGGGTGGTGTGGACGACTCCATTGTCCTAAACAAGAACGTGGGCGTCACTGGCGGGTTCAACGGGTGCATCAAAGACGTAAGTATCACTCCTTTTCTCATCATCATATCTATACTTCTAGAATACATGGGCTCTAGGTATCTAGAGATATCTAGCATGATGGGCGGCTGGAGTTGACAGGTACAGGTGTGTAGGCGGGCTGGTATTGTCAAACATAAAAAACCAAAGTAATAACAAACATAAAGCACCTCTTAATGTTGTCAGGCTACCGGTAGCTGCTCCGGGTTTGATAAATTGTACGAAATTTTAACTTTTCAACGCCCGGAAAACAATACAACAATAGATTTCTATTGTTGTTTGTGCCCGATAGGGCACAGCGGGCGTTGACGAGTAAGTACGAAATGTACGAATATTTGCGAACCTTTCTCGACTTAAGCTTAAACAGGTGTTAACGTCAAACTATTGACTCATTGGGAAAATCGAGGTAAAACAAAAGGTGCATCAGATCTGATTGCCAAACCCGAATTTCATAGTCTATTATGTTTTTCTGAGAATTTAGTAGCAGTTCAATTAAAAAAGACTAAACTTTCACACTACTACTAATAAATATTTAATTTTGTCTGCTTAACATAAGGTGATGAAAATTTTACACATTTAGTTTTTTTGGGGTTAAGTGCTGAAATATTACTATTAAACCAGTATTAAACTTTAGAGAGGGCATTATTTACTTCGTTCGAACAGTTATTACCTCTGTTTACTTTAAAAACTTAAGAAGTATCATCCGCAAATAGTACTGTCTCACATAAATTATTCGCGTAGTTGGGAAGGTCATTTATATAAATTAGAAACAGCAATGGGCCCAATATTGATCCCTGTGGCACACCCATATTGGTGGGGGCTCCAGTAGATTCAGTTAATGGAATACAATAATGTTTTAGCTGGTGTGAAAATAGGTTTCAGATTGGAACTATTTTTAAGTTGCGCGTCCACTGTATCGGGATCGGAGCAGCCGGAGCGGGGATTATTCCACTTTGCGCCACCAAGCGTCCCATGCACTGGTGCCCTTCTTCGCTTCGCTTTACGATAGATTCGCTTTCCCGCAGATTAGCTTTAGGACAGAAATTGTACAGTCGATGAAGTATGTTACTTCTATACTTATAGATATTTTCACTTTTATTGATACTTTATATTCATCGATACTTGGTGGGGCAAAGTGGAATAATTCCAGAGTGGAGGCGGAGGGATTTGATTATTTTTATGGATCTCTATGTCACTGCATGCACTGCATCGGCATTTCAGCGCCGTAGAAATCCATACAAAGTGACAAATGCCGACACTCCGGCATTGTCCGCTCCGTCCGGTCAGATTCTGATGCACCTTTAAGGTTTATTGCCATATTTACGTATTAAAATTCTACTTTTTTTTTCATCTTTCACAGGTAACTGTATTAAACAACAACTTGGACATCGTAGGCCAGTCAATCCAGTCCGCTAATGTGCAAGAGTGCAGCAACTACGACCGCGGAGATATCCCCGAGGTTCGAGGTTTCAAACCATAACAAAAATGCTAAATTGTTATAATATGTACCTAACCTACTTGTAATGTTATCGTTTACGGATGGACAGATATAAAAGTTATTCTTCTTTTGAACGTAACGTACCTACTTAATTTGTAGTTAGTCGGTAAACATGCATTTCCGCCACATTATTTTCTAAAATTTAAGAGCTTACTCGTTCAGCTTTTATATGCAGAAGGATAATAAAATTATTAAGTCGTTAAAATATTTGTGATGTTGATTTCTTAATAAGTGGGTACCTAAGTATGTTTCATTTTATTTCATAGATGGTAAGATCCAGTAAAATATTGTCACACAATTCTCTCAATAACGATTCACGTTTGTTAAAGAATAAAGAGGGATTCGCCATTTTTCTTTTCAGGCATTATACCTAGCAGTCAAGTAATTGGGATTAGTTGTTTTTGAGAATTCGTCATTTTGACATTCATGTGTTTTGGTATTAAGACCTTTTGATCCGGAGGGAAGAAAACTATCACAATGAAAGACACATTATTTTACTTCAGATTCAAATATTTTATTTCGCCTGTTCAGATTGAAAACGTGTGCTCTCAATGTCGCAACGGTGGTGAATGCACCACGGACGGCGCTGGCTGTGTCTGTCCGATGGGTTTCGGGGGTAGATTCTGCGAGACGCGCGTGCCTCTGACGGCGCGCCGGCCGCCGGGGGACCCGTGCGCCGCACAGCCCTGCCGGAACGGCGGCTCCTGCCGACCGGACTTCTCCACCCGCATGAACTACATTTGCAATTGTCCGCTCGGATACGCCGGCGCTAACTGTCAAATGCGTAAGTGTTTAGTTACTCGTATAAGGGGGCTGATTTTTCAATATAGCTAGATAGAGCTTTAATCCGTTTGATAGCGTATTATACTGCTAAATTGAAAATGCTTGTCATTCATTTGTCTGTCACATTTTGAATGACTTTTATTAGATTTGGTTAATATTTAAACTGACTGAAATCTGTTACCTCCGGATTGAAAAATCTGCTATAAGTAAATAATGGTAAGTTACATCGTCTGGTAAGTACATACTGAAGTTAAAAATTGAACGTACTATATTATTCTACTATTGATTCATATTTTTTCTGCAAGACAAATAGCACCAGAGCCTACAAACATTAGTAACGCCATAAATTTTTCGCAGATCTGGACCTGGACAAGAGCGTAGGCTTCAACGGAAACGGATATTTGGAATTGCCGGCCTACCTGCTCAACTACGAGAACCTCGACCGAGAGCCGGTGATAATCGCGATGGCGTTCAACACCAACGACGACGGTGTGCTGCTCTATCAGCGCGAGGGCCAGCAGCCGATCAACTACGACTTCATACTGCTGCGAGGTGAGCACAATCTATCTATAGATTAGCCGTCTCTGTGAGAATTCAGCGCTGACTACCACGGCTACTGTTCTACCAGCGCGAAGGCCAGCAGCCTGTCAATTACGACTTCATACTGCTGCGAGGTGAGCATAATCTATAGATTAGATTTTAAACAAAATTAAAAATTAAAAATTAGCCGCCTCTGAGTTTTCAGCTCTAACTACCACGGCTACTGCTCTACCAGCGCGAAGGCCAGCAACCGATCAACTACGAACGACTTCATACTGTTTCGAGGTAAACACACTCTGATGTCGAAGGCCCAGTAGTAGATTATTGCATTCGCCCTGCAATTTAGCAATTCTGGCACGTATCGGCCATGGGATGGGTGACCAATTTGCAGTTGCTGACAA
The DNA here is from genome assembly GCA_950108535.1 of Agriphila straminella. Classification (NCBI taxonomy): domain Eukaryota; kingdom Metazoa; phylum Arthropoda; class Insecta; order Lepidoptera; family Crambidae; genus Agriphila; species Agriphila straminella. The sequence goes on along the minus strand of OX467303.1, from coordinate 20,779,387 downwards.
CACCCACCAATCCACATTGTGTCCGCGTGGTGGGTTATGGCCCGTCCGTTTTCCTTATCCATCCATATGGGTTCATCCATCCATCCAGGCGTTTCGCCTGTGCCTCAGCAGTGAGGATATTGAACAGGCTGATGAAATGGTCTACAAGTGTACTACAGCAACGACAATGGCTGCTCCTTTATGCCAGCGCGAGAGCACACCCCGGACACTCCATACAACTGCGCCATTATAAACAGATGACGTCAGATAATTCTACACTCGCAACTGTATGTGTAAGTCTAGGGCTACTACGGTGCAGTTTGTACTGTATGAGTGGCGGCGTTCATTTTATAATTCGAACGTTTTGGTAAATAAAGTTACGATTACGACGCATATTGCTTTGAATATCAAAATCTTTTAGAATGCTGATCAGATCAGTTGGGTGTGTACAGCGATCTGAATCTCCTCCATTGACTTCCTGGATGGCCATCATCAGATCACAGCAAGGTACATCCCTGGCAGAAAACCAAGGCTTCAAAGTGACGTATGAAAATAACACCTGTATCCCTAGACAAAGTTGATGAGTATTATATTTTTGTAAGCAGAAAGGACCGTTCTGCTTCCACTGAGGCATGCATTGAGGTGACTGGGCAAAATTTATATTTGAGTGGCATTAACGATGAACGAGATCGAACAAGATATGAAATATGCATATTTTGCCAAAATATGCAACTACCACTGAAATTTGCATAATATAATCCGGTCTCTAACTAATGCTGCGTACAAATTTTAAAAATAAGATTGAGTCTTTTCGTATATTTTCTTATTTTTTTCCGACAGTTGAAAACGGCGTGGTAGTTTTGACCTGGAACCTGGGCAGCGGAGAGTCTTCACTGACCGTTGAGGACGCGTACGTCGCTGACGGCGATCGGCATACGGTGAGATTGACACATTTTTTTCCATCAGTATTTAGGTTAATCCAAGAACCTTATATAAAAGATATTAATCTTCGATCAAGGATAATTAATAAAAGATTCTGGGGTTAATCGCTAGGTTCATAGAGAACACCATGTCAGAGATCCGAGCATACCCAGACCACAAACTTATTAAGTCGGTTGCCAGTTTATTCGGGCGGTTTATGTGTTCACAAACATTACTGTGAGGTCTCACAGTGGCCGCAGACGCACAGCGTCCCAACTACCAATAACACGTTATACGTAAAACAAACGAGCCAACCACAGACCTCTATTTCAACATTATGCAAGGGTCGTTTGAGTATTGTACTAGAATAATTCGTTAGTTAAGAGTATTACAGAGTCTAGTTTTCTAAAAATCACAATCTCTTGGTCTAATTATCTCAAAAATATGATTTCGTGTTTCAATAAATATAAGTGAAGTGTGTAAAAGAAAAATTTGTAGTAAGTACCTATAACATTTGAATTCTAATTATTTATGTATTACAATTTTTTTTTCATAACACCTTTTTAGCTGATTTCAGGATTGTGACCCAATTATCTCGAAAGTTATTCGACCAAATTAATATATTATTGTTTCTATAAATAGGTTTTCGTGATAGTAAAAGTAATTATTAGTACCTATCATATTTTTAAGTTGAAAGCAAGGTTTTAAAAATAAAAAAAACCTATCTAATTTCATTGATCGTGGGTAACGCGATGCGGTGTAACCACCGCGCTAAAGGACGCGCTGAATTGTACTTTAACTTTAAGCTTTAAGTTCGATATTACTTAGAACGATATAAAGCTGCTAATTCTGTCTTAAAAGCTTAACTTAAAATATCAATACGGTCCCTTATATACCGCAAAGTGGCGCCCAAAATTGATTGCTCGCTAAGTACCTAAATATAATGTATTTAAAATTCACATGTACAGATTGAAGCTAAGGTTCTTTAGTTTATTTACAAACAATAACCTCAGTAAAATCTATTTCGTTGTAGTAGTAAGTAGTTAGAAATAGAGCAAAAAGTGTCCACTTTTGGCACTTTTATTATCTTCTACTACAACGTACTATATATTACTCGGATTGTTGTAAATAAACTACAAAACTTTTAGCTTCATTCCGAACATGTGAATTTAAGATAAATAAATTTCATTAAAATGAGGGCGCCACTTGAGTGTGACAGTCGCCTTAAGTGAAACTTTAACCCGCAGGTGATCGCGCTGTTCTCGGAGTCCTACGTGTCTCTGACAGTCAAGGGCATCACCAGGAATGGAACCTCAGCCGGATTCTCTAACAGAGTGGACACTAACTCTAACATCTATATCGGTAAATCATCGCTTTTGCTGTACGGATAATAAATTTACACGAGTCAACTTGGCAAGCAACTTGGCTTTTTAGTCAATTAGCGCTTTTTATAGAAAATCGCTAGTAAAATCGAATAGCAAACCTAATCTCAATGAGGTGGCGATTCGATTTTACAAGCGATTGTAATAAAATAAGCATTGTAATAAAATAATAAGCGCTAATTGACTAAACTCGCCTGCCAAGTCGCTCCATGTAAATACCGCATTACATCACTAAAATTTAATATTTTACTTAGACCCCGAGTTCTCCAACTACTTAACCAGCTGATTAATTTTTAATCATCTGTTTTTGTCATTTTCTCCATATACCTACATAAAAACGTCAAAAATGTACGGTTAAAACATAATCTGCTGTTTATGTGTTGGTGAACTTCACCCTTAGACTGCTATAAAAGTCGTTGTCACCTTTCATAACTTTCACAATTCAGAATTGGAGCTACAAGAAAAAATCAAAATGGGAACTGCCTTTGGTGGCAGGTAGTAGGTGTTATATCGAAATTCGGAATCACGTATAATTGTTACTCTACTCTTATCATAATATTTCCAATCGTTAACGTAAAAAGACGCAGACGTAAAACACGATACAGTTTTGAAAATTTTATAATCGTAGGCTGTTATAACTGTATAGGTACTATATCTATGGCTGTTATTGTGATTGTGAAGGCCCACGTGACGCTTTGACGGCGCCGCCACGGGGACACGTGGCCGCCTCGTCGAGATCACTCAATGCCACAATGCTCTCTCTCTCCGAATAGTTTCCGAATGCTTCCGTATGCCGTTTTATTGAATTTCTTGGAGTATGCCCACTGAATGTATCCGCGTCTTGAGAATTATTAGTAGGTATCAAAGTAATATTTTCATAACTACCTAGGTAGGTACCTAGAATAAATAAATGAATGTTTTTCTGTTAATTTTACCACCAGTCTCTTTTAGTCCATAATACAAAGGTATAAGAGAAGATATAGGCAGTAAATTTGACAGTTCACTAAATATTACAGCTTTCGAACAATATCAAAGTCAAATAAATACGGATTGAACTTTCAGTAATTAGCTTGCTTGTGTGGAAAACCATGTGGCCCCTATTTTCTTCGAGTAGTCTATAATAGTATCTGCTTACATGTAGGTACTTCAACTGCAGATATTGCAATGAGGAGCAGGAAACGCCCAAGCACCTCTTATGTGATTGTGGAGCCCTAGTCCACAAGCGTAGTATTCATCTGCTGGGACCAAGATTTTTTAGGTCGCAGTGACTAGATACAGCTCTCTATCAGAGCTGCAGAGCCCAACACTAAAATATAAATAATACAGTACCTACTTCAATTTCTTTTACTTTATCAGGTGGAATACCTAGCGCGTACAATGTGAATGGGTACCGTGGCCTGAACGGGTGCGTGCAACAGATAGAGCTGATGGGCTCCGCCCGGGGCATCGAACTGGGAAAAACTGCTGTGGCCGGACGCAACACGCAACGCTGCAGAAAGTGAGTAAACACTCTCTCACACACGTACACACACATACACGCACACACACACACACACACACACACACGCACAACACACGCACACACACGCACCACGTAACGTCCAACAAATGTGCTGGCATCACCTTAACACACATAATGGTATAATATTGTACCGACTCATCCAAATTCTTTGTCCAATTTATTTATCAAAGTTAGATTGGAATCACAGCACAAAGAGAAATAGCGAGTGCAGGGTAGATATCTGAAATAACGTAGGTACAACCTGAAAAACAAAGTGCTTTATGTAGACAGGAGTTATTACCAACAACGTTTTGTAAAAAACTGCTGTTTCGTACATTACCTACAACACGTTGTACCTATATCTCGTAGCGAAATTGCATAACATACCACAATAATACCTACCTACTTCAATAAAAACTCTCGCCTAAACTAATAAAAACTTGGTGATTCATTTTATTACACTATTTTAAGGCTCTGTTTTTAGATAAAACAAAACGACTAATTATAAATTCATATAAGTATAATTAATAAACACTACCTGAATTTTATACAAAACATTGTCTGTAACAGGCGTTTGGACCAGAATAACTGCCCTAATTTGATTGTAGGGCGCGTACAACTTGCATAACAGCGTAGGCAGATAGCTCACACAATAATAAGTTAATATAATTAAGTACATCCTTTCTAAATTTTTTATTGATATGAAAAATCTGTCACATAGTTGGTTAGAATCCTTGAGTTATGTATACATGACGATATACTGAAGCCGTTTGAACAACAGATAGTCCATCAGTAATTTTTAATGTCCCCACTGCTGGGGCACAGGCCTTCCTTGTGGGTGGATAAGGAGGACGGGCCATAACCCACCACGCGGGCCCAATGCGGATTGGTGGGTTGGTCACTACCTACTTGAATCTTGATGTATGCACCATTTGGTAAAAAAGCAGCTAAAACAAAAAAAAAGTCGAGGTATAAAATTTTACCGAGGGGGTAAAGTCACCTGTCTTAAATGTATTTCAATTCTACAAATAAGTAAACTTGTAAATACAATCATGCCTTCAATAAAGCAGTTTTTCCTACAAATTTGTAAAAGGGGAATGTCCGAAAAAAATCAAATTGGCTGAATATTTTTTTATGGGTAGGAATAAGCTCTCAAGTAATAGAAAAAAGTTTCAGCATTTTCGGTTGCATGAAAAAAAATATAATAATTAAACTCTCTTCGACATCACAAATGCACAAAAGTAACAGCAGAATAGAATTTATACCTTTGCCACAACCACAAGCACAACACGTATTTTAAGTTTTGACGTTTTGACATTTTGTGATGAACCTTTTTTTATACCATGTTATGATTGTGTAGGTAGCATAGTATAAATGCAGATACTTTTGTACATTTGTGAAGACGAAGAGAGTTTAATTATTTTAAATTTTTCATGAAACCGAAAATTCTGAAACTTTTTTCTATTACTAAGGGAGCTTATTTCTACCTTTAAAAAATATTCAGCCAATTTGTTTTTTTTTTCGGACATTCCCCATTATCACCTGTCACAGGAAAATGTCTATAGAACAGAAATATAAAATTGTAAGTAGGTAAGTACAATTCGACAAATATGTAAATATTCAATCATTACAAATTTGTAACTTGTATTTTTTATTAAACAGAAACTTGTAAAATTGTCACCTGTAATTGTAAATTTTATTGAAAAGGGCCCTGATTAGTCAGTATGGGGAATAGGGTTTCAAGTGGAAGGTTTGGCCTTAGATTTTTATTTTTTATTACAAACTTACACGTATTCAGATAACTAACAATAAAAACAAAATATAATAGTAAGTCAAGGAACCAGAAATTAGATTTGCATTACTTAGTTTTTTTCCGTAAAAATGAGCTAACAAAAGAACTAAACAATAGGGACGCCAATACAAATTGTACGTCGATACAACTGGCTAGTTTTTTTTATATTTCTCCAAATCTAGCAACACTGATGGTCAAAGGCAATTTCAAATCTTTAGTTGTACTTTTAGAAGAGCCTACCGGAACCATTTTCGACAGGCCAAATTAATCTTTAATACTATGAAACTAGGTTTAAATTTAGCCTATTCCCGTTGTCCCTCACTTTTGTCCACCACTGGGGGATTGGGAAAAAAGATTTTAGTCCCATATTTTTTTCCGATAATAAATTATTCCACAGTGGCCCAGTGGTAGACAACGAGAATAGACCGTCCATTCTTTATTTCCCGATATCCACCAGTGTTAGACAAATCATGGGGGACAACAGGACTTAGTCGTAAAAAGTAGCCTTAAATTCATGTCAAAGTCGGAAATCGTGCCTTTCCCCCCATTTTACGTTAGCAGTGGACAATTAATAGGGTGGCTCATTTGTTAGTCAGTATTTCCTTAGCGCGGATGCTTATCCGTTCTAATAACTAATTCGATTGTACTAACTTTCACGCTGCTCGGACCAACAGCGCTATGTTCCTGGACGTTTACCCCTTCTTTGAGGAGATCGAAATGTTCCAATCCCCCCCTCCCGGATACCACCTCAACTCCAACCCTTCCAGGCTAAGTCCCGGCCTTTGCTTGGCACTAACCCCGTCCTTATACTTGGTGCAATTATTTTAGGTTATCAATTTGAACGTATGGACTGCTTTATGGACTTGAGGTATGTGGTATGATAAGTTGCAACCATGCTTTATAGTCCCGTCTGTTCAATAAAAAATACGGAGTTTGGTGATCGAGGGATATCCGTTGGCAAGATGAACCTTCTGAACCCTTAGATCATTTTAAGAAGGGGAGCCAGAAGCCCTTTCATTCGATACCCCCTTCGATCAAGAATACCCTAGATGTCCGGTCAGAGTCTCAAAAATGGCACCTCAAATAGCGTCCCACTTACAAACTGGGCGCTTATTTTGCACAAAGTAAGTGATAAAAGATGTGTTCTTTTTTTTTCTTTGATATAAAATGTGAGATTGTACAAAATAAGAGGTGATTATGTACAAAATAAGCGCTAAGTTTGTAAATGGGACGCTATTTGAGGTGCCATTTTTGCGTACTGTTTTAGTTAGTGAAGCGTTATCTAGGATATTCTTGATCAAAGGATACACCCCACACGATGGGTTTTGAAAAAAAAAAAAAAACCATACAAAAAAAGATTGTGTTATAACTCCCTCCCATACAAAAATCCGAGATGGATCCCCTTCTTTAAATGATCTAAGGGTTCAGAAGGTTCACTCTGCCAAAGGATATCCCTCGATCACGAAACGCCGTATATTGCACTTTTATGTCGTGTGGGAATGTTACTATTACCGTCTCAGGTTAATAAATAAAATATTAATATAATAATTATTCATTTATCTATTTATCCCCTTCCACGCAAGTACTAAAATGGTTTTATTCAACTTATATAAATGTAGAGTTTAATCCTAAACTCTACTTTCTCTTTGAAAATTCTCTTTGAAATAATAGTCTCATATTTTTCATAAATTGAGTAATTAGTCCCATATACCTATTAGAAACAAGAAAATACTTTTATTAATTTTCAGAAAACATTTAAAAAGCCATAAACATATTTTTTATCATAAAAAACGATAATTTTTATTATTAAGTAGCGTTTAAGAACGATTACTCGATTGTAGCAAGGACCCATTATAAATTTTAATTACTGTTTCATTCGTAGGTATTAACTTTTCTTTTCTTTTTACAGCTAGAGCTTGAAAACCTGGACAGCTCGCGTTTCGTCGAGTTAAGGTCAATTCTGTTACATAATACATTCTCTACTTTAACTTAGGTACTTACTCGTTTCAAATTTCCAAACAAATTGATGTCAATTGTAAAAATGTATCAGCTAAGTTTTCATAAATGTTCAATTATAGTTAAGTACCTACTTCTTTAGCATTTGGTCTCAAATTGTTAAACACTTTTATTATTGTGAAATCGTTACGTTTCAAAGGAGATTTCATTGAGAACGTTGTAATGTTTTAGTATTAAGGATATTTCAACACTCGGGACAATACAAATAGCTTAATTAATTAGATAACTGTTGAATAATTAATGTTTTAAGGTAAATGTTTATGAAGTTCGGAGCCAGCGCGTATCGTACTAGTGCGCGCTGGAGCAGAGAATGGTGCCATAAAGATTGAATAAATCGTAAATAGATGTATGTAGTTAGGCGAAATATTTACTAATTATACTACAATTTTACAATTCCTCTAGTAAAATTAGTTGCGGAGTTTATTCATTACCTAATGTATATTTTTTTATATCGAAACACCCACAGTGCGATCTTTTTATGATTTATTACTCTCAGATGTTTGCACCGTTCACAGCCTCGTGAACGCGACCATAATGTGCCAAAACACGACCGGAATAAAGAATTGTTGTACCACTGCCATTTGATTTTGCTTTATTAATTCTTTAGCTAAGTAAGTAAAGTCTTCGCTTTATTAAGCAACGAATTCACTGAATTAAGTACTTAGATGTATTTGTCGCCGCAACACGAATGATTACAAATCGACTTAAAATTTCGGTGGCATTTAACTTATTTGTGCGCAATGGCTCTTATCCAAGTTTATATGATTAGTTATTTTTTGAAAGTTATATATGATATCGATGAAACGAATATTATGTGCATTAAATGTGTTGTTTAGCCTGGCTAAGTTTCTGTTGTGTCGTTAAATATATAAGAAATTTAAAAGTACTGACAAAATTGTATGTGTTTTAACTTTACTGTAACTATTATACCTAAATGAAACCTGACTATATGAAGATATAATAGTATATCCGTGTATTTCTGCTAAGTGAACAAATGCAACTAACAATAAAAATATGAAAATAATTAAGTATTTTTATTGCTTTTCCTTTTTTGACATTATTTTTGGGAGTAAACAACAATTAAACATGAAATTTTAATAATGAAAAGGGCTGGAAGTGTACGGAGTCCCTATACTACCTATCTAGAGTTGTATGTACCTATACAGGTAGTATAGGGACATACAACACTAGGTATATCTAGTGTTGTATGTACCTAATAAATACAACAGTGGCAATTTAGTTCGATAAACAGGTTATACATTTGAAAAAAGAACAGAACAACTCTTCTCCAATCACTAACCCCCGTATTTATAGACGAGTAAGTAATGACTTGAGTAAAACTTGCAATTTTCAAATGCTTCTAATTATTTATTTACATGCAATTCATGGTGTAATTAATCATAAATGCAGTTTAAGTGCAGTTTTGTTGCATTTAAGATTTATTAATACTTTAAATTGCATGTGAATATAATATTAGAAGCATTTGAAAATCTCAAGTTTTACTCAAGTCATTACTTACTAGTCTATAGATACGGGGGTTAGTACAGCTGTACGTTGAAAGAGAAAGAAAGCTGTAAGTAAACAATCACGTCTATAAAATTTATAGATACATATACGTGATTGTTTACAGTTTAGATCTCTGTCACTCTAAACGCTATTACTTATATATTTATATATATATACATATAGTTTAAATATACATAAATATATATTATTATTTATATTTATTTATATATTTATGTATATCATATTGTAACATGTATATATCTACATATTTAGGTTTATTTTAATTTAGTTAAATAATATTTAGGAATTTAGAATAATTACATCTCATGCCATTTTGCACCCCCTGTATTCCTCTTCTGTCAATCTCACCATACCGTAGGTTGTTTGGAAGAGATCGCTCTTAGCGATAAGACCGCCATGTTTTGACACTATGTTTTATTGTTATTTCTTTGTTATATGTTACTGTGGTGTTGAAAATAAAGCATTATCTTATCTTATCTTACTTTTTAAACGGAAATCACTCTGACATTATGACAACTACAACAAAGTGACAAAATATAAACCAAGAATTTTATATTCATACCCCCTTACTAATAAAGATTGTATAGCAGATGTATTAGTTACTTTACACCACATACCATACAACTACTTACTGTCTGTGAGTTACACAATGGTTGTCCATGTCCATCAGCCATTTTTTATGTCCCCACTGCTGGGGCACTGGCCTTCCTTATGGGTGGTAAGGAGGACGGGCCATAACCCACCACGCGGGCCCAATGCGGATTGGTGGGTGTTAACGACTGCGAATACAGCCGGGACCAACGGCTTAACGTGCCTTCCGAAGCACGGAGGAGCTCGAGATAATACATTTTTGGTCACCCATCCCATGACCGACCCTTGCGAACATTGCTTAACTTCCGCAATCGCTGGGCCAGGCGCTAAACCACTGCGCCACTGAGCACTGAGCTCCACACAATGGTTACTCTCTGTCAAACTATTTGAATTTGACATTGAAAAGAAAGTGACAAAACACTGTGTAACTATACATCTGCTATACAATATTAGTAAGGGGGATATTCTAGAATAGGTATGACTATAAAATTCTTAAAATAAAACAACATTGAGTTAGGTACTTAAATACTTTCTATTTTAATTACGGCAAATTTTCAACATGTTGAACCATATTCAAAGGGGGTAAGGATTTTAGTTTGCACCCTAGAGCCCAATCTAGGCACCGCCTTTCTATGGAGTAGTACACGCGGACGGGCAAAAAGTCGTCTGGCGATGGCTGGATACTCATAGGCATCCTTGACGTTGTTGGCCCCTTGCTGAAATTTTTCCCAACATGCTTTTTGTTTTTCATGGACTTATGTTTCTCGTGGCTCTGCAGAAACTTTCTCATCTTATTCATAATAGTTTGCCAATGATTTGCTGGTATCTCGGCGACAAACACTGCTGAATAAGCTTGATCTAAATATGTAACAAGTTTTTCTGAAATTGGTATTATTTTAAAATTTTTGTACAGGGGCACGACATCGATAGGCACTATGTCTTTTGCATCGATTGACTTATTTATGTCATCTTTTATTATTTCCACTGTGCAATGAGGCAACGGACCACTTATTATCAATATCCTGGAATATTGGTCCGTGTAAAATAAAGCAGTGGCCACTATCTTGTGGTCATTCTCACAAAAAACGAGATGACTTGCAGTTATTATAAAAAATATAATATACCACATTTTCACTTCGTAGTCCACAAATGCAAATGCAGGTATTTCAAGTGTGGTAAGCACTTTTTTATTGTTGATTATGAATGAAACCCGTCACGCCTTTTAACGAAACATCCAATAATCACAAAATGAACGCATAATTTTGACTACCATAACAAATAGTTAACCAACTCACAAATCGAACTGCACATTAAATCTTACTTAATGTTTCTGAATTTTTTGTAGGTATAAAGTATATTTTGTAGGCTGTCAATTATTACTTACATAAAGTCTTAATTTTTTACAATACCAGACAAACAATCAAAATGCAGCACAAGGAAAAAATATACCTACTTATTTGTTTTTTATTTTTTTATTTAGCTGGCCATTTGACTTTCATGAGGAGCTTAGATCGTATGCCACGGAGGGAACAGTCATCTAACCAATTCACACATTTCTTTTCAATACCGTAGTAAATTGAATTGGGTATCACAGTAACGAAGGGGTCGAAAAGATCTGGTTTCATCACGAGGAAGTCGTTTACACCTTTCTTTTCAACGACAGGTCGCTGCAACGACGCAGGTGTGTCCTCATTGAGCGTTTGTAACAATTCTTTCTCAATAATGTTTGCATCATTGACTACTGGATTGTCTTCTCCAACTCTTAAAGATTGGGCTATATTGTATTCTCCATTAAGCATTCTGTTGAAGGCTTCAATGTTTTTTGCTTTTGCCACGAGGTCGGGGTATATCCTTCTACTATTTTGTGTTTTACTTGCTGCTCGCAGTAATTGTAAAGAAGTTTTGAGAACCTTGACATCATCCAAATCAGTGTCTACATAACGCTTGTCATTAGCTAAGGGTCTTAAGGCTCCCACTATGTTAATATACAAGACAATTGTTAAAACCGCAATCTGTAAATATCGACGACGAATTTGATAATTTTATTTAAAAATAAAAAGAGATGGAACCAAAAAACTTTGACTTACCCTGTTTTGCAAAAAAAATATATATGCACACATAATTTACATTAATTTAAAATAAAATATATTATTATAAATTAATGTTAATATTATATTACAATATATTCTGGCTTGGTGTAATTCAAAGGGTGATAAATTCATAGAAAAAGGAAAATTATGGTGAAAACCTTTTTAATTTAGCTTCACTTGAGTATGACTGAAAATGAATTGACTGTGAAATTAACTAAGACAAAGTCAAACGTTATATGGCTTAAACTAATTAAATGTTTCCTATAATGCCGGTCATGTTTTACCTTTGAATTTATTTATAATTTTATTAGATAGATATCAAAATTCACACTAACGTCTTACTTAGCTGTGGTAATATCAAATTCAAATGAAATAGCCCAAATTAGCTCGTTTGAATTTGAATCGATAGAGTAAACTATTTTGTATTGGAAATTTCTACAGTGCCATCTACCGCCGAAAAGTGAAATAATGTTTTACTTTTATGCGCGTTTTTTTTAACCGACTTCAACAAAAGGACGAAATTCTGTGACGAAAAGGAAGGACGAAAGTTGTGCGCTTAGAGTAAGACGCGTTTCTGTTCATACATACGCGTTTCAACATATTATTATGGTTGTGCGCTTAGAGTAAGACGCGTTTCTGTTCGTACGAAGCCGCGATGCTCGAAGGTTGTGCGGGACTATAGCTTTATATATTTTAACTGCCTAATCATTAATAATAAATAAATAATAATAAATACATTTAATTAAGTACAATGCAACGCAAAAGTTTGAAAGTGTTAAGTATATGTCTTATAACTCAATCAATTAGGTACCCAAGTCAATAGAAAAGAACATACATATTTTTCCTTGATGATGGCAGCTAAAATAAACGGCACTTGGCCAACATAAAGAGAACCAAGCATCACGTAAGATAAAACAATGTTTACGGGTCTATGAGTTTAAGGCTGAAAGAAGGTGGGGCCAAAGGCGGTGCCTAAGCTAATATATACTGAGTTTTTACGCCCACACGTTGGAAGGAGAAACACGCCAAAGTCACTTGCTCTGAGTTAAGTGGGCACATGTTTACACACTTCTGCGTACAGTACCCCAAGCACGAACCACTACCGTTCTAAATATAAAATTATACTAATATATGCAATGGAGAGATGTTAAATAAAGATTGGGACCTTTATGACCCGCTTCGCGGACACAAATGAAACATAATGGTAATTTTTAAACAATTTCACGTAGATTTTAGATATGTAGCTTATTTTTCATTTACTTATGGGAATGTTGAGAAAATGATCAAAATGTTTTAAGTTTAGACAATACTTAGGTTGTGAAAAATTGTTTTCTTGCAGTGATATAATCATTATTAATAATACAATTTGCTAAGTAGGTATTAAGATTAAGTAACTAAGTACATGTTTAATTTTTATTCATACCTACAGGACGGATTTTTATATGTGAACCTAGAGGGAAAGTACTCAAATAAAGGAGATAGGAGTTTTTGCTCGAGAGAGACGTTACTTTATTTTGAAAAAAGAAGCAAAACTGCTTTCAAAGCTTTTTGAAAATCTGGAAACCGAACCGACACTGATTCAAAAAATTACACCCTGTACTGTTATTTTTATTTTTTTTATTTTATTTCGTTAGGAAAACTTACAGCTGTGAGAAACGATATGAATATGAGTAATTACAAAATAAGTAAATATAAGCCATTTACAAGTTTTACTTATGGGTAATTAAAATTAAGGACTAAATAACAAGATATATAGTTATGATACCAATCAATAGGGTCACTCGTAACAATTAAATCTTTCTAGGAAACATACTATCTTAAATTAAAGGAAAATCATAAAACCTATTAGTTTTAACTAAAAATACTAGTTTTTCATATAAAATATTTTCCAAGATATCTCAATATTCCAGTAGCCCACAATAATGCACTTTCAGCCAGTACACCTGGACGTCATTAGCTTTAAAATAAGATATGATTCATCTATGTTTGCTGTAGGTAAGTTGTCCATAGTAAAGGTCCCAATATTCAAATTAAACTATTTTTAATTTTCCCAAAAACTTGGAAGTAATGAGAAAAAGAAAAAGCTACGTGATCACCATATCATCAGCGAAAGCTCATCAAAGCTGTGATATAGTGAGACGTGGAAAATCTTGTAAGTTAGTTACTAATAAACAAAAACATTGGAATAATATTTCGCAATAGCGCTTGCCTTGTTCTTTGTACATTAATCGTGTGAATAAATTCGTATGATAAATCAATTATATAGATACATTGAGAAAAACTATGCTATTTCTCCTGTTAACCAAGTTCTACGAGAGTGGTTTTTATATTAAAAGAAATTAGGAAGAATACAGTTTTCTTTTTGGTAAAATTCTTAATGCGGCCGAGACAAGCAAGTCTCCATTGGAGAAAATAAAAATAAAAATGCAGACTATTATAAGTTGTTTGTTTACTCTGTGTCAATGATAATTCAAGGGGATGTTCGAATTTATTAAAAGGTCCTGAAATCACGCCTCTTCGGTCTGTCCATGCGCGATAGACGCCACAACAAACAGGGGCCCAATCGCGCCAATTTTCACCATTGCAGAAAAATACGCGCTTTAGTTTTGTTAAAATTAATGATAGCTTTGCCCTGGGATCCTAGAAAGCCAGTCTTGGACAATTTAAATGAGATTTCTAAAGCTAAACCAACCAAAGCTAAAAAACCAAAGCTAAAAAACTTATATATTATGTAATGTGTTAATAACCTAAATGGCAACGAAACGTTTTGGTTTTATCGTTCAGAATTAGCGCGATTGGACCCCCAGGGCTTTATAAGTGCGAATGTTTCCGTGGAAAGTTCTCTCATTCCGCGTTTCGCAGCGCACCCTGCTGGTAGTACCGTCCCTTGCCTGAACTGCGACCAATTTGAAGTTGCAATTCGCAGCTTTACGAGGCAACACGCGCGTCAGTTTTGTGCACGGTTCCGCCGCTAGTTCGAAAGGTAAATATTTAGTATTTATGTGCATTTTATTGTCATTTTTGATGTGGTTTGTTTCGTGTTATAAAAATTTTTGTTTTAATAAATCAAGTGACTGTCTAATTTATTTAATTTTTAAGTGAATAATACACACAAATACATAATGTATCTAAAATTCACATAGAGTACAGATTAAAGTTAAGGTTCTATAGTTTTTTACAAAACTTTATGTATTCGTTCTATTTATATATACACACACACACACACACACACAACATGATAAGTAGCAATTAATATTTGGAAAACATGTAAAAATGGACTTCGGTTTCTATTATATTTTGCCTATGCTTATAATAATATAGGAAAACCTGTAATTGACAATACTTGATGTAATGATATATTGTAAACGCTGTTGGTTTTCATTAGATCAAATAAATAAAAACCAATAATCTCAGTAAAATATTACAGTTCGTAGTGGTAGTAGGCAAAAGTGCCTAAAGAGACCTCTTTTTGCTTTTTTGCCTATCACTACTAAAACGTCTTCAACAAGGAAATATTTTAAGTCATTTAGGTTTATTTCGAAATTCACCAGGTTTAACAACAATCGCAAACAATGATTGATATAAGGCGGTAATGGCCAAAGTATTTTATTTGAATAATATACGTAGTGTTTTGTTATTAATTTCAACTCTGTTTGGACTGTTAGTTTGCTACTATTTAAAATAATCAAATATTTTTATACCTGTCCACAGAAGTTTGATACCAACCTGCTAAAAAAGCAGCCAAACAGCATCACCCAAAAACAACAAATTATTTTTTCCTTTATCCGTCGAAGTTTGTAATATTAGCTATAAGTGTTTATTTCTGTAATTTAATAAAGGAAATTAATTAATTGGGTAACTGGAAATAATTGAAGGCGACTGTATATACTAAACCTGGCAGCGGTTTATTTTTTGGGCGACAAAATAACTAAATGGGCGACAAACTGTGGGTTACAAAAATTAATTAAAAAAATTAAAAAACCCGCCTGCATAAAAAGACAAGTCGACTGAAAAGATGGAAACAAGATTAAATAAATTTTAAAGGCAACATGTCATAATAACATGCAGTCGGAGGCATGCATAAAGAAAGTGACATTATGAATGATTGAATTATATGCCTCCGACTGCATGTTATTATGACATGTTGCCTTTAATATTTATTTAATCTTGTTTCCATCTTTTCAGTCGACTTGTCTTTTTATGCAGGCGGGTTTTTTAATTTTTTTTATTTTTTTTTTTTATTTATCTCTTTTTAGTTATTATATTTTACGGTCATGATATACCTTTTTGAAATCCTTATAATAAGCCCTTTAATTTGACACCCATATTGCAGTATTCTAAAAAAAAAAATTTTTTTTCACTACGTATAATAGCACCGTACACCCGCCATGTTGTTTTTTTTATAACGCCACCTTCTTAAGAACACTTGGGCTGAAATGACAAATCTAACGATATCTTAATCATAGAAATCCGTTCAGCCGTTTGAAAGATATGAGGTAATAAAGAATATTACATACAAACATACATACTTACAAGATACGCGCGAAAAACAAAACCCGCAGTCGGGTAAAAATACGTAAAATGGGCGGATAAATAATTTAAGTAAGCAGTGAAAACTCTATATGACATACCCAAAATGGGAATTTATTGTTACCCGATTAGATACTACCATTTAATAAATTTGTAAATGATGCTATAAGCTCCCCAAACAAAATAAAAAATAAATATTTTTCTTAATCATGTGGGTAAAAAGGTTATAAGTAGTAAGTAAAAATAATATAACAATTGATAAATCTACAGCTTCATTGATTAAGGACGGAAAGTAATCCACTTAGTTATAAGAACAATCTTTTAAACGCACATTTATTATTTTCAAACAAATCTATAGAAACTGGCGTAGGTACAGTCATCACGAAAACATAATCAAAAATTGCAAAAGTGAATTTTCTTTTAAAGCTTTTGTAATGTAGTTTGCCATTTCCTTAATAAGTAAAATAAAAAAAATATTATAAACGTTTTATATGGTATGCAGCGTAAACTGCATCTTCAAAATATTGCGGGTGAAAAAAATCACTAATTTCATAAGTGGTGGCACTTATGAAATTAGTGATTTTTTTCTCACAATAGGGAACCTCGTCACTTCTATGATTTTATATCGAATAATGACTATAACTATTAATAGTAAAAAAAATCCGTATCATAAGTCTTTTAAATAAAAAGAAATTACCATTTTATTTGTTTTTACTTAGCCAAAACTTATTTTTTTCGCTCAATCTAAGTAGCATATTTATACGTTACCTTAGTGCTTAAACATTTGTGCATAAAAGATTTAAAACACTAGCATTCATGGTTGTTAAATCGATTTGGAAAATTTAAGAATGTAAAATACAACTTCTTTAAATCAATTTGTGTGTAATAAAAATGCGCTAAAATTAACAAAAGTGCTTTACTTCTAATAAACGTATGTGAATCGTGAGCGAGCCCGGCTTTACCATATTTTCTCTGTGAGATACATCAAAGAATACTCACAATAAGCAGTTTTGTACCCACAACACAGGGACGGAACAGGGGAACGGCGGAAGCGGGCAAAGAGCCCCAACCACTCGATACGACCGACCCCAACATCAAAACGCAACCTATTTCATAAAATTAGTGTGTCTAGTATACCTAAATTTTATGTCGTAGTAAGATGTTGATATTAGGGATATCACGAAATCCCTAGGCATACTACGAATTTACGACAGATGTCGAATTTTCTGGTTTTTTACGTCTTCTTCTAAAATTTTTAGTGATATGACATATTACTAAACAGAAAACTAAGTCCGACGACGAGCGAGGAGGAAGTTAGGTAGGTTCTTATATACTGCGATCATAACGCCCGAGCGAAGCGAGCGTGCCGCGGCAGCGGCTGCCGCATATGATTCGACATCTGCCTTGTTTTAGTGATATCCCGGAGATCTCGTGAAGTTCCTAGTTTCCTCATATCCCTGCGACATATTCACATTGCAGATATTCGAGGAGTAATACACTCGTTAGCGTTTGTGCTGCACTCGGTGCAAAGGTCACTACTTGATGCTACTCCAGTTAGAAGCAAAAGAAAATGTTTATGGGGCTTCGATCTATGATCGATGTTATTATAAGTTTCTTATGATCTGTTTATGATATGAAGACTGTATGGGAGAAATAATAGAGTTGACTTTAGTAACGTACTAACGTCGATACCTTAAACCATTTTAGTAGCATCCGCTTGCAACTAGGTCAATAATCGAAGATCCTGGTAAGGGTCCCATAGTCAAGTCAACATGGAACTGCTGCTTCACAGAGATGTTACCTACACATATTAAAAAAACTATTGAAACAGAACAACTTATTTCAAAATAAAGGCTGTGTTAAAATCCTTTTTTTTACTTAGTTGAGTATGCATTTTGATATTTTTGCTATCATAATTTTGTATGAGACAGCAAAAATTTTTCGCGATTTCAGGGTTGGTCCCATAGTAAAAATTGTTCAGTTTGATGGTCCCTTGCTACTACTATATTCGGCATTGGGGTTTTTTTGTAACACGTTGTATAGTTCGACACTCGCAACAAAAAATAACATTGCTTCTTGTTGAGGAATTAACTATTTTTATTCATTAACTTACTTAGGAAAATGTAAATTAATATTTACATAATTCTTTCTCAAAGAAACTGCATCACAGCAAAAAAATAACATTGCTTCTTGTTGGAGAAATAACTATTTTTATTCATTAACTTACTTAGGAAAATGTAAATTAATTAAAGACTGATATTACATAATCCTTTCTCAAAGTAACTGCATTTTACATTACAAGGTTGCCTTTATAGAACCTGTCTGGAAAAGAAATTCACCTGAAAGCTAGTTAATTTGTGCTTCAAAGAGTTATCCTAACTTTATATTAACAAAATATACCTTTATAGTGGCACAACACAAGTAACTACTTGTTGTATGGTCTGTGTGGCACAAGTACCTACCTTTATCTACACTCACAACGTAGTATTCTAACAGCTATGAATTCAAAAAAGATGGTATAAAAACGTACTTTATTTTCGAAATTAAAAGAAACCATTACAGTGCAGTCAACTGCATCATAATAGTAGTTTGTTATACAAGGGACGTAAGAGAGCTATTACAGAACAAGATCCAATTTGGCGCCCATGCGAGCGTAGCTACCTACTTACAACCGAGGTAAGCATACTACTTTACATAATTCATGCGAGGTAAATAAAACATTTATATTGGTATAACAAGATGAATTTTTCATTAGAGAGAAAATATTTATAAAAAAATATTCATTAAAATGTGGTTGGCGCATGTGCACTGTTTAGATAGAACGTTCGTATGATGTAAAATAACTTTTTAATTTTTAAAGCACACTTTTTTACTTTTTAATTTATTGACGCGTACGGGCTCATTAATATCTATGGTCTGTGGTGCGGGGCGCGACATTTTTAACGCAAAACAAAAAGTTATGAATTCATTTTTCACTTTTTGTTGTACTGAATTTCGTAGGTTTTTTTTATTCTTGCTTTAAAATATCTGATAGCACAGTGAATGTAACAAAAATTTGACTCCGCCTGACATTTTAGATGCAGCGACGGAAATGACTCTTAGTACAGTAATATCAGCAAAGTCTCTCTCTCTTTTTTAACTTTGATCTTTTATTTAAATAGTAGGTTCAATCCCAAATTGTATGAGTGTAGATAAAGTAGTGTATGAAACTGCACTTAAGTAGGTATTAAAACACTCGTGTGATAGGTACTATTATTGAACACACACTCGTGTTTTAATACCCCTCTTTATGTATCAGTTCCATAAACTACTATTATAGTGACATGTGCTCACTAAAAATACGGCGTTAGGTGATCGAGGGATATCCTTTGGCAGGGTGAACCATCTGAACCCTTACATTATTTTAAAAACCCCTTCTTGCCATCTTGGATTTTTGAATGGGTGGGAGTTATAAATATAACACAATCTTTTTTTGTATGGAATTCGAAATATTTTTTTTTCAATACCCATCGTGTGGGATATCGAATGAAAGGGCTTCTTGAGCTGATTCCAAATAAAAACAATATTATAAAATTGCAGCTACTGGCTAAAAAAAACAGAAAAACATTTTCCAAACATTTTCATTTGATATCCCACACAAAAGGTTTCGGAAATAAAATCAAATTCCATCCAAAAAAAGATTGAGTTATATAGCTCCCTCCCATACAAAAGTCCAAGATGGTTCCCCTTCTTAAAATAATCTTAGGGTTCAGAAGATTTGCCCTGCCAAAGGATATCCCTCGATCACCAAATGCCGTTTATTGCACTTTTATGTCGTGAGCAGATGCTAGTATTAGGTGGATAATTATTTTTATCTGCAAGAAAATTTTACTTTACTCTACCAGCGGTTTTAAACTAAGATCTTTTGTATTGAAAAGAATTCATATTTGTTATAAGAGACCAAACTCAATTTTTGCTGTGAGTGCTGACTTTCAATCAAGAAATCGAAATTTTTCAAAAAAAAAACTGAGATATCTGTAAGATTTATTTATGCCTACGAACAGGGGGACTATTACGAAAATAACGTACGCAATTGCGTAACGCAGTCACTTGGTCACGATAATCGTCCGCAGTTCGTCGGTTGTGGCTATTAAACACATTTTCAATAAATTTGGCTATCGTAGCCCAAAGACTGAACGAATGATTTCGGATAAGCTAGAGAAAAACTAACAAACTTACGCAATCACTTTGCAATATCGCATACGCAAGTGCTTTGTAATAGGAAACAATCATAACGAAGAACGGACGCAGCTGCGTGTATCGCAATAAACTTTTCGTAATAGACCCCCAGGTTATCTTTTTCACACATGATTTTTAACTTTTTCATGACTCTGTACCTGTATGTAGACTTTGTGTCTGGGCCTTTAGCGTTTTCACAATGTTTCCTCGCGTAAGTGAAGCATTCCTTCAAAGATCAATAATCTATTTTAAGTGTAATTATTTATTTAACCGGGTCATAAAATGAGTAAATGATGGTGTTTGTTTTGTTTAAACTTTTTCGTTCGGGATAAACTATCTTATGGCTAATTCAGACTATGGGAGCTTTGATCGAAGTATGAGAGTAACAAAATCGCGCGCAATATTAAAAAAAACCGGCCAAGTTCGAGTCGGACTACGACAATCGACTAGTAACAATTTCACTTAAAATACTTTGTTGTTTTTAGTTTAATAGATATGAATATTATTTTTGGATGTTAACACACACAATCTCTTGGACGAATAATCCGTCCAAGCACAATCTCCGTAATAAAAGTCCACAAGTTAACCCATCATTTTGATAAAATTCCTCATGATACGCTCGTTAATTCATCTGAAAGTAGGTATACTTATCCATACTCTAGCTATTTTAGTTTTGCTGTCTGTCATCAGATTTCAGATATTTATACAAATCTGTTATCAAAACTCAAAATAATGTTTATTCTTTTGGAGAATTTAAATAAACAGACATATTTAATTCAAACCTATTTTTTAGTTTACATTTCTGAGTTTGACTTTTTCTTTCAAGGAAGACCGCAAGTGTTTTCTATAATGATCCAATATAGGTAGGAAATAAAAGGGCGTCTGAAAATTTAACTTTCAATTCCACAGAATACTCAAAGCGAGGAAAATTTCAATATTTTTTCAATCCGTTATTGTATTGCTCGTTGCAAATCAACGGAACTACTCACTAACTAACATACGTAATATTATATAACTATTATGTTGAAACGAAGACATAACAAAGATAAGTACCACAACATAAACTAGCTTCAACTCGCGAGTCTCGCGACTTCGTCCACGCGATTTAAAGCATTGAATCATCTCACAGAAAAAGCAACTGAGATAAAATTTATCGCAATGTTGATCCAGGCTTTGGATGGGTATCTGTGTAAGAAATATTAGGAGTATCATCCAAATCCATTGGGCCATTTTTACGTGATTGAGTAATACCTACCTAAATAATAAAAAATATAACAAAAAAATACATGTTTGCTAACCCTATCATCATGTAACACAACAAAAATCTAAAAATATCTTGATTGACCTACAGTTCCAAAAATATCTACACAATCATCGTTTTTACGATAATACGCGTACGTAACAAGTTGCTGTGAAAACTAACCAAGTCTTTGAATCTTTTTCAAGAAGTTGATGACAAGTTGATGAATCTTTTTAAAGAAGTATTTGGTAACCTTGGTTTTATCATAATTTCATCTTTTAATCAAGTTTACTAAACTTTATTTTTTTATTAGTTAAGGAAACACAAATGTATGTACAAACTAAGCGGTGACCACACGAAAATACATATGATTTGGGTCTAGCATTAAGATATCGATGGACATTTCACTACATCGACGGTTATTGTGTAGAAATCGTTCCATCGACGGGTTACTGAATCAGTCAGTACACCATAACGATGGTACTTTGCGTCGACAGTCCGCCACATCGATATACTTCTATTGAGAGGTCGCTGCACCGACAGATCACCACATCTATGGTACACTAAATCAACACTACGCCACATCGATGGTACCTTACATCGACAGTACACCATAACGATGGTACATTGCATCGACAGTACGCAATATCGAACAACACAATAAAATATATAATTTTGTTTGAATGAAATGACCTGAATTTAGGATAGTAATATTATGGATATTCAACGAATCTGTTGAAACGCTAAATTTTGAAGCCTCGCATGCTCCTAGAATTAATCGGAAAGCCAAATCCCCCCTGAGTGGGTTTCTGTATCCCGACTTCTCGAAGAACCCTAAACATTGTTTTCAACCCCCATAGCTTGAGGGCCACTTGTCATTGACACGACCCTAGCCTGATTTTTTTAAAGATTTTTACTTAGATACAATGTCCTACTCCTACATCGTGTACCTTTCAATTCAGGGGACAAAATTACTCTATGGAAATAAGTAGCGTAGAAAATGTAAATAAATATTTGAAAATTTGAGATTTTTGCATTCACAATGCTATTTTTATACAATACTAAATAATATACTAGAAAAAATACGACTCGCACCAGATCAATACTCAGACGGGAATCGGTCGCGGGTTCGATTCCCGTCTGAGTATTGATCTGGTGCGAGTCGTATTTTTAACCGACTTCAAAAAAAGGAGAAGGTTCTCAAGTCGACGGTTTTTTTTTATGTATGTTTTAACATAACTTTGTCAATCTCAAACCGATTTTAAAAATTATTTTTTTGTTTGAAAGCATATAGTTACAGATTGGTCCCATTGTCATAAGATCACGATCTGATGATGGGATCCTGGGGAAATCAAGGGAACTCTTCAAATATTATAGGCACACCTATAGCGATTTTGGTATTTTCTTAAGTAACTCGTGCATTTGCTTTCGAAAAGTACCATTTTGGTAAAGTGGAACTGATGATGAAGACCATAGATGATCACCGGAACTATTCAATAGGTACTAAACTAAGTATCTCACTGGTGCGATACGATTACTTTAATACGGTTGCTAGACTATTTATGTTGTTCGTCATAATGCATATGGTGAAGTGGAGCTGATAGTGAAGTACCAGGAGAACTCCTCAAGAACTAACTAACGCCCCTGCGTCGGGAAAACCAGTATTTTGTAAAAGGTGATGAGCTATTGACATAAGACATATTGTAACTTAGATAATATCGTCGCTAAATAAGCTTTAAAATTTAATACCTCTAAAAAACCTACACTACCTAATACAGAAGGTACTTACACTAAAAATAAAAAAATAAAAAAATTGTTTAAAAAACAAAAAACCGACTTCAAAAAACCTGCCTCTAAAAAAAGTAAGAAATAATATACAAATCATTAGATACGCATTATCATTGTTATAATAAAACACGTCAATTGAAGTCGGGTGGGGCTTTTAGAATAAAAAAAGGAAGATGTACTCCAGCCCCACCCGACTTTAATAGACGTGTTTTATTATAACAATGATAATGCGTATCTAATGATTTGTATATTATTTCTTACTTTTTTTAGAGGCAGGT
This sequence comes from Agriphila straminella, assembly GCA_950108535.1. Lineage (NCBI taxonomy): Eukaryota > Metazoa > Arthropoda > Insecta > Lepidoptera > Crambidae > Agriphila > Agriphila straminella. The sequence continues at coordinate 20,755,534 of OX467303.1, read as the reverse complement.
TTTTTGAAGTCGGTTTTTTTGTTTTTTTTTCTAGTATATTATTTAGTATTGTATGTAAATAAATATATTGGGAAGGCTGGAACTTAATTACTTACGTGGAAGTTAGGTACATAATTAAAGACACCAGTCGATTTTCATACAAATGAGGTATTTTTGAAGCCTTGGCACAGAATATATAATAGTACTAACGTACAGAAGTCCGTCCCCGTGAGGACCATCAAATAATAAGCTACTCTCGCTGCACGGCAATAAAGTACAATTTCAAACTGCACAACGCTGCGTGGATAAAATTATATGCACCTACGAAGAAGAAAGAGAGGCGTCTCTTTCTGTCGCATAGCTCTGTCTCAACCGACACATTTCGGGGTTGCTACTCGCTAGTTACTGATATCATAGAAAACATTCGTTATGCCCATGAATAAACAATGAAATTACTAATAGGTACCTACTTATAAAATAAAATAAATCTACCTAATAGGTGAGCTGAGCATATTTAAAGAGCATAAATAATAAGTATTTCTAAGTATTTAGAGAAGCTCGATGGCAAAGTGGTATAGCGCCTGGCCCAACGATTGCGGAGGTTAAGCAACTTTTGCAAGGGTCGGTTATGGGATGGGTGAAAAAAAAATAGTATTTTTTAGCTCTTTTCTTTACTGGTGCCATATTTCGAACTTCGATACAACTAAGTATGTAAATATATATACAAAAAATACAATAAACTTTGGTAGGTAGGTAGGTACGTTAGTAATTAAGTATCAAAAACGAAGTGCATGCAGTTTCGCATTCGGCGCTTGACTGACTCGTTTCGTTGGTGACGTTCACGCGCTGCGCTCTCGTCGCTTGCACACGCCGCGCGTTTCGGTCGGCGCGGTGATATCCCTCGACAATGGCCCTCTTGGAGTGGGCCGCGAGCAATAGGCTAATATAAAAGTTTAAGCGCGGAGTGATACCCCCCTGGCCTTGGTTCTCCGCCAAGGATTGACCTAGCTGGGATCTAATGATGGCCATCCAGGGAGTGAATGGAAGAGATAAGATCGCTATACACACCCAACTTGATGGTCCCTATCTACCATATTCGGCTTAAAAGACTTTTACCAAACACCTTGTATATATTTTAAGTTGATAACTTACAAATAATAAAAGTCTAAAATATGAAAATCATCTATGGCATTCTATGGAATGTTAATTATTTGCTTAATATTTGAATATTACATAAAAAAACTTAAAATACATGGTGTTTTCAAAATTCTCATTAGATGTTTCGACGAGGTTTTCAAGAACCATTGCTACAATCTGCTGTTTTGGTATATTTATTCCATGCTAGATGGCGCTAAATTTTGAAGTTTTAATTGTTTTCGTTTTTAAAATATTAAAATCATTATAAAATGTTAAGGCGCTGTAAATGAGACAAGTTAGGAAAGCGTCAAGTTTTAAAAAATGACGAAGTCGTCCGGAAGGTCTTAAATTGTCTCTAATATTTTTTTAATAACTCTTCAACAGTTTTCATTCTTTCTTTAAGATCTTTGTTCAAAATTCATTTTAGTTCAAAGTGGCCACTTTAGGCAATAATGGATTTTAAAATTTACAGAATGAATGATAATGATAACTGTTGAAGAAGTATTCAAAAATATTAGAGACAATTTAAGAGATTATTACTAATGGTTCGTCCCTCGTGTAAGTGGCAGAGGTTCGATTCCCAGGAAATGAATACATTTGAAACCGATTTGGTTGATGATTCGACCTGTTTCAAGCCCGCCTGACTAGCTACCACCATGTCCACCATCTTACCTAAGTCTGTAATGACGGACAGCAATTTAAGTCGAGGCCCGATCTGACGAAAAGATTGATGTTTGAGCTCCACTCTGTAGAAATGGTGTAGGATTTCTACTACTTACAGAAAAAATACTGAGGACTGAATAAGAAACAAAGATACACAAAAGCCGTACACTGTATTTAAAGATATACTTATAGCTTGGTAACTCTATAAAAAGTACAAAATATCACGATTATGACGTTAACAATAGCAGACTTGTAAGAAATACGGTGATCTTTTGATCTCGGTTCGGTGTCTCTGAGTCTATTCAGCAACTGATGATAAATAATATCAAAATATAAATAATTTGAGCGCAGCGAACGCAGCGAGCTTTCTCGTAGGTACATCAACTCAAAACTCAGACACCCCTACAACTGTGGATTCACAAACATTTTTCGCAAAACGGCAGGTACTTGTATCGTATCATATGACATAACATAATGACATCCAAAATCAAAAGTAAGCTAACCAAAAGAGTTGATTTTATATGGGTTTAACCTTCGAGCATCGCGGCTTCTGGAACAGAAACGCGTCTTACTCTAAGGGTTTAACCTTCACGACAATTCAAAGGGAAATGACATTCAATATTGCCTTCGAGCAGAAGCCCGTCTTACTCTTAGAATATTGCCCTTCGGATTGTAGGTTTGTACTTGCAAGTCTAGCTAATAAACTGGTTGCCGAGCAAAGTTTTCAACTTCAACTCAACTCCTCTCTGTACTAAAACGATGTCCTCTTTCATTCACCGGACGGAATGATGAAGTTTTAGCAAACTATAAGTATTCGTAATAAAAAATAAAGCTCTGTCTATCTATCGCATTTTAGTGACATGAGAATCCACAGTTTTTGTCATCGAAACTCGAAACTCACATTCAAAAAGTGAGTTACGAGTTGGTATCTTGACAAAATAATTTGTCAAATTATTTGAAAAATTTCAAATCATCAGTCAAGTATTAAGCTACTCAGAACTTACACTTTGATTGTGAAATAGGCCATAACATGTAAAGTTAACTCGTCATGTTTTTTTGTTGACAAAATGAGGTAGGTAGTACATAAGTATCTTTTGTGGTGTCATTATAAAAACACCACCTGAATTCACATAACTGGACTATTTTACGAACGTATAACCTGCGCGTATACCTCCTACCTACAAATTTGAGATAAAATTACATGACCCTGTGCTATAATCGTAATCTTCCGTCGAAAATCAAAACACCGATCAAAATATGATTAAATTGTCAAGACGGCATTATTCAGTTGTCAAGAGCACCTGGCGGATTCCAGCGGAACTTCTAAATATTTTATCTACAAAATATGGTGGCACGTCCCAGCGCCACCACGGTGGACATAAAGTTCCTACTGTGGTTTTTGACTGCGACTTGCGAGGAATGCGAGCGAACAGATTTCTACACTAGTGTAAAACGTTAGCACGATGAAGTTTTACCGGGGGGTATAACTCCGCGCTTAAACTTTTATATTAGCCTACTGCTCGCGGCCCACTCCAAGAGGGCCATTGTCGAGGGATATCACCGCGCCGACCGAAACGCGCGGCGTGTGCAAGCGACGAGAGCGCAGCGCGTGAACGTCACGAACGAAACGAGTCAGTCAAGCGCCGAATGCGAAACTGCATGCACTTCGTTTTTGATACTTAATTACTAACGTACCTACCTACCTACCAAAGTTTATTGTATTTTTTGTATACATATTTACATACTTAGTTGTATCGAAGTTCGAAATATGGCACCAGTAAAGAAAAAAGCTAAAAAATACTATTTTTTTTCACCCATCCCATAACTGACCCTTGCAAAAGTTGCTTAACCTCCGCAATCGTTGGGCCAGGCGCTATACCACTGCGCCATCGAGCTTCTCTAACTACTTAGAAATACTTATTATTTATGCTCTTTAAATATGCTCAGCTCACCTATTAGGTAGATTTATTTTATTTTATAAGTAGGTACTTTATTGCCGTGCAGCGAGAGTAGCTTATTATTTGATGGTTTTCGCGGGGACGGACTTCTGTACGTTAGTACTATTATATATTCTGTGGTTTTACTACTATGTCAATTCCGTTGGGAGCTTCGTCGGTAGACCTGTTTTTACACTTAGCTTGGTCACTACTTCACACTTGCACGGCGAGATTACTGAAATAATTGCACCATATTTTCACTACCGCACGGTACCTACTCAATTCAGTAAAGGTTAATTAATAATGATACCAACTGCGAATATAATTTTGATGAAAATAAAGATCTTAATCACCATCATTACAGTGCGTCGGTCCCTTTGTTTCGAGAGGTTCTACTTAAAGTTGAAGAAGAACTGTTTGGAATTGATTGAAAAATCGGGCGTATGGCCCGAGCAGTCCAACTATTCAAAGTAATTTATAAGTAGGTAAGTACCTATTCGAGAAGTTGCCGTCATCTGTTCTTGAAATTATCTAGATGAATATATAATTATATAGAAGTTACACCCAAGGCCCATGGCTTAGGGGGGGGGGGGGGCATGTTAATATTAAGGAGGATGAATTGTAGGTAGGTGCCTACAGTCAAGAGCACCTAGTGAATTTATTCAAGTTTTGAGATGCGGGATTTATCGGAAAAGCAAGTCCTTAGGACTTTGGTTACTTTGCAGTTAGCTAAATGTTTTTGCCTCGTTCGGAAATTGTGGTGATGGACTGTATGGAATGAAAGATTGAGTGTGAATAAATATTATATTACAATATCATGATAAACCAACAATGAACCAAAACTACACGTCTTCACAGCAATTTTTCCTGTCAACCACTCTACTCTCTCCGTCCCGTTTGTCATAGAGAAACCATAACGTTCCGTATACCAAGTAAAGTATTTGTAAATAATAATTTTAAAGTACTAGGATCACATAAATCTAAAGAGGTGAAACTTCTATAAATTTTCAAGTAGGTACTGATGACGGCAAACTTCACGAATACTTACAAATCACTTTAAATAGTAGTGCACTGCTCGGATGTATGTTTTTCACTTCACCTTAAAGTCGAACCTCTTGGAAGAAAACTTCCACGAGGTCCTACTAGCAGAACCAACAGTAGAACCTCTTGGAACAAAGGCATCGGTCTACTGTTGGGCATTTTCTCTCCTGGATGGATTTATTGCCAGCAGAAAATCTGTTGAAACGGAAATAAAGGAATAACAGCCACACGGCTAGTTAAACCTAAGTATATCTGGTATAAAATTACGAAAAAAAAATTTTTTTTTACAGAACTAGTTTTTCCAAGCAGCGGACGCGTTAATCAGCCAACCTGCCGCCCACTACGACATGGAAGCAACAAAAACAATGCCAAGATCGATTCGTAGAATTTGTTTACCAGGCTGGTGAGTACATACTTATTATTACACTACACTATGGTTTGGGTTTCCATCACGCTTAGAAGCCGTGTTGCTCTAAGCCATCACGCGTCCTGTAATCCTGTAAGGGGCATTTTTTGCCCGTGACACTACTGTGTGACACTACCAGTAGTGTCATGGGTTATTTTTCTTTCCTGTGACTCTACCGGTAGTGCCATGGGTAAAACTATATCTCCTGACACTATACTCTGATGCCAGTTACTGTGGTCACAGAAAATTTGATTTCCGGTGGCACTATGGGGGTTTTATCGTGAAATTCTAATAATTTAAGTTAAGAGCCGAAGCCCAATCTGAAACCAAAACCGAGAACCTCAGTACTGTCATGGGTAATGAGTTTACTCACGGGAAATTTTGATATCTGAATCTAATCAGCCAATGAGAGAAGTAGAGTCAAAGTAAAGAAAAATTACCCATGACACTACTGATAGTGCCACGGGCAACGAAGGGTTAAGGATCCTTCACATGCACATGCCCGGCCTACAGTCGTATGGAGAGAGGCGTGGCCTCCCGCGGCCTTGCGGCCAAATCTTATCTCTCTGGGCATGTGTGGAGGATTCATTAGGTGTGGAGAATACTCGTGGCCAATTTTCTCTTTTCTTATTAGGTACCTCCGAATCAATTATTATTTATATGTTATAATACTACTACTACTACTACTACTACGTACCTACGTACTAGAGAAAACGACTCATCGCCAGCTAGCTTCTCAGGCGGGACTCGAACCCACAACCTTAGGAATCTGGTCATTCGAACCCACAACCTTAGGAATCTGGTCATTGGGCCGGTCGAATTTTTCATAGATGTTATTCAACCTACTTAAAACGCTTGGAAAATTGTTTCAATAAATACATTGAAATCAAACACTATGTGAAATTCGCGCGTTTATTATATGTTTTCTCTAGGTTTTCTTGTTCTAGTGACTACGGCACCTGAAACGAGGCAAAATTTCAAAATACCAGTTTTTCCGATCTGTTACCTCAAAGAACCCACCATGCCTGCCTAGCATGACCGATTTATATCGCGTGATATAGCGTTTTATCACGTTTAACTGTCAAAAAGACATAGGAGTTTGACAGTTGAGTGTCGAAAAAATGGCTATATCACGCGATATAAATCGGTCATGCTAGGCAGACTGAGGTGAATTCTGGGTAACTTACGTGTTAACTTACGTTACTCTGAGAATTCTCTAAGGTCTCTCCACACTCACGCACGATTCGCGCGCGAAGCCGCGAAGCATGATTCGATTCGAATCCTTATCGGTTCCACACATGGTGGTCGGATTCGCAAAAGGTATGATTCTCTGATGGAGCTTCGCGCGCAAATCGCGCGGGAGTGTCGAGAGGCCTCTAGGCTAGCTCCCTCTCTAGGTTAGGGTTATACAATCACCTCAGGGTGGGTTCTTTGGGGTAACAGATTGGAATTACCGAAGATGTCTTGACAAAGCCTCGCCTTTTATTTAACCTTTAACAAAAAAATAAAACATGAAAAATTCAAAGCATTTTTTATATTAAAAAAATACATAAATTGACAATTATCAGAACTTATTAAATAAAAATCGCATCACATAAGTAATTAAAATAAAACAATTATACCTACTCTTACATTGAGAACAAAAAAACATTAATTAAAATACAATCATGTAACATAATTAAAAATAAACGAATACTCTTACATTGGAAATAAACATAAATAATTTTAGTGTCTCCGAAATTGTTTTGTTTATCACGAAATTGAAAAATGAACACGTATTTAATTAATAAACGTCTAAAGGTGTCTTCACACGGTCGCTTTCCAGTTCCCTTCACTTCCATCTAACGCATGCCTCAAGGCATAATAGCGCACGTAGATCGTGCGGTTTCCCTATCTTGCGCATTCAACAGAGGGATGCCTCAAGGCATGCAATGGAGCATGCCCTATCTTCTCAAAAAAACGACAAATATATGGCAAGAAGTCGAACGTAAAAGCGCTCTGTTTGCAGGCATTCACTATTGCATGCGTTTGACAAAAGTTGAAAGAGTAAAGCTAGGGTTTCCTAGGATGACGGTGCCGTCATATTACGGCCATAATTTAGCGGCGTAGAAAGTTGTCTATGAAAACAATATGGCGCGCCGTATTGTTCACATAGAAAACGTTCTACGCCGCTAAATTACGGCCGTAATATGACGGCACCGTCATCCGAAGAAACCCTAGCTTAAGCGCACAGTTTGGAGGCATTAAGTAAGTTGAATTGAAATTTGAAGCGACTCGGTGTAGACAGATCAAAACAGAACTTGGATCTAAAGCTTAACATTAGGGCCAAGACAGACGAAGTTTTTTTGCGACGCGACGTTGTTTGTAAAACGCGCGTCAGCTGCGTGTTGACGGCGGCGCGTGCAGTATTGTCGTCTTTGGGAACAAAATACCCAACGCGCATACTGCGCGTCTCATTTGCGTTTGATTTGATTAACGCGCGTCAACGGCGCGCGCGGCGCCGCATCTCTAGTATAATAATGTACTCTATGGCGCCGCATAAAAACATCGTCTTGCTATCATGATTACAATTTTCTTGGAATACTTACTAATATTAATAATAAGTCTGAGGGCCTACTCTATAAAATTGTAATAATTGGACCATATCCGTCGTTTACATTAACAATAGTGTATTTATTTGACTTTTTTCCATTTAATTTTCATTACAATAAGCTTAATATTTAGGTATGTAGGTACTTACTAAAATATAGAGCATACCATACCATAGTCAATACCCTTTTTTGGACCTTATTTTTGAGATAATAATGTCGCGAAGCAAAACGACATTCGTGGTTCGTTTTTCAGAGTAAGCCCTCCGGACATTTCTTAGAAACCTATAATTTTCTCCTTTGGCTTGTAAGTGTTGAAGAAGTCTCTGTACTGGGGCACGATGACGGGGGTGGATCCCGGTAGCCCACAGTTGGTCATTGCAGTCGCCACGTACTCTTTGTCCAGGTTTTTGGTGGTGCACACATCTGTGAGAAATTCGTACCATTCTTCGAAGGTCAGCTCCGTTTTACTGAAAATTTTGTAAATGTGAATTAATATAAAACAAAGGAGACTCGTTTTATGCTGAAGTTGTATACTTTTTTTATTTTTTTCTGTGATTGAAATAAATTAAAAAATATTTTTAGATTTTTCTGTGATTGACTATCACATATTAAAAAATGATATCTGTGACAGTGACTCCATCTGACTCGCTCACAGTCACGACCCGCGAGCAAAAAGACAAAAATGGTGTCAGATTGACCACAAACTCGGGTCGGCACCCCCTTTTAATATACTATATCTATGGTCGGCACGGAGTTACGCCAATTTTGAAACGGGTTGACTAGAGTTGGAATTAAACCGAGTTGGCCCATCGCTACCACAGACATACCAGTACTTCCACCAGGCGAGGCCCGTGTCGGTCATGGTGAGTTTCCTGTCTTCCAGGATCTTGCTCTGGCGCATCCAGTAGTCTGACCGATAAAGGGTCATCGTTGTGCCATCTCGCTTCGAGTCGAACAACTTGGTGAACGAGACAAACTGGCTGTCTAATGTAGCTTCCTCTTCATCCATTTCTTTTTTTCAACTATGAAAAGTGCAAATAGACGAAAGTTTATTTTATTTTATATTTAACATTGGTGACAGCCTTTCTTATGGTCGATAAGAAGGATGTACAATAAGCCAGCACCATGCGAACCCATTGCAGATTGGTGGATGGATTAGATCGCTGGACTGGATTGCTTACTGGAATCAGTGAACGGGACATAATGTTTGTTTTAGAAGAAAAAGTAAAAATTAATACGCTTAGGCCACTTGCCCAGGCTGATAGTCACTTTAGTTGAGATAACTGTTGCAAAGTAAATTGATAATTCAATTATGTAATTTTCTAAGGGTGCCTACGTAGGTACTGCCATAGGAATAAAGAAGAACAAAACTACATTTTTTTCACCATGTGATACTGCGGCACGCTTACAGTTGAACTGTTTGCGCGTATACCATAAGAATAATTTATTGTTATGCGTACGATGAGTACAGAACTAGAATCCCCTTTAAAATCATCAAGCTGATAAGAGCGCCACGTGGCGTCGCTTTAAAGATTCTGAATAACGAAAAGACGTTCAAGTGCCCGCCCCGAGACTTGTTCCACATAAGTCCGCTTAATTTGATTTAAAAATAGTTAGTCCGCTGAATTTGGTTTAATAATATTCACGTTTTTTTGCTTATATAGAAGTAACAAGCTTCCGTCCGTGACTTCGTCCGCATGGACATTCGGGTACTTTTGGCCGGGTTAATCCAGGCTATTAACCATTTTTTCGCTAAATGGCCGATTCTATTTTACTCTATCCATTCGCTGCCCGTGGTGCAATTTTTTGTCCGTAGTTCTATCAATAGGACTTTAACAAAAACAATATCATTATTTTGTATGGGTAATAGATCTGTGTGCCTTTCATCCAAATCCGTTTAGCCGTTTTTGCGTGAACTGATGAGATGAGTAGATACCTAACAAACATTCAAATTTTCACAATATAATGTGTATAATATAGTAAATAGTATGATAATAATCCCAGATTACGAAACTTCTAAACGACAAAATACTTACCTACTTAAGTATATTTTTTTACTTATTTACTTACTTACATGCTTATATTAGACTTGTGGTCGTATTATTTAATACACACAATGAAAATGCGACAAATTAATATCTTTTGTACTTATAGTCCAATAAATCCAGGTCACTTGTCTCTACCACGCACCGTTTAGAAGATATCAGTGAAAACCCCAAAAGTGAGGCCTCGCTCCCCACTTCGGCTCACCTCCTAGACGAGAGGACTTTTAGTACCTATGTTCACACCCTAAGTAGGTACCATAAACAAGTTTCTGAAGAAATCGCGTATGTATTCGCTCACGCACTCTACACTCCCTTTTGGGCTATTCGTTGAGTGGGTTAGTAGCTCAGAAAGAGCTACTAATTATTGCGGCCTAGTAACATACCTATGACAAGAAAATAACAACAGTTGCCTAAAGGATGTTATTTCCGAACGCGAACGAGAATCTGAGTAAAAGTCAAAACGGTACAATGATAACCATAGCAACCGTTTTCAATGTAGGTACATGTTACAAAAATAACCAATATTTGCTATATCTATGAATATTTGACGTTTATTCGCTCCGTGTGAACTCGATCTTGTTATTTCCCGTCGAGAGTAGAGGGGATCCATAGACCTCTACAGAGCATCGATTCATTGGCAACAGTGTGGGGTGCCGTAGAACCAAAGAGGAACAAACCTCTATCGACGACTGACCTTGCTTCATGCTCTCAGCCGATCCTTCGGATACTGATGTTTCTACCTATTTTCGGTTGTCTGTTCCCAAAATTTAAAACCAATAATAATCTAATTGAAACTTATCGTAGGAAAAGTAGTCGGTCATCTCATAGTAAAAATTTTGAGAATCAGCTGTAAGTAATTTAATAATTTGACTTGTTTGCAAAAAAAATTGATAAAAATACCTAAGAATATCAAAAGTTTCAAGTGAAAAAAATGTTACATTGTGTAAATTATATTATTTCTCACAAACTGTAAAATATATGCAAACTTTTTTGAACATAATTACATCCATGTGTAATTGCCGTCTAAAAATCTATCAAAAGACCAAAATTAAGCTCAATCTAAGGTGCATGTGTGCCACAGAATAAACAGGTACTACTATAACTCACTATAAAAGTGGAATAAGAAAACTTTAGAATAATAACACCTAGAAGCCGTGTCCTCGATGCAAAGTGAGGCAACCAATAATAAGCCAGAATGGCTTAATTTTCAGATTTATATCCTTCATACGTTACCTAATCGTAACTCAAATCCAATAATATAGTAACCAATGTAATAAATGTAGGAAAATTGAAACTGTTTTGTACTCATTCGGTATGATTTGGTAATAATGGAGACTGTTTTAGTTGCCTTACTTTTGACAGTGCGCTTTGTAGAGAACTATCGTTCTAGGTGTTATTATTCTAAGAAGAAAACAAACAAAGTACTTACAATATCACCTTGGAAGTGTATCATATCATAACATAAACAAGGTTCTTCTCAGCTACACAATATGATAACGTTTGGGGTCTTTTGTAATACCACATCCCAATTACGCGACAGCATCTAGGAGAGTTTCTCTACGTGTCTGACCTCTCAAGAGACGTAACTAACTCCTATAATAAGAATAGGCTGTTCAAAATAACTTTCGCATAATCTCATAACACTTCGCATCTATTAATAAAACATACGCGCCTACTTACTACTACTATTGAAATACTCTTATGTCTAACTTTATATTTTTGTTTACCCATAAAAATATGAAAAGATAGAACAGTGATTTATTTTATAAATATTTATACTAGTTGAATTGTTGTTTTGTTTGTGAAAACTCTAATTTTTTACTTCTGCGAGCACTTTTAATTAAAACGAAACACTATAACAGGTGAAATTTTGACATTTATTTATCTCATATTATCAGAAATGTATACAGGAGGGAATTTCCATATCCGTAAGTCCGTAAGTAGGTATTAATAGTAATGGGACTAGGTACGAGAAACAGTTCATTCTCGTGGTCGCGTTATTGAGACGAGGTAGAGAACAGGGGCTCTACCGGCTAACTTTTCGAACTTCGGAAGGTCTGCCGAGCTTCAACTTAAAACAGATAAATAAAAGTAAGGAATTTCGTATTGTACTATTTGCCGAAACTATTTGATAATATCGATGTTCCTGTGACATCATGAATTGTGATTCGCCATTTTGGCCCGATTGGGGCTCGATTTATCCGTTTTAATTTTAAGCCCGGCAGACTTGTCGAAGTTCGAGGCGTTAGCCGGTACGGCCCCATGGTTGTTTTTCGATGCAATAATAAGAAATACTGACTGAAATTGAATTAGCGACATTTACTTTGCGCCCCTAGGTCACTAAATACAAATTCTAGAAAGACATAAAGACATAAAAAGACATAAATACGGTTTAACGTGTCAGAAGTACCAGTTTAAAACGTCTCTAAAATATTTTTCTCAATACTGCCCGGCCATTTTTGTTGCCCTTTTGCATAAGGGTATAGTTAAGGTATCCCCAAAGAAAGACCACTACTGTATCTCTATTTGGATAAGGGTTAAGATACCACTTCCCATACAAACGTTTTTCCAAAATAAATTCATTTTAACCATTTTTTTAAACCAATTAATTCCGTATAATTGAAATTATTTGAAATATACAGATTATTACAGAAACGAGATGAGCTATGTCGAATCAAGATCTTGAAAAATAATACCCAAGTGATTACCTACCTAGTGAAAACATGCTATGAGCAAACGCTATCGATATTGCCAATGGCTACCTTTTGGCCTAGTGGGGGGGGGCAGCCGCCTCCTCAACGAGTACCTCTTCAAATGTTCTAAAGGCGAAAATGCGAACGCGGCACGGAAACACTCCTAACGATTTTTTGTGGAGCTTGTATAAAAGTTGACCTAAACCAAATATTTATTTTACCTGCTTTAGACAACATAAAGTTGAAAATAATACCTAAATAATCAAAAAGTTGAACGTAACACGAAATTTCTATATTTGTGGGAAAATGATTCTTATGGTATAAATGATAAATAAACCTAACCTAACATCATTAAGTAGGTACTTAATAGTTTCACAAATTAAGCGAATTTCATCATGAGTCTTTTTATTGACGCCACTGCTGGACATGCGTCTTCCTTAAGGCGCTGTAGGTAGTGAAACTAGCGCCGCCACTACATTTATTTTTATTACTCGTAAACCAAGTCAATATTAAAAAAAACCTCATGTAATAATCTCTTGAATTGTCTCTAATATTTTTTGAATAACTCTTCTACAGTTTTAATTCATTCTGTAAGTTTTAAAATACATTTTAGCTCAAAGTGGCCACTTTTGGAAATTATGGATTTTAAAACTTACAGAATGAATGATAACTGTTGAAGAGTTATTCAAAAAATATTAGAGACAATAAAATTTAAGAGATTATTACATGAGCTTTTTTAAATATTGGCTTGGTTTACGAGTAATAAAAATAAATGTAGTGGCGCCGCTAGTTTCACTACCACCGCGCCTTAAGGTACCTATTATACAAGCGACCGACCGCAACTTTTTTCTGGATGATGTGTGTCCTATATCCTTCTCTGTACCCCAGCTGACCACGTGTAAGTATGCAATCATCAGTTGAGTACATAGTTGAGACGTGAAGGCGTAACAAACTTACTATCGCATTTATTAACATTAAGTTTAGCAATGATTATATTTATATTATAGGCCTCATGCTGGGGCCACACTCTAATAATATAATAATAATAATAATAATAATAAAAAGCATTTATTTTCTCTTTTACATTAGTAGCTTAGGATAAAGTTTTATAACTAATAATTAGATAGTTATATATTTATAGAAGATAATTATTATGGTGCTAATTTTCATTGTACCTATACGCATAAGGTTCACCAATTCGAAATATCAACAGCGTTAGGAGGATAGGCCCATAACCCATCGTCTATGCCCAATGTATAGATTGGTAGGTGTTGCGGTGGCTGATGGGCAACAGCTGCAAATGCCTTCCAAAGCACAGCGGAGGAATTAAAGAATACAGAGGCCAGACTGACAAAATTCTCTGTATTAGGAGCTAGTTTTCTCAAAAACTATGTTTTTGAAAAAAATAATGTTTTCGTGATAGTAGTAAATATAATTTTATTAGTAGTATCATGTCATAATTTTTAAGTTGAAAGTAAGGTTTTAAAAACAAACCCGAAAGCAATCTAATAAAAACGTGTTAAAAATCAAGAAAAACCTCAATTTAATCTCAGCTTTAACGTAAAGCTTTTAGTTCGATAATACTTCGAACGTTCTGCAATTTCTGGCATTAGGTAAAACCTTAATACATTTTAGGCTACCCTTGCTCTAAGAGGCTACCCTGGGGCACAGTATACATCTAAGTACTACGTCCAAGCTACCCAACAGAATAAGATTCTTGTAGGTACCCAACCGACGACCGATTCTAGTTTTTTTTTCTTGACCGCCATAATCACACATCGAATCCATTAAATTACTACGCCTTCAAGTTCTTTAAATGTATAGGCAATAGTAACGAATGCGGGAAAAGTTAAAATCTTTACACTTTGAAGAATTAAACAAAACATAATATAAATCAGTTTATGTTATTTTTTGCCAAAGTATAACGCCTAAGCTTGGATTACAAAGGTTATCGTTTGATTATTAAAAATAACCAAAGTGCCTTATGTATAGAATGGGGTTGGTAAACTTTTCCAAAACTGTTGTGAATTATATATTTTCTGGTAGCTTTTGGCTTTGGAGTCAGAAATAACAAATTGCGGAATTTTAAAATGCTTCATTTTAATTTAAATAAAAATTTAAATTTTTAATTTACAGCATAGTACAATAAATCACTATTACGGCTGTATGCGTAGGTTATGCCTTTGCTCCAAAGACTTTCTATGTTGTTGCTCAAAACAAAAAAAACAAAGGTATGATTACTCTTTGTCACTGTCTGTCAAATCTGTCAATCAGTTTTTTAAATCAGTAAGTGCAAAGGAACTTCGTGTTCAGCCGTATATTTGATATTTTATCGCGATAATAATATAAAAAAATATATTTAGTTAACAAGGTAAAATAAAAAAATCATAATATTATTTTCTTTATTCTTCAAACTTGTGCTATCAAAAAAAAATATAAAACAATTCTCTTCGAAAAAGTTTACCAACCCCATTGCGATATTATTGTACCCTTTCATTATTTATACTATGTATTTTATTATAATTTGATAGCTTCGTTAGCTTTAGAGCATTCAACAAATTGGTTGAAAGTTTTATGTTTTTTAAAAACAAATAAAACAACTAATAAGTAGGTATCTATACTGTGCAAATAATATACGCAGTCCTTATTTATTTTTCGAATATTGGCCATATGGCCAGAAATGTTTTGATTGTTAAAATTTTGGAACTTTTGAGTTTTCTAAAAATAAAAAACAAAATTTGCTTTGCACCGTCAACAAAAAAGTTTTGTTACATTTTTAAGAATTTTTCAAAACGGTTTAATTTCAAAATACTTAGGTACCTATGTTTTATTTGCATATCCCCGCCATTTGAAAAACTTTGTAATATCATTGGAAAAACTTGCTCGACTGAAAAATTATATATAGTTATTGAACCCGCTCACAAAATTTCACGAGAATCGGTTGAGTACCTAATGCGTCCTGTAGTGGAGAACAAACGGACAGGCGGATACGAAAGAATTTTTGCCCAAGCTGAAGCCATAGAGTACATTGCTGAAGCAGAGACGCTTCTCAGTCGCTCGGTCAATAATATTGTTGCCATGGTGTACAATATGTTTCAGCCTTAAGTTATCAGCTTAACATTATAAGAACTTACCAGAACGAGAAAAGGAAGACGGATGGAAAGATCAAGAAATTAAATTTCACTTTTTATAGCAAGTTTATACAAATTGTTTTGAGTTTTGACATAATAATTACGACATAGCAACCGTAGCAAACATTCGTAACTAGGGCAACAGGCAACCAATTTTTAGGGTTCCGTAGCCAAAATGGCGAAATACGGAACCCTTATACACGGTGACATGGAAATTCGACCTATTCCTTGAACCCTTTCATATACTTTTATATATGTTATACTAGAGCTCATTAGCAACAAAATAAGCCCAGTAAACCAGGGGTCAAATTGGATGGTCACTGAGCTATAATGGTTCTTCGATTTTTAAGAATTTTTTTGACTTGTTACCTAAAACCATAAATTATGAATAAACTACTCCACTCTGAACATTGAATTGATATTTGTCTAAAAGCTGCGAAATAGGTGATCAGTTAAAAAAAATCTGGCCCAAAACATTTATAATCTCAGAAATAAAAGGTCTTTAGTAGCAATAACTTTTATTTTCTGTATTTTTCCCAAAAATCGCCGTAAGTTATTGAAAAAAAGTTGTATGAAAGTTGGCGTAAAAATTAGTAAAATAACATACTAGATGTAGCTTTCCAAAAAGGTATAAATGTTATTAACTTTCCCAGCTGATTTAAAAAAAACAGCAAAATAGCGCTCTAGGTCAAACATAAAATAAAAATACTTTTCAATACAGTTGCTCGAAAATGAAAGTTTACGATGACAGTCGAGCGTGCGGAAAGTTGATTTTACCGCACGCCGTGCGTTTTTGTTTACGGAGTAGTACAGCGTGCGGAAAGTTGATTTTACCGCACGCCGGCGCCGTGCGTTTTTGTTTACGAACGTTTTTTTTTATTTCTACTAGCTTCCGCCCGCGACTTCATCGGCGTGGACAGTAGAAAAATATTGCAACCAGTTTAAAATGACCCCTTTAGTGTATGAAAGCTAGTACTACGGAGAGTTCAAGCTGTTTCCCTGGTTCCACCCACCTGAATTTGATGAAACATAGCTTAGATTTTAAGTTGGACCTCAATCTACTAAATTGTGTAAAATCCATCAAAATTCGTTTAGCGGTTTTTGCGTAATTCGCGCACAAATATTTAGAATTTACAGTTTTATTACATGAATAAATTACAATTTCAGCAGTACCTATAATGTTTTCTCGCAAATGTATTGAAAAACGTAGTATGGCACACGGTTGTTAAGGTTTTTTAAAACCTCCTTACCAACCTTGTATCATAAAATAACTTTTTTCTCATTACGATATAGGGCAAATCCAAGAAGTAGGCAGTGCCTTGATATTTAAAAAAAACAACGATATTTTCTCACACATTTTCCATGATTAAAATGCACTCTATGGTGATCGATGACATTAGTGCGATTAGTTTGCAGGGTTGCGTTTAGAGGCTTAGAGTGCGGTTGTTTGGTTTTTGGCTTCGGTTCGGAACGACCAAGAACTTTAAATGTCATTAATAGTACAAATTCTTTGTTTTCCATTTGGAATGCGAATAATTTAAACTTTCCTTTATTCTAAATGAAATAAAATCTGTTTCTGAGGAGCTACCATGAATATTTAAAAAAAATTGAAACAAAAACATCAAAATACAAAATAATGTCAAATGGCATTGACATTTTTACTGTAGACAAACGTCAGCGTTTTTCAACCACCGATTTTGATGCAACGCTCTGACGTTTGAAACGGGAAAGCTGTTACAACCGGAAGTCACGCTCTAATGTTTGGAACGCCGTTAGTGCATTCGGTTGCACTCGGAGCGTAGGTTCTGAACGCAACCCAGTGCACTCATCTCATTATTTTTTTTCTAATGGAATGCGCGCCATTTTTAGAGCTTTACAAAAATGTTTTGATTTCAATTTTAACATTTTGTTGTAATGAATTTCGTAGGTTTTTTTAATTCTTGATTTAAAATGTGAAGAAAATTTGACTCTGCTCGATATTTTAGATGCAGCTAAGGAAATGACTTATTACAAGGTAATACCTAGCTAATACAAACAATGTCTCACTCTCTTTTCTAACGTTGATCTTTTATTTAGTAGGTTCAATCCTAAATGTATGAGTGTAGATAAAGTAGTGTATGAAACTGCACATAACTAGGTATTATGTGGCAGTATCATAAACTACTATTATTGATTAGTTTCTAAGCTAAAAAAAAATAATTTACAATGCAGGTGTTACAAACAATAGATTTTGTCTAAGCACACGATCAGTCGCCCACCCAATCCAACGAACTAGCCACAAAAGACCTGTATCTCGTGGATTAGAAAGCGAAGACAGTCTGATAGAGATTCTATGTGTAAACTATTTTATAATTTAGCATAAAAGAAACATAAAAAGGTATACAAAAATAGTTTATAAGAATTCCCAAACTAGAATAATTAGGTATTCTGTTTATTCGGGAATTCAAGCTTCAAGCGCCGCTACGCATGCACGCGCGTGTGTGTGTGTGTGTGTGTTTGTGTATGTTTGTGTATATTTGTGTGTGTGTATGTTTGTGTGTGTGTGGGTGTGTATGTGAGTGGGTGGGTGGGTGTGTTGTGAGTGCTTTTTCTTTTAATAACACATGTGCGAGTGTACTGTCATGAGAGTGTGTGTTTGATTGTGTACAAGTTACTTACTAATGCAAAAGCAATTTAGAAAAGCCAAATTAAAACAATTAATTTTTAATTTATTTGTCATAAATTATCATTTAGGTAGGGGTAATCTGTAAATCCTCTGTTTCCGCGTACGTTAGGGTCCCTAGCCAATTTTGGATCTTGCATTTAGCTACCCGTTTCGTACAAGAGTATATTTTCAATACTTTGTTGGCTTTGTTGTAAACATAGTGTTACTCTACCGACACTGTAAATAAAAAATAATGTAAATTGATAAAGTTTAACACAAAAATAACCGACCAAGTGCGAGTCGGACTCGCGCACGAAGGTTTCCGTTCCGTACCAAAAACCGTAAAAAACACGTTTGTTGTATTGGAGTCCCACTCAATTTTTTTTATTCTGTTTTTAGTATTTGTTGTTATAGCGGCAACAGAGATACATCATCTGTGCAAATTTGAACTGTCCAGCTATCACGGTTCATGAGATACAACCTTCCAAGTCCTTCACTTGACCCCAGAGATAAAAGTTCATTGAAGAGTTGAGGGAGAGAATTTTGGCAGCTGCCGAACAAATAAATACCTCACTTTCAACGCGAGTGACGGTGAACGAAGTACGTCGTAGGCTCAGTGCCTGCATACGCAACAATGGTAGGCAGTTTAAACAGGATTTGAAGGGTAAAAAAACGGGACCCTATTACTAAGATTCCGCTGTCCGTCTGTCTGTCACCAGGCTGTATCTCGTGAGCCGTGATAGCTAGACAGTTGAAATTTTCAAAGATGATGTATCTCTGTTGCCGCTATAACAACAAATACTAAAAACAATACAAATAATTTGAGGAGCTCGGTGGTTTAGCGCCTGGCCCAGCGATTGCGGAAGTAAGCAACGTTCGCAAGGGTCGGTCATGGAATGGGTGACCAAAAATTTATTATCTCGAGCTCCTCCGTGCTTCGGAAGGCACGTTAACTGCATTTGCAGTCGTTAACACCCACCAATCCGCATTGGGCCCGCGTGGTGGGATATGGCTTATCCTCCTTACCACCCATAAGGAAGGCCTGTGCCCCAGCAGTGGGGACATCAAAAATGGCTGATGGATAAAATAAATTGAGTGGGGCTCCCATACAACAAACTTGATTTTTTTTTGCCCGTTTTTGGTACGGAACCCTTCGTGCGCGAGTCCGACTCGCTTCAATTCAAACTGGCTTTTTATATTCATAATCTACTGAATAGCAAAACATAATACTTAGTACAAAAATAAGAGTATCTTAACAAAGATTGTTTTTGTTGTTTTTTACAAAATCAGGAAAAGTGGAGATAATCGCCTTTGCTTCTATACCCCTCTTTCAAAATATTTCTGTTCCGGCAGTTAGATATTTAAACTATGAAAATTCCATCCCTTTTTTAGAGTACCTAAAGTAATAATTAATAATTATAACCAGGAAACGAATATTTCCCCTTCGTGCCAGTAGCAATGAGCTTTACGGACGAAAGCCGCGTTGCACTAAGTCAAGAATCTTATAATAATATGAATATAAGATTCTTGCTCTGTCAAGAACTTTTGTAGTTTGCGTCATAGATATAGTATATTAAAAGGGGGTTTGCGTAGTTTGTATACTTTGATATAATTTACTCTTTGTTTCCAAAGACAATTTAAATCTATTCATATTTCTAACACAGTGAGTAAATTTTGTTCTATGGTGACAGTCAAACATTATTTCAAAGAGTAGATTTTTATATGCATTATTTTATCCACTTTTTACACAAATAACCCGAATATCGTCGATCACCCATTAACATTCTATCAAAATCCGCAACAGTTCTAAAACAAACAATAAACCATGGGAGATGAGGAAGCTGCTACCCTTGACGGGCAGTTCTACGAGTTTTCTAAGCTACTTGACCACAAGAGATCAGGGACCACCATCACCTTGTACCGGTCCGACTACTGGATGCGGCAGGCGAACTTGTTGGATGACAGAAAAATAACTATGACAGATACGGGCATTATCTTCAACAAGTATAGGTAGGTCTATCCTACGAGTCTGACTAACGCAAAGTGGTTTCTATGTTCCCTCTTCGTTTGAGAGAAAAACACATAAGTTACGTTAACTAATTGTTTTTGTTCTTTTCTGCTGTGAGCTCACTGCCCAAATTCATGATAACAGGTCAACGGAAGAAGGTCACCCCACACCATAGGTTCAGCGTATCTTGCTGCTTTTTTACAGTTGCTAGGGACCAAAGTAAACCAGAGACAGAGTACACAAAGATTTAATTTAACTGGACTTGCTTGCAGGTGTTATTAAAAGCGGGATAAGCTTCTTGGAACTGAACTTAATTTATTTATTTATTTATTTATTAGTTCTGTACACACACAATTACAAACGGAAAAGAAATGGACAGAAGAATTGTACAAGGGCACAACTTATTTCACATAAGTGATTCCACCATCATCATTAAAACTATGCATGCTTTTTTTAACGATGGTGCACAGAAAACTGTGCACGCCTGTCGCAGGAACTCATTTTTAACCGAGTTAACTTCCATTTTTAACCGACTTCATAAAAAAGAGGAGGTTATCAAAACGTCGACTATATTATTTTTTTTACTTTTTTTTATACATGTATGTTTACTATAACTTCACCAGTTGTTAACCGATTTAAAGTTTTAGGTTTATTCAGGAGGTTTTTTAGATACAATTCTTAAGAATACAGTAGGAACTTACCCTCGTATCTATAGACTAGTAAGTAATGACAAATGACTCGAGTGAAACTTGCAATTTTCAAATGCTTCTAATTATTATATTCACACTAGAGGCCGCCCACGTGGTTCCCGTTCCCGTGGGAATATCGGGATAAAAAGACGTATTCTATGTTTTAATCTAGGCTATCTACTATCTGTGTGCCAAATTCCGTGCGTGATTTTTTTTATTTCTTTTATTTTATTTATTTTTGGCACGGTAACAAAATACAAATTAAAACATTCTATAATATTATCTTGGCTGTTGTACATTATTAAATTAGTATTTCGATAACAACCGAGCACAACATTCAAATAGGGTTTATCTTAGTTTAATTCAATACAACAGTTTTTGTGTTACCTACTTTACTAACTAAAGGTTGAGAGAAGAAAAAAAAATACATTTTAATAGATAGGTAGCTAATGAAATACAATAAGTTGTTAAAGTTAGCGCTTTTACAAAAGAAACTGATCAAAATTATCTGAACACTTGATACTTTTTATAAATGGTTTCAAGCTCTGATGAAAGATATCAAGGTCCTTACTTAGACAATTAAATTTTCGACACATTCGGATCAGTGGGCTATTAAGCGAAACATTATTTATGGCGAAAGGTATATGGAAAAGATGTTGTCTGCGGTTAGATTTAGATACAAACCTCAATGAAACATGTTGTAAGATGTCAGAATCAAGAGTAGAATTAACTATTTTATGCAATGTTGAGAGGTCACTTATATGCCGTCGCTTGTAAAGTGGTTCCAAATTAAACTCATTAAGCCTGTCGTCACTAGACCCATCCTAAAACTGAGATTTCGAATAAACCGTTTCTGTATCGACTCAGGCCTGTTTATATGGTTTTCGTAGCAGGGTGACCATATGACACAACAATATTCAAGAATACTTCTCACGAGAGAAGTATAAAGAATAATTAAACTTTTACTTCTACGGAACGGCTTGGTAACTCGATTCATAAAACCTAGGGTTTTCCTCGCTTTTAGGTGAATTGTGTCGTAATGGTATCTGAAAGAAAGTTTGGAGTCAAACCAAACACCCAGATCACGCACTATATCCACATGTTCAAGTGGGGTACTAAGCATTTTGTATGGAAAGACTATCACATTTCTTTTTTTGGGGAATTTGATGACTAGACATTTTTTTATGTTTAAAGACATATTATTAGAATCGCACCAGTTTACAAGAGTATTAATATCCGATTGGAGTTCAACACAATCCGTAACAGTTGTAATGTGCTAAAATATTTTCAAATCATCAGCAAAAGCCAGACATTCACAGTTAAACGAAGCGAGTAAATCATTTATAAAAACCAGAAACAGCAGAGGTCCCAGGTTCGATCCCTGAGGAACTCCGGACCCTGCAATAAATGATACGGATTCATGCCCTCCAACTGTCACAATTTGAGAACGATTTTCCAAATGATTGAGGAATAAACATCTTAACATCCAAACAGCCAAACCCACAAACTTTCACATTTATAATATTAGTAGGAAGTATAGGATGCAATTTATAGTAGGTACTTAAACTAACCCTAAATGCAGTTTTAGTGCAGTTTTGGTGCATTTAAGATTAATTATACTTATAAATTACATGACTATGAATATGATATTAGAAACACTTGCAAATGCAAGTGATGGAAGCAATTTCAAAAATATTAACAAACAATTTTTTATTTTTTATTTTAGTTCTTATTTGATTTAGTTCATGCAATTTTTTCATTTCAAAGGATGACACAACACTAAAAAAATAGGTAATACATCATCCTACATTTTGACTCTTATTTTTAACATTTCAGTAAAAGTGAAATCACTTTTGACGAATGGCTGGAATTCCTGGCGGATCTGTGTAACCAGAAGAAGTTAGACGAAGAGAAAATTAAGGAAACCCTAACAAACTGCGGTCTGCCGGGCCAGATTCCTGTTATCGTTCCACAGTATAGAAACTACTTCCTGACGTACAAACCGAAAGAGAAAACTTTAGCATACTAAGCAATCGAGGCGTGTGCAGCGCCACATCCGTCTAAGTTACAGAGCTGAACATCTGACTATGACACTTCAACCGAAAGTACGTCGCGTAAAAACTAATACGTAGTACGACCAACAGTTTCGCGGCTGAAGTATCAGTCCCGTACTTCCTGTAGGTGTAGCTCTACACTACTGCTAAAAGCCCGTTCACACTAGCCGGAGTGAGACCACAGTTTAAGTTGCCACATCTGTCTAAGTTACAGAGCTGAACATCTGACTATGATACGTCAACCGAAAGTACGTCGCGTAAAAACTACGTAGTACGACCAACAGTTTCGCGGTTGAAGTATCAGTCCCGTACTTCCTGTAGGTGTAGCTCTACACTACTGCTAAAAGCCCGTTCACACTAGCCGGAGTGAGACCACAGTTTAAGTTGCCACATCTGTCTAAATTACAGACCTGAACATCTGACTATGATACGTCAACCGAAAGTACGTCGCGTAAAAACTAAGTAGTACGACCAACAGTTTCGCGGCTGAAGTATCAGTCCCGTACTTCCTGTAGGTGTAGCTCTACACTACTGCTAAAAGCCCGTTCACACTAGCCGGAGTGAGACCACAGTTTAAGTTGCCAACGTGATCCTCGTGCATTAAGTATTTATCATTTAACCCATCTAGCTATACAATTTTAAACTTTTATAAAAACATAAAATGGTAGTGGATTTTTTCATTCATAGCTAAAGTACTCTAATTGTCCGCAAATTATTCAAATAAATATTGAAAAGCTTTTAAAGTAAACTTCATGAATTCTTTCTTATATAAAAACTGAATGGCTAAATTCAAAGGCAACTAACACTTGCCCTAAAATAGTACCTATTGTCAAAGTACTTCATTATAGTTTTTTTATTTAGTATGCGTTTACATATTATTAATAATTTGTGTAAAATATTTTTTATAATACAATAATTTTATTTTTAGTTAGTATTGGTTTACACACATATTTGTAACTAATTCTGTTATATTTGATAATGCTTTGTAATAAAATATATTACAAATTATCAATTATTGTATTTTATTGCTATATGGACATAATTTAATAGGAGGAAGGAGACTGATAGTTACAAGAATAATTGAAAACGACACTAACATGCTACGATCCTAACACGCTGCGCTCCTAACATGCTACGATCCTAACACGCTGCGCTCCTAACATGCTGCGATCCTAACATGCTACGATCGTAACATGCTGCGATCCAGATTTTTATACCTCAACAAAAAATGCTCATCAGGCTGAACAACTTTTGTAAAGGCGTCATTTTTATATTCCATATAGTTTAGTTGGACCATTATGATTCTGCATCAGGTGTTCCAGATCTTCGATTTTTATACCACAACAAAAAATGCTTATCAGGCTGAACAACTTTTGTTAAGGCGTTATTTTTATATTCCTTATAGTTTAGTTGGACCATTATGGTTCTGCATCAGGTGTTCCATTTTCCAAAATCAATGATACCCTAAACTATGCCCAGGCTTAACAGCTAAATAACAAAAAAGTTTTGTTCAAATCGGTGCAGTAGTTTAAAAGTTATGCGCGTACATACAAACAAACAAACAGACAATAATTCCAAAAACTATTGTTTTGGGTTCAGTATCATGTACCTACATAACATGTAGCAATTACTTTTTTGAAAAAATATTGAATGTACAAAATTGGACTTGTTACGATTTTATAATATGTATAGATTATTTCCCAGGTAGGTACCTACTTATAGTCAAAGACAAAAATGATTCAGATGTTGGGCGGAATGCGTGGACATCGGCTTCGTTGAGGGTCTTTTTACACCCATTATGGTTTTGATTTCAACTCGATACCTCCACGCGTTTCCGAGATAAAGGGTCTTGCTTGACAGATAGACAGACAGACAGACGGACAACAAAGTGATCCCATAAGGGTTCCGTTTTTTTCCCTTTTGAGGTACGAAACCCTAAAAATGAACGTAGTCGATCTTTAGATCGATCGGGGCTTAAGCCCCGTAATGGCACTCGAACCGTAAAATCTGCTATCAAGGGTACTTATTAGACGAAATCGAAACAAATTAGCAACGTTACATTATAATAACAACGATGTTTTCGTCTCGAGTAGCGATTAATTATCTATTCTCTACTCATACTTATGTTATTTATCGCGAAAACAATCAAAATTATGTTTTTGTTTTCAGCTCAAGTAGGTATTATGAACGTTTGTATTTTTTCAACTATACTATGCGTAGGTACCTATTATTATTTTGAGTGTAACACAAATATTAAATTTAAAAAAAAATGAAATTTATTAACAAATTAGTGTTTTATGATTATAAATGATTATAAATAAATAAGTAAGATAGGATATTAATGAATAAGAGAAAAACACAAAGTAATTTAAAACAAAACGACGGGAATCTAGGTACTTTATGAATAAAATTTTTCAGCATAGGTTTGATCGAACTATTTTTGTGATAAAAATCCAAACAATAGGGAATATGCATCAATATTTTTTTTATCAAAATCAAAAGTATCATGCGTGAGAAAATCAAGTGTAATAAAATAAAATAATAATGAAAAAAAAATATCGTTATTTTCCCCTGATTTCATCGTGTGATAAAACTAAAATAATACTTTTTTTATTTTTTTTTCTGTTCCATCATATTTTTTGTAAGTGTCCGCAGCGATCAAGCTCAAATTCATCAAAATCGGTGACGCATATTCCCTATTAGTGCGTCCAACGATGAAGATAGTTGTCTAACTCCAAAATAGTTGAATAGTACTCCATAAGTCACTGATTTTTTTTGAGCTTGATCGCTGCGGACACGTTTTAAAACATGATGAAACAGAAAAATAAAAAAAAAATATTTTAGTTTTATCACACAGGGGAAAATAAAAATAACAATATTTTTTTTTTTAATTTTCGGATATAATGCACCTTAACAGTCGGATAGAATATTGATAAGAAATGATATTTTGTAAGACATGATGTACTTAAACGCAATATTTAGGGATATATTTGAAAATTCTTGGCTAACTCTATATAATAATTTGCCTTAAACGTGACATAAGTGACGTCACAAATGTTGGCCGTTTTCTATAGAGCGTTTTCGGCGGGTGCTGATGCATGCTAACTTCGAGTAACTACATAATATATCACGAGAAAAAAACGCAAGAGATAAGTTTTAATATTACAGTTGGTTTTCTCACGAATTATACTTTTGATTATGATACAAAAAAATATGCATGTTTGCATTATGGATTATACATTATTATCATAAAAAAAACAAAATTTAAAAACAAAAACAGCTTGAAAATCAAATGACTCTAAAAAGCAAGAAATAATATTAAAATCACCAATACGCATATCAATTTCAATAAAAAAACGTTGGGGCTGGATGGAGGACAACTTTTTTTTTATTCTAAAATCCTCATCCGACTTCATTCAGATTTAGATCATAATGTACTCTATGATTTAGATGTCCACGGGCGACAGAACTATTACTATTGTAACTAATTTGCCAAAATTAAATGGACAATAATCGATGGAATTTAAAAGAAGTGGTGCTACTTATCGGAAAAAGGTGCAGAATAGTAATATTTGAGACACAACACCTGAAGATTTTATCTTATGCACGGAACTGATTAATACTGGGTACTGATAAATAATATAATTACTGCTTTTAGCACTTTTTAAAAAAAATGTATATCCTTATATAGTGGTGGTCACATAATTAAAGACACTGGAAGCATATTAAAATAATTACTCTTTATTATTATAGTTATTTTATCAGACTGCCATTGTAACTTGCAACACAATTTAAAAATATTTGTGTTGTTATTGTGTAATGTTAAAACGAAACATATTTACAAAAAAACTTGCCTTTTGATTGGTAAAATTTAATTATATGTATTTCATAAAATAGCAGAATATTAGCAGCTCATTAAAAAATTACATAAAATATGAGTAATATCTACCTACATTATCAGTAAAATTTGATTTACATATGAAATTACGCTTGTTATATGTAATCACCTTCAATGATATCAAAATTTTAATAAATATTCGCCTTAGTTGACAGTATAATAATTTGATTAATTTTGTTTTGGCATTAATTAAAATATATTCAATTTGCAAAAATTACATAATATATATATTATTTGAGTCAAATAAAAGTTGCGTATGAAGCAATTATTTGACAATTTAAAAGCCTATAAATTTGCTACTTCACAGCTTGTTATGCATCAGAGAGCGCTGTGTAAAGTGCGCCTAAACCAGCTGTATAGAAGCTTACATATACCATTATGTGATAACCACTGCAGACAAAAGTTGAACAATAAAAACGTTCTCATGACCCTTCGCTCCCACTAGTACACCCGGCTAGTTCAACCGTTGAACTAGTGCAACTTTTTTGTCTCAGTAGTTCACTTGTCTATAGGAGTTGAACTACTCTGCCGTGCCACACCAATCTCACCTATTAAAAAAAGAAAAAGACTACTTTTGGGAAAATGGCTTAGAAGTATTTTTCCTAGTTAAACTGGAAGTTAAACTGCGACTAAATGGTTGAACTCATTAAGGTGGATCTAACATTTTGCGTGTCAGAACACTGTGTTTTTATCAGTATTCGAACCTTCTTTAGATTCATGTGACCCTGGAACTTTAAATTTCAAATTATTGTTTACCACGTAGCTCCGGTCACCTTAGAGTAATTTATACTGGAGTGACTTCGGTGAAAAATACATTTATTAGTATAACCAGGAGAAAATATATTCTTATGCCGTGGTGCACGTTTTGTAATTTAAACAGTAGACGTGCAAATTTTCATGAATTTTTTATTTGTATGGCGCAGTATCAAGCGCCGTAGTACCTACTACTAGCGCCGCCAATACATTTATTTTTATTATTTGGTAACCAAGTCAATATTTAAAAAAAGCTAAGATCATGCCCTCCTAAATTGTGTCTAATATTTTTTTAATAACTCTTCAACAGTTTTAATTTTTTCTGTAAATTTTAAAATCCATTTTAGCTTAAAGTGGTCACTTTTGGCTAGAATGGATTTTAAAACTTAGTTGCAGTAGTTCAACTCGTGAACTACTGAGATAAAAAAGTTGCACTAGTTCAACGGTTGAACTAGCCGGGTGTACGGGTGTACTAGTGGGAGGCACCTGTAGGCTCGTGCCTATATGGCTTTTATATCAACTAAGTAGTTGTGCTACCAGGGTGTCTTGTTTACGTAAATCATGGAAATAATGAATGCGTCTCTGCGGACGCCTTTCGCTATCTTTGTGAGTTTTTTTCCCGACATTTTCAGACTATTGTTTTTTTACTTTTAACTGCACATACTTATTCAGTAAAAGGCTATTCCCACTTAATTTTTGGATATACTTAAAAATAAGAGATCTAATGCAGATTTGTTAAATTATATTAGTAGACATACACTACCTATTAGTTCTACAAAATTTATGAATGACTCCAACATGACTTTGTTGCAGGCGTGCCATACTGCGACCCATATTTTGACTCGTTCCTATGCTGGGGGCCCACTCCTGCGGGCCACACAACCTTCCAGAACTGCCCATCTGCCCGGCTGAGCGACCCAACGCGTATGTCTCTGGAAACTATACACGCACAGGCCCGGCCTGGAGGCGGGGATTCATGCTTCACACGTGAGATTTGGCAGGCCGGGCCTGGGCGTGTGTGACTTGTAACTTTAAACAGCCGAGTAACTAGTCAATAATCATGTTGTAGGTGTATGGTAACGATATAAGTATTGACGTTACTTATTTCTGATAAAGCTGATAAGATTCTACGCCCGTTCTTCTTGTTAGTTAAATAAGACTGGAACGGGTGGTAGGAAATATAGATTAGACATTTAATACCATTGAATTAGGTATTAAATTTAGTTGTAGTCCATTTAGCCCAGCCACATATTATGCTCACATTCGTATTGGTCGACACGAGCCGCGTGCGAGTGGCAGTATTTAAGGCTCCTATGCACTCAAGTGGCGCCCTCATCTTAATTAAATTTATTGCTCGTTAGGTAAATACATAATGTATAGTAAATTCACATTAT
Source organism: Agriphila straminella (assembly GCA_950108535.1). Taxonomy (NCBI): domain Eukaryota; kingdom Metazoa; phylum Arthropoda; class Insecta; order Lepidoptera; family Crambidae; genus Agriphila; species Agriphila straminella. The sequence continues at coordinate 20,726,471 of OX467303.1, read as the reverse complement.
ACTCGTACAGATTAAAGTTAAAGTTCTATAGATTATTTACAAACAATACCTCAGTAAAATATAATTCGTTGTAAGTAGGAGTAGGCAAAAGAGCAAAAGGTTACTACTAACTACTTCGTTATCGAACTATAATAGGTATTTTACTGGGGTTATTGTTTATAGATAAACCTAGGTATATCTTCTACCTATAAAGTAGTAACTACTTACATGCAGAAACAACTTGCATGGATATATTTATATTAATTTGTAATGATATTCTGTCAGAATCAGCGTTCCGGACGTGTGGTAGTAGCGGGCTGTGGCTGGGAAGGCGGGTGAACGAGTCGAGCGTGTCCGGGTGGACCAACTATACTCCGTGCTTCCCAAACGATGTGAAAATCCTATTAGACAAAGTTTCTGAAAATGAGAATTCTCAGGTACGCTCTTAAATCGTAGGGCATATTATTAAATTAAAAGTCAACGAAAAGCTTTTGGTCTATAAGTACTTTTTTCATTTTACATTAAGTTAGATCGGTTATAGTATAACCTAGGCATAACCGTTTTAACTTATATCTTCCATTGTGTTCTTTCGCGAAAAGCGAATAATATTCCGTACACTAAGCGCAGACTAATAGCGCTACTGAAAATAAAATCGACAGCTAACTAAGTACTTATGTTACAACTTACATACAACACATATGATATTATTTTGAATAAAAATTGTTACAAACATTCATTCAATGCTTCTCTCATGTGTCATTATGTCAATACGAAATGCAAATGCAATATATATGTCGTAGGATAATTGTACAAACAGGATTTTTACTAAAATCCTAGTATAATTGTAAAATACCGGATAATTAGAATCTAAGACAGATTTTTGCAATCGTCCGAGTAATGTTTAGGATGCATTTCCCATACAAAATCACTCTATCGATTTTTACACGCGTTATTTTTTACGATAGATGTTCATGCTACCAGTACTAATCATAATCTAATTAAAATTAATTTCTATGTTTGTTTCAGTTGAAGTTCGAGATAGCCCGAAATACTCGCATCTTAGAAATAATTGGCTTCACCATTTCTCTCGTCGCTTTGCTACTTTCTCTATTCATTTTCACGCACTTCAGGTAGGTATAGAAGAGTCAATGTTACAGTCGGTTACAATAATCAAATATTTGGAATAAGTATGTATACTTGTCTTTTTCTTAGAGCATCACGGCTTCTGGACGGAAGCCGTGTTGCTCTATGGTCTTTTATTTAAACATTTTTGCAAACGCGAACTGCCCGAAACCCTATACACAATTTGCCAAAACGCTTGTGAAATCTGCTACTGACGAATTATCTTTTTAACCGACTTCCAAAAAAGGAGGAGGTTCTATGTTCGTCTGTATATTATTTGTTTTTTTTTTATAACGCGATAGCTCGTGAAATGAAATCGGCTAAGTACAGCATAGAATGTTCCTTTAAAGCAATTTTAAAATTAGCTTAGTACTTATCTATAAAATGTTTCCGTTCATTTATATTTTCGTTTGTGAACTGAACCCTGGCCTCCACATAAAGGCTTAGTTAGTAAGTGTGGGGGGTAGGTACTAATAATATAATAATTATGTTTTTATAAACTGTGTTTTTGGATAATAAATATTACTTGGATACCCTACACTGCGTCAAAGAAAGTATACCTACACATGGCTGCGTGAAACTGGTTGCCTGCGTCGCTAGCGTCTCATTATACCTCTCTTATAGTTCCAGTACCCGATGATCATAAATTTACTTGACTTCAGGTCTCTAAGGAACAACCGGACCAGGATCCACAAGAACCTATTCAGCGCCATGGTCCTGCAGGTGGTGGTGCGCCTGGTCGTCTACATCGACCAGGAGTTTGTCCGCAGCGAGCTTGGCGACCAGTCGACGTTGGTGAACGCCTCTATACACGGAATCGATAACATGGTAAATTCATACTCATCATCGTAACTGAAGCACACTTTATCAGCTGAGCCATGAACGCTTCCTACATACATAAATAGCCTAACAACAATCTGCGTTGACATATTTATTTGATCCGCTAAATACAAAAAAAAAATACTGATTTTGATTACTGATTGTGCAACTTCAAACTCAAATATCTCAGTAAGTAGGTATATCACTTACGAGATTTTTTACTATTATTTTTTGTTAGTAAACTCTATCGATTGGCACTTATCAGAGGCGGCCAAAATCGTCATTTTTCAAAATGGCGGACAGGCTTGCAAAAAGGGCCTGATGCTCTTTGAACTTGGACACAAGAAAGACAGCTTCACTTTTTTAATCATAAAAGCATTGAGTGTAAAGCAATAATAGTTATTTATCCAACTATACTAGGTATAATGAGGGGTATTAAAACACCAATGATGGTTTATTACACAAGGCGAAGCCGAGTGTGACAATATTATCTAATTATGTACAGTTGCTTATAAGACATTATCTACACCCATTTTTTATTTATTTTTGGGGAACAAACTATATTTTAATACAATTGGATTATCTATACACTTGATATATTGTATCCTCTATAATGGTTTTGAGTTTGACTTTCCTCCCCCTCCTCGTCATTATATCTTCCGAAAGTGTGTTATAATGTTGTACTGAATTTCATAATGTAACACTTCGGGCGGCGCAGTGCAGCCTTCTCTCGCTCGGATATCGTATCGTAACGATGGCAGTAAGCTAACCTTTTCAGAACCCTTTACAGAGGATTTAATAGATAATTGAAAATGTTAAATCCCACAATTATAAATGTAACGCCATTCTTTTTCAGATTCCATGAACTGATTAGTTAACGCTTGAAATAATCATCCTCTATATTTACAAATGTACGCACAAGATGCGTTGTTTTTATACAAACAAGTGTAGCCATGGCATCAAACAAAATAATCTTTTCCGGAATAAGTATACATATTATACTACGTTTCCGATTTGATCATGGCATGCAAAGGGTGGAATGCAAAAGTTGGAAACAAAAAATACTGACCAATATATTTTCATGCGGATCTGAGATTGGAAAAAACGCAGAACAAAATGCAAGTAGGAATAAATGTCGACAGAAGATCAGTCACTTTTTGGAGTACTTTAGACTTTTCTCACACTACATAACTCAGTAGTCTGATTTACGTAACTGAAATCGTAGCGATACCGTAGCGATATAAAACAACAGCGTAGCGACACTGTAGCAACAGCGTAGCAACACCGTAGTAACAGCACAAGGTAAAAAAATGTGGTAACAGCGTAGCGACACCGGTAGCAACTAAACCATTGTTTCGGCGGTAGCTTTTTATAAATGTTGTCATAAAATCTTGGGATACTTGTGATTCCACATCTGTCGGACAATTGCAGACGTCAGCAGACGCAGTCCACGCAAGAATCGGAGCATTGAAAATGAATACAAAAATCAAATGCAAAATCCTATTATATTTTTAAAATTACCTAAGGTAGTACCTATTTATTTTTACGATTGTGATGACGAAAACCGTCCGCTGACTGCCTCGACGCGGCCGAAATATTTTTAACCGATTTTCAAAATTCCAACGAATGCACTTCTCGTCTGCTTCTGCATCTTATAACACTATAGCGGCCCGCCCCGGCTTCGCACGGGTGAAATATTGCACAACGGTAATCGTTGTAAGTCTTCCCTTGGAAACCAATGATCGGGATCAAAAGAAGCCTGTGTTAAGTATTCCTGACTATATTCTATCTCTGTGCCAAATTTCGTCTAAATCCGTTCACCCGTTCAGACGTGATTGAGTACATCATGAACAACATCCAAACATCAAAACTTTCACATTTATACAATTTTGTGTAAGGTAATAGAGCTGCACCCCGCGGTTTTACCCGCACAGTCTGTCGATTCTGTAACCAAACTCGCATCTCACTTCGAACCTCACTTCACTTCGCGTGAATTTTTTTATTAGAAATTAGCTAACTAAATGAGCTATTTTATCGATTGCAAAAATTTTAGGTTAGGTAAGTAGCTATCTAAAATCTTTTGTGATACAAAATGTTCTTATCGTTATCTTATTTATGATTTAAAATTCCCGTGCAGTGAAGTGAGATTCGAAGTGGGGTTCGAGTTTGGTTACAGAACCGACGACGCCCTGTTCACGATTCTGTATTAGGTAGGTGTAGGTAGGTACTTAATAAAATTTCTTAGCGGTTTTTAACAAAATAAGTATAACAATATTATGTAAAATTTTATATTCAGTAGTTATCTTCTTTATAAATCAACATCTATGTAGGTATGTTTATTTGTTTCCTATGCACTCCTAAACCATTCATCCACATCCGATAATGATGAAACTTTGGTGAATTGTTCTGCTTACGACTGAAAAGGCTCTTGACTAAAAAAAACGTGGCATTGCAACGCCGGGTGCAACTAATGTTGTACATTATTATCAGGCTCTCAATCTCAACACCACACTCAACACTTCTCTAACACATTTCTATCATGTCATCAGTACCCGTAGCACGAACAGCTATCGAAAAAAATAACGCGCTTAAAACTACTCGATAGAGTATTATCTATGGAAAATTTCATTTCGCTTTGCAGCGATAGATGGCGCTGTACAAATTTCCCATACAAAATTACCCTATCGAATGTTTATACGCGCGTTTGATAGCTGTTCTTGCTACGGGTACCTACTGATATTTGCCAGATTTGCCACGTTTTATTTGACAAATTATTCGTAAAATAGTGAAAATCGTGATAAAACCTTATACAACATGAAAGTCTTTTGGAAAATTACTGAAAATTAGAAACGTCAGCTCATGCGGTGACAACTTCTTCTTCTTATTTTTGTTATGGCAATCTACCTACTCCTCTTCAGGGAGTAATTTTTGCCAGTGTCAAGTGTTAAATAATTCAGTGGTATTGTTTCAGTTTACATTAAAATGCGAGTGCATCGCATTCCAATGCTGCTTGAAGCATTTGTCATCAAATATATCGATACAGTTTACTCGGTAAGTTCTGCCGAGGTAGCCACCACTACAATAAAAGTCTCAGCTTCACATAACCAAGATCGCACCTATTTCAATTAGTTATCCCACATATTGTTCAGTTGCGTAGACACTTGTACCACAAAACTGCACCAATTTTAAGACACAATACTATAAACAATTTGCAAATAATTAAAATAGCCACCGAACAGAATTCGACGAAATGTTGAATTTCGCAAAATCCCGTCTTAGTGAGCACCTACACCCTAAAAGGAACCCCCATGCAAAATTTGAGACTCTGTAGTTTCTGAGATTTCGTGATGAGTGAGTCAGTGATTTTCTCTTTTATATATATAGATTACCATGACAATCGGTCAATAATCATAGAAGCTACATCACATTTTTTCTTAAGTCGGTTTTTTTCCGAAAAAATTACAATTTAGTAAACAAACACCCCCCAAAAAATCCGAATTTTTCAAAATTCCAAAAAAGCTACCAGTAGATTTTTAAATTACAAACGTTTACACGTGTCTCGATAAATTCCTCAACTCTTGGTACTATTCCCATCTTGATCCTCCCAAAATCCTCGGAGATAATATTATCTCCGAGCGAACCTGGTTCGCATACGTATACACTACATATAACCAAAGTGAAAATAAAATGTTTGCTAGGGGCACTGTTCCAGGTTCGCGAACCTAAAGCTCGTATTATAGAATTAAACTCCAATTCAAATCTCTCCTTGAGTACAGTTAGAAAGGGATGGTGCTATTCATCGCATATAGCGCCATCCCTTTCTAACTGTACTCAAGCAGAGATCCGAGTTTGAGTTTGATTCTATAATACGAGCCTAAGTGAGTTCCCACCCTTACGTTGTACGGTCACAGAACAGAAAATAATATTATTAGTACCTTAACATCCCGATACTAAAGCGTCAATCGCTGATGTGATGCTAAAAGTATCGTGTCTTCCTGTGGTCCTAAGCTAATGAGCTAAATTATGGAATTCCCCTTTTACCTCATTTTACATAACGTACAATATGTAACATTATTTATTATTACGAATTCCTTAGTTTTATTACGTGACCATTGGCTAAGCTTTTATATCGGACCGTGGCATAAGGATATCCGAAAATGGAATCCAGGAATTGGTCCATGTGCTCACGTGGTGGTCTTGAAACTTTTACCAATATGGCTTTCCAACATTTCGTCTTTTCAACTTTACCTGTGATTATTACCTACACGGATATAGAGATGCGGTTTTTAATATTAATATCATAAGTGTACCTACTTTTTCGTCACTTATAAGGATATCACGTAGTTTTTTATATTTAAATTTAGCTTGTTTTTAAACAAAAAATTACACAATACAAGGAATGGTTATTTTGTAAGAACTCAATACTTACATAAAAAAATAGAGTTATAATATAAGTTATAACTTTATTATAAGCTATGGCAATCTTTGTTGCCCTTATTGGTAGTTTAATTTAACTTCAGACAACTCAACTAATTAAATTACTTAGAAAAAAAAAGTCTGCGAGGGTTGTTATTTTTGGATTCGTAATTACTATTGTTCGTAATTACCATTACCATGGTCAAAATCGAAGACTAGGAAACCTTTATTCAAATAATTGACAAAAGCTCCTTAATAGCTACTCAACAAAACAAAAGAAAAACAGTTGACACAAACAAAACAGGAGTCAAAGTCAAAGTCAAAATAAGCTTTCAAATAAACTAAATTATTAAGTACTTTTGAATCGTCTATATTTTCCTACCACCCGTTCCAGACTTTTTAGCTGACAAGAAGAACGGGCGCAAGAGAAAAAGATACCTGTCTTTACCTACAATGCGATTAATCTGACAATGTGCACGGGTCCTATGTATGTAACTTCACTCGTGAATGTTTAGTGTGCACAGGACTTACATCGCTCTGGCGTCGAGCGCTTTGCTATGGCTGTCGAATGAGTATGAGTGAGTAGTAAAAAGTGATTGACGAAAGCTGAAGGATTTCAATCATAGGTCCGATGGTGATGTTGGTCACACGCCGTGCTTGCACTATATAAGGTACTTGATACAAATAAGGCCTACCTAATTTGAAATGGCTATAATTCAATAAATATTTAAGGTTACTAACAAAAACATGGTTAATTAGCTTCTTTCATCCTTTAATTGTAGTAATTAAGTATTTTCCCTGTTGCATTTATTTATCTACGTTTTCTAGCACATAGGCCTTATCAAAACGTAGGCGTTATTTGTATCAAGTAAACCTTACTTAATTCACCCAGGTTTAGCTCAGGTGAATTAAGTCTACGACGGGTAATGATAACAAATTTTCTTTTTCAGCCGTACCTTTGCGAGCTCTCTTACGTGATGCTGGAATATGGTATATCGGTGATGTTCCTGTGGATGTTTATTGAAGGGCTATATTTGAATAACCTGGTGTCTACCAACGTACTCAAACACAATATATCACATTTTGTATACTTTTCTATCGGGTGGGGCCTGCCATTGGTCCTCACGATCATATGGGCTATTGTTACTGGCATGCATTACAAGAAGGAAGAAGTCAAAAAGTAAGCTATCACTTCCGTGAAGTTTTGAAATAAGTTTTAAAACCGACTTTTCTAATTACAGTAACGATTTTTTCTGTTTTTTCAGTCAACTCTTATTTGCTTTGTTTACTGTTAGGTCAGGGAAATACAATAGGTTTGTAAATATATGCATTTAACTAATTTACTGCTTATTAATAACTATTGCTTATTATATTAAGTTCGTTAAGATGGTAGTTCTTGCTACGCTGGCGCTGACGAGATTGTGACATTACCTACATATTTCTATTCCGACATGAAATGGTCACTAAAGTTTATTATCTTGGGCTTCATGCATATGGCACCTTTTCAGGGGCTTCATTCGCTCTTCATTTCTTACCTACATACATTGTTTTATTGCAGAATTAGAAATGATTCTAATAAGCTGTTTAAAACACAAGTTGTGCATAGGTACTGTGCATACATTACTGCGCGGCTATCTACTTACCTATACGAATTACTTACAAGACTCTTCACTACTGTAGGTATTCATAAGCCACATAATAGATGAGCCCATTTTCATGTTAAAATGGATCTAGTAGATGTTTGTAATGTCGTGTCTATCGATCGGCTATCCTATAATCATAACCATAGTTATTATCACAATTTAACATTATGCTATTGAATATACTTTGCCTGCAGAAGACTCAACTCAACTATAAAGAGTGATAGATTAATAACTGATTATGGTTGTCTTTAAGGCCGTGCCGCGTAGCAGGAATGTTAGCGAAGGAACAAAAACTAATCCATAATTATTTTCAGATGCTGGTATGGATACAACTTCGAACCTATATATTGGATTGTACAGGGACCGAGGCTTGCAGTGGTTATTGTAAGTACCTAATCTACTACTTGCGATTATTCGTTAGACACCACTTAGCAAAATAAAATAAAATGAACATGTTTCAATTCTATACAAATGCTTTAGAGGGTGGAAACACGCAAGAGATATGAATTTATAAAATGTCTACAGTATGGTAGACTAAAATGGTCACTTATGTAACCAATCTTACAAAAAATAGGTATTTCTTTTACGCCTTAGACAATTATAAATCGACATGAAGGAACTTAAGGAATCCTTGACCAAGATAAAAAGTATCATAAGGTGGGTGTACCATGGAAGGCCACCTTAACGTTTAAACAGATTTCACTGGTTTCCTGGACAATCAAATCATACTAAGTGTATAATAAGGATAAAGGGGTGTTTATTGATTAAAATAAACATCTGGAGAATACTTGATATTTGTAATAAATCATTATTAAATCTGAGTTTACTACAGTGCTTATAACCGGCCTTGCTAGGAACAGTGCTCAAAATAAGGCTAATTTCATAAATCAGTCATTGTGCTTAAAATTAACATTGTAACAATCAGATACAGTGGTTTTATATAAACTTCACCATAAACCCTTTTGTTACATGAATCAACAAACAACTTTGATAACATTTTGACCTAAAATTACATCACTAAACCACGGTTTACTAATGTTTTCCCTAATTTTAAATGCAATAATTTCATTTGCCATAATTGCAAATGCCATAAATTCATTAAACATAATGATTTATTTGCCATAAGTAACAAATGACATAAATTTATTTTCACTAATTTCATTGGTCATAAACAATCAAATGAAATATTGTTCTTATTACATAATTTTATTTGCCATACTCTTCATTTAAACTAATGTTATTATCCATAACAATGATTTTTTCATAATACTTACTTATTACAATATTTGGCAAAACAAACCTTGTTTTCTATAATTTCAGCACAGAAATAATGAAAGAAGCCAGCATAATTCATATTTATCAAAGAATTAATAAGATTTTGACCAATCAAGATAATTTATTTATTATACTAATAGAGAATTTTTGAGAGCTTTGGCATTGAATCTCAATTTAAAACGACAAAATTGTGGAACTAAAATAAAATTGTTTACTCATATTTGATTTGTCCATCAGCCATATTTAATGTCCCCTGTACTGCGGGGGTCTTCCATATGGGTGAATATATTTATTTATAAAATTATAATAAGCTTTATGATTATACGATTTAGGATTTTTTTAAATTTTTAATTTTTAAATATAATGAGCAGGTAAGCATGCAATTGCAATTGCATGCAATGCAAGCATGCATGCAGAATGCAAGCAGGCATGCAGCATGCAAGCAGGCATGCAGAATGCAAGCAGGCATGCAGCATGCAAGCAGGCATGCAGCATGCAAGCAGGCATGCAGCATGCAAGCAGGCATGCAGCATGCAAGCAGGCATGCAGCATGCAAGCAGGCAAGCAGCAAGCTATCAGGCATGCAGCATGCAACATGCACGCAAGCATTAGGGAGCTCCGCTGCGAGTGGTCAAAACACTAACCTAACCTAACCTACTGGTAGGTGCATTAAAAGTTTTTCTTCATAGCGGGGGGCCTCAGGCCCTCCGACCCCCCCGAGCAGGGGGGCCAGCCCCCCTGCACCCCCCGGCAAGCATTCTACATGCAAGCAGGTATGAAGCATACAAGCAGGCAAGCAGCACGGAAGCAAGCAAGCATACAGAATACATGCAAGCATGCAGCATGCAAGCAGGCATTCAGCATGCAACATGCATTATGGAGCTCCGCTGCGAGTGGTCGAAACACTAACATAACCTAACCTACCAGTAGTGGTGGTCGCATTAAAAGTTTTTATTTATAACCCCTAGGTACGTTTAGGTGAAGAGATACGTTATAAGTTATGTATATTATGTCAAATAATATTTATAGAAACTAATCATTATGACACTTGTTATTATGGCACCAAATTTTATGGCAAATGAAAAGTATGGCTAATGGATTGTTATGTCATACGTTGTTAGTATAAAAGCCATTATTACAAATGAATATTATGACCGAGGATCATTATGGCAAATGAAATTATTACAAATAAAATTATGATAAACGAAAGAATACCCTAAACCACACTAGAAAGTAAAAGTAAAACTCAGAATATAAACAAAGAACTAAGAAAAATCGTTTTGCTGAATATTATATCAGTGTCAGATACATGTGAACGCCTTTTTATTAAACTACTTATTATTTTTAGAAACACCAAATGACTGGCCTTACACGGCACGAATGGCCTTCCTAGGAACACAACCATTTTTACAGCTAAAATTAAATAAAACTACCAAATTTAAACGTCAGTAGTGTAGTGCAACTAGTATATATCAATTCAGAATAAAAAATCTGAAACAAAATGCCAGATTGATTAAAAACGTACAATTTGTTCCGGGTGAAAATTAGATCAACGGGGTCTCACAACACACTTCGACGAAGTGTGACGCACTTTACTGGCGTAGGTATTAGGTAATGGTGGCGCGACCAGTACCTACGGCGCCACATTTGTAGCTTTAGATTAGTTGGATCTTTGTGTCCATTAAGGAAGTTTTGAGATCATACGATTTTAACTGCCATTTTACGATGTTTTGCCTTACAAGAAGCATGGCCTTCCATGGTACACCCACCTTATGTTTAATGCAGGTTATAAACTATCGGTGTGCCAAATTTCATCCAAACCCGTGCAGCTGTTTAGGGGTAAAGATGTAACAAACACACACAAACTTTTGCATATATGTATACAAATATAGATATTATAGGCTAGTAGAATTAAAAAAAAATGCTGTTCGACATTTTTGCAATTGATCGACATACATTTGTGTTGTGTTGTGCCGTGGACAAGGGGTGACGACCACCATCATACATGCTTTTGACATTTTGCATAGGGCTGCCGCTGCTACCCTTGATGTGACAGCAAAAAAAATAACGTTAGTTAAAAAAATATTTAAGTACTAATATGACCATAGGATGCATTGGATACTTGTCCATCAGCCATTTTTAATGTCTCCACTCCTGGGGCACAGGCCTTCCTTATGGGTGGATAAGGAGGATATTGAATACTTACGAAAATATTTTGTATCGATTGTAAAACTAAAATTATTTTGCATATGATATGACAAAAATATTTTTGTATTTTGTTGGGAATTTATTATGATGTCAGAATGTTAACCATTTTTAGTACCTACCTGAGAGGTCACTATGAGCCAAACCTTTTCAAACCCCTACTTTATTTCTAACATTCCCTTTTCAACTCAAGTTCCAAAAAATTGGTGTCAGCCCTGATTTCACTTCGTACAGCACACATACATGTTTTCGAGTCCGATATCCATTACCTATTACTTATTAATAATTATGACGATTCAATCAGAACAAGAGTTCGTTTTATCCTACTGAAATGATGTAAAAGTTTGGATTTTTGTTACGCAAAAACAGTTGATCGAATTTGGATGAAAACTGGCACACAGATAGTTAATAACCTGTATTAGAATAAAGGATACTTTTTATCTAGATCAAAGGTTCCCTAGGGCTTTTTCGAATGTTCACGCGGACGATGAAAAACACTGGCTGCGGCTATTATGGCGTTATAGGTAGCTTAAAAATGCAATAACAGGTTTTTTCTTTCCAGATCAACTTTGTTTTTCAACTAAATATCCTAAGAGTTTTGGTTGTTAAACTCCGGACAAGTGAAAGTACAGAAGTAGCTAGAATCAGGTAAGTAACTTAATGCGTCTAAGTTTAGACGTGTGGGTAGGAAACTTTCTAAATTTCTAACAGGTAAAAAAAAGATTTTAAATAATTCCAAACAGGATCTGAAAAAGTTATAAGTACGTAAGTACTAAGTAAAACTTGGAAATGTTTTATTTCCTTGTTTTATACAGGACTTTGTAAAACATCAACAACCTCACAGGAGCGTCGTAAACAACAAAATGTTTTACGACTTTTCAGAAAACGGTCGCTGCGATGTGAATCTTGCGATCTGTTTGAGCTTGAGCTCTCTCACTTAATAATAACACACGGCTACAGGCATTGCAATTGCTTCGCCGTTAGTATTATTTTAGGTATATGTATAGGTACAGCGTGTTACAAAATAAGCTGTTTCATACAAAAAAAATGATAACGAAATATCAAAATACCTATCAGCTGATTTTTTTTTTCGCGATTTCAGAGTTGGTCCCATAATAAAAGTCGTTCAGTTTGATGGTCCCTATCTGCCATATTCGGCATTAGGGCAACTATTATATATTCTGTGATTAGGGGTTATTTTGTAACACGTTGTATCATGACTTCTGACTGATTAGAAATACATGGTCACATTTTTATCAACCCGGAAAATAGTGAAGATACAATCTTACAATATATTTCAAGGATAAAAACATAAGTACCTAGGTACTTAATGTTTGTTAATCCTGAAATAAAACGAAAACTTTGTTTTGTCGGTCCTAAGCCCATTAAAGTAGGAAGGGTTTTTTTATAAACTGATAACATGCGTCGGAATATGCGACGGACGATGCCATTTTGTTGTTATTCATCTTCTTGTCACTAACGGCCTTACCACAATAGTAGATTGTTATACAAGACGCTAAAATTACCCATTGCATACGAGGTATTTTTATTCCCGAGCTTTAGCGAGGGAATAAATAGAAACCGAGTTACAATGGGTTTTAGCGTCGTGTGTTACACTATACTTTTCACTACGACTGCGAGAAAATAAAATACAATATTAAATAGTTTATACCTACTTACTTCCGTAAACGAATCCACTCGTTTTTCTATCCTCCACTTCATAAACTTTTTGTACAATATTTAAATAAATGATTTGTGCTTGACGGCAGAAGATTAAAATTATTTCTTTCCTATTACAGTCACACAATTCAATCAGTTTGTAATTATAAAAAAAATCTAAAGATGTCGCGCCATGGTACATTTTCTTTAATTTCTGCTGTAGCAGCTAAGCAACACAAACACGCATTCTACGATTCACTCTGTACACAGAGTTTAAATAAGTCTATGATTTTACCGAAGAGATGCTTTTAGTTCCATTTTCAAAAATAAGAATGAGAAACTGGGGGCCTATTACGAAACTTGGTCACGATAGTCGTCCGTAGTTCGTCGGTTATAGTTATTACAAATATTTTCAATGTAGCTATCGTAGTCCATAGTCTATTGAACGAATAATGACGGATCCACTAGAGAGAAACTGTCAAATTTACGCAATCACTTTGCAATATCGCATACGCAAGTGCTTTTGTAATAAGAATCAATCAGAACGAAGCACGGACGCAGCCGCGTGTATCGCATTAAACTTTCCGTAATAGACCCCCAGTATTAAGTCGAGCGAGGTTTTATTCGTGATTATGAATAAAGACTTTTTCGTTTTAGTACGCTCATTGGCAATAGACAAACATTAAAAAAGAAAAAACTTTATCCCCTAGGGCTTATTCTGCTATTTTATCTCGACTCTTGTACGTTACAATGACGCACTTTTTGAGCAAGAGGAGTGAAAAATATTTTAAAACACTGTTTAATAAAAACACTGTTTAAATGTGATGCCGTCTCTTTCAAACAATATTGTCAAAAAAGTGACAGCATCACATTAAAACAGTGTTTTAGTTAAACACTTGTTAAACATTGTTTTGTGGTATGGCCGTAAGTGTCCAGTGAAAGGGGAGATTTTTGTAAGGAGGTTTTATTTTTATGTTCATATTTATCCCACTTAGTATTGAGACGGGAATAGGAAAGAGAATTTTCCTGGATGATAGAAAAATAATCGTGTATAGGTAACTATACTTTATCATACAGGTAGGTGTATCCAAGAATTCATGCCATCGCGACGTGTTACACTAATTGGCTAAGTGAAAGTCATTAGCTAATTTATGTATCAGATATCGCCTCTAATTAAAAACATAACCCTCTTGCAGTCGGGTAAAAGAGACTATGATAAAAACCTTAATGTAATTTCAGGAAAGCATTCCGTGCTGCGTTTGTCTTGTTGCCGTTATTGGGAATAACGAATGCTCTCGACATGTTGGAACCACCTCTCGATGGGAGCGTGTTTCGTTTCGCTTGCTGGAGCTACGTCACGCACTTCTTACGCTCCTTCCAGGGATTCTTTATTGCTCTGATATACTGCTTCTTGAATGCAGAGGTACGTATGAAAAAAAGTAAGACGCGGTCATCGGACTTCACCGTTCGATTTTACTTAATTTTGTACCTTAGGACGCTCTTCCAGTTTCCACTACGTATTCGGTTCGTGTTTGTTTTTAATCGACTTTAAAAAAAGGAGGAGGTTATCAAGTAGACTGTATTTTTTATTTTATTCATGTATGTTTTACAATAACTTCACCAGTTGTTAACCGATTTAAATAATTCATTTTTTATCTGAAAGAACGTTGTGATCAGGTGTGATCCCATTAATTTTTCACAAAGATCTGGCTAGTAGTTTTTTTATGATTCGGTTTGACCTACCTAGTAACTATATGGACGTTTGTGCACATATTTGTATTTGTTTTCGAGTCGTCCATACTTACTAGGACTGCCAAACCAGTAACGAACATGAAACGAATAGGTACTTACCCTACAAGTGCAAAGCGCCCTTATTCAAGATTCCAGAGAAAATAGTGTCATGATGCAGAACGAAAGTCGTTCCATTATCGTGGGTCGAATTTCGAAGTCTCATTCAGGGGGCTGATTATGTAACTTTATTGCAATCAACTCTGTCAGAAATCGCAGTTACATTGCTGCTTTATTATAAACCAATATGAAAACTATCCTGCGCTTTCAATCGATTTCAATCGAGAATTGTTAGCAACAGAGTTGAACAGAGTTACGTAATCTTTTATATCATATGAGCCTGAATCTTTTATTCATTAGCTACCTACTTAAAAAATATCAATTTAAGAACACAGGAAAACCCATTAAGATAATAATTATTAGTTAATAATTTGAGGAGCTCGGTGACGCAGTGGTTTAGCGCCTGGCCCAGCGATTGCGGAAGTTAAGCAACGTTCGCAAGGGTCGGTCATGGGATGGGTGACCAAAAATTTATTATCTCGAGCTTCTCCGTGCTTCGGAAGGCACGTTAAGCCATTGGTCCCGGCTGCATTTGCAGTCGTCATGCAGTCGTTAACACCCACCAATCTGCATTGGGCCCGCGTGGTGGGTTATGGCCCAACCTCCTTACCACCCATAACGAAGGCCTGTGCCCCAGCAGTAGGGACATCAAAAAATGGCTGATGGACATGGACAATATTTTTACTTTATGAAACAACAATTCCAATATTCACTACTTAGGTAGGTACACGTGCAATTTTATGAATCCAAAACTAGCGGTGACTTTTGTCAGTGTCGGTCGCCATTATAATTTCAAACAAGGCACTCTCGAGCTCACACGGCCACAATGTCGGTTATTTTCAGTGCAGATGATATTTTTGTTATTATGCATTATTTTCAAGTCGTTCACTAAATAAAGTTGAAGATATAAAATTATGTGGAATATTACTTAAATAAAAAGTAGATTTTATAATAAAAAAATAAAGAAAAAATAGAAGCAAAGAACGTAGAAATAAGAGTGAACTGGTCAATCATTTATGTCTGTAGGATTTGCGGAACTGGCCAAAGAATTCGGGGGTGGTATTATTCGCATTCATGTTAACCTTAAGATTAGGATTCATAAGACCTTTCAGTAAATATTAAAACCGTAATGATAATTTCATTTTGATTTTTAATGTTTTGTTATACCTACCTATTGTACTTACTTATACTTATAGGTACTTACTGACGAATCTTAAAGTAAAAAGATGTCAGATTTGACAGAAACTCTATGAAACTGACAGCTTCCTTAAAGTTAAGGAGACCTTAACTTAAGATTTTAGCTAAGAAGCCTTTGAGTATTCGGCCGTAAAATTTTAAAACAGTAACACTGGTAGGTACCTAGGGGCATTTGCTCACGACATAAAAGAGCAATATACGGCGTTTGATGATCGAGGGATACTTATCCTTTGGCAGGGGTGAACCTTCTGAACCTGAAAAAGATTGTGTTATAACTCCCTCCCATACAAAAATTCAGACTATTTTCTTTTCCAGACGTTTTCGCTACTATCTCATTGTGTGTTTTTGTCATTCAACTAATTTGACTTCCGGCTGATAAGGTATTCTAAAGATACGGACTATTTGCAGTTCCAGACGTTTTGCTATTAGCTCATTCTGCTTTTATGTCGTCCGGCTGAGTTGACTCTCTGCTGACTGGGTATTCTGCTTTTATGTCATGTAGCTGAGTTGTCTTTCAGCAATCTTGGTATCTTGCATTCATGTCATCCAACGTAAATGGTCTTTTAGCGAAAAAGTCATTCTGATAGAGAGGGGAAAATCCGAGATGGATCCCCTTCTTAAAATGATCTAAGGGTTCAGAAGGTTCACCCTGCCAAAGGATACCCCTCGATCACCAAACGCCGTATTTTTTACTGAGCACACGCCACTATGGCCACAAAAGGAGACATTTCGCGACCCATTTTCATGTGGAGATAAGTATAGGCAGGCTACTTTTGTCGCGAAAATAATTTTGAAGGGGTGTGTGTAGGTAAGGCAAGGTTCTAGTGTGGGACCTGGGGCCTAATCGCGCGAATTTTCAACGATAAAACCAAAGCTAAATCGTTATCGTTTCAGGTGCGTTTACAGAAAAATACTCTCTTTAGTTTTGTTAAAATTGTTGAATACTCTGCCTAAGGAGTCTAGGATTACAATCTGGGACAATTTAAGTGAAAATTATGAAGCTAAACTTCTGCCTAAGGAGTCTAGGATTATAATCTGGGACAATTTAAGTGAAAATTATGAAGCTAAACTAAAGATTCCAGGGCTCCAGGAGCCCAATCGCGGTAATTCTGAACGATAAAACCAAAAACGTTACGACTTACGTTGTCATTTAGGTTATATTTACCTAAATATCTTCATAATTTTCACTTAAATTGTCCCAGATTGTAATCCTAGACTCAGGCAGAGTATTCAACAATTTTAACAAAACTAAAACGAGTATTCAACAATTTTAACAAAACTAAAGCGAGTATTTTTCTGTAAACGAAACTGAAACGGTAACGATTTAGCTTTGGTTTTATCGTTGAAAATTAGCGCGATTAGGCCCCTGTAAATCCACCCGGCCGCTAGTATCTTACACAAGTATTGTAACTTCACTCTCCAACTATCTTTACAATCCTCAGGTCCGCAGTGTAGTCCGTAAACACTTGTACAACCGCCAAGCGATCCGGGAGACCCGCAGGCGGCAACGGACCCTTTTTAGGAACAACGGGTACATGAACTCCACCAATGAGGGGCGAGCATCCATCAGCACTTCTAGGTAAGATCCCGCTAGTGGGGGAAGGCAACTGTCAAACTGACAAAAACCGTCAAAACAAAGGGCTTATACCTACTATAAAAATCGTTTTCATCCCATCTATTCGAAAAGGACGACTTGGGCACCCAAAGGTGGTGTTTTCAGAAACTTATATCGCGTGATATAGTATAGCATTTTATCGACACTCGACTGTCAAACTCCTTTGTCTTTTTGACAGTTAAACGTGATAAAACGCTATATCACGCAATATAAATCGGTCATGCAGCATGCTAGGCAGGCTGGTGGTGATTCGATTTTTTTCTAGATTTTATTTTAGCCTAGATTAATTAACGCTTTAAGCTATGATGGAGCCGTAGCATCAGATAGCTTTATACGTTTGTGATGATCACGTATATCTGCAAATTTACTCACAAAAGAGTTATTTTATTTATTTTAGCTTAGCCATATAGTATATTTTAGCTTGTTGATTTTAGCTGACTGTGACTGACATGACAACTACTAGTTGACATTGCCAATGTCAAACCTTTCCTTTTTTTTTTTTGTTTTTAGCAAAGGCATTACCTACGCATACAGCCGTAATAGTGAATTATTGTACAATTACTATGCTGTAAATTAAAAAATAAATTTTATTCAAATTAAAATGAAGTACCTACCTATTATAAAAAATCCGCAATTGGTTATTCCTGTCCTGACTCCAAAGCCAAAAGCTACCAGAAAATAATTATATAATTCACAACAGTTTTGGAAAAGTTTACCAACCCAATTAAGTAGGTACTAAGTAGTGCACAAAATAAGTAGTAGGTAAGTATAAGTAGTGCACAAAATAAGTGCATTCCACGAATACTGACGTAAAATCATTTAACCCGGTAGCAAACCAAGAATTAAACTAAGTTAGTTTATCTCGCAATTCGCATGCTGGAGGCTATTTCTCACATCACATGTCTATACGTATTGTACAATACGTTACACACGTGCTTTAACTTTGCAGAAAAGTTCGTGTCCGCGCGCATAGCCCACAGCGTGCAAGCGATTTTAACATTAGAAGTGCTAAAGTGCCAGTGTGATCGTATACATCAAAGGCATAGTAGAAACAATGTCAGAGGTGCCCATACGGTCGATCGCGATCGCGAAAGGTTTTTGACTCTTTGCACCTAATACTCACGCATTTTTGGGTTAAGTAAAAGGTCAAAATGTCGATCTCCATACATTTTGCTAGGTCAATCTCCTTAAGAAAAAGTATGGGCACCCCTGGTATACCTATATATATATAGTTTGCAGTCTAGTATGAAAAATTACTTCAGCTTTATAGTCAAACTAAACCAACTTATCATAGCTTTTGGTCTGCAACTGGCATAATGGATTAACCAGGTCTAGGTCCGAAGGAACCCAGACGAAGATACAGATGCGTCCGTTGGGCTGGTGGAGGGGTCAACTGCAACATAGATATTCTGAAACGGGAGTGTCCATGCCTAATATAGAAGTGTAAGTGTGTGTACCGCCTTACAATTTAATAAAATTAAACTGCAGCACAGAATACATAAACATTTTGAAAAAATAAATATTATGTAAGTGGCTTACTTCCGCAAACAAAATATGCAAGTTGCACCGCCCGCCCGCCCGCAAAAATATGCACATGCACACCACAAAATATAAGTACCTACACAATACCTGCATTTAGAAAGACAGCAACACACCTTGCACCTTCACCAATTAGGCTACTCTACACGCGTAAACCAACACCGAATGGAATTTCGGTGTTGGTTTACGCACGATCTAACTCCTGAGGATGCTCCGGGTTGGAGCGAAACACGTGTAGAGTAGCCTAATTGGTGAACGTGCAAGGTGTGTTGCTGTCTTGCTAAATGAAGGTATTGTGCACTTATATTTTGTGGTGTGCATGTGCATATTTTTGCGGGCAGGCGGGCGGTGCATCTTGCATATTTTGTTTCCGGAAGTAAGCTACATATATTTCTTTTTTAAAAATGGTGTAGCTGTAGAGAGATTTTAAACCAATAGTTTATTAATAAGATAGAATTACTTACTGTAGAGTGTAGAGACACACAAGGGCGTCGCCAGCCCATGGCCCAGGGGGGACAAGTTAATATTTTGTATATATATTGTGACGCTCAGCAAATATTCATTTTAAAATAGCACATGTTTGGAACCAAAAAGTATTCTATAGCTAATATTTTTTACAAAGTTTGTCGGGGTTATTGTTTCTAAAATAAAAACGTAAAAATATATTTGAACTGTTAACAATAGTGACCCGCACTAATGGTTATGAGGGGCGGCGTTACTTGTCTGTAAAAGGTTCCTGTCTTAACTAAATTTCTATAGAAAAAAGACAAAGGGATTCTAAAACAAATGTAAAGTTTGTATCCCTTATTGTTGAAGAAATAGGATTTCACATGTGGCAATCATAAAAAGCGGAAACATTGGGTTTTAACTTCTTAGAACGGTTAAAGGAAGTCAGGACAAAAGACGGTTTGGAAAGTCCAACGAAACTAGGTACACTGATGTAACAACAATAGCTTTAGAAAAATATAGGAAAAACAGATAGGCGGGGAAGAGGCATTCGAGTTTCGGTGAGAGTAGGGAGCGGACGTCCGTCGTAAAAGGAAATCGTGGAGGTTACTAATTGCGCGCGCGCATGACGTGTGTTCGGGGAGATATACGAGAGTCCCGTGACTAATCCCGCCCTAGGTGTGTTGTGTGTTAGTGTGTATGAGCTGAGGCAGGTGCGGGGTAAGAGAGCGGCTAACCGAGTAAGTTGCACGGGTGGACGTAAAACCACACGAATTTATCCTGGTGAGTGTAATTTGCGTATTATTCATAGTATTAAGTGTGTAGGGCGTAGGGTTGAGTACTGTGACTTATCTTAGTGTATTTAAGGGTGTAAAAGTACTTGAGTTGTCCTTGCGTTACATACCGCAGTGTATTAAGTGTATGATGTTATTTCGCGTGTTCAATGTACTTTTAATGGTCTGCCTGATACCGGAGATGGCACGGTGAAGAGTGCCGATAGGGAACTTAGGAACCTACCCATCGATATCACAATAACAATCGTGGGTAATTCTTTATTAGATTAGGAAAGGTAGATAAGAATCGATCGCCATCACAGAAAAGCGGGATTCTTACATTTAGGAGTTCGCATAGGGAGCCGATCGCCCTAAGTGAGGACTCCTCACAGAAGGCGGGGTTCAAGGTACTAGCTATTCGATTCGAATTCGGAGAGACCATTATGGTATTCGTTTTTCTTTGGTAAAAGTAACTACAAAACAATTTGTATTAAATCGGTGGAGGAACCATTGTTTGGGCCGGGTTCCACAGAGTGGTTGCGGATAGAGCTGGGAATCTAGGCTATACTAATCTAGATTTCTAGTAGGTGGTGCAACACCCCCTCCCCCCTTTGGGGGGGGCCGATATTAGTTATTCTGATTAACGCTAATTTAATTAATTTATTAAAAAAAAGGAACGTTGGGGCAAACTCAAGGTAGGCTGTTGCGTCACAAATGGTGCCGTGGTTACCAGAATGTCCGTCATTAAATGTATCGACTCAGGTCAATACAACGGACATCGTGATTTCTTATACCGTAGGGTTTTACTAACATGACGTATGGGTCCTGTATAAAACGATCATAGCCATTATAAGTATAAAAAGGTACAATGACAGAAGTGACATTATAATCTAATGTTTAGTTGTAGAATATTTAACTAAGTAGAGGTCTGAGGGGGGAAAAAAAACAAAAAGTTCATGAATTCACTGAAGGTTCTAAAGTATCTGAAAACAGAAAGCTTATTTGGAATGCGCGAAAACCTTCCAGGTTTCATCACGGAAACGGGCTGGCGACGGGTGTCTGCACAGATAGGTGTGTGAAGCGAGCCAAGTGCGGGTCGCTGGCGAAGGCTGGAGATATATCATAAGTAGGGGTAGTAAGCCGCTAGCAAAGGTAAGCGAATTCTTGTTCTACTTTTTTTAAACTTGAAGCATGAGTAGGCGTAGGCGGTTGTTAAATCCCATTGGGGATAATATTCCCTCTGAGGAAGCGGATAGGGAACCTCAGACCTCGAAGAGGGCGCGGAATAACTGTATGGAGGCTGTTGCGTCTAAGTTAGATATCGTAGTCAGTCAGATAGAAGCACTGAAAAAACGAATCGAACTTGTTGAAAATGTTTCTGGTATTGTTTCTCGGGAAAACGTAGTAGTCCAAAACGATCAGGGAGACAATGCAACTCCGACTATAACTACAACGCAACGCGTCGAACAAATCCGGCAAAGCGAGTTGGTGAAGACTTGTAATTCACCTGTGGACGATTATTATCATTTTTGTGGTTCCCCATCTGACCGACCGGTGTTTGGTGATAGGAAAAACAAAAATCCGGCTAGGTTTATTAAAACTTTAGGTAGCTATATTCAAAGCAAAAAGGACGAGGGCAAAGCATTAACAATAGCTCTAAGTAGTTTGGAGGAACCTGCTCGACAAATTATGGAGGTTTATAGCGATAAATGGAATAATTATGAGGATTTTAGTAGAGATTTTTTAAGTGTATTCTGGGGTAATAAGGAGCAAGGAATAGTTATACGTCGGTTAAATAATAGCATTTGGGATCCAATGGGTCTAACCTCTATGGAAGAACATTTTGCGGAGATGGTCGAGAACGCTAGATACCTAACTCAACCTCCGAAAGAGACTGATGTAATCGATCAAATAATGCGTCATTTTCCGGAGAAAATACAAATAGCTTGGTTTGCTAGACGTAACGCTAGTACATTTGTTGACGGGATCGAGTTTTTACGAAGTATCGAGAAAAATATTCGTACTAATACTTGTAATAATACGTTGAGAAATACAGGAGAAGTAGCGAGGGGGCGTTGGAATGAAAATCCTCACAGAAATAGGTTTATAAGGGGCCCCGGGCCTCCGGAGCCGCAACGCGCTTTAGGTCGGAGACAAGTACATGCTTTAGAGTTCGTGACTGAAGGAGAGAGAGATAGTTCGTATACCGAAACCGGGGCACGTGAAAACGACTATTCAGGAAGCGTCTAAGTGTTGGTATCTTGGGCCCAGAACAACCAACAGAAGAAAAAAATTAGCTTAGTGTTTGAAAATAGTCCACCGTGTGAATACTACTTCCTACTAAATATATGACAGCATCTTTGTGAAAGGTCAAATAAAGTAATTATTATTATGATTATAAATGTGAAGGGTTGTGGGTTTGGATGTTTGTTCCTCGGTCATGCGGCAGCTATTGAGCGGATTTGGTTGAAATTTGGCACACAGATAGAAAATAGCATAGATTAAAACATGGGATGCCTTTTGTCCCGATATTTCCACGGGAACGGGAGCCACGCGGGTGAAACCGCGGGCGGCCGCTAGTTTATAATAAAATTAAGAGGTAGTTGGGTTATGTATTACGATACATCTCGATCAATATTACGTTTAAAGATGGTACATAACATGTGTCAAAGCATGGTAGTAACTTAATAATGTAAATACTATATAAAAAAGGTGTGAAATAAGGGGGAAATATGCCGTACCGAAAAGGGAGCTTATTTTATAATGATGTAGTGTGTTATAGTTAGTAGATACTTATAGTTAGTAGCGGTTAAGGATCATACTTATCACAGGTTAGAGTATGACAGTTAAGTTGATAATGCGGATGCTGTAGTTCTATTAAAGAGAAAAGGGGAAAACCGGAAAAAAAAAAGAAAACAAAAAAGGGTGTCGTGTCGAAAGCATGCTTATTTTATAATATTATAGTGTGTTGTAGTTAGTTCTAGAGTGGGTAGGTCCAATCCCATTCTGTTTTATTTGACTTTGTTACATTGAAGATTAAGAAATAATATATAATTAAATGCATAATTATAATGTAAAATGCTCAATTAGTGTCTGTCTCAATTCCATATTGCTGGACGCCACGCAAGGTCGAGATCGCGACCTTAGAGTGGAGGTGCACGGAGTCGCGACGTCAAGGTATCCTGGCGTACTCATCGTAGCAGGCAGGGGAAGCAGCGTAGGAGTACGGAGCTTACGTGGTTATACGTGCGGAATGTACTCAGCTACAGAGTACCGGAGGAAAGGACAGATAAGTTGCATGCTTCCCTTCGCTTCATACTCTCTTCATTTGGTATTGGCGTAAATTGTGTCTTATTGATTGATGGATTCTCCAAAATTAATCAGTAGATTAGGGATCATAATAATTATTCTGAATTCTGCGTGGATTCGGGAAAAGAATATATGTAACTATAGACATTTTTTCTTGAATAGGGAGCTATGGAGGTGATTTTCTAATAAGATTATATTAGAAGCGGAATATTTGATCATTAGAGAAAACAATGATTGACCGTCCATTTCCGGAAAGACTTAGCGCATAGTTGGAGTAAGAGGGTGCTCACATGTTGAACGAAAAGATCGGTTAATGATCAGGTATTCATTTAATAATACCAACCAAAATATAGACATACTTATTAAGGTTTAAAATAAGTGTTGGTCTTAAGTTAACGTGTAGTAGAAGACGGATCGTATTGGAAATGTTCATTGCGGATTAATTGTAAGCAACGGATATGGGTGATCATCTTAAACCTGAACCTCCCTGTTACCCACATCATTTAATAACGTCTATAATTAGGTACAAACATTAACCTAATTGGAAAATTTAAGGTTTTCTTATTGGTATAAGTTGAGAGGTTAACGTTTTAAAATATTTTTTTTCTCTTCTTATTGGACTAATGGACCAGTATGTTAAGGTTTAGAACAGACGCTCTGTGAATACAATACGTAAAGATTAAACGCTCTGTGAAAGATACGGAATATGGGTGTCATTCGGTATTCATTATTGTCTCATATGAGGAGCATTAGGCTGGATCGGTGGCATACAAAGTACGAAACTCATTTGGGACCTTAATTATTCAAGAAAAATAAAGCGTAATAAAATTATATAATAGTTTTCTAGCGTGAAAACGCATACGCCTCGAGTTATCTCGCCGT
Source organism: Agriphila straminella (assembly GCA_950108535.1). Lineage (NCBI taxonomy): Eukaryota > Metazoa > Arthropoda > Insecta > Lepidoptera > Crambidae > Agriphila > Agriphila straminella. The sequence goes on along the minus strand of OX467303.1, from coordinate 20,701,743 downwards.
CTGATTTTCAGAGGGGGGAATGTGACGCTCAGCAAATATTCATTTTAAAATAGCACATGTTTGGAACCAAAAAGTATTCTATAGCTAATATTTTTTACAAAGTTTGTCGGGGTTATTGTTTCTAAAATAAAAACGTAAAAATATATTTGAACTGTTAACAATAGTGACCCGCACTAATGGTTATGAGGGGCGGCGTTACTTGTCTGTAAAAGGTTCCTGTCTTAACTAAATTTCTATAGAAAAAAGACAAAGGGATTCTAAAACAAATGTAAAGTTTGTATCCCTTATTGTTGAAGAAATAGGATTTCACATGTGGCAATCATAAAAAGCGGAAACATTGGGTTTTAACTTCTTAGAACGGTTAAAGGAAGTCAGGACAAAAGACGGTTTGGAAAGTCCAACGAAACTAGGTACACTGATGTAACAACAATAGCTTTAGAAAAATATAGGAAAAACAGATAGGCGGGGAAGAGGCATTCGAGTTTCGGTGAGAGTAGGGAGCGGACGTCCGTCGTAAAAGGAAATCGTGGAGGTTACTAATTGCGCGCGCGCATGACGTGTGTTCGGGGAGATATACGAGAGTCCCGTGACTAATCCCGCCCTAGGTGTGTTGTGTGTTAGTGTGTATGAGCTGAGGCAGGTGCGGGGTAAGAGAGCGGCTAACCGAGTAAGTTGCACGGGTGGACGTAAAACCACACGAATTTATCCTGGTGAGTGTAATTTGCGTATTATTCATAGTATTAAGTGTGTAGGGCGTAGGGTTGAGTACTGTGACTTATCTTAGTGTATTTAAGGGTGTAAAAGTACTTGAGTTGTCCTTGCGTTACATACCGCAGTGTATTAAGTGTATGATGTTATTTCGCGTGTTCAATGTACTTTTAATGGTCTGCCTGATACCGGAGATGGCACGGTGAAGAGTGCCGATAGGGAACTTAGGAACCTACCCATCGATATCACAATAACAATCGTGGGTAATTCTTTATTAGATTAGGAAAGGTAGATAAGAATCGATCGCCATCACAGAAAAGCGGGATTCTTACATTTAGGAGTTCGCATAGGGAGCCGATCGCCCTAAGTGAGGACTCCTCACAGAAGGCGGGGTTCAAGGTACTAGCTATTCGATTCGAATTCGGAGAGACCATTATGGTATTCGTTTTTCTTTGGTAAAAGTAACTACAAAACAATTTGTATTAAATCGGTGGAGGAACCATTGTTTGGGCCGGGTTCCACAGAGTGGTTGCGGATAGAGCTGGGAATCTAGGCTATACTAATCTAGATTTCTAGTAGGTGGTGCAACACCCCCTCCCCCCTTTGGGGGGGGCCGATATTAGTTATTCTGATTAACGCTAATTTAATTAATTTATTAAAAAAAAGGAACGTTGGGGCAAACTCAAGGTAGGCTGTTGCGTCACAATATTAAAGAGGATGAGGAAAAATATTAATAGTAGGTACAGTCAAGATCACCTAGTGAATTTATTCAAGTTTTGAGATGGGGCGGGATTTATCGGAAAGGCAAGTCAATTGCATGGCCTTAGGACTTTGTTTATTTTGCAGTTAGATACATTTTTTAGTCTCTAGGCGGGGGGGGCACTACTGCCATGCCCCCAGATTTACACAGATTTTTGATGCCATGATAAGTAGGCAGATTTACATTATGATTATCTGGCAGTACCTACTGACCGCGCAGTGGTTGCCGAGACTGACGCAAGACGCTCGCGCGGTGATGTCGTGGCTGAGACGTAACGGCCCGGTCACAGCTCGCCGGGGCGGCGGGCGGCGCGGCGCGGTAATCACTGCGCGGTCGTGACGATGAGCTGAGAGGTGGCCATCGAGAAAGCGCGCAGTGGTTATTGAATTAACTCGCCGCGCCGCCCGTCGCGAGCTGTGGCCGTGCCGTAATGGTTGTTTTGTTGCAGGAACAGGCGGCGGTCCACCGCGACGGACACCAGCTGCTCGCCAGCGGTGCCACGCCGGTACAGTGCGTTCGGTACTCTCACCCACACCGTGGTCACTGTCGAGCCACCCCGCACGTTTGTATACCTTTTGCACCTCCAAATATCCAAACATAGGGACGGTATTAGTACTAATACAGAGCGTAGATACCCACTCAACCCCGGAAAATTATTATAATCCCCGAAAACCACCACAATTTCGAAAAAAAATATATAAGCTGCTAAGTGGCGCAAGGCAACACAACTGAAATTATAACTTGTTTTGTGGAATTGATTGTCGAACACAATAGTCTAAGTCGCTTTTAACATAATTATTATATTCTCAAGCTTACGCGCTCACTAGACATGAAATAAAACAGTTTTAACGGATACTAGCGCTGGAAAATTCCACCAGCTTGGGACCCCATCATTCACAAGCTAAAGCCCCAAACACACACTGTAAGATCTAATGATGCGGTTATAATAGTTCCTTTTGCAAATAAATTAATTAATATAAAAGACGGAGGTCGGCCTCCTCTCCAAGTTTTCTTTCGCCATTTCTTTCTTGGAGGGGCCTCCCAATTTTATGAAATGGTAGTAGTTTCAGTAGATTCTCTCTTTTTTAGCATATAAAATTAAATAAAAACCAAACCAAAACTTAAACCAATTAAAATTTGTTAAATTTTAATTTCTGAACGTCTTAAAAAATTCACTGCTGAGGGTAGGCTCACAAGTAGCTTCAGTCCCCCGTGACCAAACGTCGGGAAAATAAAAAATCAAACCAAATACCAACTAATTACCAAAGTACTTTCAATAAAACCGCGCAAGTATCCGTTAAAAGTGTTTTATTTCATAATTATTATACTTAGGTATGTTAAGGGTACTTTAGTCGTCGATACTATTGTAGGTGCAAAAAATCTTAAGTTTCGATCTAATTTTCAATTTTCCAAAATTGAAAATTAGATCGAAAAGCGAAGCAGTGGCCAAAGCGAAAGCATATAAGCTAAGGGTAAATGGTAGGACCCTGATTAACTCTAGGACACTATTTTATTATAACGCGAATGAACTTAGTGCCTACCTATAAATAGTATCTACCTACTATTATTTATTCTGTGGTGCTACTAAGCACTATAAACGCATATTATTTGACACCTTCAGTTCATCAGCGTTAATAAAGTAGTGTCAATAATTTATTACTTTCTGGGGGTATTCCTTATTAATTAATTAATGCGTTTAACTTTACTTCTTCTATCATTTTACTTGAAAACATTACCGCGATTTATAGCTTGGCCATAAAGAGTTGAAATTAAATAAAATGGAACTAAAATTTTTCAGTACAAAATATAGTAGCGCAAGTGTTCTTCGATAAGTGACGTTAAAAAAACTAACGTGGTTACCTACCCGTCTCCAAGGAGCGGGACTGCATGATACCTATAATATGTTGCGTTTAATATTTTAACTTGTTTCCGTCTTTTCAGTTGACTTGTTTTTTGATGCAGGCGGGTTTTTTGTTTTCTTAATTTTTTGTTTATTCACAGGTTGCACAGCTGCCCTTTGGGGAGTTCCGACTCACGTATAATCTGTGCTACTCGCGTTGAAACCAAGACCTAAACTCGGAAAAAGAATGATACTAGCACAGTATATTAGGTAGGTATCGTTTTACATATTATTAGGGTGAGTTGCACCAAAACCACAGAATAACTCCAAAACGCTGTCAAAGTTAAAGTTATCGTCAAATGATAATGCTACCTATTTGTCACGTCAAAGGACATGCTGGCTGGCAACCTCTTTAACCGGTACTTTATTTAACAAGCTTATTGTTATAGTTAAATTAAGCTGGTGCAACTCAGCCTTAATGTCGTATTTACTGCATTCCGAGAGTGCAGTGCATGAGCGGCGGTTGGTCCAATTCACGATGGTCAAAAAGAAAACAAATTATATGTATAATATTATGTTAAAGTCAAAGAGTTATGGAATATAAAAATACAAGTTGTATTTATTTTTAAGCATTAAGAGACTACTGTTATAAAAGATTCAACAAAAAAAATGGTTTTTACAAAAAAAAATACAATTTGATAAAACATATTAAATAAATATCGTGTGCAGTTAAAATTTGAAAATATCTGTTTTTAACCAACCGCGAATTGAATTAAGTAGATATATACCTAAGTATATTTTATAATAATTTTCTTCGTGAAAGTTTTTCGCATGAGTTTTATTGAAGGAAAATGGAGGGACAAATGCTTTAAGAAGAGGGAACCAATGTAAGTTAATTAGGAAATGGAAAGTATGAAGTCAATCTTTAAAATTGGGAACATTCAAGAATACCTAGGGTAAAAACTCGGTTTAAGTAGGTATTTGTATTACTAATTATCATAATTTAACTCTATTCTGTTACTGGAGGAGGCAGTTTGAATAATATTGTCTCGTTGTCAGTTATGGAGCCTATTCTATAAAAAAAACTGGAATTAAATTGCATCAACGCAACTGTCGCCTGACTAGTAACCTACTGCCCCGTCGATACACTATCGTTAATTTTTAATAGATAATAATACCTAGAAGCCGTGTCCTCGTATGCAAACTGAAGCAACTAATATAAAGCCAAAATGGGTTAGTTTGCATATTTATATCTTTCCTACGCTACCTAATCGTAACTAATATCCAATAGGTAATATAGTAGGGTAGGTACCTACCTAACTAATCTCCTAAATGTAGGAAAATTGAAACTGTTTTGTAGGAACCTACTTATTCGGTATGATTAGGTAATAATGGAGAATAAAAATCTGATAACGGTGCCATTTTGGCTGTTTTGTACGGCTAGCAATGCAACGCTTAATTTTTGTTTCTGTTGATTTAATCATTACATTCGTTATTTGTGTTATTATAATGATTAAAAGAGTAAAGTTCCTACATAAAGGCGAACCTAACTTGTTATATAAATTAATGACACTCTTTGAACAAGAAAAAAATTAAAAACAGTTGAAAGACATGTTTATTTTGTTGTCTACAGTACCGTTAGCTGTGACGTCATAAATAACGGTCGTCGACGGCAATTACGAAGTGAACGCATAGTACCTACCTACTTAAAAATTAACCGTGTACCTATAATGCGAATATCTCGAAAAAGTGACATTTCGAGATATTCGCGTTTTAATTTAAAATCGTCGCTGTTTGAAAACTATGTAACCGATTTCAAATTTTGATAGGTAGGTACGAGGTAGGTATCATTTAAAGAACTTTTAAGTGATCAAATAACGGTTTTTCGTGTCGCTATCTCGATTTTGTAACTTTGTTGCATTGCAATCAACTCTGACAGAAATCGCAGTTACATTGCTGCTAGTATATAAGAACCAATGTGACAACTAAGTATCTTGGCAGCAATGTAACTGCCCCCTTTTGCCCTCTTTAGGAAAATCGAACAATCATTGTTGGCCTCTTCCTTCCTACTGTTGCTTGAGGTGGTGATGCTTTGATATTGTATAATGTTACGGCCACACTACGTGATGTGATATGGCCATAATATTCCTTATTCCTATACCTACGCATAAGGATCAACGGCCTTTGCCGTTATAGTGTGGTCATAGCATAAAAAATATACTTAAATAGAATAAAATTCTGTATAAGTATCCATCGATTAATAAAACGTGCGTAAAAATTGTTTGTGGGAAATCTCAGTTCGCTTTTCGGCGGAAGATACAAAATTAACTCTATCAAATTCAAGTTTTACCATTGAAAATTGATAACAGATGCAAATCGCCTGAGACGTATTTTTGGCCATAAGTACTTACTTACCTACTTAGGTACCCACCTATCTGAGGATTTTGGGAGGATCGAGATGGGAATATTGAGGAGATCTAGAGGAAAGTTGAGAAATTTATCGAGACACGTGTGAACGTTTGAATTTTGAAAATCTACTGGTAACTTTTTTTTATTTTGTTTACTAAATTACATCATTTCGATGACTAAGTTGTATAAATATTTCGAAAAAGAAACAATGAAAAGGGGCCTATGGTTTCGTTGGAATTTTAAAAATCGGTTAAGAAAATTTCGGCAGCGTCGAGGCAGTCGTCATCAGCGGGCACTTTTGTCACAATCGTATTTAAAAATAAATAGGTATTATACTACCTAGGTACTAGGTAGCTTTAAAAGTATAATAGGATTTAGCATTTGATTTGATATTGGTTTTTCGAAAAATTTTGTAGGTAAGTAGGTAGGTAGGTAGGCTATTCATTTTCATCAATGATCAATGCTCCGATTCTTGCGGGGACTGCAAAATCTGTTATTTTTTTCTCGATACTTAGATGTCCGTACTTCACAGTTCATACTTTTAAATTTTAAACAGTTACACTAACACCGCCCGCGACTGCGACTGCCTGTTTTAAATTAAATTTAAAAAAAAATTAATTAAGTAAGCGTACGTAGGATGCGGACGTAGGTATATAAATAGCTAAGTAGATGTACAATTTTAATAAAATTTTATTAACATTATATTTTATTATTATCAATGTTTAGTATAGTTTACCTAATTGGTGTATTTAATAGCAGAACAAATATTAAATAAAGTTCATGGCCTATTTATAATCATGGCCTAAGTATATTTTGTTTAAATTTTCAAGTTTGTAGGGTAGGTCTGTGGTGGGATAATACTTAAGGATATAATGTTAGTAGGTAGGTACTTTAAAAGATCTGTAAATCTGCAAAAATCTGTCTGTAAACAGGCAAAGTAGGGTAGTCTCTGATGTTTCAATAACCTTTGTTTAGACAAATAATTGAGTCAATTATGTATGTAAAAGCTGTCAAAGTTATCTGTGCACAATATAATCTGACTGCTCACATAAATTTATTTATTTATTTTTTATATTTCAATCTTACACAGCTATCATTACAGGATAATCCCAATTCGACATTGTGGGCATCTTATTTTTATATTATAATTCCTACTTACTATTACATATAATAACTTACATAACTAATATAAAACTACTCTTGCGAGATCACCCAAATTGCTTGAGAAAATGTCAATTGTCTCATGTAGGTATACTTCATTCACTAGAATGATAGGTCGGACTAAAGGCGTTTTCGCCAGTAGATTGGTTCTGAAACAACGAGTTAGCATAGCAAGATATTTTGAACACTTTGTGTGCTTAAAACAATATGATGATTCTAACTGCGTACCTAGTGACTTTTTGTTTTTCATATCATTTTGACTAGGTAGGTACCTACTCATATCAATTTGACACTGACTGTAAGTAGCCTACCTACCTAGGTGAAAACTAAATACGACTGATTTATTAGTGGATCGCGAAGTTTTAATGGCGGTCTTAAAAAAATGATAAAAAGAAGATGATAATAATTATTGGAGTTTCAGAGTTTACGTAAAACATAAGTGTTTTTCCAGCATAGACTAGGTCGAGATTTGAATGTAATCAATGAGAAAAAATCGCTAATATTTGGGCTTTTTGCGAGTGTCAAGAGGATTAGTCGCCTTACTGGCACATTATGTTAGTAGGTAGTACTAGGTAGGTACTACTTAATTATTGTTATGTGACATTATCATTAGAACTTTAGTGCCAGTAGGTATTCCAATACCAATTTTAAAATGGAACAAACTGTCTAGCACGCGTATACGGTAACCAACCCTATCAAGTCAACCCAAATGTAGTAGAATAAAACAACAATTTACTCCGAATGGTGTTGAACACGTGTTCCTACATTTAATGATGGAATTTTCCAATGATATTAAATGTCAACATTTAATATCATTGGGAATTTTCTATTTATACCTACTTTAAATTTATATTTTGATTAAGGACCCCCTTTGTATTACGAGCGTAGCAGAATTCTAAATAAAAGTAGCGTGTGTATTGAAATAATGTAGATAGGATCATTGGATCATTGGTTCAATAATGTAGATAGGATCATTGGATCATTGGTTCAATAATGTAGATAGGATCAAGGCAATGACATTTATTATCATTGGATAGAGCAGTAGGTAGTTTTCCATAAGTTTTTCGTTTTATCAATTTTATTTAAGTAGGTAGGTAGGTACTACATAGCTATAATTTTTTATTGATTTTCCTAGCTATACAAAAGTAAATACAATAGGATCCGAAATCGTTTTGCGATTGCGACTAGGTAGCAGTGGCGAAGGGTCCATACAAGCCGTTTCCCATCAGCTTACCTTTTGAAAATCGCACCCCACCGATCCACCATGCAGATCATACATAACATGTCATTAGGTACTTAATTAATTTTCATCATTTCGATGAGATTAATTAATAATAGGTATATATCTACAATGAATTTTTATAGGTTTTAAAGTATTTACTCTACTCTAAATAAAAACGTTCGCGCGCCGCGTCGCCACGCGCGAGAAATATCAAATTCGTTTTCGTATAAACCCTCGAGGCAACCCGCCTTCTTTTGGGAATGTATTTAATTTAATAGCACTTTAAATTTGATGAAAACAGCTATAAAATTGTACTTAAGCACTTTAAAATAATAATAGATCTTTAATATAATATAATCACTTAAATAATCATGAACCAAACTTACAAAATAAATATACACTCTAAAGTAATAATTTCATAAACAACTTTAATGGTTTGCACTTTAACTACACTGGCCTGCAAAAGTATCACGTATTCTGTGGTACCACAGTTTTCAATTTTTTTTTCTTAACTATAGAAGGTAGAGGTTTAAGATTAAAAACGTTTTGTTGCAAATTTTATAGGCTTTAATTCTTAGAAACTAAAATTATACATTAGTAACATTTTTACTTAAAAAAGATAAAACAATGAAAATAAGACATTTTTAGTTTAGTGTAAAAAAATTCAACTAAAATGTATTACATGTTATTTAATTTTTAATAACTGGTATTGCCTCCTCGAGCTCTGATTACAGCTTCGAGCCGGTTTGGCATACTGAACACTAGGTTTCGGAGCCGATGTTGGGGAATATTCTCCCATTCTTCTACCAGGGCCTGCTTTAGTGCCCTGAGGGTAGTAGGTGGTGGTCTGCGATTTCTGACTAGCCTCCCAAGCTCATCCCAGGCGTGTTCAATCCGGTTGAGATCAGGACTTGTTGATTGCCAAGCCATCACACTGATACCGACCTCCTGAATATACTCTTGTACGATATGAACCGTGTGTGGCCGGGCATTATCATGCATCAGCATCGATCCATCACCCATATTTGCTAAATACGGCCCTGCATACCTACTCATTGAGAACCTCTTGAGCATATCTTTGCCCAGTGAGGGTGCCATTTTCTATGGCTACTAGCTCTGTGCAACCTTCTGAAGATATGCCAGCCCATACATGTACACTGCCTCCACCGTACTGGACTCTTTCTGAGATGCAGGCTTGAAGGTATCGCTCACCAGGTCGCCTGTAAACACTTCGCCTTCCATGGTGTAAAGGGAGAATCGAGACTCATCTGTAAACAAAATTCTTGACCATTCTTCTTCATCCCACTGCATGTGTTCACGGGCGTATCGCAGTATTCGCAGTCTCGCTACTCGATGCTGTCTCTCGAGTTTTGGGCCACTCGCTGGTCTTCGTGGTTTCAAATTTGCTTCAGCAAGTCTTCTTCTCACTGTACTGTCACTAATGTAGTCCCTCCGGGTCTGAAGTAGCTGTTGCTGGACTTCAACTGCATTTTGGTGGCGATTTCTTAATACAGTGGAAATAACATAACGATCTTCTCGGGCACTGGTACACCTGGGTCTGCCATTACAAGGTCTCCTCAGATGGTGTCCAGTCTCTTCGTACCTTCGCTTTACCTTCTGGACCGTTCATACCGTCACACCCACCATTCTTGCAGTGCGACGCATACTGATGCCTAGTTCCAGAAAAGCCATGATCCTAGCACATTCTTCAACTGAAAGAGGCATGATAAATAAATGTTATGTGCTTTTTAGCAAAAAAATTTAAAACAAGACTCATCGATCTTGAAAAAAATTTAAAACAGAAAGAAAAATGTGAATGGTAAAATTGTAATTCGGAAACGTCCACTTTGAAAAAGGAATGGTTTTGTTTTTGAAGTTTTTTTTCAACCAATTCTTAAAAGAAGCTTACCGACTAAAAAGTTTTTATGTACAAAATTAAATTCTCTTTGGAGTCCATTTATTTCGAAAGTATATCTTGTGAACTTAAAACGTTATCCCAAATTTAAAAGCGTGATACTTACTTTTGCAGGCCAGTGTATATTGAAATCGATACGAACACGCACGAGTTGTTAAAAATAATTGAATAAACCATAAAAATAATGATTTCCACTGTAAATATGCTTAGCTTTAGAATTAATACTTTGCACTATACATTTATAACTTTAGTCAAGTTTTAGTAGTGTATGTGTAGTGATGTGTACGTAAGTAGTGGATAATTAATTGCTCGCTAAGTAGGTAGGTACATAATGTATATAGAAAATTCACACGTAGGTACCGATTGAAGCTGAGGTTCTATAGTTTATTAACAAATAATAACGTCAGTGAAATATAGTTTGTTGTGGTAGGCAAAAGTGTCCAATTTTTGCTCTTGAGGTTGAATTTTGTTATAGAACCTTAGCTTCAATCGGTATGTGTGAATTTTCTATATACATTATTTATGTACCTACTTAGCGAGTAATTAATTATCCACTACTTAAGTTCACATCACTACACAAGTACTAAAGCTTGACTAAAGTTATAAAATTAAATTGTATAGTGCAAAGTATTAATTCTAAAGCTAAGAATATTTACAGTGGAAATCATTATTTTTATGGTTTATTCAATTATTTTTAACAACTCGTGCGTGTTCGTATCGATTTCAATATACACTGGCCTGCAAAAGTAAGTATCACGCTTTTAAAATTGGGATAACGTTTTAAGTTCACAAGATATACTTTCGAAATAAAAAGGACTCCAAAGAGAATTTAATTTTGTACTTACATAAAAACTTTTTAGTCGGTAAGCTTCTTTTAAGAATTGGCTGTGGAAACCATTATTTTTATAGATGATTCAATTAATTTTAAAGCTAAGCATATTTATAGTGCAAATCATTATTTTTAAAGTTCATTCAATTAATTTTATAGCTAAACATTTTAATGTGTGTAACATTATTTTTAAAGTGCGTTTATATATTCTATCTCATAGAGTAAGATAAATAAAATCTCTATCTCTTTCTCACCAACGCACCACAATCGCGACAAATCCTTTCGGTTGAAAATGGCGCGAGGCAAGCTGCAGCAGGCCGGCTTAAGTTTTCTCTCTCTTTATGTGAAGCGATTTTAAGGTTTAGTTTCTCTATTTATTCTGTAGCGACGAATAAATTTTAAGATGCAAAATAAACAAAATAAGAATGATAGAGAAAATACATCGTAACTTAGATACCTACCTACCTATTTTTATTTAGAAGTATCATTTTGTTCGATATGTTTGTAAGTTTTTTGTTTTGTGTGATGTCTTTGTCGATAGTATTTTAATTTTAGATCATTTTCAAATGATTTTCAAAGCAAGTAGGTAAACATAAAATAAGTAGGTATTTATAGACTTAAACAAAATTATAAGGAGTAGGTAATAGAAGAAGCATTTTTACTTATAAATTTTAATATATTAAAAGGATTATACGTTTATCAGGGAATATTAAACGCTTAATTAACAGTTTAGAAAAAAAATGGCAGGTCAGGTAGGTACCTAAAAGATCATTCCCAAAAAAATTATAATTTCCCGGGTACGTAGGTAGGTATCAGAAAGTCTAAAGTTAGAATGTAGGTATAAAGTTAAAAAGGCGAAGTTCAAAATTTTGGAAAATTAAAATTCAAATGGTTTAATTAAAATGTCGAAAGTCATTATGGACAACTTGAAAATAGCAAAATCCGAAGAAGGTACCTATCAAAAGTATCAAATAGGTAGGTACTTGAGTTATCAAGTTTATGTTCACAATGATTTACATATTTGAATTAGGTTTGATTTTAAAACAGGGACCGGAAAACCCCTTTTTTGGTTAAAAAACCCAATTGATAGGGAAACCCTATTAAAAAACTTACCAAATGATAGGGTTTCCCTTTCGATAGGGTTAGTCGACGTTATGCTTAACCGTTTTTGAAAACAAGTCTATGAAATACCCAATCAAAAACCCTTTTAACGGTAAGCGGTTCATGAAATACCCAATCAAAACCCCTTCATTAACGGTAAGCGATTCCGGTCCTTCGGCCCAGGTGGAACTAGGTATAAATTGCTTGAACACGTTTTATAACTTATAACCCCTTCAGAAAGCCTTCATAGGGTTTCCTCGATTGGGTTTTCGTAGGTATTCGGTAAGTGCTTACTTAGGTTACCCTTTCGATAGGGTTACCGTATTGATAGCGTTTTTGAAAACAAGTCTATGAAATACCCAATCAAAAACCCCTTTAAGGCAGCCATTACACGCTCATGCAAGCGTCAGTCAAATTCCATCAGTCATGAATTACGTTTGACTGATTGACTGATGGAAAGAAGAAATCAACTTCATGCAACCATCGTCACCCCATTACAAGCTAGATTAATCGTCAGTCACAGCACAGCACAGCTGTGACTGTCATGACTCATGACATGACTGATGGAATTTGACTGACGCTTGCATGAGCGTGTAATGGCTGCCTAACGGTAAGCGGTTCCGGTCCTTGTTTTAAAACGAGTCTTGCTTGGTTGAGGTTAATTGAGGCTGTAGAGGAGTCTTTGGGCTTCGCCTGAAATGCTTTATATAGCAAATTTAGCTGCCGGGAATGAGTCTAAACTAGTCTAGTGGGATTTAGAAACCGTAGACCATGATAGGTGCGAGGAGAGGAGCGTAGCGAGGAGCATGTTAGGTTGACATGAACCCAGCGCGCGAGCCGAGCGATGCTCTACACCAGCAGTTCCCGAATAGTGTTCCGCGGAACCCTGGGATTTCGTACCTAAGGCAGCCATTACACGCTCATGCAAGCGTCAGTCAAATTCCATCTAAGAGGCTTTCAGGATTCCGCGAAAATGTGCAAAACGTTTCATTCAATTTATATGTAAGTACCTACCTACCTACCTCCTCTTCATATACGACATGTGCAACCTCTTCCAAAACGGCTCCGTGTACCAATTTGCTGATGACACATGTTTGGTTGCGCACAGTAGGGATATTCTTGAGGCGCAGAGAATTATGCAACACAATTATGACTTACTATGCAAGTGGGCACACGACATGGGTCTTGTTATCAATGCCAATAAAACAAAACTTTTGCATATAAGATCACCCTACATAAAATGTCTTACTGATCCAACTGTTATATCACATAGCCATCAATGTTTGCATGACCAGCCTGTCTCATGTAGCTGTGAAAAACTTGAAATAGTGAGTCAGCATACTTATCTGGGCCTCATCATTGATAAACATCTTAATTGGCGACCTCATGTAGAATACATATGTAACAAATTAAGATCACTTCGTGCTAAATTTTCTGTACTTAAATTTAAATTACCATACAATATACTAAGAATGTTGTACTTATCATTAGGTGAATCAATAGTAGGTTATGGACTCAGTAGCTATGGTCGAACATATAAAACTAACATTGACTTAATATACAAACTTCAACTAAGTATACTTAAAACAATCATTCCAAAATATATTAGAAAAAAATATAAAGAAGACGAAATAGGGTTGTTGAAGTACTGCAGAATTATGTCAGCTCACAATAAAATCAATTATCAAATAGTACTTGAAGAATACCATCACATTGAGTCCCTAACTGCTAAAGTAAGGCATAGTAAACTGCGCAAACTAAACAGTACACCAATGTTTGTTCTACCTAAATATAATAATGAATATGGTAAAAGGACGTGGAAATATACGCTACCCAATATATTAAACAGGCTTCCGCACACATTGCAAAATAGCATCTTAAAGAACTACAAAACGTGTAAACACTTATTAAAAAGATACTATATATTGGGATCGAGTGAGTGACATTATAATGCTGTAATGCGACTCATTCGCGCAAGTATAAACCTTTAATAGGTTTAGAGCGCGTCTAGTTTTTAACTTTTATAATTGTAATATTATGAACAAATAAATAAAAAATAAAAAAAAACTAAATTATAATTATAGTGTTGGCATATCATTGGTGTTGGCTGGCTCTATTTTCTTTGTAATCTATTATGGTCTCAAATTGTAGAATAGGCAATGATAATATCATAGGAGAATAGGTATGACATTTATGTAGGTAGGTGTACTATTTAAGTAGGTAGGTGCCTAGATGTTATTATTACGAACATAAGGAATGTACCTACCTACTAGAAAATAGACAACCATAGAGATTTTATAGGTACTAATAGATACCTAAGTAAATAGGTACCTAAGTAGTAAGTAATCACAAGTAATTCACTCACAGACCATTACGGGTCTCAGAAATAGAATCACATATCAACTAAACCCGTAGTTGCATTTATGTCTAGAAAATATAGGTAAGGTACTTATTAAGATTTAAGATTAAGTAACTAAAATAAAAAAATACAGAACAAACAATAATTATTTTCCTATCGAGTTATACAAAACTTGTTGTTTCGAATTACCGATGTGAACGGGCTTATTTAAAAAGAAACTATTTTTGGGAGTGTGTGTATAATAATTATTAAGGCTCTTATAGCCGTCAACTAGCGCCGCCAATGCATTTATTTTTTTAATAACTCTTCAACAGTTTTCATTCTTTCCGTAAGTTTCAAAATCCATTAAACTAAAAGTGGCCACTGTCGTTTCAAAAGTATTTTAATTAAAACTAGTAAGTAGGTACAAAGAATGAAAAATATTAAAGAGTTAATTAACAAAAAAAATTAGATACAATTTAAGAGGGCATTATTGTTTCCTTATTTTTTTAATATTTACTTGGTTTACCGAGGAATAAAAATAAATGTATTGGTGGCGCTAGTTGACCTAAATTTATTGTGAACTGTTTAGATTATAAATATTACGTTAACAACAAATAATATATCGGTACTGAAAGCGTAGTTGTTCATCGGAGAAACCTATGTAAAACATGTAGAAGCAATCTTTGTCTAAATGTATTAAAAAATAAGTAGGTAGGTATTCAAATTAAAGATGTGTTTTAGAATTTTGTATTCACATTAGTAGATAAATTATATCTGTATTGTATTCATTAATCAATTTGTATTTTGGTAGGTAGGTATAATAGCAGGGCAGGGTGGGAAAAAGTTGGTTATCAAAAAATCTTTGATCGCAGATTTACTTATTTTTAAAAATATAGGAATACCTACTTATTTCCTTTCAGTAAAATTAGCCATAATGAATATTTAGGGTACTTTCCCTCGATGTATAACTAATACATTTTATTATTAGGTTCGTATGCTGTTTTTATTAAATACCTAAATAAGTACCTATAATATATTCTGTGCCAGTAGTTTCTATTGGTATGTAACAGATGTTATTTTTATTATAATTAATCAAATAAAGAGTAAAATCAAGTCAATTTCAATTAAATTCGCTTTAAATTGTTAAATTTATACTAATATGGTATAGGTACCGTTAGATATGTGTCTATGGAAATGGTACAGCTTCATGAACCTATGTAAAAAAACTAGCTTACCTGTCTACTTGCAAAGCATTAATATTTCTGGGGTATTATAAGAGGAAATTGAAATTTGAAATAGGCCGCGGCACGTAAGTTTAGCGATGAGAGAAAATGGAGGGGATACTTACTACGCAATGCGCATGTTTGCAGCAGCCCCGCACCACGTCTCCCGCCAATGAGACCCTAAAATTTAGTTCTGCGCACAAAGTGGCAGCGCTAAAGTTACATGCCGAGCCTTGTACACCCAGCATTAACCCTGAATACAGAAAGTGGTTGGATTGGAATAAATTTAGGTAAATGAATTCGTAAAATACACGGTAGGTACGCACATGGCTGTAATCTCTTATATTGTACCTACATGTTTAATAAATAAATAATTATTAAATGTTCTTTATCAGAGGAGTAAAATTAAATGTTATTAAATGTGCATATTTCTTTCATTTTCTTCCAGTTTTGATTGCAGATAGCTTTGTCCTCCGGATTAGAGATGTAAATGCTGTCTTATTACAGTAAGAATTGTATAATACAGTATTATACCAACATAGACTGTATAATATGTATAAAACACTGTAAAACAAGTTAATAATTTCAAACCCCTTTTTTGACCTTGATTTGTCTATGATTAGATATTTTTCTTTCAAGACAATAAAATACTATCAAAGATAGTAGACCGAGCTCCCACTGCATGAAACCTTACCTCATAAGGTGGAACAGCAGACATGTGTTACAGCAATAGATATTACTTAGGAACTGGATTTTAGTGGGTTGCCATCGCATATCCTGGAAGAACATATATTTTTTTTCGTTTTCGTATCGCTATTTTGACCGAAAATTACATCATGAGGTGGAAGATCAAAATGTTTACCCATCGAAAGAGAAACATGTGGAGGTCAAATCCCGCATGGGTTGCCAGCCCCTACCCTGGCAGGTTTCAAGATCAGCCAAGTTTTATGAGGCCCAAAAATGGGGTCACTTACCTCATCAGGTGGAGAGATAAAATTGATGCAGATCGATAGCCCTAGATGTGCCGTTCATGAATATATAGGGTTGCCTGCCTTCAGCCTGGCAGTTTTTCTGGTCAGCCACCTCAAACAATCTATATCAATATCTTGGAAAAACGAAAAATCTTGTAAAGATGCTATGATTAAGGGTATTTTTAATGCAAACCGTGATATTAAATTAGTCTGCGCACTGGTAGTCTTGCGCCGTTGAAATAATAGGGTAAATGCACCAGTTATGGTCATTTTTCATTGGTATCTTCAAATATTGAAAAAAGTAATGTATCTGTTTAACGTCATCAGGTGGCTCGATGGAAATGATGCAGATCGATAGCCGTAGACGTGCCGTTCATGAATATATTGCCTGCCTTCAGCCTGGCAGTTTTTCTGGTCAGCCACCTCAAACTATCTATATCAATATCTTGGAATAACGAAAATGCTATGATTCATGGTATAGTTAATAGAAACCATGATATGAAATTAAAATCTACGCACTGACTGTCTTGCTAAGTATATTATGGTGTTGAAATAATAGGGTAAATGCACCAGTTGTGGACATTTTTCATTGGTATCTTCAAATATTGAAAAAAATAATGTAACCGTTTAAGTTCAACGTGTTACAACGTTGGTGGTATTCTAAGTGAAAGGAGACCCGGCCTTTAATGCTTAAGTTGTTTACTTTTAATTTTTTTATATTTTATTTTTGTGTGTTGTGTGACAGCTCAATGCCAAATCAGAAGACAAAATTGATATTAAGTTTTCTTTATTTCGAAAAAGGAAAATAATTATGGTAAATGCAGCAACGTTTTTACATTTCATAGCTTGACTTTTCTGCCCTTTGAAAACTGAATATGAATAGCGGAACATTTTTCAATTAGGTACTCGATGTTTCCGGAGTGTTGCCATATCAAAAATATTTATAAGTCAATTGTTTTTTTGTACATGCAAGAAAAATTAAGACAGCATTCGATCAATTTAATTTCGAACAAAATCAATTTACTAAATATATTGGCTTTAATATAAAACCAAATTGAATCATACATGTAGAGTTAGCGATGTCGGAGCTTTTAAAGGCAGATATAATCAATTTTATCGACAAAACCCCTCACATGTTGCGGTCTATTCAGATGCCGGTCATTCCAACAGAATGCCCTATCCTGTTGGAATGACTTGCATTTTAAATTTGACTTTTAATTTTAGATGGCACTGCCGAAAAAATATTAATTTCTCCGGATTTATAAGAAAACTCATTACGCACGTGTAATTCAGAAATGGAGCGAACTTTTTAATGAATCACGAATAATGGGTATCAAATGATATTGATGAGCGAGCACAATCCAATTTTTTTTTTAATATTAGGTATATGGGTATCAAATGAAAGGCCTTGATGAGTACATTCCAAAAAACTGGAAAAAAAATAAAAAACGAAAAAAACTGGAAAAAAAAATTTTTCAACATGGGTATCAAATGAAAGGCCTTGATGTGCACATTCCAAAAAAATAAAGAAACTGGCTCCTTTCTTCTTTTTTCAATTTTTTGCTTTAATTTTAAATAAAAATTAAAACACAATACTAAATAATATACTAGAAAAAATACGACTCGCACCAGATCAATACTCAGACGGGAATCGAACCCGCGACCTTTGGATATCCGGTCCAATGCTCTGACCGCTGAGCTACCGAGTCACTAGTGACATCGCCGAATTTCTTCTAGTATATCCTACTCTTACGCTGCAAGCCAGCGTTATTTCACCAATGTGAGGAATTACCTCGACATTCAATTGAAATATCTTTGCAGATATTTGGCAATCGATTAAGATGAAATAGCTTTAAAATGTTTTAAATTTGAGATTTTGGCATTCACAATGCTATTTTTACACAATACTAAATAATATACTAGAAAAAATACGACTCGCACCAGATCAATACTCAGACGGGAATCGAACCCGCGACCTTTGGATATCCGGTCCAATGCTCTGACCGCTGAGCTACCGAGTCACTAGTGACATCGCCGAATTTCTTCTAGTATATCCTACTCTTACGCTGCAAGCCAGCGTTATTTCACCGGATATCCAAAGGTCGCGGGTTCGATTCCCGTCTGAGTATTGATCTGGTGCGAGTCGTATTTTTTCTAGTATATTATTTAGTATTGTGAAAAAATAGCATTGTGAATGCCAAAATCTCAAATTTAAAACATAAAAATTAAAAGTTAAAAAAACCTTCTTGGTTTGAATTTCCGCGCATTATTTGAGAAAAGTACTATACAAGCCTTGGCCGCAACTAGGCATTGATGGACTCACGTATGTGTGCCTCGGCTTCGCCTCGGCCCACATTTTCACGTACGTCCTTCAATGCCTGTCTTGCGTGCCGCTGCAGTAATGTACTATAAAATCAAAGTGCCTATTGTGCAAAAAAGCCCTGATCCATGATCTAAGCCCTGATCCGAAGTGCGAAAACTAAAAAAAACTAAAGGAAATAAAAAAAATTTAAAGCGCAAAAGGCATTTTATCGGTATTATATCGGTATTTCAGTATCGGTATCAATACTGATAATTTTCTAAAAAGTGTCGATATTCGTGTACTGAAATAAAATACTGATATCAGTATCGATAAATCGATACCAAAATATCAGTTCCGATATCGATATTTCGATATCGATACTAAAAAAATACCGGTATTCCGGTCCCTGCCACCAACGTGGTAACACGTTGAACTTAAACGGCTATATTACTTTTTTCAATATTTGAAGATACCAATGAAAAATGCCCGCAACTGGTGCATTTACCCTATTATTTCAACACCATAATATACTTCGCAAGACTGTCAGTGCGCTGATTTCAATTTCATATCATGGTTTCTATTAACTATACCCTGAATCATAGCATTTTTGTTATTCCAAGATATTAATATAGATAGTTTGAGGTGGCTGACCAGAAAACTGCCAGGCTAAAGGCAGGCAATATATTCATGAACGGCACGTCTACGGCTATCGATCTGCATCATTTCCATCGAGCCACCTGATGACGTTAAACAGATACATTACTTTTTTCAATATTTGAAGATACCAATGAAAAATGACCATAACTGGTGCATTTACCCTATTATTTCAACGGCGCAAGACTACCAGTGCGCAGACTAATTTAATATCACGGTTTGCATTAAAAATACCCTTAATCATAGCATCTTTACAAGATTTTTCGTTTTTCCAAGATATTGATATAGATTGTTTGAGGTGGCTGACCAGAAAAACTGCCAGGCTGAAGGCAGGCAACCCTATATATTCATGAACGGCACATCTAGGGCTATCGATCTGCATCAATTTTATCTCTCCACCTGATGAGGTAAGTGACCCCATTTTTGGGCCTCATAAAACTTGGCTGATCTTGAAACCTGCCAGGGTAGGGGCTGGCAACCCATGCGGGTTTTGACCTCCACATGTTTCTCTTTCGATGGGTAAACATTTTGATCTTCCACCTCATGATGTAATTTTCGGTCAAAATAGCGATACGAAAACGAAAAAAAATATATGTTCTTCCAGGATATGCGATGGCAACCCACTAAAATCCAGTGTTCCTAAGTAATATCTATTGCTGTAACACATGTCTGCTGTTCCACCTTATGAGGTAAGGTTTCATGCAGTGGGAGCTCGGTCTATAGTACTTACGCACAATTGGTTCCAATGCCAAAGTGGTTTATAAGGAATTTCACGCAAAATAAAACATAATTTCAAATACTTCACTTTAAAAATAAAATACAAATCATACAGTATTTTATTGTATACCGGTATAATAAATACATAGCGATCCAGTATTATACGGTACATTTACAACTCTACTCCGGATGCTATGAGCACGGCTATGAGTCTGACAGTACCCAAGTCTTTACCGTACAATGTTATTTTGGTGATAGAACTATAAAATAAATACATTTGTATTTTTTAAATTTTTTGAGATAGAATATAGAGCTATTAAAGTAAATAATTTGAAATTGTCTTAAAGCGCTGTAGGTAGTGAAACTAGCGCCGCCACTACAATTATTTTTTATTACCCGTAAACCAAGTCAATATTTAAAAAGAGCTCATGTAATAATTTCTTAAATTGTCTCTTAATATTTTTTAATAACTCTTCAACAGTTATCATTCTTTCTGTAAGTTTTAAAATCCATTTTAGCTCAAAGTGGCCACTTTTGGCAATTATGGATTTTAAAACTTACAGAATGAATGATAACTGTTGAAACCGCGCCTTAATACTCTGCTGTAAACATATGGATGGATACCTACCTATTTTTTTTTTTGGTAAGGATAACACATTTTTCGCAACCACTTCACGCAAACAGACCGACATATTTAGCATCAGAGAGTGCCTCTCCATCCTGTGAACCCAGAGTCGGCCACTTACGTGATCGTTACCAAATCAGCTATCGAGAAAAAAAACGCGCGTAAAAATATAGATAGAATTCTCTATGAGAAATGTCATTTCACTTGTCGGCGGTAGATGGCGATGCGCTGTACAAATATCTATCGAATGTTCTTGTACGTGCGTATTTTCGACAACTGTTCGTGCGGGTAACTGTACTCCTAGCACGAACCTCTATTTAGAAAAATAGCGCTCGTAAAAACATTCGATAGAGTAATTTTGTATAGGAAATTTGTACAGCGCCATCTACCACCGAAAAACGAAATGAATTTTTCCATAGATAAAAATTACTCAATCGATTACATAATTACGCGCGTTTTTTTTCTCGAAAAAATTACCAAGATAATTATTTGTTTACAAAATGTATTTCTTAAATAAAATGGTCATAAAGTTATTCGTTTCTATCACACTTTTAGGACATCTAAGCAGCACTCCAATTAAAATAACACCTTCATCATAGTAGTAACATTTTTATTACAAAAATTTAAATAATATTATCATTATGTTTAATACACTTTTACACAACTTGTACATGAATAAGCTCATTGTTTTTATGAGGGATCGTCCTAAGGCGACTACGTGATTATCGCGCGAGCAAGCGACTCGACCGTCGCGTGTTCGCGCGATGACAAGTGTGTGCTAATACAACGCGATGGATAGCGATTTCAAATTGATTATAATAATATTTGTGGCTTAGGATGAATAAAATCTAACGAGAAATTATTTGAGGAATGAATCAAGTATTAAAATTATTACTACCTACAAAGTAATACAAATAACAGATGAAGGTAAATTATGTGTGTACGATTTACGTCCATAATAATATGTATACGTAATAGTACATTATGAGACAAGTTAGCTTAGGTTGCTCATTGCACACAAGGCTGTGGGTTGCAGCCCGAGCCGCAAGCGAGGGTGTAACTCAGCCGAGTGTGCAATAAGCAAGAGCTCACGAGTTTCATACGACGTTTTTCAACACATTTGCGAGGAAAAAACAAGGTAATTTACCACACAGCAACAAATACCACAAAAACAAAATACCTAATACTATGATAATTATGGGAATGGGCGCGCAGGTTTTTTTTTTGTTTTTTTTCAGACGGCCAACGCAAGAATATTTTGCAAACAAAGGGGTGAGTGAGCATACAGCCTACTTCAAAATTATAATTTTAAGTGTTAAAATGCAAATATTTTAATATTTTATAACAAAATATTGTGAATTATGAATAATTTGATAATAATAAATATTTGTTTGACTTAATTAAGGACTTACACATTTATTTATTCCAAAAATGTATATAAATTTTCAGCGGCATAAAACCACTTTGTTGTTACTAAAAAAAATAACTGTATTACCCGGCTAAATTGGGAATGCTCTGTTTACTCGCATAGAACTTGCAGTAAGGTACTAATTTAACTTTGTAGGGTTAATTCTATTACGTGCTAGTGTTTAATATATTATTGCACGCGTTTGTTATAGCTCGGTTTATGGCCCTAAAAGCATTAGGGCTCACTTTACGAGCAAGTGTGTTGAAAATATTGTTTTGTTATTTATTAGCTACTTTGGCGTGCTCAGCAATTCTTATTTTATTTATGCTGTATAGTTGTATAAAAATGTATACAGATACAGGTTGTTCGGTAACCCTATAACGTATCTTTTATTTGATTCTACTATGATAGGGTCAAACACCCTGTACATACCCAACTCGTTATTACTTATATAATGACCATAATGTTTGACAGTCATGGTAATTTTAAAGAATACTTAGGTATTAGTTTTAAATATACATTTTACACGTAACATATTATTATAGAATAGATAACTATGATTCTTATTTACACATTGATTTCATTTCAAAAATATTAATAATAGAAAATAGTTATTTTTTAGAAATTTGTCTATAGTTATTTATGCTATAAAAAGGCTATACAATCATTTTTCGGTCACCTTCTTTGGTTGTACTTTGCTTTTGCTATAAAATATATCCAGGAACAGACCTGAGGAAGAAAATGAGAAAATCAAGATCATTATCAGATAGGTCAGGGATTCCCAAAGTGGTCGATATCGACCCCTTGGGGTCGAAATCGGTTTACAAGGGGTCGACTTCTAGCGAATGATAATAATTATAATTGTAATAATTAATTACACTTGTTATTTGATAGGATTTTTCAAGTAATTTGGATATGGGGTTCGGAGGTCTCTTGCCCATAATAGTTTGGGAATCTCTGAGATACTTAGATGATTAAAAATTAAAGAGCAACAGTGTTATTACAAAATGATTTTAAACACCTGCTTAACTTAGACACTGTTTAAATGTAATACTATCACTTGTTTGAAAGAGACAGCATCACATTCAAACAGTGACTAAGTTAAAAAGGTGTTTAAAAATCTTTTTTAATAACACCACAGATGTTTAGGAACTTTAAGAAAGCAAGTGGATAATAAAATGGTATATTATAGTCACTTACCAGAGAATACTAGTACTGCGCCCAACCACTGCCTGGTAATGAGGACATTTCCAAAGAACATTACGGAGGCGAGGACCGTAAAGAACTTCCTAGTAGTTGTTACTACCGAACATGGTAAAGGCCCAAATTCTGACACCTGCAAAGTAATACAATAATCAGTTTTATCCTACTAATATTATAAATGTGAAAGTTTGTGGGTTTGGATGTTTATTCCTCAATCACGCAAAACTACTGAACGGATTTGGTTGAAATTTGGCACACAGATAGTACTTTTATCCCGATATTCCCATAGGAACGGAAACCACGCGAGTGAAACCGCGGGCGGCCGCAAGTTTCTCATAATATTGCTTTAAATCCAGGATTGCAAATAAGGATTTCGAGCTTAAATACTATTACATATTTATACTGTGCTTATAAATAGCTAAAGCTTATTAATTTTACCGTCATAGTCATAATTATCTATAAATCTCTGAACACCACGCACGGTTAGTAGATGATTCTTGAAGATTATTTTCAGTTTAACCGTAAGTGGTCAATACAAAATAAATATTTTTAATAGTTAAATTTGATGTATAATAAAAGTGGATAGTTAACAACGGTTATTTGACTTCTGTGCTGTGTATTGTATTTTCATTTCCATAACAAAAATGGCCAATTTATCCAAGGCCAAAGCTATACAGGGTGTTACAAAACAACTCTCAATGCCGATTACGTTAAATAGGGACCATCAAATTGTACAACTTTTACTATGGGACCAACTCTGAAATCGCGAAAAAAAATCTGCTGTTTCATACATTTTGATATTTTCGTTATTAATATTTGTATGAAATAAGTAGCATATTTTTTTTGCGATTCAGTTTGATAAGTCTCCATCTACCGTATTCGGCATTGCGGGTTGTTTTGTACATATTACCATAATAGGGATGATGACAAATGAATAAAATAACGAAATACTAATAAAAATCGTAAACATATTAAACTTATTGTAGCTTGTAAACCTCTTGCTTTTATACATTGCATATTATTTATTTTATGACCCTTCAAAGTTGGGTGGACAAGTCCATTTAAAAAGTATGAAATTTATTAAAATAAATGATACCTTTAATTAGTCCGTAAAATGTATAGAAATTTTTTTTAAGAAACCATTTTGATAAACACAATATTTAATATAGCTGCCGAACAAATTTCCTACGCGTTGTATACAAACTTCTCAGGCGTGACGTCATAACTAGGAAGCCATTAGTATGGAGCGTTTTTGGGCGAGTCCATTTGTGTGCATTTCACACTGTGATATCTCGGGCAGTTTTCATGCTAGCGAATTAATTCTTTTACCAATGTTTCTTTTTTTCAGAGGTAATTTATGTAACATAAAATAAAAAAAGTTGTCATCATCCCTATTATCAAAGTTATTCAAAATCTTACCATGAAGAAGATGAACAGTTGTCCCAACGCACCAGTCAACGCGAGACTCACGAGATATATCAACACTTCAGGATACGTGTGCACAAAACTGACAAAACTAAATATCTCCCCAGTCACCACGACACCTACGGAAATAATTATGCTAGACCTGTAACAAACAATATTGCAAGTTGTTAAAGAAAAAACTGCATTTTGGATTTATTGTCTATTTTACATAAAATTGAGCACACACACTCACACAGATCATTGTTAATCAAGGATGTGCCGGCATGGAACAACCAAGGAAACAGTAAATCACAGTATCACACACATGAGTTTTCGCTATGAGCATTTAGAGAACATTTTTATTTGAGAGATACAATACATAATCATATGTGGAAAGAAAGAAAAGTCTCTTTGTAAACACTGCTGTTGCAAGATTTTAAGAATGATATGATATGAATGATCCTACTAATATTATAATCCTACTTCCTACTAATATTATAAATGCGAATGTTTGTGGGTTTGGATGTTTGTTCCTCAATCACGCAAAAACTACTGAACGGATTTGCTTGAAATTTGGCACACAGATACTACTATCTGTGTGCCGCCTACATTAAAACAGGATACTTTTTATCCCGACATTCCCACGGGAACGAGAATCACACGGGTAAAACCGCGGGCGGCCGCTGTATAAGTATAATCTTGTAATTAGCAATGCCTGTTATGACACAATGAGCGATAAGCTATGACTGAGTTATAAGATTAAAGTCACAGGTATTAAAAGCGTTTAAACTAAAGCATAATAATATGTTGTTCAAAACACCTATCTAAAATGCAACGTGAAAGGTGGTGAAATTCTCCAAGTATTGGTATATTATATGTGACACAAATGTTAATAATAGGCTGTGAAAACATGAAAACCATTCGCAAATTGCAAAATTGATCACTAACTATGAAACATACTTTTAAAGAAACTTTCTGGTTTACAATATTGCCTTATGGTGGTACCTTGAACGAAAGTGGCACCGCGGTGGTTTTATTTAATATTGTAATTTTAATACACAACTTTAATAAAACTTTATGTGGAATTTTAGGGCCCATAGTTAAGTATTTTTAGACAATATCATTGCATTCCCTCGTAGTCACTGCTAGAAGTAATAGCAAAATTACAAAAAGTGGCCGTTTTTGACACATTTCCTATCTACTTTTACGAATGACTACGAGTGAATAAAGTGATACCTAAACTAGACTACGGGCCCTAAAAATTCCACGTAAAGTAAATTTTAAGTATATTCTTAACAACTTATTAAATAAAAATCTAGAGAAGCTCGGTGGCGCAGTGGTTTAGCGCATGGCCCAGCGATTGCGGAAGTTAAGCAACGTTCGCATCGCAACGTCGGTCATAGGATGGGTGACCAACAATTTATTATCTCGAGCTCCTGCGTGCTTCGGAAGGCACGTTAAGCCGTTGGTCCCAGCTGCATTTGCAGTCGTTAACACCCACAAATCCGCATTGGGCCCGCGTGGTGGGTTATGGCCCATCCTCCTTACCACCCATAAGGAAGGCCTGTGCCCCAGCAGTGCGGAGACATCAAAAATGGCTGATGGACATATAAAATTCAACAACATAAACATTTTCATCGCTAAGCAACGGCATTGCCGACTATAAAAGTACCTAAACTACCTATTTAGTAACTTCATCAGCTTATAGAATTGCACAGCAATTTGTCACATTTACAACAGAACTTACACAGAACATAATAACACAGAATAGAACAACAGAACAGAATAAAATTAACTAAAACGTAAAACTTAATCTATACATAATACGTACCACCAGTTAGTATTCAGCATCATCGAATAAGCAGTAGGTGACGATTCACTTTTGATGCGTTCCTGAAACATTTTACATATACATATAACTTTACTAGTTGCCAGTGTTGCCACCCACAACTTCGTCTACAGCTTGGCCATAAAGAGATGAAATTAAATAAAATGGAACTAAAAATTTTCAGTACAAAATATAGTCAGTGTTGCCAAATTATTCGTGATTTTGACGTGTTTACATAGAAAGTGGCGCCCTCAATTTTTGTCAACTCTTTATGGTCAAGCTGTACATGGACCATAGGGAACCTTGGACCAGGATAAAAAGTAGCCTAAATTAATCCAGGTTCTAATCTGTCTACCATCTAAATTTCATCCAAATCAGTCCAGTTGAGTTATAAATGGTGTAAATAACACTTTTGTTTTATTTATATAGATTACTTGTGACAAAGAAAAAAGTTAGTTGCACTTAAAACTACTTCTACCTCCAATATTTAAGAGGGAATTATCACTATAACCAGAATGATCAGAATGACACTGATAATGATAAAAAGGCCTTCACCCTAGAGGCTCTTAATATCTCACAAGCTTCTTACTAAACACACAAGCAAAAAGGAGACTCATCGGAAATAAGCAACTATCGCCCAAAAAGCCTGCTGTATAAACATACACAATTTTTTTTTAATACTAAACAGGCTAATAAACCTGCCATTTGAACTGTACTAAGATATGGAAAAAATCAGTTGAGATAAGGAATGATAAATAACATAATGATGTCGATTCGGTTGGCAACTATTTAACTAAATTGACAGGACTACTCCAAACCTAGTTTTCCATGTTTGTTGTTAAGTTGTGCCAACCGAATTGACAGCAATATTAAGAAATATTTTACCTGCACAGCACCAGTAAGGCCATCCATCGTCAAAGAGAGCAACACCAACAGTTCACCAATTCCTAGTCCTTGAGAGTCATCGGTAGCGGTAGATTTTTTTACCTGATCTTTATACATGAACAGGACAACTCCAATAACAATGAGCAGAACAAAAAAGTACTTCCTGACAGGATAGGTCTTTCTGCCAAGTAAAACCCCGAGAATCATGACAGGAATTGGCTTGGCTGCTTTTCCTACCACCTAAAAAGAATATGATTGTTAATCACAGTCATGTTGTCACAAATATGTGGAGCCAATGCTCCAAGACTCAAGACTGTTTGAGAATGTTAAACAGTATTCTTAAACAGTCTCAAAGTTTCATGGGACACAATTTTACACAGAAATTAAAGTAAAGATGTTTTATCTCACGAATGCAGTTCCGCTATGAATATTGTTAGGAGTGCATGTGCACATTATTGCAGTGTGCATGCGTAATATGAGATAAAACAATTTGCATGTCCATGCCTAATGACATTCATAGCCAAACCGCATTCATGAGATTAAACATCCAACCAACAACCACCCAGTGGGGTGGGAGGCCCACTGGCTGGCAATATAGAAATAAAATGCCATCTTTCTCAAAAAACCCAATAATTTCACAATCAGTCACATTAAGCTTGACAATAAAATAAAGATGCCCATACACGAATAGCCAATATCCATGAGAAAATAACGGTTTATCTATGCCATATCTATGCCAGCCTCATGCATCCGCACGGGTGTTGACGGAATGGCTTAAGCAATTTTGGTCTGGACGCATGTGTTAGTTACTTGTTAGTTATTTAACTATTAACCATTAAAAACTGGTAGGTAGGTATCCTTGAATTCTTGATAATATATTGTTCACATTTCAGAATACCAGTTTTTAGTAGTTATAAATGAGAATATATTCTATTATACTAACACATGCCTCCGGGCCGGCGTTGAACAATTAAGGTTTAGTTTATACAAAAAGAAAAACTAAAGTATTAAGTAGGTAACTAAGTACTTACTTGTGTGGGATAGTTGATCCATTGCAAAGCCAAGTTTGAGGAAACCATGCCCAAAAGATAAGTAAGAGCTGATGAAAAATAGTAGAATTTATTTGTACTGTCCGCTTCATGGTGCCATGAGAGCTATAAAGATAATCAGATAGTAATGCACCTTTTGGAATACTCCTCAAAACATTTTCTAAATAAAAGCTACATGTAGGTAGGTAAGCAAAACTTACCATTAGAATTTGGGCGAAAATGTAGTTCACTACACATTGGACTAATACTAAAGACAGAGTACATGTAAATCGATCATTATCTCCATATTTACCACGTGTAATTTTTTCTTGTAACATACCAAATATAAAATAACAGAAAAATATCGCGCTAGCGTAAAGAATAAAACGAAATTCACTCCTTGTTTTGGACATTTTAAAACTTGCAAGTGTTATTGCAACTGACTCAATAAAACTATTTCAGAATTATTATTGTGAAAACAATTTCATTCATGTAATAGAAAGACACGTAGAAATTTATCCTAAATATCCAAAAGACTTCTTTCTTTTCTCAGCAAATGATGAATAAACACGTATGTATTTTGAATACATATTATTTTTGAGAAACAGTTCAAAAATGTAACGTGACGTGACTGACAGTGACAATGACAATAGGTGCATTCCAGAGGGCCTAGTTGGCCTAGTATGAGTTGGTTTTTTGTACAAAGTGAAGTCACTTTGCGAATAGTTAACTATCGTCTTCTCTCTTTCACTCCTTCACTCACTCGTATGATTTTCTCTCTTTCACCCGATACTATTCGCAAAGTGAGGTGAGAAACTCAACTCGTACTAGGCCCTCTGGGTTGTGTTCAGTGGCTCAGAGTGCGGTTGTTTGATTGTTTTTTAACTCACTCTAAGGTCCGGAACGACCAAGAACTTTAACAAATAAATATATGTAGGTATCAAAAAATTGTTAGTGAAATTGTGATTCTTACGATATAAATAAAAAAATAATTCTTCATTGCTATTATAGGCTGTCGATT
Source organism: Agriphila straminella (assembly GCA_950108535.1). Classification (NCBI taxonomy): domain Eukaryota; kingdom Metazoa; phylum Arthropoda; class Insecta; order Lepidoptera; family Crambidae; genus Agriphila; species Agriphila straminella. The sequence goes on along the minus strand of OX467303.1, from coordinate 20,672,188 downwards.
AATATTGAACAAAAACATAATAGGATTTTGCATTTGACTTGATTTTGGTTTTTCGTAAATTTTTGGATTCATTTTCAATGCTCCGATTCTTGCGGGGTTTGTAAAATCTGTGAATTTTTCTATATCTATGGATCAAGGAAATTATAATAACAACGGAAAACATAAGGTTTATATTTCAATAGAAAAAAATTGCGATCCAGTTGAGATAGCAAGAACGAGGCGAGGATGTCTCTTTCCAGCACATTTCCAGCACACGATTTCTTAATAAGAAACAATTGAGGTGACAACAATTATTTTTCGTTTCATTGGAAACCTCAAAGTAAACAATTTTTTTTGCTTCCCTAAGAACGAGGAAAATTGCATAAGAAAAAAGGTGGAATTGTATCAATTGAGATTGAAAATATAAAATTTGTCTCATAAATAGTGTTTGGGGAATATATAAACGCACTTTAAAAATAATGTTTCACACTTTAAAATGTTTAGCTATAAAATTAATTGAATGAACTTTAAAAATAATGGTTTGCACTATAAATATGCTTAGCTTTAAAATTAATTGAATCATCTATAAAAATAATGGTTTCCACTATAAATATGCTTAGCTTTAAAAATAATTGAATAAACCATAAAAATAATGATTTCCACTGTAAATATGCTAGCTTTAGAATTAATACTTTGCACTATACAATTTAATTTTATAACTTTAGTCAAGCTTTAGTACTTGTGTAGTGATATGTGTACGTAAGTAGTGGATAATTAATTGCTCGCTAAGTAGGTACATAAATAATATATTTAGAAAATTCACACGTACCGATTGAAGCTAAGGTTCTATTACAAACTTCAACCTCAAGAGCAAAAATTGGACACTTTTGCCTACCACAACAAACTATATTTTACTGAGGTTATTATTTGTAAATAAACTATAGAACCTCAGCTTCAATCTGTACGTGTGAATTTTCTATATACATTATGTACCTACTTAGCGAGCAATTAATTATCCACTACTTACGTACACATATCACTACACAGTACTAAAGCTTGACTAAAGTTATAAAATTAAATTGTATAGTGCCAAGTATTAATTTTAAAGCTAAGCATATTTACAGTGTAAATCATTATTTTTATGGTTTATTTAATTATTTTTAACTACTCGTGCGTGTTCGTTTCGATTTCAATATAGTTAAAGTGCAAACCATTATTTTTGTAAGTATTTTAATTAAGTTGTTTATGAAATTATTACTTTAGAGTGTATATTAATTTTGTAAATTTGGTTCATGATTATTTAAGTGATTAAATTATTTTAAAGATCTATTATTATTTTAAAGTGCTTAAGTACAATTTTATATCTGTTTTCATCAAATTTAAAGTGCTATTAAATACATCCCATAGTGTTTTAATAAAGTTGTGTTCACAACACTAGGGTTGCGTTCAGAGCCTTAGAGCGCGGTTGTTTGGTTGTTTTTTAACTCACTCTAAGGTTCGGAAAGCAAGAACTTTAAATGTCAATACAAAGTCTTCATTTACCATTTGGAATACGAATAATTTAAACTTTTCTTTATTCTAAATCAAATAAAATCCGTTTTCTGAGGATCGACCATGATTATTTTAAGAATTTGACTCAAAAACATCAAAAAACAAGATATTGTCAATTGACATTGACATTTTTTCTATAGACAAACGTCAGAGCGTTTTCCAACCACCGATTTTGATATACTATATCTATGATTTTGATAGTTAAAAAGTTGCAACGCTCTGAGGTTTGGAACGGGATGGTTGTGTGCGTGACAACATGGTGACAACCGAACGTCTCGCTCTAATGTTTGGAACGCCGCCGTTACGTTTGGAACGCAACCCAGCACTATTAAACTAAACTGTGGTGATCGATGACTTAGTGATTGGTCTGCTAGAATGCACCCAATGAGTGCCACATAAGGTGACGTTTAAATAAATTGTCAAATGTCACCAGTGTTGCTAGCTTAGCTGATTTCCCGTCAGATTTAACGGATTAAGGTCAGGCACTAACGGGAAAAAATATATTTTAATTGGTAAATTCTTTGACCTTCTATACCTGTGGATATTGCATGACGACGTCATTCATGACACACCACAAACTCAGCCAAAACGTAGCCGTGGCTGACTTTGCATTTAGTGAATCGCGTGATCTGTCGTATCGTACGGGAATGTGCTACATAAAAATTGCAAAAAGTCACCTCAATTCGGGTTAAAATAAGATCGTAAAATATGTCATAATTATCAGTAAGTATGAATTTTTAATTAATTTTTAAGATCAAATTTATGCAAAAACTAGCTTATAATACACTTAGGTAAGTTATTTAAATTTGAAAATTTATTATTATAAAGCAACGGTTCTTGACGGAATAGGAACAAAGTCAAAATTTCAAAGAATGGAGTCGCCTATCATAATATTTTTTATTCGTAAAGTAAATAATTTCAATTATATTTCATTATCAGCTTTCCACAAAACTATGAAATGAGAGAAAAATGGCGATAGTTAACGGGAATAGAAAGAAACGATAAATTCTATAAGCCGAGCAAAACAAGCGCCATATATTATGCTCTGACATGAGCATAATATATCGGTTTTTCTGAATCTGACAGGTATTTAACAAAAAAAGGATTTTGACGATTTAAGAAGTTAGTCCGCGGTTCAACTAATAAATGAATAATAAATGTTTTTTTTATAAAACTTCAAGAAATGTCATTCATTACATCCCATAAGTATCTACCATTCTACCTACAGAGTCTAAGGGTCCCCCCAGACCTACAGGTTTCTTTTCTTTGCTTTGCTGTTCGGCAATGGACCGCCGGCCAAAGAGGCTCATTTTCAATCTATCGCATATTTTGAATTTAAGTGTATTTCACATATTATGTATGTTCTTTTGAGCTTTGTTCCTTAAACGATCGTTATGAAAACACAAAAAAATAGTTCAGGTAGGTAATGATGCCACCCACGACCCTGTTTATAATTTATATAAATATGAGATCGATTTATTTTTAGCAATCGGAGACCATGTTCAGGGTGGCATATCTTCCATAAGCTTCCTACTTCGCAACCCAGACAGCTAATGGCTATTTTCTTGTCAATTTGGTCTGGTCCCAATATGCGATAGATTGAAATGACCCTGGTTGGCCGGCGGTCTAAACAGCAAAGTAGAACAGCAAAGCAAAGAAAAGAAACCGGTAGGTCTGGGGTCACCCTAACAGACTGATGACATTGATATCCCAAACCTGACAAGTTTCTTGCCGGTTCATCTAGTTACAAGGTTTCCCACTTAGGGTTTGCGAACAGATGGCGTGGCTTCATTGACATATTTTACAAATACCTACTTGTTTCACTGAATAAATGATTTTAAGTTTGATTTATGAGTGTAATAAATTATTTAGAAATCATGTTGTTTACTTTGAAACACGTTTTGTCTTCTAAACACTTACTTTTTCACTCACACAGCTACTAACTCTACTCACTCTTTTTTCAGGTTTCAGTCAATCAAAAATCATTACTATGTTGGTATATTACCTCATCAAATAATATTTTAACGACTTACAAAAATGACTTTTCTCTACTAATTTAAAAACATGTAATAAAAATAATAATAATAAACATAATTTTTTACTTTCTGGAAAAATTAAAGATAAAACCGCATCAAAACCGATTGCATAGGTACTTTAGAAGAACTAAATGAATAAACAGACAGACGCGAAAGGCGACAATTTTACCTATAGAATCACCTAAAAGAATTCTAAAAATATGATAGAAAACAAATAACATTTTGCTACTCCACTGCTCTTTGTTCCTGAAAGCTTTCTGTCAGCTTATAAAATAAACTTATGTTGCTTCAACTGGCTGTTTGTTTTAAATAACTGCTTCATGAGCGAAGAAATTTTATAGGACTTAAGTGTCAGCAGCAATATATGTATGGGCAGAGTCAGTCGAAGCATAATTATGGTGAAGTTCAACGCATGTGCCACATTTGAGCTTTGTTAGTACGGCGTGCTTCATCCTTAGGTATCTGATCGAAGGGTAAATTATATTGGATTTTGGTTGACGGAAATAGTTTTGAATAAAATTAAATGTTTGTGACATATATTGTATACTAATCATGTCATGTCAGGATGTTTTCAGCGTGAGCTCGGGGGGGGAAATAAAAGAAAAAAGTGCAGAAACAATGATAATTCACTACCTTAAATAAATACATTTTGGCCTGAAAAAAATGGCAAGGCATGCTATTTGTTATTTGTACGATTAATCCGATGAGGTAATCGGTATTTTATTTGACGGATTTCATTGACGAAAAAATATATCATTTGACGATTTTTTGCTTAGCGGAATTCAAAATATCTTGTTGGCAGCACTGATTGTCACTGTCACTTTTTAGTGTCTTGCCTGTCAGTCGGCTTGGCTCTTGGCTCGGCTTACGGCTCAGGCTCAGCAGAAAGAAAAGAAAAGAAAGAATTCAAGGCACAAATTACTCACAAGTTTTATAAAAATCTTTTTTCAAACTCTCTCATTTACTGTAAGAAATCAGTAGTAATCGTAAAAGATTGATTTTTATTTCACCATACCGATCTTTAGCAATATTTTTTTATAACACTAAAGAACTACTTGAATTCGTTGAAAATGGCACCTGTAAGTTTATTTTTAACTATTTTTACTCTTATATTCCTAGATTTTCTTGTCTTTAAAAAAAGCCTAAGTAATATTATAATAATATTTTAGGGATTGCAAGACAGTAGTTGTACGGAGAGTATACCTATCCTAAATACTGATTATGGTAAATTTTTCTGAAGGGAAACATTCCTTTCTTTTAATTACTTAGGTAAAACTGCATTTAAGATTTTTGTTAATCGCTTGTCTCAGCCGGGAATCAAACGGGTTAAATTACAATTTATATCTTTCTTGGGTCTGATACTAAAATCTTAAGATACTAGAATAAATAGAAGAAATTTACCTTTTTCATTGTCTCTATCGATAGTTTTACTTATTCCTTTCACTAAAATTAGCTGTCATCAATATTTAGGGTACTTTTCCTCCAACTATTGTCTTTTATCCAGCCTGTACAGGTCATATTAAATTAAAATCTATAAACAGTATCAAACCACCTCAAACATATTCCCTAATATGTCAACTTTTCAGACTCCAAAAGGGAAACCACCTACAAAGGGAGCAAAGCAAATATTGATGGAGAACTCGGCAACAGTTAATTTTTACAGGAACATGGCATTGGGCGCAGGGTGTTTCCATATTGTTGTACTCTTTGCTCTTTATTCTGACAGTATTACACCATGGACTATAGTAAGTTGATTTTTAAATAAATTAATCAGTCCTTGTTTTTATATTCAATGAACACTTGTTTTGGTAGAATAAGAAAAACTATTAATGCACATAAATATCAGTACTATACTGAAGCTTGTGTCTGATTGTAGAAATGTTGAACATGTTTTTATAGTGGTGGTCACATAAATAAGGTCACCAGTAAATTTTCATACAAACGGTGACTTTGAAGCCTTGGTTCTCCACCAGGAATTGATTGATCTGTGCGATTGCGTAAAGTCAATCGTATTCATTTGACAGCTCATATTGTATCCGATCTGCAGCAATTTGTATGGAATTTGACACTCATGACATACAATATGAACACTCCCTTTACTCAATCGCCTATCAGATCGCTACACACACACACACTCTGCTAGGTGATTGCGTAAAGTCTGAAAATTATTCATTTGACAGTTCATATTGTATGTATAATAATCATAATATATTATGTCATCCCATACAAATTGCATTCAATGGAATACGATATGAACTGTCAAATACGATTACCTTATGCAATCGCACCCCTGATCAGCATTCAAAAAGCTATTTAGATATGTTTAAAAAAACCACAAAAATAGCAAAAATGTAATGGTGTACATAAAGTGGCCACCACTAGTATATCGTGTCATTTTGAACTTACCATCCAAATTTCAAGGATGTGTCCAGTCCTAGAAACTAAACAACTTTCTCTAAGAAACATATTGTGTCGAATTTCGCCTCAAAATTTTAGTCATCCCATACTAAATTGATCTTGAACTTTGGTCAAATATTATTTGACCATGTGTTCCTTAGAGAAAGTTGTTCAGTTTCATGAACTGAACACATCCTCAAAAGTTGGATGGTGAATACACAATGACCCTGTATATTTGGAGCACAACATGCTCTCACCAAAATCAATATTATTACTTTATTTATTCTACAATACAATCTGTACATTGCTGTTTATGTAACTTAACGATCAGTAATTTTATGATTATTTATTCAGTTTTGGCTATTAAATGTTTAATTATATGAAAGTCAGAGAAACTATGCCATCAGTAAAGCCCTCAGAGATTGACATATAAGGTCAGAACTAAACTGACAATATATTTTTCTTCCTACCTTACTTTGTAAAGCAACCGCACATTGGGCTACCACACAAAATCCACAATTTTACACATGAATGTGAAGAAATTAAGGTTCCAAATAAATTGCTGATTTTGGATAGTTTTGTATGGTTTTGTATTTACGAGCCTGCCTAGCATGACCGATTTATATCGCGTGATATAGCATTTTATCGACACTCAACTGTCAAATTCCTTTGTCTTTTTGACAGTTAAACGTGATAAAACGCGATATAAATCGGTCATGCTAGGCAGCCTGAAGTGCTGCTGACTCACTGACTGTGCCAATTTACCTGGGGTTGGTGAACTTGATGAATCTACTTTTAATCACAGTAGAAGTACCTATACAAGTGTTATGTTGCAACAATTGGTAAATCTGGCAATTAATATTTGGGTAGTATTTAATCAGGTAACAATAAATTCCCATTTTGGGTATTAAAAATACTGAATATAGCGTACTGAAATACTAAGTGGGCGACGGACTGAGGGCGACAAACTATGTTGAAAATGGGTGACTTTAAAATATAAATTGAGTAGGTAACTAGTTATTCAGATGTCCTCGTCACAATGTCCCGCGATATAAAAATAATCTTGTGCAAACTACATCTAATTTAACTTTACATAGTTTGGGTCCTTACCCGAAGTCAATAAAAATTTATAATAAATTACCAGAAAACCTAAAAGCCGAACCAAAAATCAATAAGTTCATAAATTCATTAAAACAACTGTTACTAACTAAATGTTATTATTATGTTAACAAATATTTTAATGATAGGAATATTTAAATGTCTGCCCCTCTCTTCCACATTGCTATGCCTGTCAAGGTGCATGCTACTTTAAGATCTAGTAGTTAAGTCGCATGTAGTGCAAATGTATAAATAAAGAAATAAAGAACGGGCGACCAAATTACTATTTGGGCGAAAACCTTAGGGCACACAAAACATTTAAAAAGACAATGCCACTCTTCCATAGTATATTAATATAAAATATATATTATTAATTCCAAATACATGTGATATCAGTGAATAGATATTATTGTAACTAGTAACTTTTACCAAGGTACAAAGAAAAAATCTCTCGGAGGTATTAAGATATAGTCACGCCAAATTTAAAAAGGTATACATTGCAAGTGGGCATGCACTTATTTACTAGCATCATAAAACCAGTGTTCAGCCTTGTACTATTATGTATTCTGTGGTTCAGCTAGCTTTTCTTTCCTACGCTAGCAAATATACCTGTATGAAGATTTAGTTTTATACTGTAGTAGACAGATTTATTTAAAAATAAAAATTGTGTTCTGTTCAAAATATAGTTTTTAATATTTTTGATACCTTTAACTTTTATCTCCAGGACAGATTTTCTTGGTTCGATAGTAAAAGTTACTAGAAAGTTACAATAATATAAATATTATAAATAATTGACATAGGTTTCACTTTTATACAACATATCTATTTTTTGGGCCAGTTAGTCTCATGGTCCTTTGGCATATTACGTATATTTTATTTAAAAAAGGTGACTACTATTATCCTAATCGAGATGACAAACATTCCATGTTGGGCAGCTTAAATAAGTTATTATAGTTACCTTGGTATAATAGTTGCCCACTTAGTACTTTTGACACTCATTTAGAATTTTCACTGCTAGCTTAAATTATTTGTCTCCCAAATGTAGTGGCCCGTTTTACCTATTTTTTGTAATCCACGGTTAGTCGCCCGTTTAGTTATTTTTACGTCAAAAAATTTACCGCTGCCAGGTTTAGTATTTAAGTATCCCATTAACAGTCGCCTTTAATTATTTCCCGTCACCCAATTAATTAACTCCCTTAATATTTCGAGAAATTAAAAGATTGTTGATTGGCTAGTTTTATTCGTTCATTTTCATAAAATGAAAGAATAAAATATTATTACGTTACTGTGCCTGCATAGCCTGAATAAATTTTAGTGTGTTTGTGTTACATAAATATTTTTTATTTAGGTACCCATTTATGTTTCTTGCAGGCTTTCAACTTAGTGGTAATATCAATTAATACCATTTGCTATCAAGCAATGAAGAGTATAAGTCGGCCAAAATTATCTGACAACGATCAGCTCATCGACCCTGGCCTTGACCTCAACATGGAAGGTGGCATGGGAGAGTAAGTGTATTTAAACTCAAATAAGTAATGTTTAATTTAACGTAAGTATTGTTAATGACTTCATGTCTTTAAATACAAATCACAAACAATTTTTTAAAAACCTTAAATAGAGATTGTCTAATCTAAGGGAGAGCGCCCACGAGCAACTTTTGTCTCCGCATCTATTTTGTCTCTCACATGGTTTGAAGAAAAGTTGCGACTGTCGCGTCGCTATCGCTATAGTATGTGCGCGCTTTCATACAAAACCAGTAGACTTGATATGACAAAATAGTTGCGGAGACAAAAGTTGCTCTTGTGCGCTGGCGCTTAAGGTGGATAGCCGACCGGAAGTGGCGCCCTCAGAGGTTTTTATTTATTAATAGAAAAGGATTGTAAATCTTTACATGGAATTTTAGGGCAGCTCCGTATGTCTAATAGTTTTTGAGATATTATGATGCTTGAAACATTGACACTCACTGGCATTCCTACACCGTTATTTTCATACAAACATGCTCACTTCACAGTCTCATAAATATAAAAGTTTACGCATCTCTGCAATGGTTTGTATGTTGATAGATTAGGAAGGTGCTCGTTTTTTGAATAAGAAAGAGGGTGCAAGCGAGACAAGTATTGCCGGGTCATTGTACGAAACTCTTCCTGCTTCGCGACAAGATTTGACATAAATGTATGTTTTATTTATACATAAGTAAAATATGTTTGTTTTGTTTACAGGCATGTAAAGGATATTGTTATACTATCGTCCATAACACATGTGCTGGCAGTTTTCTCCGTTTACTTTTGGTTATTACTACTATTGATACCGGTGAGGGCTTTCTGGTTATTGTGGAAGAATGTACTAGGCCCGTGGTTCTTCCAAGAGGCCCCTGAAGACCCAGAGCAGGATGAAAAGAAAAAGAAAAAAATGGAAAGAAAAATGAAAAGGTATCAAAAGTAAACACTGGTTATTTTAGTTTGTAAAACATGTTTTTTATATCATTAAGGCCACACTTTTTTTAAAGCCATACAAAATGTCAATTATACCTTTTATTTAATTTATTGTATTGAAAATCTATTATCTTAAATCCGTTATATTTAATGTCAATGTGTAATGGGGTCATTCTTTAAATTAAGTACATTTTTTAATGATGTAATTTCCTCATTCTAGGATTTTTTTGTACAAAATGAAAGCACTATTAAGTTTACTTAACTGATAAACAAGTACAGCTTAAAGCACTATTAAGTTTACTTAACTGATAAACAAGTACAGCTTAGTAACAAAGCAAGAATATTAATAGCAGAATATGGTAGATAGGGGGAGATCGCGAAAAAAAAACAGCTGTTTCATACAAAAATTAATAAAAGGAGGAGGAAAATGTATGAAATGAATGCTGTTTTTTTTCGCAATTTCAGAGTTTAAAAGTTGTTAAGTTTGATGGTCTCGGTCTACCATATTCAGCCTCTCTAGCCAAAGTAACATTTGCAAATTTTCGTTATCGCTTCGCTACCAAACATGGATTTGACGTTTTAAAATTCGATAGTTAACGAAACCTTATGTCAATCCCATACATGTTTCGAAAGCGAAGCGATAACGAAGATTTGCCAATGTTACTTTGGCTAGGGCCTGGTTTAGCAACAAGTTCTGTTACACATTGTATATTCTGTGGCAGCGCCACTTTAAGAGCTGGCGCGCGCTCGACGAGCAACTAATTTGTCTGTGGTTTGTATGAAAGTGCGCGCAAGCAGCGACGCGACAGCCGCCAGACTTTCATACAAACCATGTGAGACACAAATTAGTAGTGGAGATAAAAGTTGCTCGTGCGCGATAGCGCTTAATGTTAATGTTATTGTAAACACTATATTACTTTTGTATGCAAAAACCACGTGTTGCTAGTAAAAATAATTTCAGTGCCATTTTTAAACTTTCTTGCTAAGCTTACTCGATATGTATGATAACAACTGAACAGAAATAGAACTTTTGGCTGCTAAGTCGATTGAATGTTTTTTTTTGCTGTGCAAGCATTGCGCGAGTCTACGAACGAGGGTGGTTTGATAAGTCCATGACATTAGAAAGAAGATACTCTTTTTTGCTCATTTTGTTTAATTCTCTACATAATATTTTTTCACTCCTCTTGTTCAAAAAATTCGTCATTGTAACGTACAAGAGCTGAGATAAAATAGCATAATAACCCCCTTTTAATATACTATATCTATGATAATAACCCCTAGCCCTATGGGAGAAAGTTTTTTCTTTTTTAATGTTTGTCTATTGCCACTGAGCCTACTAAAACGAAAAAGTCTTTATTCATAATTACGAATAAATACTCGCTAGACTTAATACTGATTCTCATTCTTATTTTTGAAAATGGAACTAAAAGCATCTCTTCGGTGAAATCATAGACTTATTTATACTCTGTGCACAGAGTGAATCGTAGAATGCGTGATTGTGTTGCTTAGCTGTGTAGCAGCTAAATAAAAATAAAATAAAAATCATTTAATCATTTATTTCAGGCTTCACACCCATAAATCAGTTTAAAATTGACACACTAAGAACAATAATAAATTAAATGACACAATAAATAATAATAAATTAAAGCAAAGCTGTAGCAGAAATTAAAAAAGGTACCATGGCGCGAAATCTTTAGAATTTTTCTATAATTACAAACTGATTGAATTGTGTGACTGTAATAGGAAAGAAATAATTTTAATCTTTTGCCGTCAAGCACAAATCATTTATTTAAATACTGTACAAAAAGTTTATGAAGTGGAAAACTAATGGATTCGTTTACGGAAGTAGGTATAAACTATTTAATATTGTATTTTATTTTCTCGCAATCGTAGTGAAAAGTAGAGTGTAACACACGACGCTAAACCCATTGTAACTCGGTTTCTATTTATTAAAAACTACCTCGTATGCAATGGGTCATTTTAGCGTCATGTATAACTATCTACTATTGAATTTAAGCACCGCAAGCAAACCCCGATCCAGGGGGGGGGCACCGCCCCCCGAAGTAGTATCTGAAAGAAACACTGGCTGTGTGAGGGTCCGTGGATGCAATCTCCTCAACTGACTAGTCAAACCTAGGAGTGCCGCGGCGTTTGACCATTGTGTACAATCAACAACGGAAGTCGCTCAACAATTAAGAACTTTGTCGTATTAACTTATTTGTCTAACTAATGTTTCGAACGGTGACATCTGTCAAAAGTTACTATACGTAACCATAAACATAGACCAAGAATATAAAGACCGACAATTGCATTCTTCAAAACGTAAACTGATGTTTAATTCCAAAAGTTGCGATAGATGTCCCTACGCGTTCCGTTTGGAGCAAATTCGTGACTTTTTTACCGCACGCAAGCATACCCTTGCAGCACAAACCAAGCATGCTATTCGAACGTAAACCGCTCTACAAGTATTCAACTAGATGGCGCTGTGTAATGTAATGAATGATGTATATTTTTTTATTTTTGGTAAATTGATAACCAAATGAAATAAAAAAGTACGTAATACGTTAGAAAATAATAAAATGTATTAAAAAGTGGCTTTACAGCAATAAAAAAGAAAAAATGACGACAGGTGGAATTTTTAATATTTAGACATCATCATCATCAGGTAAGTATATTTTTTGCATAAGTAGGTATATATCTACTTACCTACCTATGTGAAATACATTGCAGAAAGCATAAGTAGGTAAGTAGGTACCTATTTGATTTTCCTACCTACTTAAAAACACACATCATAAAAGTTGTAATGTTGTTAGCTAACTTACAAATAGTACCTAGGTAGGTACCTACTTATTTATAATAAAATGGTACTACTAGCAAGCCAATCAGCGCTAAATCACTCTCAAGCCTCAATTACACTATTTAAAGACTGTCTTGAAATCGAAAAAGACTACGCGCATTTACACCACAAACACAATAATTTATCACACGTTCGACCGCGCTTACTGTCACAGTAAAAGGAAAGAAAGTATGTCTCTAAAAAGTATATTTTTCAACGTAGTAAAACTGTGGTAGTTATTTACAGTGTCTATTTTAAATCATCTCTTCATACAAATTGATAGATTTTGAAAAGATAATTATAATATCTCGTTTTATACAACGTGTTACTAAACAACTAATGCCGAATATAGTAGATAAGATAGAGACCATCAAACTGAGCAACTTTTACTATTGGCCCAACTGCGAAATCACGAAAAAAATATCAGCTGTTTCATACAAAACTTGACTTGACGCGATTTTTATCTTCGCGATCTCTATCCTTACTTATAATCTTATAAATGCGAAAGTCCGTTTGTTTGTTTGTCACGTCTTAACTACTGAACACGACCAACCGACACGATAATCGTGAAATTTTCTGGGTCCACTGGTAGGTATCGAAAAAAAATTATATTCAGTATTCAAAGTCGAGTTTGGCAATTTAGTCGCGTAGCTAGAGAAAAATTACCTTCGATAATACTAAAAGTTTTCGTTTTTGCTGAGTGTATAGATTATGTGCATTGTGAGCTATTTTTGAAAAGTTAGAAGTTTTATGCCGGTGCTTTAGGTATAGTTTAGGTATTTCGTAATATTTCGTTTAACTTCATATATATAGAATTAAAGTTTGAAATGTTGATTGTTTCATAATAAGAACTATGTTATCATCATGTTGTTAATAAATTAGAAAGTTAATATATATGTAACTGCGTAAATCACAAAATCACTCTTTTGTGTTCGAATAAAATTTTAAAGTTTCTGAAATATTATTTTAAGACTTTCAGTGGTTAGATATAGCTGTTGAACAAAGTTTAGAAAGTTAAGTGGTGTGCTTCTTTGATATTTTCATTTTTCCTTTATAACATACGGAATAATGAATTAAAAATTGATAAGATCGCTCTTACATGACCTTTTCAATGCACTTATATACTACACAAAATTAGAAACATACATAATGTGGATTTTGTTTAATTACGGATAAATTATTGCGCTTAAATACGAATTATGCTAGACGCGCGAGCGGGTCCATGCAGGGCCCGCCGACTGCCACGCGCCGCGCGAGCAGGCGCGGGGCCACAAACAATAAGCTACTCTCGCTGCACGGCACTAAAGTACAATTTCAAATTGCACAGCGCTGCGTGCCTGATATTATAATATGCACCTACGAAGCGCCTCTCAATATGTTCATATAATATATATAATGTATATAATATATATAAAAATATGTATATAATATATACAGGGTTATTTGTAAAACACCAACAACCTTGCAGGAGTAGATTACCAACATCTTAAACAACAACATTTGTTCTACTATACTCTTTTATCATAACTCAATACATTCACCAAAAATGAATTTTAAAGTTTTTATTGTCCTGTTCGACACTTTTTACGTCTATGGATGGCCGCGGGGCGGGCGGGTCGCGCGCACTAGGCGCTCCGAGCGCCGCGCGTAGAGTTATAAACATACGAACGGCAAATTAAAATGATATTTTACCTACAGTATAAGTTTAATATATTTTTGAGAAAAGTACTTACCTGTTTTTCCGTTCCTGACGGAGCCGCGTTGCTCTAAGATTTCAAGACTTTTGGTAGGTATTTAATGATACAATACTAAATAATATACTAGAAAAAATACGACTCGCACTAGATCAATTCTCCGATGGGAATCGAATCCACGACTTGGATTTCCGGTTCACCGCTGAGTCGGTAGCTCAGTCACTAGTGATAGTAAGTCCCACTTAGGGTTACCATTCCAAAATTTAGAAAGGCCTGACAAAAAGCCGGACATTTCAATAAAAGTCCGGACATTTTCACAGACAGAACCAGACTCCATAAATGGGACTTTCTCAGTACTATTATATATTCTGTGCTTTCTCTTTCGAACACTACTGCTATGTATGTTTTTTAACTAGTATGATAGCGCCCAATCTTAAAAAGCCGGACAGAGTCCGGACAATAGTCTAAAAGCCCGGAAATGTCCGGACTAATCCGGACGGATGGTAACACTTTCGAACCCGTAACACTCGTTTCTTGCCGTCCGCGTCTTAACCCGCTCTGGACCAGACGGATCGTGGCTGGCTGGACGAAATTAGCGACCATATTCTGCGTCGAAAGAAAATGCATGAAAACTCGAAAAGGGTTACAGTAAATATAATACAGAAGTATTTAATTTATAAGTAGGCCTATTTTACTTTTTATTGTTTTACTAGGTAGTCCGTTTTTAGTCCGATTTTTATAAATTTTAGTCCGTTGCCGTTTTCAAAACGGGTCTTTAAAAAAAGAGAGAGTTAAGTTTGTTTGGAGTGAATAAAATTTCTAAAATAAATATAAGAAGATGATGAAATATTTTGTGTCAGTGCACAGACAATTTGCTGGGAAAAAATGTTCATTATCATTCATTATTTAAGTAATAAACATTGATTTTTTTTATTTTTTTTTTACCGATAACCATGCCGATATAATACCTACCATTTAATTTTAATGTTCTACCTACATATGCCTACCTACTAAACATTTTTGCTAAAGAGATACCTAATAATATACATTAAGTACTTTTATACTTTTTACTTTTTCGATTTTTTCTTATATTTTATTTAATATTTTAGTATATAAAAATAGCATTGTGAATGCGTAAACTTTATAATACGTAAATTAATTTCCAAATTTATAATACGTTTTGTAGTTTTGAACGCCATCTACCCATTTTTCTTAGAACTATTAGAACACGGTAGAACAACGAGCAAACGTAAGCTTTTTGCGACGACAGCGATCCATGCGGAAAATGCAAGGAAACCTATAAGGCGGTCGATTACGAGCGCCATCTAGGTTTAAGGCGGGATTTTGGGGCTACGTTTTTATGATATGTGATTGGACGTCTTTATATTCTTGGTCTATGCCATAAACGAGTTCACCGTTGCTGACTGTACAATCAGCAACACGCTGGGCAACAACATGTCAAATATCTTCCATAACTTTTGAGCATAAATTTTAATACATCAAAGTTTATGTTCAATGGGGGCTTTTCAAAATGACAAAAAACTGTAGGCTCGATAGATGGCGTTGATTAACAGGGAAGTGTCAAGTCAACAACCAACAACAGCCCAAAGCCAATTTTGTCACTTCACTCGTCCATTAACGCCACCTAGTGAGGCAAATAATTACTACTTTTTTAAATGTCACTTTGAAAAGTCCTCACTGGAGAATTGTCAGTTTTGTAAAACTTGATGTGTAGTTAACTGTACATTTTGCCACCATTATAGGTTGTATGTATTTTTATATGTATAATAATAAAGCTCGGTCCAATGGTTTTGGTTATAAATGTTTGTATTATTTTTTTACTATGTAAATATCTCGGTAACCGTTAGGATTTTGGAAATTTAGCTTATTATAAAACGTATTGCTACTTTTATCTGCTTTTTAATAAACCTTAATAAATTACAATCGAGTAGTAAAAACCGAAGCTACAGTCGTTATAGTGAGCGGAGTCCTGGTACGAAGAATCTTAATTGATGTAACTGGACTGGTTTTCTATTAAATTATTAGCATTTTTGGATTCAGCGGGGTCGAATTATTAAGAAAACATCGGTTACCAAAAAGTAATATGATTTGCTTCTAGACCTTCCCTTTTTTTAAATCTGGTCCTGACTATAAGCCGTATCGCATGTAAGTAGCTGTTTCAATTTCAACCACATTCTCGACTTGTTTTTAGAGCATACAAGAACTTATTGATTTTAATACAAACATTGTCCACATGGATTTTCCAATTTATGTCTACGGTATACTGTTAAGGCGCTGTAGGTAGTGAAACTAGCGCCGCCAATACATTTATTTTTATTACTCGTAAACCAAGTCAATATTTAAAAAAAAGCTCATGTAATAATTTCCTAAATTATCTCTAATATTTTTTGAATAACTCTTCAACAGTTTTCATTCTTTCTGTAAGTTGGCAATTATGGATTTTAAAACTTACAGAATGAATGATAACTGTTGAAGAGTTATTCAAAAAATATTAGAGACAATTTAAGAGATTATTACATGAGCTTTTTTTAAATATTGACTTGGTTACGAGTACCTAAAAAAATAAATGTAGTGGCGGCGCTAGTTTCACTACCACCGCGCCTTAACCATAGAAATTCTGTCTGTTTTACTTCTTCTATTTTTACTTAGATCCTTGTAACGAATGTCAAGGTTGATAGTTTTCTATTTTTACGTCCTTTAAATGAATGTCAAGTTTATTAGGTACTTTAGTATTATGATTATTAAAAATACAGCTAGTTTTAGTCAGATTTATTTTTAAAATGAGCAAGGCAATAAATAAAATAATGGATAGAACTATTTATGTCAATTTCTTTAGTTCTCCATTTTTTTATATGATGTCACTATACCTACCTAACCGTCAAAGCTGCTTACTTTGCCATTCAATTTCGAATGAGGGGTTTTCAATTTGACATTTAAAAAAAAGTAACTATTTGCCTCACTAGATGGCGTTGATGATAAGAGGTGAGTCAAAATTGGCTTTTACAAATAAACGGCCTACCAAAGAGTACCAAAGAGGAAAGCAAGGAAATTATAAGTACTTCGTACAACAGGAAGGTGCACGCCGTATTTCTGTGTATACGAAAATACACTTTTTCCTTATAAAATAAGTTTTATATTTCAATAGAAAAAAAAATGCAGTCCAGTTGAGATAGCAAGTACGAGGTGAGGGTGTCTCTTTCCAGCACATTACCAGCACACGATTTCTTAAGAAACAATTAGGGTGACAACAATTTTCCGTTTCATTAGATTCTTTAAATCGTTAGTAAACTAAGTGGTTTTTAGCTTCCCTTAGAACGAGGAAGTGAGGATGCAATGGCCAAAATCGCTACAAGTAAATGTTGGAAAATATTCATTTGTGTGTGGTAATCACTTCAGACCCGAAACTCAGTACTTTAATATATCTGGTTCAAATTTCATCAAAAGCGGCTCACTACACGAAGCATGAAAGCATTATCGAACTAATGCTATCGCGTTTATAAGTTAAGGGGCCTTATTATGAGCTCTTATAGCAGGACTTATATTGAACTGCATTACTTTTTCGTACTATGACCACAGAATATATAATAGTACTAACGTACAGAAGTCCGACCCCGCGAGGACCATCAAATAATAAGCTACTCTCGCTGCACGGCAATAAAGTACAATTTCAAACTGCACAACGCTGCGTGGATAAAATTATATGCACCTACGAAGAAGAAAGAGAGGCGTCTCTTTCTGTCGCATAGCTCTGTCTCAACCGACACATTTCGGGGTTGCTACTCGCTAGTTACTGATATCATAGAAAACATTCGTTATGCCCATGAATAAACAATGAAATTACTATAATAGGTACCTACTTATAAAATAAAATAAATCTACCTAATAGGTGAGCTGAGCATATTTAAAGAGCATAAATAATAAGTATTTCATGAGTATTTCTAAGTAGTTAGAGAAGCTCGATGGCGCAGTGGTATAGCGCCTGGCCCAACGATTGCGGAGGTTAAGCAACTTTTGCAAGGGTCGGTTATGGGATGGGTGAAAAAAAAAAGTATTTTTTAGCTTTTTTCTTTACTGGTGCCATATTTCGAACTTCGATACAACTAAGTATGTAAATATGTATACAAAAAAAAACAATAAACATTGGTAGGTAGGTAGGTACGTTAGTAATTAAGTATCAAAAACGAAGTGCATGCAGTTTCGCATTCGGCGCTTGACTGACTCGTTTCGTTCGTGACGTTCACGCGCTGCGCTCTCGTCGCTTGCACACGCCGCGCGTTTCGGTCGGCGCGGTGATATCCCTCGACAATGGCCCTCTTGGAGTGGGCCGCGAGCAGTAGGCTAATATAAAAGTTTAAGCGCGGAGTTATACCCCCCTGCTATGACCTCAAAGGTTAGTTCGAAGGCAGGCCTTAAGCAGTCCTGTAGGCCTGCTTTTGAACTTTTACCCGTTACGAATACAGCGACCTAATAGTTTAACCAATAATAACAAATTGCATAAAAAAAGAACAAGTCTATTTGTTTTCAAACTTATGGTTACCCTAATAAAGCGAGACAAAGTGACCTCGTACTTGCTATCTCAAGTGGACCGTTTTCTAGCCGCAGAGCACCTTATGACGGGACTCGAACAATTACAGGAGATCTCTGGAGTGAATGTAGGTGACGACTTGAAAGTATTTGTTTTCTTTTGGGGTGTTGTTGGAAAGTCGAAATTGGCAAAAAAAGGAAGGAACCGAAGCGAAGCGAGGGCTGGTCGCTAGTTCATAATAATTATGAAATATATTTCTTCTATTTAGTTTATAATTATTACAAACCTAAAAACGTTTGTGTGGCAAACAACTAACAAATATTTGTCATAAGTTTGTCTGTTTATAGATAACAATTGATATTTTGCAAGGGGACCATAAGCCTGGATGTTTAATAAATTGTGTATTTACCATAAACTTATTTATACTAAGTATATTAAGTTTATGGCACTTATTTACTTACCTAATTACTTTTTTGCAGGAGTGGCGCTAGTGTTACATTTGCATAATTAAAATCGTAATTTCACTAGCAAATTCATATCATAAGCCCCGCAAATATTTATACCTAACAAAATAATTTTACATACGGAACAGTTTAATTACTACACTCTGACATACTGATAGCATCGCGGATCATTAAAAATAATTATGTTTAACAATCCTCTCCTCTCGCGTTTTTAATGTTGGATATAGATAGAGGTGCATGCGCTGGGCCTCAGTGGTATATTACGCACCCGCACGCCGAGCCGAGCGCTTCACCTACGCGGCTTCAAGCTACGCGTCAAAACTATCCATGTAAGTGATTCCATTTTTTTTTGTTCTTCCAAAAATACATACTACAGTGCGATATACAGCAAATATTTTATTATTTTTGTAGACCTGTGTAATTAATGCGAACCTAGGTATTTTAAACACAACTGTTTTTGGATAAAAAGCAGCAAAGAATTAAAAAATTCGGGAGTTGTTTACATTGGACCTTTGTTTTTTTTTCATGATTTCATAAACTAAGCTGAACATTTTTTTTTTATTGTTTCTGTGATATAAATATTGTCTTGACGTAAAATAGTTAGAACAAAGTAAACAATCTTTTTTGTATAGATATTCACTTGAATTTTCAACACATCTTGAGAGTACTTACTCCTGCTTCCTCACGAACATCCATGACTAAGTACTTATGATCATTCATTTTAGCACATCGAAATGCCTTTCTTAATAATATTCAAATGCTTAATCACTTCTGCGAGACAAATGGTCAGATCGTTTCGTCTGGTTTTTGTTTTACGACAAAAAAAACACGAAATTCTATGAAACGGAACAATTTAAATGAACTGGTTCTCATTCGGTTTTATGACGTCAGAGAAAAGCAAGTTCGAGGTAAAATTCTAGTATGTAGTTCTATTAATAAATAAGGATAAAACTATGTTGTGACGTCGAATTTTGAACCAACTCTTCGTAAAAGAAAATTTACAACATTTTTTCTTTTAATCCTTTCTTTCATATTT
This sequence comes from Agriphila straminella, assembly GCA_950108535.1. Lineage (NCBI taxonomy): Eukaryota > Metazoa > Arthropoda > Insecta > Lepidoptera > Crambidae > Agriphila > Agriphila straminella. The sequence continues at coordinate 20,652,119 of OX467303.1, read as the reverse complement.
TTAAAATAATATTTAGGTAGGTATTAGCAGCTAACCAAGTGTAGTGTCTGTGATCAGATCAATCTAACCAAGTGATCTGAGCACGCTGAAAGATTTGCCCTTCAGGAAGCACTAGGTGTAGGTACACCTACACTATTTAAACAGAATAAAATAAATATTTAAGAGGTTCCCATACAACAATCGTGATTATTTGCCGTTTTTTTGCTTGGTATTAATAACGACAACAGGCAGATAGTTGAAATTTTTACAGATGATGTATTTCTGTTGCCGCTATAACAACAAATAAGTAGTAAAAGCAGAATAAAATAAATATTTAAGGGGGCTCCCATACAACAAACGTGATTTTATTGTCATTTTTTGGTACGGAACCCTTCGTGCGCGAGTCCGACTGGGCTTTTTTGGCTTTACTTGGCTTTTTTTAAATTTTAATAATGCCAATGTCTCAGTAAGAATACCTCCCTACCTATAGATGCGGTTAAATATCATAGTGCCGATGACTGTGGGGATGCCAAGGATAGTACAGTCACTACAGTAATCTGTACCCTAGGGTACCTACCAGGGTAGGGTTTAATATCTAGATATTAAATGTACAATTCTGTTCGGTGTGATCCCTATTGGTTTTCAAAGCGTGAGTTGTTATTTTAGCATTGTTTGAAAGTTGTGTGTTTAAAACAATTTCATTGATTTCAATGAAAGGTACCTAACCACTTGTGTAAATTTAATATACCTACCTACGGTAAGACTATCTACACAAAGTTTCTTAGTTATTTCTGTTTAATTGGTGTTAAATTGGCTGTAAGCCTGTAAATATTTTATTACAAAATAGCTGAATTTCTCAACGAAAGATAAGTAAGATAAGTTTTCGGTAAACATCGTTTATACAGGGTGTATTTGTAAACACTCTCCTAATTTTAAGGATGTGTTCAGTCCATGAAACTGAACAACTTTCTCCATGAAACATGTGTCGAAATACGCCAAAAAATTTTGGTCATCTCATACTAAGCTGATCACGTGATGTCTTTGATTTGTATGAAAAGTCAATTTTTTATATAGTCAACTATGTTATAAACCCGGCAGACTTTTCGAGGTTCGATGCGTTAGCCGGTACGGCCCCTGAACTAAAATGGGCTTGACTTTCATGAGGATAGGTAACTGGAACGATCGTAAGTCAGTCAGTGTCAAGAAAACTGGAACACGCAGCACGTAGGTAGGTAGGTAGGTACCTACTGCTAAATTGATTTCACTGATGAAATCATGTCACGGAAGCACGCTTCAGTAACTTGGCAAAAGAAAATTAATTAGAACACATTTTGCAAAAATACCTTCGTAAAATACCTACTTTACATTACATTAAGTATTTTTTTTAACAACGCGAGTGTTTATTTTTTAGAAAAGAAAAGTTTCGCAATTAGTGTTTATAAAATAAAAAATACTTATTTAATTACTTAGGTAATTAGTTAACTACTTGCATCTTACGTAAAAACAACGGTATACTTAGGTAGGTAACATTAATATCAAATATTGAAAAATATTTCAGGAGGTAGGTACGCACGACAGCACGTTAGGTTAAACAGTTGAACTACGAAAACAGCTCTTATTACGTACAGCATAAAGGCGGTCTCAAGGTCAACATGTATAGTCTGACGTGCTGCCGACTGTAGGGTAAGTGCTTAGGTACTTACTTTTTGAAATCTTCGATTTATCAGCTACCTACCTACTTAGCTAAAGTTTATTTGCCAAAATTTGTATCCCACCAAAAAGTTTTTCACATTCATGCTATGACATGATATTTAAATGCTCTAAGCCTATGGTGAACGTGGTGATTGCATAATTGAACTGTATTCATGATAGATGCAAGTTTGATATACTTAGTTGTACCTACCTACCTACATGGTTGGTTAACATTACTCAATGACATGTTAATATTAAGTAAAGAAGAAACCGAGACAGTATTTTGTACGGTTATACAACAGTTTACTCAACCGTGCAAGGTACCTTACTAATAATATTAGGCTCAGGTGAATTCAATTGTGAGAATAACTTTCAATTGTTTTCATTTTGTAATCTGCGACATCATACAAGCTGATTGCTAAATTCTATTCCTTGGGAATGGTTTAGTTTGGACACATTAAACTATATTCCCTAATCCAGTGATTAATAGGGGCTTTACCTTACAAACGGTCCGGTAGTTTTAAATTTTTGATCTAGGTAGGATAGTTACTGAGTTCGTTTCAAATGCAAAATGTACAATTATTGGATATGTACTTATTTAATTCTCTACAACATTGTGTATCTACAATCTTTTCTAGCTAACAAAGATATAAAGGAAGTGCCGGTTTTTTAGGGTTCCGTAGCCTAAATAGCAAAAAACGGAACCCTAATATTTTTTTCAATATGGCGGCGCGGCGGACGCGGATGTTGGTGATTGTGCATTTTGCATTTTAAACTTTATGGCTCCGTGAGCTGTAGACCTCGCGATAAAAAGTGGCTCAAATTGTTCAAATATAAAATGTTGCCAACGAGGTTTTCAAAGCACACAGTATTACCTACATGCTGTTTGGTATATTATTTGGTGTATAATGGGAATTTTACAAAATGCTTTCACCAAAATAGTGTCTCTACCACAGAATATAATAATATAATAGTACCTACTAACGTCTCTACTTCAATCCTATACAAATTCTCATGCAAATTTAAACTACCTGTAGCACCCTGTATAACGGAAATTTACTAAAATCCTTTCTTAGTGCTCATCTACATCATAAAAAGAATCTACCCTCCAAAAATGGCGTACCTATCTATCTTCAGCCCTATACAAATTCCCATACAAACCGGAACACCCTGTAGCAGCTTGTATAACGGGAATTTTCCAAAACCCTTTCTCAGTGCTCACCTACACCATGAAAGGTATCTACCCTCCAAAAATGGTTTCTCTACTTCAACTCTATACAAATTCTCATACAAACTTGAACAACCTGTAGCATCCTGTATAACAGGAATATTCCAAAATCCTTTCTTAGTGCTCATCTACATCATGAAAGGTATCTACCCTCCAAAAATGGTGTCTCTACCTTCAGCCGTTAGGGCTCCACGCCTATCCCAACAATGAATCAGTGAATCAGTCAATCAATATAGAATTTTATATGTATAGATTACAGTATTTTCAGGATTATACTCGAAAACTACTGAACCGGTTTCAAATTTTCAGTAAATGAGACAAACTTGGGAACAAACCTGATGAATTAACGTTTGAATCATTTCAATCGGTCTCCAGCCGTTTTCAAGTAATCGATGGACATGCACAAAAAAAACAAATAAGTATACCTACAAACGAACATAGAACCTCCTCCTTTTTTGAAGTCAGTTAAAAACAGTATCTTCGATCAAAATGATCGAAGGACAAAAAAATCATGATGTTGATTTGTAAAACAAAAAAAAGCTCGCTACGTCCGTCGTCAGTCGTTAGTCTCATAATGATCACAGTCTGATAGTTTAATTATCAGATTTAGATAACTATTACGGAATGTTGGTAAGTAATCAAAAATTGTTGATCAGCTTATATATAAGTTTTTGTAAATTACACAATACATCTAGTTGCAGTTGATTGATTGATTGATTGATCAGGCATCAGATCATTGATTAGAAGATCAAAGTATTGCGTTACTCCCAACGGATCCCGCGATGTTATCTTGATCAATATCAAAAGCCATATTTTTAATTATTTTGGGGTTTATTATAAGTCTGTACTTATAATAAGAAGGTAGTTAAGTATGTTGACATCTCATCTCTGTCAGACACAAAGTTAATTGTTTTGTAGTAGTTTTGCTTTATACTCACACAAAGAGCAAATTAATTAGAAGCTTTGTGTACACAGTGTAACGCAAGAGTTATTTAAATCAGCACAGTCATGTCTATAGGTACAACGTGTTACAAAAAACCCCTACTTAAAGCCGATTATGGTAGATGTAGGTATATAAGGGTAAGGGACAATCAAACTGATCAACTTTTATTATGGGACAAAACTCTGAAATCGCGAAAAGCAGCTGTTTTGTACATTTTGATAGTTTTGTATAAAGCAGCTGATATTTTTTCGCGTTTTCAGAGTTGATCCATAGTAAAAGTTGTTAAGTTCCTTCAGTAGACTTAATTCACCTGTGTGTAATAGGTATTACCTAGGTATCTACTAATGATGATCCCATCTACCATAAAAGGTAAATGTCCCATACTTCGGCATGTTAAGGCTCTTACGACTTTGAGATTTTTTATAATTTAACTAAACATGATATCAGTTTGAAATCTTTTGTGTCATGAATATTGGTATTTTGACAGTAATTCAATGCATAAATTATGTAGTTTTAGCTTGAATTTATTTTTATATTAATTTATTTGTAGACCTCTTGATTGAACCCTGTTTCGTGATAAAAAAATTGGGCTCTGCTTCTAAGTTCGTGAACTCGTGTCCCCTGTTTCGGGATAAAGAATTTTACATTGAATTATGATAATTTATTAATAAAAAAACATAAATATTTAAAGGATTTCATAATAAGAAACAATATGAAGATATTTTTAAAATAAAAAAGATGTGTGGGCAATAAATAAAGATTTTATTACTTACAAAATAAAAATTAAAACAAAATTCAAGAAGTATCTGATTTGTTTGAAATTTTTGTTTTTTAATAAAAACATGAATATTAGATATCAATCAATTTAATAACAACCAAAGTTATTCTGGTAGTACCAGCTTATCCGAATTTAACTTAAAATCGTAAATTTAGGTTACCTTAAAACTCGAATTTATAAGAATTCTAGTGTACAAAACATATACCGAAATTAGCTCCTAAAGAAACTTAATTAAACACATTATATGTTTTTTAATTAACAATTAAAATACCTTAATTATTATATAAATAAACAAGCAAGAAAAACTTCTCTATATATCCCTGATTCGGTAGTGTGACACGAACTAGGGGACACACGAAAAATAACATGACCGCTATTGTGTGAGTCGATTTATTGCAATTTTTAAGGAATTATAGGTATGCTTGCATATAACTTTTTTCTTAGTCAAATCAATTGTTAAGGAACGTAAGAAAGCACTATTAAAAGTTCTAATCAAATGGACTTACCTTTGCCTTTCTATGAGCTTAAGAAGTAAACTTTTTACGAAATAGAAGAGATTAATTCGAAATTCACTTAATTTATGCGATAAATACGAAATATAATATTTTGTGTACTAATTTAATACTTTTTCGACGAAATTTCGAAAAAAAAACATTTTTAAACGAATTAAACACGTGATTTTTCTAATATTACGTATGTACGTGATTTTACTTGCATCAAAATGTTGCTACCCGAGGTTCGCGAATGCAGCTTGGCTTCGAGCATCGCGGCGTAACAGAAACGATACAAAAGTCTTTAGCCCAGTCAACAGTGTAGATGCTGAAAGATATTTCAATATCTACAATGTCGTCATAAATTACCGAAGGCAAAGGCTTAAAGCAAGAACATAATATAAAGACTTTTCTGTACCTTATCTGTAATGTAATAAATATTTTGTTATTTTAATGATTATGGTAATAAATACGAGTTTGTAAATATTTTTCGTTTACTAAGGGAATAATTGCGAAATTTTTAATTTTTAATTTATATTTATGCGAAATTTAAGTTTTTTAGTTGCGTAATATACGTAACCCTAGATACAGTATTAGTGCGTTGATTCTAGGACAACAGGAAAACTACCATTTCAGCAATTATCATATTACAAGAGTATTTTTGTAGGCACATGAAAGTGCAAAAACAGTGTTATATAATGCGGCTAACATTTAGATGTTTAGTAATCACTTATATTGTGTACCTAAACGACATTTACCTAAAGCCATAAGTGGGTAGGCACAGATATTAATTATTCTTATCTTGTAACTCGGTAATAACCGTATCTTTTTGTTGCATAAGATCTCGTATTTTTAAGTAAACTGCCGTTAGGCAGTTGGAAGCTCGGTAAAGCACTCAACTCGACCTCAAATATAGAAAAAAACTAGCTTCCGCCCGCAACTTCATCCGCGTGGACATTCCGGAAAATCCCTGAGGAACCTTTAACCGGGATAAAAAGTATCCTATGTATTAGGTAGGATAAACTATCTGTGTGTCACATTTCATCCAAATCTGTTCAGCCGTTTTTGCGTGATTGAGGAACAAACATTCAAACCCACAAATTTTCACATCTTATTAGGTAGTAGGATAATATGAGACCAAGCTACAAAAATGGACCGGCCTTTCTATTGTCTAATTTCAAAATCTATCGCAACGCAATCGCTTTCAGGATGTAACACATTGAAGCTTCTTTATGGCACAAATAAAAACTAACCAAAGAAATGCAGCAATGTGTCACATCCATCTGTCAAACGAAAGCGATTGCGATAGATTTTTAAAATTAGACCTGTTTTGGGTTAAGGACGATGTGTAGTATACATATAATTTTCTAACTGTCAATAGATTACATAACTTATACAACTCATCAGTGGGAAATGAACGTTTTTTAAAGTACATAATCTTTAGCAAGCGTCTCTGTGTTCGTTCCACCAAAAGAAAGCGTGTTTTCAGTGCACCCCCCCAGACGGGGATACAGTAGCTTATAACAGATTGTACAAGTGCCTTATATATATCATTTAAAATGATAACCGTAAAATGCCCGTAAATATCGAAATATATTACTAGCGCAGTAATAATATTTCGATGCCCGGTTAGTATTATTGATAGCCTGTTTAAAACTCTTAACCCGGGGGCTAATTGTTTAATTACAAAATCAATCGCAATCGCTTTCAGGATGTGATACATTGTTTCAAGAAGTGTCTTTCCCGATTTAATCGAAAAACCAAAAAACAAAAGTGTGTCCCCGGTTAATTGTCCTTGTTCAATTGTTTAGAGTAATTATTTGTATATGTGATCGCGAAATCATAATATTGTAAGAGGTATGATATCATTGATGAACGTCAAAACGGGCTTAGGAAGAACCGGTCTATATCAGCTATTTATATTTATGACAAAAATATGCATTGTAACATTATTGAATGTCCAAGGCTAGGACTGTGTTTAGGAGTTTAGGAGGCTATGACTGTGTTTAGCATAAAAAATTACCTACTCAAGTTGTACGAAATCGGCACTCGAGGGAAAAGCTCTCGAGTGGTTTACATCCTAAAAGATATAGACCACAATTTATATTATGACTAAATTGAAAATTTTAATCATAATAGCGGAGAAATTATTAATATTCCATCTGACACTAAAGATGTTTTTGGCTGTCTCTTATTTTTACTCTAAGTAGGTAAGTACATTAACGAGCTACCGAAAGTACCTAGGTCGTTCTTTTGTTCGCAGATGATGTTTTACTCCGCACATTGTGATTGACAGTTTTCTAAAATAAGTATAAAGTAGGAAGTTTATTAGTTATTAATGAAAAACGATAACTTTGACAATAATTTCGATTGTGGTTTTATTATGAAAAATTGTTCTATTACCTATAGATAGGGTTGTACGCGTAGGTAGCTACCAAGTAATTAAACCATATCAAGGTGCCTTGTGAACTTGTGATTATATTACCAGAAAATATAAATGCTAGAACTAATCAATATAAATAAGTAGGTAAGTAGTTACCTATAAAAAAGTATAATGAATACCTATAATAATTGGGTCCTTCCTTCTATGAAATTGGCGTTTTATAGGGAGAATTTTTAACAAATTGCATTTTCCATAATAATTTAACAACCACGTGAACGGTATTGTAACAAAACTTTTATCTACAAATGTAATTTAACTTACAAGTTATTTTTTCGCTTAAGTTATGATGCTTAAGTTTAGGCGAGGCCAGTTCACGATCTGATGAAAAGTCTGATTTTTGAACTTCCAATGTGAAGAACTGATGTAAAATTCTACTTCACAAAAATTACTGTAGACTGAAAAAGAAACAAAGAAGCAAATTAACCGAACAGAATATTGAAAAATGGCATGGTAACTCTGTAAAAAAATCCTGAATAACACCATAAAAACTTATAAAACTAAATTTCAAATCGTCAGATTTCGTAATTTTCAACGACAGTGATATGATTTTTATGCAAAAAGGATAGCTTTTTTATCGATCTAACACAATAACCGAGTACATTTTTAATAAATGATCCAGTAGGTATTTCAGAAACCAATAAAAATGTATAAAAATTCGTCAAATTTCTGAAGAAGCGTCAATTAAAGTTATGCAATATTCAACCTTATTCTAAAGACATAGTGAAAGAGTAAATTACGTGAACTGGCCTCGCCTGCGAAAAAATAACTTTAGGCTAAGTTACAACGGATAAAATGCGGTCATTTTCGCTAACAAAAAAAGGTACTTACCAACTATGAAATTCTCTGTGTCTGAGAAAAAACACTAATTTCATAGGTAAGTACTTAAGTAGCCAATATTTCCTATAGGTAACTACTTATAGCCGAAATACAAGTCATAGTAAGGTCTACCTTGGATCGGAATCATAATAGTGTTTATATTTGCCGAAACCATTACGGAATTTCCTATTTGAAGAATCACAAAGCAGGTCTATAGCAAACAAGACGTTTTGGTTTATTTACATGCGTTCCACAAACATTATCTATAGTTGCTTGAGGGACACCGTTTCCGCCTTTGAAAAAATCGATAATTTAATGCAATAAGAATATTTATTTCTTCAGTTCAATACTTTAGGAATATGTAAGAAGGAATTATGTGAAACATAGTAGTACAGCTGATTATTTAAAAGTAGAGGTAGCTAGGTACTTCTAAAAAGAAACAATTTCATTTCAGTGTGCAAGATTTTTATCCTGGATTTTATATAGTAAGTACCTAAGGTGGAACCAAAATATTAGGTAAGTATGTGCCAAGACAAGGGATGGTCAGGTCAAGTGTTTAAGTGTTTTTTAGAACACACTAGGTAGTGTTTTTTTTTCTAATTTCATTTTCAATTTTGGGCAACGCGGCTGTAACTAAATATACCTATTCAATGTTGTTTATTATAATTATTATAATACTTAAAACTATTAGTACTACCTATTTATTTAGTACCTAGGTACCTACTGTATTAGTTAAAGACCCTAGTTATCTATCGGGCAAATGACCTACCTAAATAATAACGTCCTCCAATAATTATATATTATACAGTGTCTAAACTTTTCCTGTAACCCTGTAGGTATATAATACCCACTAGGTACTTTATTTTGGTTACTTCTACTATATTGTAAACTAGCTGATTTCCATACAAAATTTGAACCCCATTTTCACCCCTTTAGGGGTCAAATCATGTCCACCGTGTTGGATTTAAAAATAAATGTCATTGTTGCAATGGTCATCCCAGAAAACCTATTGGGGTTTACGACATCCATATCAATTTTTGGGGTTTTTACCCCTGTTCACCCCATTTCATCCCCATAGGGGGTTGAAATACTAACAATAACAATATACGTTGCGTTAGATTTCCATCCATAAGCCTAAATTTTAAATTTAGCGATTTTTACTTCGAAAATAAGGGATTTTCTTCAATACACAACTTCATCCCCCTTTTGACCCTTTCGGGGGTAGAATTTTGAAAAACGCTGAGACTCGTATTTATTAATTTTCAATGGTCAGCCTAAACACAAAATTTGAAGATCTTATAGCTTCAAGACTGAGGGACTTTCATACAAACTTTCATTCCTTATTTCATCCCCTTAGGGATGGAATTTTCAAAAATTCTTTTTTAGTGGATGCCTACACTCTATAAGGTACCTATCTGTGTGCAAAATTTCAAGTCTCTAGGTCTAGCGGTTTGGGCTGTGCGTTGATAGTCAGTCAGTCATTCATTCAGTTTACGATTTTATTAATTAAGAATTAAGATGAGAAAACAATGCGAAACAAATAATACTTATTGCAAACAAAAATACAGTGGGTAGGTACCTAATCAGTTTTTTTTAGCAAAAATTTATAAATTAAACTTTCCCTATAACTACGTATAAAAATAGCTATTTTTAGTAAAGGTTTTTTGCAGTTTAGTTTTCTAATAAATCATAATTTGTGTTAGTAGTACCTACCTATCCATATTATTTATAGATTCTTAATTATTTGCTTTTTTATGAACGAAGTACACACAACAGCACCTCAGAATATACATGTTGACCTTGAGACTACCTAGGTAGGTATATGCTGTAATAAGAACCGCTTTCGCAGCTAAGTTTATACAGTTGTATAACCTGACGTGCTGTCGTGTGTACTTACATAATAACTTTTTCAACACACTTGCTCGTAAAGTGAGCCCTAATACATCGCTTTTAGGGCCAAAAACCGAGCGCAAACACGTGCAATAATATATAAAACACTAGTTCGTAATAGAATTAACCCTACAAAGTTAAATAAGTACCCAACAGAGCATTCCCAATTTAGCCGGGTAATACATTATTTTTTTTTTGACAACAAAGAGGTTTTATGCTGCTGAAAATTCATATACATGTGAATATATATGAATTTATATAGGTATGTGAATAAATAAATGTGTAAGTCCTTAATTAAGTCAAATAAATATATAATTATTATCAAATTATTCATAATTCACAATATTTTGTTATAAAATATTAAAATATTTGCATTTTGTCACTTAAAATTATAATTTTGAAGTATTAGTAGTAGGCTGTATGCTCTTCACCCCTTTGTTCGCAAAATATTCTTGCGTTGGGCGTGTGAAAAAAAACAAAAAAAAAACATGCGCGCCTTTTCCCATAATTATCATATTTTGTTTTTGCCATATTTGTTGCTGTGTGATAAATTAGTTTGTTTTTTCCTCGCAATTGTGTTGAAAAACGTCGTATGAAACTCGTGAGCTCTTGCTTATTGCACACAAGGCTGTGGGTTGCAGCCCGAGCCGCAGGCGAGGGCGTAACTCAGCCGAGTGTGACTTATCCTAAGCTAACTTGTCTCATAATGTACTATTGAATACTTAGGTCACATGAGCTGTAACATAGTAGAATCATATGGCTATAACTTGATAGACAGCACACACAGGCTTTACATTTTGTCTAAGGGTATAGAATAGATACCCTTGAAAGAGTAGTTTTACAGGATCAGATTCCGGATAGGTATTTGCTATCTTCAGGTTCGATTTAAAAATGGAACAGAATAGGTATTTGGAACATACTCGTAACCCGACCTGTGAAACAGTTAGCGATATGTTACCTACTTGATGCCCGTGCACGATCGACTTTATGCTATCTTCACGATCTTAAAGTAATAAAAACTTTGACTTCAACTTCATTAAACACTTATCTGTTTGACCGACTAAACTTTTGTAGCGTGTTACATGTCGCAACGGTTGTTCATTCAATTATACCTAGATGCATTTATTAACGATTTCGTGCTAAGGGTAGGTAGGTATAAGTATATTATAGAGCTGGCTGTTGTCAATCTACACAATATCCTGAAAGGTTAGTACGATATCCGCTGCGAAACGATCGCAATCCAGACGTATAAATAATGAAGGCCGATTTACAGACAGTCGGAACGATGCCAAGTGGCCTGAAAATCGTTGCTACTGCGTAATCATACCTTTAACAACGCGCCTCGGTCAGGCAGGACATCACCGCGCAAAGGCGTAATAGGTGCTCAACTTGTCCTCTTTATATTGTGAATCACAACACAACACAGATCGGCACACTGTCCACGAGTTTTGGGGTGTGTCTGCCACATATTGGGTTTGGAAAAAATAAGTCACGGTAAAGGTTCTATTAATCAAATATATCGCCTATAAAAGCAGCTAAACGCGTTCTATCAATACCATACCTATTTTTTATTATATTATTTTTATATTATATTTATTTATTCAGTAACATACTTAGGTATGTACTGAAGCGGAACCGGGAGCCTTTTATGAGCTTCATTCGTATAGGTAGGTACTGTACTGATGGATGGAAGTTCTGTGCCTAGAAAAAAATACAACCTGTGCTTCATCCAAAGCAACTTGAGACATAGTTTTCCCTTAAGTTTAGAGACATCGGTTTATTTTTCCTGTATTCTTTACATAAACTTCTATAACATATAATAATTTCACTATACCCATTCTTAAGAGATTTTTTGGTATAGAATATTGCAGTTTTAGGTCAGCGCCATCTCTTAACCGATAGTGGAACAAATATATTTTCTGTTGATGATTTCTGAAAAAGTTTACTATTTAGACACATCGTTTTATTTTTCCTGTATTCTTTACATAAACTTCTATCCCATAGAATAATTTCAGATTTTTCTCTATGCAAACTTCGGAGATAAGGGGGGGGGGGGGAACCGTTTTTGTTTTTACATTTTTCTTCAAAAGTCAAAAACTATGCGGCCAAAAAAAAAACTGTTTGAGAGTGTACAAGCAGCGCTCTTTCATATGATAGGTAGGTACCCCCAAATGCCCTAGTAACTTTACTCCGATTTTTTTAAGACCCCCTTTCAGTCCCTGTTGCAAAAAAAGAAAAAAAATATCTCTTATTCGCAAAATTGTTGGGCAAACGACATCTAAAACTATTCCAAATTTCAAGTTCGTAGCATTAGTAAGTAGGTAGTTCTCGAGATATACAGCTGTGACAGACAGACAGACAGACTGAGTCACACCATAAGGGTTCTTTTTTACAATTTTGGTACGGAACCCTAAAAACACACCTACAAAAATTTTCAAACTAAATAAAATGCCACTTTTATGAAAAAGAACCCTGTAACACGTGTCGTGTGTAATATTAAAACTAGCTATGTTTAGTGACGACTCAAATCCAAGGATATGTCTGTCACAAGTGTGTAGTTATGTGGATGGGGCAAAGTTTACTACCTACATACGCTATTAAAATAATCTCTTACCTATTGCATAGGTACAATAGGTTTTTATCAAGGCTCATGCATGACGTATCAAAATAAGACGTGTGTTTCTTTTATTTCTAAATAAAAGTAAATTCGAATCTATTTCAGTGCCCTTCCTTAGCACGAACAGCTATCGAGAAAAAAAACGTGCGTAAAATTACTCGATAGAGAATTATCTATGAAAATTTTAGTTTCGCTATTCGGCGGTAGATGGCGTTGTACAAATTTTCCATACTAAATTGCACTATCGAATGATTTTACGTGCGTTACTTTTTTCGATAGCTGTTCGTGCTAAGGGTACAGAAATGGATACGTTACTTACTTTAGAATTGATTGAAACTTGAATAATCCATGAGTTGCCGACGAACGATTACAAAGGGCAGACTTTAGTTAAGCTGTGAACAGTCACGAACTAGCATCACGCACCTTCAAATCGAAACATGATTTTGTTAATAACTTTAGCGGTACAAATTGCTATTGTTCACGGTTTAACGTGCAACGATATATTGGAACTGTCAGATGATAGAAAGTTGACACTGAGCGAGCTGCAGTCGCTCCAGCCGAACGAAATCGTCTTGTGCTTAGCCCACTTGGGGAAGGAACGATTGCCAAAAGGAGAAACTGACTTCATCTGGCAGTCAATTGTGTCATATTACAGTGGGATAGTGAACATTCCAGAAAACGTGCTGATGCTACTGCACTGGATCACGCCGGCTTTGACACCGGAAGACTACGGAAATTTGACTTTGAGCAATATAGATGTTATCCAGAACTTTGGGTTGAATTACGACTTGGAGCAGGACCGGTTGTCGGCGATCGCTGATCGTGTACGCGAAGATTTTGCGGGGAAGGAGCCTGAGGACTTCACGTTTTACGACTTGGTCGCTTTGAGGCAGATATTGTGTGCTTTTAACCAGAGTGAGATAGAGAGGATCCGCCCAGCTGCGTTTAGAGAGGCTGCCGCGACTATCGGGAAGTTGGAACGGTGCAAGACGGAGGTGTGGCAGGGTTTTGCGAATTTGGCCATCCAAGACAGCGCTTTCGGTCCCCCGTCGCGATGGTCCGAGACCGTAATCCAGATCCTCGGAAGAGTTGCTGAACATATGCCTCAGGATGTTATCAACAGATTTAAAATAACTCACACCGATACATGAATTATCAAAACGTTCTCTTTTGTTCATACAAAAGATTTCAACGAGTTCATTAAAAGAGATTTATGTAGGTACCTAGTAGTACCTAGTCCATTCTATTTTGTTTCTCTTATCTTATAGCAAGCAACAAATGAATTTTTTTTGTTTAGTAAGTAGGTACCTAGGTATTTACCTAATATTATATTACTTCTACGAGTAGGTACCTACCTACTTACTTAAAACTAAATTACAATTAGGTAATGGTTGAACTTTAGTAGCTATCACCTAGATAAAAAAGCAAATTAAGTACCTACCTAACGTACCTACCTATGTATTATTTTTGTTTGTAATCTGTTACTCGTAAAGACGGCAAAATGAAAATAATTAACGAGTCTAAATAATAAAATGTGAAAAAACTAGAATGAGATAAAAATACCTACAGAAGTACTTCTTAACTTAGAATAATAACACGCTTAGAAGCGTGTCCTCGTATGCAAAGTGAGGCAACTAAGTAATACTAAGCCAGAATGTTTAGTTTTCAGATTTATAATATCCTTCATAGGTACGTTACCTACCTAATTGTAACTAAAATTCCAATAAGGCCGGCCACACACAGACGTAATCACGTAACGGAATCTCGAAACGGAATCCCGATTCGGAATTCCGAACGCAGCAATTGCAAACAAAATCTATGGGCCTGCCACACACAAACGTTAACATTCCGTACGTAATTTTATTCCGTACGTTATTCCACATGAGAGCCCGTGCGTTCGGAATCTCGCACGGAAAAAATGCATTCCGAACGCACGACTACCATATATTTTGTATTGGTCGCCACACACAACCGTTTTTATTCCGTACGGAATGCGCACACACGCACGGCCTATGTGTGAGTGACGTATACAAACACCTACAACTTCGTGTGTCTTACGTCTGTGTGTAGCCGGCCTAATAGTACTAATAAATGTAGGGAAAATTGAAACTGTTTTGTACTTATTCGGTAGGTAGGATTAGGTAATAGTGGAGAATAAAAATCTGAAAACGGGGCCATTTTGGCTGTTTTAGTTGCCTCACTTTTGACAGTCAAGTGCGCTTTGTAGAGAACTATCGTTCTAGGTGTTATTATTCTAAGTTTCTTAATAAAAAAGATGTTTAGGTAGGTACTTAAATATAACCACATAATAATATAGGTAAGTAGGTATAATTATTGTTTGCTATAAGTACGCCAATAAACTTGCACCTCTTAAAATATTTTTGAACATAGGTATCTACCTACGTCTATATATATGTAATATTTTTCAAGAAATGGTTAATTATTTTCTTACGATAACCGGTTAGGTAGGTACCTACCTACCTACCTAGTAAGTCTAGCGGTCAGTGACATGCTTCATCTAATCGTTTTTCTCTAGTTCCTTGACTGACTGTCAATGTACAAAACATAAGTCTAGCAATCTAAAATATTGAAATATCATCATATTTCAAATTCAAATTTTCATTAGAAATTATAGCTAGTTATATTCTAATTTGGAAAATGGGTACCTTATACCTACTTATCCAAAATGTTATGGATCTACCTTAGCATCCGCTAAGAAAGGGTTTTTGGAACTTTAATAGGTGGAGATTTGAACGAAAGTTTTTGTTCTTTGAAAGCTTTGAAGTTAGATTTAAATTTACTAAAATTGGTAGCTATGAAAGCGTCCGTAGGTAGGTACGAGCATACGTAGATAAGTAGGTACCTACCTAATTAGTCATAAGTAGGTAGGTTAGGTACCTAACAACGTATCTATATTTTTAATTATCATCGTAACTAATATACCTATAGGGACCTATACCTAATTTTCTAACTCTAGCACTAAATTGATATTCGTAACGTAATACGTAACTACCTACTACTAACTTAATTGTCTAGATTATGTAATAAGGTAGCCCCTACACCTTTATACACTAGGTACCTACATGTAAAGTTAAATTCGTCTATTTATATATCTAATGTCTTAATACCGTGTAGGTTAGATACCTATGACTTTTAGTAAACTAGTTGTTTGTCATATGACTCTACTTATTTTTTTCTTTACCCCAGCCGACATAATAATAGCGTTCCTAAACTGAGGAAAACTCTTCACTTTTATTAAAAGTTACGAGTTTTCAGTATAATACCTAATACCTAATATACCTACCTACCTACTGAAAGATGTGTGGAATTTAATGATATTAAATGTGGAATTGACCAGTTTTTGCTAGGGCCGGCCACACACAGACGGAATCCCGTTACGGAATTTCGATAATGTACCTACCTATGAAGATTCCGTACGGAAAAATCACGCATGTGTGTGGTAGTCCGTAGATTTGTATGGATTAGCTGCGTTCGGAATCACGTATGTACGGAATTCCGTAACGTGATTCCGTCTGTGTGTGGCCGGCCTTAACATAGGTAGGTAGGTACCTACTTACTTAGATTTTAAAAAATCCATACATCTTTATATATCAGGTTGGGTGTCTGTGGTGCCACAGTACCTTACAACATCAACTTTTTTACTTTATATTACAATATTTACAAAACAATCATACATTGTATGATTGAGCCCAATATTTTTATTAATATTTGAAAACATAATCGTTATTATTTTTATCACAAAAACGTGACTGACTATATAGGTAGGTACTTACCTATGCAAGAAAGAAGTAGGCCAGTAAGTATATTCGAAATTTTCGATATTGGCCTGTTTTTGATTCAACGGTAAACAATCAAATATTCTTTATTTTGAGCAGATAAAAATATTATGTTGAAGTTTCATAAACGATCTTGATTATTTTACGGTTAAAAATACGATATTCGTATCTTCACTCGACTATAAAAATATGCAGACAAAGAAATTTTTTCATTTATTTTAATTTTTTTGCTAATACCTACTTAAAGTTTATTTAACCCTTATTCACGAATAATATATAGAAAAATAGATAATGACAAATAGAAGAATATTCAACGGTTACTTTTTCAAAAAGTGACTTTATGCTAAAAATACGGTTACGGTTATTTTCATTACTCTTCACACGTAAAGAAAAAGACTGTGACAGAGTTTTTGCAATATACTGGCCTTAAATGACAGAAGATCAAACCATTTTTTTATTCCAGTCTCTGCAAAAAACCGTAGATCAACATGACAACCGCAAGTGTGTTGTTGACGGTGACCACTACCTGGAACCTGGGCAGTGAGAAACCTGACAAGGGGAAGCTGAGATCAGTGCAGAGCATCGCCGCAGACCGCGCAAAGGAGCTGCGGGAGACGCCAGCCATCAGGGAGCAGGCGCTGGCAATCATGAGGGAATGGATCCAGCAGAATAACGACATCAGAAATGTGCGACAAGGTATACCTTCTTACTATGCAAAGTCACATAATATCTACTAATGCTACGGCTCCACCTGCGTTAACGTTGATGGTGATATCCAACTACGCGTTAGCTAAGGAATTATACTTATAATATTATCGTGAGGTGACAAGTAAAACTCATTAAATAACGAAAATAAACAATGGAGTAATAAACATTTTAATAGTTTTATTAACGTCAAAATTTCATTAAAAAAAATGATTATGTTGCTTTATTCTACATTCTAAATTTCTGAAACTATAAACCAATTTTATAGAAATATATTTTTATTTAGGAGTGAGTAGTGAGTACACTAACTAAGTAACAAAAGTTATCTTTTACCTGTTGAGTGGCAGGAATAATTCACTAAGACCTACCCATACACTGGAGTAAGGCTAAAGCGCTTATTACACCATCCTGAATGTCGGACCCGGAATTTAGTGTCCGATTTAGGACGAGAAATTCAGTCGCCAATTAGACCGTCCTGAATGTCGGATCCGATATCACAGCTTTACGATCATACAGTTGTTAAACGAATGTTCTTGTAGCTGTAAAAATACATAGCTAGGTAAATAGGAGGTATATGTAGGTAGCTAGGTAGGTACGTGTCATTTTCAACGCTAATCTGAACTAGTTTTTAACCGATTTCATCAAAAGGAGGAGGTTCTCAATTCGATTGTATACTTTTTTTTTATCGTTATTCGCGCGTATCTTCGATATTTATGGACCGATTTTGATGATTATTTTGTTGTTCGATTGAGTTTTCTTGCGAGATGGTTCCATTTATTTATTTTTTTAAACCGGGGTAAAAAAAAAAAAAGTAATCCCGAAAATACTATGACTTTACATCAACTACCTTGACGACTTTGTTATTTATGAACCGAATTAGATGATGGTTTTTGTTGGGAGAGGGATACCTACCTTTGTGTAGTCTTTTTAACAGACTTCAAAAAAAGGAGGTATTCAGTTTGTATATGTATGTACGTTTCTCCGCGATTATCTCACGTTTGGCTGAACCGATTTTACTACATAAATAATATACCTACACTACCTAATACAGAAGGTACTTATACTAAAAATAAAAAAAATAAAAAAATGTTTTCGCCAACATAAAAGGCGTTGACTGACTGTACTATTTATGCTGTGGTACTACTGTGTCGGAGCCGAGCGTCCTGAATGCGATTACACTGTCCTAAGTGCTTCCGATTTGGCATCCGTTATGTCGGAGACAATTTCTATCCTAACTAGGATCCTAAATCGGATCCTAGCTTCCTGAATGCAATTACACTGCTCTGAATTTAGGAGAGACTTCATATCGGGTCCGATATTTAGGATGATCTAATTAGCTCTTAAAGTGAACTTTTACTTGCCGAGTTCAACAAATAGTTTTGGGTTTAGTGATTTTTGCTTCTTGGAATTCCGTAAAGTAATGCACCTATGGATATTATGACTTTTCCTGGGAAAGTTGTTAATATTTTAATGCACTTAGTGTTTAGATAAGTTTTAAATTTTTTGTACTTAGTCAGTTTTACTTGTCACCCCCACGATATATTTAGTGATGTCGTTTCTAAATTAACACTTTAATTAAAGCTTTGGCCACATCTGCGTAACGCCTAGATTAACGTGATATGTTAGGTACGCGTTAATAAGACGCATGTGGAGCCTTAGCGAATAAAGAATAAAGGGTCTACCTCCTGTTACAAGACCCATATTTCAAATGTATTTGATGAATCAAATTGAGTTTCGATGGACGACATCTACGAACTTCAACCAAAACACTTACCTATTACGCTATTAGTTGAAGTTTGACCTCAATTTATTGTTGTTTTATTATTTGCGAGTATAATTAATTATTAGGCCCGCTAATAGGTAGTGGGAACCAAAGCTCAAAACGTTGTTTAAAACGGACTGATTTTAAACTATCCTAATAGGGATGTTGACTAATGAATAAAATAACGAAAT
Source organism: Agriphila straminella (assembly GCA_950108535.1). Lineage (NCBI taxonomy): Eukaryota > Metazoa > Arthropoda > Insecta > Lepidoptera > Crambidae > Agriphila > Agriphila straminella. The sequence goes on along the minus strand of OX467303.1, from coordinate 20,632,787 downwards.
ACTAATAAAAATCGTAAACATATTAAACTTTTAGAGTAGCTTGTATACCTCTTGGTTTTATATATTGCATATTATTTGTTTTATGATCCTTCAAAGTTGGGTGGACACGTCCATTTAAAAAGTATAAAATTTATTAAAATAAATGATACCTTTAATTAGTCCGTAAAATGTATAGCAAATTTGTCGAAGAAACCATTTTGATAAACACAATATTTAATATAGCTGCTGAACAAATTTCCTATGCGTTGCATACAAACTTGCAAGGCGTGACGTCATAACGTGCAAGGCATTAGTATGGAGCGTTTTTGATCGAGTCCATTTGTGTGCATTTCACACTGTGATATCTCGGGCAGTTTTCATGCTAGCGAATTAATTCTTTTACCAATGTTTCTTTTTTTGAGAGGTAATTTATGTAACATAAAATAAAAAAAATAGTCAACATCCCTATTGTACTTATGTTGTACTCTTTTCAGATGAATCATTCTTGTTACGATTTTTGCGACACAAGAAGTACAGTATACCGATGGCTCAGCAAACTCTGCTCAAATACTTGAATCTACGAAAATACTACCCAGAGATATTCTCCGCATTGGATTGCAATGGTTTGAAAGTGCAGGATATGATCAATAACGGGTAATTATCAAACACTTATAACTGAAATCTGCTCATGCACTGCACAACACTTCGTAAATTCCACCCGAGCGCAGCGACGATCTTAGTTTATAATGAATGAAATGTTGTTAAAATAGACATTTTGAGCTGGCGAATAATGCAGTGTAACCTACTAACATGCTAACTTGATATGTGTTGCAATTAATGATAGTATCACGTTAAGAGTTATTACAGAGATAGCATAGCGATTACAAGATATCATCAAACATGCCACGGGTCTCACGACTCGAGAGCACAAGAGCGACGTAATACCCTTGAACTCCGACTGAGCGCAAAGCGAAAATCTAATTATGTAATGGATCCCTTTACCTACTGATGACATAATTTCATAACGGTTTCCTAATTTCAAGGTACGTAGTGGTATCACCGGTGAGAGACAGCAAGGGTCGACGAGTCATCGTTTACAACATGAGTAAGATTTTTTTTTTCAATTCCTATTACAAAATGTCCGGAAGTATTTTTTAGGCAATTTCAAATCTGTTACAAAACTAATGGTGCTGTAATGCGAATTGTTCTTAGTCTACATATTGCTCAATATTGTGCGTATCAACTACGTATACGCCTCTACGCGAAATATGAGTTTGAACAACTTTCTCAGCCCATTGCAAATGCATCCTTTGTACGTGCGTGCTTCATTTACATTGAACTACAAAAGCAAGATTGTTCATTGTGACATTAGCATTGTAACTTTTATGGTCGATTGACTATCAGGTTAATTTGCAATTCATGTGTGTAGGTATATAAGTACTACAGCCATTTTGGCTCGTCGATTACGGAATATTGTTATTGGTATTGCGTATTTATGTAGTGAACACTACAATTGATTTGATTGCAGGCAAGTTTGATCCGGACCGGATGACTTGCTGGGACATGTGTCGCGTCCACTGCACCATTTACGAGAGTCTGCTGGAAGACCCGATCGATCAGATCTGTGGACTCACGCACGTGGGCGACGGGAGCGGGCTGACGGGCGCACACGTCACTGCGTGGAACCCCACGGACTTCGCACGACTTATGAAATGGGGAGAGGTAAGCATCTCATTCATAGCATCGTGAAACCTTATTAGTTAATTACCTCTTCCGGGTTCTTAATCTAGGGAGATTATGGGCCCGGGGGAAACGAGGGCGTTTGGGTGGGTTGGAGATCGAATTTTTATATTGAAATAAAAAAAGAAAGCTATTTTTAAGTACTCACATACCAACTTCATCGTCACCAAGCATTCAACCAAGTAACAACAGAACTATAAGTTAGCATTTGCAAATCCGCGACTTTTTTATCCGTCAGTGTCATTGATTGATCATCAAATGTATCATAATGGCAAAATTCACTAAATTATACATACTTAAGTAAGTATAAGTAGAGAACATAATCATTTCAAAGATACTACATACCACTACATACCACTCTGCTACCGGATATTCACCTCAGAATACCAACGAAATCATCTAGACATGATCGTCCCTTCTCTATTCCATTCTGCGGTACCAAAGTCTCATTCCACAACCCCATATTCAGAATGTGTCGCGAACATAACACTCTGCTTAACCAGTTGGACGATGTGCCTGATATCTACGCTTCCTCGCTCAATAAGTTCAGAACTTCACTACGCAGGCTGGTATGATGGACTATATTCAATTTGTATTTTGTTCCTGTCTATATTAATTAGTTAATGGAATTTAATTGTATTCAATCTAATTAATTTTTAATCCAATCTAATTTATTTAATTTTGTAATGTAATTTAATCTTAATCATTTCAATTTAATTATTATTCAACTTAATTTATTTTATGTAATTTAATTTAATTGCTGACTTGTCCGATTAATCATGTTGTTCACACATGTTGTTGGAGTTGCAGCCTACCTGCTTACTTTTTATAATGTTGTGATCTATATTTATGTATTTGCTGTAAATCTGTTTTGTGTGACAAATAAATAAAATAAAAAAATAAAATAAAGAATTACTACTGCAGAATAGGTAGCAGCAGGCTATGTTGAAATCATTGGCAAAAGAAAATGGTTTCCGTAATATTTTCTAACATCGTGTTTTCATTCAACAAGTTGGAATTTCCGTGGTCCAGTAGCCTTGTTAATGATAGACACACAGTTTCGGAGCAAGTACAGTCAGCGTGAGGAGCTCGATGGCGCAGTGGTTTTGCGCCTGGCCCAGCGATTGCGGAGTTCAAGCAACTTTCGCAAGGGTCGGTCATGGGATGGGTGACCAAAAATACTTTTTATCCCGATATTCCCACGGGAACGGGAACCACGCGGGTGAAACCGCGGGGGGCCGCTAGTATTGTATAAGAAGGAAATATTGTGAATTTGTGATCAAACTTTTGAAAATCTCTTTGATAATGTTTTATCATTTTAGATATTTCTAAATATTTTGGCGTCTAATGGTATTACCTGCATTGTACCTACATTATGACGCTGACTGTACTTGCCATAGTGACCCTGTGTACCGTGTCGCATCGGTAACATCACGTTACCTACTTGGGTATTGTTATGGTCATAATATCATAAGATCATGTTTTGCGTAAATGCCTATTGTTCTTTTGATTTTCATTCTCAAATGAGTTATGTGACGTACCTACGTACCTACCTATAAACTTTTAGGAAGACTATTTAAAATGGATCAAAAAGAATAATACCCTGTAAACAATAGTTTAAGGTATATTATTGGTAGGCTGGCAAACTGACATAAGGTGAACTATAACCCCCGGTTTCCGAGGTACCTACTTTATCAGAGGTTTAACTTTATCAGAGGGGTCTACATTATCTGGTTTAAAATTAATTTTATCACTTAAAATCTATCGCAATCGCTTTCAGGATGTGATACATTGATCCTTCTTTTTGGCACAAATAAAAACTTACGAAAGAAATGCAGCAATGTGTCACATCCATCTGTCAAATGAAAGCGATTGCGATAGATTTTGAAAATTAGACAATAAGTAGGCAGATAATGTTGACCTCTCCGGGGCTCTCGCAGACTACAGACTTTCTATCGGCCGATAGTTGACGGACCGTTTTTAATATAAAGAATCAGCCGATACCAAATCGTTGTAATGTATTATGTATTCTGTGGTAATGTGCGCACTTGCATACCTACCTACTTCTTCATACTGATTAAAAGCCCGAACCAACTATCGGCCGATAGTTTGGTTTTGGTCTGTAGTTTGCCCGATAAAATACGTCCGAAACCGGGGGAAGTTATATTATATAAAACTATTAATAACTCTATCTAATATTGTTTCAGCAATCGATACCCGTAAGACATCAAGAATTCCACCTCATAAATATTCCTGCCACCATAAAGTATGTTATAGATTTCGCCAAAAGCAAAGTTACTCCAAAGATGGCGGACCGAGTACATGTAGGATATTATTCAATACCTAACTAATAATAACTAATATTAAAAGCAACATGCAGACGGAGGCATATATAATTCAAATCATTCATAATGTCACTTTCTTTATGCATGCCTCCGACTGCATGTTATTATGACATGTTTCCTTTAATATTGTTTCTATCTTTTAACCGACTTCAGCAAAAGGAGGAGGTTCTCAATTCGATTGTATGTTTTTTTTTATTTTATCGTTGTTCACGCGTATCTTCGACATTTATGGACCGATTTAGATGATTCTTTTTTTGTTCGATTGAGTTTTCTTGCGAGAAATAATATACAAATCATTAGATACGCATAATCATTGTTATAATAAAACACGTTAATAATATTAGCTTGTAATTTGTTATGCAATACGCCCCAGATGTTGAAAATTTTGACCCTGACGTGTTATTACAAAAGATTTTTAAACAATGTTTAACGAAACACATGTTTAAATGTGATGCTGTCTCTGTCAAACAATATTGGCAAAAAAATAAATTAAAAACATTAAAAAACACGCCAGCATAAAAAGACAAGTCAACTGAAAACAAAAAAACCGACTTCAAAAAACCTTAGAATAAAAAAAGGAAGATGTACTCCAGCCCCACCCGACTTCAATTGACGTGTTTTATTATAACAATGATAATGCGTATCTAATGATTTGTATATTATTTCTTGCTTTTTAGAGGCAGGTTTTTTGAAGTCGGTTTTTTTTTGTTTTTTAAACATTTTTTTTATTTTTAGTGTACCTAAGTACCTTCTGTATTAGGTAGTGTAGGTATATTATTTAGGTAGAAAAATCGGCTCTGCAAAACGTGAGATAATCGCGGAGAAACATACATATTAAATTCCTCCTTTTTTTAAGTCGGTTAAAAAGACTACACAAAGTTATCCCTTTCCCAACGAAAATAATCATCTAATTCGGTTCATAAATAACAAAGTCGTCAAGATAGTTGATGTAAAGTCGTAGTATTTTCAGGATTACTTGAAAAGTACTGAAGCGATTTAAAAAAAAAAATGGGACCATCTCGCAAGAAAACTCAATCGAAAAAAAAAGAATCATCAAAATCGGTCCATAAATGTCGAAGATACGCGCGAACCACGATAAAAAAAAATATTCTAGATGCGATGCGATTCTGTGCGCCGCCACAATAATGGTGTAGTTAACGTTATAATTAAAATGTCATATTTCATTAATTTATTACAGTTTCACTCAAATTATTCACAACTACACAAGAGCATAGACCCGGCTTGTCTCCCCACCATCTATGGAGGTCACATACCATTCCAAGATATGGTCAACTTCACCAAACAACTATTGAGCGACCAGAAAAAAAATGTGAGCACTCTGAGCGCCATGGAAATTCTCGACACAAGGGGCATCTTATCATCGAGAGGCAAATCGAAGAAAGAAGACATTGGATCGGTGGAAGGGAGTTTTAGGAAGCTAGAAATAGATTAAAGTACATTATACCGTGGTGAACGGATACTGAGAGACACCAGTCTATTTTCATACAAACGATGTAACTTTGAAGCCTTGGTTCTCCGCCAAGGATTGATCGAGCTGTGATCTGATGATGGCTATACAGGGAGTGAATGGATGACATCCAGATCGCTATACACACCCAACTACCCCGAACACTCGAGAGAAAAAAAGGAACTAGACTCGTAAAAATATTCGATAGAGTACTTAGTTTCATTTCGCTTTTCGGTTATAGATGGCGCTGTACGCGATAGATGTTCGTGCTGAGCCTGTAGCCAATGTCACATTTACAAATTTTCGCTATCGCTTCGCTCCGAAAAATGTATGGATTTAACGTTTCAAAATTCGATATTTAACGAAACCTATGTCAATCCCATACATGTTTCGAAAGCGAAGCGATAACGAAATCTGATCAGCATTCTAAGAGCTGTTTGGGGATATCAAATAGCACTGCAAAGCATCAATGATATAGGTAGATCATAGCATAGCAAACATATCCAAAAAAGCTCTGAATGTGGATCAGATCAGTTGGGTGTTTATAGCGATCTGGATCTCATCCATTCACTCCCCGGATAGCCATCATCAGATCGCAGCTCACTCAGTCCCTGGCGAAGAACCAAGGCTTCAAAGTTACCTCGTTTGTATGAAAATCGACTGATGTTTCTTATTATCTGTACACCACTATAAGTATAGGTTGTTAGTTATAATCCGGTTAAGTTTAAACTAAGCCGTTCGCGTGGTTGTTCTACTTTTTTGATAAAGTTCTTTTCAGACAAATTAGACAGTATTAAGTAGACGACCATTTGTATGAATACTGCACTGATTACTACTAAAATAGTTCACATTTAAGCAGTTAGTTAAGTACGCTATACAACTACTTACCTAACGTGATATGTAGTAGTTACCTATAAAAGGCGTATTATTGTTATTAAGGCGAGGCCAGTTCACGATCTGATGAAAAGTCTGATTTTTGAACTTCCAATGTGAAGAACTGATGTAAAATTCTACTTCACAAAAATAACTGTAGACTGAAAAAGAAACAAAGAAGCAAATTAACCGAACAGAATATTGAAAAATGGCATGGTAACTCTGTAAAAAATCCTGAATAACACCATAAAAACTTATAAAACTAAATTTCAAATCGTCAGATTTCGTAATTTTTAGCGACAGTGATATGATTTTTTATGCAAAAAATAAAAACCCGCCTGCCTAAAAAAAGACAAGTCAACAGAAAAATAAAATAGAAAAACTAAAAAACCCACATGCATCAAAAAACAAGTCAACTGAAAAGATGGAAACAAGATAATATATAAAGGCAAACTTAAAAAATATTGATGGTAGTGTTTAGATTAAAGGCAAACTTAAAACATATTGATGGTAGTGTTTAGAACTTTTGTTCAACATAATAACATGCAGTCGGAGGCATAGAATTGAATGATAAGTAAAATCATTCATAATGTCACTTTCTTTATGCATGCCTCCGACTGCATGTTATTATGTTGAACAAAAGTTCTAAACACTACCATCAATATGTTTTAAGTTTGCCTTTAATCTAAACACTACCATCAATATTTTTTAAGTTTGCCTTTAATCTAAACACTACCATCAATATTTTTTAAGTTTGCCTTTATATATTATCTTGTTTCCATCTTTTCAGTTGACTTGTTTTTTGATGCATGTGGGTTTTTTAGTTTTTCTATTTTATTTTTCTGTTGACTTGTCTTTTTTTAGGCAGGCGGGTTTTTATTTTTTTTAAATTTAGTTGTTTTTTATTTACGTCTTTTTAGTTATATTCTCCTTACAAATTACGTAAACGGTCTAATTCTTTAAAAGAATTTTCATCGTGTGGTTTAAATAAGAATTTTTTAGGGTCAAGACAACTGACAGCAAGCCCTGCGAGAGATCGAACTCTGCTTAAAGCCACGTAAGCTTGACCTTTAGCAAATAGGTGACTGCTCAAATCGACAACTGCCCGGTCTAAAGTTGTACCTTGCAATTTATGCACAGTCACCGCCCAGCATAAAATTAGAGGTAGCATACGTCGCTCGATCTTGCCTTTACCGCGTAAACCATCAAACTCAGACGGAGAAGGTTCAATCCGAACACCAATACAAGAAGCTACCAATTTTCTAAATAATATTTTATCGATATCAAAGAGAATGTAATTAATCACTAATTCAGTAATAAGATATTCCTAAACACCCTATTCCTTAGTCCTAACTAAACTAGGTATGCTTGCTACAAAACCTAACAATAACAAAATCTACTTCTTTAATATTTTTTTCAATATTAATGCAAGTAAAGTAATGCAACACGCGTTCCAATTAGATAGATGGAATCTAGTATAATAAATAATGAATGTACTCTAGCTAGCTAGATGGAATCGTATTAAAATAATTATCAATTAAAAAAGTTGTTAATTGTTATAAAGACCATAAACGAGAATCGTTTCTTCTTATTTCTCGTTATTGTTTCTTCGATTCTTTTATCTTTTTATTTTCAGTATAAACACAAAAGACCTTATATCATCTACAGAGAGCTAAACCATACCGAGATGTATTTGGCTACAACGCCATCTATTGATATGGTCTATGCAACTAGAAATCTATTGATGATGAATACAAAACCATACCGCGATGTACTCGGCTACAGCGCCATCTATTGATTAACTTAGCCGTGCCCTGCGGCATAGCCTGAGGCTTCGATCCCCAGGGATTTTGGGATGATATTATAGCCTATTTTTTCATCATGAATGTGGCTAACATACACAAACAAAATATAAATTTCTCATTGACATGTTTATAGCGGCCGCTCGCATTTGCGTAATATAATTTACTTTTTTTTATTTTATTGATTTTTTTATAATTATATTATGGTCATGATATACCTTTTTGAAATCCTTATAATAAGCCCTTTAATTTGACACCCATATTGCAGTATTCTAAAAAAAAAATTTTTTTTTCACTACGTATAATAGCACCGTACAGCCGCCATGTTGGTTTTTTTATAACGCCACCTTCTTAAGAACACTTGGGCTGAAAAGACCAATCTAACGATATCTTAATCATAGAAATCCGTTCAGCCGTTTGAAAGATATGAGGTAATAAAGAATATTACATACAAACATACATACATACAAACATACATACATACAAACATACTTACAAGATACGCGCGAAACACATAACCCTTTCTTTGCAGTCGGGTAAAAAGGATAGCTTTTTTATCGATCGAACACAATAACCGAGTACATTTTTAATAAATGTCCAGTATTTCAGAAATCAATAAAAATGTACTAAAATTCGTCAATATTCTGACGAAGCGTCAATTAAAGTTATGCAATATTCGACCTTATTCTACAGACATAGTGAAAGAGTAAATTTCGTGAACTGGCCTCGCCTTAAGAAGTACTTTTATAAGTTTTGGATTATTATGTAGGTTAATTAGGTTTAAGTTTTCTGTTTAGCGATGTCAAAAGTTTAGGTTCACTTGAATCTTATAAAAAACAATACCTACTAACAACTTCACACTTTTTTAAGGGATTACATTTTACACATTTTATCTTCTATGTAATTGAACTGCAATGTTATTTTTTACATAGTGAAGGTATGGTATAATGTCTATTCAAAAATATAGGTAAGTATATTATTATGAAGGTATTATAAAGAGATTACCATCTGCCCTGCCAGCCCTACGCTGAGAAAAACAAGTGTAACATTTCCGTCACATTAGAATACGAGTATTTTCTAAAATTTAAATTCGTTTATTTCTAAACTGACTAATAAGTACATTTTAGTAATTGCTTTCTTCTTTTCTTTCTTTCGAAAACTTGTACAAAATAGAATCCTATTAGTGTTTACCGTTTGTTTTTCATTGTAGGTACATTAGGTACTTATTAAGTCTAACTTAGTTGAAAATTAAAAACGGGTAAGAATGACTTCCTTCATTATTATTTTACGGATTGCAAAAATACAAGAAGTACATCCTTCAAATAACCTACTAAGTTTCTAGAAAAAAGCCGATTATTTTGTTATTTTTAAACATCTACTTATACCGTTTAGTTTTCGAAATCTTTGGTACCTACAAATCGATGCAAACTAAATGGCGGCTCGGAACATCGGGCAAGACCCTGGCCCCCCTAGCCAAAGTAACATTTGCAAATTTTCGTTATCGTTTCGCTTCGAAACATGTATGGATTTGACGTTTTAAATTTCGATTGTTAACGAAACCTTATGTCAATCCCATACATGTTTCGAAAGCGAAGCGATAACGAAGATTTGCAAATGTTACTTTGGCTAGGCCTTCTGTTTCCACATTCGCCATCTTCCGTTTTCGCCAACTCCAGAGGGCCTAGCCAAAGTAACATTTGCAAATCTTCGTTATCACTTCGCTTTCGAAACATGTATGGGATTGACATAAGGTTTCGTTAACTATCGAAATTTAAAACGTCAAATCCATACATGTTTCGAAGCGAAGCGACAGCGAAAATTTGCAAATGTAACTTTGGCTAGGGGGGGGGGGGGGCTGATCCGCCAATTCCCGGTTTGCATAGATAGGCATGAATAGTCGTTACTGCCTGCCTAGCATGACCGATTTATATCGCGTGTTATAGCGTTTTACCACGTTTAACTGTCAAGACAAAGGAATTTGACAGTTGAGTGTCGATAAAATGTTATATCACGCGATATAAATCGGTCATGCTAGGCAGGCTGGCCTACAGCCAAACCTATTCATTGTATTGCCAATGTATTACGATGCGCAATTTAGAATTTTAGATGTTAGCGAGTGGGAGAGGTGAGTGCGGTCCGTACGACTAACAACATAGCGACTAACTTCACAAGTCATTAAGTTTGCATCGAACTGTACAATTAAGTATGTTGTTTAAGTTTTTATTGTAAAAAGAGCTGATTATCTTGTAAGATTAAGTGTCGAACCATTAGTTTGTTTAGAGTCTAAACTTGAAGGCAAATACCTTGTTTATGAGTATTGGCGCGGTGGTAGTGAAACTAGCGCCGCCACTACATTTATTTTTATTACTCGTAAACCAAGTCAATATTTAAAAAAGCTCATGTAATAATCTTTTAAATTGTCTCTAATTTTTTTTAATAACTCTTCAACAGTTATCATTCATTCTGTAAGTTTTAAAATCCATAATTGCCATAAGTGGCCACTTTGAGCTAAATTGGAACAACAACAGTTTTCATTATTTCTGTAATTTTTAAAACTTACAGAAAGAATGAAAACTGTTGAAGAGTTATTCAAAAAATATTAGACAAAAATTTAAAAAAATATTACATGAATTTTATTTTAAATATTGACTTGGATTACGAGTAATAAAATTAAATGTAGTGGCGGCGCTAGTTTCACTACCCACAGCGCCTTAAGAGCGCGTAGTCTGCACACTAGCCATCATTGATAAAAAATCATAGAGAAAAGAATGTGGCCACTTTTAGCATAAAAACTCCATTAAACTAAACGACAAATATTATTATCATCTGTGGTACCACAAAGCTTCAAAGATTATTATTTTTTCAATGGTGGTTATAGTGTGCTGACTACGCGGTCTTAATTATAAATTTTAAAACATGATCCTGTGAAATAAATTACTTAAAAATATAAAAAAGTCATTGTTTCATTTATGCCCTACCGCTCCGGGTAAAAAAAATTAGGTTAGTAAGTACACGTTAAATTATCGTTTCTGTACTCTTGTGCATAGTATTCTAGCAGAGGTCCCAATTATTTATTTATTTGGATTGGCATCACTAAAGCTAGGGTTTCCTAGGATGACGGTACCGTCGAGTTACGGCCGTAATTTAGCGGCGTAGAACTTTGTCTATGGAAATATACGGCGCGCCGTATTGTTAGAAAAATTATTATGATACAAACAACTATTTGATCGGTTTAGTGGATCGAAATGGAAAAAAGGGAAAATAATGCCTTTAACTTTCCTCAGTAATGCCACAGTCGTGGTAATGTAAATAATTATATTTGTATGGAACATCAGCAGGGTTAAAGTAGCAACATTAGCATATTCTATTATGTTTCATATTCTATTATGTTTCATTTCCCAAATCTTAAATGACAATACATTTTTTAAAAACTAACAACTTTTAAAATCAAACACGTATTTTGTGATTTTTTGGATATTTAAGGAACATTGAATTATTCCCGCCACATAGGTACCTACAGATGGAATTTTGTTTCGTAATTTCGAAACGGAATCATTCCGAATGCATCTAATCCATACAAATCTATAGGATAGGTACCAAAAACATACAATAATTTTCCGTTCGGATTTTTTTTCATATAAGTACAACGTGTTACAAAATAATCCCTATTTAAGGATCAAGCGTTTTATTTAAAAATATTCATATAGTTTTTATATGAATGGAGACTTGTGACGTCAAAATTTCGGTGAAATTTTGTATAAACATGATCGAAGATAAAAATGCATGTCAAAAAACTTTTAACTGCTATTATCAAATAAAAATTATGGTATCTTTTTTTAGTACCGTGGCGCTCAAAAGGGACCAGTTTTTCTTTAATTTAACTAAGTTTTGGAATCAAAATAAAAGCATTGGCATTAAGCAACAAATAACTAAGATTATTACTAACTTATAAATCGATATGCCCGATTCAACAGCAGGTGGTACGAACGCGGCGTGCTAGCGATTTTAACTTTAAGAGTGGATGGATAGGTTTAGGTAGGTACCTACCCATATCTTCAATAGTACATACAATACGATTTAACAATGTATAATAATGTATAATATTAATGTGGAATTGCGTAAGGTAATCGTATTCATTTGACAGTTCATATCGTATTCCATCGGCTGCAATTTGTATGGGATGACATATATTATTATACAATATGAACTATCAAATGAATACGATTGACTTTACGCAATCACCTAGCAGATAAGTGACTAATTTCAGAGCGCTCTTACCATACATTATGAAGTGAAGTTGCTGTGGATCACTGTCTAATATTGTCAATTTAATCGCATTGCACATACTCTTACATAATGAAATCAATCAGGCCCTGGGGCGAATTCGCCCTAATTTTTAACGATAAAACCAAAGTTAAATCGTTACCGTTTCGTTTTATAGAAAAATACTCGCTGTAGTTTTGTTAAAATTGTTGAAAGCTATAGGTACCTAGCAAGCCTAGGATACCAATTTTGGCAAATGTAAATGAGAATTTTAAAACCAAAGATTTTTAGGTAAATACAACCTAAGTGACAACGAAATTTTTTTTCCTGATTGGGTCCCAGATTAAAAAAACATTGACATACAAACAAATTATATTTAAACTAGCTATGAAGTCGCGCTATAAAAATAGTTTCACAGAGAATCCGCGTTCATTATTATTAAAGCATTATGCGTTTATTATGCCTGAAAATAAATATTAAATATCATTCGCACTGAACTTAATAAAACAATTCGCAATGAGCAGATCTTAATATCTAGGTAGTTTGCTTAATTATTAATTGAATAAGTATGTTACGATTATGCTTAGCAGTTCTCAAAATAATGTTATAGTGTAGAACATATTTTTTTGCTACAAAGTTTGCTACAAATGTACCAATTAAGTCAATACAAATTAAAATGCAGTTATAAAATTAAATAAAAATGTGTCTAAGGTTTTGGTTCACTTTCAGTGGCTTTACATATTTTTTCTAAAATAAGAACATAATAATGGTAAATACGTTGACAATAAAACTTCATAATTATCAAATCATTATTTAGTCATTAACTAAAAATCACAATTAACTTACAATGCGATTTAATTGACAACGTCACTCGAGAATGTATGGAAAAGGGAAAATTTTACAGTTGTAATTTGTAATACGTCATTTGTACTGTAATTTCTCTGAAGTTAGTCACTTCAGTTGAACATTGTCAAATAAATCGCGTTGTAAGCGTTGTCTTAACCCTTTTCTTGACGGTGAGACACATTCACCTGAGATAGCAATTTAGTACGGACTTGGCAATGTATCCCACGGTATACATAACGTACCTCTGCAAAATAAACTCTATAATTTTTTTATTATGTTTTATTGCATTTTACATTCATAATCATAATAAAATATATTATTATCTATTTGTAAAGAAAATGTAATTTCAGATTTTTATTTTTTGTCAAGAAAAGGTCGTTAATTATTGTCGACAGTAAATTGGATACCGACTTGCATTGCATGAAATACATTGTACAAAAGATTAATAATATGCTATAGTAAGTTGTGCGATCTAATATTGTGATGTTTATACAAAACTTAATCCGTTCCGAAAGCAACGAGAGCATCGATCTGTATGTTTCATCCCCGCAAATTGCTAATGCGCCTGGCCGCCATTTTTTTACATTTTAATGGCGTTTTTGGATTTTTAGAGGACGTGGATGTTAAATGATAAGGTTTCGGTACATCAGCAAATTGCTGGCCGCGTTTGGCAGTTAAGTATGTACATGTAATTTTTAGTTGCGGATGACGTCGACGTGGATGTTAATGTGACAAGGTTCCGGCACATAGCAATCGGGGATTTTATACGATCGGCCAATCACGTGCATGGAAGTGACGGCGGCACGGCATTAGGGCTGCCACCTTATTTCAGACAAAAAAGTTTATTTTTGTTTAGGTAAAACAAAATCAAAGTAAGCAGTATTAAAAAAGAGTACATATTTATGTTATTTCTCGTGAAGCAGAGCATCCAGCTCTGCTTGCTTGTTCGCTAGTTCCCTCCAGAGCCAAGATAAATCCCGCAAGAGTTGAATTAATCAAATTAAACTCTACCAAGGTAAAAATAATGCAGAAAATAAGTCTGATGTAACTACACAGCTTAGTTGTATCAGCAAAACATACATATCTAAGTATATTATAAATGTTTTCTTTTCCTTACTAACTACAGATGTTTATATTTAGTTTACCCGATAATTTTTTGCTTCATTTGAATTAGATTCTTAGCCATTTTTTGCCTTTTATCTTCCACTTCAGCAAATTCTTTGGCAGCTGTAAATATTATATTTTAAAGTAAAATTCTTCAACTACCATTAATTTGAGATAGTACCGTCACCTAAAATATATGATCAGCTCAGTTTTAGTTATGTACCTAAATGAGAGTATATACTTTGCTGCTTTCTCTGTTTAAGAGTACGGGTGGCAGCCCTACGCGGCGTGCAAGCTTTAATTGTGTTGCTTTAAATGTTTTTAATTCAGTAATAGTTAATGCACATAGGTGAATTAAGTATACTAATAAAGTAATTGGATTTGGCAGCTTATTTAGATTTACTCCTTAACTCACGTAAATGCCTAAAATCAGCTATTTGATTACAAGTTCATTATGGTCACTGCACACAAGACATTTTATAAACATAACTTCATTATATACAAATAACATCACCACATAGAAGCAATCAAAAGCATCTCCAATTACAATCTCAAAGATAATAATTTCCCGTATTCACAAACAATACTCAAACGACCCTTGACTATGCGGGCGCACTGCGTTGAAATAGATCTCTGTGATTGGTTCGTTTGTTTTACTTGTGATTGGTTCGTAGTGCGCCGTGCGCCCGCGGGCAATGTGAGACCTCATACGGTTTGTGAATACGGGTGTAAGTCTTTTGTGCGATTTTTGTATAATCTGCATCATTATTTATATTGCACGAGCTAACCCAGCCTCTTTTCATCACTAGTACAAATACATGTCCGTTGTACAATTATATCAAATTCGTACTTCCATTTTTTATTTAAGGTTAAACCATAGCACAGGACTCGCTATTATAGGCACATAACTGTTATGTTTGGTGGCAACACCAATTTCCGCTTTTTATGACAAGCTGTCAGGGAATGTCAGATTTTTCATGTTGGAATTTTGTAAACGTGCTAAGTGGATTTATCATAAAAAATAAAAAGATTCTAAGCAGATTCAGTGTATTATTCAGTATTTAAAAGTTGGCGACGATTGGGAAGAATGGCGCTAATAGGAAATATTGAACAATTTGATCCAGAAAAACAAGAATTCATGGATTACAGTGAGCGCATGGAACAGTTCCTTATAGTAAATGAGGTTCCAGAAGAGAGAAAAGTGTCGATGGTAATAACTTTAATGGGGCCTGACACATATAACATATTAAAAAATTTAGTGTCACCAGACAAGCCCGCGACTAAATCTTATAAACAAATCATAGAAATTTTGACTAAACATTTTGTGGTAAAGAAGTCTGCAATCGCTGGCAGGTATGAATTCTACACCTTAAAACAAAAAGAAGGACAAAAAGTAAATGATTTTGTCGTCGAAATAAAAAAGAAAGCTGCACTTTGTAATTTCGGCTCGTTTCTAAATGATGCCTTGAGAGACAGGTTGGTGTGTGGAGTTGCCAAAGAACAGTTAACTCGAAAGCTTTTGACGATGGGCGATGACCTAAAATTTGAAGAAGCAATAAAAATTGCGACAGCTTTTGAGAGTGCGGAAAGTGAAATAAGAAAAATGCAACCAGGTAACGACACCACTTGTGTGCAGGCAATTCAGATGAAAAAACCCTTACAAATGAGGAACCCTGGACAGTCAACATCGCGCGGTGGAGAGATGCGTGGGCGTAGCAGTGGTGGTCGTGCCAAAAGTACTAGAGAGTGTACTCGTTGTGGTGGCTACCATTCGTCGGATACATGCTATAAAAAATCATGGATTTGTTACTACTGTAAGCGGCAGGGCCATATCGCTAACAAATGTCATTTCCGTCCTGCGGGAGGAGAAAGAAATTTGAGGCAACTGGATGAAGAGGAACCAGCCAGTTATGATGAAAACAAAGAGGAAGAAGTTGTGTTGGGAAGTATAATGCAAATTACGGGAGGAGAGGAGGCTGCTTGGATGCCTTTGTGACTAAAAAATGGACAGTCTTTGAAAATGCAAGTTGACACAGGTGCGTGTAAATCTGTAATACATAGAAAAGATTATGAAAAATATTTTTCACACTGTAAATTAAGACAGTGTAATTATAAATTAAAGTCAGTATCAGGTGAAAATCTTAAGGTTTTAGGTTCTATTAAGGTAGAAGTAAGTAAAATGAAAAAGACCTTGTTTTTGATTGTTATTGAGTGTGAAAAATATTTTGAGCCTTTAATTGGCAGAAATTGGTTAAAAGTGATGTTTCCAAAATGGCAAAAATGTTTTGAGTTAAAAGTATTAACAAAATCTGAAAGTAATGAGAAAATCACACTAATAAATGTTATAAAAAATAAATATAAAAAGGTATTTGAGAAAGACAGGGCATCACATATTTTAAATTTAAAAGCTAATCTTAAACTTAAAACAGGAGCAGAACCTGTTTTTCACAAGGCATATACGATTCCATACTCTAAAAAAGAGGAAGTGGAGAAAGAATTGTTTAGCTTAGAAAAGGCCGGTGTCATAGAAAGAGTTAGACACAGTAAATGGGCTAGTCCAATAGTAGTGGTACAGAGAAATGAAAAAAAAATACGTGTTTGTGTGGATTATAAAGTCACTCTAAATAAGGTTTTAGATACTGAACATTATCCATTACCTATTCCAGAAGACATTTTTACAGAAATGTCAGGGGGCAGTGTATTTTGTGTTTTGGATTTGACTGGGGCATATCAACAATTGTTACTAGATGAGACGTCTCGTGAGTACATGACCATAAATACACATTTAGGATTGTTTAGACCAACACGGTTACAGTTTGGGGTATCAAGTGGACCTTCTGTGTTTCAATGTGCCATGGATCAGATTTTAAGTGGATTAAAAAATGTGAAATGTTTTATTGATGATGTTGTGGTTAAAGGAAATAGTATGACTGATTGCTTTGAGCATTTGTGCAGAGTTTTGGAGCGCTTGAAATCCTATAATGTCAAGGTAAATTTGGATAAGTGTCAATTTTTTTGTAAAGAGATAAAATTTCTAGGGCATGTAATATGTAAAGAGGGAATAAAACCACTGCCAGAAAAAGTAGATGCTATTGTTAAAGCTCCAGCACCTAAAAACATTACACAATTGCAAGCGTACTTGGGTCTTTTGAACTATTATTGTAAATTTTTGCCAAGATTGTCAGAGCGTTTGAAACCCTTACATAATTTACTAAAAAATAATACTCCATTTGTGTGGTCTCATGATTGTGAAAAGGTCTTTGAAGAAAGTAAACAGTTGTTAGTAAGAAATCAGTTATTAGTACATTATGATTGTAAAAAAGATTTATATTTAACTACTGATGCAAGTGAATATGGAGTAGGGGCAGTATTAAGTCATAAAATTGATGGAAAACCAATTAGTTTTGCTTCAGGGTCCTTAAATAGTGCACAAAAAAATTACTCTCAAGTTGAAAAAGAAGCCCTGGCTATAATTTATGCAATAAAAAAATTTCACAAATTTATATATGGTCGAAAGTTCATACTAGTTAGTGATCATCAACCGTTAAAATTCATATTTGATCCTCTAAAAAGAATTCCTGTTACGGCTAATGCCAGACTTCAAAGATGGGCCCTATTACTGTCAGGTTATAATTATGAAATAGTCTATAGAAAAGGAACTTTATTAGGAAATGCTGATGCATTGTCCCGATTACCGCTGCCTGATGTTGCAGAGGAGGCAGACAGGGTAAACTATTTAAATTTTACTGAAGATTATCCATTGGATTTTAAGGATATTGCAGAAAATACTAGAAAAGATGTTATTTTAAGTAGGGTGTATGAGTATGTCACTACAGGGTGGCCAAATAGTATAAGTCAGGATGAGTTAAAACCTTATTTTTTAAAGCGAGCCGAGTTGACTGTGGAGAAAAAATGTGTATTGTGGGGAAATAGAGTAATTATACCTTTGAAACTTAGGAGTAAAGTATTAAAGTCATTTCATGAATCACATCACGGTGTGGTTCAGTCTAAAATGCTCATGAGAGAATATTGTTGGTGGCCAAATTTAGGTCAGGATATAGAGAACATTATAGCAAATTGTAATATTTGTCAATCAACAAGAGATTTCACTAATAATACCTGTTCATTAGTACCTTGGAAAAAAACTGATAAAAATTTTGAAAGAGTACATGTTGATTTTTTTTATTTTGATTCCATGACATATCTTCTTTTGATTGACTCATGTTCGAAGTGGTTGGATGTACAAATTATGCAAAGTACTACAGCAACTCATGTCATAGAAAAATTATGTAGAACATTTGCTTTTATTGGAGTACCAGCAAAACTTGTAAGTGATAATGGACCACCTTTTAACTCAGGTCAGTTTATAAATTTTTTAAAAGCAAATGGTTGTGAGGCTATTAAAACTCCGCCCTATCACCCTCAGTCAAACGGTCTGGCTGAAAGGGCGGTGCAAACTATAAAAAATAGTTTATTTAGACTTAAAAAAGAAAATCCTAAACTAAGCAATGAGGTTCTGCTGCAAAATTTTCTGTTCACTTATAGGAACTCACCAAATTCAACTGGTATGACACCAAATGAAATTTTGTTTAAGCAGAAGCCTCGGACAAAGTTTGATTTGATGAAACCCCATAACAGTGTAACTAGAGAGATTTGCAAAAATAGGGAAAAGCCAATTAAAGAGTTTAAGGAAGGTGATAGAGTATGGTGTAAAGTATTAAACAAGGGGAAAGGATGGGTTATAGGAGAAATTATTAAGAGAATAAGTATGGTTACTTATATTGTTAAGGTGGATGGTGTTGACAAATATTATCATGCATCATCTTTGAGATTGTGTCAAAATACTAATATTAACATTGAAGATTACTCTAATGTATGTATACCGGAAGAGGTACAGGAGAAACCACATCAGGAACCCTCCGTTCAAATTCCCATAAAAGAAATTGATAGAAGTCTAGTTGATTATGAATGTAGGGAAGAAAATTCAAGTAATATTCTGTTGGATAAAGATCAGAGCTCTGGGCATACAGTCGAAGCTTCTGAAGAAAATAGAGAGTCAGGTTTCACTGAGGGTGCTGGAATGGAGTCACCTGTACCTCCCTTACGTAGGTCTACTAGGTTAAGAAAAGTTCCTAATCGGTTAAATTTATAACTAAACTTAGATTTAAATTTTGTACTGCCTACTTGTTGATTATGGCTGTGAATTACTGTAGATTAATTATAACATTATATTTCTGTTCTTTATGCATAACCGTTATGTAAGACTTCTTTGAAAAGGGGGACGAATGTTATGTTTGGTGGCAACACCAATTTCCGCTTTTTATGACAAGCTGTCAGGGAATGTCAGATTTTTCATGTTGGAATTTTGTAAACGTGCTAAGTGGATTTATCATAAAAAATAAAAAGATTCTAAGCAGATTCAGTGTATTATTCAGTATTTAAAAATAACGAGGATTCCCAGGATTTTAGCTGTTACAATATACACTCGAGGTCAGAAAAATCGCACCTCTTCGCTACCGGCTATTGCTAGCTAACGTTTTATTGTGTAAATGTTGACATCTATTGAAAGTTCATTTAATGAGCTTTCAATAAATAATTGTTTGATTAAATTAACAAAACAGTTACCATAATTAAACGCTTAAAGCTTACGCCGCCATAAAAGGGAAATAAAAAGGGTCAATTCAGGAAATGCGGGTAAATTCGCTATCGAGATGATGGAGAAAATACACTTCAACAGTTCAATTAAAAAAAAAGGAACACTCAAGATGCTCAAATATTGCAAAAAAATGAGGCAATGTAATGTTACTCGAAAACTGAATCTCAATAACTGATTTCGTTCTACAAGTAGTCCAACAGTTTCTAGAGACTGTTGGCTATGTCCGAAGGGGAAGAAGTATATAGCAACACTTACCATTAAATTAGATATGATTAAATTAACTTTGAAGAAATTTTTGAAAAGGTGCGATTTTTCTGACCCCGAGTGTATAATATTTTAGCGTGTTCCTGACAAAAAAATATCTCATTAAATAAGTACAATGTTTTTTAGTATTGGCGCATATAACTTTAATGTGTACAAATACACTCCATGCTCTCACACATAAACAGTCAAGTGTCAGTTGTATTTGCTAAATAAATACTACAAACATATTGCATTTGACGAGATAATTTTGCTCTGATAACATAGTTCATAGTGAACAATTGTCGCTAGTTGTCGGGACTCGCTATAATATTGTGTAAAAGCTAAAATCCTGGGAAACCACGTTATGTGCCTACTATAACGAGTCACGTGCTATTGTTTAACCTTAATCTTTACTTTTATAAGTTAAGGCGAGGCCAGTTCACGATCTGATAAAAAGACTGATTTTTGAACTTTCAATGTGAAGACAGTTCTTTCTACATCAGTATGTAGAATTCTACTTCACAAAAAATACTGTAGACTGAAAAAGAAACACAATAACCGAACAGAATATTGAAAAATGGCATGGTAACTCTGTAAAAAAAAACATGAATAACACCATAAAAACTTATAAAAATGCAAAAAGGATAGCTTTTTTATCGATCTAACACAATAACCGAGTACATTTTTAATAAATGATCCAGTATTTCAGAAATCAATAAAAATGTACTAAATTTCGTAAAATTTCTGGCGAAGCGTCAATTAAAGCTATGCAACATTTAACCTTATTCTAAAAACATAGTGAAAGAGTAAATTTCGTGAACTGCCTCGCCTTAAGATTAAGGTTAAACAACCAAAGTCCTATACAAGTTTGCTAATAAATTTAAGCAAAGGAAAAAAGACTTTATGAGCCTTATCCTAAGTATCACATTAGTCTGACAAGTCTTTCCTCCACTGTGGAAGTGATTCCATACTAGAATAGAGGTATTTTGGCGTTTCTTTGGTACTTTTGCCGAATATCACGTAAGTGGGTGACAGGTATTGGCGGCTTATTGATTCAGCAAAAAAAGTTTTTGCCTCCACGAGCTGAGCAGTCGTCGGTGGTGACTTCGTAAAATTACCTGCAAGAAAAAAATAACATTAACTTTAATCAACTATAGCCCAACCAAAGCCAACTTACGGCAAGAATGTTTGTACTTTAACAAAACTTTATGTAGGTATTTGTCGTAATAATAATCCCACCAAAAACATTTTCATGTATAATGTTGCCAAGACTTCCATATGGCTCGCACTGTCAAAAACTTATCAGACCACAAGTAGAGCCTTCTAACTCTACGAGCCCTAACTTCAAAAACTCTACACCTTAGTCAAGTCACCTCAGGCCGTTTCGTTACCACAAGAATTATTGTTTATCAGGAGGAGCTCGGTGGCGCAGTGGTTTAGCGGTTGCGGAAGTTAAGCAACGTTCGCAAGGGCCGGTCATGGGATGGGTGACCAAAAATTTATTATCTCGAGCTCCTCCGTGCTTAGGAAGGCACGTTAAGCCGTTGGTCCCGGCTGCATTTGCAGTCGTTAACACCCACCAATCCGCATTGGGCCCGCGTGGTGGGTTATGGCCCGTCCTCCTTACCACCCATAAGGAAGGCCTGTGCCTCAGCAGTGGGGAGGGGACATCAAAAAAATGGCTGATGGACATATAAAATTTCAGCTTTCTAGGACTTCAGGAAGTACCCTAAGAATTTTGATGATTATCAGTAAGTTTTGAAGAAATCGATGTTTTTTATATATCAATAAAATCCAAAGTTTAAGAGCTATGCAATTGAAACCTAATCCATGTTATTACAAAAGATTTCTAAACACTGTTTAACTAAACACCTGTTTAAATGTGATGCTGTCACTTTTTTGACAATATTGTTAAAAAAGACAGCATCACATTTAAACAGGTGTTTAGTTAAACCATGTTTAATAATAAGAATCATATCCTGAGAATTTTGTGCTTCTGGTATAATCCAAAGTTATAAGGGCTTAAGCGGTTGGGGGGGTAAAAGCCCAATTTCATATTATTTTTCATTTCTCATATTCGGAAAGTGATGTATATTTGAACTGAGTAGCGGGTCCAAAACTCTTCGTTCCACCCTAGGGTGGAAAAGTAATTTAAAAATAGAACTGAATTTGGCAATGAAAAAGTTTACAATAGTTAAAAACAAATGGTTTAAAAAAAGTTGCAGCCTTGTATTCACGAACAACAACAAAACATGGTATAAACAGCCAGTGCAAAATTAAAAACATTGGGAGGAGCGACCGGCGACGCGACGTGTTCCAAATTTAAAATAAGAAAAACTATAAAATATTGGAGGGAGACTTACCTAACTCTGTGACTTTGAGCTGTGTGTGCCGTATTAAATTTTTGTGTTGATTTTGTATTTACTAAAAATGAGTTTAAAACTAAAACAAAAAGTTCAAATAAAATAAAAGAAACAATAAAACTACGCTGTAATTCGCCTACAGGAAACAACTACTTCAGGAGTCTCTGCCATGGACATAGATATAGTATATTAAAAGTGGGCCATGGACTTACCGTCTTATCAAAGACCAAAGAATATCTCCAACTTTTACAGGCATTCAACAAAGCCAAATCTGTCATCATAATAATTAATATCAAACTGTAAATATTCCAAGCAAGAATTTAACTTTAAATTTCACAAATTGTTCTAATGTTTCTAGGTTTTTAATGGTACGTTGGTATAGGGAATAATTATAAGGTCTATGTAGTTAAGAGTAGGTCGATGTTTTTATTAATAAACATTTTGGAATAACTAAGACTTTTTTTACTTTCCTGAAATTCGAAATGAAAAGTAGAGTGTTTAACACGGGTAAAAGTCATCAATTCCTTTTGACCCTCGTATAACAATCTACTATTGTTGTTTATGTACGAATACTAGCTTACATACCAAATTTCAGCTTTCTAGGACTTCAGGAAGTACCCTATGAGTTTTGATGATAATGAGTGAGTCAATGACGAAATTGGGGTTTTTTAGATATCAATAAAATCTATAATGTAAGAGCTATGCAATTGAAACTTGGTAAGTTTAATAAGTTTACTACTGACATCATATCCCAATAATTTTGTTTATCTGGTATACCATATGAGGGTTCAAAAAAAACGACGAAGCGCTTCGAGAAAAGGTAGGTAGTGCCCTTGAGCTTCGCTTGGACGTCTTGCCGTGCCCCCGATATTTTGACAACTTTAAGGCTGAGTTGCACTATCTTGACTTAACCATACATACTTTTAACAGATACAAATTTATCTGACTCGAAGACAGCATCGCTGTCGTCTATGGCGTAACCTAGGTAACAATATGTAATAACACCTTAATTCCTTTTGACCACTGGCTCAGAAAAGTTTGTAACTGTTAAAGTTAAGGTTAAGATAAGATGGTGCAACTCAACCTTAGTTTTGCCTACTACAGTCGCTATCGAGCCTAGTAAACGTAACTGTGCAAAGTGTGTAAACTCAAGGTCAGGGATTGAAATACTGTTAAAAAAATAACGATACAAAAAAAAACGTTAAAAATACAGTTAAAACATTTTATCGGTAAATTTACCGGTAAAAATAACGTTAAAATTATTGTACCGGTAAAATTACCGTTAAATATAGCGTTAACCTTTACCGGTACGATAGTACCGGTAAAATTATCGGTAAAAAAGTAACGTTATTAATTGGAATATCATTAATTTCAAAGTAACGGTAACAAAAAGTAAGAAATAACGTTAAAATTAACGTTATTTACTGAAATAACGTTAATTTCAAAGTAGCGTTATCTAAAAAGTCTAATCTTCTTGAAGTCTATGTTAATAATATCGTAACGCATGCTGTGGCATCTAAAAACAGTGCCATACCATTTATATTTTGTATTTGATGTTTTTACTTGTATTATTGTAACTGTTATTGTTTGTTCTTAAAGTTAATAAATAAAAATAATAAATAAATAAAGTAACGTTATTTATTGACAAAACGTTAATGTTAAAAGTAACGGTAAAAAAGTAAGAAATAACGTTACATTTAAAAATAACCCTGCTCAAGGTAAACTCATACATAATACAGGCGGCACTAATAAGAATCGAATGATGTTAAGCATAAGCGGTTTGCTTACAAACGATTTACCTTTTAAAAAACTTTTTTGCCGTGCAGTGCACGTTTTGCACCATTTTAGGTGGTAGCTTCGAAAATGCTTCGAGAATGAGTTGCATTTTTCTATAAAAATACGAAGAGTGTCGATTCGGTTGGCACGACTTAACTTTTACATGACTAAACACATTTTAGCATTTTGTCATTCTTGTCTTTTCGATACAGAAAGAAAAGGATAGAAAACCTAATTTTAATTTAGTCCTGTCAATTTAGTTAAATCGTGCTGCACCGATTCGGCACCAATGACAGGGTACCTAATCTTATTTCCGCTTTAGTTACTAAACACGGAATAAGAAGTGTTCCGGAAGAGTGACTCAATGCCAAAATCGAAGTAAGAACTAAAATACTTAATTGAATTTTAGGACGACCTTTACTGACCAAGTGACCAATCGTGCGTTTAAGTATTCGACAGCGAACATTTTTTCGTCCTGAGGCCGTACCGGCTAACGCACCGAACATCGGAAAGTCGGCTGAGCTTCAAATTAAAACAGATAAATCGAGCCCCAGTCGGACCAAAATGACGAACCCCAATTCATGGTGTCACACGAACATGAATATCTTCCAAATAACTTCGGCAAATAGTACAATACGAAATTCCTTACTTCGATTTATCTGTTTTAAGTTGAAGCTCGGCAGACCCGCCGATGTTCGAAAAGTTAGCCGGTAGGGCGCCAGGCTTTATTTTGCATATCTTTTTCTTCTTTATTATCTTTGAAATTACAACTAGCGGCCGCCCGCGAGCCCTTTTTTTGCTATCCCTCAGGAACAGTAAGTTTTTTCTGGATGAAACCTAGAAAAAACCCTATGTCCTTTTCTTTACCCCTGATAACGTGTATGCAAAATTTCATGATAATCGGTTCAGTAGTCAAGACGTGAAGGCGTAACAAATAAACAAACAAACTGACTTTCGCATTTATAATATTAGTAAGGATTTATGTAATTTCAATACAATGTAATTTTTTAATAAAACAATGACTTCTGATTCTGACCCTAACCTAGCGTCGTATAATTGGCACTTTAGTGATCAATATGTAAAAATCTACATTATAGACTATTCTACTTACTATTAATATAATCTTTATATTGTGAAACAATACGTATTGAAGGAAAATTGCGCCGTACGGTTAGTTACAAGTTACAACACAACACTCGCATATTTCCTTCGTTAACAAACAGGATCATATGTCAAGCGAAACGTGCTATACCTTTACTAGATTTATTGCAATAATCTATAAGTACTTAGATTATTCACGAAGGTAACTTTATCTGTTTTTTTTACGCTATGCGTTTATGATAGACACATTCACGCGGTCGTAATAAAAAAATAATTTTTGTTACTTTTTTAATAAAAAACAGCATAGTGGCACAACCTTAGACCGAAATGGTGTGTATTATTTTGGACTATTATTAGGGTTTCTAGGAATGGCCCGAAATTCCAATGTAATGTCCCGGCTCCCTGGTCCCGGAATTTGAAAAAGTCCCAAAATCACAGATTACTTTATAGGAATTTAAAGATTACAGCTTGCTTCTTACAATGGGATGATATATCAAAAACAATTGTCTATCTGTGTCAAGGGTTGTCACTGCCGCTTTCTATACAAATGAAAAACTTACCCGAAGACATCACCAAAATAGCTAGAAAGAACTGGAGTTAATTGGACGCTAAAGGGACAAGACCGAAAGCGATGTCGTGCAAATGAGGCCTCGCAACATGTACCATATTCACGCAAATAAACTTTTAGCACAGAATAGATATAGGTACTACGTACAGAGAGGACAATCGGCCCCGCCCCACAATCAATTACCTCACCCCACCCGCGAGTTCGTGTGCCGAATCGTGTGCTCGTTTAGTCGTGTTCATCAACTGTCAACTTATTTAGATACTCTAAGCAATGCGTTGTCACTTTTTAGTCGTCAACTGACAACTTATTTTAAAATTCAATGCAATGCGTCGTAACTTATTTACCAAAAGTTCGAATTATGAATTGAAAGCCGCTCATACATTGAAGCTCATACAGTACAAACTGCACGGTAGCCCTAGACTTACACACACAGTTACGCGTGTACGAAAACGTCATATGACGTCATCTGTTTATAATGGCGCGGTTGTATGGAGTGTCCGGGGTGTGACTTGAGGCTGAATAAGAGAGAGTAAAAGTGGTGGCAAACCTAATAGGTAAGTACCTAAATAAATAAACTTACCAATAAATGCTAGAACCAGGGCGGTGGCCGCGTGGTGTGGGAACAGCGGCGAGGGCCGACGCCATCCGAGCGCCTCGTACGTCTGCCCGTCCGAAGATATCAGGAAATTGTATGGCAAAGGTTTTCCTCCCTCGGTTACGTTCTGAAACGAAATAAGTACATTTTTTAATAAAAATTCTGGCCACAAAGCGACCAGCCCCCGAATTACAACCTCCTAAAACTTGCCAGTTTTGTGAATGGCTATCAATGCGTCTCTTTTATTTGCTAAACAGCGAGAAAGAGATGTAACTAAGTATAGCAATTCATAAACCTGGCAAGTTTTAAGCGGTTGGGGGGGCCAGGGGTGCCAAAGGCGCGGCGAGTGAATTTTCTCTTCAGTAGGTACGCTATCGCTCAACGGGTAAATAATTATAATGAAAAACTGTACCTAGAGTATTTAATCTTAAGTACATTGCTTTTATCTGAGAAATCTACTATTACCACAGAATACATAATAGTACAAGTACAGAAGATCCACTCCGCAAAGTCATTTAAATAAATAGCGACTCTATCCCAGACGCAATAAAGTGCAATTCAGGTCGCACACCGCTCCCTTGCCTACAGTTATATTCACCTAGAAGTTGCCTCTCTTTCTATCGCGTAGCTCTTATTTCTTCTAACGACTTCAGGGTTGTCTTCTTTTAAATAATAATTAATCTGAATACCTACAAGTTATTGTGTTAGCATTGTGAGGAGCTCGGTGGAGCAGTGGTTTAGGCCCAGCGATTGCGGAAGTTAAGCAACGTTCGCAAGGGTCGGTCATGGGATGGGTGACCAAAATTTATTATCTCGAGCTCCTCTGTGCTTCGTAAGGCACAGATAATAATAATATTCTATTCTAGTGAATCTACCTATTACCAGGAGGGTATAACTCCGCGCTTAAACTTTTATATTAGCCTACTGCTCGCGGCCCACTCCAAGAGGGCCATTGTCGAGGGATATCACCGCGCCGACCGAAACGCGCGGCGTGTGCAAGCGACGAGAGCGCAGCGCGTGAACGTCACTAACGAAACGAGTCAGTCAAGCGCCGAATGCGAAACTGCATGCACTTCGTTTTTGATACTTAATTACTAACGTACCTACCTACCTACCAAAGTTTATTGTATTTTTTGTATACATATTTACATACTTAGTTGTATCGAAGTTCGAAATATGGCACCAGTAAAGAAAAAAGCTAAAAAATACAATTTTTTTTCACCCATCCCATAACTGACCCTTGCAAAAGTTGCTTAACCTCCGCAATCGTTGGGCCAGGCGCTATACCACTGCGCCATCGAGCTTCTCTAACTACTTAGAAATACTTATTATTTATGCTCTTTAAATATGCTCAGCTCACCTATTAGGTAGATTTATTTTATTTTATAAGTAGGTACCTATTATAGCAGGGATGCACAGACTTATGGAGACCATGGGCCACTTGGGCAAATGATAAACTAATGGCGGGCCACCAGCACAACATAAAAACATAAAAAAGCCAAAAAAAAGATTTTTTTTCATATGAACGAGGGAATATTTTTGCTGGCGGGCCACTAGCATATTGCCGACGGGCCACATGTGGCCCGCGGGCCGCAGTCTGTGCATCCCTGTATTATAGTAATTTCATTGTTTATTCATGGGCATAACGAATGTTTTCTATGATATCAGTAACTAGCGAGTAGCAACCCCAAAATGTGTCGGTTGAGACAGAGCTATGCGACAGAAAGAGACGCCTCTCTTTCTTCTTCGTAGGTGCATATAATTTTATCCACGCAGCGTTGTGCAGTTTGAAATTGTACTTTATTGCCGTGCAGCGAGAGTTGCTTATTATTTGATGGTCCTCGCGGGGTCGGACTTCTGTACGTTAGTACTATTACATATTCTGTGCTATTACTAGACAAGCATTCTTCTTACCTTTCGATGTCGATTGGAAGTGTGAAAAACGTAAGGTTCGGATCCTTTTTATTATTGTTAAGGCAGCCCATTGCGATGCAATATGCCTTCATTTTGGTTAAACATGCAAATGAACGACGCGACAATCGCGAACGCGGCGCGTGAGTGAGTATCGAAATCGAACTAATATTGCTAACGTGCGACCCGGCCGGCACGCGGCGGCCCTCTGAAATTAGTCCGTCCGAACCTGTACGCCGGCTACTTGTAGCTTCGTACCTAAAGAGCGGAGTGCGCCTAGCCTGCTATTACTTATGTCTTTTTTATGTACAACGGGATAGTGCTTGGCCTTCACCTCACCTGAAGGTGGAAGCGCCTAAGCCCGGAATCATCATCACTGAGGAACTTGCTAACTTACATCTAACTGCCGGAACACAACAATTTTAAATTGTTGATAATCTCATAAGGAAATCACAAAAGTGTTAGTTCCAAAACCAAATAAGTAGAAAAAAATAATAATAATCAAATATAATTTATTGGAAAAGTATTTTTAGTTTCCATTATTGATAACCACATGTGGAGCTAGGTCGGCGGTGTAACATTATCCAAGTATACCAACTGTTCTTCGCGACTTATGTACTCGTAACTTGATATTATCACAAAATGATATTTTACATTTGTATTGCTTTTTAGGGTGACGTCAACCTCAATAGGTGTATTATATAATTTAGTATAAAATATTTCTGCGACTTGTGGCATCTTAATTTTACAATGACAACACACCACCTATTTTTTTACTCTAAAATGCTGTATTTCATATAGCGCAAATGATTTACGGCCTAAAGACTGGTATACATTATCTTAGTCTTAGTAGAGTGCTTTAGGAGAGTGCTTTAGTTGAAACATGTAAACGGTCGTCTTATGACTGAAGAGAGTAACGTTCTAGTAGCCTTTCAACTGGAATCATCGCTTTCCAGTAGAATCCCCAGCGCGCCTGCGCCGCCCGCTCACCCCCCGCGCGACACTTTCCTCGCACTGGAAGCATGTAAATCGACATTTTAGTAGCGTATTTAGTAGAGTGCTAGTCAAATGACACTGTACTGGAAGCATGTATACGCTCACTGGAAAGGCACTAAAACTACTAAAGCAGTCGCATTCGAATCTACTCGCACGCTACTAAAAATATTTAATGTAAACCAGCCTTTATACGTAGTGAGTGAGTGACGTACCTACTTAGCGTCATACCTGCATGCTGCGTAGTAGCTCCGAGCAAGTCTGGGTGTTGTAGCACTCTTCGCTGGCCGTGTGCAATACGATCACCTGGGTGGCGCGCCGGGGGGCCAGGGAGAGGGTAGGGGGGTCCTCCCCCTGCCACTGCTCTCGGCTGACGAGCTGCAGTGGCATATCCACTGGTGGTAAGACATTTTCTGAAAACGTTGTGACCATTAAAATACATAACTATGTCCCGGTCAAGTTGACTCGTCACCGGAGGCGAAAGCGACCTCTCTCCTTTTCTCCTTGCCTCATCACGCCACCCGAAGTTTATGTGCACACAATTTGCAACTATTGATAAACATATATAAACTAGGCCAAGCATGTATTTTAGATACCAATTTCTCCTGAATGATCCGTTAGGACCCATTCAAGTATTCCAAAACTACTATAACTATACGTAAAATAAAAAATAAAAACGTTTTTTTTCTAACCTAGGAACATAATGTCGTTGCGCGTGCAAAAGTATAGCTACTTATGTGTTTTTACATACTTTACAAGAGACGCAAAAAACTGATTTTCTCGAAAAATTACCAGAACATTTAGATGATTTATATTTACTTAAACACACGTATGTATTTGAACAAATTTACGTAGTTTTCGATTACTTTTGAATATATCAGTATTAATAATGCTTTAATTAAACATAATAGGCAAATTTGACACATAGAGTTATTTATCTGAGTCGTAAGTAAAGGCTATGAGTTTGAACTTGACCAAAAAACTCGCTATGTGCATAAGCGAAGCACATATCGGGCGCAATTTCTGCTTCCGCTTTGGTAAACTTATTTTAGTTGTGAATTATATTATAACACTTAGCGTGGAACATGGAACATTCGATGTATGAATGTCACATAGTTACTTTTAGTAACTCTTTAAATATTGCATTTATCACATAGCTGTTTTTACAGTAGATGTGTATGAGAATAACGATTAAAACTGCATAAAAAACAGAAAATGAGAAAAAACACACAGCTACTTGTGCACGCACAACGACGATAATATTTTTACGTTCCAAGCTCAACAATAACATATTAGCATTTTATATATTTTTGAAATCGAGAGTAGAGATACTTAAATAAAAAAAACAGTTTTTCGATTTTATCTGATTTCCATACCCATCGAATACTGTTAAAGTTTGAAAAATGTAAGTAAGTATTAAAATTATTTAAATGCTGATTAAATGAAACGGGTAAGCACAATTTGTTCACTCCCACCACTCAAAAAAAAAACCGAACCCGATCCGATTACTGAGTGTGACAAACTGTTCAATAGATAAGGAAAATAAACAAACTGTAATTATAATTTTCAATACAATTAAAACGATTATTTAATATGAACCAGTATAACAAAAACTGCGTGGATAATTATTTTACGCAAATCACGATCGAGATAACACTTTTTAGGGTTTGTAGGGCCTAATGGCAAAAAACGGAATCCTTATAGATTCGTCATGTCTGTCGGTCTGTCTGTCCGTCTCCGTGTGTCACAGCCACTTTATTACGAAACTACACAGTTAAAACTTGGTGGGTAAAGATGTATTCTGTGAACCGCTTTACGATTTTTACATAAAAATAAAAAATTAAGGGGGGGCTCCCCATACATGGGACTGAAACTGAAAACATTTTTTTTCATCAAACCTATACGTGCGGGGTGTCTATAGATAGGTCTTTAAAAATGACATTAAGGTTCCTAAAACTATTTTTTCAAAACCAACCATTTGAAAGATATACCCTTTAAATTTTAAAGCAAGAGAGTGAAAAACAAAAATAAAAATATGCTGTAGATCTCAAAAAACTTTCAACGAAAATTGGTTTGAACCACAAATATTTAGTAGTTTTAGATATATAGCATATTTTTCAAAACCGCAAATATAACTTTGTCATTAATACAAACTCTACGAAAAACAAAGTTATTTTTGCAGATAAAAATGATAGTGGTATTAAATAAGGTATGGTATAATTATGGTATCTACGGAACCCTACTGCGCGTGGCCCGTCACGCACTTGACCGGTTTTTATATTTGAGTCAATTATAAGTTACTAACCTGCTCTACTCTGTAGTATAAGAAGGTAAATGCCAATAATGACTCCTGACACCAATATGATGATCAGGAATGTCACGATTATGGTCGTCAAGGGCCCACTCTGGGCTCCCTCTACAGGGGGGAACCTTCTTAGAAGTGGCGTTCCTTCCTCTGCTGGACTAGCTTCCCCTATCTCAGCCGCTCTATTATAAGAACTATGACGGGACTCGTGGTCTGAAAACATTAATTACACAAATTAAAAGAAAAGAAAAACTCTTATAATTGAAAAAAGACCTTAAACTTTCAGTATTTCGTGGTATTTCTAGCAGCTTTTATGCGTGTAATAAGCGTTGGTACACTACACTTAATTTTCACAAATAAATCATTACTAGATAGTCCAACGAGCTGGATTTCCACCATTCTAGTTTACCGAATGATTCACAAATGTCCCGATGCCGGCATTGTTTGCTACGAGAGCACCACGAGCAAACTAAATGTAATCAGTGTTAGCAAACCATTGCGATCAGCTATAGATGTTGCAATGCAACTATAGCTGATCAACATTGGTTTCAGTAACATTATTAATAAAACAGATTTCGCATCGCACTTTCGTCATGAGAGCAACGTTTTAATCATTCATGAAACGGGATTTTTCCTGCTTTTGACATCAATAATTTTGGGTTTTAATAGAGATAGATAAGTGATATTGAACTATAACATAAGCGAGGCTTTATTATTACATAGATAGATAATAAGATATAGAGGGTTATTTGTAAAACAACAACAATCTCGCAGGAGTAGATTACTAACATCATAAACAACATTATTGACTGTTCTACGACTTTACCGAAAACAGACAAAAAATAACGATTTTAAGGATTTTCCTTACAAATGTCCGAACAGCTAATTGAGTTTTGTATGAAAAATCGATTTTATTTTGTCTGTTTTCGGAAAAGTCGTAGAACAATAAATGTTGTTTATGATGTTAGTAACTTTGCGAAGTTGTTGTTGTTTTTTAAATAAGTAGTGCAGAGTATAGATAGTATTAGATATAGATATTAATAGCTAAGTGCTCATTTAAGGCCTTAAGGTGGGTCAATCCGAGCGGGTCGATCCGTGATGGAGTGAAATCGAACGTAACCCTACTCACTTTGGGTTCCAACTTGGCGGTTGCGTTGAGAACTTGCACCGAATTCTCAATTTTTACATGTTTTTATTACTTTTCTTCGCTTTCAAGTTAGTTAAAAAATTCAGTTCAATTAAGATTGAAGGTACCTTAAAATCGCCTTAAACGAATGTCAATTCTCGGACGGGAATCGAACCCGCGACCTTTGGATATCCGGTCCAATGCTCTGACCGCTGAGCTACCGACGAATTCGACGATGTCACTAGTGACTCTGTAGCTCAGCGGTCCAGATATCCAAAGTTCGGGGGTTCGATTCCCCTCCGAGAATTGATCAGAGGGCCTAGCCGAAGTAACATTTGCAAATCTTCGTTATCGCTTCGCTTTCGAAACATGTATGGGATTGACATAAGGTTTCGTTAACAATCGAATTTTAAAACGTCAAATCCATATATGTTTCGAAGCGAAGCGATAACGAAAATTTGCAAATGTTACTTTGGCTAGGGGGGCTGGTGCGAGTCGTGTTTTTTCCAGTATATTATTTAGTATTGTATAAAAATAGCATTGTGAATGCAAAAATCTCAAATTGAAAAATAAACGAATGTTCTATTTCCGAGAAATTTTGCAAATAAGACCAGAAACAGGGGGCTAATTGTCTAATTTTAAAAATCTATCGCAATCGCTTTCGTTTGACAGATAGATGTGACACATTGCTGCATTTCTTTGGTAAGTTTTTATTTGTGCCATAAAGAAGCTTCAATGTGTTACATCTTTGAAAGCGATTGTGATAGATTTTGAAATTAGACAATAGAAAGGCAGGGTCCACGGAATATTTTTTTACATCAAAGGTGGTAACATTTTTATAAATGCTTTCAATTAAATCTATTGTGTATTATTTCAAGTACATTATATTTTTTTCCATGATAGCTTCACTCGCGTAGGACGATGATAGGCTGATGATGATGATGATGATTTGACCCACCTTAAGGCCTTAATAACAACAGTCAATAGATAGGTTCCTGCTTTCCATCCTACTGCTAAAACGCAGGCAGACACAAATTTTGGAGCAGTCACCACGTTAGTAAATCGCGACTTTATAAACAGCATGTACGTGTGAAAGCAGCAGGATATGACAGAATTACTTAATTACAGGATAAGTTGCGTCCTGGCTGTGCCTGACCTTTAACAAATGTTGGAACAGTGGCAAAGTACCGAAAGACTGGCGCAAAGCCGTGGTCGTGCCGCTGTACAAAGGGAAAGGGTCACGGCAGGATGCTAAAAAAAAAACCGCGGGATCAGTCTTCTCAGCATTGTCAGCAAATTGTATGCAAAGGTACTGATTGAAAGAATGATGCAAAAAATTACGTGGTGACGAGGATTTAAATGAGATTTTATTTTATATTAATTTTTTATTTAATTTAGATTTGTAATTTTTATTTTATTATTTTTATTTTAAATTGATTCTATTTTGATTTTATTTTATTTTGATTTGAATTTTGATCTTATTGTGATTTTATTGTGAAGTTATTATTTTATTATGTTATTTTGCGTATTGGTCAATTTATAAACAAAGAAAGAATAGGATAACGACGATAATGCTTGTACGTAAATCTATCACAATCGCTTTCATTTGACAGATGGTTGTGACACATTGCTGCATATAAAGAAGCTTCAATGTGTTACATCCTGAAAGCGATTGCGATAGATTTTGAAATTAGACAATAGAAAGGCAGGTTCGCATTGAAATAGCATGATTGGGGCCCTCTTAATAAGTTGTATTGTGATTTGTGACAGTGGGGGAGGGCTACTATGTATTGACTTTGTGTTTATTATCTCAAAATAACAAGAAATTCATTATTATAAATATTAGAACTGCTTGCAAAATACAGATTAAAAAGAGAGCCCAACTAATGTCACTTACAGGCGGACCTGCGGGTCTACCGGCTAAATACAATGAAGTTAATGTTAACTGTAATTTGACAGATGTATGTGATACATTGCTACTTTGTTTTGGCACAAATAAAAACATACCAAAGAAAAGAAGCAATGTATCAAATCCATCTGTCAAATTACAGTTAACATTAACTTCATTATTTTTAGCCGGTAGACCCGCTGGAATGACCGGCAGATTCCGATGTCAGGTGATAAATAAAGTACAAGCTAGTTAAATACTAGTTATTCTACAATAATTTAAGAACTACCTATCTAAACAGGACAAAGACTATAAACTTTTTGAGGAAACAACTCATTTGCAGTACGCTATATTTAGAACTTATTTCAAATGAACCTTTCCTCTTGAATGTATGTACAATAAATAACTATATAATTTTAAATGTTTAAAAATTACCGAGTTCAAGTCATAATTTATCTTAGATATCTTGATGCAAGCTCAAGTATCAGTGATTGGGAAACACTGTTTTACGGCTCAGAGTTAGTAGAAGCTATGGCTAAAGCAGATTGATTTAAAAGAAATTTGTATGTCAAGGATTTGAAAGAAACTTATCACATTATTGATTATAAATACCCATACCTTTCTTAGTTTAAGATACTTACTAATAGGTGATATCATTGGTTGCATTTTGGTTTGTAGATTCTGGATTTAGAAACACATATTTTTAAAGTCGATTATTTAATTATTTCTGAAAATAATCAACGTCGAAAAAAAAATCATGAAGAACGGCCCGTTGTTATGAACCAACCGTATTACCGTATAATACACAATATGATAGATTTATACACTTAAAACACGAGAAATTAAATATCATTAAGTTTACTTTCGATTAGATACGACATGGATAGCAACTGTAACAGCAACGACACAATAAAACTTCTTTTTATATTCGCAATGAAAAATCTATAAAACATCTGTGAATATAACCCTAGCGTAATTAATGTTTCCGTAACGTAACGTAATGTTCTCTTGTTTAATTTTAACCTTATCTGCCGCTAACGATAAAGTTCACGTACCTACAATAACGTTTTATTAGAATTATTTAAAATCATCACATCAGTCATTCATCATCACAATCACAAACAAAACAATACAATACACAATGACAATTGACAATGACAACACATTTTTTTCCTTTCCTTCTTTCCTTGGGTGCATTCCGAGGCCGCGCCGCGTTCCGAATCACGCTTACAGCACTGTGAGCCCGCTAACGCCCGGTTCGATTCATCAAACAACGCTCACGGTGGGTCACGTAAGTTGAAGTGACGTCACAGATCGTCAGTACTTTTATAAAAACTCGTATCTCAGTTTTTAACAAAAATGATGTTACCAGATAAAAAAAATATATATTTAATTTCGCTTTAGTGCATAAAACACGTAAGTCTTTAATACCACAGACAAGAGAATTAGTTTAGAACGGAAATATCTTAACTCCGTACTCAATTTTTTTTTTATTTCAATAATCTCGGATCTCGTAGTTATGCGTTTTTTGAAATTTGGTCTGGGACATAACCAGAGACTAAACCGCGTAAATAGCTGTCACTGTCCAGTACTGTCATGTATCAACCGGTGAAGTGAAAGAAGAACCGTCATTAAATTCATATTATTTTGCACGGTTTATTGTTTAAATACCATTTGTCACGGTCTAAGCTATATAAAAATATATTTAAAGTGAAGTTCCAGCTATAAATGTGTATTGTGTAGTCCAATAATTACGGTAAGAATGATCACCAAAAAAACCCTATAAACTTTGAGATAATACAACTTGGTCTAAATAGATATTTAGATAAACACTGGTTCAGCTTTTATGTTAATTACAGATGGATTCACGAAAAAGAAGCTATAAAATGTTAATGCAGTCAAGACCTCCTCTGCAAGCAGCGAGAAATGACGACTACTCAATATACTCTAAACTTTGTTCTACTACTACTCATACTCCCAGTCCCACTGCAGATAATTATGGTACAGTTTATTAATTTTTAACAATTTTTATAACAATAATGATTACAACTGATATATTTGTAATTAAAAATCATAATACATAATGTACTTACTCAATCTTTTTTGCTATTTTTAGATGAGCGTACAATGGATGATATTCTAGACGAAAAAACAGGCATGTTAAAAACATGTTACAAGATTTTGGATACTGCTACTGGATTGTTTATTACGTCAGAAATTGAAGCTGAATCTGAAAGTGAAGAACCATTTAAGGCTAGTGATAGTGATGCCACTTATTGTGATTCTGATCAAGAAAATAATAGCTCATCAGGCGAAGATGACTTATTCATTGCTAAAAAGTCAACGAGAAGCGGTAAAGGAATGGCAAATCCAGAAACCTGGAAGAAAAATCAACCAAAAATCGCAAGAGAAAAGGGTAAAAAGTACATTACAGCTAGTACATACAAAGGTGTTAAAATAGGCTTAAAGAAACGACAAAAACGAGTTTTAAAATCAAAATGTTTGTCGGCACGTTGCAAAACATCTAAAACACTTAAGTGTTGGGATATTGATGACGACAAAAGAAAGCAAATGTTTGAAAACTTTTGGAACATGACATGGGACCAGAGAAAATTATTTATTGTGGCTTTAGTAGATAAAGTTCCAGTAAAACAAAGAACTACAAGTA
The DNA here is from genome assembly GCA_950108535.1 of Agriphila straminella. Lineage (NCBI taxonomy): Eukaryota > Metazoa > Arthropoda > Insecta > Lepidoptera > Crambidae > Agriphila > Agriphila straminella. Next base: position 20,595,174 of record OX467303.1, on the reverse strand, counting down.
AAAAAGTATCGCGGAGGAATTTCTCTTTAAAATATTACCTAAGAGTTTCTGGAGTGAAATTAAGTGTATGTAAAAATACATTTTTAAATACCTTTTGTCTTCGTGAAGCCACAATACACTCTTGGATAAATAAAGCATCTGATTGCTCAAGCGGAAGTAAAACCAGTAAAAGAGGATTAAAAGCAAAAGAAATATCAGAAGCAAAACTTAAACATGTGAACACATTCTTAGATCGAATGCCTACAATGGAAAGTCATTACTGCAGAAAAAATTCTGCTAAACAGTATTTTGAAGTTAATTATCAATCGATGCAACAAGTTTATAGAGAATATGAAAAATATTTCAGTGATTTTAATCTGCCTGATAATGATAAAATAAAGTATAACCGATTTAGACTGCAAGTTTTGAAACGAAACTACAGCCTTTTTAAACCACGTAAAGATCAGTGTGACACTTGTTTTTCATACAAAAGTGGAAATATTTCGAATGAAGAGTATGAAAGCCACATCAAGAATAAAGATAAAGCAAGAAAAGAAAAAGAATTAGACAAGTTAGCAGCACAATCAGGACTATGCAATTTGTACACAGTTGATGTACAGGCAGTTCAGTTAGTACCATACTCTCAAGCTGGTGCTTTATATTTTAAATTGAAATTGGCATGTCACCAATTTACAATATATGATTTGGCTACTAATAAGGCATTTTGCTACGTATGGCATGAGGGCTGTGGAGAAATGACTGCAAACATCTTTGCTTCATGTTTGTTAGATTTTATTGATGCTTGTGTGGCAGATAAGAGCTTACCTATAATTATATACAGCGATGGATGCGCAGCCCAGAATCGTAATGTAGTGCTAGCAAATGCCTTAAAATATTATTCTGAAAAGAATGGATTAACTATCACTCAAAAATATTTATGCAAAGGCCATACCCAGATGGAATGTGACACAGTCCATTCCCACATAGAAAGCCAGAAAAAAAACAGAGAACTTCATGTACCTGCTGATTTTGTCAAAATTATTAAAGAAGCTTCATTAACACATAAATATAATGTAAAGTATGCAGACTGGACCTTTTTCAAAAAATACGATACTATTGATTATTTAAAATCGATACGACCTGGGAACAAACCAGGTGATCCATGTGTCAATGATCTTAAAGCTTTATGTTACAAACCTAGTTCACCAATAGAGTACAAACTAGATTTTGATGAACAATGGTTGACTATGCCACAAAGAGCAAAGAAATTAAGAACAGATTTAGTAATTCCTCCTCTTTATTCAGGGCCCCTGCCAATCTCCAAGAGAAAATTTGATGATCTCCAAGACTTAAAATCAGTTATAGTTAGGGATCATCATTCATTTTATGATAATCTACCTCATAAGAATTAATGTTCAAGCAAAAACAGTAATTTCTCCTTAGAATTATGTAAGAGTTCTGTGATTTCACTATTTTATGTTTTACCATTATTGTTAAAGATCCTATCAATATTGCTCCCCTAATTTGCAGCAATTTTAAATTACAAGACTGGTTTGTGATTTAGGAATATAGAAAAACGCATAAAGACAAAACCTATTACAAACATTACACTAAGCATAAGTTACCAGTGTTATCTTATGAATAAATTCATTAGATTCGATTTTTTGGTTTTATTTTATTAGTAATGAGTTCATACTAAAATATCATTAAAAACTCTTAACTAATAGAAAGAAATCTGAGATAAGTTCCACAATATCGTATCTCAAGTAAAACATAAATAAAAAATTATAGGTAACGTCCTAGACGTTACCAAGTCTGACATATAATTGCCTTATTTCAACTCAATTTAGTCCTGGCAAAATTTATTTATAATTCACCTAACTGAATTTTCTATAAGTTTTTATGGTCTCCTGTAAAGTTACCAATTTTGAGTTCCGATTTTTTATAAAAGTACCGACGAGATGACGTCATCGCATGTGCTAACGACGCTCAGCGTATTCCACCAAAGCACTGTAAGCGTAGTAGGTGTAGCTGTCAAACTTCCTTGTCAAAGTTCATTCTTGACAAAAAATTGGTCTCAGTGAAGGAACTTATCCGTATTCCTTAGTGCCTTTTAATTTACGTATCCCTTAAAATAAATATTTACTTAACCGAGATTTACCCTTTTTGAGGTTACATTGTTCTATACCATCCAACGTTAGCGGCGTTAGCGCTCTCACAAGCCGGTCCGAATCAATAGTATCGTGACAGCGTAAGTGCTGACAGCGTGCTAAGGGTCCCCCCCAGGCCTACCGGTTTCTTTTCTTTGCTTTGCTGTTCTACTTTGCTGTTTAGACCGCCCCGGCCAACCAGGGTCATTTTCAATCTATCGCATATTGGGATGGGACCAGACCAATCGTCTGGGTTGCGAAGCAGGAAGCTTCTGGGAGATATGCTACCCTGAACATGGTATCCGATAGCTAAAATAAATCAATCACATATTTATATAAATTGTGAACGGGGTCGTAGGAACTTGTACTATTATGTATTCTGTGTCGTAGGTGGCATAATTACCTACCTGAACTATTATTTTGTGTATACATAACGATCGTTTACGTAACAAAGCTCACAAGAACATACATATATGTGAAATCTACCTATATTGAAAATATGCGATAGATTAAAAATGAGCCTCTTGGCCGGCGGTCCATTGCCGAACAGCAAAGCAAAGAAAGGAAACCGGTAGGTCTGGGATCAGCCTAATGATTCGGACCGGTGGGTCTACCGCCTAACTCTATCGCTTTGACTCTGGCTTTGGTTTATGACGTCAGTGCACTGTCCGTCCTTGTCAACGTGTTATGATATGACAAGGACGGACAGAGCATTGCTATCGCTCTGGCTAAAGCTTTGAGTTAGGCGGTAGGGCCCCGGGCGGCGCGCGGCGGCATAGAATGACGTCACACGCTGTGAGCACTGTTGGCGTGAATCGGAACACGGCCCTAATCAATCATGTGTCTCTGAGTGATCACTTTGACCATAGCCTTCTATAATTTACAAGCCATGAAGTGAGCAAACGGCAACATTGCATGTGGTCAAGCACATAGTTTAATAATATTCTTTTTATTATTGATTATTTCTTTTTCCTATATTATCTGCGTTAAAACTAGGTGTAAATTGTGATGTAAGATTATTTCAATTAAGATTTTATATTTATTATTACTATTTATTTATTAGGACATGAGGTTTGAGTCGAATTGTTTGACCTTTTCGGGGGTCCTTTAGTACGATGAGCATTTTGATCTAGGCCTCCTCTAGCAATGAATCTTACATAATTGGAAAGGTCTTTAAATTTGAAACATTTTATTGTATGACAGCAAACGTCAACAATTAGTATTTTGAGAGTTAAATCGCTCTGAAATCAACCAAATTTTATAACATTAATGACTTTAAACTCTGAAAATACTAACTATTGATAAAAAGTATGTTTACAGCAAATATTTTTCTTATAAAAACCTTTCTAATGATATACCATTCAATGCTAGAGGTAGGGTAGATCACTCCCATAGACAATAAACCACTTTTATACTTTAATAACCTTTAAATCCAAAAGTATTAACAATTGATATAAAGTATATTAACAGCAAATATTTCTGACCTTTCTAATGATATATCATTTATAGCTAGAGGGCGTGTTAATCAACGCCCTGCTGAAGAAAATCAACAAAAAAGATGACATCTTTGACAGCCATTTTTTCCTGATTAAAATTGATATTTTTCTTATTGTTTAATATCAAAAGAACTTCAATAAAAGAACTACATTATTTTCATATTTTCAATCCCACACAATCACTACGAAAAAAATATCGAACTTTTAAAATTGGAATATTCCCATACATTTAGAATGGAGACTGACCGACGACATGACCACGAACTGACAGTAATACACGTTGCAAAACTTATGTTCACGGCTTGTAAATGAAGAAGGCTATGCTTTGACACATGACAGTGACATTGGGTGCATACCAGCAGACTAATCGCTGCGTCATCGATCGCCATAGAGTACATTTTAACTATGGAAAGTAATTTGTTTGTTCAATAGTTGAATGAAGGTTGTAACGGGAAGAACCCCACACGGGACAGGCACGGGGCGATTTCTTGACATCTTCCCTTTATATAAAAGTGAAGGGGTGACTGACAGACTATTGCCCAGCCCAAGCCACTAGCTAGAGCTAGAGACTTGTAATTTTGTACATAGATACTTTAAACAGTGTAAACATCCACTAAAGAAAAACGCCTGCATAAAAGACAAGTCACTGATAAAAAGATGGATAATAACATGCACTCGGAGGCATATAATACAAATCATTCATAATGTCACTTTCTGTAAGCATGCCTCCGACGGCATGTCATTATGTTAGGTACCTCTTTTTAAAATTCTAATATCTTTGGTTAGGTACCTTTAATATTTAATCTTTTTTCCATCTTTTCAGTTGACTTGCCTTTTTATGCAGGCGTTTTTTTAAACGGTGTTATTTAGCTTGCCCTGTTTTTATTGTTAAAGTAAGATTTGACTGGCCTACTCCGTGGATGTCCGTGTTCGAGTGGTCTGCATCTGCATGCTGGTTTTGAAGACTCAAACTCCAAACGATAAACCTAGGTACCTATAGCTATTCAAAAATAGTACATTTTTCCGTTTCCATTTTCCGTAAAAAAAAAAAATAAAAAAAATTCCCATCTAACAGCTGTTTTTCCGCAACTAAATAGACCTTGACTACTTACTCAGGTTAGGCTCAAATTGTATAAAATTTAATTAACTTTACAGAAATATGAACAAAAAATTTGAAAAATGCTTCCGAACGACGCGAAAAACCCTTTTATTTCTCGAAAAAATTGCCTATTTTTGACTAGAGCTGTGTCTCCGCAAACAATAAATAAAAATAATAAAATAGCTAAAAAATAAATAAAAATAATAAAATATAAAAATATAATAATTTTATTTGCGTTTTCCACGTTTTACAAGTAGGTATAAAGGACCTAAAACTAGGTGCGTTAGAGTATATTCTGTGACTAGGTTGGGTTATAGGCTCAAATTGTTGACCGAGCGAGCGCGAAGCACAAAGAGCGAAGCGTCTCTGCTTCCGGACTTTTAACAATTCAAAATCCATTGGGCGGTTTTCCACTTACCGGCACGGCGACGGGACGGCGACGGCGACGGCCCGGCGACGGCTGCCGTGGCAGCATAAATGTATGAGTTTATATGGCACGCTTTTCCACTTACCGGCACGGCGACGGGACGGCGACGGCACGGCCCGTTGACCCCCACCGATGCCGCCGCCGGCCGGCAAATCTGTGTGTGTTTTGTATACGTACGTAGCCGTGTGCGTGCGTGTGTGCGCGTGAGGGGCAGGGTTCAGCCTGTACAGTCGCGAACGCAACCTTATTGTTGACAAGCTTACATTTGAGGTCGTATGCACTTATTTTGTATGAAATGAACTACAAACATAAGTTTGATATTGTTTTTTTATGTGATATAAATTACAAATTACCATATTAAATTTTTTTATACTTACAGCATATTACAAGATATTCTTATTATTTATACCACAACATAAAAGTCATTTGTACGTAGGTACATTATTGTAATAGTTAGGTTAATTGATAAATTCCAAATATAATAAAAATTGGTAATAATTATTAGTACCTATATAGTTTCAACTGTAGATTTACAGTTTTTTCGATATCTTTTTTTCTTTATTGTGCTAGCGCCATCTATTCTATTCGCTGCATAAGCCATACCAACACAGTTTTGGCAAACTCTACGGTACGGCATACGTAATATTCAAATTCAACTGATTGCACTGATGGCGTTAGTGGATAAACTGTTTTTCGATCGGTGCGTTCAGTCGAAAACTGTTTTTGAAAAAATTTTGTATCCTTCTTTTGGATTGTTTCATATAAATTCTCCAACAGATAATTAAATGTTTCTTGAGTCATTCGAAAATAGTTAAAGAATAGCTTATTGTTCATTTTTAGTTTATCAAATAAAGTATAGTAAAAACCCTTTAAATACCTGACTTTAATAAGTGGATCGACCCAAAAATTTACTTTTCTACGTTGTAGATATTTTCTCCTTAAATGTAAAAGGTAGAGCAAATAAATAGTACGACGACTAGACGAGGACATTTTTAAGTCTTGTAAAATTGGCGTGCGTGTCTGTACTGAGCGTAGCCCGCGCCGTCGCCGTCGCCGTGCCGTCGCCGTCTAGTGGAAAAACGGAGCGCCGGCCCGTCGCCGGGCCGTCGCTGTCGCTGGGCCGTCGCCGTCGCCGTGCCGGTAAGTGGAAAACCGCCCATTTCGTATCGAATTCGAACCAAAACCGATATGTAGGTACCTACCATAATGAGCGAACGTAGCTGACGTTAGCTTAGGTATAATAGGTAGTTACCACGTTCCTACACCTACGTCATTCTGACCACACGTTCTATAATGGTCAATGGTTTAACAAAAGTACCTAATCCATCTTAGTAAGTAGACCTACGACGTGATAGAGGGCAGTAGATCGTCACTTTCTTCGTTACATAACCCCCGATATAACAATTATTATTATTTTCTTACGGCCAGTGCGTATTGTTACGTGTGAGGTGAGGAGTGACGTCGCGGAATATTAAAGTAATCGAGGCGTGCGTCGTAGGTACGTAGGTCCTACCTACCTATAACATCCTAGTAATTCTTTTGCGTTTCCGCATGTGGTCAAATGTGTCGCTTGTAAAATTTTTTTTTTTGTAATTTTACCTACTTAGGTAAGTGGTAACTATTTTTTACGCGGTAATTTTAACTTGTTAGTTTGGGATTAGAATATCTCTTCTGAATCTTTGGTAAAAATATAAGTTCTTAGTAACTAACTACCTTCGATCATTAATTATTCCTGAGGATATTGCAGGTCATACAATATCAAATCTGAAATGTGGCATATTATGCTTCGACTGGCTCTTTCCATACATTGCTGGTGACACTTAAGTTCTTCAAACAAGGGGCAGATTTTATTCTCAAATACAAAAAAATATTCCCACGAAACCTTGGTTTTCAATAATGAAGTTCAAAGCCAGAGTCAAAGCGATAAAGTTAGGCGGTAGACCCGCGGGTTTGAGTGCGGGTTGGACAAGGGAACTGGGAAACTCAAACAATATAATATTGGCTTGTCCGAAATTCAACAGAGATGATTTCTGGAATGACCTGCTAACGCTACGTGTTCCATTCCCGACCACTATTGTGGCTCTATTATCTTCTAATGATCGCAATGTATATAAATGTATAATATCCTTTCTTATACGTAATAATATTAAACTATATCCTACCTATTTATGTAAAGTTTTCCTGATCCCATCTAAATTCCTAGGTACGTCATAAAAATACTAAAGCAAATTTTAATCCAAAATTAGTGTGATTTTTCTCACAGATCTCAAAATATAGGACTTAAAGGAAAAATACAAAAAATTTACATATAATGTAACATTTTGTATTTTATAATACATAGGAATATTATCTACAAATCGACATCAAAATAATTGCTCTGAGTTGCATATTTCAAGAGTTATTGTGTATTGTAACTTTAGTAGATTTTTATGACGTCCTATAGTAAAAAAAAATACATAATTATTTTTTTTACTTGATAGGTGATATTAGCTTTCGAAAAGTATTTTTTATATAACTGTAAGACTTTTAAATCCGGAGAAATTAATATTTTTCAGCAGGGTCATCTGAAATAAAAAGTCAAATTTTAAATACCAGTCATTCCAACAGGAGGGGGGATAGACCCTAACCTAAGTATGTACCCTAAGTATGTTTTTTTATTAATTAAACATACTTACATACCAACATCGTGTTTCTTTTCTAGTGTGATGCAAATCCTCTTGCTAGTAGGTACATATTTGTTATATAAAATCACAGCAATGTAAGTGCTCCTTAACAAATTTGCGCTACTATTTTGCGCCACTTTGTGCGACAGACTCGTAGAAAATTTTGCGTCACCCTGCGCTATTTGTGGCAAAATCCCTGGTCTGACCCCTAAACAAAGTTACAAAGTCAAAAATTGTGTTCCAATCATTTCCCTCTATATCCTTTCGATTACTGGGCTAAAATGTGAAAGTAAGTTTGTTTGTTACATAAGCTACCGGACGTTTGACAGCAGGGTACACAGCCTCCTAGCATGACCAACGAAACATGATTGATTATGTATTGCGTGTTATAGCGTTTTATTACAGATCATAATAGTAGTTTTATCGACACTTAACTGTCAAATTCCAGTCTTTTGACAGTTCATCATATCAGCCGCACGACATCCACTGCTGAGTATAGGCCTCCCCCAAGCATCTCCACGACGATCGATCCTGCGCTGCCCGCATCCAGCGGCTTCCCGCAACTTTCACCAGATCGTCGGTCCACCTTGTCGGGATACCCACGGAGCGTCGTCCGGTGCGCGGTCGCCATTCCAGAACCATTCCGCCCCAACGGCCACCGGTTCTTCTCGCTATGTGTCCAGCCCACTGCCACTTCAGCTGAGCGATCCTTCGTGCGATGTCGGTTACTTTAGTTCTCCTCATTTCTGATTCGATCACGCAGGGAAACGCACAGTTTGACAGTTAAACGTGATAAATCGCTATATCATATCGTGTTTCGGTGGTCATGCTAGCTAGGGGGGCTGAAAAGGACATATTATTATTATAGGGGGGCTGAAAAGGACATAGGGTTTGTAACTTTCATCCAGAAAAAAATACTGTTCTCGAGGATAGAAAAATAAGTGTCCACACAGACAAATCACGGTCGGCAGCTAGTTTCTCTAATCCTTACCAATACCACAGAATATATAATAGTACTAACGCCAATACTATAAATGTGAAAGTAGTTTGTTTGTTGCGCCTTTACGTCTTAAGTACTAAACCGATCATCATGAAAATATGCATACACGTCGTCAGGGGTACAGTGAAGCACCTTTCATCCAGAAAAAAGTATTGTTCCCGAGGGATTGATCCGGAAAAAAGTATTGTTCCTTTCAACGCAGACGAAGTCACTGGCGGCCGCTAGTACTTAAGTATCTTATAAATCAAGAAGTGCATAAACCAGCGGTTCTCAAACTTTTTGGCGGCGGAACACCGGTTTTCCATAAGAAAAACTAAATATTTGAACGAGCCCTAAAATGCTTAATTAAAAAAACTGTTCACTAAGCAGAGCTTCTGGCTGAAATGTCGCGCGCTCGTGCTCTAAGGCCCTCCGCTGCGTCAGGAAGGAAGCTCCTATTAGGAATTCCACTATTAAGTACTTGCTCTTTAGGAATATTTGTCTATCAGCCATTTTTGATGTCCACACTGCTGGGGCACTGGCCTTCCTTATGGGTGGTAAGGAGGATGGGCCATAACCCACCACGCGGGCCCAATGCGTGCAATGGGGAAGATGAGTGTAATTTTTTTATAATATAGAAAAATCAAACGTAAAATCTAAAAAATATTGGTGAAAGAATTTTTTAGATATCTCAAAAACTGAATTTTTTATTAATTTTCAAAGTTGAATGTTTTTAAAATCAGCGCGGTCTTGACCGTTTAAGGCGTGACGTCACATCGCCGGTTACGTCCGCCGAGATGTTATAAAACAAAGTCTTTCCGCCGCATCTGTCTATCTGTTCGCGATAAACTCAAAAACTACTAAACGGATTTTCATGCGGTTTTTACCAAATGATAGAATGATCCTTGAGGAAGGTTTAAGTGTATAATAAGTTAAGGTTTTATCTAAATTGGTAGAAATATGACGATAATAGTTAAAGATTTTGCCAAAAATTAAGCCGACTGGGAGCTTGCTGAAAAATTTTGAGCTATAACAAAATAATATATGATGGAATTGTCTCTCTTTTATAGATCTACAAAAAAGTCCGCGATGGCATATATCTATCTTTTAAGAATAGCTCACTATACCCATTATAATCTTCTAAAAAATCGGTCACATACAATGCGGTAATTTGGAAAGCTATTTAGAAGGATACAGTATTAATCCTTATCAACTTAAATACGTCTGTTACCTGAAGCATTTCATGCACATTATTTTAATCTTTAACATCATACTATTTAAATGAATATCTTAGGAGTTGTCGCAAAAAATAACGCGAGCGAAAATAAATTCATGCGCGTCTTCTGGAGCAAAGGTAACGACTGTACGATATTTGTTTGATTTTAGGGTGTGCAAAAAAAGAAAGAAGCGATGCGAGGGCGGGTCGCTAGTACACTTAAAATACTTGTTTAAAACAGTGTATTTTTTCAAGACAATATGAGACTATGATGGAGCCAGAAGGTGGCCATGGGAACTCTGTAATAAAATGAAGAAACCCTATCGAGTTTATGCTCGTTTGATTCGTCTTGACATGGACTCTGGTACTAGATGATATCCAAGTTCTGATGATGGAGCCAGAAGGTGGCTATGGCAAATCTGTAATAAAATGACGAAACACCGTCGAATTTAGGCTCGTTTGGTTTGGCTTGACAAGAACTCTGGTCCTAAAAGATATCTAGGGTGATGATGGAGCCAGAAAGTAGCCATGGTATCTCTATAATAAAACGACCCAAACCAGTGAGTTTGGGCTCGTATAATTTGTCTTGACAAGGACTCTGGTTCTAGATGATATCCAAGGTTTATGATGGAGCCAGAAGGTGGCCGTGGGAACTTTGTAATAAAACCCTGACAAAACGACGAAACACCATTGAGTTTGGATTCGTATGATTGGTCTTGACAAAAACTTTAGACAAAATCCAAGGATGATGGAGCCAGAAAGAGCCCATGGGAACTCTGTTATAAAATGACGCAATACCCTAGAATTTAGGCTGGTTTGTTTGAAACGATCCCAAATTCAATGGTGTTGTGTCCTTTTATTACAGATCTCTCATTACCACTCTCTAGCTCCATCATGAGACCCTGGGAACCATCTAGAAATAGGGTCTAAGGTCTTAGTCAAGACAAATCAAACAAAACCAAACTCGATGAAGTTGTATGGTTTTATTGCTGTGAACTTCTTCTGGCTCCATTTTAAGACCCTGGAGACCATCTCCCATCATACATAGTACTTGTCAAGGCAAATCAAACCATTCTAAACTAGATCATGGTGTTGCATGATTTTATTACAGAGTTCCAGTGACCTTCTTCCGGCTCCATCATCAGAACCTGGAAACCATCTCCCACCATAGTACTTGTCAAGGCGAATCAAACGATTTCAAACTAGAATATGGGGTTGCATGGTTTTATTTCAGAATTCTTGTGGCCTTCTTCTGGCTCCATCATCAGACCCTGAACACTTTTTCCCAACAGTGTACTCGTCAAGACGAATCAAACGAGCTCAAATTTGACGGGGTTGCATGGTTTTATTACAGAGTTCCTGTAGTCTTTTGCAGGTCCATCGTCAGACCCTGGACATTGTTTCCCAACAGATTACTCGTCAAAATGAATCAAACGAGCCCAAAGTCGATAGGGTTTCATGGTTTTGATACAAAGTTCCTGTGGCTTTCTTCCGGCTTCATTATCAGACCCTAGAAACTATTTCTCAATAGAGTACTCGTAAAGACGAATCAAACGAGCCCAAACTGGATGGAGTTGCTTTTTTATTACAGAGTTCCTGTGACCTTATTTCAGCTCCATCATCAGACCCTGGATTCTATTTTCCAACAGAGTACTCGTCAAGCTCAAGACGAATCAAATGAGCCCAAACTCGATGGGGTTGCATGGTTTGAATAGAATAGAATAGAATAGAATAGAATATCATTTATTTGCATTTGATTAGGGTACACTGGAGGTCTTATAGTAGGTATTTAAAAGATCTGCCTATTCAGCCATTAACAATAGCATGCAAATATTATCTTAAATTAGAATTAACATGTAAGTCTACTTTTACCATTTCACATTGAGGATGTCGAGTAGGTACTGTTTTTACAATTTATATCTCCTAATAGCAGTCAGATTATTAATTAAAATAATGTCACAACAATTAAAATACAAATGAGATGTCAATATGATTCAGAATAATAATATTATGTCAATATAAATTTCAATAATAACATGGCAATACGAACATACACAAAACAGAAAATAGACACTGAATGTTATTAATGAACATTATGCCTTATCACTTGCTAGATAAATATTCATTAGTGCTGTAAAACATTCTATCGGATAGCCATATGTACATAGCAGTCTTAAACTTATTAAAAGGCAGTTGTTTAATATTGTCTGGTATCTTATTGTAAATTTGCATACACATCCAATAACATTCTTTCTGAAATCTTCTGCTTTTTGGAATAACTACAGAGACCAATCTATTACAATTTCGCGTATTTCTCGGATATACATCCTTAGCTTGATTGAAATAGTGCATATTTAGTTTAACGAATTTGGCGGCTTCGAAAATGTAGATGCAAGGTAATGGTAGAATTTTCAAATATTTAAACAGTGGTCTGCACGGTTCATCTGGCGCAGTACCACATATTGCCCTTACGCATTTTTTTTGAGCAATGAAAGCTTTATTTATATCACTACTATTGCCCCATATGATCAGTCCATACCTAATAACTGATTCCACGTAAGCAAAGTAGGCTGTAAGAGCAGTACTTCTTGTTGCTATTTTGGTCAGTTTATAGAGAGCGAATGTAAATCTATTAATTTTATTGCCAACAACTTCCACTTGCCTTTTCCAATCTAATTTTTGGTCAATTTCTATACCTAAGAATTTAGTTGTATTTGCATTATTAAGCATTTGTCTATTATAATTAATAGTTAGAGCCTGACAATTATTAGAATTATTAAAATTTATGAAACTAGTTTTAGTAATATTTATAACCAAATTATTGTTTTCGAGCCAATTTATAATCGATATAATAGTATTATTAATGTCAGTTTTATGTTCCTCCAGTGTCAATTTACTATCTGTCGTTACTATCACCGATATGTCATCGGCAAATAGGATGCATCGATGGTTAGTAACGTTTGGTAGATTGTTGATATAAACCAAGAATAAAAGTGGACCCAACACACTTCCCTGCGGAACCCCAAATCTGTTCTCTTTGAAATCGGATCTATACGTTTGTGCTACATTATCGCCGTCTAATTTTGTGATTTCAACTGATTGTTTTCTGTTCCGTAAGTAAGTTTGGATCCATTTAAGTGCAACTCCCCTTATTCCACAATGTTCTAATTTAGCTAGTAGTTGATTATGACAAACAAAATCGAATGCTTTCGACATATCAAAGAAGAGGGCAGTTGTATATTTATTATTATTCAGAGCTAACATACTCTCATTTACCAAATCAAAAACAGCATGTGTAGTTGATTTCTTTCTTTGGAAGCCATACTGGTTATGCTTTAAAATCTGGTATTTGTCAAAGAAAGAAGTGAGCTTTGCATGCATAACCTTTTCAAAAATCTTTGAGAAAATAGATAAAAGCGTTATCGGTCGGTAATTATCAATTTTTGATTTATCGCCCTTTTTAAATAATGGTTTGACTATCGAGAATTTAAGCATATCGGGAAAGAGTCCAGAGACCATTGAAAGGTTAATCAAATACAGAGTTTCTGTGGCCTTATTCTGATTCCATCATCAGACTCTGGAAATCATCTCCCATCATAGTACTTGTCAAGGCAAATCAAACGATTCCAAATTATATCAGACCCTAGAAACTAATTCTCAGCAGATAACTTGTCAAGATAAATCAAATGAGCTAAAACTCGATGGGATTGCATGGTTTTATAAAAGAGTTCCTGTAGCCTTTTTCAGGTCCATCATCAGACCCTGGACACTGTTTTCCAACATAATACTCGTCAAAATGAATCAAACGAGCCCAAACTGGATGGAGTTGCTGTTTTATTACAGAGTTCCTGTGACCTTCTCTCAGCTCCATCATCAGACCCCGGATTCTATTTCCCAACAGAGTACTCGTCAAGACGAATCAAATGAGCCCAAACTCGATGGGGTTGCATGGTTTGAATACAGAGTTCCTGTGGCCTTCTTCCGACTCTATCATCAGGCTCTGGAAACTATCTCCCATAATAGTACTTGTCAAGGCAAATCCAACGATTCCAAATGATATCAGACCCTTGAAACTACGAGTATTTCTCAACAGAGAACTCGTCAAGACGAATTAAATGAGCCTAAACTCGATGGGGTTGCATGGTTTGAACACAGAGTTCCTGTAGCCTTCTTCCGGCTCCATCATCAGACCTTGGACCTCATCTCCCATTCCTATCAGAGTACTTGTCAAGACGAATTAAACTAGCACAAAAGTCGATGTGATTGTATGGTTTTATTATAGAGTTCCTGTGGCCTTCTTCCAGCTCCGTCATCAGATCAGCTGAATGATGATCAGCGTTGTCTTACAGTTCTGACCTATATTCAAAGTTTCAAGTCTAGCTCATTATAAAATCATTCCCAGTAATTAAACAAAGAAACAAATAAACGAGATAACGACCTAAGAAAATAAAAAATACCTCAAAAAATACCTGTTAAAACGTCAACGTCAACAAAGATACGTATCCGAGGAACTCTATGAAACTTTCTGTACCTACCTAATTTTATTGAAAAATACAGTGGTTGTATGAAAAATGTAAAATAACAAAAAAAAAGTATCGAAATTAACAAAAGTAAGTTTACAGAGCCTGTCAATCACATAGTGTCGCTAAGCTTCCATACGCCCGCCGCCGCTGTCCATCGTACAACCGGCGACGTGACGTCATAGCCATTACTCGAACGACGCAATCAGATTCCGCGCGTCCCCAAATTGATTTGCTTATAAAAAATTCAATTTTCGTGATATCAACATAATTTTTTCACAGTTAGTCTTATAATTGCTTATACTTTTAATTAGGGCTAAAAAAATTGAATATTTTTTTATTTACATCTTCCCCATTGGTGGGTGTTAACGACTGCAAATGCAGCCGGGACCAACGGCTTAACGTGCCTTCCGAAGCACGGAGGAGCTCGAGATAATAAATTTTTGGTCACCCATCCCATGACCGACCCATGCGAACGTTGCATAACTTCCGCAATCACTGGGCCAGGCGCTAAACCACTGCGCCATCGAGCTCCTCGAATATCCTCGAATATTTAGATAGATTTAATTCATTCTGAAGCCAGTGTCCCCTTTGTAATTTTGTTGTATAATGATATTGACCATTATTTTCACTGAGGCTTCGCCCAAAGACCCGCGGAGCACACCTTGAGAATGGCTGGCAATCTACTGTGTATATGTGTTTTATGAATATTAATGGAATGGAATGGATGGCGTCCAACCACCCCTGCAGGTCCTTGCACTGCACATGGATGGGTATATAAGAAGGTGATTCCCTAAATCCCGTATAATACTTTAATGAACGACACAGAAAAGGTGAGGATTGAGATAAATTATTAAAAAATTGACGTTATTTTTAAAACCAAGTGAATTGCAACTTTTGTTACAATTCACTTGGTACATTCTTTATAAGGTAGTTTTACCTTTTTATGAGTATGTATATTTATGTAAATGTAAGTGATGATTGTTATGTATTTTTTATAAGTATTTCACACTTTTCCTTGGTATAATATCACTAATAATAACTAACTCAATTTCCACTGTTCGTGCTGTTTGTTGTTAAGGAGTTCCGTTGTTCCTTCGCAGTTTAAGTCTAGTCCAAAACGTCCTTGACCATAGCTAACTATACTACTTAATACCTAAAAGTATCCTCTTTCAAACAAAAAAAGATTCATCTAAATTGGTACATAAAAAAAGAAGATATGGTCGATCATCCGTATAAGTTCGTAATGAAAATGACAGTATTTTTAGGTTTTCCTGAAAAGTACTGAACCGATTTCAGAATTTCAAAAATGGAACCAACTTGGGAACAAACCTGATCTAATAACGTTTGAATCATGTTTAAATTATTTCAATCGTTTCAGCCGTCTTCGAGTAATCGGTGGACATACATAAAAAAACATACAGTCATATTATACAGCCGAACAGAGAACCTCCTCCCTTTTAGAAGCCAGTTAAAAATTCAAATATTTTTTACTCCCCGCAAGAATCGGAGCATTGAAAATGAAAACAAAAATTTACAAACAACAACATCAAATCAAATGCAAAATCCTATTATTTTTCTAAGGTACCTACGTAGGTACCTATTTATTTTTACTATTGTGACACGGCTTTATTTTTAAGTATTAAGTTTGGAAAATGATTTTCCAAACTTACGTTATTGGCGTTGTATAGCCGAACGAATCCTACATTCGGCTATTACGTTTTATCGTTATCGTTAGACGTTACTACGAGCATTTTGGCCAAGCATAAAATCCTTTTTTTAGATGTTGTTTTCTTGGCTGTGCTTGGTTGTGCTGTCGGGACTGAGCCCACCCGCCGACGCTGCCAGTGCCGAGCTTCCCCGCGTGTTCTGCGGCCGAGTGTTGGCCGACGCCCGCGTCTTTTACTGCTTCGGCGGCGGCGGCGGCGGCCCGGGCGCGGACCAAAAGAGGAAGAGAGATGTGCCTTTTCCGGTCCCAGGAAATGTGGAGTCGGTGAAAGGGAATTCAGACAAAGGTACACATGATACACATCCCATACCTATGTATCTCAAATAAAATAGGTACCTATTGTCGTTCATACTTATTACGCCTTTTTTATGGTTTTTAGGGTTCCGTACCAAAATGGAAATTATTTTGCGAATAAGAAAGAAATAAAAAAATAAATATTTTTTTACAACAGGGACCGAAAAAGGGTCTTAAAAAATTTAAGTGAAGCGACTAGGGCATGTGGGGTATCATATTTATAAAAGAGCGCTGTTTGCACATTTTAAATCTTGTTTTTCTTATTTTTAGGCCGCATAATTTTCGACTTATGAGGAAAAATGTCAAAAAAATTACGTCCCCCCCCCCCCTTATCTCCGAAGTTTGCAAAGAGAAAAATCTGAAATAATTCTATGTGATAGTACCTAGTTTGTGTAAAGGTTACAGGAAAAATAAAACGATGTCTCAATATAACACACTTTTTTAGAAATTCAAAAAACAATAAAAAAAAATATAGTTCAGACCAGTCAACAGATGGCCCTGACCTAAGAAATTTTTTTTTAGTTCTACTATCGGTCAAGAGATGGCGCTGGACTAAGAAAGAAAAATAGTTCCACTATCTTCCAAGAGATGGTGCTGACCTAATACTGCAATAATAATTTTATTATTATACAGCTCCTGCAGTGTATTTATTATGATGGTACGGAAACCCTCGGTGCGCGAGTCCAACTCGCTCTTGACCGGTTTTTTTTTTGTTATTATTAAACCAAGTGTACCGATTCCGAAACTTTGCACTGCCTCGAGGCGTGCTAAGGCCAAATATGAAGTCCATAAATTGAGCTGCTTAGATTAAAACCTTGTTTTATTTTAATAAAACAGGTTTTGATCTAATATAATTTTATCCCGAATTTTCGTCCACGTGGAATTTCGTTACTTTGAAAAAATTTCAAGACTAATAGTACCGTATCGTATGTCATTTTCAATGGACCCATCTATCTCTAGGTAAATCTAATTTAAATTATTTACTTAGGTAGTTCAGTATCTATCAGAAATCCAATTCTGTAATACTGCAGCGAACCTATTTCTCTTAATAAAAACGCAGTATGGAAGACATCATCATTATCTTGAATTGAAACAACAACAGTACAATATTACACAACAATCATATTTTATTTAATTTCATTGGTACCGCAACTATTCCTAAAAGTAAATCCTATAAGTAACACTTAATAATATAAAAAAAACAATAACAAAACAAAGCGTCAGTGGCGTAAGACTGATACACACCCATGCCACAGATCTTCAACCATGTTTAGATATTTAGTTCAGACTTGTACCAGTACTAGTAACTTATTAACACTGACATTAAAGCTTTTCTTAACAACGAATTTCAAAACGTCTTTGTAAGTTTTACAAAAGACATTTTTATGACTGAGTTTTTCACAGCATAGGTGGTCATGATCAAGAAACAATCGCATCGCCGCATTAGGTTCGCATTGCAATCTATAAGTATTAGGTAGTAGAACTGGGCGGCATGCGACTGTTCCACCAACTCCAATGATGACCCTGCAGCGACTTCGCAGTCTTGATTCTTATGGCATATCTCTACTGATATATCTCCAAACGAACTCCGTGGTAATAAATACTGGATATCGTCAGGATCATTAATACGAAACATTAATTTATAACTTAGTCACAACGGGTTATTTTGGAAACTGCCACGTTGTTTGATCGGATTGCTTAGGGACTGTTTGTTGAGGAGCTGGTTTTACTGTCTCAGTCTTTTGACTCGCTGCTACACTGTTGTCGTTTCGATCCCAGCCGTGCGACTCGTGCACATGCTCATGGTGGTCAGGTGACGGGAACCACTCTGATATCCATACTGGTCTCCAGATCTTCTTCACACCTGGTACCCAAATATCTTTCCAGTCAGGAACCCAAAGCTGCTTAGCTATTGTTGTTAACATTTTCTACGTAGTTTTCCATTCTGGCGAAAAAAAGAAATTTAATGAAAGCACCGAAAGTTTACTAGAAAGATCTAAGTAGGTACTCGTACATATCAATGTGGGTTGGTAGAGGTACTTATCAAGAAATATAAATAAAATTAATTAATGTCAAAAATGTGCTTCTATGAGCTGTTGAAATATTGCACAATAATCTTAAGACAGAGACAATTTGGCAAAATATTAACTAACTATGTTAACTACGATAGATAATAAATAAGTATAAATAGCTTCAAATAAATGTACCTACTACTTATTACGTTAACTCGTTAATACCTATTATATAGGTTGATGATAAAAATAGCCAAAATCTAATGTACCTTCCTACTTATCTATAACTTAAAAAAAATCAGCAAAACTTTCGTAATCAAACTCATTGAAGAACAGAATAAGTACATAATTGAAATCTAAGTTTTTTTTATAAAAACGTAATTTAATTTAGTATGTTGGATTGTTATTATTAAAACACAAACAATAGTAAATGTATTTTTTAAGTTATACTTTTGCACAATATCAAATTCAAATTAAAACAGATTGAATTTATATTGAAAAAAAAAAAAAATCTTTCTATTAATATTGTAAGTTTCTCTAAGTGCAATAGTTTATATTCGGCCAGGAGCCCGTTGTCATTAGGTTACGTTGTCATTTAGGTTATATTTGCCTAAAAATCTTTGGTTAAGCTTCATAATTTTCACTTAAATTGTCCCAGATTGTAATCCTGGACTCCTTAGGCAGAGTATTCAACAACTTTAACAAAACTAAAGCGAGTATTTTTCTGTAAACGAAACTGAAACGGTAACGATTTAGCTTTGGTTTTATCGTTGAAAATTAGCGCGATTAGGCCTTCGATCGGTCCTTCCGATTCTTCAATAAGACGATTAGTTTGGTTATCAACGGATCGGTGGTCAATTTATAGGTATAAGTAATCATAAAATATTATTAAAACATAATTTTAAATATAATTATCTAATGTTATTAAATAGATTAAAAGAAAAAGAAGAAAATATACATTTTGAATGTAATAATTTAAATAATAAGTAAACACTATTGTTAATTTGAAAAACGTTAGTAGGTTATTTATTAACACTGCCGGCCTTATTACAAAAGATTTTAAACACTGTTAACCTAAACGCATGTTTAAATGTGATGCTGTCAATTTTTTGACAATATTGTTAGACATTGACAGCATCAAATTTAAACATGTGTTCAGTTAAACAGTGTTTAAAAATATTTTCTAATAACACGGATTAATTTTAGTTTAAAACAATCTTTTTTGCACAAAAATATTAAAAAAAACAGACAAAACCTCAAGAAAAAAATTGATTCGACTTATTTCAAATCTTACCCTTCACCGGAACACCACGAAACGATTTATAAATAAATAACCAAACTGAATTAAAACAGAAAAGTTTCTAAATTCAAAATGAATGAATCCTTCAAGAACGCTATTGACACTGACTACATGGTTCCAAAACCAAAACGATTTAAATAAATAAAAAAAAAAGAATTCGAACTGAATCAAAACAAAAGAGATTCTTTCAAAATGGAAATTGGATCCTTTGAGAACGCAATGACGCTCCAGAACCCTCGCATGTTGGGCGGGGAACGTTGCACTGTGACGCCGGAACTGTTTCTACTCTATTATTTTATCTCTGGTTCACACTTATATATGTACAGGCCCACCCCATCGGGCGGAGAGTGGGGATCCGTGAGGCATTCACTTTCGCCGTCGGACACCCTGCCGAGGCCCGGTGGGCACAGGAAACGCGGGAAGTCAGCCAGTTGACCGGTGGTCATCCCGTGCAAACTACAGGATATCACCACATATCACTATTCAATCTCCCGGCAAAGTAGCGCAAACACTAATGATTGCAATGTAATGCATTAATGTTTACATAAACTTTTTTTTGCCAAACGTAAACAAGTTTGAGCTTCTTACAAATTCATAAAAATTCAACTTGAAATAATAGTTGTTACTTACATAATATTCAAAACAAGGCTTCACGTTTATAATAGTTATTGCCTGTTTGCCTGGTCCCAGTGAAGCTCCAATTATCTAATTCGACAGATTCCTTATAAATTCTGTCTTAGTGAAACAGTCGCTTAATCATCGAAGTAGTAGGCATCCAATTAAAACAACTCCAACAGGGGCTCAAGTCTGCGTGTTTCAATAATTGTGTTTGAAAAATAATGTTTTTTTGACACAGTTCTTGTTTCTTAAGGATTAGGTGCATTGCTACTAGTCAACTTGCTCCTGGGCCCAAGGACCAGTAGCAAGTGGACCATGCAGTAGCCACCTAACCCTTGCTTAAACCCATCCATACCCGAAACACAATTGAAACACGATTATGACGTTAAAATAGCAGACTTGGCCCCCGATGAAAACTTGAATTAATAGCTACTATTTTTAGTTAAGTAAACAAGTACCAAGTTTTAATGCGAATAAACAAGATAATTTAATTTAATTTGTCATTATGCCTATTCAACTTAAAAGTAACAATCTCTCTTTTTGCTATTTCAATGTTTGTTTACATCGAATATGTTCAAGGTGATTTTTTTAACTTATTTTATTCTAATCTCGTTAACCGAACAGAATATTAAAAAATGGCATGGTAACTCTGTAAAAAAAATCCTGAATAACACCATAAAAACTTATAAAATAAATTTCAAATCGTCAGATTTCGTAATTTTCAACGACAATGATAATAAAAAAAATATTTGTTTATGCAGTAGATTTTCGATTTACGCTTTTAGGCAGTAGATTATGTTGTACAAACCCATACAAAATCATCGAATAATTATTACGCGCGTTTTTTTCTTGATATATTTATTTTCGTGCTACGGATGTCAAGTTTAGACATGAAAAAAATTTAAAATTAAATTCAATGTTTTTCAATCTTCTCAACTGCATACAGTTTTATTAATAGCTCAAGAATATTGAGGTAATCTTAAAAACTTTGCCACATGGAGGGAAAGTACCTTAAATATTAAAATTTTACTGAAAAAAGACTTGAAGAGATTTTTTTTAAATCGCGTATGATACGATATATAGTACGGCTATAGACAAGGTACGGCGTAGGTATTAACTATAATTTTGAATATTTTTCATGGTTCTCCTTTTGTTTCAGATGCTGTGTTATTCAAGAAATTGAAGAAAGTGAATCCAAATGAGGGCCAAATGAGGACTCTTTCGATAGGTATAGTAAAATAAAATATTGCTTTTTTATATTCGGTAGGTTCAACTCCTGGTTAAGGCAGGCGATTTTTCAAAAATCATTGATTTGAATGTAGTTCTAATTATTTTTAAAATAAAAATGATGAAGTCTTCTTTCGGTGTGATCATGTCATTGTGTCACACTTCCGTGCCAAACTTCACTGACTTCCTATTCGCCGGCGCAGGGACTTGCACACTCTTTCTCTTCTCTACTCCATATCTTTCTTGCCAACTTCCCCTCCCTACCTGAAATACTGTTTCTCATTTCTTTCCTCGTCCACGCAGTGTACCTTGCGTTCTTCCTCTAACCTCAATCTTGAATTTCCGCGTCATTCTCTGATTTCTTCTCTTATTCCTATTCTGTTCATGCAGACCGTCTTTGGAACGCTCTACCAGAAGGTATTAGAAAGGCTCAAACTCTTCGATCCTTTCGTAATCAAGTCAGGAGTTATTTCCTTTCTTCTATTCCTCACTAATTATATTTATTATTTTCTTGTCCATTTTCCTAAATTTTTATTTTATTTTATGTATATACGGTACGCACGACAGCACGCTAGATTAAACAGTTGAACTACGAAAACAGCTCTTATTACGTTCGGCATAAAGGCGGTCTCAAGGTCAACATGTATAGTTTGATGTGCTGCTGACTGTACCTACTTAGACTGTCCTCTAAACGAAATAGTTGCACCCACTCCCTTTTTGTCCTGTATCTTATATCTCTCTCTCCCAATGTTGCCTGGAAGATATTGCTGTTTAGCAATAAGGCCGCCTAATGTGTACTTTTTTCTTTGTTCTGTTTCTTTGTTTGTAATTAGGGATGCAACGATACCGATGCCGATAATCGTAAACCGCAGGTTATCGTATTTTTTGACGATCATCGGTATCGTTAAAAGTATTACGATTTATAATTTATTTGACGACTTCCGTGGTCGAGTGGTTTGCACGCCGGTTTTCAAGGCGTCACCATCTCTTGAGGTCCCGGGTTCGATCCCCGGCTGGGTCAATGTAGAAAATTAACTTTTCAATATTGTCTCAGGTCTGGGTGTTTGTGATACCACCGTTGTCTCTGATTTCCATAACACAAGTGCTTTAGCTACTTACTTTGGAATCGGAGCAATGTATGTGATGTTGTCAATTATTTATTTTATTTATTTATAACGATTCTACGAAATTAGTTTAATGTAATTTATTTTGAGTTAAAAGGAAAGCAAGACAGCATCGATGTTTGCGCTGGCATCACTTATGGCAGCCATCTTTCATATTTTCGACGTTTACCACTGACATGACAATTTTAAATGCATCCAATGCATAGATGGATACAATCTATTTAAGTTATTGAAGAAAAAATACTGTATTTCCTAACTTAAAAAAACCCAAAAGTATTTTTCCATCAAACCAGCTACTGTAGATTCGAAAAGAATAAAGGATATAAGAAATAGACTGAAACCAGATAGTTTAAAATTTGTATAATTCATCATTTATATTTCATTTGACGACCTCCGTGGTCGAGTGGTTTGCACGCCGGTTTTCAAGGCGTCACCATCTCTTGAGGTCCCGGGTTCGATCCCCAGCTGGGTCAATGTAGAAAATGAACTTTTCAATATTGTCTCAGGTCTGGGTGTTTGTGATACCACCGTTGTTTCTGATTTCCATAACACAAGTGCTTTAGCTACTTACCTTGGAGTCGGAGCAATGTATGTGATGTTGTCAAATATTTATTTATTTATTTCTAATCATTTATTGTGAAACATATTTACATACAAATGTCATAATTTAAATTATGTTTTCTTAATATGAATTTAAAAGAAATGTATTATAATTATGACATTTAGGTGGTAAATTGTCATTAAAATTTAAAAGGTTAACTCGATTTTACTCAATTGTCTTGTTTTGTTAAATATAATAAAAGAATCGGTATGCATTCGTTATCGCATTCGTTATCGTATTCGCTATTACGATGCATTCATCATTCGTATCGGTATCGTAATAGTAATATCCTTGCATCCCTATTTGTAATGTGTTTTCGTGTGCAATAAAGAATATTATTATTAATGAAAAGCTTTGATGAACACATTCTTAAACTATATAGGTAATTTGTTATTAAAATGTGTAAAAAAATTATAAATATTAAAAATATTAAACCGTGTAATGCGGTGCCATTGCGGTGCAGTTACCAAAAAATAAATAAAATTAAAAAATATTAAAAACACGACTGCCCTGCCAAAAACAAACTAAAAAGTTAAATAACAAGTGTCATTGCAGTCGGGGGGGGGGGGGACCGTTTTGTGCACATGTTTTAATCAAGGAGGTCCCCCGACTGCAATGACACATGTTATTCAACTTTTTAGTTCGTTATTGGCAGGGCAGTCGTATTTTAAATATTTTTTATTTTTTGGTAACTGCACCGCATTGGCTGCGGTTACACGTGACGTGATTACACGGTTTACAAGTAAACTCTTAAATGTATCTAAGTAATTATGAGTCATCATCATCAACTCAACAGCTTTGTCAAGAAGGCACCAACTTTACTGCCAATCGCACCTAATACCTACGTAAGACGAGCGAACCAATCACAGACCTCTATTTCAACGCAGTGCGTTCGCATAGGCAAGGGTCGTTCGAATATTATCTTGATTACGGGTGTAAGTTACCTAAAACATCATAGTGGTGATTTTTTAGTCTGAGTACGAGACTCATGGGTGTTTGTGTGACGCTATCGTAACTTGTATTTATTTATTGTGTAGTTGTATTGTTTTCATGTGTAGAGTAGGTAGCCGGTAACTCGAGCATTTTCTCCGGAAGGCGCACTTGAAATAAGTTGTTCTGGGTCACCGTTTTAAGGTACCTAGTTACGTTACGTACCTTCTCTAAAAATTACTTACAAGTAGGTACAAGTATATCTTTAAATTTTAACAAGGTTACATTAAAAAGTGTATATTGTCCAAAAGAATTTTATATGGTGGTTAAGTATTCTTTTTAATTTTCCGCTCTCGCTTCGCTTCGGTTCCTTCTTTTTTTGCCAAATGAGATCTTCCAACAACACCCAAAAAGAAAACGAATATCTTACAGTCCTCACCTTCATTTGCTCCAAAAGACTTTTTCCCTCCCGTTCGTCACGTTTATTTTCGCGCGCGTTAATTTTTTGCGAATTTTCGCTTTTCGCTTTTCGCTGTAATTGTGAGAAAATATCGGCAATTTCATAGGTAAAGATCAATGATACTTATATCAAAACTATTTTAATATATCTTTGGTAATGATCCACTATTTTATTGTTTCTCTCTTATTGGTACTCAGTTTATTTATTTAAAAAAAGGGATATTTTTAATTGGGTGACTGTAAATAATAAACGGCGACTGTTAATAGGATAGGTACTTAAATACTAAACCCGGCAGCGATTTATTTTGTTGGCGACAAAATAACTAAACGGGCGACAAATTATGGATGGATTACAAAAATAAGTAAAACGAGCAACTACATGTGGGAGATAAATAATTTAAATGAGTGACAAAAATACAGAGTGGGCGACTATTGTACCAAGTAGGTTAACTGATCCCGTCGGAGGTGCTATGGATGAGTAGATTTTTTCTAGTATTTTTTCAAATAATATCAATTTTATCTTATAAAAATTGCATTGTGAATGCCTAAAAACTAAAAATTCAATAACTATACTGATTTAAGCTGCCCAACATGGTATTTTTGTTACCTCGTTGAAATAAAATATATTCCAAATTTTAAATGTTTTGTGTAGGTACCCTAAAGTTGTCCCCCAAATAGAAATTTGGTCGCCCGTTCTGAATATCTTAGTTATGTACCTACCTATACCTACTCAATTTGTATTTTAAAGTCACCGATTTTCAATATTTGTAGTCGCCCTCAGTTCATCGCCCACAGCCCAACTTAGTATTTCAGTAAGTAGGTACGCTATATTCAGTATTTTTGATACCCAAAATGAGAATTTATTGTTACCCGATTAAATACTTACCCTTTAAAAAAGTATGGCTCCTGTGAATTCCAGTGGTTAATTTTCAATTGTATGGTTCCAGTCAATTCCAGTGGTTGATTTTCAATTGTATGGTTCCAGTCAATTCCAGTGGTTGATTTTCAGTTGTATGGTTCCAGTCAATTCTAGTGGTTGATTTTCAATTGTATGGTTCCAGTCGATTACAGTGGTTGATTTTCTATTGTATGGTTCCAGTCAATTCCAGTGGTTGATTTTCAATTGTATGGTTCCAGTCAATTCCAGTGGTTGATTTTCAAATTCCATTTTGTTTGAGTGACTCGAAGAAAACACCTTGTACAATGATCGAACATGGCTGTGTTTCCACCTGTAAAGAAACTTCTGCGTGACGAGAAGTGTCCCGCAGTAGGTGTATCAGACAGTAGCTTAAAAACGCGTGACAAAATGTAACCAGTACTTTTGCTATCAGTTAACACTTGTAAGCTCCTGTTCTGACAGGCTGTGGGACACTTCTTGCAGATGGTAACGCGGCGTTACTTTGCTCCCATTTCAAAGTAAGCAGCTGAAACAGTTGTGTTATTGAAAAGAGAAACAACGACTTTACTACAAACAGTCCTGTAGAACAGGGGTGTCAGACTGATTTTTCTAAAGGGCCATTAGCGGGCCAGACTCAAAAGGAGTTATCTTGAGCTTGACGATCAAGATATTATCGGAGGTATCTTATTTTATTATCTTACAATACGTAGGTCGGGAGGTCAGCGGGTCTACCGGCTAAAAATAATGAAGTTAATGTTAACTGTAAGAATGTGATACATTGCTTCTTTTCTTTGGTAAGTTTTTATTTGTGCCAAAGAAAAGAAGCAATGTATCACATACTTACAGTTAACATTAACTTCATTATTTTTAGCCGGTAGACCCGCTGGTCGTGTGTTATAGTATGAACGCAGCCTTCGGCCGAAACTTTTGCTCCCCCCCGCGGACGCACAACGCCCCGCCCGCCCCCGTGCTCGCGGCACGCGCCGTAAAGTTCCGTTATGGTTTGAACAGCGCATTATCCTTACCTTTTGGGATATCGTCGCCGCCACCGGTACAGGATACCTTATGTCAAACCCACAAAAAATTATCTTTTCAAAATGACAAAAAAATTGTAGGCTCGATAGATGGCGTTGATAAAAAGGTAAGTGTCAACTGTAGAGAACGTAGGAAAGGCCGTTTATTTTGACACTTCACATGACCATTAACACCATCTAGTCTTCTTCTTCTTCTTATCGAATAGGGAATAGTGGCCACCTCTGGTGTTAGAGTTTATCAAGCCGCCTGTAAGGCCTCTAACTTGGCTTAACGACTATTATCAGATGACAACAGCCGGGACCGACGGCGACGGTTTAACGTGCCCTCCGAAGCACGGAAGCGCTCAGTTGTAATGCCACTTAACGGTCACCCATCCGACACCTGGCCGGACTGAGCGTTGCTTAACAAACGTGATCGAGTACGATCAGTCTGTCAAGTTCCGCCATAAGCGCTTCCATCTAGTGAGGAAAATAGTTACTATGTTTTTTAAAGTTACTTTGAAAAGCCCTCATTCTGCGTTTGAGTATTTAGGCCCTCGGGAGTCGGGCGGGACATAAACCTGTGTTCAACTCGACCACGGGTATAATTCATGAGTTACGCTACGCTCGGGTATTATTTTGATGTTGGATTTTATATGCTGGCTACGTAACGTACCATGCATTAAAAGTGTTTTATGTGCGCTACCTATCCACATAGTGTAACTAAGAGATCGGAGGTTATGCAAAATGTAGGCAATGTAACAGGGAGTTTCTACTTGATATAACTATCTGGGTCGGCCTGAGGTGCAAATGAATGCAAACTGTCACACATTTTAATACAACTACTTAATACTTTTCCGCTACCCAACTTCAAATCGTTCATTCTGTTTTACTTTTATCTAGAACTAGCTTTTGCCAGTGTCTTCGCCTGCATAAAATTTCATGTCCTGCATGGAATTTTGGGTAGACTTACATATTATTATCTAATGTCAAATCTATTTAAATAACAAAAAACGTAAAAAATAAATAAAAAAAGTTACTTTCCAATCATAATAGTAATA
The DNA here is from genome assembly GCA_950108535.1 of Agriphila straminella. Taxonomy (NCBI): domain Eukaryota; kingdom Metazoa; phylum Arthropoda; class Insecta; order Lepidoptera; family Crambidae; genus Agriphila; species Agriphila straminella. The sequence goes on along the minus strand of OX467303.1, from coordinate 20,567,379 downwards.
CTTATTATTAATTATGTATCTAAGTACTTATTAAAAATTAAATACGGTAGCACTTTAAACCAGTAAGCAACTTATTACGCGACCGACTGTCCAAAAAACTTTGTGTTCAATAAAACTACGTTCAGTAGGAGACGCTTCGAAATAAATTAAACGTTAACAAGATTATCTTAACTAACTGCCGTACTCAGAGACGTCAGTTAAGTTTAAGCTTCATTAAATATCGTGTCATCTTATACTATCACTATGGAAAAGAAAGAGATAGCTGTAAGTAATTGAGACATTGGTGCCTGCAAATTTTTAGGGAATGCTGTGCAAATATACTTATTTGTATAGTAGCAGTACCTAGCTTAGAAGCCGCGAAACTGCTAGAGCCGCGTTATAGTTTTGAAGGGCATTAGAAAAATATACTTATCAGGTTTTTTTCTGGGGTGGGGCATCATACTGTTATGGGGTGGACCCGGCCCACCCCCCCCTTCCTACGCCAATGGTAAAAATTTCTTTTGATTTTAGTGACAACATTAATAACAAGGTAAGTATTCCTTTTTTGATGCAGCAAACTAAAGTAAATTAAATTGTATTTAATAGAGACATAGGTACCTTCTTAGCTTGTCTACTTAGATACATAAACAAAAATGGATTCTCGAAGTCAAGGCTTCGATGTCATTGTGAAGTCATAGAGCGCAAGTCCGTGATTAACAAACTTTGCGACGAGCATTTATCGATGCGTCAATTGCGTCATCTCGATTTATTGAATAAACAAAACGGAAAAATGGATTTCAAATGTTGCATCAAATTTATTAGACAGAAAAAAGGGTGAAATAGAGAGAAATGTTTTAGAATTTGGATAGAAAATGGAATTATCATTATTATTATAAGCACGGGATAGAATTCGGAATGCATCTTTTTATTTTATGTTCGATGATTAGTTTTAAAGGATTCAAATTCGAAGTTTCAACCTAAGTAAGTAGCTGTTTTTAGTTTTGTTGTGTTCTAGGATGTAATTTTTTTGTAATAAAAATAATTGAAACTAAAACTGAAACATAGGTAAGTTGGTAGGTACCTATATATATCTAAGTAGGTATACCTAGATACTTATACTGGACATCAACTTTAATGACCTGCTGCCTTATAGGAAGGGTTTAGTTATTTACATGGAGTGACTATCGACAATAGCGTTTTTTATCGACAATCGCTTATAATATCTAATCGCAAAACTAATTTCAATGAGGTGGCGATTCAATTTTACAAGAGTCGCCTGCCAAGTCGCTCCGTGTAAATACCCCATTAATTTAATTACTGTCAGTCAATATATAGACATGGTAGGTACTTAAGTACTTACCTACCATAGCAAATATAACGAGTAAACATACTTAAATATGTGTACCTACCGGTCGTAGTCTCCGTGGACGTAGTAAACTAGCTAGTTAGAAGGTATCTATTCTATGATGGCCTTTAGAGTTACATAATACTTGATAAAGTCCTTATTTGATTGTCCAAACGCCAAATACAGATTTTTCGCAATGTTCTTTTTATAAACAAACATATTCAGTGAAGTTATGTAGGCATACGAGCGTAACCACTTTGGCATTTCCTTCGTGGAAGTGTGACAGGTTCTTGAAACTAGCATAGCCACCAGGAAGCGCTTGTGCTGTGCAGGAAGTAGACGGGTCACGGACTTGTCTCTGCGCGTCCCGCACTCCCGCCGCGCCGACCAACTTATAACTTATTGACCAAATTAAAAATCGAGCCCCAATCAGGCCAAAATGGCGAACCCCTATTCATGATATCACACGAACATCGATATTTTCCAAATAACGTAAATAAAGGCAAATAGTACAGTCAAGCAGCACATGAGGTTATACAAAAGTCAAAACTGTCAAAAATCTGGATATTATTTTAAACCTTAATAGCTTTGCATTTATGTACTTATAAAATTTATGGAATATCATTACGCTGTCGTGGAAGCCCAGCGTGCCGTTGACCGTACAATACGAAATTCCTTACTTCGATTTAACTGATTGTTTTATTTAATTTTAAGCTCTGTAGACCCGCCGAAGTTCGAAAAGAAACAAATTAAGAAATATTAAAGACAAAAATATTACACACAAATTAAGAAATTATTATTAACAATTTTGACTTGAATGCTTGATATTGTTTCTAAATAATAATCTCAAACTTTACTTTTTAAGAGGTAGGTTTTCGAAATGTATCCAGCCAAAATCATAAAATCGTGTTTCTGGTTCAATACCTATCTGGAAATAAAAGAAAATTAACACTTTTTAATGTAATGAATGCCAAAAGTCACTGAAAGATCCTACCGCTCTGAAATTTCTTTATTTCAGCTACTAAAGTACTCATTACATTAAAAAAGCATAATTTTCTTTAATGATCGCCTTTACATATTTGGGCAACACTGACAAAGCTGAAGGGTTGCGTGCGGCGCAGGCGCAGGGCGGGGGAGCGGCGCAGACGCACGCATTTGCGGAACTGTTTCCTAAACGGGTCCATTGACTTTCTCAGCGTCCTCCACCCACCTCAGTCGCAGCCGGCGGGCGTTGCGCAACGCCGGACCAACTAGGCATAAGTGGTGCGCTCTTGTCTTGTGCGTAAATTCATTGTCTTTGGATTACGCCCGCCGTGAAAGTTTGTTGCACTTTGCCACATCTACTTACTGTTTCTGTGTAACCGATACCTTATTAACTCGTAGTCATAATATGCCATTGTTTAAACTGTTTGCGAGCGTGACTGGACTTTTATATAATAAGTTCTAGCCTGTTGCGTTTATTTTGAAGCAGGTGTGATGAATGAAAATGATGGTGCATGGACTGACAGTGGTCACGCGCAGCCATGGAGTATGGTGCAAAGTTATCGCAATACCTACACATATCAGTTCGAAGGGACACGTCATGCGCATGGTTATGAGCGATTTATGCAATGACATCACTGTCTTGTATTGACACTTTGGTCATTGGCCATTGCTAATGCGACACCCGAAATAACCTACTTGCTATGGCGCCATTGAATATTAATCTGGCGCGTGGGAAAAACCTCTTATGCAAAATATTTGTTGATGCGGTCTGCGGATACTTCGCGATAGTAGGTAAACGTCCATAATATTGGATTATTAGTTCGAACTCGAAGTTTCCAACGTTTTATAGCGTTAAAGATTTATATTGGTGATTTCATGTGGTTAGTTAGTTAGTTAATTACCGTCAGGTTGCTCACCTCTTCTGTGTTTTTGTAACATATTATAAAGATTTCTTCAACGACTTGTCCATCCTTTAAGTACGTAGTCTACGAAGATATAGATATATTTCAAGCAAAGAAGGTAGGTAAGTAAGTATAGCTTAGGTAAGTAATTAATATTTACCAAAAGAATTATTGATTAACAAACAAAGGGACGTTATTAAATTTTATTAATTAGATTAAGTAGGTAGGTACCTACCTACCTACAAAACTTTTGTTATGTTAAGTATATTTTAAATAAGTAGGTAAGTACCTACTTATAAATAATAAATATATTTTTGATAAACAGTCTATTAGCACCACATTAACACAGTGCTATTAGTGCGTGTAAAAATCGTGTAAGTACCTGCCTGCCTACCTACATGAACAATGTTTACGTGGTTACAAGTTTCAATCGGCCAGCGATTCACAATTTGTTGGTAGGTAGGCATATCTGCCCACCAACGGGCTGTCAAAGTGAAACCGTATCTGAGCTTCCTTCCTAGAGCATAGGTCAACCGTGAGAAAGTACTAAAGCCTTCTTCCTGCGCTTGCCTGGGACTGTGATGTTATTTTGTTAACTCACATGATGTAAGTCCCTACCCTGTAGTACCCACGTAGTACCGGCACAGAATATATAATAGTACTAGTACCGGCGTCGCAGTCACCGAGTCAGATAAGTTTATGCTGTTCGAGTGATTGTTGTCAATTTTATTGTGACATTACACCGCATACGATATATACCCTCCATTTTCTTTAATTTGTGGTCGCCGCCTTTCGAAAATAGGGCTAGGTATTGATGGACTTTTGGATCTACTTACATTATAGATAATAACGAGGGTGGTTTGGTTTGATAAGTCCATAACTTTGGAAAGTCGAAACACCTTTTTCGGCATAAGTTCCTAGGTATTTTGTTTTATATCTCTATCTAAGTACCTACATAATCTTTTTGTAGCTCTGCCGTACTCGAATTGTCTATGTCTAGTAAGTAGCTGAAACTACCTAGGCACAGGTCTTGTAAGTTTTAAGTAGGTAGCATTATTTTTGAATTAATACCAACAAAGTACCTAGACGTACCTAAGTAGTATACCTATATACTATAACGGGTGTAACAAGACACTCAACGAAGCCGAAGTCCACGCATTCCGCCTATCATCAGGATCATTTTTGTCTTTTAGACTATACCTGGGAAACTAATAGGTACGAAGTTATGGAAGGTCTAAGTCAAAAAAAATTTTTTTTTTTATGAAATCTTATTTTATTCGTTATTTCCTATTTTTTGTCTACAGAAACATTATTAAAATTTAATGTTATTAAGCAAGCCATTATTTGTTACGAAATCGTAACAAATAATGGCTTCAAAACGTCATCACTTAATGTTTTTCAAGTTGCCTTACAATACAACTCGGCCGCACGCAGCTGTGTAGCATTCACTCACGGGCGCGGTCTTTAGTACGCGTTACATTGCGTGCTAATGTATGCAATGCTTTTTTAACATCAAAAATTAAAATCGTTTCCCAGCAATAATTTTGAACAGAAATGCTCCTGATGATGGGCAGAATACGTAAACCTCGGCTTCGTTGAGGGTCTTGTTACACCCGGTATAAGTAGTAGTATTGTACCCATACCTACAATAATTCCTGTCCACTTTTTATTGTTCAGCTTTAAATCACGACACGTGTTAATGGAAATATTAGTACATACCAACCAGTAAAAATATAGCAATGTCGATTTCAACCATTCTTATCTCAAAATTTATAGTCAAAGCTACCTACAAGATTTACAGATTCATTTAGCCAATTTAGTGCGATGTCGTAATTTGGTAAGACAGCAATCATTTTTGAAAACGGCCGGAGTATGTTTTGGGTTGCGCAAGAGTGCAACCTCATAGGAACCGGTCCACAGTGCGCGTAAATGGGAGCACGCAGAAAGGTCCGACAGTTATCATAACACTTGCACTTGCTTTTATACACCGGAAATAGTGGTTTCGACTGGCCACGCGATGAGTGAAAATGTAAAGATTTCCATAACACAAGTGATTCAGCTACTCGTACTTACTTACTTTTGGAATCATAGAGCAATGTGAGGACGTCCAATATTATTTCTCCATAGGTATATTTTAATAAAAATCTATCTGCAACTTGTATGAAGGTAGGTACATGTGCGGGTGTGTCAAACTAGTACCGACCTATGATCACGGGGAAACGGAATATTTCCCTATTAATTTATAATACTTACTAGATTACGCCCGCGACTATATACGTGTGGGTATTCGAAAAAAAAATCCTTAAAACCTTTGACCAGCACAAAAAGTACCTATCCTATGTTTTAATCCAGACTATAAACTAGGTATCTGCCAGCGAACTTAAATCTATGGAATAAGCATTCTGCTCAAAAAATGGCACCATACGAAAAGTACAACTTAGTGGATAGAACTAAAAAAGCTGGCATTTAATTATGCAGCACAAAGCGTCTGAACACTGGTTGCTTATTAGCGACCATAATTTGTATACTTATAGATATTTTCTTTACCTACTTAAACGAAAAAATAAGATACGTTTTTTCTGCATCTTTTTAATGCCTTCTTTGCATCTTTTACACCATTTGACTATAAAGGACGTCATTTCTAATAAACTCTCTCTTTCTATCTTTTCTCTACAATACAAACTGCAATTTATTGAAAAGAACACAAGCGTTAGTCACAGGGTGCGTGGCTGGCCCGACTAAAGCTGAGCGGGTTGTACTTTTTGGTGGTGCCATTTTTTAGGCAATATTTGTTTGCAATTACACTTCCATAGATTTTAGTGCGCTGGTATCTGCGTACCAAATTTCATCAAAATACGTTGAGCTGTTAATGCGTGATTCAGTAACAAATATCCTCACATTAACAACATTAGTAACCGTAATAAGTAACTTAAAAACACCTGCAAAAACAAAAAAACCGACTTCAAAAAACCTGCCTCTTAAAAAAGTAAGAAATAATATACAAATCATTAGATACGCATTATCATTGTTATAATAAAACACGTCTATTAAAGTCGGGTGGGGCTGGAGTACATCTTCCTTTTTTTAACCGACTTCATCAAAAGGAGGAGGTTCTCAATTCGATTGTATGTTTTTTTATTCTAAAAGCCCCACCCGACTTCAATTGACGTGTTTTATTATAACAATGATAATGCGTATCTAATGATTTGTATATTATTTCTTCCTTTTTTTAGAGGCAGGTTTTTTGAAGTCGGTTTTTTGTTTTTTAAACAATTTTTTATATTTAGTGTAAGTACCTTCTGCATTAGGTAGTGTAGGTATATTATTTAGGTAGAAAAATCGGCTCAGCCAAACGTGAGATAATCGCGGAGAAACATACATACATACAAACTGAAAACTTACCTCCTTTTTTGAAGTCGGTTAAAAAGACTACACAACGGCATCCCTTCCCCAACAAAAAAAATCATCTAATTCGGTTCATAAATAACAAAATTGTCAAGTTAGTTGATTTAATATCATAGTATTTTCAGGATTACTTGTAAACTACTGAACCGATTTGAAAAAAAATTAAATGGGACCATCTCGCAAGAAAACTCAATCGAACAAAAAAAAAAATTATCTAAATCGGTTCATAAATGTCGAAGATACGCGCGAACAACGATAAAAAAACCAAAACCAAAACAATCGAATTGAGAACCTCCTCCTTTTGATGAAGTCGGTTAAAAATAATACCTAACACAAACATTAGAGAAACGTCGGCGTCGGTCGGTAGATATAAATAGGTACCTACCTGCTTATGTAGGTAAATCAAACAGGTGAGTGCTCGTTTAAATTTTGTAATAAGTACCTACGGGTATCATTACCACGTAATAAAAGCTCGATAGCGCATTCGACCTGCGATTGCGGAAGTTAAGCAACTTTTGTAAGGATCGGTCATGGGATGGGTGACCAACAATACCTATCTCGAGCTCTTCCGTGCTTCAGAAGTTACGTCAAGCCGTTCCGTCCCGGCTCCATCAGCAGTTGTTATCTCCCCCCAATCCCCATTGGGCCCGCATGGTGCGTTATGGCCCGTCCTCTTTAGTAATTGCCGCTAAAATCCAAGGCAACTTATTGTAGCATTGTTTCCCTTATTTGCTAAAGGGAAACTTCTCAAAACGGCAAATTCGCTAAGGGCAAGAATAAGTACAGTTAGAAACAAATCATCACCATCTACGTACCTTTATCCTAATGGGGTCAGTGCATGTGACAGAAACAAGACACGGCTGATCAAGTCATGGTTACCTTACCATATACTTCTAATCTCATTGAAGTAACACGCGGTACCTGATTTCGAATCGATAGGACATATGGAAGGTAGTCAGATCCCATCATCAACTAAGTATTAAAGAGCTGATGATCTTCAAACGGCTGATCAGGTTATGGTTACCCTACCATATACTTTTAAAATCATTGAGTCAGATCCCCTCATCAACTAGAAAAGAGCTGATGACCTTCAAACGGTTGAACAGATTTGATGAAACATGGCTAAGAACACTCGGGATAAAATTATCTATGACCCAAAAAAATACTAAACGAAAATCGGTTCATCCGTTTAGGAGCTGTGATACCACAGACAGATACACAGACAGGTTAAACTAATAACATCCCTCTTCTTTGCGTCGTCTAAATAAAATAATATTATAAACTTTTGTCTGATCAAAAGATTCCAAATAATGAGTAGGTACGTACCTATGTGGATAATATGGAAGAATATAGGTACCTATTCAAAATAGCAACAATAGGCTAGTTGACAAAATTTCAATAACTGCTTAATATTTTAGCTTATTAGGCATTTTATCGAAAAAAAAGGTTTATTTATTTTTAATCGAGCGTTTACATTATAAATTTCGCGTTTTAAAAAACCAATTTTAATTTGGTTCCAAAACGCACAAGACTGTCATGGCGTCTTGAATGACGTCACGCCGTGCAAAACAAACAAAAGAGCGATCGTGTCTTCGTACGTTATAGCTAGTTTTTATCGTTTAAAAATGAATTTCTCATATTATAAGTACTGTATAGAGCCCCAGTGTGGTAGCACGACTATAAAAATGCCAAACCAGTTATTTATATATGTTCCAAACAATGGAGAAATACGGAAAAAGTGGCTAAAACTTGCGTTCGGTTGTGGTTAGGTTGCACTCGGAGTGTAGGTTTGGAACGCGCCTCCGGTAGTGATACTCGAAACGTCAAAGACAAGATTGGAGTTTCGCACGGCGTGACGTAACGCTTTCTGATTGGTGTTTACTGTCACGTGACTAAAGGTTTCATTTTACGAAATTTATTTTTTAAAAATATTATTAATCTTTAACGCTTTTAATAATTAAAATTGTTTGTTATTTTCTCCATAATATAATTAATCATTATAAACCCCTATCCATTATATTTATTCTTAATGGAAACAAGCCTATTATGCTATAACTGCTTAATTTAATTAAAGAAATCGACTCACCCATATAGCATCTCAGACGGGACACGAATCCGCACCCTTGGGATTCTCGCGTGAATCAAGTCTACGACGACGGTGTCGCCATACGTGCGGACAGCCATACAGACAGACATGACGAATCTATAAGGGTTCTGTTTTTTGCCTTTAGGCTACAGAACCCTAAAAATACCTACTTGATAATAGATAACGATAGGTAGTACTTCCGGGCGTTCTGCATTAGGTACCCAACTACCTATGAGACGCTTCGAGCGCGTTTATGTCTTTTCCTTAGAAGCGGTTTAGGGGACAAATTGTATTTTTTTGGAAACTTATAAGTAGGTTAGGTACATAAGGGAAATTATTATTGTATGATTGGGATAAATCCTACTAAGATTATGAATGTGACAGTTTGTGAGTAAGGGTGATTAGATGTTTGTTGTTTAGGCGTCGCGCTCATTAAGGGGTTACTCAAAGATTTGGATGAAATTTGGCTCACGGACTTATAGCCTGGATTAGGATATAGGATACTTTTTATCGCGGCCAAAGGTTCTCTAGGGATTTTCCGAATATCCACACGGATGAAGTCGCGGTCGGAAGCTAAATAGTATCTAGTAGTAGGTAATAGATAAAATTGCCAATTTCATAGGCTAATAAATCGAAGTTCATAGGCTAAGAGTTATGACCTTTTAGCTCCTCTGTTGCTGTTGCGACTGTGTTTCTAACATAAAGTTAATATACTAATTAACTTTATGGTTTCTAACTAAGGAAAAAGGATGACACAATCTGGAATACGAGATGTTTTGAAATAATACAACCAGATCCAGTGTATATAATAATTATTTATTATATAATTTAACTTAAAATCTATTCGCAGCTATAAAGACGCATTTCACGAGAAGCGTAAAGCTAAAAATATTGTGAGTCTTGAGTTTTATTAAATTTTAGTGTTACTACTGGAGAGCATAATAAATATGCGTAGATAATAATATCTTTTTCCAGTAGAGCGCCATTTTATATGTCATGTCAAAAGATACACAAGAGAGTCCCGAACACGATTACGAAAACCATTTTACCAACTGACAGTTCCCATAAAAATATTACCCTTTTATAATTCTCACCGAATGAACTACAGACCAACGCATCGTTTGTCTCCTGCAGTTCACCGAATGAATGATAGACCGTAGTACCATTGACATTACGTACAATTTCCTACGCCGGCCGCTTTTGACCGCAGATTTCTATCCGATCATGGAAAATTTAAAAAAACGTGAGTGAAAATAAAAATATTTATTTTAATATTTATCATAAATATTGTATAATTAACAACATTAATCAACAACAATACAGTTTATAATCATAAACTTCTATCTTAATTTTGAGACAAAAGAGAACTCATGATATACCTACTTCTTCTACAAATTATGTTTAATATTAATGATCCTTACTAATATTATAAATGCGATAGTCCTTTTATTTGTTTGTTTGCGCCTTTATGTCTTAACTACTGAACCGATCATCATGAAATTTTGCATACACGTTCTCAGGGATACAGAGAAGGACATAGAGCACAGCACCTCACCATTACTCTAGAAAAAAAGTACTGTTCCTGAGGGATAGCAAAAAAACTTTCCCCGCAGACGAAATAGCGGGTGGTCGGTCGCTAGTTAGTATAAAAATAACGCTAGTATGTTTAATAATAGTACACTAAATAAATAAACGATTTTGGGATAATATAATCTTCTGTTAATGTGTGATATAACAAATATGAGCCAGGCCACTCAAAAAGTAATGAAAAATTTAAAAAATATAAGTTTTAAATTGTATTGTTAAAAAAATAGTATATTTGTCATTAACGAATTAATATTATTTTATCAATATTCTAATAAATATTTTCAAGGACATACATTTTTATAGTATATTTTAATCGGATAATGATATCTGCGGTCAAAAGCGGCGAAGGAAATTGTACGTTATGTCAATGGTAGGTACTACGGTCTATCATTCATTCGGTGAACTGCAGGAAACACAAACGATGCGTTGGTCAAACGTTCATTGGTCTGTAGTTCATTCGGAGAGAATTATAAAAGGGTAATATTTTTATGGGAACTGTCAGTTGGTAAAATGGTTTTCTGAATCGTGTTCGGGACTCCAGAATATTCGATAGAAATAGATCGTAGGTTTGTAAATGCTCTATAAGTACTCTGTCGTGTTTATATATATCGGCCAACTATAAATAGACAATTTTGAAAATAAATCTTTAAACTTATTTTTTGCGCAGTTTTAGATAGGAATTTTCCATCTTATTAGGGTACTTAATTTTTATCAGAAATTCGACACTAATTGGCAATCGAACCACATTTAATAATATTATGAACACACATTAATTTATACTTGCCAAAGTAGGTACACAAACTAGGTATATTATTAATAAAATCAGTACTTATCTCATTATTTTGCGTGAAATGCCCCTATAGCTATTTGATTAATAATAGTAACTATAAACTAAACAAGAATTTAATAATAACGTTTAATTCCAATTTAACAACAAAATATTGGTAAGAAGCTTTAAGCTAAAATAATTACGTAGATCTATAACTAAACAACAATACATAGAATAACATTTACATTTTGTATAAAATTATCTTTTCAAATCAAGGCATGAAATAATTAATATTAATGTAAAATGGTATAAGAAAGCAAGCACAATATAAATTTGGCACTTTTAGAAAATAATATTATTAATTATTATATATACTGTTCCGTGTTCATTTTGGAAGTGTAGGTACCTACATACAATTGATTTATAAATTAATATTAAAATATTGCGCAATTTTATTAACAAAAGTAAAATCAGAACTCTGATTCGGTTTCCTATTACAATATTTTTATACGAGTGCTAGATTTCAAATAAGTACAGGTAAAATCAAATTTGAGAAAACACTTTTAACGGATACTAGCGCGGTTTTATTGAAAGTACTTTGGTAATTAGTTGGTATTTGGTTTGATTTTTTATTTTCCCGACGTTTCGGCAACTTTGCAGCTGCCGTGGTCACGGGGGACTGAAGCTACTTGTGAGCCTACCCTCAAGCGATGAATTTTTTAAGACTTTCAGAAATTAAAATTTAACAAATTTTTAATTGGTTTAAGTTTTGGTTTGGTTTTAATTTAATTTTATATGCTAAAAAGAGAGAATCTACTGCCATTTCATAAAATTGGAAGGCCCCTCCAAGAAAGAAATGGCGAAAGAAAACTTGGAGAGGGAGGTCGACCTCCGTCTATTATATTAATTAATTTATTTGCAAAAGGAACTAACCGTGTAACCGTATCATTAGATCTTACAGTGTGTCCCAAGCTGGTGGAATTTTCCAACCATCATCTCTATTGAAATTAGGATATTTATTTATTTCGATAGCCTCGCGGAGCATTCTAGGAATGAATCTACGTTCCCTAGCAAGGATTTGGGGTTTGTCAAATCTAATATAATTGTTGGGCCCCTCAAAGGCGTGTTCACTCACTGCAGACTGGTTATCGCGCCTATGTTTCATGTCAGCTACATGTTCTTTAACGCGGGTCCTATGCTTCTCTTTGTTTGCCCGATGTAATGATACGGTTAGTTCCTTTTGCAAATAAATAAATTAATATAAAAGACGGAGGTCGGCCTCCCTCTCCAAGTTTTCTTTCGCCATTTCTTTCTTGGAGGGGCCTCCCAATTTTATGAAATGGTCGTAGTTTCAGTAGATTTTCTCTTTTTAGCATATAAAATTAAATTAAAACCAAACCAAAACTTATCCAATTAAAAATTTGTTAAATTTTAATTTCTGAACGTCTTAAAAAATTCATCGCTTGAGGGTAGGCTCACAAGTAGCTTCAGTCCCCCGTGACCACGGCAGCTGCAAAGGTGCCGAAACGTCGGGAAAATCAAAAATCAAACCAAATACCAACCAATTACCAAAGTACTTTCAATAAAACCGCGCTAGTATCCGTTAAAAGTGTTTTATTTCATGTCTAGTGAGCGCGTAAGCTAGAGAAGTGAAGTTTGAGATTTTTTTTTCTATCTAGCAAAACAACCCAGTTCAAAAAACGAACACGGAAAAAATCACAAAGAATAAAACAATCTAACATTAAATATTATCATAAATAGCCTAATCTTAGTGGCGGCTTAATTTAAATGGTGCAACATTGTCACTATAAGTACGTAAATTGTATTGCGCAACAAAATACCCATGTAAAGTTAGAATTAATTGCATAAAATACTAAACATTAATAAAATATGAATTAAAACCAATTACAAGGTTAAAGTAATACTTAGAAATATTCAAGGAATGTATCAGAACATAAATGTTACAATTCCTTAATGTTACATGATAGATTATTCGCCAGAAATTACGTATGACACGAGTAGCTCTATCATTCATTTCATTGTGAAAATATATTAGCTACTATTTTCATAAACATTCACTTAGTACAAATATTTCAGTAGCAGGAGAGCAACACAAACGTGTCAAGTGTGAGAAGCATTTTCTACCTATATCTTTTGCAACATTATGAAACTGTTCAAAAACTCCACCAAAAAATTATTACTAAGTGCGTGAATTTATTGTGCATTATGAAAATTTTAAGTATGTAGCAACGAACATTGAATAAGCGCAAATTTATGTGGTACATTAACGTTAGGTAGGTATAGATCTATGACTAAAGATCTACACTATTATAGACGTCCTAACGCACATATATTTTGAGTCTAAAAATAAGGATATTTTTATTTCATAAGTTTAATAAGAACATCATTCGTATAGGTATTTCAATTAATATTTTTTTATTGTATTTCCCAACTATCCTTAATATTTATGACGGTTTCTGAATGCGAGTACAAGTAGTGGATAGACAATAAATTAAAATTTTCATAATTTCATATAATTAATGTCCTGATCGATAATGCCGGATCATGTGCCGAAACAAATAGGAGATCGTTGTTTTAAATTAACGATGAGTTCAATTCTTAAGCATTTTACATAGGTAACTTTTATCACAGACGATTTATTAACATTTTCGTAAAACGACCCGTCAAAAATATTAAAGTTTTATTGAAAATCTAATAGTTTATTATTCAGTAGTAAAACCCAACTTTATTTTATCTTTATTTTCGTTGTACAGAGATCTTCACTGAATTTGGATGTCCTAAAAGAATACATCAAATGTTGGTTTTCAACTAATTAGTTTATCAATCGTTGCATGATTTAAAAAGTTTAGAAAACATTTTTTGGCACATATAAGTTGTAGGAAATTCTTAGCGTATAGATTACTAAGTACCTACTTTAAGGGGGTCTACTTACCGCGCGTATTATGTGAAATTCTCTAAAAAGGAATTTGGTTCCCTACTATGATCTCTTAAAGCAGTTTATAAGGCAGTGGAGTAAGTAGGATAGCTATATGCTGCGTATAGCAACATCTCACTTACTTTTCCCACTTACTAATACTTTTATGAGCTCATGGAGGCTTAAGTAGTGATGTGTCTCGCGCGCGGTTAGTATCCTCTTATAAGAAGAGATAATGAGCTAGGTTACGAATAGAAGGATACTTTAGTCAAATGACCTATGTACAACACTGATTATGTAGTTTATATTTCTGTTACGGGAACTACACACCAATCTGATTTTTTTGTATTTTTTAGTCTGCATTAAGTACTTATTTTAATATTTAATTGTTAAAATCGAGTGTCCGGTGAGTATGAGTCCTTGATTCGTTTGGGCATTGATCAGTTTTTCAAGCAGTACCTATAAGCATCACAGAATTTCGAAGTATGAAATTGAGGATCATGATGACAACTCATATACCTAATTTATATCTTAGTTAGTTTTAGTTTGAAAATATTTTGCCTATGTTTCTCTTCGATCCTAGTTTTGACATCGTGTTATTTAAGAAAAAGGAATATTCAAGGAGTTAATTAAACATTACAATTTCAAACTTCCAAATTAGCTGTGCTGTGAAAGTCTGTAAGTATGCAAGAATCTAGCGAGTGGAAAGGTCGGATTGCGTTATATGAAATTTATAAATTTATACTAGACAGCTATAAATGTTGTATGGACTAGGAATAGGAATCGGGACGCACTACTAGTGATGTACAAGACTCGAATCCTCCGAGTCCTTTTGTCTAGAGCTCGGAGTCGTTTTACAGGGCTCGCCTCGTTTGTATGAAGCTCGACGACTCGGGAGTCTTTTTCAGAGCTCGAGCCTTTTTCAGAGCTCGGCCGATTTCGAGCCATTTTCACGGCTCGAGCCTTTTTGAGAGCTCGGTCGATCTCGAGGCTTTTTACGGCTCGAGTCTTTTTCAGCGCACTAGTTGTGATGGGCTGCTGATGAATGAAGTTAAGTAGAGCTAAATCACAATAGATTAAGCATCTACGGTGCTCTTTATAACATAAGACATTCATCTTTTTGAGTTCTAATTTTGGAGACTAGAGTCAGATTTTCAGAGCTCTGTGAGCTCGATAGGCTCGGCTTTAATATCTCCGTAAATAATAACATTGTAAATATTATTATTTACGGAGATATTAAAGTCATAAACATAAACTCTAAGCTTTTTATGAGGCTCGCGTTCATTTTAAGACTCGAGCTTTTTTGAAGGCTCGAGCTCTTTTGATAGGTTCGAGCTCTTTTGAAGGCTTGAAACTCTTTTGAAGCCTCGAGGCGTGGCTCAGAGAGCTCGTTTCTCGACTAGGCTTGGACTTACGAGCATACCGAGCTCACCGAGTCCTGCCAATCCGAGTCGAGTCTTCAAAAGTAGAACTCAACGACTCGAGTTTTGTACATCACTACGCACTACAAGTTTGGAGCAAAACATTATAACAATTTAAACGGATATAGTAATAAAGCGGCGTGTAGGTATGCGGTCACAGAATGTCAGTCTCGTAAACTTTATTGGTTGTCGCGACTGTCTCTTGCGTTATGAGAGTCCCTTGAGGCTTCTCGGGCAGGGCGGGGGCGGGGGCGGGGGCGGGGGCGTCAACGCTTTTCTTTCGATCGGCGTCGGCGGCGAGGTGCGTCATGCTCCCAGATAGCGCGGCTGGTGCTAGGTTGAGGTTCATCTTGGTGAGCAGATTCGACTCGCTGCCTGTCTTTTTTAGGTCTTGCGCCCCCGGTGGTAGCGCCGAACCACTCCTCTGGATCATCTGGAGGCGCGCGTACTGCTCCTGAAGGGCCCTCTGCTTCTTGAGGAGCTCCTGGTGTCGTCGCTCGAGGAGAGCGTGACGCGAGGAGGAGTCGTCGTCGTGGGGCTCGGGCGGGGAGGTGGGCGAGGTGGGGGAGGTGGGCGAGGCGAGCGGGGAGCGGGAGGTGGTGCGCGGCGGCGGCGGCGGGGGCGCGCGGCGCGCCGCCAGCGCCAGCAAGTCGGGGTGGCGCTCGGGCACCGGCGGCTTGGGCGGGTGCTGGCCGCGCGCGCGCACGGGCGGCGACGCGTCCGTGTCGCTGCCGCTCGGGTACGAGTGCAGGCGCCGCAGCGGGCCCTCGCCGCGCGCGCCCGCCGGCGGCGCGGGCTTCGCGAACGTCTGCAGCTCGTCTAGTAAAGCGTCGAGAGCGTTTTCGGGCCGCAGGTCCGCCGCTCGGGGGGCGCCTCTCCCGCAGCTGTTGGCGGGACCCTGCGCACCATTCCATCAACTTCTAGCTTCCACCAGTGATATCACTGACACGTGGCTGCGAATAACGGTACTGATGTTTTAGTTCGGTAATTGCTTCCTTTATTCGCACCCACGGTTGGAACATAAAAACACTCATTAAAACATTCAGAAACACTCATTCAATAGTAGGATCCAATATGAACATTTAAGTCACAATGATGTACTTAACTAAAATATCTTAATACGACCACAATCATTCAAAAGGAAAAAAACAGAAACGAGAGAAAGGCAGTTTATTATTAACACTGGAATCTATTGAGGGTATTTTAATTGCTACTTAATTTAAATTTAAACAGCACATGACATACTCAGATTTTATAATATCGTATGGAGATTAGAAAAATAGGTACTAAGTATCAAAGACAAAAACACAGTCTATTTTATTCAAAATAACTATTTCTGAGCACATCACGTCTGAAGCAAGGCATCTTGGATGAATGAGAGACCGGGGGGGTTAAAGCCGACTAAGCAACTACAGATTTAAAACTCAGTTAAGGCAATAATTAGGTACATAAGTAAAAAAATAGCATCCTTAGGAGAACTCATTTCAACATCGAATAAATTAAGTAAGTGTTTTTATATCCAAAATATTCTTAAACTTATACGTAATTAAAATGGTGTGAAACTCGATAACTAGATACGAGTAATTCAAATTCGCACCGTTCATAAAGTTCAACTTTTCATTGCAAACAAAACAGCGCTTCACTTTGTTATAAATTGTTAAAAATTCTTAGATTCCAGTACAAATAACAAACAATGAAGTGTTGTCGAGCAGCCGATAATTCGTGTAAAGGTACCGAAAGGTGTTCAGTTTCGGAGAGGTTCAGGCTGGAAGACAGTACGAAGAGACTTGATGCCATAAAATGACCAATGTGATAATAAATCGTACAAGTGGATAAATTCGACAAATACCAGCGCGGTGATTAATATATAATGCAATAAATATTCAAATATCGAGATAATAATAATACTCTTAACAATTGTGATGATTTTGCCATTAGTCGAAAATTTTAAAAAGGTGTGTGTAATTTTAGCTTTAACTAAGTACGTGAAGGAGTCTAAGTCAGAGTGACGTGATTACAATAAAATTGCTAATCTGATAAAAGCCCAAGCAATTTAGACCGCTACTTTGATCCAAATGGTTCTGTTATCAACAAGGTTAGTGCTTTCTGAAATTCCAATAATAAGAAAACTTGAAGCGGTAAGTACCTAAGTTACTTATTTAAAAAAATAAACATAAAATTACCTGTGCGTCCGGTTGCCTTGGTTACGTTAGTAAATTACAATATCGTTTAAAACTTTAAACAGTGGAACTAACAGTCGGTAGCGGTGGGGTGGTGTTGTATTTCATCAGTGTGGTGAGTGCGTGTGGAAGTTAGTCATGGAGAAGTTATTCATCGTGAAGAAAGAGACACCACTGGAGAAGTTAAACTGAAGGTACCAGGGCACGAGGAAAATCGGGAAGTTAATGCATGTTCATTCCGGCAGATCTAGGCTGAGAGCTGCTCCCGGTATCGAAAACTCGCTGCAACAAAACAAACACAGGCAAATGCAAACTTTACGAAGCTACTAGTCATAGAACATGCACGTTTAAGTTGAAAACTCTAACAAATAGAATACGAACTCGGAACATCCTTCTACCAAGCATAAGTAATAAAGAGTTGTTAACTTTCCAATTCGTGCTGGACTAAATAACAACAATTTAACATTGTTACACTTTATCTGCCTACTGGTTAGAAACTAGGTACCTACTTGGTCCAAACAAGAATTGATTTCATGGACATAAAGAACTTGATTCGATATAGTTACTACTTACTAATTATTTCAAAGGAGAACATTATTTTTTGCCAGAAATCTTTGCGGTCGTAAAGTGAACAACTCACCAAAGATTCCCCTCGTTCCTTGGAAATAACCATGGCCAGATAACTGGTTATCTGTGAAGAAAATTTTTCCTCCAGTAAGTATAACTAGTTATCTCTTAGGAATAGATTTTTCTTACAGATAAATCGGATTAAGAACGCAGAGGACAAACATAATTAACATATTTTTTATATATACCTTAAAATAGATAGTATCGATATCGTATTTTTTCGGCATCAATTCTTGTAATGACCATCTTACTGTGCAAGTCTCATGCAATCAACCCATTTTGAAAACATCAAATGACCACGTGTTGGATTATTTTAGTGTTCAGAATAAATAAAAATCCAAATGACTGGAATACTCGCACATAGATAACATAAAATATTGTAAATAACATAAACTGATCAAATGAATAATTTGTTGGATTCAAAATGTGTCCTAAGCATTAAACACTTAAACAAAGGATATTATAAATTAATCAGTAAAAAATGTAAGCATGCGCTATTGCATACCGAGTTTTACAATACTGTCTGTACTGCAAAAACATAAAAAATATCACATAAGTTATATTGTGATTGGCAATGAATTTAAGCAATTCATTTGAACAATATTGCAAAAGCGCCGTGTACAGTGTGCAAAGCAAATGCATGCCTACAGAGATTAGCAAAATCGGTGTTCAGAGAAACAACAGATGATTAAGAAAGAAAATGTTGATTAAGAAAAGAATAAGTGTAACGTGGTGGAAAATATAAAAAATGTATAAACGTATTAATGAATAATAATAATGGATATATTATGAAGAGATTATATTACTCGTTTATAACTATCGCCTCTCTGAAGTAATTGCTCTGTCTCCAGGCGAACTGGTTACCACGGAAAAAGATCGTTAATACTCGTCTGTCAATAATTCACAAACAACAGTAGGTAATAAAGTTAGCCTAAACACAGCAATGGGACAGTCTTCGTGGCGGGATCAGTCCTGGCTGATCTTTCAAATCAGAGTCTCATTTAATTTAAATGAACTACAACCCAGTCGTAACAAGTACTTAAATCAGAATTATTCGGCTTTTATATGGGGTGACATGAGATTTTGAATCAGAAAATGTTCGTAAAAATTTAATACAGTTGGTCCTGCCTGGTTGGCACTCTAACCCAAAAATATATATAAATTGTTAAACAGCCCTTAGAAAAGTGATATCTTTACTGACATTATCGATAACGACAGTTGAAACAAAATAAATATAATAAAATTTTGATACGGGTACTGGGAACAAAAGCTTACAGTACAAAATGTTCATCTGTCGATAACTTAAGTAGAGAATCACTCGTCAGGCTCGCCTAACTACACCTGGGATCCGTTTGGTACTGTTATTATTAAAATTGGCATTATTTTCCTGAAGCGAGGAATAAAATGCGACGTTAACGGATAGTGCATTGGTTGCAGGGAATAGTGCAAAAGAATTCATATTTAATTGTATTCTGTTTTTTTCAAAATTCATCACACTCTGTCTTATTAGTTTTGAATTGAAATATGGCATTTAGATCTTTTTAAAAATGACATGATATTTTGGTACAAGTTGATGCAAATTAATGGCGTTTGTGAAGTTAGCTGCAATGCGTGTAGCCGTGTCCCCACTCACGTCTCCCTCAGTTGACATCTAAATTGTGTTCTACGCATTGTCTCGCGCGACGTTTAGAGCCGCCATTAGGTTTACATCGAACTGTACTAACATAAAAAATTCAAAGAATTTCACTTACTTATATAACCTGACATCAATTTCTCAGCATAGTAAACAAAATATGTTGTTACCTATCCGAAATCTGATGAATCTCTGGATATTTCCATATCAATTCAATTCAATTTATTTAACGTCCAAAGTGGCTTTCAAATTGTTAAGATCCAATTGGAATTTCCATTGGAGTTTAACAATTTTTATATTTTCTTTGCAATAAAGAATTACAAGGGAATTAAGAGATACGTACTATGTTGATCAACCATCTCGTGTCTCATCTCTCATCCTCTAGAGCGGAAATTCGGAAAAAACAACGTTACAAAGCGTAGGCAGCACGGCGAAATAATAGGCTGCGATTAGATAGCTACGTAACGTAAGTACGTTATGAACTTAGAGCATTCAACCAGTTATGAATGAAGTTGCCTTTCAGACAACAACAAACGCTCGTTCAGAACACAAATCTTAATAATAAACATGTTGATAACAGGCATCGAAAAGAGCCGTCGTCGCATAAATACGACTGTAATGATGACGTTATTTTTTGCAGAAATGAAGTACAAACATAGCTATAA
The DNA here is from genome assembly GCA_950108535.1 of Agriphila straminella. Lineage (NCBI taxonomy): Eukaryota > Metazoa > Arthropoda > Insecta > Lepidoptera > Crambidae > Agriphila > Agriphila straminella. The sequence continues at coordinate 20,546,861 of OX467303.1, read as the reverse complement.
AGCTATTTTAGAAATACTTACGTCTAGATTTGGCATGTTATAACTAATACTTAGGTTAAGTAAAAAAATAAACTTTGAAATAAGTATATTTCGATTCGAGTAACAATATTATTAAATTATAAGTGCTGATTGACATTCTAACATTGTAAAGCATTGCATGACTAAATGCGTTCTACTTACTCTATAGTTTGTGGAGAAATTAAAAAGAGTCTAATTCAAACATTTAGTTCAGGAATGATTGTCAGATAGATACTTACTTATTGTTATTTTTTTTATATAAATAAGTACTTATTAAGATTACTGTAGCTTCCAATATGTTTGATCAGGATCCAAGAAAACAAGGTCTGACATTCCGGGAGTAAACTTGATTACGTCACTATCCAGTTACGCGACCTTTTGTAAAATCCAAAGAATGTTGTGTTTCTGTCACACTTGTGATTTGTTTCTCTTAATTATTTGTTTCAAAGCTAAGGATGAATAAACATAATTTTCAATACAGATAGCGGAGATGACGTAAGCAAGTGTTACCCACGTGACTTCCTCTGTCTCGGAATGCTCTACCCGGCGCAGTATATTATTGTGCCATGTACCATTCTCCTTCGTTGTTATATATTAAAATAAGCTATTTGTGATCGATCACTCCAGCCAGGATAATCATAAAAGTTCGAACGTAAAACAAAGCGCAATTTACAAAAAATATATTAAGAAATTTATTTGACAGAGTGTGACGTCAAGACCAAATTTAAATTTAGGATGCCAATTTCATAAAAATGTAGTGTAAGGACGAAACGGACAAAATTTCATGATTACACTTAAAAATTTCGAGGCCAATTCGTTCACATCCAGAATAGGTATACTACTAAAACTGTTCATTCCATAATGTTTCAACACTACAAACAGCTTAGTGTAAGTATTTTTTTAATTTGCATAAGGGTGGGTAGCCACTTAAGCCCGCCACATACAGACGGAATTTTGATTCGGAATTCCGAAACGGAGTCATTCCGACCCCAGCTTCTTATACAAATCTGTGGACCTACCACTTACCTACCTACATGCGGTAATTTTCCGTTCGGAGTTCGGAATTCGTCTATATGTGGCGGACCTTAGGTTCGCGAAGTTCCGCGCTCCGCGAAACTTTTTTTTATCCTGTGCTGCAAGAGTGCGCCATAGTGTGTACGTGTGCGAACGCGTATGTGAACCTGGTTAACCCACGTACATACTATGGCCGAAGAGAAAAAAAATTGCTATGACACACTGTTCCAAGTTCAAGGAGCGCGGAGCTTCGCGAACCTAAGTGGGAATAACATGATTGCCTTCTGTGAAGTTAGCCACTATGCGCGTAGCCGTGCCGTGCCACCGTCTCTCTTACACACTTACATCGAATTGGCTTTGGTAAAAAATGACAGATTTGTTTATTATAGCAGGGGGGATCTGCATTTGGTAACGTCGTTTTTGAAGTTAAAGCTTTTTATTGAATATCTTTAAAATATAGACTTATTTTCAAATCTAATTAGTAGAAGAAAGCGTATTTCTCAAAATGGTTTTGAGATTTCCGGTCATGTTCAAAAAGTTAGCAAAGCCAATTTGTGTTCTGCGCAGCCTCTCGCGCGATGTTCACACAAGTCATAAAGTTTGAATCGGGTTATACCTACCCACCCTCTGCACTTTAACAGAACCCATAGATTAGAGTACCTATATGTACTGTTAAAGTGCAGTGCCGTAAAAATAGTCTGTTATTCAGCTCACACTAAGCACACATATATAGGTGGGATGATTATTTGTGAAATATTTATGTAATAAAGCGACTAAATACTGTTGATGCTTACATTATACTATTTGTGTTGTTGTATTGATTATAAGTAATATACTTATTATTACAAATAAATGCTGTAACATGCTTTTGGTGGAAAAGAAAAGGGGTGCATGCTTATGATTGTCGAAAGCTGACCCTTGTAAGGGGACAAAGGGCATTTGAGGGCATGATTCTACGTAACAAGCGATCGGAGGTGAGGTGGGGCGCAAAATAAAAGGAAAATGCCGCAATAAAATCAACGTGTTGGAAAAAAATGCTAATTTTAAACCATGGCAAACCTGCAATTGTTAAGAATTAATGAAGATTTTTCATTAACATGGTGGGGAAACGTTCGGCATATGGGGAATAAATGTCATCACTGAAATATTTTTCAGGAAGAAGTTGATTGTTCATTTTGTAGCTTGATTGGCAATGAGTGCTAAAGCCTTGATTACATTAGCCAATCTAGGAACCAATTTAGGGCTGCCACCCGTACTTGACAATAAAATACTGTATGTTCAATTTTAACAGTGAATTTACACTAATATAACAAAAAATAACTCACCCGTAGCACCTCAGGCAGGCCAGCCCCCCTAACCAAAGTAACATTGCAAATTTTTGTTATCGCTTCGCTTCGAAACATGTATGGATTTGACGTTTTAAAATTTGGCTAGGCCCTCAGAGGGCCTGGCCTGGCCAGCCTGAGCTGCTACGGGTGAGTCGATTTTTTCTATTATTTTTTATCTCTTATATAATAAAAGTGAAGGGTTGACTGACAGACTATAGCCTAGCCTAAACCACTAGACCTAGAGACTTGAAATTTTTTACATTGATACTTTATACAGTGAACACATGCACTAAGAAAGGATTTTTGGAAATTAGACCCGTAAAGGGGTGAAATGGTGTCTCAAAGTTTGTATGGGAAACAAAATTAATGGACATTTCTACCTGAAACTTCGTAAGGGTACTTCTATATAAAAACAAATAAGCAAACACGTGTTTCGTGGTTGTCCGAAACTCAACCTCCTAGGGGGGGAATGAGTAAAAATCCCAAAATCAATATGGATGTCGTTATTGAGGTTTCATGAGATGTTGATTGCGAAAATGGCATTTATTTTGAAGTCCAATACAGTGCCATGATTCAACCCCTAAAGGGGTGAAATGGGCTTCATATTTTGTATAAAAAAAAATATTTAATAAACATTTTGACTTGAAACTTGGTATGAGTAGTTACTTCTGAAAAAAAATATCAAACAAATTGATATGGATGTGGTTATTGAGGTTTTATGGGATGTTTATTGCAAGAATGTTGGGGTTCAACACGACACGGTGGTCATTCTTCAACCCCTAAAGGACTCAAAGCAGGATTCCGATTTTTAATACACGGCATCTCACTGCCTGCGTAGGTATTGTCTCTTTAAAATAGTTATAATGTCTAATCTACATTACTTTGCCGTGTACGGATGTCAAAATCAAAAATCCAATAAACAATTTGTCGTTTTTCACAATATGATAATTATATGTTACGCTTGCTTCGTCAGAAAAGGTAAGAGCGAGCGATAGAAAGAGAGGCAACTACTAGGTGAATATAACGACCTAAATTGCACTTTATTGTGTCGGAGCAAAAGACGCTATTTATTTAAATGACTTTGCGGAGTGCTGCTTCTGTACTTGTACTATTAGTTATTCTGTGGTTATAGCCTGGGTTAAAGATAAGATAGGTACTTTTTATCCCGGTCAAAGGTTCCCTAGGGATTTTCCGAATGACCACGCGGACGAAGTCGCGGGCAAAAGCTAGTCTTAATATAAAAATAGCATTGTGAATGCCTAAAATGAAAAAATCTATAATAACGGAAAGGCAAACATTATTTAAGATTACCTACGGATGAGAATCGAAAATAAAAAATCCGTTATACTCGTAAGTGTAAATAAATTCACTGTTAAAATCGAACTTATAACAATATTTTATTGTCAAGTACCCACGGCCGAAATCCTTAAGGCGCTGTAGGTAGTGAAACTAGCGCCGCTACTATATTTATTTTTATTACTCGTAAACCAAGTCAATATTTAAAAAAAGCTCATGTAATTAATTTCTTAAATTGTCTTTAATATTTTTGAATAACTCTTCAACAGTTATCATTAATTATGTAAGTTTTAAAATCCATAATTGCCAAAAGTGGCCACTTTGAGCTAAAATGGATTTTAAAACTTACAGAAAGAATGAAAACTGTTGAAAAGCTATACAAAAAATATTAAAGACAATTTAAGAAATTAATTACATGAGCTTTTTTTAAATATTGACTTGATTTACGAGTAATAAAAATAAATGTAGTGGCGGCGCTAGTTTCACTACCTACAGCGCCTTAATTGGATTTCTAAATTGGACACTAGATTGGCTAACGTTATCAAGCCAAATGTGGATCTTATCTAAGTAGGTAGGTACTAGGTATGTATTTGTCTTTACGCAGATTCGACACGAGTAATCATAGATTACTTGTTTTTTTACAAATACTTAAATAAAAAACCATGTCAGTCGGTATCAACCAGTTTCTTCCCAATTTTAATTGCTTTCTAACAGAAAACACATTTAAACAATGTCCAAAAATTCAATTGCTGCGCTAAATGATGCAATTATTTGTAAGTTACTTACAGTATGTAACACAATCGTCAGTACATAAAAAGCTTTAGTTTTCTTCGTTCTTCATTTATTCATAAATAATATAAGGTTTTTTGCCAACAATTAGTATTTATGTTCGCAGACTTGTAGCCGTTGAAACTATTTGATAGGTCTTCGATCAGTGATAGGTATACGATAAGTAGGGCAAGGTAGTATCGGACACATTTTGTTTTTAACAAATAAGTAAGTCTCGAAATTACTGACATGAAAACCGTTTTATTCAATAATTGTGCAGTTTAAACTTCATTTGTTATGTGCGTAAAAAGTAAGTTATCTTTACGAATAACTGATATATATCATTTATTATTTTATAAACAGTTAGTATAATATCGGACATCGTACGAATGTATCGGACAGCATACTAAGGCCAATAAAAATAAATTAATAAGAGTGGACTTGTCCACCCAACTTTGAAGGGTCATTAAACAAATAATATGCAATATATAAAACCAAGAGGTATACAAGCTACTCTAAAAGTTTAATATGTTTACGATTTTTATTAGTATTTCGTTATTTTATTCATTAGTCAACATCCCTATTATCTACGCTGGGCGTCTACAACCTGTCAAATTTCTGCAATCATTTTTAAATTATAGGCCGTTGGAAATAGACAAAAAAGAGGCTAAATTCGCAAAGCGTGATGTAGTTCTGCATTTTTGGTATGTTGTATGGGTCTGTTAGGGTAGTGTGAATTCAAATTTGCAACTTCGAAAAACCTGTGGAAACTGACAATTTGAGAAATTATTACATGAGCTTTTTTAAATATTGAATTGGTTTACGAGTAATAAGAATAAATGTAGTGGCGGCGCTAGTTTCACTACTTACAGCGCCTTAATAAGGATCTTCGTTTTTATTACTTACTGTGTCGGTTCAAAACGATCAATTTAATAGCGGTCACACAATTTAATATTTATGAAACATTTTTTTTCTGACTAATGTGCTAATGATTAATTTTGATCTATCGAATATAAAATTCAAAAAATATATAAACAGAGATGTTAGCAACGGTATACAATACACGCCCGGCCTAATCTCGCATAAGTTGTCACAATTCTTGCGTCTATTCTCATTGTCAGATATAAAAGGTATGTAGGAAAATAATACGTACCTACGATTTAGAAATTAATTTTGACTTTGACTAAACAGTTAACAGTACAGTTGTCATTGTTTACACTCTATTTTCTGTTAGAAAGTATTTAAAGCGAGGTTCAGACTAGCAAGTTCTTCCTGTATTTTTTAACGAGCAAATTCCGCAAGCTGTGTCTGTTTCCAGTGAACTAAAATCTATGGAAGTGTAATTGCAAACAAATATTGCTTAAAAAATCGCACCACGGGGCCGAAAAAGTACAACTCGCTCAGCTTTAGTCGGGCCAGCCACGCACCCGGTGACTGATGACGTTAGTGTACTTTTCAATAACTTGCAGTTTGAATTGTAGAGAAAAGATAGAAAGATAGAGTTTATTAGAAATGACGTCCTTTATAATAGTCAAATGGTGTAAAAGATGCAAAGAAGGCAGTAAAAAGATGCAGAAAAACATATCTTATTTTTAACCTACTTCAAAAAAAGGAAGAGGTTCTCAAGTCGACGGTTGTTTTTTCGTTCAAATATAGAAAATATCTGTAAGTATACAAATTATGGTCGCTAATAAACAACCAGTGTTCAGATGCTTTGAGCTGCACAATTAAATGCCAGCATTTTTAGCTCTATCCACATAGTTGTACTTTTCGTATGGTGCCATTTTTTGAGCAGAATGCTTATTCCATAGATTTAGTTCGCTGTCTGTTTCAGAGTTTAGCTTGCCGCACCTGTATAGAGTGGTATTGGGTACGTATCAGAAAGTCTAAAGTTAGCATGTCTAAAGTTGATACGGTTGATACTTTGAATTTAGCTATTTTGAAGTTTTACATAATGATTTTCGACATTTTGAACTACTTGAATTTTAACTTTCGCCATTTTGAATTCACCATTTTAACTTTAGGCATTCTAACTTTTGATTTTCTTATACGTACCCGTGGTAACAGCTCTGCATGTTTCATTGCTAGTATTAACCTCGCTTACGCCTCGGCCACGAGATAACCGCGCGTGCGTCCTGCGTCTTGCGTCTCGGCAACCACTGCGCGGTCGCGACGAACTGGGGTGCTGTTTTCTAACATGTAACTTCACTGTTAGTGATCGTTTCGTCGAGTTTCTGATAGATGTCTCTATTACTGAATCACTAGGCAAAGTACCATAGATTCCAAAGAGTTTAATCAGTTGGGAATATGACACCTGCCACACAACGCAGCTGCAGCGACGAACTTGATGCTGCATAGAAAATAGTTTAGTATTTGAGAGGCCGATATCGAGACAGCGCGCAGTGGTCGCCGGGACGAAATACGCTGGACGCGCACGCGGTCGCGGTTATCTCGTGGCCGAGGGGTTAAGGCGCTTATAGTCGTCAACTAGCGCCGGCAATTCATGTGTCATAAATTCACATTACTGGTTAAACTCTTTGAAATCTATTTTGCCTAGTGACTAATGGTTATATGACATCTGTCAGAAACTCGACGAAACGATCACCGACAGTGAAGTTGCATGTTAGAGAATAGCACCCAGGAAGGGCGGAGGGGTCGAATCGGTTGGAAGCTTACCTTGTTGTGCGCGGGGGGGAGGTGGCAAGATGCGTCGGACGCGAACTCGTCGGACGACGGCCCCGCGGTGAACGTCGACGATTGCGACGACCCGGGCGACACGCGCCCGTCCGCTAGGGGCAGCCGTTGCTCTTGGACGCATGCGAGTCTGTGGTAGGGTGGAGTAACCGCTTTTTTATACAGGGTGTTTGGTAAAAGCCTTATAAAGCCGAATATGGTAGATAGGGACCACCAAACTGAACAACTTTTACTATGGGACCAACTCTGAAATCGCGAAAAAAATATCAGCTGTTTCATACAAAAATGAATAACGAAAATACCAAAATATATCAAAAGCTGATTTTTTATCTAACCGTGTGAATCTATTATTAGCTTTTAAAGTTTATACTTTGTAATTTAAAGATATTGTTGTGTAAGCTGATGATTCACCGAATAAAAAAAAACGAATAAGCAAAAATAATAATTTTCTTATGTTACTAGCGGCCGCCCGCGACTTCGTCTGCATATAAAGTTTTTTGCGAAAAATATAGTTTTCGGGATGAAAGGTATTCTATGTCCTTCTCTGTACCCCTGACAACGTGTATGTAAAATTTCATGGTGATCGGTTCAGGGGCCTTACAATGAGCTCTTATAGCAACCTCAAAGTAATGTTGTTATAGGGACAGAGCTATACATCGCGTATAGCGCCATCTCATTTACAACATTGCTTCGATATTACTTTTGACAGTCATTGTAGGGGGGCAGAAGTTAAGACGTGAAGGCGTAACAAACAAACAAACAAACGCACTTTTTCATATTTATAATATTAGTAAGGATTTTACTAAGATAAAAAAAATACTGAAATTGATGTAGAAAGAGACCAATATCATATTTAATATTTTTTTAAGTTCGACGCGAATCCGCGGTAAGGCGCGCCGTCTTACATGAGCGAACGCGAAGCGTCGGCGCGGCGGCTGCGGCGCGGCGCCAAAACAATACCGGGTGTAACAGGACCCTCAACGAAGCCGAGGTCTACGCTTTTGCCCATCATCAGGACCATTTCTGTTCAAAATTATTGCTGGGAAATGATTTTGATTTTTGGTGTTAAAAAATAATTGCATACATTACCACGCAATGTAACGCGTACAAAAGACCGCGCCTGCGAGTGAATGCTACACAGCTGCCGTGCGGCCGAGTTGAAAGGCAACGTTTATGTGCGTGTTCATGAAATAAATAAATAAATATAATTTATTCCATACCAGATTTACAATAGTTCGTTCATCCTTAATTTTAGCGGCCTCTGCACTAAGACGAGCTTGTATCGCAGCAGCCAGAACCGAGTTAACAACAATCATTTATTAGTGAACATACTGTTTACAAGGTAGACGCTAATTAAGATACCTACTAGCTAATTATTACAATTCATATCCGTTATAATTATATTCAATAAATACATTGAATGATGACGTTTTGAAGCCATCGTTTGTTAAGAAATACATACAATTTTGATAATGTTTCTGTAGACAAAAAGTAGGAAATAACGAATAAAATAAGATTTCATAAAAATTATGAAAAAACAATATTATTACTTTGACCTTCAATAACTTCGTAGCTATTGGTTTCCCAGGTATAGTCCAAAAGACAAAAATGATCCTGATGATGGGCGGAATGCGTGGACTTCGGCTTCGTTGAGTGTCTTGTTGTTACACCCGTTATACATTCATCTGATTCATCGGGGTCGATGATTGTGATATTTGTGATTGTGTGAGACCAATAAACTATGAATATAAGATTCTTGAGTGAGACACATGCGAGTCTGTTGTAATGTTATTATGCGTTAGATAAAAAATCAAATAAGTACTATAAGAACCCAAAAGAATACTTTACGCTTATGGCAGTAGGTGGCGCTGTACAATTTTCCATACAAATTTACTCTATGGAGTTTTTTTTGTTTTTGTTTTGTCTATTGATTTTTTTTCTATTGAGTTTTGGTTTTTTCTATTGATGGTTACAGAACTTAGTAGGTAGTAGGTACGTATTATTATCTGTGTAGCTACTAACTTCTATTTTGTTTATATTAGTACAGATACTATAATTCTATATACTAGTAATATTCGGTACACTTGCCTCTTAAGAGTGACGAGGGTGCCAGTCAGTTTTTTGCAGCGGCGGAGAGCTAACTCGAGGCGTTCAGGTTCCTCTTCGAGCATTTTTTCTTTGCGTACCACCTGAAAAAATAAAGATACATTAAATGGATTACATCCAAAAATAAAGAAAACATATACAAAATACTTAAATGCAACCCACATGCAACCCTCATTCCATACGATCCTCTTATGAAGCTCCTCGAGTGAACATTTTTTCCCTCTTCGATCCACAACCCAACCAGCTGAACCCAACACAGCTAAATACTAGGTAAATCCTAAGTAAGGTAGGGTGGGCCGATTTTAATAATTCTTAGAATTTTGCATCACAAGACCCCTCAAAAATTGCGTATTGCGGCATGGGTTACCTATAGATGCCTATAGGAAAAATATAAATAAATAAGCTTATCACTTTGAGCCTTTTAAGCAAAAATTTGATAAAATACCTGTTTTTTGTGTATTTGAGACGTAATGCGACGTACCTAGGGGCTAGGTTGAAGGAAAAAAAATGAGTTGAAACAGTAACTTTATCAAAACATCTTTTTATGCGGGTCAAAGGTTCCTTAGGGATTTTCCGAATGTCCACGCGGGCGCGTGTCCACGCACACCACATTATAAAAGCAACATAACTACTAACCTTCTCCATTTCAGCTGCAAGTTTGACCTTCATGGTCTCCTGCAAGATCGGGAACTTCAGCTTCCAATCGGCCACCGTCTTGCTGCTTTTGGAGAGCACCATGGCGATGCGCTCGATGTCAGACATGTTCACTCGGGTTTCCCTTTAAAATAGACAAAAAACAACAACTTTATAAAAAGAGATTTTTGCATTAACAATGTTATTTTTATACAATACTAAATAATATACTAGAAAAACTACGACTCGCACCACAGACGGGAAATTGATCTGGTGCGAGTATAGTATTGTATAAAATAGCATTGTCAACAACAACTCCCGAGGCAAAACAAGAAAATACACTCTAAAAATAATCATTATGAAGGTTGTCATACATAATTAACTACAAAAAAAAGGAGGAATGGACAATACGACAAAAAAAATAACATGCCCTGTTTATTTGCTTGTCGAAGAGAGAATGAAGAAAAAAGAGATGAATCACATATTTTATTTTAGTAAAAATATTTTTTTATTACTAAAATAAAACCTACGCAAATTCTATTGTAGGTATACGGATGAATAAAACACCCGTTCTCTGGCATGGGCCATTAATTGTACAGGGTTTTTGGAAATAGCAATTTTTATACAAGTAAAAAAATCAAAACTTCTCAACCATGCGGTAGTTTGCAGGGTTTATACAAATTTTCCGGAGTTGTTTGTAGGAAGGTATGCATTTATTTACCATATTCATAAGGCTATTTCCAGTCCATGGTCTATATATTATGGTCCGTGTATAGTTTTTAAACTTTTTAATATTGAGAGCGTGATGTTGAATTTGTCTTCATAAAAAAGTCGCCAAAAATGTTTAACCTTATGCTCTTTAATGACGGATCAATACCCTTAGCACGAACAGCTATCGGGAAAAAAAACGCGCGTAAAATTACTCGATAGAGAACTATCTATGGAAATTTTAATTTTGCTATTCGGCGTTAGATGGCGTTGTACAAATTTTCCATACTAAATTGCACTATCGAATGCTTTTACGCGCGTTATTTTTTTCGATAGCTGTTCGTGCTAAGGGTACTGATGGACAAAAACTTCGTTGTTTTCGTGGCAGTTTGGCAAATCTCACCTATTGGCAGCTCAGCAAAGCTCACCTATTGGCAGCCTGGCAAATCTCACCTATTGGCAACTTGACAAATCTCACCTATTGGCAACTTGACAAATCTCACCTATTAGCAGCTTGACAATTCTCACCTATTGGCAGCTTGGCAATCTCACCTATTGGCAACTTGACAAATATCACCTATTGGCAGCTTGGCAAATCTCACCTATTGGCAACTTGACAAATCTCACCTATTGGCAGCTTGGCAAATCTCACCTATTGGCAGCTTGGCAAATCTCACCTATTGGCAACTTGACAAATCTCACCTATTAGCAGCTTGACAATTCTCACCTATTGGCAGCTTGGCAATCTCACCTATTGGCAGCTTGGCAAATCTCACCTATTGGCAGCTTGACAAATCTCACCTATTGGCAGCTTGGCAAATCTCACCTATTGGCAACTTGACAAATCTCACCTATTGGCAGCTTGGCAAATCTCACCTATTGGCAGCTTGGCAAATCTCACCTATTGGCAACTTGACAAATCTCACCTATTAGCAGCTTGGCAAATCTCACCTATTGGCAACTTGACAAATCTCACCTATTAGCAGCTTGACAATTCTCACCTATTGGCAGCTTGGCAATCTCACCTATTGGCAGCTTGGCAAATCTCACCTATTGGCAGCTTGACAAATCTCACCTATTGGCAGCTTGGCAAATCTCACCTATTGGCAACTTGACAAATCTCACCTATTGGCAGCTTGGCAAATCTCACCTATTGGCAGCTTGGCAAATCTCACCTATTGGCAACTTGACAAATCTCACCTATTGGCAGCTTGGCAAATCTCACCTATTGGCAGCTTGGCAAATCTCACCTATTGGCAACTTGACAAATCTCACCTATTAGCAGCTTGACAATTCTCACCTATTGGCAGCTTGGCAATCTCACCTATTGGCAGCTTGGCAAATCTCACCTATTGGCAGCTTGACAAATCTCACCTATTGGCAGCTTGACAAATCGCCGTCACCTATTTGGGCGTTTTCCACTCACCGGCAAGGCGACGGCACGGCAACGGCACCGGCACGGCTGCCGTGGAAGCAAAAATTTATGAATTTATATGGCATGTCTTTCCACTTGACGACGGCGACGGCGGCATGGCGTGGACTCCTACCGATGCCGCCGCCGGCGCCGGGACAGCAGTGTGTTTTGAATACGTACGTAGCCAAGTGCGTGTGTGTGTGTGCGCGGGGCGAGGTACAGGTGTAGCGCATTTATACAGTCGCGAACGCAACCTTAAACTTGACAAAAATTTGCGGTCGTACGCACTTATTTTGTACTAGCTGATGCCCGCAACTTCGTCCGCGCGTAATTTTATTACAGACACTTCGGAACACGCACCCAATTTTTCCTCCCCCCCCGCTCATAAAACGGCAACTACTAAGTACAGTTTTTGGAAACTTAGTAAAAAAATATTGTGTCTCATCTTTAAATAATATATAAATAGCCAATCCCAAAAAAGTGACTCAATTAAAAATTTAGCGTTTTCTAACTTCGAGTAGAATATAATAAATTATACCAAAAACTGGCCAAGTGCGTGTCGGGCCACGTGCAGTAGGGTTCCACAGTTACCTTATACAGTTACTATATGGCTAAAATCTTAGTTTTTTTTTTTTCACGTTTCCAAAAGCAACCGTTTACCTGGTGGGGGGGGGGGGGACACATGACTCTGCCGCCGAATGGTAAAATGATCTACAATATTAATAAAATACTTATCCAACGACACCCCACATTATGAGATTGATGAGAAAAAAAAATCATCCCCACTTTACAATTGTAGGGGAGGTAAGGTACCTACATTAAAAATATATTTTTCAATATTTTATTCTATCACTTTTTTGGCGTAATTATTATACATATTCATGCTAAATTACAGCTTTTTACAGCTTAGGGCCTCTGAGCTAAGCCGCGGACGGACATGGCGAAACTATAAGAGTTCCTTGATGATTGATTACGGAACCCTAAAAAACAGACATCTATTAGGTGAATTTAAAACAACAAAAAATAACACAGTACTTAAGCTAAGTATTTTTACGTTTTTGTCATCTTTAAATAATATTAAAATAAAACAATTAATTATTTTAATATTTTGTAAAAGAAAATAAATTTAAGCCATTCCCAAAAAAATATGTGACTCAATTAGCGCTATATTGCTTCGAGTAGATATATTATATTAAAGTTTACTAAAACAGCAGTTGAAAACCGTGTGGCGACTTGTAGGCGAGCGGTACCCCAGCAAAGGTGAATTTTGAAAACAACAAACAGTACTTACTAGTTTTATGTTTATGAAATCTTCATGATATAAAAAAATCAATTACTAATATTTCATAATGATTTTAATATATAAATGACAATAAAATTAAGCCACTCCCAAAGAAAATTAAGTGTCTCAAGGTCGAAATTTAGCGCCATATATCGAATAGAATATAATAAAGTTTACCAAAAAGCAGTTATTAGCAGTAGTTTTTGAAAACCTCGTCGAAACAAACAACAATTTTTGAAAACAACATGCATTTTTAGGTAGGAAGCATTTGAGACTGTGTTCGGGGTAATGACTATGCTAACTATGTACCGTACCGTTACAATACACCTTTAACTGACATTTTTTGCAAATATATTGGCCAGTTTTAAAAATTAAGCAATTTGTAACATTTCATAGAAGGCAAAAGGGTTGATTTTTATATTTTATATTTTGAAAGTTATTAATATCAACTTAAAATATATAGTTTTTTTGACGCAATTTAGCTCCAACCAGTAATTGTATTTTCTCTCGAGAATGAGACAATTTCCCGAAATAAAAAGTATCCAAAAACCAAAAATCATGAAGTGTCACCCAATCTTTAATGGATTTTCAGAACACGTTAGTTCTAAAAAATCCACTTTGTAAAAATACTGAATCAACGGTGGGATTTTGTGGATCAAGGATTAAAGTGGACATAAGAGTGCAAAAAATCCATCGATGGATTTTTACAATGGATTTTAGTAGATCTAGGGGAAAATCTGTCAAGTAGTTTTATCGTGATGCGATAACAGACAGACAGACCTACTGACAGACAAAGTTTAAAAAATTGGTGTATTTGGCCTGTGTATAATAATGACTAGGTATTAGAATTAAAGTTTCCAAAAAATATTGAATGTACAGAGTTAGCTCAGTTACAGATTTATTATAAATATAGATGAAATGAACTACAAAACATAAGTTTGTTATGTATCGTTTTTTATGTGATTTCATGTAGTTTTTCCTATACGTACAGCATATTGCAATGTATAGATCTTATTATACCTATTAACTCATTATTATTTTACCACAACATAAAAGTTATTTGTACAGTCAGCAGCACATCAGACTATACATGTTGACCTTGAGACCGTCTTTATGCCATACGTAATAAAAGCTGTTTTCGTAGTTCAACTGTTTAACCCAGCGTGCTGTCGTGCGTACTTTACTGTAATGATTAGGTAAATTTCAAATAATTATTATAAATGGTAATAATTAGTACAGAGTTTGAACTGTAGATTTACAGTTTTTCGATATCTTCACAGTTTTTTCAGACATCCAAATCTACATTTTACTTGTGGTAGCGCCATCTATTTTATTTGCCGCGTAACCTATACCAACTCGGTTTTGTAATTATGACAAATAAATACGACGACTTGACGAGATCATTTTTACGTGTTGTACTAAGAATTGAAGTGCATGTCAGTACCGGCACCGGCGGCGGCGTGCCGGCCAGTGGAAAACAGAGCCCCGGCACGTCACGGCAGCGGCGCGCGGCGCCGAGCCGCTGCCGTCACCGTCGCCGTGCAGGTGAATGGAAAAACGCCCATTGGCAGCTTGGCCAATCTCACCTATTGGCAACTTGACAAATCTCACCTATTGGCAACTTGACAAATCTCACCTATTGGCAGCTTGACCGCGGAGGCGTTCCACAGTAGCTTCCAGTTCGTACAAGTCATTCTCGAGGAGCAACATATCTTGCCTGTAGATCTCTTCTTCCCTGGACAGCTGTTGGATCAAAATCATTACATGTAGTGTTTGTAACTTCTCATTAAAAATTAGCATCAGCACCGTATGTTAGAACTAACAGTTAAATAAGTAAGAGAAATAAGGGACAAATTTAATAGATGAAAACGAAGATGGATGGACCAGGTCAGACCAGGTGAACCATAAAAGTGAACGTTATTTTCTACAATTTTATCCTTCCATCATACTAAATACGAATTCAACATACGGAATCAGGATCTGTTTCGCAGAAACTCGCTGCAATCGCGCCAATCTGCACAATAGTCTCAGCCATCATTTGGCGCATTTGGATGGATTGAGACAGAGTTGATCGTCGTAAGTTGCGTGTCTGTGAATCAAACCGTCAATCACTTAAAGGTACCTAGATAGAGAATGGATATATTCAAGATCATTCGCGGATGCAATCAGTTCGCTCAGCTCTAAAAACAATCGCGTAAGTTAGACAAAGTTCTGTTTGCCTTACCTCGATGCGCAAGTCGCGACTTTGTTTCTGCAGAACACGCAGTTGGCTGAAGTAGTCGGGAGTAACGTTGATGGTGTACGACCTTTGGGGCACCAGCGCTAGTTGCTGTCCCACCAAACCGGCGGGCTTCGGGGGCGGAGCCGGTTTATGACGGTCGCGTTCTGGAATCGCAGAAAATAAAACATACCGATGTATAATCATTTACATCGCACTTGAACGAAAGTTAAGCCGCTTTTTTAAATATAAAATATGCATTTTGTAAAGCAATTAAATCTTCAATCTCAACGAAAAGCACGATTACCTCCCCTTCACTGTGTTGTAGATTTTTATTCATACGAAATGCATTAAAATTAAATACTTAGTAAGGCACCATTATAACCCTTTAAAGATAAGAATAGCCCACTGATTATCCCGAGCACCATTTCATTCACAGGCATTCCCATAATTGTAAGGACATAGTAGTAATAAAGCGTTCTGTAAATATATTACACCACAATATCAATTGACAACAAAAAGTTACCTTGCGACGAAGTCCGCGGCAATGTCGATGATTTGATTGCCGGTTTGGTTGGTTTTGTATCAGCTTGTTATGGCAAAGAAGTAAGCGGAAAGAAATCAAATACAAGAATTATGAACATGGTTATGGCATTAACTACGAGAGTGATACTGATAAGATAAGACAGATAGATTCAAAGAGAGGTTTCGATCAGGGCCAAGAATCAAAGGACGGTTGACTGTGTCGTTTCATTCTTGGATGAGAACGTACTAAATCATGATGCCAACATAACAATGGAAAAAACCCATAAAACTCATGTCGAATGTGAATATGATGCACATGACAATATACTGTTAAAGGTACGAATACTACGACTGTCGACATTTCGAATAAATCGAACTCTCAAAAAAAACACATGTTAGACAAAAATAACATACTGTTACCTACGTAAGATTAAATACAAAACGACCCCATATAAATACGTAAATAAATTATTAAAACAACTATATTAGGTAACTTATATCCGTAATGCAAATGTTATACCTACAGTCAGCATTCTTCTCAGTATATTCGTGTATCATAATTTTAATTGACATTACCATGATTGATACTTGAGCACATTTCTCTAAAGCTACTGGTTTATTCTAGAGTACTAGATCAGTTTTTACATCCATCACCAGTTTTGATTAAATACCATCTATTTCTACGAGAACGTATTTAACAATTTTACTTAGAATAATTTAATAAGGGTAATCGGGTATACTTTTAGCTTGTTTACTTAGATAAGGACCGTCAATGCATACCTGAGTGCTGAGGCGAGTGTTGTTTTGGGGAGTTCATGTCAGGTGGGTCATCACTAAATGATACCGATTTCTCAAAGGACACTGACTTCTCTGAAATCACAAATTATCAAAGTCAATCACGTATGCGTCGTACGAAAGGCGATCTAAGACTTAACTCAGCATACAGACTACGGAGACGCCAAGAAACTGAACCATACAAAAAATATGTTTGATAGTGGCTTAAGGTGCCAATAAGAAAAAAATTAAGTGCAATTGGAATAATTAGAATCTTTATCATTCAATTCGGAATTTGATTCCAAAAAAAGGAAAGTGACAGGGGAACACAGAATTTCAATCATACGATGTATGGAGTTTAAACAAGAAACAGGCCTTTGTTGTTCTTGTTACTACCAATCCTACTACCAGTAGTAATATGGGTAACTTAATTGCCTTTGTTACTACTGTAGTTGTAAGTTGTAAGAATGATTAACGTATGTGATAATATAAAGAGAACAAGCGTGTAATATTTTTGAAAATGTGTCGTTAATTTAAATAGTAGGGTGCTTACTTTTCTTTCATGTGATTGGGAAAGGAAATCATTCACAGTACCTACATAATAAAACAAAATTACTGAGACAGGGGATATTCTGATAACACCTCTTTTTTACACAGAAGAATGTAGAATGTTGAAACATAATGCTTTTGTTTCTACATGTAAGATGCTAGGATAAATGCTGTAATGGTGATGCTGAATGTAAAATGATCAAATGATCACGCATTTTCAACTACTTTTCCAGCAATGACTGACTAATTTGTAAAGCCTCAACACTACCCTTATGATAATATGAAGAATGTATAAATAATTAAATTCTCAGCGGGTGAAGGGCAGCGTCCAAAATTGATTTGCGCGCATTGCAATGATTTTGCCAAAACTTAATAATGATTCTCGATGGAATGAACTCGCTCCTGATAAGTGAATTATGAGTGAAATCCAACCTATAATTAGTTTAAAAATTAAGCTTAAAATAAGAAAAAACGCGCCTTTCACATAGCAAGCGAACTGCGTGAAAATGAAGACAGCGGTGTGCATTGCGAATGTCTTTTTATTACCACTATTATTATTGTAAACATATGATATGATTGTTTACACGTGGAATTAAAAATTGCTGGCAGAGTGAAAGTGTCACTTTCTACGGTGAACATGGCAACATGTACGGAAGCATCTAGTAGCGATGGTAGATGCTAGGTGTAATTTCTTGGTTAGTAATAAAGTGCGGTGTAGCTCACAATTTGCGGTTTAGTCTTCCCGCACTGTGAAGAACCGTTATACTCATCATGTAAAACAAGATTGTGTTGTTAAAGCCTAATAGAAAATCAAATTTCATTGTAAATTTCAGAATAATATGAATTAAAACAGAAGTGGTAAATTTTCAGACACTAGCAATGCATTAACGCTTTATCGGCCGCGATCATATACACTTACGAAATTTATCTCTCCCTAATTTGGGAGGTCTCTCGTTGCTGGCAAATCTCGCGGCATCTGAGTGCAGGAAAACGCAAGCTACATTATAGATCAAGCCTCCCCATAACAAGCTTTTGGAACAATTTTAATAGTTCAGAAAGCTGTTCCATAAGTTTATCCTAATAATGTAAGCCAATTGGGATTTATTTTAGGGAATTTTGAATTTAGATTAATGTGAGATTAATAGCAAAGTAGGTTATGTTTTGATCTTGTAGTAACTGCTTCGGACTTCGGCGTGTTAAGTAGAGGGTTATTATTAGTGGGCGACATACCCTGTGGTGCGGGTCTGGTCGGGAAAGTGTTGAATTCCTGGCGAGGCGCGACTGCGGGCGCCGCCGAAGGGCCCGGCACCTGCAAGGCTTTCTGAACGAGGCCGGTCAAGTTCGCTAGCTGTCGCTCCATCTTCTCTACGCGCAAACGCTGAATGTCATCCACCTGTGTATTTAGCCTGAAACATTTTCAAATTAAAACAATCCTTTTGCGTCCTAAATAACTTTAGTAGATAACTATCAATAGAGTTATCTTGATACTTGACTTGAGGAAAAAGTATGAATTCGCTTCTGCTAGCTCAGCATAGAATACCGATAAAATCCTACTTCTTTATAACGTTATAACAACAATCAATTCTACTTGTCATCATTGTTTCGATCAAAAAGATAAATATTCATAAATAATGAGATAAATAATAACAAGATTCATATTGTGGCCACAATATCGCACAGCAATCTAACTATCTGTCTGATATTTTTTTCCTGATTGAGGTGTACTGATGGCTTAGGATACCTGGTGTCGTAGGGAGGGCGTGGCATGGGCCTTGGCGCGGATGTGATCGCATTCATGCCGTACATCTGGTAGGCGTCATCGATGATCAAGCTGTCACTAAAAGCAACGAATCCCGAATAAGAGTTATAGCAATTTGAAATTAAAACCTTTTGATTTAGTCAAAAGCTATGTGTCAAGGTCTAATGTCTTTAAAAATTGAGTCAGATTTAGAATAGTATTTTGATTCTCCCGCTTTGTCGCCCTTTCATGACAGCTCACCTTGCTTCTTCGTCAATGACTGGTGTGATTGTTGACCTTCCGGGTGAAGGGCCCAGGAATTGTGTGTAGTAAGGTTCTTCATAAGGAGCTCTAGCGGCAACGCGCTCTGGCGAAGACATGTAGCCATCAGTGGCATGCCCTGTAGCGTAATAGAAAACAAGATATAACCTGAAGATCTGGTTGGTCTAAATATCGTATTTAGTTCAACCGAACCAGCGCCCGCTGCATGGCACATCGATAAACTGTTTATCGAGCTTTTTATCATATGAAACCTGACAAAATTATGATACAGTGCATGGATCATTCGATAAATTATCTATGTCACGAAGAAATGTCAAGTGCGACTAATTATCGCGAACTGCGTGCATGATTACGATAAGCCGCCATCTTGCATAGTTTAATTAGCGCATTTTGACAGATTGAAGTCGATTACGAGTCTACTACTCAAAGGTGGCCGACAAATAAACGACCTTTTTGTCGACGTGATAAAATTCTTTATCGAAGGAAGAACTTTATCGTCCTGTCAAACCATGCACTGTTAATCGATACGTTTCGACGCTGTTTAATATTTTAGTCATATCAAGGTCGATATGATATACGAACCCATGCAGCGGGTGCAGAAGATCTTCTATTCGTTGTCGGCACAAACAACAAGCTGACATGTAATTCTGTTTCATCGCTGTTTTTTAAACAATGCTGAAGCAGATAAACTGTATTTTCAAAATAATGTAAAATAACAAAAACAGAAAAGATATAAGTAAATATATACATATCTACGTCCACGTGTGATATTGATAAAAATATAATAATAACAAGCATGCGAATATAATTACAGTATAATCAATGATATTATTAATACTATACCTTTCACAGATGAAATATATCTGTTTAGTAAGTATTATATAAAAAAATATATAAACATTTTGATACAATCTGGAATATTTCTGAAGAAAGTGGCGTATTCGAGAGGGCCATTCAAAAAGATGTAGAAATACCGGACTACCATTTAAGTTTTTGGTCGACATTGAAACCAATGAGAGGGGGAATATAATAAAACAACCGTGCATATATAGCACAACATTAAGATTTGATAGACAGCAAGCGTCAAGCAAATCAAATTTGTGAAGCAAAAGAAAGAGGGTAGGAAGAGGTAAAGGTTACCGGGGATGGTGTAGAGCTGGTCTGCGCCTCGTGGGCATTCCGAGGCGAAGGGGAAACAGCGGTCGGACCCGCTGCCCGGGACGTAAGCGCGCAATGGCTTGATTGGCACCGAAGAACCTAAACACACACTCTCTATACCCAACGCCTAATACGGCCTTAGTCGGATCTACTGTACTGGCATGTGATGGGAAAGTTAATTCAAAAGGTCACTTTTCACCTCGTTACTTCCAATTTGCGAGTTTATGCTTGAGGTGACCATTGAACTGTAAATGAGTTTCTAGGGATTAAGGGAACAGAATGCAAGAGACGCGCGTTTTACAAATTTACTTTAATGTCTTTGCGTATTTTTTTAGGTACCTACGATAAATATTGCTATAGCTATGAATAACTTGTTATTTTTTTTCTTACGCTCCTAGACATCTCTCATTTTTTCTATTGTTGATGGAGATATTTGTCCGTCATCAAACGGCTGTCAGGTAAAAACAAATAGTGCATTAGGTTCTTTGTTTCAAGACCTTGACGTATCTTTGTAAATTGGGCAAATTTTGACGCCTAGTTGTTAATGATGAAGATATTGCCAACGACACATACTAGATACGTCGGGAGGTCGTCCCTCTTGTCATATAATTTATTCCTCTACTGCAATATTTAATTTAGCTTGAAGCTGAATCGTTTTGGTCATAAACAGCGAACAATTGTTTTCCGTAATTTTTACTTATGACATGCTTCAGCAGTGACAAATGTGTCAGTAAAACACCGGTACGGAAAGTTCAATGAGAACTCGAGAAAATTCCGTGCTAATGTAAAAAATTAGAAATGTCCATATGCCCCCGAATATTTAATCACGTCTCCAGCTGATTGAGAAACATTTCTATTGCAACATGTTTTGAAATCGATACCTGTGTTCAGTGAAAGGAAAATAAAATGTGCAATGACCCTGCAAGGGTGTATTTTATTTACCTTGCCCGGGAAGGGTTTTCGCACGGTCGGCGGGCACAGGGGGCGCGGCGGGGGAGAAGGCGCGCAGCAGCGACCCCCCGCGAGGCAGCGTGCTGGGCGCCTGGTTGCCGATGTAATACGCCGGCGCTTTCACCTGTAATTAATAAAACCTCAATTTAATATTATTGAAAACATCTACAACATAATAAAGGAAAATCGTCCCGCGAACCCAACGGTGGCATTCAATTACGAGGTACTCAAAGGCATTATAAGCTTGAACAACTTTATTTGAATTAAATAAATAGAGAGAGTATTTTCTTATTTCTCTTTGATATCAACAACTTGCTCAGAGCAAGCAACATGTATACAAATCAAGCAAATAAAGCTTCCCAACGAAGTCGAATTATGTATTATGAAGTATTTAGACAAAAAAACGGCCAAGTGCGAGTCAGACTCGCGCCGCACGAAGGGTTCCGTGCCGTACCAAAAAACGGCAAAAAAAACACGTTTCATATATGGGATGGGAGCCCAACTCAAATATTTATTTTATTTTGTTTTTAGTATTTGATGTTATAGCGGCAACAGAAATACATCATCTGTGAAAATGTCAACTGTCTAGCTATCACAGTTCATGAGATACAGCCTGGTGACAGACCGACGGACAGCAGTCTTAGTAATAGGGTCCCGTTTTTACCCTTTGGGTACGTACTACGGAACCCTAAAAACACACGAAATATTCAAAACCTAATACTAAAATAATATTATAGCATTCAGTTAAGATACGGTTCTTCATTCCTTACGTGAAGCGTGTTCTTAACGTTTATAAATACGGTGCGATACGTTTTCAACAAACAATAACATCAATCCGTAAACAAAGTTACTTCTCACTATTTAGAACGTAAATTACACATACCTAAGCAGTGAAAACGTACGCTACTGAATTATTTAATAAAAAATACAATAGATCTCTGTTATTATATCGCATCACAACAATGTAAGAAATGACTATGTGGTTTACAAACATAGTATTAGCACAACAACAGTGTCGCAATCGCAACATTACTGTCAGTTACTACTTAGATTCTGGAGAAAGCACTATTCAAGGCATTGTTTTCTGTGGCACTAGAAAATGTATTAACCGCTGCTGAAAAGTATTTTATGTGAATCCATAAGTCGCTGTTACTGCTGTTAATAATGCGTTGGACGCACTTAGTGATATTGACTGTAGTGACTGCAATCAATGCTATTAATCGGCCAGTTTACAAAGTTGTGTTAACTCAAAAAGGATATACACAGGTAAAGGGAGTTCTAATAAAGTTTCAAAATTTTTCCAGAATAATTTGCTAACTACTAGATTAATATGAAGAAGTGGCAAAAACAAATATTTTAAAACGCAACTTGTAGAATGTGACTGTGCGGAATTTCGCTAAGTTTTTCAGTTTCCAAAACTCATAAAATATTCGCGATAAGTTTCCTTGTCGAGTTACGAAATACAAACAACAACTGTCATTAATCAATGCTTTACTGATGTTAAACTTTACGTAATGATGTTTTTGTGATGATTAACAAAGATTTATTCTCACGATTTAGCATTTGAGCTTTACCAAACGAACTTTATGGTATTAACAATAGAATATAATTTGACTTGCAGTTTCTACAGTACGATTTGGAAACCCCACCTTTGAGAGAGTTCACGTTTTGCACTTGGATTCGTACTTACGACCTTGAAGCTGACCAAAGTATTTTCACGTATGTAGGTGAGTGAAATGTGCCAATGTAGAAAGTTCCATTTCACGCTTGAGACAACACTTGTGTCTTTACGGAGCAAAACTAAAAAATATAAGATATAATGACTAGTATAATAGGTTGAGTGGCTGAAAATTTTTACTTGAAACAGATGTGTAACACGCAGGGCGCTCAAACAAACCGCAACAATAAAAAAAACATTGACGTAAAAGAAATTGGAACTTACAAAAGTATAGTATTGGGCAAATGTTATTGCGTCGTCCAAATTCATGTGACCCCCTTAATTTTGGACCTGTTTCAGTGCGTTCGGCGTTGCACAACAAAGAGCTACTTTTAAATTTTGCCAACATAAATTTCAATATCGACCGTCGGAGGACAAGCAGCTTCAAACATTTTAAACATAAGTATTGCACTGTTACAGAATTTGTAAGGTGACTTTTTTTCTGGTTCGACTAAATCAAGGTCACTGATTTCACTTGATTGCGCCTTAAAGGGTGTAGAATCACAAAAGAACTGCTATTGATAAGGAATGTTTTTAGAAATATTTTGACCACCATTCCTCTCGAGTATAGTAAGAGCACTGACGACCGAAGCCGTGGCGCGGTTCCCTGCGTCCTCATCGTATTTCACGGCCCGTCGGGCTGGAGCCATAGGGCGACGATTCAAAGCTTTGACCGATTTGTGTTCGCTCATATCACAACAGGTCCTCACTAAACCCCGCGCTTCTCTGGCTACTCGTGGCCGATCTGACTATTTGAACTATTTATCTCATAGCTAGCTTCCGCGACTTTGTCTGCGTGGACATTCAAAGATAAAAAGTCCTATATTTTAATCCAGGTCATAAACTATTTCTGTGTGTCAAACATCCAAATTCCTTTAGCCATTTTTTGCGCGTTTGAGTACTATTATATATTCTGTGGATTGAGTAACAAACATAATCAAAAATATCATAATCAAACATTCAAACACACAAACTTTCACGTTTATGTAGGATTACATACAACTATCAAATTACACACAACCATCAAACGACGAATTTTTATTTTGTATTAAAATGTACGAAGCTAATGTTTTCTTTTTAGTGAATGGAAATAGTCGCGTTCTGAGACTTTGGCTGGATTCTGGAGGACAGTTTCTCAAGTTGTCTGTGAGTGGGAAGGTGACATCCAAAATACCAGTGGACATAATCAAAGACATTTGGCGTCACGTATGCCTCTCGTATCAGTCAGACTACGGGGCATGGGCAGTTTACGTCGACGCCAAGCTGGCGTTATGTGAAAGTACTCAAGAAGTAAGTATTTATTCGTATATAATCAGCCAATTTTTGTATCCCATTTGCTGGGGTCGCAGGCCTTCGATGGGTTGACGCCTGCAGATGCAGCCAGTACCAAAGGCTCAATTTGATTTCCGAAGCACGGAGGAGCCCGAGATACCTAATTCATTTTTTTTTCACCCATCCCATGACCCGACCCTGGCGAATGTTGCCAAGCTTCCGCAATCGCAGGGCAAACGCGCCAACGCACTGCGCCATCGAGCTCCTCGAGTATGTAATTCTAACAATTTATCGCTAGTGTTGTGCTATTTATATCTTGTGGATAGATAAAATTATGTTTTGAATTAGGTATCAAAGCCAGATATTTGAGTAGACAAATGACCGCATAACTCTTTAAGCTGAGGTCAATGTGTTCACGATTTTAATGCAGTGATTATCATGTGATGAATCGATACAGACAGTCATTACGAAATTACATCTCGAGAGTAAAGCAAGGTTGTCGCACACGCACTTATTCCAAATAAAGAATTCCTTTCAAAATCTATATGGTGACCTCAGGGCAATCAATGCCTTGACAATATTTTTTCATTGTGCATGTATTAAATTACCTTCTGTCAAAATAATTAATTCAAAAAATACCAAGCTTTTTTGAAACCTCGTTATGTCATCTACTACATTGAGCCGCAACCGCAAAAATAACGGTTACCGCGTCACTATCAATACATTTCAGCTTCTCTGTCATGATTTGTGAACACTTTTGGTAGCTAAAGCTAAACCAATTAATCAATAAGCTGCGAAATCCTTTCAATTCCTTTAAATAGGTACACAATACATGGTATGGAACCTATATAGCGGGTTATTTTTAACCGACTTCATCAAAAGGAGGAGGTTCTCAATTCGATTGTATGTTTTTTTTTTTTTTTTTTTTTTTTTTTTTATCGTTGTTCGCGCGTATCTTCGACATTTATGAACCGATTTAGATAATTTTTTTTTTGTTCGATTGAGTTTTCTTGCGAGATGGTCCCATTTAATTTTTTTTCAAATCGGTTCAGTAGTTTACAAGTAATCCTGAAAATACTATGATATTAAATTAACTAACTTGACAATTTTGTTATTTATGAACCGAATTAGATGATTTTTTTTGTTGGGGAAGGGATGCCGTTGTGTAGTCTTTTTAACCGACTTCAAAAAAAGGAGGTAAGTTTTCAGTTTGTATGTATGTATGTTTCTCCGCGATTATCTCACGTTTGGCTGAGCCGATTTTTCTACCTAAATAATATACCTACACTACCTAATGCAGAAGGTACTTACTTACACTAAAAATAAAAAAATTGTTTAAAAAACAAAAAACCGACTTCAAAAAACCTGCCTCTAAAAAAAAGGAAGAAATAATATACAAATCATTAGATACGCATTATCATTGTTATAATAAAACACGTCAATTGAAGTCGGGTGGGGCTTTTAGAATAAAAAAAGGAAGATGTTCTCCAGCCCCACCCGACTTTAATAGACGTGTTTTATTATAACAATGATAATGCGTATCTAATGATTTGTATATTATTTCTTCCTTTTTTTTAGAGGCAGGTTTTTTGAAGTCGGTTTTTTGTTTTTATTATTGAGAAAATTAAGAGCTTCCTGCACCTAACTCATACCTACTTCTATTTAGAAATATTTTATGAAACTGTAAAAATTTCATGTTTATGCGGAAATAAAGCGGTGATTACTATTACTTTGTGCAAAATAAATTCATTAAAAAAGTATTCATTTCTTAACCTTTAAACTTCAGGGGGGTTCCTCCACTCTTCCCCCGCCCCCCTCCCTCTTCAAAATCAAGGTCTAATAATGGAAAGTAGAACTACTCGTCATCCTGTAACTCGAAGGGATCACTTTCATTTTCTCACGCAACATTATAATACCTATTTGTTTCTGCGTTAACGGCTTCTAAAAACTTGATTGTTTCATATTAGCTATCTATCAAAACAAACAAGTACTTGTTATCAAATAATAAATCATAATCCCAACTAATTTTACATTCACAATGAAGAACAATATTATGTATAAAAATGTTTCACTGTTTATGACGCCATTTCTAATATCTCAATAGAATAACTCCAAATAGTTTTGATTCCGTTGATAAAAAGCAACTTTTTTAAGACTGCTAAATTCCTCATAATTTGACGCCAAAACAATAATGCTAGCTGTCAAAAGACACGTCGTGGTAAGTAAGGGTTTTGTGAATGATTGAGCGATGACGTCACAAAACTTCTAACAGAAACATTATTATAATAATCTTATTATAAGAAGGTCGTAGTACGAAATAGCATGGTAAGATTGAATTAAAACTGCGCTAAGACATAGCAGTAGGCACCCTGTATTTTTTTTTCTTAAGAGGATTGCCAAGCAAACGGTCTCCATAGAAACGGCGATAACGTTTCCCACCCTCTAAACCTTAATAACAGCCAATAATATTAGAATTTAAAATGCCTACAGCAATGAATTTTTGGTATGTTTTTGAAATGCCTAAAAACTAGGGCTGAATTTTAAAATATTCATTGTAGATTTGAAAATATTGGCACTTCTGTGTTTTGTATGAAATCACTAAAAAGCTGATGGATGGAACTGTGGATGTAAACTTAATATTTTGTTTCAGTTGCATAATTACGTATTGCCTAGAGGTGGTAGCCTTATAATTGGATATGGAGCCACAGATGACGGTAATATAACTAATGTCCGCTATTACTTCTTTTTCTTATATTAACTTGTTTTTTTAACATTAAAAATGTTTATGTGATCACCAGTGTATGTGCCCGATGTTCAGCCAATGGCCGTAGATCGAATATAATAGAATAGAATAAGATATTATCACTACATAATTATTATAAAACAAAGTCCCTCGCCGCGTCTGTCTGTTCGCGATAAACTCAAAAACTACCGATCGGATTTTCATGCGGTTTTACCAAATGATAGAGTGATTCCTGAGGAAGGTTTTGGTGTATAATAAGTTGAGGTTTTATGTAAATTGGTAGAAATAACACGATAATGGTTGAAGAGGTCGGCAAATTAAGCATGAAAAACGCTGCTTAAACCTTTTGACCTGTAACAAAATAATGTATGATGGAATTGTTCCTTTTTAGGGTTCCGTAGCCTAAATGGCAAAAAATGGAACCCTTATAGATTCGTCATGTCTGTCTGTCTGTCCGTCCGTCCGTCCGTATGTCACAGCCATTTTATTCCGAAAGTATTAGGATTACACAGTTGAAACTTAGTAGGTAGATGTATTCTGTTAACCGCTTAACGATTTTAACACAATAATAAAAAAAATAAAGATTAAGGGGGGCTCCCCATACATGGAACTGAAACTGAAAAAAAAATATTCCTTCATACCAATTACGTGCGGGGTGTCTATAGGTCTTCAAAAATTACATTGAGGTTCCTAAGACAATTTTTTCTCAAAGTCAATCGTTTGAAAGATAAACACTGTCAAAGTAGTAAAATGTGTGCCCCCCCCCCCCCTTCTAACTTTTGAAATAGGTGAGTGAAAAACTAAAAAAAGTATATGCTATAGAACTTAATAAAAACTTTCACTGAAAATTGGTTTGAACGAGATATAGTAATTAGTTTTCAAGAAATATATCATATTTTCCAAAACCGCAATTATATAACTTTGTCATTCATACCAACACTGTGAAAAACAAAGTTATATTTACAGACGAAAAATGATAGTGGTATTAAATATGGTATGGTATATAAGGTAACTACGGAACCCTACGGCGCGTGGCCTGACACACACTTGGTCGGTTTTTTATAGATCTACAAAAAAGTCCGCGATGGCATATATCTATCTTTTAAGAATAACTTGCCATACCCATTTTAATCTTCTAAAAAACTGGTCAAGTACAATACAACGCGGTAATTTGGAAAGCTACTTAGAAGGATACATGTTAATCCTTATCAAATTAAATACGTTAGTTACCACCCACTTTTTACTACCGTTGTTTTAAAACAACGCATAAGATATAAAAATATTGAACAAAATGTGGGTACTTTTATTTTATTTTATTTGTGTTATTTGATAGGCAAGCGCTTTTTCAATCACTATCAGTCGGTGAATCAACTTGATTAATTACATTCTGTGTATTATTTACAAGTTATTTCAGCAGATTTCAACGATGAATTTATCAAAGTAAGTATTTACAATAAGTTTCATATTATTTGGAAATAACTTACAGAAATCATAATGTTAGTTCCTTAGATGCCACAAAAATATTAAATTATATATTTTTAGAGCCTTAAGACAGAAGTTATAGCTAAAAATAACTTGGGTTGTTTATAAACGCCGGTAGTAAAAAGGACTACTTTGTTTTATTTCAGGACTCGAAATTTGACGCTGAATGAAATTGTCGAGGAGTTGGAAAAAGACGATGAAGGTCCTGTACCAGATTCTTTGGTTATATTTCCACCAGAAAACTGCAATGCAGACGTTACAGATGAAGATTCTGGGGGTGAAAACCAAGTGTTTTTGCACAATTTACCTGGGTCGCAACTACGAGCTCGAGCAGAAATTCACTATTATTCTTCAGATAGTGAGGAGGACGACCTGCCACTGCATGAACTTGCAAAACGTCAGCGGATTGATAGAGGAAGTACTAGTGACATGCAGCAATACTCTCAGGTACCTTCTACTTGAACACAACCGATAATACAACCGACTGTCGTACCCAAAAATAAACGTTACACTTGGTCATCACGAGATATACGCCCGACACAGAAAACATGGAAAGATAAGCAAAGTGCGCCGTTGAAGCAAACACCTTTGTATTATTTTGAGTGTCTGTTTGACAGTGAAATTATAGGTTTAATTGTAAAGTACACCAATCTGTATGCTTATCAGAAGAACAAGCCAGGAAATGTGACCAATGAAGAAATGAAATGTTTCTTTGGAATTTTATTATTCAGTGGCTACGTGGTATTACCTAGAAGGTACATGTATTGGGAGAATGCTTCTGACTGTGGGATGCCTATAGTTTTCAATGCCATGTCCAGAGATCGCTTAACCTTTATTATGTCCAACTTACACTGTTGTCACAATTCTAATTTACAACCAAACGACAAATTTGCTAAAATTAGACCGCTTTAAGATGCATTGAATGCAAACTTTTTGAATCTGGCTGGTGGTCTGAATGGTGGTCACCCATGTAAAGAATTTATACGTGGAAAACCTATCCGATGGGGATATAAATTTTGGGTGGGTGCAACTCGTTTGGGTTATGTGATCTGGTTCGAACCTTATTAAGGCCAATCTGGAAATGACTTGAGTCAGTACAGAAACCTTGGACTGGGAGCAAGTGTAATACTGCTATATTCGGACGTTTTGCGAAGAATCGACAATCAGGCATACTTTCATCTATTTTTTGATAACTTCTTTTCTTCAATACCACTTATTGATGAACTAGGAAGAAGAAATTTCAAAACTACTTGCACCATAAGAGAAAACAGCGTATCGAAATGTCCTTTACCAAGAAATTAAGAAATGAAAAAGACAGAACGAGGTTCATTCCAATACAAATCATCAAAAACTAAAGAAATTATTGTCTGTAAGTGACACGACAACAGTGGCCTCAAACGCCGTAAGAGTAATGCCAACTAGTAAAACAAAAAGGTTTTCACAGAAGGAAAAAAAACATATCCAAGTGAACCAACCAGCTGTTATAAAAGTCTACAATGAGAACATTTGACCGTTCTGACCAAAACATTTCCTTGTACAGAACGTCAATTAGAGGCAAGAAATGGTATTTTTCGCTGATTGCACACTGCCTGGATATGACTTAGCATAATGCATGGCAACTATATAAAGCCAACAAAGGTGAATATGATCACCTAAAATTTCGCAGGAGTGTAGCAACCGGAATTTTAGAAACTTTCAATAAGGATCAGCGGATGCCTGGTCGTGCGTCTGGAACCCTTCATGAGTCCTCACGATATGATGGCACAGGGCACATTGTAAAATACAGAGACAGTCAATTACGCTGTGCATTTTGTCACAAGCACGCTATATTTTTTTTTGTAAAAAATGCAGTGTTACATTGCACCCAAAGACCTGTTTTGAGTTATATCATACCATGTGATTATTATTATTTTTTATTTTCTCCTTTTACACTTATTTTTGTTTGAAGGTCCAGTAAAATAATGAATAGTAATGAAATAGTTTAATTTATAAAACACGCCATAATAGTAGGTAGCATATTTTACTAGCGTTGTTTATAAACAACAGCAATTTTTCAAATTTCCACTTGGAAAATATTTTTTTTATTATTTTTCCCCGCGTCATCTAAGAGTTGTAAAGACGCCTCCAAAAAATCATTAAGTTCGAACACAATTTAATATGTCAGTAAAATCTGGGTAGCATTTTGTGTACATTATTTTAACATTTCTCACCATATCATTTAAATTAATATCTTAGGAGTTCTAGAAAAAAATTAACGCGCGCGAAAATA
This sequence comes from Agriphila straminella, assembly GCA_950108535.1. Taxonomy (NCBI): domain Eukaryota; kingdom Metazoa; phylum Arthropoda; class Insecta; order Lepidoptera; family Crambidae; genus Agriphila; species Agriphila straminella. Next base: position 20,515,922 of record OX467303.1, on the reverse strand, counting down.
AATCAAAGCGATTCTTAGACCGATATGACGAGTCGGGACGAACGGGAGGGAAAAAGACTTTCTAACAAATGGAGGGTAAGGTATTCGTTTTCTTTTTGGGTGTTGTTGAAAGGTCGCATTTGGCCGTTGGCAACATTCTTCCGTTGAATTTTAGTTGGTCATGACGTGAGCGTTCATTCGATGCAGCCAGCCAGAAGTGCAAAACTTGTGCACCATTTTTTATTATAAAAAAAATAGGTCAAGCAAGTTCATTCTGTTTCGAAAAGCGCTTGCATTTAGATGTTTCGGAATTTATCACAGTGTTTGTTACCGTTACTTTTTCCTGTTGCTGTTGTTATTACTATTTACTCAAAAAAGCTTGTTTGGTCATTATTTTGACAACCTTTTTTGAACAAAGTGGAGGTTGCCGTGCTCCTCCGATGGTGATGCAGCAAAGTTGTATGGGATTTCATTATTGTCGAGTTTTAGGCACCAGCAATTTCCTTTGAGAATCCATTATTGTCGATTTTTGTTTCAAACATCTCATCTCATCATTCAACAGAAATGTCGTCGTTCATATTCACTTCTCGCTCGCACATTAAACGCCACACCTATCGCTCTCTCAGTCACACCAATCGCTCTCTCAGTCACACTCGTTGTGGTAAGCGCGGTGAGCCGACATTTACAATCCTGTTCTTTATCTGTGCGCGGGTGTCTGCGGGAGAAAACCCTATTACACAGGATTTTTATATTTTTATATAAAATTAGTATGGAAAATGATAAATAACTCGCACTTGACCGTTTTTTGACCTTCCATTTATTACTTTTATCTACTTCCGGGGTAGGTACTATTTAGGGGATCGAAAAAAAAACATATTTTTAGGCTCCGCTCCGACGCACCGTTTCTCAGATATTTGCATTTTTGTAATTTTTTTCGAGGTTATAAGTGCCTACTATACTATAGTACAGTTATATATACAGTAGGTAGTACTAGCATTTTTGAGTAAAGCAATATAGTAATATTATTATTATATATTTTTTATATTATTTAATATTATATTTTTTATATTAATAATGATTAATAATAATATGTATGTATATAATTTATTATTTAAATATGTTTAATTTCATTACGCAGTCTATAATTCGAACAATTTCAAAAAGGTTTGCAACCAAGTCCTCATGGCTAGGTACCACCATCTTACCTAAGTCTGACGCCATAACAACAATCTCGAGACTCAAAACAAATCTTAGATTTTTTTTTGAATATTTAGGTTATAATTTATAAATAACCTTATTGTTCTGTAGTAAGTACCTACTAACTTTCAATAAATCATGGGTTTTGCAGTGATTTCGAAGTATTGTACTAATTCAATAAAAAATCATATCTTAGATATTTTTCAAAAACAAATCTTATAAAAATAGAACTGCAGATGAACAAGCAGATGGCTGAACTAGGTACCAGGGTTGAGGATACCTACTATTAATAGTACTTTTTTATTTTTGATGTTAATTTTCAATGTTCATTTTCAATGTACCTAGTCTGATAGTTGCGTGGAGCGTGAAATCTGTTTTTTAATAGTATAATTTTCGTTTACAGATAACCCTAGTGGGTTTGAGGGGGAAATGTTTGGTGCCAATATGCTACTGGTGTCAACGATTGAAAGAAACTATTCTATATCAATTGACGAACAATACCAGGAAATGATATTCAAGAAAAATCAAATTAAGGATGGCGAAAATACTATGAAGTATATAGTTTTCGGTGATTTACAGACTGATGAAATCCATAACAATTTTGAAAAAACTGTAACACCACCGTTTTTTAATAAAAGTAAAAGTTTCATTAAGGTTAAAACACTTCACAGTTCTATTAGCCACAATGTTGGTCGGGAACACACATCGCCAAAAACAAAAACTTTCGATTTGTCTAATGAAAAAGAATTTCTCGACTATCCCTACAATAATGGAGTTCAAACGGAAAAAATAAAAAATAATTATTTCGACACTATAAATGCAGCTAGGATGGAAGAAACTAGTACGCCTAATAAAGTTGTCACGCCTAGAAATGAACTGTCAATTTCAAGTACCAAGGATTTAGTAATGATATCTGAGTACGAAACGCCACCACCGCCACCACCATCACAGCCTAATTCATTTTACGCAATGAATAATAACTTTAACGCAGATGTCAAAAAGTATTTTAGAAAAAAGGAAACCGATGATCTACCTAATGTAGAAACACCTCCTCCTCAGCTCAAAGATAATAAAGTATATGGCCAATGGACAAGTTCTAAGTTTGCTGGGAGCGTTTTAAATTATCTCAGAAGTATAAATTTTCATAATCGAGATAAAAAAGTTCCCATTACCATACCATTACCAAAGATGTCAGACAGTTATCCCTATGCATCTGACTTTAAGGTTACTAAAATCAAACCGCCTTCTCAATTCCAACGAAAAAATTTCATGGATCATAAATTAAGACTACACAAACGAGCTATTACCAAATTACCAGAAATAAATGTAAAAATAATAGAAGGTGACTTAAGAAGTAACATACTAAAATTGCACGCAGTAACTGAACCAAAGAATGTTGAAGTTACTAATCGAGGTGAATCACAGAAAATAAGGGACCACCGATTTTATAGGAATGTAGATAGTCAACCAACTTCGGAAGAGCATATCAGCGTTGAAAAAAGGTATAAGCCTAGACCGGTTTCAGCTGTAGTTACTAAAATACAACGTAATAAAGTTCAATCAGACATAGAAACTTACAAAAACCATAATCTCATGACTATACTGCCTTTCCTTAAATCATTGGAATACTTTGTCGAAGATCAGCAGCCGCACAAAGCACAACTGAAAGATAACGTTCAGCGTAGCAATGACATGTATTCAAAAAGTTTGGCAAATGGTAATAAATGGCACAATATTAAGTCTTATAATAACGATTATACGCCGCGGCGTATTAACGTAGATTCAAGCGATGGAAGTAGTGACATTGATTATAAAATAGCAGAAGTTAATAAAAAACATCCGTCATTGAGATTGAATTATAAATACGAGGGTAACAAAGATATTTCAGGGAAACAACCAGATATTGCAAAAGGCAGGGAGCTTGCTAAAGGAGTTTCAAAACAATCGAGTCCAAACAAAGAATCAATTTCATTAATTAAGTATAATCATGGTTACCTACCATCTCACGAATCAAAAGCTAAAACGACAGGGAATTTGAAAAGTTCTACAAAAGCCTATACAAAATATAACCGGGTAAATGGAAAAAGTAATTTTCATAAACAAGTAAAATTAGGTAATGTTTTAAATGAACGCCACATTCTTGGTGATAATGATGAACAGAAAAAACAGAGCTTTATAGGTGGCAATGAAAAAGTCCCTGATATACACCGCTATAGGTCTGATATTGATAATGAAAATACAAATGTGCCATCTTCATTAAAGCCGAAAGCTTGCAGAGTCAAAAATTTAGATAGGCGTCCATTATACATACAACAAGATGAAAGTATTATTGTGTCACACATTGAATCACCACTTAGAAAAAAAAATATCGCTATAGAATTTATACAGCTAAATTATAATCAATGCTCTTTGGAGGGATCGAGTTTCGAAAAGAGTCATTTGCTATTCATCGATTGGAGAAAAACACCAGTTAGACTGTTTGGCGGCGCTCAACATAAGAAAACAACAGATCTGTGTGGTTTCTTTTAATATTTAAATAAAATATGATGTTCTACAATTCTAAATTATATAAATTATACACATGTTTTTTTATTAATTATAGCGTATTGTATTATAATTAATAATTCATTTCTGATACTTCCTTACACAATTTATCCACAGAAAATTTGATTATTGATAGCAGCAGTGCAGCCTACTTTCCTGCATTTTGTGGAGCAGCATGATAACTGTTGAGGCAATACCTTTTCACCATAATTATATTCAGTGAAAATGGAAGTACTTCCACCGAGCTAGGATATATAGGATAGCTAGGTGTCTGTGCTCGGGGACCGCGTCCAACTGATTGATTTATGCGAAGTGCTTATAAAACGTCTCCATACATTTTGTTTCGATATTAGGTAGCTTAAAGAAGTGCGACGTCAGGTCTGCACAATGTTTGCATATTGTACTTTTCGCCGATCCTGCATTTCTTCGTCATTCGTCGATTGCTTAGCGGTATGATTGCGCCGCTACAATGACGTTTCTAAAAGTTTGGAGCATAAAATGAGCATGAGAATTAAACATCGCGAGCACAAATCAGTTGGCTAAGGTTATGTTGTTGTTTTTTTTAAGTTTGCGATCGAACTACCGTGTACCCTATATTGGATCTCTTCGAAGTTACAAATAAAAATTATGATTAATAATTTCGTTTTATTTCAGATTGCTATCTAAATTTTATACAATGGGTTTTCTCCGTTACAATTTAAGCATCCCGTGGTACAATTTAGGATAATAGTTCCGTAAATTGGACCGAAGGACAACTATGGGTAGATAAATATTTTTAATTAGTTTTTACTTGATGAGAATCTTAAGTGCATAATATGATGTAACAGGAATACCAAGGTATCACCTAAGTCAGATTGGGTTTCTCTAACTTACAAGGTTTAGGTATTTTTTAGTCATATGTAAAAAGTGGTCCAATATAGGTTACTCTCCACTACCTAGTTTATTTTATTCTATGTTAGTTACCTACTCACGTTTAAACGGCTGGACGCTGGACGGTATTGGATAAAATTTGGTTTGTAGATAACTTTTAATACTGGTCGGGCACCCTGGACCGGAATTAAACGACGACCTCCTTGGTCGAGTGGTTTGCACGCCGGTTTTCAAGGCGTCACCATCTCTTGAGGTCCCGGGTTCGATCCCCGGTGGGGTCAATGTAGGAAATGAACTTTTCTATATTGTCTCAGGTCTGGGTGTTTGTGATACCACCGTTGTCTCTGATTTTCATAACACAAGTGCTTATTAGCTACTTACTTCGGAATCGGAGCAATGTATGTGATGTTGTCAAATATTTATTTATTTAATTAAAAGTAAAAGTTAGGGTATGTACCTAACAATTGCAATCGAAACTATATTGTTTTTTTCAGATTAAGTTGTTTTTATTTTGAAGCACTTTCTAAAATGTTGTTATTTTGATAAGGCGAATTAAATCGTAACGGGATATTTTTAATTTGGGTGACTGGAAATAATAACAGCGACTGTTAATGGGATACTTAAAAACTAAACCCGGCAGCGGGTGGATAACAAAAATTCGTGAAACGAGTATATTACAAGTGGGAGACAAATAATGTTCGTTACCTAACAGTGAAAATTCCAAATGAGTTACAAAAATACTGAGTGGGCAACTATTATACCAAGTAGGTAACTATATTGGTATAACTGATTTAAAGCGCTTATTACACCATCCTGAATGTCGGATCCGGAATTCAGTGTCCGATTTAGGACGAGAAATTCAGTCGCCAATTAGACCGTCCTAAATGTCGGATCCGATATCACAGCTTTACGATCATACAGTTGTTAAACGAATGTTCTTGTAGCCGTAAAAATACATAGCTAGGTCAATAGGAGGTATATGTAGGTAGCTAGGTAGGTAGTAGGTACGTGTCATTTTCAACGCTAATCTGAACTAGTTTTTAACCGACTTCATCAAAAGGAGGAGGTTCTCAATTCGATTGTATACTTTTTTTTATCGTTATTCGCGCGTATCTTCGACATTTATGGACTGATTTTGATGATTCTTTTTTTGTTCGATTGAGTTTTCTTGCGAGATGGTCCCATTTATTTATTTTTCAAATCGGTTCAGTAGTTTTCAAGTAATCCCAAAAATACTATGACTTTACATCAACTACCTTGACGACTTTGTTATTTATGAACCGAATTAGATGATTGTTTTTGTTGGGAAAGGGATACCTTGGTGTAGTAGTTTTAACAGACTTTAAAAAAAGGAGGTACCTATTCAGTTTGTATATGTATGTATGTTTCTCCGCGATTATCTCACGTTTGGCTGAGCCGATTTTACTACCTAAATAATATACCTACACTACCTAATACTTACACTAAAAATAAAAAAAATAAAAAATTGTTTAAAAAACAAAAAAACCGACTTCAAAAAACCTGCCTCTAAATAGCAAGAAATTATATATAAATCATTAGATACGCATTATCATATCATTGTTATAATAAAACACGTCTATTGAAGTCGGGTGGGGCTTTTAGAATAAAAAAAAGGAAGTTGTAGGTACTCCAGCCCCACCCGACGTGTTTTATTATAACAATGATAATGCGTAGCTAATGATTTATATATTATTTCTTGCTTTTTAGAGGCAGGTTTTTTGAAGTCGGTTTTTTGTTTTTTTATATTGATGTAGGTCAAAAAAAAAGCAAATCACAGAGTGACAACCCTTATATACTTTTAGTCGTTGCGCCAACTGTCTATCTAGACGAACGGCGCGGCGGATTTTTTTTCGCCAACATAAAAGGCGTTGACTGACTGTACTCTTTATGCTGTGGTACTACTGTGTCGGAGCCGAGCGTCCTGAATGCGATTACACTGTCCTAAGTGCTTCCGATTTAGCATCCGTCATGTCGGAGACAATTTCTATCCTAATAAGGATCCTAAATCGGATCCTAGCTTCCTGAATGCAATTACACTGCTCTGAATTTAGGAGCGACTTCATATCGGGTCCGATATTTAGGATGATCTAATTAGCTCTTAAGCCTCAACATGGTATTTTTGTCGTCTCGATTAGGTTAATAGTCGCCTTTTTAAAATAAAATATACTTATGCCTAAATGTTTTGTGTGCCCTAAGGTTGTCGCCCAAATAGAAATTTGGTCGCCCGTTCTGAACAACTAACTATTCGATTTGTATTTTAAGGACACCCATTATGTATCAATATTTAGTAGTCGCCCTCAGTCCGTCACCCACTTAGTATTGCAGTACGCTATATTTGCATTTTTGATGGGAATTTATAGTTACCCTATTAAATACTACCCATTCATAACGTTCGTTACCACTGAATAGATAATAGTACCTACTTGACTTAAGGTGGTACCCTGAGCGTAAGTGGCGCCGCGGTGAATTATATTTAATATTATAATTCTAATAGACAGTTTTAAAAATGTTTATAGTGGAGATTTTAGGGCCCATAGTCTAGTATTTTTAGACGGTATCATTACATTCCCTCGTAGTCACTGCTAGAAGTAGATAGCAAAACTGCTAAAAGTGGCCGTTTTGACACATTTGCTATCTACTTCTACGAATTACTACGAGGGCATGTAGTGGTACCTTCTAAAAATACTAGACTATGGGCCCTAAAATCTCCACGATGAACATTATTAAAATCTTTTTCTATTAATAACTTATTAAATAAAAACCTCTGAGGGCGCCACTTTCGGTCATACAACCGCCTTAAAGCAACGCGGCTTCCTTGACGTTACGAAATTTTTATTCTACGATTGGGACATACCTACTTGTAACAAGATTTTGAAAATTATGAACTAAGTTGAGAGATAATTTAATACAGTATAAAATCAGTTACCTACTATAGATAATTTGCAAGAAATAAGCGCATAATTAGCGTCGTAACTTTTCATAACCATTTATAAAATTTGGATAATTTGCAATACGATTCGCTCACAATTGCGAATGTTTATGTAAGTAATTATTAGTATGAGAGTTTTATGTAACAATGAGTCTTTGCTCTACGTACTGGTTTTAGCTTCAAATTGAACTGTAAAAGATTATGAAACAGCAAGGCTTTTTTACAAAATATAAAGTGTATGTGGCGACAAGGTGTATACAACAAGTATTATTGTACTGATTAAAAGTTTTTTTTCAATTGGTACACAAAACTGGTAAAAAAGTTTTTATCACTTTTTTTAACCTAAAAATCAAAATGTGAACTTGTTTTTAGGTGTAAAATAGGTAATTATAAGTAGTAAAAGTTTTGCAATATCATGGCAGAAGCTCTGTGTAGCACTAGCATTATGGGACTTAAGACACCGTCACGGAATCGAGATCTAGACCATCTTGTGCAAGGCTTGCGTAGCTCGATGGTGTCTTTGTTGGAAGAAGTCAAATGCCTGGCAAATTGTTCCTTCGCCCATCATGATATAAATTAATTCGAGGTTATGACATTTTACAATTAAACTCCTTTCGAAATTCGACTTCGCGTATGCATCTACATCTACAGTGACCAAACGATTAAAATAACTGGGTGATAACATGTTTAATTTTTTAATATTATTATTTCTACATTTTTGTGAAATGTAAAAATAATAATATCCACTGCAGTTTTCTTGATGTTTGCATCAAGAAAACTGCAGCAAAGTCGGCTGATAGCAAAGTCCAAGTGAGTGAAGTAAAATTTAAAAAAATGCGTCCTCCTTGGGAAAACACAAAAATATATTCAGACTCGATCAAAGAAGTACCACTTCAATAGTAGTTTATGATACTGCCACATAATACCTAGTTATGTGCAGTTTCATACACTACTTTATCTACACTCATACATTTAGGATTGAACCTACTAAATAAAAGATCAACTTTAGAAAAGAGAGTGAGACATTGTTTGTATTAGCTAGGTATTACCTTGTAATAAGTCATTTCCTTAGCTGCGTCTAAAATATCGAGCAGAGTCAAATTTTCTTCACATTTTAAATCAAGAATTAAAAAAACCTACGAAATTCATTACAACAAAATGTTAAAATTGAAATCAAAACATTTTTGTAAAGCTCTAAAAATGGCGCGCATTCCATTAGAAATAATAATGAGATGAGTGCCACTGGGTTGCGTTCAGAACATACGCTCCGAGTGCAACCGACGCTGTAACGGCGTTCCAAACATTAGAGCGTGACTTCCGGTTGTAACAGCTTTCCCGTTTCAAACGTCAGAGCGTTGCAACTTTTTAACCATCAAAATCGGTCGTTGAAAAACGCTGACGTTTGTCTATAGTAAAAATGTCAATGCCATTTGACAGTATTTTGTATTTTGATGTTTTTGTGTCTAATTTTTTTAAATATTCATGGTAGCTCCTCAGAAACAGACTTTATTTCATTTAGAATAAAGGAAAGTTTAAATTATTCGCATTCCAAATGGAAAACGAAGAATTTGTACTATTAATGTCATTTAAAGTTCTTGGTCGTTCCGAACCTTAAAGCCAAAACCAAACAACCGCACTCTAAGCCTCTAAACGCAACCCTGCAAACTAATCGCACTAATGTCATCGATCACCATAGAGTGCATTTTATATACTATATCTATGATTTTAATCATGGAAAATGTATGGGAAAATATCGTTGTTTTTTTTTAAATATCAAGGCACTGCACTAATGTCATCGATCACCATAGAGTGCATTTTAATCATGGAAAATGTATGGGAAAATATCGTTGTTTTTTTTAAATATCAAGGCACTGCCTACTTCTTGGATTTGCCCTGTATCGTAATGAGAAAAAAAGTTATTTTTTTATTTTATGATTCAGTTGACTGCATCGTAATGAGTTTTTTTTTTAATTTTTCGTGTCCACGAAAATCCCCTTTTAATATACTATATCTATGACGAAAATAAAGTACGTATTTATATTACCTTTTTTGAATTCATATTAGGAACATTACGATGTGAGTGTAGATAAAAATATTTTCAAAACATCGAATATATAAACATTTACGATAATTTGATATTCACTAGCAAGTTTGTATTCCTGCTACCGCAAACAAATCCGGCCTTTGCTCATTAGTAATATAATAAGTCTATGCGGTGAGTAATGAAAATCACGCATCCACTGCATAATAACTGTATTTCAAAAATAAAGAACCATGTAATTCCAACAAGGGATTTCAAACAAAGGGTTCGAGGAATTCGGTCGAACGGCACGGAAAGGAGGCTTCTTATTTACCGCAATCAAATTGTGCTAAATTAGATTTTAGATATCATACCTATTCGATTTTACATTCATACAGAAAAGTCAAGTCTGAAGACAGCGAACAGTCAATCTAAAAGTATGTCTTTCGGAACAAAAATAAAAAAAATACATAATTTGAAATTGCAAATAATAAGTTTTTTCTCTGGAGAAAGAGGACGTACGGCAACGTTACACAGTTAAACTGCGAAAACAGCTTTTATTTCGTAGGTAGGAGCCTTAATTTTGATAGATCGTAACGACCGATAACGCACCGCATGTGGAGCGGCATTTTGATGGAATCGATCGTCACGATATCCTTCAGACGGATCGTAACAACCTATCGCACCTCGTACGGACCCCTAAGAGGCAAACCCTTAAAAATAACTTAAAAATAAACAATAAAAGATCACATGCCACAAGCTTATGATCGTTCGATCGTAATAACAGAGAGTATTATATGGAATCGATAGGCTTTAGGAGGCTTTACGGCCTGTAATTACAAAATTACGTGTTCTAAGCCTTAATAAACTGTAAGAGTAAATAACAGCCGAGAACGGGAAGTAAGTAAGCTTCTAGTCAAGCCACAAGGCTTGTATAGTGCTGTTCTCAAGATTTTTTATTTTATTTTATTTTAAAATTGGTTCGTGTGACACACTTACCTACTTAGTCATGCAGCCATAGTTTCATGTCATACTTTCAGTGATGGGATGGGTGACCAAAAATTTATTATCTCGAGCTCCTCCGTGCTTCGGAAGGCATGTTAAGTCGTTGGTACCGGCTGCATTTGCAATCGTTGACACCCACCAATCCGCATTGGGCCCGCGTGGTGGGTTATGTTATGGCCCATCGTCCTTACACCCATAAGAAAGGCCTGTGCCCCAGCAGTGGGGACATTAAAAATGGCTGATGGTCAACGCTAGCTGATGAGTTCTACCGTTTTGAATTTGGAATAGGTAAGTTCATACTTGATCGAAAAGAAATTGAAATTCATTCCCCGCACTGAATTTGAAATTAGAACGTAATGATTAAATAAGTTTATTTTAAAGTCTTAACTTAGCGTTAAATCGCCAGTTAACTTCAAAAAGAAGTCATTTGAATCGGTTCGGTAGAAAAGGTCGTTCATAAACTTCAATAATAACAAAAAGTAAATGATCGCATTTGTGTATTTTAATTGTTATGAATTACCTACATATAAGTACCATGCCCACGTTTTGTATTGGAGGGAATTTAACGAGTTCTGCCCACTTGTTGTCATTGAAATAACTTGAAATACCATTAAACATAATTATTATAAACCGATTAAATGCAAACAAACAATTGTGTGTTACATATTATAATAAAATTAATTAAATTCTAACAACGAAGTAGGTATTGTATGTACTACCTACTGTGTGTAACAGTTCAAAACTGAACATGTTATTTTTTTATCTCAAATATTACTTAAATTGTAAAGAAAAGAAATATATTAAAGGAAGGTTGTCACTGACCTTGTTCTCAGGAACTTATCGGCATTTGATTATGCAGTTATTCACAAAAAACACAGGTTTTGTAGTAAATCATAAGCACTTCAGATGTCAATCAACAATTAATAAAATGTTCATTATTTTTCAAAGGAGCTTGTGTTAAACATTACTTGGACTCATAAATTGTTGTACTTCACAATTTGTTTGTCATAATTTGATGATGAGAAAGAATAACATAATATTAGCTTAGAAGGTTATAAATTAATAACAGATAATTACAGAAGATTATGACAGATAGGATGACGTAAATCTGACAGCTAGTGATAAAAATCGGAACTATTTAGCAATTGTGAATTTTCTGTAAGAAAGGCAAAGGGTTTTAACCTTACTGCCAATTTTGGAAAACAAAACGAATTAATTTCATTTCCACAGATAAGTTCATGTGATAAATTAATAATGTTTAAAAGCATAAATTGTTGGGAAAAACTTAAATAAACATATTGGTTTGCATAAATGCGAAACTATTTTATTCTCGTTCAAGTTTGTTTACCAAGAGATAAATGTGACTAAATAATGCTGAATTGTGTTTGTTTATTTTACTGAATAATAATTAGTAAAATAGAACATGATTAAGTAATTAATTGTTATAATAATCTGTCTAAAGAGTAATTTAAGGTCATAAAAATAGGCGGAAGGTTCTTAATTCTTTCTTGGCGCCAAGGTTTAAATATTAATCCTCGTGACGTTCAAAACATGGATTAAGTTATAATTCATTCATAATTATTATTGATAATATTATTAATTTTATTAGCACTCATCAGTTATCGTCATAATTGTTTATTTCTAAAAAATACTTTAAAGAGGAATGAAAATTTGGCGATTAATTAGGTTCAGTAAGTTGGCAGCTATGGTACAGATTGCACGATTGCACAATCACCATTAGGCGGTCTGCACAATTTATATTTTCAATATGGCAGAACTGGCGCGTTGGATTGATGGCGACGGAATGTCGCGGGGGTAAAATAATAAAGAATGTTGCTAACTAAAATTGCAAAGTACCCATTTTTGTATGTGTGTTTAGTTAGAGATAATGAGTTTACTGTATTTTAAGCAGGTGGAAAAGCGGAATATTTGCATTAATTAGTACTCAGCAATAGGTATTTTGGCAATTTAAATTATACGGGATTAGGTAAAGCAAAGTGAAACGATTAATTAGTTAAAATCTAAATGAAGTTGGTTTAAGGGTATTAGTTTATGTAAGGAAATTATATTAATCGTATTATTAAAGATTGACAAGACAAAACTGATTACGTAACTTTTAGTAATATTATTGTGAAATTTTATTATTCAAAAATGATTTTCTCAAAGTGTTGCGTTTCGAGGTTATGACGAATTATTGAAACTGTTAACGACTTCACATAAAATGAAACTTATAGTTTTGTTGATTTAAATAAGATAATTATCAAAATGTAATGTAAGTAATTTTTAATATCTCCATTAATAGGGTTAGTGAAATATTTTCATAAGCTGGGAACACTGAACTAGGGGAGGAGTTAGGAACAGGGCACCAATAGGAGTCGGCTAAAGTGCACAATGTAAATTTAGCGCGGGAAATTTTAGCTATTTTGATGAAAAAGGCGCAAATTACTTGGCGCCGTTTTGGGTCGCGTCATGACGCTAATTTAGTCTTTATAAGGGGAAGGATCAGAGAAGCGGGGATTCGTTTCTCCGGTGTCGGGCGAAGCGTCAAGACGTAATTTTTGAAGAAACTCCACATCCCTCTGTAAGATCGCGTTACTGAAAAAGTTTATTTTTAAATCAAGCAAATTTCAAGAAGTCAGCAAGAAAGTGGTCGAGGTTTTCTGACGAATAGGGCCGCATTTGTCCCGCGAATCTTTTGCATAAATGCTTTAATTTGAGCTTATCTGGTATAATTAAGTTCATAATTAAAGTATGTAGATTTTGTTTGCGATAATCATAAAGTAACGTAGCTTTCCCTGTAAATTCTTGAATTAGTATAGTAGGACTACTAAGAATTGAAGTTCATAATTAAAATATGCAGATTTGTTAGTGAAATCCTATAGAGTCATGTAGTTCTCTCGGTGGGGTCATGAGGTAATACAATTGTATTGGTTCTTGAGTCTGTTGAGGTCAGGGCTGCATTATTTTGTGGGATGAAAGCTAACTAGATTTGCTAGTATTATTATACAATGTTGATTTTAGATGAGTATTCATTTAGTTTTGTGTCTTTTTGGGGCGATTTGTCAGATCCTCGCGGGGGGTTTAGGTAGAAAAGTCTAACCATGTGGCTGGTTAGATGGGTTTCTGTTTTTAAGATACCTAGATAGTCACATAAATGTAGCAAACGTGGTATAGTTGGCCAGATTCCCGCTCCAAGAAGGAAGTTGTAAATCTGATTTCGCTGGCACGCTCATATCCTTAGTGTTTGTTATATTTATACCTCTGTAGGGGCCAATTTGTTCCTTCCCAATCAAATTTGGCATTCGTCAAAGGTTGCTAGAAAATTAGGGAGTGCCACTCAAACTGTACAGAATTGGGCGACAGGGTTGAGGGTAAGCAATCCAAGAATTGCATAGGAAATTCTAAATTTAGACGCAAATAGGCAGGTAAATTCATTAATAAGGTAGGAATATTATTATTAGGTGAATTGAGCAAAAGTAAAAGGTAGCATTTCAAGAAGGTGGGGTATTCTTTGAAGTGAGATCTGTGTGGGCGTCAAAGATGTCGGGAAACATCATGGGAGTCGCATAGGAATTCAAAAATTTAGTAGTTGTTAGGCAGGTAAATTCACTAGGTAAGATTCCATGTCTTAAAGTAGGCGCCTTAACAGGAATCCATAGGTAGATGCCTTAACAAGTATTCGTAGGTAGGTGCCTTAACAAAAATCCATTTAAACTATAGCTCGGTGTAGTGAATATTCACAATGTAGCATTAATTGTGTTGGTTTTACCAGTTTCGGTGAGTACATATTAATTAAATACTTCAGTGAGTGGATAGTGAAAGTTAATTTATTACTACTTATAAAAGAAAGTTCCTTTATCTTTGAATTGGATTGGATTTATGATGATTTTGTGTGTAGACTACTGATTTTAAAAGAAATATTCTATTCTAGTAATCTAGAAAGTGTACTGAAAACTAGATCTGGGTGTATGAAATAAGCCTGCGTTTCTATATATGCTAAGGTTGATTCACGGCTATTAGAAAGTTTGAGTGGACTTTTTCTATTAATAGAATAGTTTTGTATAATATAGAAACAATACTTCAATTATGTACTATAAAAGTATCAAACTGTTTAGTGAATATATCCAAATTCTCAAATGGTTAAACTAAAGTACTTTCTCATCAATATTTCAGCTAAGTTTCATTTACCAATTCAATTGGAAGTTGTTTCAATAGAATTATATTCCACAATTGAATTTAAGTACTTATTGACAAACACAATTAATGTACAGGTTAGATATCATTAGAAGACTAAACTGAAATTACCATAGTTCATAGAAGCTATAATAGTTTCCGTTGTTGAGATGCGGAAAGACTGCGACCAAATAATACATTCCCTTTGAATTAAATTGTCTTTCCTTCAGAAATTGGATCTATCAGACCCTTTTGAATGGATAGTAATGTTGTGTCCATAATTATGTTATAATGTTAAACAGTTTCGCTAACAATAAATATATTTTTAAATTAAATTAAAGTTGTGCAATTCCACCATCACAATAGAAAGATAATTCTTCATTGTGATAAGCTGATAGATCGCTTGAAGCACTTTGCTTGTCCTCTTTTATTAAGACAGACATACTAAGACT
This sequence comes from Agriphila straminella, assembly GCA_950108535.1. Lineage (NCBI taxonomy): Eukaryota > Metazoa > Arthropoda > Insecta > Lepidoptera > Crambidae > Agriphila > Agriphila straminella. The sequence goes on along the minus strand of OX467303.1, from coordinate 20,500,732 downwards.
AAATAATTCAACTAATTTATTAATTAAAGTTGTCATGAAAGATTATGGTGGTAGCCAGGGGAGAAATGCCCACGTCTGGATGTCGAGTTTCACCACAGAGTGCGGGGATGGTGCACTCCGTCTAGCTGGCAAAGAAACCATTGTTTACTTAGTACTTGACTATAGCACAATAGTATATTTTATATTTGACAAAAAACACTAGAACAATTATTAAGTAGCGATGATAAATTTTCTATATTCTGAATTAATACAACGTTAACTTCTATATTTATTACCATTTTACCTTCTTTTACTCTATTCCTAAGCCACTAACCACATAGGATAACCTAAATTAAATAAAATAAGAAAGTAAGAAAATAAAATCATAATTAGTAGCGGTGAACAATTTTCTATATCTGACTTTTGGGTGATCATAACTTTTGGTTATTTCATTCATTTCTTATTACTGTAATATCTATTAGCATTCCATCATACTAGACTTTTATAAACATACTGAGCAAATTATCCTAAAAAAATAGGTACCATATTGAATTTCATATAAGTACAGCGGGTAGACATAAGAGTAATTTCTATACCATTTAAAAGTATGCAGTAAACTAAGTCAGTTATTAGAATAAGAAGCACCATAAAGCAATATCAACATTCTAATATAGGTAAAAATTAGGTAGTTTCACTTTAAAGAAATACTTAGGTTGGCTGAAAGAGATTTCTTTAGAGATAACTCTTCATTACTCACAGGTCTTGTTATAAATTAGGTAATAATAATTATAAGTGCAATAAAGATTATATCTATGTAAAATTTAATATCAAATTCTATTAACAATTTATTAGGGTAACGGCTAATTTGTGATATTATCATTTAGTAACAGTCATAGTAACAGAATTAGTTAGGAATGAATAAGGAAAGAATGATAGCGTTATAGTCGGGAGACAAAACAATGATTGCACTTCTGAAAAGAATCTAGGTTACTATTATTCACAATCAGGGACCGCCCTAGAAATCACGAGCCCTTTCAGACCACATAAAAGCACGTCAGTAATGTAGGTTATATCTATAGGTAGGAAAGGTTAACAAGGAATAACTAAGTAGACGATAGGTTTGAATATTTAATCGGAGCAAAGGATAAGATTTGATACATAAAAAACATTGGGTAGGTAACTTACATAATATAAAGAAATAGGTAGTTAATTGACATACATCGTTCAGCATTTTAGTATGGTAGAAGTAGGGGTTGGTAAGGAGGGGTTACATTTTGGGGGTGCCTTGACCAGAATTTTGTATAAAACAAGTATCAAGTCTTCATAGTGGTAACTTACAGACTTTTTGGTAGGTATAGTTCAAGTTTTTGTGTAGTCCTGAAAGAAAGTGGCTGTTTTCATTTAATTATGTTCCAGTCACATGTGTAACGTACAGTACCACTGTATGTACTACCTACTGTGTAACGTACAGTACCACTGTATGTACTACCTACTGTGTAACGTACAGTACCACTTCGATCGACGAACTGTGGTAGCATCTTAATATTTGTTTCATCACAAATCGTCACAATCTCATAAAAATTTACTTCTTTTAATAATGTTGTGTTTCAACCGACATCTAACCGGTAGTATAATATGACGTTAATATTACCACATTCAGTTACATAAAAAGAATTTCACAGTTTCCTAAATATAGGGAATTAACTCGATTTCATTCCAATTGCCTAAACCTAATGAGCAATAACTGGTAGAAATTAATTGGTTGTTTTTATAAGAAAATAAACCTGTTCAGATTAAGTTATTAGAAACGAAAATATTATTAACATTATAATATTGCTTGCTTACATACTATACATACCTATTTAGGATACATTATTTTAGCACAGTATCTATTTTAAAGTATTATGTGACAGCAAAATTTCTACTACTTTACTTACATAACATGAATAATTCGCCGAGTATAACGCATGATATTTTAATTAACATTCTAGTGTTGCCTAACTAAAATAAAAGGAATCTATAAGTTGGTTGAACAAGTGAATATTGTTATGAACCGGTAATCCGGATACGAGCAGTAAAAATAAATAGATTTGATAAGTTTTTTCATTGTTATACCTAAATGCAGTCACGAGCAATGAAATGTAATGTCACATGTGGTCTGGTCCCAATATGCGATAGATTGAAAATGAGCCTCTTGGCCTGCGGTCTATGAAGATTCTAAACCATAAGCCTATGTATCGTACAACTTCATGTCTCTTACTTTGAAAATGACGGACTTCCACACAAACTCTCAACCCCTTACTTCGATAAACGATATTTTAAAAACGGTTAAAACCTTTAATTTTGAATGTACATTGTCTACATTACGTAGACGTGCAATAAAATTCAGCCAGTTTCTTCAGTCCATAACAAAGATATTATAAAGAGCTCGAAAATTAGTTGAGTTGCTTTGAGAAAAGGAAGGGAGAAGGCCACTGCCGTTTCCCCTGATTACAATTTATTCGAGTAAAATTTTCCGAGAAATTGTAATATAACGAGATACGAGTACTTGATTAAATAATAATTTAACAGTTCTTAAAATTTTCCGGTGACAACTTTGCACAAAGAACTATGTCACATCACTTTATTGAATAACTTCTTTGGAATATTTGACGACCTCCGTGGTCAAATGGTTTGCACACCGGTTTTCATGGTGTCGCTATCTTTGAGGTCCCGAGTTCGATCCCTCGATTTAGAAAAATGACTTGTCAGACAGAGAGCGGTCAGGCAAGTCATTTGCGAGTAGGGTTACCAGATCTAATAATGAGATTGCCTGACTAGTTTCCATAACTTTTCAGTAAACCTGACATTTTGTAGACCTACATCTACATTCTTCATTTATTTGAGATTTGGTATTTTTTCTCACTAAAATGATTAACTAATTAATCTACAAGTTAAGTACCTACTTACCTATTTGTGATTCCAAAAATCCCTGACAGCTACAGTTTTTCCATGTTTTCCTGACGAATGCCTAAATTCCTGTCATCTGGTGACCCTATTATGAAGTTTAAATAACTGAGGCTATGTGCGGCAAATTAAACATATTAAGTATACGTTCGCCCAGCAAAAAGAAAAAAGAAAGACAATATAAGCCGCCTAATTGTTCCCAACTACTGGCCGAAGAGAAAGTGCTGTGGACTTGTTTCGAATACTTGAATTGAAAAATAAAACTTTTATTAATTCCGTTTGACTATTATACAACGGCATTAGGTCAAAATTGTATAGCGGCACATGGAACATTGTCGTGATAAGGTGACATAATTTGCTTAATAGCAGTCTGGCCATGCGAAGGGGAAACTGGCGATGCGACGCGCGATTTTTTTTCTTCTTTATGGCCGTCGGCGTCGCCAGCGCCGCGCGAAACGCCAGCCGGGGCGGGCGGGTGATGCACATTCACAATACATACTTAGCGTGTGATCACAAAATAGATGTGATGTCAAACAACTGAGCGGTACAAGCTTCGGCACGGATCTTGAGCGAGCCATTTATGGGTCTATTGGTAAGGGACATGATGCGGGGCGACTGCAAACATGCGCAGTAGTCCCCTTTTGTTTCTCACGGGTCGAGCCGGGCGGCGCGGCGCGGCACCTATATTGATTTTATTTTATTTTACACTGTGGTATATCAAGTCGTCGAGTCCATTTCCACGCAGACGAAGTCGCGTAACTATTTGGTATAATATCACTGTAGTTTTGAAAGAATAATAATAATTGTTTGTCATGTTCAGTTTCGTCCACGCGGACGAAGTCGCGGGCATCAGCTAGCATCGCTGGTCGCCCGTTCGCGAGGCCGGCCGTAGGCGAGCGGTTGCACAACAGCTCATAGCCGTTTCTCACGCAAAAAAGATTTGAACTTCATTATCCGGATCCATTAATGCTTTGGGTTTAGCATGTTTAAGAAACATTAGGGAAATCTATAAATAATTTAGAAATGTCGACGGGACCAGAACTTATTATAATAACAAAAAATCTCGTCAAAACTATACGTAGACAAATTGTTACAAATTACAGAAATTCTCACGGGAAGTGGTGCGGATGAAGTCGCATGCGAAAGCTAAGTACAGAAGTCATACTACGTATTCCGAGGTTTTTTCTCGTTCACAATACGTAACTAAAGTTATTAAACCAACAAGGATAAATGCACAAAGGTTAAATAAAAGCTTAGAAATAAAATTTTCATGCCTGGTTCTTCTTCCATAGCTGAGAACTTTAAATGCTTCAAACGCTCTAACAAGGTAAAAGTTTTCGATTGTCATCAACTTTTCCAGCTTCATAAAGGGTAAAACCGGGATAGATGCCCTACTTTTTGAAATGGCCTTCTAATTTAAAAAATATTAATTAATATGAATAATTTCTATGAATGTAGGATGTTGAATCATAATTATTTATTTTTGACATATCAATTATAGATTTTGCAGAATTTAGCTTTTTGTAGAACCCTTTTTTGAGGATAGATGCTTAGGTACCCCACCATAAAAAATACTAAGACGGCCAATACTGACATTTAAAACTTTGACGGTTTTTTGAAGTTCGTCGCGGATTTGGTGGCACTTACGAGCGAAACGCGTCCACGCCGTACAACAGCCCTTGGACAATTAGGTGCGGGATGACTGCGGCTCCTAATTATACTATTCGTTCGTAGTTGTGAGTTTGGGAAGGTAGGTTTTTGAAAATGAGGCACCTATTCCACTGCGGCAACTATCCCGGTTTTACCCTACCTTTCGGTACGTCATGCGAGCCTGTAAAACTAGTTTAATTTCTAACTTTATCCGTGATATACATATGTGAGGTATACTCGTATCACAGATAAAATGTGAAAGTCATGAAAAGAGTCTTTTGACTGCGACATCGCTCTCTTTTTTACTGTAAATATCATAATGCAGTGTTGATGGATGTTTCGAATAAGCTGATTTTTACAACCGCTCTATGAATAACTTACTGTTTGTTTACAAAAACGGTCAACGTCAAATATTCGAAAATAGATATTATTTTATTTATTTTTATATATACATAATAATTATATAAGCCCTTATTAATTATATAGGTGCCTACGTAGTTAAAAACATCTAAAGTTATCAAAATATGACAAAAGGTATTTTTGGATGTTTCCAAATATAATTTGTAATAAAGACAATGACTGCCTCTTAGTTACTATATGACGCTGACTGTACAAATAAGTATAAGTAAGTGGGTTCAGTGTAATGTAAGCAGCTGTTACTCTTGTTCGTACAGAATCTACAATAAGTAGCTCAAGCTGGTTAGGATTTTAGAAATTCATTTCAATCCGTATTCATTTCGTGTAAGTATTGATTGGAGCACTAACTTCGTTGTATAACGTTTACAAGATAGTTAATAGACTCTTATTGCCGGATCAAGGCATAAAATAATAATCAATAGATAGATAATTTAATTTGGAAAATACATTTTCTAGGGGCCTTTAGTTGCGCCATAATTTAAGGATGTTCAGCTAAAGGTTATCTTTTTGTTGTTAATGTGAAGCACATTATGTCAATATTCCAGAGATTTGAATACTCAAATTAAACATGAAAAATATTCTACGTTTATTTTCTTTTTCGACATTATCCTGTAGCTGTTGCGAGTAAAATAGTAGATTATACAATAAGTGAAAAATGAGAGAATTTAGTTAGAGGGACTAAGTTGGATCCCGAGAGCGAAGCGAGGGATACAAAGGACCGAGATGATTTTTTTTTTCACGAGTCGTGTGCTCTACTTTTTAAAATTGACTGCGAGAAAACAAATAGCAGTAGGTACTTTAACTATACGTATTTATAGTTATCACATTTTTATTATTTAGGTTATCAGTAATATTTAAACATTAGAAAATAGTGAAACTAGATGTTTTCCAATAAGATAAAACAACCACTCTAACTATAAGTGGGAAACTACATGATCAGTCTGGCATCAGTCCATTTCATCAGTTTGTAGACTTTGAATTTTTATAGACTGAAGATCGTACCTACCAGACTGATGGAATGTACTGATGCAAGACTGAACATCTAAGCTCCCTCTAATATATAAAAAAGAACCCAAACATAAGACACTAAAAAGAACCTAATTAATTTGGCGGGATATTTTTTAGAAAATAACCCAAAGATAAGACACTAAAAAGAACCTAAATAAAATTGGCGGGTTTTTTTGTCATTTAATTGTAGAACTATATTTTTATCTATGGAATAGCTCCATACTTTCAGCACGTTTTATTTTTTTTTCTACATAATTCATACGATGCGCGCTTGTTCCAAATTCAAAATATTTTTATTCACTCCGTGAATAAAAACAGCGTTTATTAAACGCACTTTTTCGAGTGGCGATGGTAAAAACGTATTATTCTCCTGTTGCTAACATTGCGTTATTGACACCATCGAATTATCATAGTGTAATTTTAGGTGTGCTATGCACGCCTTGCTGAAGTTCCACGCGTGGACGAATGTCTACAGATTCTACATCACAAAGGCGTTTGTGAAGTTTCTTATCGTGAGCCATTTTAGACCTGAAACATAGATCATTTACGACAAATGACTGATGGTATCGACGAGACAAAGTCACGATCTTTCGTTACACCAATTTGTAATAGCCAATCAATCCGTCACAATTTATGTTATGCATGAAGAGACGTGCGTGTTACGTCGCGTTCATGCAATTTACTACTTTATACACACTGATAAGCTTTTATGTCAAATCAATTCGGTTCATTGTGAACAAGTTGTGAACCCTAGGCTTCGCAAGCGCGTACAGACTACGCAAGCTAACCAATAACAAGCTTCGCAAATATTAAATTATTTAACACATTTCAATTTCAAGTACGCGATCAATCAATTTCATTGTTTTGTTTAGGATAACACTTTATTAAATAATTCGTAATAATAGAAAAAAATATTGCTTCTATTTAAACTAGCCAAGCGAGTACTATCAAGTTAGCCTATTATTATTAGTTAACTGCCGTACAAATAAACCAATAATAAGTATATACTTAGAAAAACCAAAAAGTTTATTCAAAAATATATTGCTTTGAGACGTTAGAAGTAAGAAGTAACATTGATAAGCAATATTTTTGGTTAAAATAGGTATAAACTTATTATCGTTTATTTGTACGGCAGTAAAATGTTTAACAAATTAAATCAGCCCGTACACATTCTGATGCTGACTGTCGCCGCTCTCTCACTAGCACATTTCATTACTTTTCTCAAGATTTCTTGAATCTGAGCGCGTAATTGAAAATGTGTCTCGGGCACTTTTCGCAATAAAAAAATTTAAAATATATTTCAGATTTTTGTTGCTAAGGTAAACAAAAGTTGTCGTTTCTAACATTTATTTAAACTGGCAAAAACGATAACTTTTTGTACTGCAGCAACTCGAAACTGAAATATATGTTGAAATGTCCGTAATCTTATATTGCAAAAAGTGGCCGAGACACATTTTTCAATTACGCACTCAGATTTGAGAAATCTTAAGAAAACATGAAATGTGAGAGCGAGAGAGCGGCATGCAGTCAGCGGCAAAGTGTGTACGGACTCTTAATAACGTTACCGGGAAGTCAGAAGATGAATACCTAATTAATTGGTCGTAATAATTACAAGTGTAATCGCGTTTCGTTTGAATCCCCTGATAATTACACGAATAATTTAATTTAAAACTTTTACATTAAGAAGCTCGGTGTGGAGCTCGGTGGCGCAGTGGTTTAGCGCCTGGCCCAGCGATTGCGGAAGTTAAGCAACGTTCGCAAGGGTCGGTCATGGGATGGGTGACCAAAAATTTATTATCACGAGCTCCTCCGTGCTTCGGAAGGCACGTTAAGCCGTTGGTCCCGGCTGCATTTGCAGTCGTTAACACCCACCAATCCGCATTGGGCCCGCGTGGTGGGTTATGGCCCATCCTCCTTACCACCCATAAGGAAGGCCTCTGCCCCAGCAGTGGGGACATCAAAAATGGCTGATGGACATTAAGAAATGTGGCGGAATTAGGTGTGTTTAAATTAATATATTTTTCTTGATATTACGTAAAAACAAAAAATAATTATTTATAGCGTTATTAACGCATAGTTTTTATGCCAGTTTAGTTTTTGCCCGCGACTAACAATAGGCGACTAGTTCATTATATTTTATATTATTAATTTATTATTATTATTTTATATTATATTATTATTAACTTCGGTGGGCCACGTTGTTATGGCAAAAAAGAGTCTTTAATTAAAGTAATTATTGTATCCCTCGGGCGGGAACAGTATATTTTTTTCTGGATAAAAGTACCTATGTACCTACCCTAGTTAAAAGTACCTATTGTGATGAGAAAATAAATTGATTTACTCATTTATTCATTCATTATTTTCAGTATGTACCCCTGACAATGTGTATGCGAAATTTCATGATGGGGAATATTATTAAAAGTGGATTAATACTGAGTAACGTTAGTCTCTACATTAAGTACTTACACTGAAGGCGGTCATAAATAGACGATATTTTGATATCGAAAATTATACGAAATTGAAATATATAGGATGAAATTGAAGTCATCCATCAACGATCTTTTAAACTACGATAACTTAACTTTAGGACACAAAATTACATCTTACTTTAAACACGTTTTATTTAGTAGGCTAGGCGTGTTATTTTGCTTTAGCTTTTTATATTTTAGAGTAAAAATAAAAAAAAAACCTTTTTTTGCGTTTCTTAGCAGCAGTAATATTTTACTTGTGACTTCTTGTAATATTTTTAAGTTTATTTCCGCGGTTAGATTTTTAGTTTAAGCATGGTGTCTTTGCATACATTTTTTCGTTCTACTAATTTTGCGACTCCGTACCTATATGGGATCACATCAAAGTTATTCTCACATCCTATCATAAATCAATTCTTAAGGCCATTTATGAATATACTTAGGTAGGTATTGTTTTAGACGACCGGATCTCAATCTTTAAAAACGAAACGTTAAATCGAATTCCGGTTAACTGGCATCGTTACTCATGTCATGATCAACACCATTTGTACAGTGATAATGATCGAGGCTTATAATATTATGTTGAGTTTAATTCGAAGTTCAATCGAACCTGGTGGTCTCAGTTGTTTCAAATATCAAGGACTCTAAGTTCTTGTTTAATTAACAATTTTTCGCTTTTGTAATAATTGTAATGAATAATCGACTTTGAGTCCGTCAAACGTCTGATTTTTTTTGGTTTTCCCTATTTTATCACGCCGGCTGTACCTATGTATAGTCGATTTCCACTGGTTTAGGTAACAGTGACGCTGATCGTCGTTGAGATCCTTGGGAGATGCTTAAATCTTTTGCCTAACTACAGAACAGCGATTGTTTTCCTATGTTCTGTGACTTCGGCGTGCCTAAAAAAGGATAAGTGCGTTAAAGAAGGATTACCTACTTGCTTACAAAATCATAGAAAATCAAGAAATTATTGACTGAGTAGCTGTTGCGTATATTTTTTAACCATATTGTATCAACAAATGGTTATAAATGTATATTTTTTGTATAATAGACTACCTAATTTGTCATTTCGAAAGCAACCTCGAAGAATCCGACATGCGTGGCTAACCACAAATGTTTATTAGCCTTAAGTCGATGATGAGATAAAACAATACGTATACTTACACAATGTAACAATAGTACACACAGTGGAATTATCGTGATCATTACTGAAATCTGAAGAAAGCGTATCATTATTGAACCTTTGTAATGACATTTTGTATTTACATCATACGAGGGATATTGACAGCAAGGGGGGATAACTGACAAATAACTGTCCACGCAGGCGAAGCCACGGGCGGCTGCTAGTAGCTAACAAATGACCTTTCAGAACAAAAGTTACCTTTGATATTTTTTTGTTTGATGTGATCCTATAAAAATATTTAAGACTTTATGAAGTAATTGTATATAGTCGTAACAGATTTGCTGCTCATTAACAATTTAGCAATGCCTTAATGAATACAAGATAACAATTATCATGTTCTAGTGGATTCGGGGTATGTGTTGTAATAGGAGACAGCAAAATCCGGTGTGCGTTGAGTAAAAAAATTTTGTTACACATGTGGGCTCGAGTTGAGTGGGGTTGTGAAGAGAGGCGCGTGCGTTTAGTATCTGTGCAGTTTGTGATTGTGCGCCCGTCTACCGAGGAGTTACTCGACTGAAGTAAGTGTTGTGACTTGTGATTTTCTACGCATCTGTACTTTATGTTTTAGCATCGCGATTTCTGTTTTGCTTGGCGAATTTTATGTTCGTTTGTGGACATAATATAGCTCGTTGGTATTTTTAAATCATTTATACCTATGTGAAATGTTTAAGGTATTAAAAACTGTCTTTTTGTGAAAAATTCAATTTACCTACCTATACGGGTATGAAATATTTTTGTAGTACTACATTACATTTATAATTTACAGTAAATTACATTTATTAGAACATTGATATTTTCATAAGTAAGATAATTTTTTAAATGCTTTTGAAATTGTTATCAAAACTACAGGATATTAGTATACTAAACGTCAAAAACTCAAAACTACAAAGGGAAAACTATGCAAGTATTATTAGAAAATAATAACCAATTAAGAATAATGCACTAAATGGCAAAGTTGACAGCTAATCTAGTTTGCCGGCCTGCAAGGATATCCGATCAATATGATTTACTTACCGATCGCTGTCAAAACGCTATCGATATATTTTGATCGTAATGATTTTCAAAGCTTGATTTTTTATGTATAAAATAAGTTTATTTCAGAACCTGGATGTACCACTATTATTTATTTTTAAGAGATTGTAGGTACATTTTAATTAAGAAAAGAATGATAAGTTTAGTAAGATTCGGCGATTGTCCACCCAAAAGTTGATATAGGACCTACCTATACCTACGTTAATATACATTTTGTATTACTATTACCTATTGTATTCTGTATTACCTACGTATGAAGTTTTTTGGCATTGTCATAGAAAGTAAAATGTTCTAATCACTCAGTCAGTCAGTAGGGTTTCGGGAACAATCTCATCAAGATTACTTAGATTATTTTATGCCTTTGGAGTAATGTAACGTTTATCAGTGTGGTTTAGTAATTTTGCCCGCTTTTCCAATCATTCTGGTCCAAATTCTATAAGAGATAGGTATCTACGATTATCTATAATTTTTGATGAACATAAACAATTGTTTTGGAACTACTGTTGTTTAGAACCTATATGTTTATGGTACCCATTATTTGGTAACCCTATCAGTTTACTTTTAGCGTGCTGATAACATCTGACAATTTAATACTAACTTAACTTTGTCTTTATTATACTTTTATGCATAAAATTGAAAATACTTAACTACTTAAAAAAACAATCAGACGTGTACTATTTTCGGGACAATACATTTGAGTTTCATGACCATTCACATCCTGAACCAGTGACATTTCACTTTGATTCGTGACGGTCAGAAATAACCACTTATCGCATTTGCGCTCGCACAACAAAAGGATAAAAAAATAAAAAATGAATGAACGGATTAAAAAAATACCAAAGAATAAATCGCCAGCAAAGTGTGCTCGCTGCTTTATGCGGCAATGAACTTCTTAACCACTTCTTAACCACCGGTAATAAACTCGTGGTTGGATATTTACCAACAGATATGTCAACAAATAATCGGACTGTTTTTTTATTCAAAATCCAAATATTTTAAAATATACAATAGTATACGACATACTTTCTATTAAATTATATCAAAATATTTTAAAATACAGTATTCAATATACTCTGGGACTTCGATCAAGAATATGCAAAAGCAGCTTATTTTGTACAAAATCTCATTTTTTATCACTTTGTGCAAAATAAGCGCCCAGCTTGTAAGTGACGCTAAGGGACGCTATTTGAGGTGTAATTTTTCAGACTTACCGGACATCTAGGGTATTCTTGATCGAAGCTTTGCGATGCTCATTGCTGCGGAAGCATGTTTGTACGAAAGTACGCGCTAATGCGTTGCACATTTATTATTTTGTGCGAAAGAACGCATGCAATACGAATCGTTATTTGATTTCAGTTAGATTCGTACAATTTATTATTATTTTTTCGGTTGCTCCATTCGACAATGGGACCACGGTTAAATTATTTTTTCCTTTGTCCCGTCAATGGGACATCCAATGGAGCTACGGAAAAGAAGGGGAATTTTGGCACCTAGTACAAGAAAAGATTACTAACATAATAAACAGCAATATTTATTATACGACTTTTCTGAAAAAAGACAAAAAGATATCCGAACAGCTAATCGAGTTTTGCATGAAAAGTCGATTTAATTGTTGTCCCTTTCGGAAAGTTGTGGAACAAACGTTATGTTTATGGTGTTAGTAATCTACTCCCGCGAGGTTGTTGGTGTTTACATATAACCTTGTATAGCGAATATTAGCGATTCTTGGTTACAATAAATATTTCTTAATCGCACCGTACTATTTTATTACTAAGACCTCGAAGTATGGTTAAGTCACTGTCACTTACAGAAAAGATCAATTTCAGTGCGATTAATCGATTCCAGTACATAACGACGTATTTTACTCTGTAAATTTTACTCTTTACCATATACTATATCTATGTTCTCGAGTGAAGTTGCAGCGAATAGTAAATTTTCGCATTGTACCTACTTACGTTTTTTCTTTTTAAAATACGGTATACTTCCGTTCCATTACGTTTTTTTTCAATTCTTTATTCTTTATTGTGAAGTCTTTAGAAAACAGTTTTCCAAAGAGCAATGTTAGTTATTTTTTATTTGTTTATTTAATCTTTATTGCACGTATAAAAATACATACAAATGGCAGACTTAATGCCATTAGGCATTCTCTCCCTCCCATTCTGATAATGAAAAAGATCAAATTTAAGGTTTCTTGTCGATATAATTAATTAAAGGTACTTATTCCTGGTATAATGGGGTGGAATGGACTCCCCAGCTTTCAGAAGTTATGTATTATATTTAAATTGAATTTGTGAGGATAGGGAAGCCACCAGGATAGTTAATTAGTTGAAGGGTTTCGCAAGGCTGAAATTACTATCCTGACAGTGACAGGTCTCTCTCTGCCTCGTGTTGCGATAGCAACTGAAAATCAAGATTGGTCTGATTTTCCACTTCATAAGTATAAATAATCTTTGTTTATCATAATAATAATTTGTTTGACATCTTGAATTCATACCTTATAAAGTGCTCTTTTAACAAATAAATAAATAACTAATAGTGCCATACAGAATAATGGTAGTGTCATACCTACTACCTACTACGGTGTAAAAAGAGTGGTACACTATTGAAATCGCCAACTTTTTACTCGGGTAGCTTCACAATAATAAAATCACATGTCGCGAGCTTATGTCAATCAAAATTTTTATTATACGCTTCATGCAGGCTGCATGCAGGCTTCATGACGCGAGCGCGACGTTACCGCTCCGACGACAGAGTTTCATAGTTTAGTATGTAAGCTGCAAGCAGGCGTACCTACACCAAGCGTATAATGACGAATACGCGTCTATGAAGCTACGCCGCCGCCGTGGTTAGTGGGCCTAAGGCTTAGGGCATGCAATAGCGCATGCGCATTATCTTGTCAAAAAACGTCAAAATTTGTTATGGTATGCGTTTGCCGCAAGACAAATTATTGTAAGTTGAAAACGAAAGGGGACGGGAAATATTGAGTAACGTGGTGTAGGTAATTTTATATTTTTTCTGCGAATAATTGTCGTGATCTCTAAAGCGGAACTTTAAGCTCGGATTACATTAATTTGGCAAATTAAGGCGAGGTCAGTTATAGGCGAGGCGAATATATTCTACTAGGTACACACAAAACTCACTGTACACTGTAAAGGAAACAAACGCAATAACCAAACAGAATATTGAAAAATGTTTTGGCAACTCTGTAATATCAACATAATAATAAACTTCAAATCGTGTTTCAGTTTTTTTGTACAAAATGGATAAATTTTATTAGAATTTTAATATTTTTATTTTAGTACAGTTTTCCAAAAATCTGTTAAAATGTACTAAATTTGATGAATTTCTGGCAATAATCAACCATTATTGCACATAGATAGTGAAAAAGTAGATTTCGTGAACTGCCTGGCCTTAAGGCTCCGTTACGCGAAATCACTTGTATCTGTCTTTTTCTTTATGTGTAAAGAGTATGGAAAATAACCTCACTTCTGCACTTTTTCGATGTTTTTCGTTGTTTTTTCATCCTAATCTTTAGCACAATTATCTTTCTTAAAAAAAGTTATTGGAGCAACTGCTCAGTACGTTAAAGTGTATTTTGATGTAGAATTCAATACGTTTCCGCTATTATTTACGCCAAAAATATGGCCCGCGGCAAGCGCTTTTGATGATATTCTGATTTTTTTTACAATCATCTCAAATCAGGTTTATACGCAATTCAATACTTGTAGGTACTAGATAATCTCTTTAGCTTGTCGTATGTTTTTTTGTGGCTACAACTTTACGTTTTCTATATAAAAATATGGCCCGCGCAAACCATGTTTTCCTATTATGGCCCCTTAAAGTCTTGAACTCTTTGAAGAGGTCACGCATAACTCTAATTATATGTTGAACTAAATAAACACCTTAATTAGAGTGTTGGTAGACTAACATCTATATAAAGTATGTAAAGTCAAGAAAATAAACCACAATGCCAAAGAGAATAGAAAAAAAAATCGAGCTCCATATACGCATAATATGCACACGATTGAATTCAAAGCAGAGCACGCGGTCACATATAAAATTGGATATGCAAAACAAACGTGAATCCAGTACGTAGTTGGAAAGTAAGGTATCTCGGCCACTCGGAAGCGGGGCCCGGGCCGTTACGTCAGTCGCTAACGCAATCATTTCACTTAATAATTACGGACGGACTAGACTTATGAACACGGCACGGAGCGCCCGATTGTTACCACTTTACTTCGGCCACTTTACTTCAAAGGAGGAAAAAATTAAAAATATTCTTCTGATATACTTAATGCAGTTTAAGTTTTCATATAACGAGTGGAAATGTTTATGTAATACAGAAGAAGTAAGAGTAAAACCACTTATTTTTATTTTTTAATTACGTGTTAAGTTTCCGGAAGCACAACGCACCGGATTTCCAGATCTGTCAATGAAATATTTATTAATTAGATCATCTGAGCCTTGTACATTCATAGCACGATAATGATACGTAACTACCTTCACAATACCACAAAAAAACGGAAGGTAGTCTTTTTACCAAAGCATTTACCTCACTCAAGGCACTACGACTTATTCATCTTTTGTTGTAGTTTTTATTAGACAATTCAGCGATGCACTTTGTAAAAATTGGGCAATATGCTCTGCAGACATATTATGAGTTTACGCTTAGGTACTATACATATTATACTCGATACCTAGCACTATGTACAGTATGCGCAAAATAACTGTTCTGAGTTTCGCGCGGAACGCTGCGTTGTAGACGAATACAGGCTTGCGCGGGGCGGGGCGCGGGCGGAAGCACTCTGAATCGGAACTATGGAATTCGACATAAATAACACTTGCAGTTCACTTCCGAGGCGCCAAGTTATTTTGCGCATACTGTAGGTAAAGGCTGTGATATTTGTATGGCAGCTTTTAGTTTAGTATATAGTTACCGCCAGATGCGCTATGCCAAATTAAATAGCATACAAAATTGCTTTGTACAGTCGCTATCGAGTAAAGATAGTAAACGCGTAGGTACAACTGTGCCAACTCATAATACAGGCACCGTCTGAAGTGAATACAGATAGACATAACATTATTATTGGCATTTTATTTTGTTCACATTACGCTTCGATCAAATACATTACGCTATAGTATTTTGCTATACAACGTGTTACAAAAAACCCCTAATAGCCGAAATTATGGTAGATTAGGGTACCATGCATACAGCTCTGGAAAATTATAAGAAACAATGATAAAACCGCCACTTTTTTGAAAAAAAAATAGTTTTTCATGATAAACTGCCGTAACGACTCTATCTTTGCTTTTGCTCATGAATATTTTGATATTTTCATAATTATTTTTTGTATGAAACAGCTAATATTTTTTTTCGCGATTTCAGAGTTGGTCCTAAAGTAAAAGTTGTTCAGTTTGGTGGTCCCTATCTACCATATTCGGCATTAGGCGTATTTTTATATTGTTATTATTTTTTTATATTGTTGTATAAACGTATTAAACGATATATAGGTAGTTGTGCAATGAACTATTATTATGCTATATAATATGTACTTACTATCATAATAATATCTAGCGTAATGAAATGCGAAACTCTTAAATTTATGTTTATTACTGAGCCAAAACTTGAAACCCAAAACAAATCTTTTTCTGCATGTCACTTCTATAAAATTTGCTTCCTTGATTGCTTGTAAATGAAAAAATATGCATCTAACGATTTCTATCTTTGAATATCAGCATTACAATTAAAATATCTAATTATTATATAATTGCAAACTCTATTGTAAGATGATTAAAAGAAAAGCTGTCTTCACAGCAAAATATGTAAATAATCCCGATTTTCTCGAGTTCTAAAGTCGGAAACAATCAAGTAGATACGAAGTTTTTTTAATTTGCGAAAGCACTCGGACCCGACAAAATTTGTCGGAGACTAAAATATACACGTTATTCGATAGAAAATTTGCTATGTGTCTACTAAGTGGTCTAGGTGTCATGGCGACAACTTGTGCTGGCGTGCTAACTCGCCTGTTCCGTAACAAAGTGCTCGCTTTGACCATTTTCTAAAGTTTTTAAACTAGTTTGCTACCAATTTTCGATTTTAGTTACTTAGGCATAGAGCACCTATTTTTTACCCGACTGCGGGTTATGTATTTCGCGCGTATCTTGTAAGTATGTTTGTTTGTATGTAATATTCTTTATAACCTCATATCTCTCAAACGGCTGAACGGATTTCTATGATTAAGATATCGTTAGATTGGTCTTTTCAGC
Organism: Agriphila straminella; assembly: GCA_950108535.1. NCBI lineage: Eukaryota > Metazoa > Arthropoda > Insecta > Lepidoptera > Crambidae > Agriphila > Agriphila straminella. The sequence continues at coordinate 20,483,782 of OX467303.1, read as the reverse complement.
CCAAGTGTTCTTAAGAAGGTGGCGTTATAAAAAAACCAACATGGCGGCTGTACGGTGCTATTATACGTAGTGAAAAAAAATTTTTTTTTTTAGAATACTGCAATATGGGTGTCAAATTAAAGGGCTTATTATAAGGATTTCAAAAAGGTATATCATGACCGTAAAATATAATAACTAAAAAGAGATAAATTAAAAAATAAATTAAAAAAATTAAAAAACCCGCCTGCATAAAAAGACAAGTCGACTGAAAAGATGGAAACAAGATTAAATAAATATTAAAGGCAACATGTCATAATAACATGCAGTCGGAGGCATATAATTCAATCATTCATAATGTCACTTTCTTTATGCATGCCTTCGACTGCATGTTATTATGACATGTTGCCTTTAATATTTATTTAATCTTGTTTCCATCTTTTCAGTCGACTTGTCTTTTTATGCAGGCGGGTTTTTTTTCATTCATTCATTCATACTTCAAAGCGTGCCGACGTTTGGTGTTCCACTACCTGACCTCGCGAATGGGTGCTGTGACTTATGCACACCCTTTGTATAATACGAGGCAAACATCTTGACACTTTTGCGACGGAGTGGGGAATAAATCGCGCATGTGCAATTGCGAGCAACCAATAGCGCGCGTCCCTCTCCCGCCGCCCGCGTACCTCACCGCTACGCATACCCAAAATACGCGTTCTGAGCAATCCCCACCCGGTTTCAAGATGTATGCCTCGTACTGTACCAAATCATGATAGCTCTTATAGTTTTTCGTGGCGAGCTCTCTAGCTATATGTGTTACACAATAAAAAGCATACTTACTTTAAAACAATTTTGCTTTATTCCAAAAAACAAATGTTCGTCTTTCTAAAATTAAACCAGTACCTACCTACTTAGATGTAAAGTACTAAACGTATGTAACTATATGTATGCTTAATTATGTTTTCATCGAATATAATTATGAAATAATGAGCTTAAGTCGATGGCAAAACACAAATCGCCAGCATAAAGAGACGAATATTACGTTTCACGTTTCAGGTATTTATTACATCAAACCGTCCATAAAATCCAGCGATGGAATTATATTATTATTGCTTCATAAATGTTTCACATTAATAATAGTAAATGTACTTTCATATTAATAATTATGTTGGAAATTTGATGAAGAGTAGGTATGAGCTTTTTGAATAATAATAATATAAATGAATAATATAAATAATAAGAAAAATTCGTTTTAAAATCTGTTGAGCCCGGACGATAAGGCTTTATCATTTCGGACAAAAATGGAAATACCTACCACAATAATTATGCAATCTTATTTTAGTTCAGTACTAGCTTCCGCCCGCGACTTCGTCCGCGTGGACATTCGGAAAATCCTTAGGGATCCTTTGACTGGGATAAACCGCCGTTTTGCATGATTGAGGAACAAACATCCAAACATCTAAACATCCAATCCAAACCCACAAACTTTCACATTTATAATATTAGTAGGAAGTAGATTGAGTGAGTATTGTCGCTCTTGTTTACCGACATAACAGAATAGAGAGACTACAGAATGATCTACTATGAGTGCTGCTCGAGCAACGTACACACACATAGACAGCTCTCATCGACTGACGACACTGTAGACGAGTAAGTAATGACTTAAGTAAAACTTGCAATTTTCATGCTTCTCATATTATAGGTATATTCACAATTCACATGCAATTTATTGGTATAATAGGGAATACGTATATTTTTTTTATCGAAATCAAAAGTATATAATAAAAGCAAGTTCAGGATACACTTTCAGGATATACTTTCGGGATACGTTTTCAAGTCCCAGGGTTTAATTTCAAGATGTACTCCATGTTTTGATACCGAGTATTTAATGGCGGCGTGACGCGGCACGTGTTGGATATTGCTACTATCATGAGTATATCTCCATTACCAAGGTATTCCGCAGCCTCCTTTATTCTCATCGTAATGGCCGTGTTTCTGTGCATGTACGCGTCGAAGTAATCAACGCTCATATCAAACGTACAATGTTCGTTTGACGACATGTTCAATCTCGGCCCGGAGCAAACCTACGGTCAACAAATATATTAATACATACATACACTCACGCCTGTTTCCCATTAGGGGTAGGCAGAGACTATGGATCGCCCCCTACTACGATCCTTACACACTTCTTTCGCTCTCTTAAATAAATTTTAGCTTCAGTATAGACTGTGATGTGGACCTTAGCATAAGTTTTACGAGTAGGTACGTGCAGGTTTGTTTCTAGACAGCCGGCATTTTAATCCGTCCGTCTGATTGGAAGCGAGCGAGTATGTCCTCACCTTAATTTTTAAGGGTTTCTAGTTTAGATCCCTTTTTCTTAATGTGTTTTTAATTTCATTGTGATCCTAAGGGTAGTGTTTTTGCAATAATTGCATGGTCTCACCATAACCTCACTTTAACCCTTCGGACTCCATGTTAAACCATTTTATCTCCATGTGGTTTTAATTTTTTTATGACGATTTTCCGCAATAATTGTCGTTAACTTCGTGTCATTCATGCCATAAGTTAAATAAATGTTTGTTTCAACGTAAATTTTTGTTTGATTTATTAACCTCAATTTGTTTCGATCCGTGGACGCTTTATCTTTTAATTTTTACCTTTAATTGTTATAAACGGCGCCCAATATCATAGTTAGTCCATGGATGACTGAGCCACGCGAATCCACACAACCCCCTGCTCTACCGACTAAAATTTACAATGGGGTAAATATCATCAATACCCCCGGGGTAAGAAAAAATTGCATTACAGAAGCTTCTTCTTTGGTTCTGTGATCCGAAAATGAATGAAAAAGAAAAACGATATTTTCACCTGATTTCATCATGTGATAAAACTAAAATAATACATTTCCATGTGTAAAGGTCGACCTTTACCCCAACTCGGTCGGTCGGTTGCAGAGATGTCGTCCTCTCTCAAGATCAGTAATTATAGCAAACACGCCAAGGAGCAATTAGGACTAGTGATTAAATCTTAAATATCTGTACTTTATCTAAAGTTGGATTTTGCTAAATCAAAAAGAATTTCCTGAAGTCTTTTCTTTCTTTAATTCTAAATAGTTTTGAACTACCGCTATTAAAGCAAGTAAGGAATACTAAAAACCAAGTTATAAGTATTCTTAAAACTAGTTTGGAGTAAGTAACCTTCACTTAAAAGATAAAATATTGTTTTTACTATACTCATATTATTTAAAAGCTCACTTAAAACTCTATTGAATAATTGAAGTATCTTTTAAAACTCGCTCAGAAAAAAATATTTTATAGATAAATTTAAGAAAATTTCTAGAATTTTTTTTCTAGTATTTATTTAATTTAATATCTGCAATTCAATATTGAAGGTTTTAATTAGGTATAGTAGATATCTTTAAGTCTATTTCTTGATCTGAAGTCAACCTACAAGATATCTTGAAGTCAATGTTTAGAGTTCTGCAAAAACACATTTCTTAAATAGGGTTAAAGTTTATCTTAACAGTAGTATTAACTCTTTCTTAACATGAACTTAAATACTGTGCCCACTTTTACTTAACTAGCCCTTGGAGTGTATCTTGAAGATATCTTGAAGTATATAATTTAGTCTTAGCCAAGACAACGGCTAGAATTCGTCTATTTGCCTTCAAGATATCTGTAATTCCTTTTTAAGACATTTGTTTGCTACTTGGGGTAGGTACCAACTGACCGTTTTATTCTATTACAGAAGGTACCACACACCACCAAATTAACGCATGTTTGCAGAACATGTCATCCCGACGTTGCTCTTAGCGACAAAGTGCCGCCCAAAATGAATATTAACCAGCAACGCTCATTAATGTCAAGATTATGGGCACAAATTATGTTTTTCTTGGTAACTGTGTCAGTTTTTAACGCACACATAGTCACGCTAAAAGCTCGCGTAAAGTCGTGTACACACATAAAAAATAGCAATTTTGCGTTGCGTCACGCAAAAGTCATTAAGAACATGTATAACAAAAGATCCAATATTACAAATACCCGTATATGGGTATTTCATTGTAACTGGAAAACAGAACCCCTGTATTTTCAGAACCACATAAAGGCTTAGCAAAGTGAACATTAGAATTTCAATAAGTACTCAATAAATTGAATATTTGTCCATCAGCCATTTTTGATGTCCCCACTGCTGGGGCACAGGCCTTCCTTATGGGTGGTAAGGAGGATGGGCATAACCTACTACGCGGGCCCAATGCGGATTGGTGGGTGTTAACGACTGCAAATGCAGCCGGGACCAACGGCTTAACGTGCCTTCCGAAGCACGGAGGAGCTCGTCATAATAAATTTTTGGTCACCCATCCCATGCATGACCGACCCTTGCGAACGTTGCTTAACCTCCGCAATCGCTGGGCCAGGCGCTAAACCACTGCGTCATCGAGCTCCTCGAGAATTAAATTTTAATACCTATTTACTAATATGTATATTATTATTATAGCCGTATATTGGCTTGATGGTGCAGAGGTTTAGCGCCTGGCCCAGCGAATCCGTAATGATCGGTCATGTGATGGGTGACCAAATTTTTTTTATCTCGAGCTCCTCCGTGCTTCGGAAGGCACGTTAAGCCGTTGGTCCCGGCTGCATTTGCAGTCGTCGACACCCACCAATCCACATCTGGCCAACGAGGTGGTTATGGCCCATCCTCCTTATCGTTACCAAATCTGTCGATAGTGTGTGCGCGGCCTAACGAGACGTAATTGGACAAGGTCGGGCACTACCATAAATTGACACGATTACGTCACTCGGACACTGTAGTCGCAGTTTCTTTATAAACGCTCTTACTTTTATTGTGTATTGAGAAAACGCTACAAATGTGAGGTGTGAGGATGAGGATCTCTTGTATGTATTTTTTTTTATTTGGAAGACACACTAAAATAAATCTTTTGTATTTTTTTAATTAAAAGGCACACTAAAAATAAAGGTATATTTAGAACATTGTTAATTACGAAAAAATGAAGACGATTTTAAGTAAGTAAGTAATGGAAAATATTACTGGCAATTTTATTGAAGAACAAAATCTGAATACTTTTTCTGAATGTGTCTCTTTTAGACTTTGCCGCTATCTATCCGAAATTATCCGAATCTTTTATATAGGATACGGTTACGGATGGATAAATTAAATATTGCGGATAGCAGTGTTTTGTTACCTAAGTACCCTGCCACTGTTGTATATTAATGTAACTTAATCCCAACTTAGGATTAAGTTACAGCTTCGCCTGCCATTTCTAGTTGTCAAGCCCCATTGACTTGGGATTCCCAAGTCAATGGGGCTTTACAACTAGAAATGGCAGGCGAAGCTGAAAGCCATATTATTAACCATTCACGTAATACTACGATTTGAGACAACAAGCACGATTCAATATAGTTATTAATATTTCCAAACTACCGGAAGAAGTTAACCTTGTTAATTGTTATTACGTCATTGCGGTGTTACACAGACACACAAGTACTTGTTGTATAGCCTGTGCATAGACATTATATTTTTATTATTATTTACATTATATTTTAGTGAAGTACCCAATCGGCAACTCGATCTTTAGTGAAGTGTACAATCGACAATTCGATGTTTAGTGAAGTGCACAATCGACAACTCGATGTTTAGTGAAGTGCACAATCGACAACTCGATGTTTAGTGAAGTGCACAATCGACAAATCGATGTTTAGTGAAGTGCACAATCGACAACTCGATGCTTAGTGAAGTGCACAATCGACAACTCGATGTTTAGTGAAGTGCACAATCGACAACTCGATGTTTAGCCCGCGGCTGCCCCACCGCCGTATCCACCAATAGTAGGTTTGTTGGGCTACTAATATACTTAGGCACCGCCAAAGGTTTTTAACGGATAGCGATTTTGGGCAATGACCTAAAAAATAATCATGGTTGTAGTTAACTAACCGAAAATATGAATGAATCTTGAGGTACTCTTATTCTATATAAAGGGTGATATCGAAGTCATTTTAAATTAAGAGTTAGTCATAGTCAAATTAATAATTTTAATTAAATTGTCTAGTACCCAATATTTTATTGTCTTCAAGGGTCTACAATCGAATTTTACATGTAAGACGACAGGCACCAAATTTCCCCTTACATTTTTATAGGAAGTCTATTGGGATAATAATTCTCAAGAGTACGACTGGTGTCTTACCAGTCGTACTCTTGAGAATTATTATCAAGTGGTAAGACTAGTGGGAAACGCGGAATCTAACCGCAATATTGATAACTTTATGACAAAAAAATCTTAAATTAAAGTGATCAAAATTCAAGTTGAAATATACATAAAAAAACGTGTAAAAGATTACCGATGCTAAAATAGTAAAACATAGTTTTACATACTATTATGTTTTTTTAGCATCAGTCGTCTTTTACTTGTGACTTATTGTGATTTTTTTAAATGTTTATTTCAACTTAAATTTGAAATAGAGGAAAATATAATATAATATTTTACGTCGACACAGTGCATAACCGCGTAACTAGCATAAAGACAAAATGTAACAAAAATAAAAAACTTTTCAATTTCTCTCGATCTGATTTCGTAATAGTGACCTCGAATGAAATGACACCAACTTTAATATAGTAGTTTATCTTATATAAACTGCGATAAGTTTGCAATAAGTTTATGTAGGTACCAGTCCTATAAACTCCCATAATACTTACATTAGCGACACTGTCGTAATACCAACACCAACATCATTAAACGAAAACATCGACGGAAATGCTGGTAAATAATATTCATAATGTAATATTCAAAGAAAATTGATTTGTTTTTTTTAAATATTAATAATAAAACATAAAGACGCATTAAAAACAAGTCAAAACTCTGGTAATCGCTAGATCTCAGCGTTATTAAAATGGCTTTAATTTTGTCATAGGTATACAAAAAACTAACTCACATCACAATAGGTATTATACTTACACTTTGATATTATAATTTTTTTTTTTGAAATTGACGTATTTTGCATGATTATAGTTGTCTATGTTGCATAGGTAGACCATCAGCCATTTTTTTATGTCCCCACTGCTGGGGCACAGGCCTTCCTTATGGGTGGATAAGGAGGTTGGGGCATCATAACCCACCACGCGGGCCCAATGCGGATTGGTGTTTCATAAGTAGATTTCATAGTTAAGTTACGATCTTAATCGACGAAACTAAATGAGACCTATTATAAACTAGCGGCTGCCTGCGGTTTCACCCGCGTGGTTCCCGTTCCCGTACGAATATCGAGATAAAAAGTATCATATGTTTTAATCTAGGCTATCTACTATCTGTGTGCCAAATTTCAACTAAATCCGTTCAGTAGTTTATATATGATATGGGATAGGGGAACAAACATCCAAACCCACAAACTTTCACATTTATAATATTAAGTATAGTTATATAGTTGGTTAAGACCCAATAAAGTATTTTGTACTGATACTGAATTAAACACAAACATGATCCAAAAAACTAATAGAAAAGTGATCATTTCGCTAGTACCCACTCAGCTTGTTCGACGACTCAATGGCAGAAGGTATGTATATTAGACGGATGTTACTTAGCTTCGATCACAAATGATCAAAGGGATGTACTGAAACTAACTGATGTACATGGAACTAGTTCACGTAGTACTGAGAACTAAGTAATAAATGAATCTGTAATTCTATAGGAAGGCACGAACGTTTTAAGCTTAGAGAACGTTTAAAGCACCTTTTACCTCTTTTTAAACAATAGGGATGATGACTAATGAATAAAATAACGAAATACTAATAAAAATCGTAAACATATTAAATTTTTAGAGAAGCTTGTATACCTCTTGGTTTTATATATTGCATATTATTTATTTTATGACCCTTCAAAGTTGGGTGGACAAGTCCATTTAAAAAGTATAAAATTTATTAAAATAAATGACACATTTAATTAGTCCGTAAAATGTATAGCAAATTTGTCTAAGAAACCATTTTGATAAACACAATATTTAATATAGCTGCCGAACAAACTTCCTACGCGTTGCATACAAACTACTCAGGCGTGACGTCATAATTCAGTAGCCGTTAGTATGGAGCGTTTTTGGGCGAGTCCATTTGTGTGCATTTCACACTGTGATATCTCGGGCAGTTTTCATGCTAGCGAATTAATTCTTTTACCAATGTTTCTTTTTTTGAGAGGTAATTTATGTAACATAAAATAAAAAAAATAGTCATCATGCCTATTGGACCTGTTGTAAATTGGTGTTATGGCTTGAGTTTTCTTATTATTTTTATTTTTTTCGATAAGTCCATCTTTTAAAGTGGTATAAAAATGCTAGTTCTTAATCAAGAATTTTATATTCATAATCATAATTAATATTTTTGTCAACATCAAAATCAATAAAATACTGTATTATACCGTTGATATACTATCATTACTACAAAATAGTCTATATTTGCTTGCCGAAACTTCGCGTGGTGTATTATTTTCTCTGCCGAAACTAAATTTATTTAAAATTATAAACATAGCGTGTGATTTATTATAATTGCAGTAAAAAAAGGATAGGAAGCCTTTATAATTGAGTGTTTTTGTTATAGAATTAATAGTTAAAAAGTTACACGAGAAAATATTTTGTAATCCGAGATCAAGCTTAGAAAATAGAAGGCAGGTTTTTTCTTACGCGTAATAAGTGACTCTTCTATATCAACTATACAGGATATATAACATCTCTGACGTCTAGAAGTGACACATAAGCAAGCAGTTTTACTATATCCAGCTCCTATGTGAACAGCTTTCATCACACCTTCGATGTTTTTCGCAGCAAACTGCTAGAAAATTCTACTCACGACGACTTTCACAACGATTTCTTTGTTTTAGTGCGTTATCCGCTGATTAGTGGAAAACTTCTCCTAAAAAAGAAAGCTATTCATTGTGATGATAATAATTATCATAACATAATATCAATCATAACATATTATTCATCATCACTCATTCTCCTGCCCTCATCCCAATTTATTTGGGGTCCGCGCAGCATGCCCTTTTCTTCTTCTTTTCTAGCCTTATCCTCTTTAACACGGTTCATCCATCGTTTCTTTGGCCTTCCTCTACTCGTATAGCCCTCCACATTCATACTTACGTTCCGCGCCACATACCCCTCATTCCTCCACATCACATGCCCATACCATGACACAGCGCGTAGCGTTGCGTTGAAATGTATGACAGTGTAATTATGTCACTCAATGCCGCGCGGCTACTGCGCCTCAGTCGCGCGTTCGGTGTGACATCACATACCGCATACCATAGATAGCATTTCATTTGCGCTGTGCTGCAGCGCACACGCATTCGGTTTGACCCAGGCTTAAACACAAATAAGAGCTAAAGGGGTCACTAAGGCTACAGTCACTAAAGTCAAAGCTACCACTGTTGGTTACAAACATTAATAATTATGAAATAAAGAATTCCTCGTAAAATATAAGCTGGTGAAAAAGCAGATGTGGATGCCATATCAAAAAATCTAACATTTTAGTTTACAATTTTAACAGTTTATTTTGTAAATATCATAAACGCCTATTTGCAGAGATTAGAGATTTCATCCTGTTGTTAATTTCTTAAATATTTTTACTTTCTAAATATTTTTTTTGATACTTACTGTATCGGTTAAAAAAGTAAGATTTAAAATAAGGAGTAAACACCATTAAAAAGGTATCATTTTAATAAATTCCCTTTGCCGTGCGCCTTTGAACGATAGACGGATACCGGGAAATTAAAGTTTTATTGTTCGTATAATGTAGTAGGTAGATACTACTAATTATATATTCTGTGGTGCGAGATTTCATGTTCACAAGAAAACCAATTATTCCAGGAAATGATAAATTCAGTTTGTTACAGACCATGCGAATACTACTGCTCTGCACCCTCCTAGGGGCTGCCCTAGGAGACGACGACTGGCAGCCAATAATGCCTGAAGAGCTATCATACACCTCCTATGTTAAGTCACCTGAACGATCTTTGGAACATAGGTAATTATCAAGACTTCGTGCGTATGTACGCAGGAGGCGCGTATATACAATGCGCCGATCTACAAGCGCATATCGGGGCCCTACCGGCTAACTTTTCGAACTTCGGCGGGTCTGCCAGGCTTCAACTTAAAACAGGGAGTTAGAATTGTATTATTTATTTGCCGAGTTTTGGATATCGATGTTAGTGTGACATCATGAATTGAGGTTCGCCATTTTGGCCTGCTTGGGGCTCGATTTATCTGTTTAAATTTGAAGCCAGGCTTACCGGGGCTGCAGCGTTAGCCGGTACGGCCCCAGGCTGGAACTTATCGGCCACGTTCAGCGCTGGTTTGGCACTAGTATACTCCGCGGACCTAATGCCTGCGCGGACCGGTTCCAAAAAGCGCTGGTAATCGGTGCAGGCTACCCGCTTCCTACGTGAATTTATACGTTTTTCCTTCTTAACATATTTTTTGTATTAGAGAATCCTTACTAACATTTTAAATGCGAAAGTCCGTTTGTTTGTTTGTTACGCCTTCACGTCTTAACTACTGAACCGATTATCATGAAATTATTCATACACAGAGGTACAGAGAAGGACATAAGGTACCATTCATCTCGAAAAAAAGTATTGATCCCGAGGATAGCAAAAAAAATTTTCCACTCAGATGAAGTCGCGGGCGGCCGCTAGTACAAATAATGTTTCTAAGGGATATCTTTATTTACTTGTTCACTTGAATCAGAAATATTCTTTGAATGCATTCATGTGTTTTAATGATAATTTTTATTAGATTATTTCATATTTTGTTTTACTATTCCATCTTCAACAGTAGTCTCAAGATCTTGAACCGCCGGCCGTCCCCGTCATACTCCGGCAGCAAGCTGTCATCTTCTTCCATCAACCTGGCCCCACCCCTCGGCTCCGACTCCTGCAGCGTCTACAAAGTCTCCATGAACCAGGAGCTCTTCTACCAGTACATGGAATATGAAAAGCGTCTGCCAGACCTCAAGGAGTTCACGCTATGCATGTGGACCAAGTTCCACAACCATTCCGGTGACCATCCGCTGTTTTCTTATTCAGGTAAGGCCGTTTTTTCGAAAGATACTTAGGTAGGTATGTACTTAAAACAGTTGGCCCAAACTCTTGTGTTAATACACCGTACCGTGGTACCTCTTAGTCTTCGATCAAGAATACCCTAGATGTCCGGTCGGTCTCAAAAACGGTACCTCTAAAGAATGCCCCTCTTTCAAACTGGGTTATTATTTTGTACAAAATAAATATTATCTTCTTTGCTTCTTACTATGAATAGATAAAAATATAATATAATATTTCATATTTCAAACGAATCGCTTTTTGTTTTGTCAGTCGGTGCCACATTTGCGTGCTCGTATCTAGGATATTTTTGATCGAAGCTCTTGGTCCCATTTTCAACGTTTTGATTAATCTTTATCCAAGCATTATCTGAAGCAACTTTTTAAACGATTTTATGTGTGTTTTGAATAATATTTGCTTGAATAGCTGCTTGCACAGTTTAAACCTGTGTCTGAGTCTGACGACCTCCGTGGTAGAGTGGTTTGCACGCCGGTTTTCTAAGCGTCACCATCTCTTGAGGTCCCGGGTTCGATCCCCGGCTGAGTCAATGTAGAAAATGAACTTTTCTATATTGTCCCAGGTCTGGGTGTTTGTGATACCACCGTTGTCTCTGATTTCCATAACACAAGTACTTTAGCTACTTACTTTGGGATCGGAGCAATGTATGTGATGTTGTCAAATAATTATTTTAAAAAAAAACAAAGTAAATATGTACTTACCTATACAATCTTCGAACGCGCGTAAACAAAAAAATATTTTCCTTTCTAATCTCGAGCACGGAAAAGAATTAATTCCCTCAGAATATTTTTTGTCGTTTGTTCACTATATTGCACTAAAAATATATACTCTACGTTTTAATGTGACTGACGGCTATTTATTTACCTAGAAACTGGAGTAAGGTGCGGTCAACATATAATGGAACTTCATTATAATGAGATAAATGTTCTACTTAATCCATAAGAGTATACAAATGATGCAAAGTACCAGTTTTTATTTCACCAAATACATGCGTTTAAAGGTTTTTAAGGTTTCCATAGAAGCAAACTCTCGTTTTTCCTTCGATCCATGTGGCGCGTGATGTTTTCAGCATCCACCACGGTTTTTCCACGAATCCAGTTTTATATTAGATCTCCAGCGATAAATCCGTTAACAAAAGGAGTATTCGAATGGAAGTTTTAATCAATTTCCAATTCGCTTAATCCATACATCAATTTTAATATTATTTACCAGTTCGCTTAATCTATATATAAATATTAGCTATGAAGCTATAGATCTGTTAAAATCTAGATTTTTGGTGTGATATTTCATTCTTCAAATTCAGAGGCAATTATGTGTCCTCTACCCGTTTCGATTATGGATTGGTCTGTAGGTTTTCTGATTGGTTTGTGATTGACAAATCAGCCTAAATCTCATTTCCAATAGGTATATTAATGAGATTGGGTATCAACCGTATCAACACGAATCAATGTGTGTTGTCAAAATCCCTGACTCAATGTTGTAGTATGTACCTACAAGTTAAATAGTTCAATATGTCAATTTTAACCAAGGATTGTTTCCATGCTTAATTTGACGTTGTTGATATTCATAGTGATTTTAAAGTTTCGTATAAAAATATTGAAAATAACATTGAGGACCTGACTATCTTACCTCTAACTACCGGAACACAACAACGCATTTAACAATTTTTTAATTGTTGTAATGGCAACAGATTTAGGTAAGATGGTGGCTAACATTGAAAATGTTTTTTGAGGCATCTGTATAGGCCCGATTATCAGCCAAAGTGCGGTCGTGGATATTAGAGCTACGTAAATAAGTTTTTTTTAATCTTGAGTGAAAGTTGAAAAAGAAGAGAAGTTGTAGTTTTATACCGACTTCTAAAAAGGAGGAGGTTCTCTGTTCGGCTGTATATATGTTTTTTTTTATTTTTTTTTATGTATGTCCACCGATTACTCGAAGACGGCTGAACCGATTGAAATAATTCAAACCAAAATAAAACATAATATTATGTTGTATTGCTAGGAAACGTCTTAAAAACAGTTACGTTCTTATTCCTTTAGTTTACAAACCATAGGACTGCAACTAATCCAAAAATATTTAAACACACTGTAAAGCTAGGGATTCCTAATATGACGGCACCGTCATCCTAGGAAACCCTGGCTTAAGTAATTATTTGTTTATCAAAAAATTATCAAATAGTAACATCAACCTGTCAATAAAATTGACAATAAAAAATACAAACTCCTTGTTTTAAAAGAAAAGTTAATAAAACGGTAAATAAGTTGTTTGGCTTGCTGACTTTATTTTACAGGGTGATGTAAATTTGTTTAAATGTGAAACAAATAAAATTATTTTGTAAAATACCATGTATACCCACTGCTTCGCAAGCTACACACAGCCCCTGCCCTGGTTAAAAGGTTTGCCTTACTATATAAATATGTATACTTACATTACTTACATATAAAAAAAAAACTAAAGGTAGTGCATATGTCCAATATTTTCATTTTAAACGATTTCACTATGTGCTAAATAATCATCAAACAATTTGCTTATATGCAGATTACAGTCATTGGTAAGTGGCCTACATAATGACACGCACGGGTTTCGCAACTTGAGAATTATGGTCGCACCACAAATATTACATAACGGACTGCCAGGATTCGTGATTGGCGACCGATGGTGATCAAAACTGGACCACTCGCCTTTCTCTCGGCTCCTTTCATCGCAATTATGACATTTTAATTTTGGGATACCGATAATTATTTTGTGGTTAAACTCGTTCATACAAAACTAGACTTGGTGTTTCTCTGTCTACCATACTTTCCGTTTATTTACTCATGTGACTTGGTGTAAGATTCGAATTCGAAATTCAAATCTAGAACGTGTTACAAAACAACCCCAATGCCGAATATGGTAGATAGGGTAGAAACTGAACAACTTTTTAGAGTAGAAACGGAACTAACTCTGAAATCGCGAAAATAAAATCAGCTGTTTCATACAAAAATTAATAACGAAAATTTCAAAATGTATGAAACTGATTTATGATGACTAAAGATTTGATGAAGTTATTTTTGATAGTCCCTATCTACCATATTCGGCATTAAGAGTTATTTTGTGACACGTTGTATATCATTATGGTAACCAACCAAATAATTTGTGCATTATGCATCAATTTTTTTAACACAACCTAAAATCTAAGTTGCCTCAAATCCACCCATACTCAGTAATTTGTTTTTGCAGTTGGAGATAGTCACAGAGAGATATTGGCATGGATCTCCAACACCAACGAGGCGAGCTACTTCAGCATGGCTGTTCATGGGCAAACCTTCTTCAGGCTAAACTACCCGTTGAAAGTGAACAAGTAAGCTATTGATTTATAATCAATTTCATTAGTTAAATAAAATAAAAAATTCACACATCTCGTGCCTTTCACGACTTTCTGGTACATTGAAAATGAATGAATTTTATAAAAAATATATTCTTTGTTTGAATTAGTACTTACAATACTTTGAAATCACAGCAAAGCCATGAACAATTTTGGATCTACTTTTGTGTGATTCACATTTGTGAACATTAAAAGTTTTTGACTTTCCAAAATAATTTTTACATCTTCTTAAAGCCCTTCAAATTACTCATACGTCTTCGTGGCCCTAAACCTCAGGGTATCGCACTTATAGCGAAAATGGGGGCCTACTGGAGTGAACGAAAAAACAAAGCCAGGAGAAACCGCCCGGCCACGCGAAGCGGCGAGTGACGTCGAGACGCGACGTACGGCGAGCGAATTCTTTGCACGTTTGACTTGTTTACCGCACAGCGTAAAACTATGATATTATAAATAGATGTTACTATCAATTATTAATATTATATTACTACCTCTTTTTATTACTAAGTAATCTTGAGTGACCGCATACGCAAGCTATAATAATGTATCTTTGCTAACGTCACGTAAATATGGATTAATTTGTTACGGCTTATAAGAATTCATTTGTCGAGTCGCCGTTCGCACGTACTTTATATGTTGCTAAATTCTCACTAGGGTATTTTAACATCATTGTTGCAAAAACAAATACTCGCAAAAATGCATACTGTATTCCAACTCAATAGAGCTCACTTTCCATACAATACATATATATTAATAGTAGATTAGTAGCCAAGGGCTCAAAATGCTTACAGTCGAGCTAACTACTCTGCTTTACATCTCGATGGTGAGGTAAGTAGATAAAAACCGGCATTACAAGAATAAAACATTTTATTAGTTAAAATTTATAGTGAAATGAGAACAATTTTCAAATTTTAGGGACAGGTGTTTTTTGGGCATGTTAATAGTTTGAGATTGTGATATTTGTTGGTCATGGACAAAATCTGACGGGATGAAGCTTTCTTCAGCAGAAGTTGTTGGTTGCGGATCATCTCTTGAGAAAGATGTTTAATTTTTTGAATGCTGAATAATTTCCGTTATTTTGTTGGTAATTTTACTTTTATTTTGTATGGAATCTTCAATGTAACCTTCAGCCACCTTGCTGGATTTTTTTAATTACTTACCGGATTCTTACTTACTTACAGGATTTTTTTAATTACTTACCGCCCTAGGGCTTTTCAAGCTACATTATTACCTTAGAGCGCGTTATTGGTTACCTACAAGCCCCATTTGGGGGTAATAAGAACTTACCGAATATGAGAGATGTAAAGGTACATTTCTTTACTTTGTCCTTACCATTGTGTTCTTAATTCTGTGGTTAGTACTCTGAGTTGACTTGACGGGTGCTTTCGTTAGGGCACAGCCACACCCTAACTGACAGCTTTCGTTAGGGCACGGCCACACCGTCACTGACAACTTTTTCAATAAACGACTGCCACTCGAGAAAACGGGGAAGGTTTTAATGAAAGGTGCATTCCGTTCAGTTGCATCCGATATTAATGTTTATAATTTAATTTATTAATGTTTGTAATATTGCCTTTATTTTATTTATTTTTCCGGGAATACGTTCAAACGTATTACTGAAATTCTTTAACAAGAGCTCAAGCTTAAAGAATTTCAGTAATGTCGATACGTTCAAATTATCAATAATATTGCAAATACTGTATAATGCTTAATTACAATCATAATAATTATCTTATATTGCATAAAAAAATTAAGAGTACCTATTTAATTTATTTTGCTGGGAATCCAAACTTTTTACTTTAAGTAAGTAAGTACTTCAAAACTCCAAAACAACGCTCATTTAATGAGAATTCGCCGATAAAGTTTGAAACGGAAAAAACATAAACGCTTACGAGTCTTTCGGGAATATAAAGAATTACTTTCTTTACTTTGCAGTTTATTATTTTTTATTACATAATATTATGGTTAAATTCAACTAACTCAAGGTTTCGCTCTAACGTCCAGACTTTAAGTCAAAAAACTTGTTTAGAAAAAAATCATCAATTCGAAAAAAAAGTTGTTTAGAAAAAAATCGTAGCATTAAAGCAGGGGTTTTCAAAGTGAGGGGGAAGAGTTTCCAAGGCCACCTGTGTAAATTGTTTTGGGACAATTTATTTTCCAATTTGCTATTAGCCTAAAATTGTATAGGTAGAGGGGGAGGGGGGGGGGGGCGAAACATTTTTGGCTGAAAGGGAGCGTGCGTGACCGAAATAAGTTATTGCGTCCCGTAATAGTAAACCACTTCATTAAAGTTTAACAAAAAGCGATCTGTCTGAATCTTTACCTATAGAGAATGAGACGATTAGTTATGCGCGAAAATGCCTGCCTTTAATACCTACATTGTTAGTACAACTTACTGGCGCAATAAACTAGCGAGCATTACCGAAATACCTGCTGAACAATTCGAACCTATCGGCAACATGCAACCGATTAACATTGTTTGGGAGTCCTTTAAATGTTGGCGAAAGTAGGTATAGCTTGATTTTCTACAAAGTATAGACATACGTCCACACAACAGGGTAAACGTAGATACTTACCTATATGAAAACTCAGATAATATTGTGATATGGCAAGAAAAAACAAAAATACTCATATAATTCATATTTCTATTCTACGTCACAATAAATCAACTCACATTAAATAATAAAGATACAACAGACTTTTCTCTTAGTTCCGATGTCTACGTTTCACAAAACTTAACCCTTTATTCTATAAAATACGATCGACCGGTTAGTCAAACTTTGATGTTTACCTTTTACACTCGGCAAAGGATTCGATGTGACACAAAGGCTCCCTGAATTATGTATACGGGCCTTAATAAAATGTAAACGACAGTAGCTCTTTCCGCCATCTTGAAAGGTTTGCCCTTTTGGAGTTCAATTTTCGTGGAGTCAGTAGATAGTTTTATACTGTCGGTTTCATGGCAGTAGTTTGGTACTGCTAATTGGGAATGATTAAAGGAGTCGTGTGAAAAAAGCGATGAGACTTTAATGACTTGAAACTTCAACCATCTTGAAATGACCCAACGTGTCGATTCTCTAAAGATAGCTCTACGATGCGGCAAGCCTGCCACATAGACGCTAGCGCTCGGACGAGGAGATCGCTGATGGCCGGAACTGTTTTTTTAATACAGTTGCTCAAAAAGTGGCGTATTGCAGGGACGTATAGCGTTCGGGATGTGGGCTATTACACACTCGAGCTTTTTCTTTTCCTTTTCCGAACTCGTGCGATTTCTTTCCCAACTGTCAAAATAATGTAATAAGAAAAAACCAACTACGGAGTTTTTACTAAAAAAAAATCATAGAAGTTTTTATGATTCATGCAAATATTTCTAAAAAGAATTTGTTTCAATATCAGATTTAAAAGTAATTTTAATTAAAATTTAAACATTAAATTAATATTAGTATCGGCCACATTAAATTTATAAATAAAAAAAACTGGCCAAGTGCGTGTCGGGCCACGCGCCGTAGGGTTCCGTAGTTACCTTATATACCATACCATATTTAGTACCACCATCATTTTTTGTCTGTAAAAATAACTTTGTTTTTCACAGTGTTGGTATGAATGACGAAGTTATATTTGCAGTTTTGGAAAATATGATATATCTCGAAAACTAATTACTATATCTCGTTCAAACCAATTTTCAGTGAAAGTTTTTATTAAGATCTATAGCATATATTTTTTTTTAGATTTTTCACTCACCTATTTCAAAAGTTAGAGGGGGGGACACACACATTTTACAACTTTGGCAGTGTTTATCTTTCAAACGGTTGACTTTGAGAAAAAATTGTCTTAGGAACCTCAATGTCATTTTTAAAGATCTATATATAGACACCCCGCACGTATTGGTATGAAGCAATTTTTTTTTCAGAGTCAGTTCCATGTATGGGTAGCCCCCCCCACTTAATCTTTTTTTATTTTTGTGTTAAAATCGTTAAGCGGTTAACAGAATACATCTACCTACTAAGTTTCAACTGTGTAATCCTAACACTTTCGGAATAAAATGGCTGTGACATACGGACGGACAGACAGACAGACAGACAGACATGACTAATCTATAACGGTTCCGTTTTTTTGCCATTTTGGCTACGGAACCCTAAAAAGTTGGCTGTATGACGTGCACTGCCATAGTCTCTGCTTATAGGAGTTTGCGCGGGTAAGTGAAAAGAAAAAGACGGATCTTATTTCTTAAAATTTCTATAAAAAAAATCTACTGAAGACTTGGCTGTATGGGCAAAGTTCCCTTTGCCTACCCAGAATGGGTGAAGGAAACAAAAAAAATCTCTGCTTATATTCTTTTGCGGTTAGCGCCATTTTCCAAAAAAATTTTTTGCGAGTTTAGTTGTTTGTTGCACAAAATGAGTAATTTCGACGATATTTTATTTGAATTAACACCACCGGAACTCAGTATAATTGCACAAAATGCTTCAGAGAACATTTTACCGGAAAAGTCAAAAAGTCGCTACGACTATACGACGAATTTATTGCGTGGAGAAAAGAGAAAAAAGCAAATAGTTTTTCAGAAAATGTAATGTTAATATACTTCTCCGAACTCTCAGCAAAATTAAAACCTTCTACGTTATGGTCGAGGTTTTCGATGATAAAAAGTATGCTGAAAATAAGGAACAACGTGGATATAAGTGAATACCCAAAACTAAATGCTTTCCGACAATCAGACGGTTTTACAACTAAAAACTAAAATGGAATGGACTAATGCAAGACTGAACATCTAATCTCCCTCTAATAAATAGAAAAGAATCCAAAGATGAGACACTAAAAAGGATCTAATTAATTTGGCGGGATATTTTTTTAGAAAAGAACCCAAAGATAAGACACTAAAGAGAACCTAAATAAAATTGGCGGGATATCTTTTTTAATTTATTTGTATGACTATGGCTTTATCTATGGAATAGCTCCATACTTTCAGCACGTTTTGTTTTTATTCTACATAATAGGCTAGTTGACAAAATTTCAATAACTGCTTAATATTTTAGCTTATTAGGCATTTTATCGAAAAAAAAGGTTTATTTATTTTTAATCGAGCGTTTACATTATAAATTTCGCATTTTAAAAAACCAATTTTAATTTGGTTCCAAAACGCACAAGACTGTCATGGCGTCTTGAATGACGTCACGCCGTGCAAAACAAATAAAAGAGCGATCGTGTCTTCGTACGTTATAGCTAGTTTTTATCGTTTAAAAATGAATTTCTCATATTATAAGTACTGTATAGTGCCCCAGTGTGATAGCACGACTATAAAAACGCCAAACCAGTTATTTATATATGTTCCAAACAATGGAGAAATACGGAAAAAGTGGCTAAAACTTGCGTTCGGTTGTGGTTAGGTTGCACTCGGAGTGTAGGTTTGGAACGCACCTCCGGTAGTGATACTCGAAACGTCAAAGACAAGATTGGAGTTTCGCACGGCGTGACGTAACGCTTTCTGATTGGTGTTCACTGTCACGTGACTAAAGGTTTCATTTTACGAAATTTATTTTTTTAAAATATTATTAATCTTTAACGCTTTTAATAATTAAAATTGTTTGTTATTTTCTCCATAATATAATTAATCATTATAAACCCCTATCCATTATATTTATTCTTAATGGAAACAAGCCTATGCGCGCTTGTTCCAAATTCAAAATATTTTTATACACTCGGTGAATAAAACGCTGTCTTATTCACTCTTATCGTTGAATTAAACGCACTTTTTTGAGTGGCGATGGTAAAAAATAAGTTACATTATTTCTGCATCTTTTTGTTGCCTTTTTGCGTCTCTCACACCGTTTGACTACAACTCAGGATGTCATTTCTAATAAACTCTCCCTTTCGTTCGTTTCTTTACAATACAAACAGCAATTTTTGTGAAGAACACTAACGTCAATCACCGAGTGCCGCTAGCCCGACTAAAGCTGTGCTGGTTGTAATTTTTTTAACCAAATATTTGTTTGCTATTACACTTCCATAGATTTTTGTTCGCTGGTTCAATGTAACAGTTTTTGTAACAGTTGTACTGAACCACTTCTGTTACGTAGAGCATAAAGACGGTCTCAAGGGCAACATGTTGCGTATAATGTGCCGTGTCGTCTGTACACTACGGCTACACCAGCACCGGGCGAACGCAGTTCCGCATCTCTTTATACTTTTACAACACGACCGGGAAAACTAGAGCTTCATAAAATTGCCGATTCGTTTCTCACACACCCTATGTGTGTGAGAAACGAATCTCTCATATCTTTTATGATGATAAAGTTACTTCGGTTACTTGTTATTATTTCGAATTATGACCATGACTATACAATAAAATATTTCTGATTTACTTTCCTCGACGTTAAAAAAAGTATCTTAAAAGTGACTCCATTTTTTATAAGCAGAAATGAACACTTAGCCGAAACTTCTTTCGTTTAACACAAATGCCACATGTCATGTGGCATTATTTAGCTGAGTATTTAACATTACGAAAATGCAAATTGTTTAAAATTCTCCCAAACAAAATGACAATTATATACCCCTAATAAGTATTATTTTCCAAATCTTAAAATAATTTTATTAATCTTAAAATGAACATAAATAAAATATTATGTACTTATTTCAAATCTGATTAAATACAAAATTAGTTGCAGATAATAATATGTTTCATAAATGTTATATGTGTTTTAGTTTTTAAAGGATTACTGCTACAAATCAGTAGGTAAATGTTTCCTCAAAATAGTAAGTTATGAAAAGATGCGGAACTGCAATCAGCTGGTGCGGACTCGTTGTGTTATGTAACTCGTCACTAAACTTGTAACACACCGAACGTGTTACTAAGTTTCTTGTTTTACGCTTCGTACGAACGAACATACGAGTAATATTGTTTTCATCGTTTCAAGCTTACTGACATTTTTTTTAATACTGTACTATTGATGAATATTATACAACGTGTTACAAAAAACTCCTAATGCCGAATATGGTAGATAGGGACCATCAAACTGAACAACTTTTACTACAAGACCACCTCTGAAATCTCTAATCGAAAAAAAAAATCAGCTGTTTCATACAAAAACTTAGTTCCTCATATATGCTTTTTATACACTTCTTTTGATAAAAGTGCAAATAGCAATGGAAAGCATACTCAATATATATTTTCGTAGCATTCGTGTTGTTTGTTCCTTGTATTAATATGCAATGCACCTTTAAGTATTAGATAGTAAAGCGCAGTGAAATCGGAAACGTCTGTCTACTGGATGATTACGACAACATTATGGGTGGAATGGATACCACGTATTACCTACCTGATTTATTATGTCTAGCGCATAAGGAAAAGATAAATTAACTTTCTATACTAAAATAAGAGTGTTTAGTTTATTGATAGGCGCTTTGATATAATGAATTGTAGTAATACAGGCAAATTTATTTGTACTTAATCGCAGTAGTAGATTACTAACTTCTCTTACAACGACATTTGTTCTACGACTTTTCCGAAAAAAGAAAATTTCTACTTTTCATACAATTTTCCGAACAGCTATGTATAATTATGTACGTATATACCTTCAGCATATTTATTGCCACCAAATGTTACCAAGACTACGATGTGGCTCACACTGTCAAAAAGTTATCAGACCTCATGTAGCCCTAACTCTACAAGCACTAACTTCAAAAACTCTACAACTTGGTCAAAATATGGTGGCTTGGCCATTTCGCTAAATGGAAAAGTTGATTCACTGTTCCTTACTTTTCTGATAAACAATAGTTCTTGTAGTAGCGAAACGGCTAAGCCACCATATTTTGACTAAGGTGTAGAGTTTTTGAAGTTAGTGCTTGTAGTGTTAGGGCGCGTAGAATTAGAAGCTTAGGTCTGTAGAGTATGAGGTCTGATAATTTTTTTGAAAGTGTGAGCCACATCGTAGATTTGGCAACATTATACATGAAAATGTTTTTGGTGGGAATAATATTGTCTCAATGAGTACCTATTTCTTAAATTCCACAGACAATAGTTTTACAATTTGATCTATAAACAATGATTTATGTCAACAAGTTTTTTTTTATTTATTTATCAAAAATAAAACATTACGCATTGATGTTACGCGCACCAAAAATCACGTAGATTTGTCCAGTGCAGTGTGATGCGAGTAGGTACGTATGACACAATAACTACGGCTGTTTTATATATGCAACTACTAACACATAATAGTAGTTTGTTACACAAGGGACGTAATTACAGAACAAGATCCAATTTGGCGCCCATGCGAGCGTAGCTCGCAAAGGGCGCTACGGATCGAGTGCAACCGAGATATTTAGACGCACGAGCGAGCGAAGCGAGCGAGGGCGAATATAGTTCGAGGGTGTAATAGCTACTTACAACCGAGGTAAGCATACTACTTTACATCATTCATGCGAGGTAAATATAATAAAAATAAAAATAAAGATAAAAATAAAAATAAAGATAAAAATAAAAATAAAATAAAAATGAAAATGAAAATAAACTGAACAACTTTCATAACAGGACCAACCCCGAAATCACGAAAAAAATCAGCTGTTCCATTCAATATGAATCTTATCATTTTATGAAAAAAAAAAATTGTTTGACCAAGGAGTTTTGCATAGCTTGAACTGAAATGAAATGCCGCTAATTTCATTGCTGTTTTTTTTTCAGTAAAAAGTTTCGTCAGTTTATAAATAAGAAAAAAGATTGGTTCACTAAAGGAGTTTTAAATGCTTGAATTGTAAAGTGTACTTTACAATTAAAGCATTCACCATGCTTGACTTGTAAAGTGATTTGAAAATGGAACGTTCTATCTAAACAATGCACTGTGTTGCACATGTCAACTTACACAGCCTCATACTATATTAGTAAATGCTAGTTACCGAGCAGTATGATGTAAAAGGTATAAAATAAATACATTAATAATGTAACATGAATTAATAACAACTAGAAATCGCTCATTTAAATTCTCGTTAAGTTAGCTAACTTTTGCTTTATATATTCGCTGTTTATTACGTAATAAGCGGTAATCGGTCTTGTATCTATCAATAAACATGAAAACTTCAGTAGCGATTTCACTGTGTTCGCATAATGATTGCAGCCACACCCGACGTTAGAGGATGCGTGCGTGCGCATGTAGGTAGTTCGAATTCAAACAATTATTAATCATTAAGAGCCCGTAGCGGTTTTACCGCTGACTGCAGCTCTCTCGCTAGCACATTTCATGTTTTCTAAATACTTCTTAAATCTGAATGCGTAATTGAAAAATGTGTCTCGGCCACTTTTCGCAATATAAGATTACGGACATTTTATTTTTTTTCAGTTTTTGTTGCTATCAAAAAGTTGTCGTTTCTAACAGTTATTTGAACTGGCAAATACGATAACTTTGTGTACTTCACAAACTCGAAACTGAAATATCTGTTGAAATGTCCGTAATCTTATATTGCGAAAAGTGGCAGCGACATAATTTTCAATTACGCACTCAGATTTAAGAAATCTTGAGGAAACATAAAGTGTGCGAGCAAGAGAGCGGCAGTCAGCGGCAAAATCGCTACGGGCTCTTAAAGCATATTAAATAATATCTCAGCTGCTTGTTAATTGGTATTAAAATTACTCGTAATCTGAAATTATTTAGGTGCCTACCTCTAGGTTTCCATACACATTACACACATAATATACATTTGTAAGTGGCATTGGAAAACTCAAATTGCATTGAATTGCAAGACAAATATAAACAAAATAGTTGAAGTAATTTGGAGGATTCCAACAAGCGAAAAAAAATGGACGAGAAGGCCAAGCACAATTCAGATTTTTAATATTAAAAATAAAAAAAGGTTTACCTACTTATTTAAAAAAATCACAGATTTTGCAGTCCTCGCAAGAATCAGAGCATTGAAAATGAATACAAAAATTTACGAAAAACCAGAATAAAATCAAATGCAAAATCCTATTATATTTTTAAAGTTACCTACGCAGTACCTATTTATTTTTACGATTGTGCGCGCCCGCCGACTGCCTCGACGCGGCCGAAATATTATTAACCGACTTTCAAAATTCCAACGAATGCACTTCTCAACTGCTTCTGCATCTTTTAACACTACTTATTACCATGACGATTGGTCAATAATCATAGAAGCTACATTACATTTCATGTACGGAAACACCCGTTTTTCTGCAATTCCAAATCTAAAGGGACCACCTACAGGTCATAATTATTAACCGTTTTTCACAAAACTTCGCCATTTTGTAGCTAAACTAATACTCTAAGACCCTTTTTTATTTTTTCTTAAGTCAGTTTTTTTCCGAAATATTTACAATTTAGTAAACAACCCGAATTTTGCCGCATTTTGCAAAATGCAAAATTCCCATCTCGATCCTCCCAAGATCCTCGGAGCTATGGCGATTTGCATCTGATAACCATTTTAAATTGTAAAAAAATGATGTTGCACATTAGTGGTGACTTATGTTAAAAGTTATGACATTTTGTTTTCCTTTTTCTTCAAGTATTTTGAAAGTACGTACATTCTTTTCGTTATTACCTGTCTGTCTGAAGCTTTTTTTTGTCAGTATTTTTTTCTATTTTGCATTTTACAATTTTAGTTCTAGCTTAGAACCAATATTTTTTATGAAGAGAAAAAGTGCTTGATATTGCATCCCTTTGAACATTATGAACGCAAGTTTTATCAAACGAGTTATAAAAAACCTATGTTTTCTGCAGCAATATCCAGTTTATTTACGTTTGACAAGCATATGTTGACAAGCATATATTGCAGATTTTACAGAGATTTGTTGACTTTGGTCTGACAATCTACTTACGTTCTATGATTTAAGGGTGCTTACACCTGTAAGCACCATTGGTACTGACCCGTACAGCACAGACTCTGTACGGGTCAGTACCAATTGGTTGAGGTATGAGAATCCCATGTTATCTAATGCGTTCACCTATAAAGAAACAGCGGTACCTGTTACCGTTATTTTATTAATAAACGCATAAGATAACATGGGAATTTATTATACCTTCACCGATCGGTACCGACCCGCACTTGCTTGCAACGGAAACCTATTTTTTTATGTAAGCATCCATACTTACAAACAAACATAAACCTCCATCTAGCTACTGCAGCCAATCAAGACATTTAAAGTACTTAGGCAAAAGAGAAGTGTGGCAATCTCAGGCCACTCAGTCAGGCCACATCAAACTATTTTCGGTTCTGTACTGTACCAGTTACCAGCGGTTAGTTCATAGCGGAACAAAATAAAATAATTCGAGATGGAGGTTCTGTGAAGCAGACTTACCTACACCAGTATTAACAAACAACACTAAACGGCCCTTGGCTACGAGAACGCACTGCGTTGAAATAGAACTCTGTGATTGGTTCGTTTGTTTTACGTATTACGTTGATTGGTTCGTGGGACGTTATGCGTCCGCTGGCACTGTGAGTCCTCATAGTAAATGCTTAAATACGGGTGCTAACTAATGAACTGACTGGACATTCCTTTAATAATAGGACCTGCCGAAAAGTAAAAAATAAACAAATGAGTCTCATGGCAATTTGACAAAATGATTTCAACCGAGGAATATAGTGATGAAAATGTTTTAGCGCACATCGCCGCTTGAGTTAATTTGAAAGAAAACCTTTTCGTAATATGCGAGAGATGTATGCAGTTTCTTCGGAAAGCAATTCCTAAGCGATTTTCTTCGGATAACAATTAAAATGCAAGACATCAAAGAGAGGAAGAGAATAATAAAAATTCTACAAATGTAACAACATCTATTTGAAATAACCATAATAATTGACAACATTTCAAATTTTTTTTCTTGTGTTTTTATTTGTTATTTAGAAATTACTGATGAAAACAAGAGAAACGTATTTTTTTCTTTTCCAACATTTTTATTTTAAATCAACATAATATTAATTTGAAAACTTATTCAATTTTAAAGAGCGTAAGTGCAGTTTGAAGGATTTCTGGCGGAAATTCATTGTCCGATATGGATAAAAACCTAATCTATCAACTTAACCTATGGACGCTAATGACGTTTGAGTTTGAAGTAGATTTTTTCTGGCGCTTCGCCGGCCGCTGCCGCGGCACGCTCGCTTCGCTCGCTCGGCTCGCACGCTCGCTTCGCTCGCTCGGCTCGCACGCTGGGTTCATGTCAACCTAACATACTCGTCGCTACGCTCCTCGCACCTATCTCGTGACCTACGGTCTACGGTTTCTAAGTCCCAGTAGACTAGTTTATACTCATTTCTGGCAACTAAATTGACCTCAATTAACCTCAATGGAGGCGATTCGTTTTGAGATCCAACCCAATTCAAATAAATCATTGTGAAGAGTTAATGACTAATCTTAGACTTAATGACCATTGATATTTTAACTCGTCAAGTATTTGAAACGTTTGATACTTTGAATTTTGCTATTTTGAAGTTATACCTACATAATGATTTTCGACATTTTAAACCATTTGAATTTTAATTTTTGATATTTTGCCATTTTAAGTTTTTTTTTATATATTTAATGGGTTTGCTCTTGACCCCAGTCTTGCCCAAAAGCAAAGACAGGGTCTACGATGGAGCGAGCTTGCCCAGAAGGTGCTTATTCACTCTGGCCTTGAATAGAGTCAGGTTGTATGCGCTCGGAAACACAGACGCCGGCAGGGAATTCCATTCCATAGCTGTGCGCATTATGAACGATGATGAGTAGCGTTTGGTACGCAGAAAAGGTATATCAACTAAGAACGGGTGGTAACCTGCAGCGCGTCTGGATGACCGATGGTAGAAAGGAGAAGGTGGAATGAGTTCATGCAGTTCTTGAGCACACTCACCAAAGTACAATCTGTAAAAGACCGATAGGCAAGCAACTTTTCGGCGGTGAGCTAAACTGTTAAGCTTAGCTGCTACCAGTTCTCCATCGCCTATTAATCTCTTGGCTCTGCGTTCCACCGAGTCCAGTGCAGCAAGTTGATATTTCGCCGAGCCATCCCAAAGGTGGCAGCAGTACTCCATGCAAGATCGGACTTGAGCTTTATAAAGAGTTAAAAGCTGCCCAGGCGTAAAGTACCGCTTGATTTTATTTAGGACGCTCAGCTTCCTAGCTGCAGTTTGAGCCTTGTTTTTAGTTTAGATATTC
The DNA here is from genome assembly GCA_950108535.1 of Agriphila straminella. NCBI lineage: Eukaryota > Metazoa > Arthropoda > Insecta > Lepidoptera > Crambidae > Agriphila > Agriphila straminella. Next base: position 20,456,206 of record OX467303.1, on the reverse strand, counting down.
TAACTTTAGACATTCTGATACGTACCCGTTTCAAGATATGAAGCCTAAATAAAGTACAACAAACTTCATGTTTAAAGATGTGAGCATTTTTTATGTTACAGATGGTATCATTCGTGCCAGTCGTGGAATGGCAAAACTGGCGAATGGCAGATTTGGGTGAACGCCGAAAGAGTGGGCAGAGGCTTCCATAACAGAGTAAGTACCTTGTATCTGAGAGCTTAATGGTTTTTGTACTTTTTTCTGTAGTTATTTGTTGTTAATAAGGGTTAAAGTATGAAATTGCATTGCATTTTTTCTAACACACAGAGGCTCTCATATCTTCTATGATGACAAAGATGCTTTAGTTACTTGTTATTATTTCCAATTATGATTATGACGGCCCACTATCAGCAATAAAAATATTTCAGATTTTCTTTCCTTATCGTTAAAAAAGTATCTTAAAAGTGACTCCATTTTTCATTAGCAGAAGTAACTTAGCCGATACTTTTCCCCTTAACACATATTGTGGCATTAGTTAGCAGAGTGTTTCATGCATAAAAGTTAAAAAACTTTAGCGTTCATAGTTAAATTAATTAAATGACAATGTTAGTATGGAAAATGCAAATTCTTTAAAATTCTCCACACAAAGAGGCAATTTCATACTTAAACCTCTAATGATGTTTGTTTGATAGCCTTTAAGGATAATTTAACTTTTCGTAAGTAGGTATTCTCTGCTAGAAATAAGTGAATCATGCCTTGGATGAAACTGAATATTTTAAGTAGAACTCGTTTTTTCGGTCATTGATTGATAGGAAATGAAAGCAATATGAATGTCAGTAACGTTTACAAAGAATTTTACTCTGTTTTCATAAAGAAAAATAGTAACCAAAAAAGCACATTTTGTAAGGTTAGGTACCTATAAGTTTTTTGACTAATTATAGCTTTTGATAAGTGTCTTTCGAGTATTGATTGCGCAAATTTCTTCAATATTGCTAAAAGAATAATGCTGAAGAAGTAACGAGTATTGTACACACAATGTTTGTACAGATCAAGGAAGGAACTTAAACCCCTTTTTTTTCTTTAGCTCGTTGGACACGTAATTAAAGGGGGAGGGGTTGCAGTGAGCGGGCAAGACCAATCTCTCCTTTACAAAAAAGACAACTTGGATCAAGTAAAAAGTGAGTAAATCGATCAAATCTGTAAATCAATCCAGTGTTAATTATGATTCAGAAATAGTTTTTTATGTATCGGGTTTTCATTAAATCTTTTTTTTTACAGCGCAACCAGGTCTCGTGGGCGAAATAACAATGCTGCAAATATATCTAGTTGCCCTAACTGCTGGTAAGGCCCATAAGGACCACAAGCACCACCACGCCCATCACTTCAAACACGACGGCACTCCTGTGGACTCTGCCACGGAGCCCGTCACCGAGCCTCCTCCGCCACAGGCCACACCCCTAGGCAACGGCAACTTCCTCATAGGAGGCCAACTCCAGCGACCTCAAAACTTGAACCTGGCCGGTGCTCAACAGATGATACCAGTCCAGTTGCCTAATGGGCTACAGATTCAACAGGAGTTTGTCAACGGGCAACTCGGCAACAGAATCGTGTCCGAACAGTTGGTTAACAGCGTACAACCGAACAGGTTGCAGATTCCTCAACTGGTGTCGGTTCCGTCTACTTACCAGAGTCGGCCAATCGGCCCCTCCAAGGGCACGACAGTACTCCTCACAGGATCCCTCCTTAATCCAGCTAACGTGCAATACATCGATGACACAGTACCACACAACGTATTCAGAAGGGACTCAAATAAAAGAGACAAAAGGGACAATCCGGAAAAAGAACTCAAATCTAGTAAGTACTCCAGCTCCAGCTGTTTCTTAGATGTATAAAATAGAATGGGTCCAATACAGCTAACTGGACCCTATGGATATCGGATGTGCATATTCGCATTGCAGCACGCTCCAAATTTTGTTTCAGTAAACATTTCATTTATTTATTCGATAAATGTTTTTTTTATTTATTACTATTTATTATTATTATTATTATTATTTATTACACATTTACAAAATCTGTTCCAGGTAAAAAAGACAAACGTGGTCTGGTAGCACTTTCGGACGGCACTATTGTCGATGAGGCTCTGTTGAGCACTGACTTCCAGGATGAGAAGGAGGACGCAGCACTGTTCGAGGAGTCCCTATTGAACGGCCTGGCTGGAGTCGTTGGGAACGTGCCAGTGCAAAATTTGCAGAAAAAAACTGTAAGTGTCACTTTTTTTTTATTTACTATTATCCCAAATACAAGTATACTTTTCCTTGGTTTTTTCCCTACATCATCATCAGCTACTTTTAATGTCCTGTTGGATCACAGATCTTCCTTAAGGATAGAATAGATAAGGAGGTTTTTTATTAATAGTTTCTAGTTACTGTTCATGACGATCTAGATCTTGATAATTATGTCAGAGCCATCATTTTCTAAATCTAATCTAAAGCTACCCTATACTTTCCAATTATCACTTGAATGCTTCTCGCACTTCCATACTACACACAGTTTCTTTCTTTTATTAAGACTACACCGAGCTTTTGAGGCTCGTCGATTTCAGGTATTCAATGCGCTCCGTGGATGTGTGCGTGATCTCAAGGACTCGAACGGATGCAATTATTCATCAATATACACGATAGCCCCTTAATATTATTCATTCATTTTCATTATGATAAGGAGGTTGGTTGAAATAACCCACCACACGTACCCAGTTCCCAATGCGCCGCCGCCCACGTGCCTTTGGATTACTTTTATTTATTACACTAACTATGCTTTAAGGCTCCTATTGTGGAATCAAACTCAAATTCAGATCTCTGCTTGAGTACAGTTAGAAAGGGATGGTGCGTAAATAAGAAGCCTCCTTTCCGTGCCGTTCGACCGAATTCCTCGAACCCTTTGTTTGAAATCCCATGTTGAAATTACATGGTTCTTTATTTTTAACTATAATAATAACAGCTAGATTTAAAATATTAAACAATCTATCGAATTATGACCATGATAGTCAATTGTCAGCAAAAATAAAGACCTTATTTTAGCTTACTTAAAATTAAAAAAAGATCTTGAAAGTGACTCTTTTTGTGAGCAAAAAAAGGGTGACCGGAGGGGTTGTAACTTAGCCAAAACTAGTATTTTTCGCTTATCGTAAATGGAATAAGTTAGCATAGTGTTTAAACATTATTACTTACATAAAGTATTGTTACATGAGTGTTCACGGTTGTTAAATGAACAAAGAAAATGCTAGTATGAAAAATACAACTTCTTGAAAATTCTCAACTTATTTAATTATTTAGTTCAATTTGCTGTACCCACAAAAAGGCCTTTTATGTTCTAGGTGGATGAAAGAGAACCAGCCGAAGCGGAAGTGATGGCTGTGATGCAGGTGTGCAGCGGTTGCGCTCAAGAGCCCTTTAAGAAGGCTCTTGTGCTATCCTGGCGGTCGACGCCCAAGAAACTGTTCAGCGGCGCCCATTACTACAAGGGGTTGCCCATTTGCAAAGCTTTTTAGTTGATATCAATGATTGTAACAGCAGCATTAAAATAGGATCTTTATAAGTTCAGTGTTTTTAAAAAGATACCGATAACTTTTCGCGTACCATATATGTCGTTTATCCTTATTATTGATTGACAACGACAAATTGATTTGTGTATTATTGACCGATTTTTTCAATAAATCGTATATTTTGTAAAATGTGTTGAGAAACTGAACCTGAACTGTTTGTAGTAACTTTGCACTTTCATTATGTTTAAAATGTAATTCCTGAACAATGTACCTAATTAGTTTTTTACAGTTTATAAAGAAAAATGATAACAATGCCAACATTTCAGGAGGAAAAACACTAACATTATTAGACGAATTAATTTAATAAATAACTTCGTTGTTGAAAGTGTGATACATCCATTTTATAAATGGACTTAAATACCTTATAAATTATACCCGGCATTACATTTTAACCACAGAGCAATTGATTTGTCATTGTTCTGTGAGTATAACAATATTTTACCTAGCATAAAAACATAAAACAAAACTTTAAAAAACCTAATTTAATTTTGTAATTTTCAAACATATTTTTTCATGACTTACCTACCAATTACGTTATTGAGAAAACTATAATCAATTGTAAAATCAATATTTTTCTATACTTAAGCTTGCCATTATGAGTTGTTATTTATTATAGTCTAAGTTTTATTACTACTTGGTTCGTTCATAGATTTAAGATTAGTTTTAACTTACTGATTTGTTACCATTTTAATAATAAATTTAATGATAATTATAATAATATTGTTTTTTTTATAGCAGCGGGTTTCCTAAATCTGATAATGATGTTCGAAATAATGAGCGTAAAGTCGGATTACCCAGCAAAAATGTACAAACAAAGGTGTTGCCAGAACAAAACAACACAAAAAATTAATTAAAAAAATTAAAAAACCCGCCTGCATAAAAAGACAAGTCGACTGAAAAGATGGAAACAAGATTAAATAAATATTAAAGGCAACATGTCATAATAACATGCAGTCGGAGGCATGCATAAAGAAAGTGACATTATGAATGATTGAATTATATGCCTCCGACTGCATGTTATTATGACATGTTGCCTTTAATATTTATTTAATCTTGTTTCCATCTTTTCAGTCGACTTGTCTTTTTATGCAGGCGGGTTTTTTATTTTTTTTAATTAATTTTTTTATTTATCTCTTTTTAGTTATTATATTTTACGGTCATGATATACCTTTTTGAAATCCTTATAATAAGCCCTTTAATTTGACACCCATATTGCAGTATTCTAAAAAAAAAATTTTTTTTCACTACGTATAATAGCACCGTACAGCCGCCATGTTGTTTTTTTTATAACGCCACCTTCTTAAGAACACTTGGGCTGAAATGACAAATCTAACGATATCTTAATTATAGAAATCCGAAATCCGTTCAGCCGTTTGAAAGATATGAGGTAATAAAGAATATTACATACAAACATACATACTTACAAGATACGCGCGAAAAACAAAACCCGCAGGCGGGTAAAAAGAAATAGTATATTGCTAACTAAATAAATTGCTAGCTAAATAATTTGGCTCAGCGCCTCTGGCGGTAACTATATTAAACTAAAAGTTTTTATACAAATGCTAACTACAGTAACTATCGAGTGTAATGACCGTAAACTCATAATACGCCTACAGAAAGCACTATAAAGGCCTACTCAAACTGGAGTGGCCGTGGATAGTGGTAATACCCGAGCGAGCCATATCCCGTGCGGTATGGAATTTTCGTAGCTGTCGCGAACTATGGTTTGAACAGCGCGTTATCCGCATACCCATCGGGATATCGTCACCGCCACCGGTACAGGATATACTGGTCAGATTTGAGTAGGCCATAAGTAAGTATTTAAGGCGCAGTGGTAGTGAAACTAGCGCCGCCACTACATTTATTTTATATTACTCGTAAACCAAGTCAATATTTAAAAAAAGCTCACGTAAGAATCTCTTAAATTGTCTCTAATATTTTTTGAATAACTCTTCAACAGTTATCATTCATTCTGTAAGTTTTAAAATCCATAATTTCCAAAAGTGGCCACTTTGAGCTAAAATGGATTTTAAAACTTACAGAAAGAATGAAAACTTTTGAAGAGTTATTCAAAAAATATTAGAGACAATTTAAGAAATTATTACATGAGCTTTTTTAAATATTGACTTGGTTTACGAGTAATAAAAATAAATGTAGTGGCGGCGCTAGTTTCACTACCTCAGCGCCTTAAGTAAAATCTAAAACACTTACCTTTGGTTGATTCTCAATATTCACTGCCAACTTACCTTTGACTTATGTACATGTTGGTGATGGTACTCGGAGTCAATCTCCGGCTCGCTGAAGTAGCTCTGATCCTGTAATTAATAGTTATTTATGCAACTGTACTACCTAATGAGGGGTATTAAAAACGTATGTGAATTTGGGGTGATAATAATATAACGTGAGTGTTTTAATACCTGCCTAATTATGTACAGTTACATACAAGACTTAAGGTGCGGGCACATCTATCTGACGCCACGTGTTAACACGCCGTATTTATATGAACGTGTTATAAGATACGTGTGATCCTAGTGCATACATTTACTATGAAAACCTATGTCGTATGACGGCGTGTCAACACGTGGCGTCAGACAAATGTGCCCCCACTCTTATTCTACACCCATTTTATATATTTTTTTTATTAAGGAAACAAACAATATTTTAATACATATGGATTAAAAACACCCATGTTATTTATCTACACCCATGATACTCGTATGTATTCTCTGGGAACCCTTTACAGAGGATTTAAAGCTAGGTGTAGATAACATAAATAAAATAACACGTCAAAAATTGTGGAAAGAAATAAAATGTTGGCGATTGCTCCAAGGAAAATAATTGAAATCAAATTAGCTTATACAGGGAGAGAAATAAGTAAAGTCAGTATTCAATCATAGCAAAAGTGTAATTAAATTCCAGACTAGACGCCAGCCAGGATAGGAACGTCATTTTATTTTCCTTGAATTCGCAATGAAGCTATAATTAAATAGAGAGCCAGCTTGAGTTCGTCTAAAATATTTTTCTCAACGATACCTCTCAATAATCGTTCAATAGGCCCATATTCATAATAAATAAGAAGGGTATGTGCCCCAGCGGTAGTAATTAAAGATGGACACCCTGTGTGTCGGAATCATACCTGCCTTTTTATTGTCTAATTTCAAAATCTATCACAATCGTTTTCAGGATGTAACACATTGATGCTTCTTTTTGGTACAAATAAAAACTTACCAAAGAAATGCAGCAATGTCTCACATCCATCTGTCAAATAAAAGCGATTGCGACAATTTGCCCCCAGATCCAAGCTATTTCGCCGCGCCAGCAGGCATCGCCAGTGAGCCAGCTCCTGCGGCGCCGGCGCGGGGGAACGCTCCGCCGCCGATTTCAGATTTGAAGAGACGTAGCATATTTCACTATTTACTTTGATCAAGTTTCCCTACTGTAACTGCAGTGAGCTGGGTACAGTCGCCGTGTCTTTCATACACCCTGCGGATCGCAGTCATACCTGATCCCAGCTAGATGGCCCGGAGCATGTCGCCGCGCCGGCAGGCATCGCCAGCGTGCCGACTCCTACGGCGCCGGGGAAATGTTGGTTGCCTCGAAGAGACGTAGAATATTTCACTATTTACTTTGATCAAGTTTCCCTGTTGTAACTGCAGTCAGCTAGGTACAATCGCCGTGTCTTCATGCACCCGGCGGGTCACAGTTATACCTGATCCCAACTAGATGGCCCGGAGCATGTCGTCGCCGCGCCAGCAAGCATCGCCAGCGAGCCGACTCCTACGGCGCCGGGGAAATGTCGGTTGCCTCGAAGAGACGTAGAATATTTCACTATTTACTTTGATCAAGTTTCCCTGTTGTAACTGCAGTCAGCTAGGTACAGTCGCCGTGTCTTCATGCACCCGGCGGGTCGCAAGTCATACCTGATCCAAGCAAGATGTCACGGAGCATGATGTCGCCGCGCCAGCAAGCATCGCCAGCGAGCCAACTCCTACGGCGCCGGCAAATGTCGGTTGCCTCGAAGAGACGTAGAATACTTCACTATTTACTCTGATCAAGTTTCCCTGTTGTAACTGCAATCAGCTATGTACAGTCGCCGTCTCTTCATACACCCGGCGGGTCGCAGTCATACCTGATCCCAGCTAGATGGCCCGGAGCATGTCGCCGCGCCAGCAAGCATCGCCAGCGAGCCGACTCCTACGGCGCCGGGGAAATGTCGGTTGCCTCGAAGAGACGTAGAATACTTCACTATTTACTCTGATCAAGTTTCCCTGTTGTAACTGCAATCAGCTATGTACAGTCGCCGTGTCTTCATACACCCGGCGGGTCGCAGTCATACCTGATCCCAGCTAGATGGCCCGGAGCATGTCGCCGCGCCAGCAAGCATCGCCAGCGAGCCGACTCCTACGGCGCCGGGGAAATGTCGGTTGCCTCGGAGAGACGTAGAATACTTCACTATTTACTTTGATCAAGTTTCCCTGTTGTAACTGCAATCAGCTAGGTACAGTCGCCGTGTCTTCATACACCCTGCGGGTCGGAGTCATACCTGATCCCAGCTAGATGGCCCGGAACATGTCGCCGCGCCGGCGGGCATCGCCAGCGAGCCGACTCCTACGGCGCCGGGGAACGCTCCGCCGCCGATGTCGGTCGCCTCGAAGAGACGTAGCACACTTCTGTCTCGGATGTCCCGTAGGTGAGCCCTGTGGAAAAACTGACATTATCAAAGAGTTCAGGATCCATTGAAAGATACTAAAAATTTTATGCATTTCTCGTAATTGTTATGAATATCAAACTAAACAATAAACATAAGCAATTTTATAAAACGTGGAAAGAAAAAAAATTCAAAGTTTTTATTTTGAAGAGTATGCCGCTTTCGCTTCCTAGGTTAGCTGGAGTATACTCCATACATTCGAATATACTCCATACAAAGTTTTTACTAGAACTTTTATCACTTTAACCAACTAAGTTGCGTACCCCCATTTAGTGCAAACTTTCAATAATAGAACATATCTGACTGAAACGGAGAGCGCTTACATTAATCTTCTGTGGCGCTTACAGTTCTATCAGTGGAGACTTATAAATGACTCTTTGTTGCTATTTTTTTTATGTATTTAGAATGTATTGATTATTACATTCTAGATATTGTAGTCGATAGTCTTCCTAAAATTAATAAATAAATAAATAAATCTGACCGAAGATGCGCCTGATTTCTTTTTGAAGATGTTTTTGTTTGGCGTTCGCTCACACGACTGACGGAGCAAAGTTCATAGAAATGCGGAGCTACGCAGATTCGATGTTACACGGGTACCGCCCACATGCGACTTCTACTGGGGGGGATTTTTTTTCTCTGTTCTGTGGTTTTTAATGTTTGTTCACATCGAAATGAGTACAGAAAAACAGTGAAAGTTTCAATGAAATACTTACCCGCACCGATGGTCGTGCTCATGGTTGATGCGACTCGGGTGCATTTTAAAAAGGCCGCGGGAAAGCCGCGGGTACGTACCTTACGCGACGGAGTAAGTACGCCGCGGCGTACGTCGGGAAGCGAAATGAAGCGTGGCCGAGGCCCCGCCCGCCCTAGCCGTGCCACAGGTAGGTCGCTAACCCCGCAGCTTCATTATTTTCTACAAATTTTTGGTGTTAAAAGGTTGCAGGGCTATAATTAGGTGATTTACCCTTTCACTAAATATCTTTTACCTTTACGTATAGGTAGGTACTAATTAATGCGTTTTTCAATACAGTTGCTCGAAAATATAAGTTTACGATGACAGTCGAGCGTGCGGTAAGTTGATTTTACCGCACGCCGGCGCCGTGCGTTTTTTTACGAACGTTTTTTTTTTATTTCTAGTAGCTTCCGCCCGCGACTTCATCTGCGTGGACAGTAGAAAAATATTGCAACCAGTTTAAAATGACCCCTTTAGTGTATGAAAGCTAGTACTACGGAGAGTTCAAGCTGTTTGCCTGGTTCCACCCACCTGAATTTGATGAAACATAGCTTAGATTTTAAGTTGGACCTCAATCTACTAAATTGTGAAAAATACATCAAAATTCGTTTAGCGGTTTTTGCGTAATTCGCGCACAAATATTAAGAATTTACAGTTTTATTATATGTATAGATTACAATTTCAGTAGTACCTATAATGTTTTCTCGCAAATGTATTGAAAAACGTAGTATGGCACACGGTTGTTAAGGTTTTTTAAAACCTTCCTTACCAACCTTGTATCATAAACTACTATTTAAGTCGTCTGTTTAAATATCTAAACTGTTACTTATTTATAGCTGTCATTCTTATATAGTCTTATGATACATAACATAGGTAACAATGACTAATCAATTACACGCCAACTTGCTTAATTACCATGACATTGCCATGCCAATTACCTATATGCTTCCAAGTGCGCCTAGTTATTATCGTTGACTTACTTCAGTGCATATGGTATTGACACCTTGTTTCACCACAGAATACATAATAGTACAAGTGTTTCACACGAAGGACAATGTTAATTTTCAATTATACGTACAAAATTAATATTGTCGTCGACTAACATCAATAAAACGAGCTTTGAGCTAAAAGTTCTAAAAGCTTTCCGGGCGTAGCGTAAAGTTAGCAAAAAACTGCAACTGAAAGATAGGTACTAATATTTATTCTGTGACTGGACTACGAATATGCATCTGAAAAAAATGTACTAACGGGAATATTAATAGTCCGTTAGACATTAAACATGAATCATCATTACTACGTCATATTTAAACTTTTCGCGGCATTAACTGATATTGAATCAATTTTTGGCCGTGACACTACTGCGATCGGCAAGGTGTTAATGTTAAAATGTTAGTTATTTTCACAGTATAATGTATAAGTGTTATTGAGGGACTCAGCAGCCAATATTGAAAACTTTTTTGTGCTTCAAAAAACAAATAGGTACCTACTAGTGTTTAAAAAAACCGGTCAAGAGCCGCGAGTCGGACTCGCGCACCGAGGGTTTCCGTACCATCATACATAACAAACCATACAACAAGTAACTGTGCATCATAATAAATACACTGCAGAGCTGTAGAATAATAAAATTATTATTGCAGTATGAGGTCAGCACCATCTCTTGGCCGATAGTGGAACTATTTTTTTCTTAGGCCAGCGCCATCTCTTGACCGATAGTAGAACTAAATAATATTTTTTAGGTCAGGGCCATCTGTTGACTGGTAGAGGAACTAAATAATTTTTGTTTGTTTTTTGAATTTCTAAAAAAGTGTGTTATATTGAGACATGGTTTTATTTTTCCTGTAATCTTTACATAAACATAGAATTATTTCAGATTTTTCTCTTTGCAAACTTCGAAGATAAAGGGGGGGGGGGGGGGGAACGGTATTATTTTTACATTTTTCATCATAAGTCGAAAACTATGCGGCCTAAAAAAAAAGAAAAAAATGTTTTAAAATGTGCAAACAGCGCTTTTTCATAAGCTACCCCACATGCCCTAGTCGCCCTACTTAAAATTTTTAAGACCCCTTTTCAGTCCCTGTTGTAAAAAAAAAAAAATTTTTTTATTTCTTTCTTATTTGCAAAATAGTTGGGAAAACGTCATCTTAAACTATTCCAAATTTCAAGTTGATACCATTAGTAGTTCTCGAGATATCCAGCTGTGACAGACAGACAGACTGACAGACAGACTTAGTCACACCATAAGGGTTCCTTTTTACCATTTTGGTACGGAACCCTAAAAAGAGCTTTTCGCGCCATAACTTCCTATTAAAACATTTGCTGTTAGACGAATAGCGCTAGAGTTTTAGGTTTCAAAAATATTAAAGTTTGTTTTTTTTTCGTATATAGTATCTGCACCATTAACTTAAATAAATTTTGTCAGTTTTGAGTTCAATTATTTATAACCACCACAAATAATCGAATTTCTGAAGATGCACCGGCAAGATGTGACACAAAACGCAAATATAAGGCCATTATAAATTATGATGACAATAACAAGAAATAAAGACAGTCTTGCAGTTCCAAGATTTAAGCTAGAAAAAACTAGAAGTTCATTTAAGGGGAAATAAAAGTTCCACAACAAGTGATTGTTCTTCCTTTGCATGAATTTAAAAAAATATGTTAAAAAGACGCTCATGAGCAAATGTTATTATAAAGTAGACGATTATCCGAAAGACCGAAAAGCGTGGAATTAAATAAGTAGGTACTCTCTTTGTAATCATTATGTTGACCGTATTTAATAAAGATACAAAGAAACAAAATCATTGAACAATACTGAAACAGGTGATTCTAGCGTTGCTTAAACTGAACAAGTTTCTCTGGAACATACCTAAGTCGAAAAAATATTTTTTTTTCGCCTTTCCATAGTAATTCGGACAGCTGACCAATACATTTTGTATGGGAGAGTATGTAATTTTTTTCGTTTTTCGATCTAGTTCTTTGGAGAACGTTGTTCAGAAATACTATTATTTACCTTTTTCAATGTTGTTACACAAATTGGTTCCACCTTATATTATTATAAGTAGGTATTATGTTTGTAAAGACGTTGATTTTGATTTTTTATTTTAGTTACTTCTTGCTAGTTAAAAAGTACTAAGTGTGGTAGTACTAAGGGTGATAGGTAAATACCTCGCATCATAAATATTGACGATTGAAAAGCATTTAGCAAGTAGGTACCTTACTTTATTTGAATAAAGATTATTTTGATTTTGACTAAAACTCTAGTAGGCATAATTCACTGAAATATTGTAGCGACCGCTAGTCTAGCGACCGCCTGCGACTTCGTCTGAGTTGAAAGTTTTTTTTGCTATCCCTCGGGAACAGTATATTTGTTTCTGGATGAAATGATATAGTCCTTTTCAACTAACAAATAAACAAACAAACTAACTTTTACATTTATAATATTAGTAAAGATAAGAGTAAGTGCCATTCGAAATTTTCTAAAAATACTAGTTAGGTACCTAAGTACTTACTTAAATATAAAAAATATCAAAATAGTTTTACAGTTTGCGAATTCATCACATATTAAATGCAGTGGAAATGAAAACCCACCTTTTATAAAATCGCTTTAAAATAAGCTCGAATTGCATCAAAAGAAATTCTTAGCGGTGAGCGCTATACCTTTGAAGTATTTTATTGAAGACACCTTTTCACAACAAGATTATGTGTTACAAATAACCTTGCATAAGAAAACTCACAAAGAGATTTGTTGGTTTGTTTATTACGCCTTCACGTCTTACTACTGAACCTCATCATATATTTTTACATAGGTACACGTTTCCAGGGGTACAGAGAAGGACATAAGGCACCTTTCACCCCGAAAAAAGTATTGTTTACGAGATAGCAATAGGTTAGGAGAGGAGAGGGAGAGGAAAAGGGGGGCAGCGCGCTTGGTGGGAATGGGGAAACGGCTTATCTGATTTCGATGAGATTAAACATAGAATACTAATTATCCTGGTTAATGGTTTTCTGGATTTTCTCGAATATCCACACGGACGGGCAGAAGCTAGTAAGTAATATTATTGGATTTTATTTTGTTGAGGCCTAACAGGGCCTAAATAGGTAGTATCATTAATGGTCATTCTCTTTTGTAAAGTAAATAAAAACTATTTTTGTTTGTATTGTTTGGATTTATTTCCTTTTTAGGGTTCCGTAGCCATTTTATTCCGAAAGTATTAGGATTACACAGTTGAAACTTAGTAGTTAGATGTATTCTGATAAGCGCTTAACGATTTTAGAACAAAAATTAAAAAAAAATAAGATTAAAGGGGGGCTCCGTCTATAGATAGGTCTTTAAAAATGACATTGAGGTTCTTAAGACAATTTTTTCTCAAAGTCAACCGTTTGAAATATACACACTGCCATAGTGGTAAAAAGTGTGTCCCCCCCTCTAACTTTTGAAATAGGTGAGTGGAAAATCTAAAAAAAATATATGCTATAGACCTTAATAAAAACTTTCAATGAAAATTGGTTTGAACGAGATATAGTAATTAGTTTTCGAGATATATCATATTTTTCAAAACCGCAAATATAACTCTGTAATTCATACCAACACTGTGAAAAACAAAGTTTTTTTTAATGAAAGACTAACAATTTATTTCTTACTTTGGAAAACTGTCAATAACAAAGGTTTATCTTAGGCTTTTGAGTTATAGTTTCAAGATGGTTTCAAGTTTATTATTAGTTGGCACAACTTTGAAAAACTACAAATTTGAGGTCACTTTACGATTTTTTTTTCTATCGAGAAAAGTTTTACCTATCATGTTGCTGTCAATCTCTTAACTGAGTACTATAATCTACTTTCTATATTATTTTTTTGGGACCGATAAATCAAGTACTGTGAAAATCTTTGATCAAAAATGTGTATTTGACATGTTATGATTTGAAATTGAAGTAGTTTAAACTGAATGTAAGTTCCAAACCAATAAAAGCTCTCTTACTAGGTTCTTTACTTCGATATTTATTGGGATCGATAAATTAAGTAATTCTGTGTAGAATCTTTGATCAAAAATGTGTATTTGACATGTTATGATTTGAAATTTAAGTAGTTTAAACTGAATGTAAGTTCCAAACCAATAAAAGCTCTCTTACTAGGTTCTTTACTTCGATATTTATTAGGATCGATAAATTAAGTAATTCTGTGTAGAATCTTTGATCAAAAATGTGTATTTGACATGTTATGATTTGAAATTTAAGTAGTTTAAACTGAATGTAAGTTCCAAACCAATAAAAGCTCTCTTACTAGGTTCTTTACTTCGATATTTATTGGGATCGATAAATTAAGTAATTCTGTGTAGAATCTTTGATCAAAAATGTGTATTCGACATGTTATGATTTGAAATTTAAGTAGTTTAAACTGAATGTAAGTTCCAAACCAATAAAAGCTCTCTTACTAGGTTCTTTACTTCGATATTTATTGGGATCGATAAATTAAGTAATTCTGTGTAGAATCTTTGATCAAAAATGTGTATTTGACATGTTATGATTTGAAATTTAAGTAGTTTAAACTGAATGTAAGTTCCAAACCAATAAAAGCTCTCTTACTAGGTTCTTTACTTAGATATTTATTGGGATCGATAAATTAAGTAATTCTGTGTAGAATCTTTGATCAAAAATGTGTATTTGACATGTTATGATTTGAAATTTAAGTAGTTTAAACTGAATGTAAGTTCCAAACCAATAAAAGCTCTCTTACTAGGTTCTTTACTTAGATATTTATTGGGATCGATAAATTAAGTAATTCTGTGTAGAATCTTTAATCAAAAATGTGTATTTGACATGTTATGATTTGAAATTTAAGTAGTTTAAACTGAATGTAAGTTCCAAACCAATAAAAGCTCTCTTACTAGGTTCTTTACTTCGATATTTATTAGGATCGATAAATTAAGTAATTCTGTGTAGAATCTTTGATCAAAAATGTGTATTTGACATGTTATGATTTGAAATTTAAGTAGTTTAAACTGAATGTAAGTTCTAAACCAATAAAAGCTCTCTTACTAGGTTCTTTACTTCGATATTTATTGGGATCGATAAATTAAGTAATTCTGTGTAGAATCTTTGATCAAAAATGTGTATTTGACATGTTATGATTTGAAATTAAGTAGTTTAAACTGAATGTAAGTTCCAAACCAATAAAAGCTCTCTTACTAGGTTCTTTACTTCGATATTTATTAGGATCGATAAATTAAGTAATTCTGTGTAGAATCTTTGATCAAAAATGTGTATTTGACATGTTATGATTTGAAATTTAAGTAGTTTAAACTGAATGTAAGTTCCAAACCAATAAAAGCTCTCTTACTAGGTTCTTTACTTCGATATTTATTGGGATCGATAAATTAAGTAATTCTGTGTAGAATCTTTGATCAAAAATGTGTATTCGACATGTTATGATTTGAAATTTAAGTAGTTTAAACTGAATGTAAGTTCCAAACCAATAAAAGCTCTCTTACTAGGTTCTTTACTTCGATATTTATTGGGATCGATAAATTAAGTAATTCTGTGTAGAATCTTTGATCAAAAATGTGTATTTGACATGTTATGATTTGAAATTTAAGTAGTTTAAACTGAATGTAAGTTCCAAACCAATAAAAGCTCTCTTACTAGGTTCTTTACTTAGATATTTATTGGGATCGATAAATTAAGTAATTCTGTGTAGAATCTTTGATCAAAAATGTGTATTTGACATGTTATGATTTGAAATTTAAGTAGTTTAAACTGAATGTAAGTTCCAAACCAATAAAAGCTCTCTTACTAGGTTCTTTACTTAGATATTTATTGGGATCGATAAATTAAGTAATTCTGTGTAGAATCTTTGATCAAAAATGTGTATTTGACATGTTATGATTTGAAATTGAAGTAGTTTAAACTGAATGTAAGTTCCAAACCAATAAAAGCTCTCTTACTAGGTTCTTTACTTCGATATTTATTGGGATCGATAAATTAAGTAATTCTGTGTAGAATCTTTGATCAAAAATGTGTATTTGACATGTTATGATTTGAAATTTAAGTAGTTTAAACTGAATGTAAGTTCCAAACCAATAAAAGCTCTCTTACTAGGTTCTTTACTTCGATATTTATTAGGATCGATAAATTAAGTAATTCTGTGTAGAATCTTTGATCAAAAATGTGTATTTGACATGTTATGATTTGAAATTTAAGTAGTTTAAACTGAATGTAAGTTCCAAACCAATAAAAGCTCTCTTACTAGGTTCTTTACTTCGATATTTATTGGGATCGATAAATTAAGTAACTCTGTGTAGAATCTTTGATCAAAAATGTGTATTTGACATGTTATGATTTGAAATTTAAGTAGTTTAAACTGAATGTAAGTTCCAAACCAATAAAAGCTCTCTTACTAGGTTTTTTACTTCGATATTTATTGGGATCGATAAATTAAGTAATTCTGTGTAGAATCTTTGATCAAAAATGTGTATTTGACATGTTATGATTTGAAATTTAAGTAGTTTAAACTGAATGTAAGTTCCAAACCAATAAAAGCTCTCTTACTAGGTTCTTTACTTCGATATTTATTAGGATCGATAAATTAAGTAATTCTGTGTAGAATCTTTGATCAAAAATGTGTATTTGACATGTTATGATTTGAAATTTAAGTAGTTTAAACTGAATGTAAGTTCCAAACCAATAAAAGCTCTCTTACTAGGTTCTTTACTTCGATATTTATTGGGATCGATAAATTAAGTAATTCTGTGTAGAATCTTTGATCAAAAATGTGTATTTGACATGTTATGATTTGAAATTTAAGTAGTTTAAACTGAATGTAAGTTCCAAACCAATAAAAGCTCTCTTACTAGGTTCTTTACTTCGATATTTATTGGGATCGATAAATTAAGTAACTCTGTGTAGAATCTTTGATCAAAAATGTGTATTTGACATGTTATGATTTGAAATTGAAGTAGTTTAAACTGAATGTAAGTTCCAAACCAATAAAAGCTCTCTTACTAGGTTCTTTACTTCGATATTTATTGGGATCGATAAATTAAGTAATTCTGTGTAGAATCTTTGATCAAAAATGTGTATTTGACATGTTATGATTTGAAATTTAAGTAGTTTAAACTGAATGTAAGTTCCAAACCAATAAAAGCTCTCTTACTAGGTTCTTTACTTCGATATTTATTAGGATCGATAAATTAAGTAATTCTGTGTAGAATCTTTGATCAAAAATGTGTATTTGACATGTTATGATTTGAAATTTAAGTAGTTTAAACTGAATGTAAGTTCCAAACCAATAAAAGCTCTCTTACTAGGTTCTTTACTTCGATATTTATTGGGATCGATAAATTAAGTAATTCTGTGTAGAATCTTTGATCAAAAATGTGTATTCGACATGTTATGATTTGAAATTTAAGTAGTTTAAACTGAATGTAAGTTCCAAACCAATAAAAGCTCTCTTACTAGGTTCTTTACTTCGATATTTATTGGGATCGATAAATTAAGTAATTCTGTGTAGAATCTTTGATCAAAAATGTGTATTTGACATGTTATGATTTGAAATTTAAGTAGTTTAAACTGAATGTAAGTTCCAAACCAATAAAAGCTCTCTTACTAGGTTCTTTACTTAGATATTTATTGGGATCGATAAATTAAGTAATTCTGTGTAGAATCTTTGATCAAAAATGTGTATTTGACATGTTATGATTTGAAATTTAAGTAGTTTAAACTGAATGTAAGTTCCAAACCAATAAAAGCTCTCTTACTAGGTTCTTTACTTAGATATTTATTGGGATCGATAAATTAAGTAATTCTGTGTAGAATCTTTGATCAAAAATGTGTATTTGACATGTTATGATTTGAAATTGAAGTAGTTTAAACTGAATGTAAGTTCCAAACCAATAAAAGCTCTCTTACTAGGTTCTTTACTTCGATATTTATTGGGATCGATAAATTAAGTAATTCTGTGTAGAATCTTTGATCAAAAATGTGTATTTGACATGTTATGATTTGAAATTTAAGTAGTTTAAACTGAATGTAAGTTCCAAACCAATAAAAGCTCTCTTACTAGGTTCTTTACTTCGATATTTATTAGGATCGATAAATTAAGTAATTCTGTGTAGAATCTTTGATCAAAAATGTGTATTTGACATGTTATGATTTGAAATTTAAGTAGTTTAAACTGAATGTAAGTTCCAAACCAATAAAAGCTCTCTTACTAGGTTCTTTACTTCGATATTTATTGGGATCGATAAATTAAGTAACTCTGTGTAGAATCTTTGATCAAAAATGTGTATTTGACATGTTATGATTTGAAATAATAATAAAATAATAATAAAAACGCTTTATTGCACACTAGACAAAGACATTACATAGGAGCAAACAATAAACATGGACAAGTACACAAAAGGCGGCCTTACTGCTACGTAGCAGTCTCTTCCAGGCAACCTTGAGTAGAAAAATATTAAGGGGAAGAGGAAAGAGGGGAGTGGGTGCAAAAGTACTAGAAGGACAATAGATATAGATATACATAAATAAAGAGAAGAGAAAGTGTATGTATATAAAATAAAAGTTGAAAGGGAGATATCAGAAAAAAAAAAGTAGTATTAGGTGGGAGAAAGGAAATGCGTTCTAACTTGATCTTTGAAAGATCTCAGGGTACGAGCTTTACGGATGCCCTCTGGAAGTGCGTTCCACAAACGGACAGCATGCACAGAGAATGAATAGGAAAGGAAATCAGTGGAATGACGGGGAATATCAAGGGTGAGATTAGAAGAAGAACGCAGAGTACGCAGTGAAGAAGAGGATCGAAAGTAGAAAGATTCTTTAAGATAAAGTGGTGAAGTTGGAAGGAAAATTTAAGTAGTTTAAACTGAATGTAAGTTCCAAACCAATAAAAGCTCTCTTACTAGGTTCTTTACTTCGATATTTATTGGGATCGATAAATTAAGTAATTCTGTGTAGAATCTTTGATCAAAAATGTGTATTTGACATGTTATGATTTGAAATTTAAGTAGTTTAAACTGAATGTAAGTTCCAAACCAATAAAAGCTCTCTTACTAGGTTCTTTACTTAGATATTTATTGGGATCGATAAATTAAGTAATTCTGTGTAGAATCTTTGATCAAAAATGTGTATTTGACATGTTATGATTTGAAATTGAAGTAGTTTAAACTGAATGTAAGTTCCAAACCAATAAAAGCTCTCTTACTAGGTTCTTTACTTAGATATTTATTGGGATCGATAAATTAAGTAATTCTGTGTAGAATCTTTGATCAAAAATGTGTATTTGACATGTTATGATTTGAAATTGAAGTAGTTTAAACTGAATGTAAGTTCCAAACCAATAAAAGCTCTCTTACTAGGTTCTTTACTTAGATATTTATTGGGATCGATAAATTAAGTAATTCTGTGTAGAATCTTTGATCAAAAATGTGTATTTGACATGTTATGATTTGAAATTGAAGTAGTTTAAACTGAATGTAAGTTCCAAACCAATAAAAGCTCTCTTACTAGGTTCTTTACTTAGATATTTATTGGGATCGATAAATTAAGTAATTCTGTGTAGAATCTTTGATCAAAAATGTGTATTTGACATGTTATGATTTGAAATTGAAGTAGTTTAAACTGAATGTAAGTTCCAAACCAATAAAAGCTCTCTTACTAGGTTCTTTACTTAGATATTTATTGGGATCGATAAATTAAGTAATTCTGTGTAGAATCTTTGATCAAAAATGTGTATTTGACATGTTATGATTTGAAATTGAAGTAGTTTAAACTGAATGTAAGTTCCAAACCAATAAAAGCTCTCTTACTAGGTTCTTTACTTAGATATTTATTGGGATCGATAAATTAAGTAATTCTGTGTAGAATCTTTGATCAAAAATGTGTATTTGACATGTTATGATTTGAAATTGAAGTAGTTTAAACTGAATGTAAGTTCCAAACCAATAAAAGCTCTCTTACTGGGTTCTTTACTTTGATATTTATTGGAATCGATAAATCAAGTAATACTGTGTAGAATCTTTGATCAAAAATGTGTATTTGACATGTTATGATTGGACTCTTTAAGTACATGAAATTGAAGTAGTTTAAACTGAATGTAAGTTTCTAACCAATAAAAGCTTAAGTACATGAAATTGAAGTAGTTTAAACTGAATGTAAGTTCCTAACCAATAAAAGCTTTCTTACTAGGTTCTTTACTTTGATATTATTATAGACAATGTTGTAAATAATATGCGGTAGGAAATATATCAATTAACACCAACATTGCAGAACTTGGCAGATTAAAAAAGAGTACCTAGGTACATACAAAAAGAAAATAAAATTAAAATCTGCTTAGAATTTGCTTTGAACCTCGGATTCATAATATGAAATCGTAGTCCATTTGATTCTTCGTTCACACAGCAAAATATATTATAACAATATGAAACTAATATGGTTTATATTCTAGTCATACAAAGCAAACTTCTAAATAACTTGTTACATCTGTATGCAGTTAAAAGTTTTCGATTTTGATATTCTAAGTACCAACAGGCTGCATTGTAATTTTGAGTTCACGTTTCGGGATCAGATTTGTTACGTGAAAATATTTGCATGGGTAAAATAAAATAACGGAATGTTTATCTCTTTGTTCGAGTATTTGTTTTGAGCTCATAAAATAGCACAAAGCCTTTTTGACGCCCGTGTCACATAATAAAACGCGTGCGAGTTTGGTCGAGGTAGAAAAACAATCGACAGTCGATGCAGTCGGCATAGATAGAGGAAATAATAATCACTACCTTTTTTTTTTTTGGTAAATTTATTCCGCTTCGAGCAGAAAAGGCAAAGGCTCATTTGCGCCATACAGCCATGACTTCAGAGTTTATTTTCAAAATATTTGTACAGCTTGTTTTTTAGTTTTCAGTCTTCATTCATATATGTCTTCTATAGTGCTTCTTATAAAATTGTATAGAGCAGGATAGCATTTAAAATTTTTAAGTACATCTTGAAGAGAGCGCGGTATATTTTTGGGGATGTTATACAGTTCAAGTAATTTATTTATCAAAATAATCCTTTGAATGGAAAAGTTCTGACAGTCGAAAAAGATGTGATGTAAACATTGATTGGAAAATTGCAGTACGAACATGCTGGGGAGGAGGTCATGTTCATCCTGTGTAAATGTTCATTAAAGCGTCCATGTCCAATTCGCAAGCGACACATTATTCTGTAATACGATCTATTAGCATAACCTACGTAGCAGTCGGTCGGCGCGAATTCGAGCGCATTCGGGAATTTAAATCGAAGCGCCGCCGATACTAAGTTGCGTTCGCAACAAAGAATTCACGGTCCATACTAGCGGATTCTTGGTGTGACGCGTTTTAAATATTTTTGACTGTTTGTGAAGTCTGTATAGACCAACATTTCGACGGCCGCACCGAAAAACGTGCAAGAGCTCTTGGCAAAAAAATTTTTTTTTGCGTTATTCCATATAAAATGTCCTTCTGTACCACCACATTTTTTTTATATTTTTTAACCAAGTATTTTCAAAATTATAGCCACTTAACTGTTTGTTTTAGAGAATTATCGTTTTGATACGTAACTCGAATACTAGTTTAACGCAATTATACAATTATCAAGCTTACTAGTTAGCACACGAATAAGCGTGTTAAACATCATAGTCAAGGTTTGTAAACATTAATTATTGCAATGCGCTCTTGCCCGTTTATTCGTGTGTAAATGTAAACTTCCTTACTATGTAAAGATCCTTGCAGAATTTGCAAACTACATTTATATTTTGTATTAGCGTATTGCACCAATTTTTTTTATGTTCAAATATTCTCTGTTTTTAATGTTAATACACATTTAGTAATTAAACATTACACGGTTAAAACATACCATTCGATTTCGTAATACGTATGAAGAGCGGTAAGCAGCGGTTTGTGCGATTAACATTGCACTCATCAGTCGTATGGTGATGTGCGAAGGGAGTGTATTAGTTTATGCTGGTAGGTACTTAGAAAAATGAAGAAATCTTTAGCTGCACAACTCGTTGTAGGAGAATGTTGTTCAAACCATACAGGTATCCTACAGTCGATTTGTACAAAGATAGTTCAGTTTTAAGCGTTCGCCAGCTTTTTATTTTAAAGTCAACCATTTTTAACCGACTTCCAAAAAAAGAGGAGGTTCTATGTTCGTCTGTATATTTGTTTTTTTTTACACATAAATTCATTACTAAATCTGAAAACTACTCCCAAATCCTATCAAAGAGAATTTTCAAAATACCAGTTCTGCCAGTTAAAACTTCTTTTGCTAAACGTTTATCTCCCTTTATTAATTGCATCATTTACAACAAAGTGGTAAAATTTTGTGATATTGTCCACCTTAGTACATGATGTCAAAAAAATCGTTACAAAATGGCTCAAAACCCTTACATATGCTTACTTATAACGCTGTCCTAATTTTAATTTTAGCTACCTACTTAAAATATAATTTCTCAAGGGCCTCGAAGTGGTTTTGGAGTTAGAGTTGAAAGTTCTCGGGGTTTTGAATATTGGCTGGTATTATTAAAATATTTTGAAAACTTTGAATGTTTTTTTTAAATCCTAGTGAACATTTTTATGATTTTTAGGTTTTTTTAAAAAAACGATCTATTTTGAAAAACATAAAAATATAGGTAATTTTATAAGGAATTTCTTATTTCATTTACAAGCATTATTAAGATTTCATAGCAAGACGATACCGTAAGAACTATTAACATTCTAGACAAGCGCCGTTGGAACAATTAAATAAAACTTTTAACTTACCTGTCATCTTCAAGCTCGTAGAACATGTCCTTTGAAGAGTCATGTATGTATATTTTGACCATCGGACTGTCCATGTACTGCATAGTAAGTTGCTTCGGGAAGCTTCGGACGAATAGCGCTTTGACTGTATCTATCGATGTGATTTCATTCGGTAGGAGAGCCCTTTTGGTTTCATTTCGATATTGCAGAAATACTAATCCTGCAACAAATTAACAGTTTAATATTTACTCAAAAAGTAAAAAAAAGCAGAAACACTTTCCCTTTAAACTACCTCGGTAATAAAAGAAAAAAACTATTATCAGTGTTATATTCCAGATATAAGGGTTATTTGTAAAACATCAACAACCTCGCAGGAGTAGATTACTAACATATACAACAACATTATTTTGTTATACGAATTTTCCGAAAACACACAAAAAAATACTTTTCATACAAAACTTGATCAGCTGTGTTTGGAAAGTTGCTGTTTTTATGTATGTTTTCAGAATAGTTTTAGAACAGAATGTTGTTGTTTACGATGTTTAACCTACTCCTGCGAGGTTGTTGGGGTTTTACAAATAACCCTGTACATGAGCTTAAACTAACGCCAGCGGGGCACGAGAGCGGGGGCGACGCGGGCGACGGGCGTCGAACGCTTGCCGCCCGCACCTCTCACGACCCCCGTTCCCGTCTCCCCTCGCGCCTCTGTACCCCGCGGGCGAGGACTCATCATTTTTTACTTTCCTGAACTAGTTAATCCATAGGAAAGTATAGTATTCTCAGATAATGATTATGTCGGTTTTACCGCGACTTTGTTGAGCTGACATCATCAAACATAGATAAAGAACCCTTTGTCACAGAGTAAACAAAAATCTTTGTCAAGTAAATCTTGTAAAGTAAAATAGCTGGAAAGCGTATATCTCCCATATTAGTATGTAAAGCAGCACGAATGAAAATGCTAAGGCGAAGACGGGATGTGAGCAAAAAGGATAGGGTAGAGCGCGTAAAGAATCAGATTTTAAAATCTATTTACGAGGATGATGTTGAGTAACATATACACCTTTTCAACACACTTGCTCGTAAAGTGAGCCCTAATACATGGCTTTTAGCTTTTTGGCTTTTTTAAACCGAGCTATAACAAACGCGTGCAATCTATATATATAAAATTCAAAGTCCTGACTGACTGACTGACTGACTGACTGAGTGAGATATCAACGCACAGCCCAAACCGCTGAATCTAGAGACTTGAAATTTTGCACAAAGGTTACTTATGAGGTCCAGAAGTGCACTAAGAAAGGATTTTTCAAAACTCACCCCCCAAGGGGGTGAAACGGGGGTCCAAAGTTTGTATGAAAGTCCCTCAGTTTTGAAGCTAGGATCTTCAAATTTTGTGATTAGGCTGACCATTGGAAATTAATAAATACGGGTCTCAGCGATTTTCAAAATTCTACCCCCGAAGAGGTCAAAGCGGGGATGAAGTTGTGTATTGAAGAAAATCCTTTATTATCAAAGTAAAAATCGCTTTTATAAATTAGGCTTATGGATGGAAATCTAACGCAACGTATATTGTTATTGTTAGTACTTCAATCCCTATGGGGATGAAATGGGGGTGAAAAGGGGTCAAAAACCCAAAAATAGATATGGATGTCGTTATTGGGGTTTTCTGGGATGAAGATTGCAAAAATGACATTTATTTTGAAGTCCAACACGGTGGACATGATTTAACCCCTAAAGGAGTGAAAATGGGGTTCAAATTTTGTATGGAAAAATAATATAAAATAGACATTACAACTTTAAACTTCGTAGGAGCACATCTAAAAATAAATAGACAAACATATATTTTGTAATTTTGAAAATCAACCACAGTAAATGGGTGAGTAAACATAAAAATCGATATGGATGTCGTTCTTGAGGTTTTATGGGATAGTGATTGCGAAAATGAGATTTATTTTGAAGTCCAACACGGTGGACATGATTTAAACCCTAAAGGGGTGAAAATGGGGTTCAAATTTTGTATGGAAAAAGAATATAAAATAGACATTACAACTTTAAACGAAAGGAAACGGGACGGGAACAGGATACTAATAGCTATTAGTATCCCGTTCCCGTTCCCGTCCCTGTCCCCGTCCAGGATACAATTCTGAATATTATAAACTAGCTTCCGCCCGCGACTTTGTCCGCGTGGACATTCGATAAAATCCTCATCTTTTAATTTCATTAAATTCTTATCAGCCGTTTTAACGTGATTAGGCGGGACCCCACCAAGCGAGCAGCCTCGTGCGAGGCCCGTGCGGCAAACGTCCTGCCTCGCGGACGAAGTCGCGGGCGGAAGCTAGTAATATATAAAACACTATTTCGTAATAGAATTAACCCTACAAAGTTAAATTAGTACCTTACTGCAAGTTCTATGCGAGTAAACAGAGCATTTTCAATTTAGCCGGGTAATACAGTTATTTTTTTTTTACAACAAAGAGGTTTTATGCTGCTGAAAATTCATATACATTTTTGGAATAAATAAATGTGTAAGTCCTTAATCAAGTCAAATAAATATAAAATTATTATCAAATTATTCATAATTCACAATATTTTGTTAAAAAATATTAAAATATTTGCATTTTGTCACTTAAAATTATAATTTTGAAGTATTAGTAGTAGGCTGTATGCTCCTCACCCCTTTGTTCGCAAAATATTCTTGCGTTGGGCGTGTGAAAAAAAACAAAAAAAAACATGCGCGCCTTTTCCCATAATTATCATATTTTGTTTTTGCCATATTTGTTGCTGTGTGATAAATTACTTTGTTTTTTCCTCGCAAATGTGTTGAAAAACGTCGTATGAAACTCGTGAGCTCTTGCTTATTGCACACTCGGCTGAGTTACGCCCTCGCCTGGCTCGGGCTGCAACCCACAGCCTTGTGTGCAATGAGCAACCTAAGCTAACTTGTCTCATAATGTACTATTATTAAACAAATGCATTCAAATTCGAAATCTAAGGATTGGCCTCTGTAGCAATCGACATACCTACCACATTTGCCACTAAACGTGATCACTATTGCACTGAACTTGCTTAAGTTTTATCTAAGTTATGTCGAATATGCCTATCTTATATATAGAAGCCTTGTTTTGGATTCATCATCATTAAGGGTAGTTCAGGCAGTTGCCGCCACCCAACCATAATTTATTAAGTAATGAAATAAATATTATCAAGTACGATGGGGCACGGGTGCCTAACCACTGCGCATCGTCAAAATGACCAAGGACTTAACTGAATGCTGTGGTAGGCGCGTGTGTTCGTGACGGTGTACATACCTAGGGGCCGTTCTAGGGTCTTGCTTGGGGTCCTGACAACGGGCAGCGAAGACCTCTGCTTGCCGCCGCGCCTGAAGCCAGTGGAGGCGGTCTCCACCTCCGACATGATGCCGGGGTCATCGTCGAAGAGCAGCCCATTTGGGGGTGGGTAGCTTCGCGGTAATGGAGGCTACAATAAAACATAGCTGCTAAAGTTTACCGCAAAAATACTTTAAATGATCGAACTAATTATGTATTATTTCCTCTTACGCGGAAAGGTATCTTTATCAATGCCGAAGTGCCGAAGTCTTGTGAGACCACGGCAGGAGTAATTCCACATTCAACCGGCGATTTTTGTACTTTAAACCGGAAAAAAACGTTCCAGCTTTGTGCTATTTGTTTAGAGTAAGTAGGTACAAATTCAGGAAAAAATCTAATGTTTAACTACTTAACTCTGACTCTAATCTAATGTGTAACTCAAAGAGAATGTAAAAAAACTAGCGTGTGTAACTTTTGATGTTCAAACGTTTTGTCGGACAGTCAAGAACAAAATAAAGTACATAAAGTACAATTTTTATCTGGGATTCGTAACTACTGTAAATAAATAAATAGTAGCATCACGCGTAAATAAATTGTTTACATAGGTATCTAGAACATTTTTTTGAAAGTCAACAAACAGAAAATTAAAAATTATTAATTAATTTAAAAATGTTTTATTGCTTGTGACGTGTAGTTCCAAATAAATAGACTACATAATATTATTCAGTACTTCCTCGGTAGGAAAAAAAATGTATGTTTATTAGGTCAGCAGAGCAGTGAACTCTGGCTGCGTTCCCAATCACGCCAACAGCACTGTTAGCTTATAATCCATTAAATGAAGTAGGTACACAAATACCATATTTGTGTAATATTTTGTAAATATTTAATTTGGTCGGATTCGCGCTAACAGCGCTATCAGCGTGATTCGGATCGCGGCCTCTGTGTATGGAGAAAATAAGGGGCCACAATATAAAGGTAGCAGCCAAACATCAGTGTTGCCACTAAAACACATTTCAAAGTTGTGAGTATATTTCGCAAATTTTTGCTAATGTTTTAGAGCGCTTTCACCTAATAGGCATTTTAGTCATATCCGTAATAGGCATTTTAGTCATATCCGTAATATATGACAGACGCGCGCTTGTGGCAGACGTACGGTTTACCCCACGCTTACGCCCCGCGACTAAAACGCTTATACGTGAAAGCGCTGTAAATGAAGTTGCTGCAAAGTGCCAACAAAGCGCTTATTTTACCTTTGAAATGAAATAAAAAACAAAACGGAATTTTCTACTAACCCAGTTATTTTCTGAAAGCCTGATTTCCAAGCTGGCCCTAGGCATGAACTAAGTTAATTACAAGGATAATGTTCTTGTTCTTTAACTTGTAATGTAACAACTTGATACTTTGCAGAAATGCTAAGAGTTTGCCTTCTTATTTTATAAAAATTAAAATCAGCTTTCCAGTCGTTCAAAAGGAATTGAGAGAACTTACGAAGTCATTGAAAATAACACCATTATTCTTCATCATAGTGACGTTCAAGCAGCAGATTAAAACAACAAGGAGTAATAACTCGTTTTTATGATATTCAATTAGATTATTATATTATTGAATGACCCATAAAATCAAAAAAATATTTTTTGAGTCTTTCGGGACTTAAAAAAAAAACTTTATTAACAAGTCGTCGAGTTTAATTTTGAAGATGAGAGCTTAAAAGTTTTAGCAATCAAAGATAATATGTTTGCTTTGCGTATTCACCGAAATGAATGAAATCGAGGCCCCGGTTTTGTGCCGGAATTCACGCGATCAAATCTGGCAAGCCTAATGGAAGTGAGATTTATAGAAGACCCTAATGGAAGAGGATAGAAACAAATATCGAAACTTGCTGTTCAGACTGTCATCACATCATGTACAGGAATGCAATCCCACAAGAAATTTTCAATCCCGGTATTTGTGTGACTGAGCATTCTCAATCCCTCTGGATCCAGGTATTTGCGTGATCCCGCATGGATAGTATATACATTATGAACAAGTAAAAATCAATTCAGAAACAAAAAAAATAATAGAAAGACAATAAGATGCATAATTAAAAAAATCAAAGTTTTTTTTCTAACTGAGCATTAAATTTGTCCCCTCCCCAATCACACCTGATGTTAAGTGATGAGTACGATAGCGCATGCTCGCTCACCTAGCTAAAAGTTTCTGAACGAAGACAAACACTATTTTGAAAGTAGCAAAGTGGCAAAATAGCTGCTCAAAAATTGAATTGTTTCATCTGCTGAACAGCTCCTGGCTTTGCATAGGTTCGCTTCCGCGTTTGTATTGACAATCGTCATTAAGGCTTTACAGACGAATTGAAGGACTTACGCATTGAATTTAGCTTATGTTCAATCCTGTTCAATTTACGATTCAATTTACGACCACCGGGATCAGTTTTGCAATTAGCACGCGGGATCCTGGTATTTCGGGATCCCGGTATTGCATTCGCTTTGCACAATGCTTTTTGCGTTTAACTAAACGCACGCAAGCAATGTAACCAGATATCAAGTCCACTGTACCTATGTAAAATTGTAAATAAAGTTCGTACGAGCTTGCTAGAGCTGCTTCTGTTCTGACTTGTATTTGTGTTGACTCCTTGTATTTCGGAAAGCTTCTAGTTAATTACTTAGATGGAACAATGGAACGTATTGAATGTCACAGTCTCTGATACAGAGTTTCTGAGTACAAAATTAATTAATTCGACTAGATTAAAATTCTTTGAAATAAAAGCTTTTACGTAAAAGTAGTTGTTCATTTTCTTCTAGGAATAAAATTTAAAATGGTTATCAGATGCAAATAGCTTAAATCGTATTTATGGCCATATCTCCGAGAATTATGGGAGGATCGAGATGGGAATAGTACCAAAAGTTGAGGAATTTAACGAGACATGTGTACGTTTGAATTTTGAAAATCGACTTGTAACATTTTTTTTGAATTTTGCAAAATTCGGGTAAATTCGGGTTCTTTGGGGGGTGTTTGTTTATTCAATTGTAAATATTTCGGAAAAAACCGACTTAAGAAAAAATTTAAAAATGGGTCCTAGGGATTAGCTTGGCTACAAAATTCCTAATTTTTTTTTTAAAATAGGTTAATAATTGTGACCAGGTCCCTTTAGATTGGAATTAGAAAAACGGGTGTTTCCGTACATAAAAGTGATGTAGCTTCTATGATTATTGACCGATCGTCATGGTAATAGTGTTAAAAGATGCAGACGCAGACGAGAAGTGCATTCGTTGGAATTTTGAAAATCGGTTAATAATATTTCGGCCGCGTCGAGGCAGACTTCGCCTCGTGTCACAATCGTAAAATAAACAGGTACTAGTTAGGTAAGTAACTTTAAAAATATAATAGGATTTTGCATTTGATTTGCAAAATCCTATTATATCTTTGGGTTCATTTTCAATGCTCCGATTCTTGCGGGGACTGTAAAATCTGTGAATTTTTTTAATGATTCCTGCCCTTTCGTCATAAAAACATTTTAATGAGTTGTACAAAATATGAAACAAAAATTACATACAACGAATGTCAAAAGTGTAAAACTCATTATGTGTTTTTTAATAAAAAATAAAAATTACTGGTCTAAAAAGAATAGATATCACTACATATTATAAAAACAAAGTACTCCGCGTCTGTCTGTCTGTTCGCGATAAACTTAAAAACTTCATACGGTTTTCTCCAATAGGATGGTTCTTGAATATTAATTTGTCAAGGTTTTGTGTAAATTGGTTGAAATATAACGATATTTGTTGAAAGTGGCGGAAAAATTCAAGCCGCCTTACCTGGGAGCTTTCATTAAAAACGCTGTCTTATCCCTTTGAGATATATAACAAAACAAATTGTTAGGTTACTGTATATATCACTTTAATTATTTTCCATAATGAAATCATTATTATTTAATTTACCAAACGAGTTATTATAATTAAAAGTTATTTTGGTCATGAGTCCATAATATTGTCTGAAGTTCTTTAAATCTGCCATGGTGCTAATCAGAAATATTTATCTATGTGATAATCGCGCCAATAATTATTTTTAAAATATATTTTTTTATTATTATTAATTTATCAGATTATTTTAAATATTGTTTTAGTTGATTACTTTTTAAAATAATTAAAAAAGGGGAATAAATTTGGCTCTAAATACTACATTAATATCAATAATATTTCCGCAAGTACCTACTTATAATTTCCTTGATTTCTGCAGAAGGCCAAAGAGTACAACAGTGCATTCCAGCAGACCAATCGCTAAAATGGAGTGAATGTAGGTGACGACTTAAAAGTATTTGTTTTCTTTTGGGGTGTTGTTGGAAGGTCGAAATTGGCAAAAAAAGGAAGGAACCAAAGCGAAGCGAGGGCGGGTCGCTTGTGTTGTAAAAAATGAAACCTATAATCATTAATAGATATGATTGTAACTAGAAACTTTTATTATTGGACCAAGAAAATCTGACCTGGAGATAAAAAGTTATAGTTAGGCGTTTTTAACATATTTTGTACTTAGTAAATGTATACTTTTTATATTTTGGTTTTTTACCTAAGTAAAAGTTACTAGTAGGTGTACGTATCAGAATGTCTAAAGTTAAAATGTCTAAACTCAAAATGGCATAATTCAAAATGTCAAAAATTAATAATGTCTAACGATTAAATTGTCGAAAGTTCAAAATGTCAAAAACGAAAATGTCAAACGGTCAGATAATCCAAACTAAAAATGTCTTAGTTCAAATGATCCCAAACTTAAAATGTCTAATAGTTCAAATACATAATATAATGACGTATAGAATTTACTTATGCATTTCTTTCATTTCTTTCATCAAATAATTGCGTGTTAACCTCTGTCTCCGCCACACATCACCATAGCCACGCCGCTCCCTGATTCGGTAGCCGGTGCCAGTCACTGATTCAGTAGCCGCCGAACAAAATCCATCAATTGAGTTTGAAATTGATATTTTTCTCGCACCTATCTCGTGACCTAGGGTCTACGGTTTCTAATTCCCAATAGATTAGTTTAGGCTCATTTCCGTTCCGGCAGCTAAATTTAGCTAAATTTTTTTATAAAGTTTTTCAGGCGAAGCCCGAAGACCTCCACAGACTCAATTAACCTCAAAGAAGGCGATTCGTTCGTTTTAAGATCCAACCCAATGAAATAAATCATTGTGAACTTAGACTTAATGACCATTGATATTTCAACTCGTCAAGTATTTGATACATAATGATTTTCGATTTTTAAACCATTTGAATTTTAATTTTTGACATTTTGATCTTAGTCATTTTAAGTTAAGACATTCTAACTTTAGACATTCTGATACGGACAGTAGGTAACAATAATATCTTATCACTGATATCGCTCACTGTTCTATACAACATATATGTTATTTTTTTTAAACTTACTATTGAACAGTGGCAGTATCTTTTTATTTCAATATCAATAAACGTCGAAAATATCTAAAATTATTTGAAATCATTTCAAGTTAGAAGATGGTTTCTATTTCTTTTCAAATAAAAAAATAATAAAAAAGCGTTCTAAAATAAAGAGACACATTACGATTGTTTCAAACCAACGGAGTAAAAAAATGTGCAAAAGCAAAGAAAGCATCGAAAACAATATTTACCTACTAACTTTTTTTTACTTTTGTTTGACATAGTCTGGAGGAATGAACAAGACACTCAACGAAGCAGAAGTCCACGCATTCCGCCCATCATTGTGATAATTTTTGTCTTTTAGACTATACCTGGGTAGCTATTAAAAGTCAAAGTTAAAAATGTTTTTTAAATTTTTTATTAAATCTTATTTTATTCGTTATTTCCTAATTTTTGCCAACAGAAATATTATCAAAATTATATGTAATTCGTAACAAACAGTGGCTTCAAAACGTCATCACTCAATGTATTTCATGAGCACGCACATAAACGTTGCCTTTCAACTCGGCCGCACCATAGATTCTACTATGGCCGCACGCAGCTGTGTAGCATTCACTCGCAGGCGCGGTCTTTTGTACGCGTTACATTGCGTGGTAATGTATGCAATGCTTTTTTAACACCAAAAATTAAAATCGTTTCCCAGCAATAATTTTGAACAGAAATGGTCCTGATGATGGGCAGAATACGTAGACCTCGGCTTCGTTGAGGGTCTTGTTACACCCGTATTTCTTGAAAAATCATGCAATCGAGCTTCTTCTGAAGATTTATATTAAATAGGTTAGTAGGTCAACAATGCCAATGCTACGGGTTAGTTAGTAAAATAAATAAAAAACATAAAACGAAGAAAATACCTTTCTCATAAGAGGGTCTATATAATAATTATGCCTCTTGGTGTCTTGATACTTATATACAGTTGCATACTCGGGGAAGTTCATCTTATTTTGTGCAGCTTTGCTGTGCTATAATAGTACAATAGAAATAAAAATAAACAATATAGAAAAAAATCACTCATTCAACAAATTAAATTAAATTGAAATTTGAATTATGGAAGAAAGATTTTTGCAATGATATTTATATTTAGACATTACACACAGGCAATCTCGGGCTAAACCAAGGTTAGTAAAATAACAAAAATTAAAAATTTTAAAAACCCCCCGACAAACGGCTGATCAAGTCATGGTTACCTTACATATTTCCAATCTCATTGAAGTAACACGGTACCAAATTTCGAATCGATAGGACATATGGAAGGTAGTCAGATCCCCTCATCAACTATTAAAGTGCTGATGATCTTCAAACGGTTGATCAGGTCAGGTTACCTTACCATATACTTCTAATCTCATTGAAGTAACACGGTACCAAATTTCGAATCGATAGGACATATGGAAGGTAGTCAGATCCCCTCATCAACTATTAAAAAGCTGAAATATAATAAATGATCGTCAATTTCGGATCTAATGACAATAGAATCTAATAATTTCATAAGTTCATAATATCCATCGTGTTACAAAAACACCCCTAATGCCGAATATGGAAGATAGATGCCATTGAACTGAACAACTTTCATTATGGAACCAACTCTGAAATCGTGAAAAAATTCAGCTGTTTCATAAATTTCGATATTATCGTTATTAAATTTAGTATGGAACATCTGATTTTTTTTTCAGCTCTTGAAAGTATACTGCGTTAATACAGTATGGGTGCGCATTGGCAAAGTTTATTTTCAATAAACGCGTTTGCGCTCGCGCGCTCTTCGATCGATCGGTTGGCGGGCGATCGCGGTGGCCGGTGGCTACATTTTGGAGTGACTTATTTAATTACTCGTGGCATTGTGACGTGTTTACGTGCACAAACATTACGAAAAATGAATATTGAAGGCGCTCTGATAATTACTTTGGTGCAAGAAAGGCCAGTTCTAGGGGATACGAGCATATTATAAGGATATAAGTATGAATCAGTGGATGCAGCCAGAACCTTTTAGGATTTCTCTTTTTATTAATTCTTCTGCGAAGTTAGTATAACGCAATAGCTCGTTTTTCGTGTGTGTCCATGATGGTCTAGAACTCAACTCAATCTGATCGTAAATAAATAACCGCCCGTCTTGCGATAATTGCCCGCCAAGTTTGCGGGCGATAATCGCGACTGCGACGCGCGACGGCTGGGTAACCGCGCAGAACTGTGCGGTCTTGTGAGTTTTGAAATAAAACAGCGGTTCCCGCGAGTGAAAATAGCTCCGTGAGTTACTAGCCTACGGGCGCCACTTTCGGTGTTAAATAACAAACATAAGGGTGTCCTAAGACAAGCTATAGGTGACTTACTTCCAAATCAAGTGAGCTGTTGTGTGTAGGGTGGGCCTGGTGGATGTAGATGTGGTTGCCCGCGAGAGTGTGACGTCGCGGGTCGTCTCGACGGGAGGCTCTTCCTCTCGGAGGGCCCCGGTTAGCCTCGCCGTCGGAGAGACCGCCTGCAAACAACCATAGTTTTTTTAATGCACAACGGGATAATGCTTGGCCTTCACCTCACCTGATGTTAAGTGAAGGTGGAAGCGCACTACACCCGGAATCCTCATCACTGAGAAACTGGTCTAACTGCCGGAACACAACAATTTTTAAATTCGTCGTTAGTCGTCAAAATGTCAAAACTTTTTTTAAATTCGTGTTGTGGTTGTGGCCGGTAATGTAAGGATACAGGTTTTCCGTTATGACTTAGTTTTGTTTTCTTTATTTAAACTTAGTTAAGGTGGTGAAAGTAATATTATATTATAATTCTAATACACAATTTTAATAATGTCTAGTATTTTTAGACGGTATCGTTATATGCCCTCGTAGTCACTGCTAGAAGTATTTAGATAGCAAAACTGCTAAAAGTGGCCGTTTTTTGACACATTTGCTATCTACTTCTACGAATAACCACGAGGGCATGTAGTTATTCCTTCTAAAAATACAAGACCATGGGCACTACAATCTCCTAAAACATTATTAAAATCTTTTTCTATTAATAACTTATTAAATAAAAACCTCTGAGGGCGCCACTTTCGGTGGGGTAGCCACCTTAAGTTACTAATAAACTTTATCATAATATTCGTTTGCAGTTTGTTCAGAAATATTTCGCAGATGCACAAAAAGGAACGCACGGACGCAACGCATCGCACGGACGCAAAACGTAACCAACGTACTGGGTAGGTTACGTTGAAAAGTTTCAATAGTAGATTGTTATACAAGACGCTAAAATGACCCATTGCATACGAGGTAGTTTTATTCCCGAGCTTTAGCAAGGGAATAAATAGAAACCGAGTTACAATGGGTTTTATCGTCGTGTGTTACACTCTACTTTTCACTACGATTGCGAGAAAATAAAATACAATATTAAATAGTTAATACCTACCTACTTCCGTAAACGAATCCAATCGTTTTTCTATCCTCCACTTCATAAACTTTTTGTACAGTATTTAAATAAATGATTTGTGCTTGATGGCAAAAGATTAAAATTATTTCTTTCCTATT
This sequence comes from Agriphila straminella, assembly GCA_950108535.1. Lineage (NCBI taxonomy): Eukaryota > Metazoa > Arthropoda > Insecta > Lepidoptera > Crambidae > Agriphila > Agriphila straminella. Next base: position 20,421,167 of record OX467303.1, on the reverse strand, counting down.
ACAGTCACACAATCCAATTAGTTTGTAATTATAGAAAAATTCTAAAGATTTCGCGCCATGGTACATTTTTTTAATTTCTGCTGTAGCAGCTAAGCAACACAATTACGCATTCTACGATACACTCTGTGCACAGAGTATAAATAAGTCTATGATTTCTTCTTCTTATTTTTGTTATGGCAATCTACTCCTTTTCAGGGAGTAATTTTTGCCAGTGTCAAGTGTAATGATTTCACCGAAGAGATGCTTTTAGTTCCATTTTCAAAAATAAGAATGAGAAACAGTATTAAGTCGAGTGAGTCCTTATTCGTGATTATGAATAAAGACTTTTTCGTTTTAGTAGGCTCATTGGTAATAGACAAACATTAAAAAAGAAAAAACTTTATCCCCTAGGGGTTATTATGCTATTTTATCTCAGCTCTTGTACGTTACAATGACGGACTTTTTGAGTAAGAGGAGTGAAAAATCATTTTCTGACTTTTATCAAACATCATATTTTAAAGTTTTGTCAGATGTATAGAAGAATCTATCTAAGTATCAAATGGACAACACGAAAAAAGATAACATGCCCTGTTTATTTGCATTTCGAAGAGAGAATGAAAAAAGACATGACCCATATTAGTTTTTGTTGAATTTTTTTTTGCTAAAATAAAAATGTTTTAAAAGTTTAAAAACTTTTCCGGAAGTGACGTAGCTTTGAGGCTTTTTGTAGTGATTAATTCAGAAAATACGCGGGAAACGCATTCGCATTGTTTGACAGTGACAACTGTCAAACAATGTGATGAGCAAGGGTTTAAACCTGGTGTTTTGGGTCTTTACAGGATTAAACCCAATTTCGACCCAAAAAGCGGATCTCAACTATTACCACTAATATCTTGGATCGTGGGCTCAATAAAAAGGGTTTAAATATTTTGGCATAGTGGTAACCATGAATTTTAGATTTTTACGGGAAAAAATTTAATTAAAAATAAGCGGCGCATGATAAAACCTATGTACATCGATAGAGGAGCTATAGATGAACAAAAAATTTTGATGATATAAAGCCCTAAAGCGCAACGTTTTCGAGATAATCTATAGATAAAATCTAAACATTTTCCCCGTCCAATTAAATACCTAATAAGCGGCGCATTTACCTATTAGCACAGATAATATAATACCATAAGGTTCCATTGCAAATTTAGAGAGTAGGAAAATATAGTGAGGATAGTGCCACAGAGTGCTTAAGATTAAAAAAAATACTGACAGCTGATGACTGTTACATCAATGACAAACAAAACAACGTTTTCGGTCAAAATACAATGGAAATGCGACTAAACGATAAATGACTATTGTAATTTGAGTTGTAATTTCAACAATCTTCATTTTAAATACAACTTATTGCATAAAATTTATTTAGCTAATTTCGGGCCGAACTGAGAACCTACGGGAGGGAATTTATGGGTCAAAACCCAATGTTTAATGGTCGGGTTAAACATTTGACCATCTCTAAATGTCATTTTGAGTGACCTATTTTTTTATGAGGCCTACACCGTGAGCAAAGGTCTATATTTTTGTTCGTGTCGAGATGTGACGTCACTAAGGGTTTTTAACATTTAATTTATTTTCTCCATAAATATTGCTTTAAAAATTCTAAAACTATTTTTCTCGCACTTCTGAGGGGCAAATCTAGAAACGGTTTTTTTTATTTTGACAAAAGATTTTTACAAAAAAGATCGTTCAAAAGAATAACTTACCTCAGACGTATCGACTATCACCTAAAATGATATCCGGCGGCGCAGTGCCGGTTTCATTAGATATTTCAGACGGTTGGCCAGCACTGCTGCCTAGCACACAACATAGTCTTTGGTGTGCCACGTAACAACAGTTAAAGATAAGGCTGAAGAGTTCGCACAGCTACACAGAAATCAAACGATCAGTTGTTATGATATGATTCAATCAAACAAACCACAAACGCAACTAAAATTAATGTGATTTCTACACAAACTCAAAAGTTTCGAAAGTAAAAAATGTTTCTAGATGAGTGAACTGATAATAAAGCGCTAAATAAACTTTTAACTGACCAAGACGCAACACATGTTTGTTTATTTTCTCGCTAGGAGCGCGAGGCGCGGAAAAACAAGGACCGTGCTCTGCCAGCAGCTGCCCGACGCACGCTGCTGCTGAGCTCGAACTACTCGAATCAGGAGGCCACCAGTGCACGTCCTTATATCAGTTCTCAAAATAAAACTTCGGAAGCGCTTAATTATAGAACTATGCTACTATCCCTCTCTAAATGCAAATTTTAGTGTCAGTTAGAGTGAGATAATTGCCGTTTTCGATTTCGGCTCTATTCGTACTGTAGCAACCGCGTTGACGTTGCCACTAAAATTTGTGTGCGTGCGAATATCATAGATATAGTATATTAAAAGGGGGCGAATATGATATTTCGGAGCAAATTGCATGTGAGCGAAAATTGAGTAAAGGTCTTTTTGATGAAATGTACAGGGATATGAAATTGTGGTAACTGGGGCTTTTGTTTATAGGCCAGATGTAGGTATGGGAAAAACTGTGATTATTATGTGAGGTGTTGAGTTTAATGTTGTGTTTTTGGTACGATGCGCAACAGCGGGATGCAACCTGTGGATTGCGCATGCTGAGCGGATCGTAACGCCCCACACCACAGGCCCTAGCCTTGATACGCTGGTTGGACTACGTTACTATATAGGTTACCGTGTGATGGAAATTGGTTTGCCAGAATAATGCTAAATAAATGAGAATCCGACCATCCAAATCCGATCAAGTGATAACCAAGTTTATAATGGGAATTAACTAATTGGGTGACTGGAAATAATTGAATTCAACTGTTAATGGGATACTTAAATACTCTGCTTTCGTTGCTATTATGAATACTACAACCACTCATCATCTTACGACATTTCTATCTTTAACAAAAATAAAAAATAAATCAACTATCAGAACTACTAAAAAAATTGACTACGAAAAAGCCCTAAAATACTTACAAAGTAAAAGACTAACCGAATTGCTTTTCTGTGATAACCCTAATAACATAACAGACAGTCTGTTCCAAAACCTCATTGAGGCAAAAAAAAAATACTACCGCAGTAAAAATACCCAAAAGTAAGTGGCATGTGGCATTCTAAGGTGTATTAAAAATCGCAATAACCTCCAAAAACAGCTTCATGCTGACCCTGACAATAACATTAAAAGAATTACCTACACCCGTTATAGAAATTACTGTAATAACCTTAAAAAAAACTAAAAAGAACATATGAAAGAAATTTACTTAAAAACACTATTAATAATAATAAACTTCTTTGGAAAAACATCAAATCATTAACATACACAAATAAAACAAATAGTATAAATAAATTCAGAATTATCTAACCTAAAGTCAACCGCGCTCGATTCCGCAAATTTTGTAAATAGATACTTTGCTAATATTGGTCAGAAACTTGCTAACGATGTTCATTCAAGTGTAGATAAAGACATCTTAAATAATTACCTTCAAGAGCTGCCATATCAACCACAATCTTTTGTTCTATTGGACACAGATCACAGCGAAATAAATAGTATAATAATGAATTTAAAATGTAGCAGTGCTCCGGGATTGGACAATATTTCTACTATACTTATACCTTAAATACCTGTGATCACACCTTTAGCTAATCTTTGCTTTAAGACTAGTATTTTCCCTACCGCATTAAAAATGTCTATAATAACACCTATTCACAAATGGACAGAGAGGATGTTAACAATAACAAGCTAATCTCAGTTCTTTCTGTTCTGGCAAAAATCTTGGAAAAGTTACTAAATACTGGATTGTTGAACTATCTTTCTAAATATAACATCTTATCTCCAAATCAATTCGGCTTTAGACGTGGAATTTCAACTGAAGATGCAGTTACATCTATAAGTACGCTTATAACACAACATCTTGATGAAGGTAAAAATGTATTTCAGTCTTCTTAGATCTAAAAAACCGGTCAAACAAGAGCGAGTCGGACTCGCGCACCGAGGGTTTCCGTACCATCATAATAAATACACTGCAGAGCTGTAGAATAATACAATTATTATTGCAGTATAAGGTCAGCACCATCTCTTGGCCGATAGTGGAACTATTTTTTTTCTTAGGCCAGCGCCATCTCTTGACCGATAGTAGAAGTAAATATTTTTTTCTTAGGTCAGGGCCATCTGTTGACTGTAGAGGAACTAAATATTTTTTGTTTGTTTTTGAATTTCTAAAAAAGTGTGTTATATTGAGACATCGTTTTCCTCTAATCTTTACATAAACTACTATCACATATAATTATTTCAGATTTTTCTCTTTGCAAACTCCGGAGATAAAGGGGGGGAACGGTATTTTTTTTACATTTTTCGTCATAAGTCGAAAACTATGCGGCCTAAAAAAAATAAAAAAATGTTTTAAAATGTGCAAACAGCGCTCTTTCATATGATATCCCACATCCCTAGTCGCCCCACTTAAAAAATTTTAGACCCCTTTTCAGTCCCTGTTGTAAAAAAAAAATTTTTTTTTATTTCTTTCTTATTTGCAAAATAGTTGGAAAAACGTCAACTTAAACTATTCCAAATTTTTAGTTGATACTATTAGTAGGTAGTTCAAGAGATATCCAGCTGTGACAGACAGACAGACCGACAGACTTAGTCACACCATAAGGGTTCCTTTATACCATTTTGGTACGGAACCCTAAAACATGGTGGTGAACAGTTGCAATTATTTAAAGACTACCAATCCGATAGAAAACAAAAAGTTAAATTGGAAAACTGTATTAATGATGATGTTGATGTTACATACGGTGTTCCTCAGGGGAGTGTGTTGGGCCCTACCCTGTTCCTCATCTACATTAACGACCTATGTCAAATGAATCTTCTAAACGCGAAAATATTTTCTTACGCTGATGACACAGCAATAGTTTTCTCGCTTAACACGCTCAAAACAAACTATATATGTTTCAGTATCTATGATAGCTCACAACCGTGTTCAGATTACAATATAAAAATACATACTTGTAGTAACTTGGTAGGTTATGTCTGTAACTGTCCACAAATAATTAAAGTGCAGTGTGTTAAATATCTGGGTGTAATGTTGGACCAGAGATTATCATGGTATCCCCAAATAGAAAAAAATAAATCTAGAATACGTAAATTCAACTGGATTTTTAAAACCCTGAGACATAATAATTATAGTCCCAAAGAACATATCAGATGGTGCTGGCATATCTAGAAATCTATTGAACGAAATATATATCTCCCTAGTTCAATCCATAATAATTTATTGTATCCCGGTTGCGAATTTACAAAGGCTCGAGTCACGAGTCAGACTCTAATAGATGAGCTTTTGTTTATGCATATTACTCGACAAAACCTAATCTAACTCGGTAAAAAAGTTGACTCAAATGTATTAGCTTTTTGCCTTGATATTTTCAAAGAAAATGCACGAACAAAACCTAGTACTGTATTATATTTACAAATTGCAGTAACAAATACTATTCAATTTTATACCGATATTTACCGATCGCTAGCTTCAATAATAGGTGGTAAAAATAGGGTTTTGTGAAATTTCCGTTATACAGGGTGCTACAGGCTGTTTTAGTTTGTATGGGAATTTGTATAGAGCTGAAGGTAGAAACACCATTTTTAGAGGGTAGATACCTTTCATGGTGTAAAGACATGAAATAAAACACTTTTAACGGATACTAGCGCGGTTTTATTGAAAGTACTTTGGTAATTAGTTGGTATTTGGTTTGATTTTTGATTTTCCCGACGTTTCGGCAACTTTGCAGCTGCCGTGGTCACGGGGGACTAAAGCTACTTGTGAGCCTACCCTCAAGCGATGAATTTTTTTAGAACGTTCAGAAATTAAAATTTATCAAATTTAATTAGTTTAATTTTGGTTTGGTTTTAATTTAATTTTATATGTTAAAAAGAGAGAACCTACTGAAACTACTACCATTTCAAAAAATTGGGAGGCCCCTCCAAGAAAGAAATGGCGAAAGAAAACTTGGAGAGGAAGGCCGACCTCCGTCTTTTATATTAATTAATTTATTTGCAAAAGGAACTAACCGTATCATTAGATCTTACAGTGTGTGTTTCGGGCTTTAGCTTGTGAATGATGGGGTCCCAAGCTGGTGGAATTTTCCAACCATCATCTCTATTGAAATTAGGATATTTATTTATTTCGATAGCCTCGCGGAGCATTCTAGGAATGAATCTACGTTCCCTAGCTAGGGATATCCTAATTTCAATAGAGATGATGGTTGGAAAACTCCACCAGCTTGGGACCCCATCATTCACAAGCTAAAGCCCCAAACACACACTGTAAGATCTAATGATACGGTTAGTTCCTTTTGCAAATAAATTAATAAATATAAAAAACGGAGGTCGGCCTTCCTCTCCAAGTTTTCTTTCGCCATTTCTTTCTTGGAGGGGCCTCCCAATTTTTTGAAATGGTAGTAGTTTCAGTAGATTCTCTCTTTTTAACATATAAAATTAAATTAAAACCAAACCAAAATTAAACTAATTAAATTTGATAAATTTTAATTTCTGAACGTTCTAAAAAAATTCATCGCTTGAGGGTAGGCTCACAAGTAGCTTCAGTCCCCCGTGACCACGGCAGCTGCAAAGGTGCCGAAACGTCGGGAAAATCAAAAATCAAACCAAATACCAACTAATTACCAAAGTACTTTCAATAAAACCGCGCTAGTATCCGTTAAAAGTGTTTTATTTCATGTCTAGTGAGCGCGTAAGCTTGAGAAGTGAATATTTCATGGTGTAGGTAAGCACTAAGAAAGGGTTTTGGAAAATTACCGTTATACAGGGTGCTACAGAGTGTTTCAGTTTGTACATGAATTTTTATGGGAAAATTTAAATGTATGAAATAAGGTCTACTGCTAAATACAGCTTGACCATAAAGAGTTGACAAAAATTGAGGGCGCCACTTTCTTTGTAAACACGTCAAAATCACGAATAATTTGGCAACACTGACTATATTTTGTACTGAGAAATTTAGTTCCATTTTATTTAATTTCATCTCTTTATGGCCAAGCTGTACCTAGGTATATTGGTAATCCCTGATTTTCAAAATAAATGCACAATATCTTAATCACGAGAACGAAGTCGCGGGCAAAAGCTAGTGTTTTATAAAAGGTTTAGTTTAACACGGTTTACGTTAAAGGCGCATTAATGTTTTGAAATTTAAAAAATATTGATATACAATGTATGACAAAGTCAAAGATAAAAAAATAACTTTAAATATAAGTCATAATAATATAGTAAACATTATTAAAAATCGGTTCGTAAACAAAAATTTTATGTCCAAAAATCCGTAAAAACACGTGTGATGGTAAGCTAAACTATTGATATTTTTCAGGATTATGAAAAAACTACCAGCCAGATTTCTTTATGATTGATTTATGGGACCACACACGAACTATGTTCTTTGAGATAAAAAAAGAATTGTATAAATCGGTTAACAACTTATGAAGTTATGGTAAAACATACATAAAAAAACCGTCGACTTGAGAACCTACTCGTTTTTTTGAAGTCGATTAAAAAAAAGAAGAAATTTACGAAAAACCATTTAAATTATTATTCTAGTTCAGTTTACTTCGTCATGTACCTGCAATAGCACTTTGCACGTTTATTCGTGTAAAAAATACAGAGCTTGATAAATTGTATAACTGGATTACATTGTTTATGGAAGTGAATATTTTTTTATCTATATTTCGGCATCATATCTTTGCACATTTTATGCACTTAAACTATGATCTAAGTATAGCTTTGCCTTTTTTTATTGTTTAAACTTATTTATGTCTAGAATGTAAATAGTTCTTACGGTAGCGTCTTGCTATGACATCTTTATAGTGCTTGTAAATAAAAAGAAAATGCCTTATAAAATTACCTACAATTTTCTCTGTCTTTCAAATCATTAGATCAATTTTATCAGAGGAATCCTAAAAATCTTAAAAAAGGTCACTAGGATTTTAAACGACGATTTCATTAATACGACTTGTTTGCTAGTACAGTATTATATCTACTAGGTTTTGTCCGTGCATTTTCTTTGAAAATATCAAGGCTAAAAGCTAATCCATTTGAGTCAACTTTTTTACCAAGATTGATTAGGTTTTGTCGAGTAATATGCATAAACAAAAGCTCATCTATTAGAGTCTGACTCGTGACTCAAATAGTATATAGTCTTTGTAAATTCGCATCCCGATTTGGGGTGGTGCACTTAAAACGCATTTCTTGGAGGTCGAACGAGCCCAGCGTACTCTTTTAAAGCTAATGTATTTCAAGAATAGGACTTTTTCAACACAGGAGCTTTACCAAATAACCAATTTACTATCTATACGTAAACTATACATCGTGCACACTATACTAAAAAAAACATAAAAACATTAACTTTCTGTCCAACTAATGTGGGTAGAAGGGGAAAGAAAATGTGGTTCCACTTCCTTATAATAAAACAATGTTCGCAAGAGCACAATACGAAGCAAGGTCAGCATTTTTATATAATAAAATAAATAAAGAGATACATATATATAGCATCGCGGCTTCTCTGGAACAGAAACGCGTCTTACTCTAAGTATATAACAATAGTAGTTTATGATACTGATGCATAATACCTTGTTATGTGCAGTTTCATACACTACTTTATCTACACTCATACATTTGGGATTGAACCTACTAAATAAAAGATCAACGTTAGAAAAGAGAGAGAGACTTCGGTTGTATTAGCTATGTACCTACCTTGTAATAAGTCATTTTCTTAGCTGCATCTAAAATAATTCTGCAGAGTAATTTTTTTTTTACATTTTTAAGCAAGAATAAAAAACACCTATATACGAAATTCAGTAAAAATTGAAATCAAAATTCAAAACTTTTTTGTAATGCTCTAAAAATGGCGCGCATTACATTAGAAAAAAAAATGAGATGAGTCATATTTCCTGGGGGAAAATATCGTTGTTTTTTTTTAATATCACGGCACTACCTTCTTCTTGGATTTGCCCTGTATCGTAATGAGAAAAAAAGTTACTTTATGATGCAGCTGACTGCATCGTAATGAGTTTTTTTTTTAATTTTACCTATTCACGAAAATAAAGTACGTGTTTATATTACCCATTTTTGAATTCATATTTGGAACATTACGTTGTGAGTGTAGATAATAGTACCTATTATATATTCTGTGATAGTACATTATGAGACAAGTTAGCTTAGGTTGCATATAGTATTGTAGTCCGGGCGGCCACTCCAAGGTTACTTACCTCATCGAGTTACTGGATATTACCACCTTCCACGAAAAGTAGACCTAAAATAGGTAGGAAAAATGTTGGTCTGCCGGAGCTCAGCCTGGAGGAAACTTGGCGGTGAGATGTTTTGTGACCTACTTTGGACCATCAAAATACCTCATGTGGTTACTGAACGAAACCTTTTCGTTGGTTTTAGTTTTTATTAATAGAGTCTAAATAATTATGTCTGCCGGGCGAATTCTTGGAGGGTTCCGCAGTCCAACCATTTTTAGGGGCCGCATGGGGGTCCTATTTTACCTCATCGAGTTACTGGATGAAACCAAGCTCTCCGAGTAGCCAAAATGATGCCCTTTAAATATTAATTGGTCTGCCAGCTCGCAACCTGGCAGTTTTTGCAGTCCAACCAAATAAGTACAAAATATAAGACAAAGTTGCTTCCCGCTGCCTGTCCCTATGTATGCTTGGATCTTTAAAACTACGCAACAGATTTTGATGTGGTTTTCTTTAATAGATAGAGTGATTCAAGAGGAACGTTTATGTGTATAATACATGCATAATTTAGTAGAGAAATACTGATAATTTTAAAGGTTTCTAATGTGATGTCGTAAATAAACACTTTTTTTGCGCTTACATTGCAAACGCTGGCTGAATTCTACAAGATAGATCAAAATAATGTACTACAGTATTATGCATCTTAAAAAGATCCACAAAAAAGTCCTCAACGGTATATGTCTATCTCTTAGGGATAACCCACAATAACCATTTTTATCCTTTCTTTTTATGAGAAATAATGGCTTAATTACGAAGCGATTTTAAGCAATAAGTTAAAGGGCCATTACTTCGTGATAGTACATTATTTCGTGAGTTTTGTTTCTGGCGCAAAAAACAAGGAATCTATATATTATTTATTTATATTATATCTCTATCATCAAAAATCTCTATCATTTAAACTGTCAAAAAAATCAAACACCAACATTTTGACGACTAAACTGAGAGCAATCTCACGTTTGAAACTGTGCGTTCGGCCACGGACAGTTGTGCGGTGTGTATTCCTTGTCACCACCGCAAGGTTAGCACTCGTACTTCTTAAGCTTATAGAAAGGCAAAGGTAAGTCCATTTGAATAAAACTTTTAATAGTAAATCGACTCACGAAATAGCGGTCATGTTATTTTTCGTGTCACTACCGAATCAGGGATATTATAGAGAAGTTTTTCTTGCTTGTTTATTCATATAATAATTAAGATAACTTAAATGTTAATTAAAAAACAAATATTAAATTAAGTTTCTTAGGAGCTAAATTCGGTATATGGTTTGTTTACTAGAATTCTTATAAATTCGAGTTTGAAGGTGACCTAAATTTACGATTTTAAGTTAAATTCGGATAAGTTGGTACTACCAGAATAAGATTTTATTTATTTTAGAAAGTATATTTTTATTATATTAATGTTTTTATTAGAAAACAAAAATTTCAAACAAAACAGATATCACGAAACAGGGTTCAATCAAGAGATCTAGAAATAAATTAATATAAAAATAAATTCAAGCTAAAACTACATAATTTATGCATTGAATTACAGTCAAAATACCAATATTCATGACACAAAAGATTACAAACTAATAACATGTTTAGTTAAATTTATAAAAAATCTTAAAAGTCGTAAGAGCCTTAACATGCCGAAGTCTGGGACATTAACCTTACAGCGTTAATCCTTCAATTCAATTCACTTTCTTGCATTCCGCAATGATAACAAGATGGTAGGTAGGTAAAATAACAAAGTACATTGTAGACCCTGAATAGGGCACAGCAAATTATTTGGAGAGGAGTTGAGAGGACGACTTACTTTTTTTCAATTAAATGACAATACTTTAATATTAAAAAATTTTTTAAATCTTTATCATTTAAAAAAATCTGAAACACTATAGTAGCGTTTTTCCAAGAGTAGTTTTTGTAACTTTTTTAAGTATACTGTAACCTTTTTCTTCTGTTAGTTCATTCGGTAATTTATTGTGTATTTTTACTGACATTTCGAGTGGACTGGATGAGTTCATTCGAAGCCTATGTACTGGTGTCATTAACTTGTGGCCATGTCGTGATGTGTATCGTGATGAGATGCCTTGTCTCTTTGTAAAGTAGTTTGGATGTTTTCGTATGAATTTACAAATTTCTAATTTCCTTAAATACATTGTGCATGTGATATAGATCAATATTGCTTAGCTAATATAGCTCTTAGTATCAGCATTGCACCCGTTCGAAGCCCGCGCGGGTCACTACTCGCTAGTTTATTATAGTTTGTAAGTTCTCCTAGTAGCTAAAATGATTCCCTTTAAATATTAATTGGTCTGCCAATTCGCAACCTGGCAGTTTTTGCTGTCCAACCAAATCTATTTTAATTTAAATGTTAAATTTTCTGTCTACAGACGAAATTTTACTTGCTTGCTTGTTTCTTTGTATTAATTTATATGTACCTATTTATTGACATATAAATATAATACATTCTTAAGGACTTTGCCACAGGGTCAAAAAGAAACAAATAAGACACACATAATAAAATGTTTTTACTATATAAACTATCATTATTATTGCTTAAAAACTTAACTAAATTAGGTACTGCAAAATGAGAGTACTTTGTTCAGTTTGGGGGTAATTTAAATGGCTGTATTTTCTCAAAACAAACGTGCCGGTTTTTCATATTTTTAAAATAAAGTGAATGAAATATTTTTTAACCATCCGTTTCTAATAAATAAATCACCTAATCAACTTCAAACTGAATGAATATAGGATGATCAAAGGATCACCGTATATTTTATAATGGGATTTGAAATATTTGAGTTATTTTGATCATTGATACGAATTAGTTATTGAATAGAGTATTGTTAGAACTAAATCTCAATCAGTTATTAACAAAGCAGTCTATCTTTAGTTAAGTGTACTAAGAGTTTTTCTTGCCTTTAAAATAGCTTGTCACCAGCTCACTGCTAAAAAAAATGTTTTAACAAACACACCTGCAAACATTTAATGGTATGGGCACCATTTGCTATTTGCAGTACCAGTGCTGTAAACGTCATAAAAAACTGTTCGTATATGTTCAGAAACCAAGAAATAACAGTTTTTTTAATTGATAGTTGTTATCAATGTAACCCCGTAATGTCAAACAACTCCTATTTTACGGCAAGTACCTAATGAATAGAACAATTAATAATACAATATACAAAGACAAATTAAAAGTAAATGTTATAAAAAATAAGTAAATTTTTGGGTGTATTTTCTAACTAAATGTACGTTAAAATCATTGAATATGGCAGTAAAACCACTGTAAAGTTTGGAACTGATAAATAAAGGACATGTTGAATGTATGTGAATGTTTGTAATTAAAATACTCAAAATCAATGGAAACAAACGGGCGGGTTAGCAAAGTAAGAATAAAATAAAAAAAGGAGAACTACCTAACTGAAGGGAAAAAAGGCTTTTGATTTTATGTTTTAGGTATTTTTATTTTGACTCTGTTTCCATGCATATTTTCTATTGATACGGGCCTCTCTCTTTAATTCCGCTTCATTTTTATATTTACTTACGAATTCCGAACAAGACATGTCTTTGCAATTCAGCTTTCATTAAATCTACCTACAGAGCAACGATTTCTGACATTAGAATATAAGCGTCGTATGGGAAAAACCTTGCTCAACATAAGCATTTGAAGGCGGTATGCTTAAAGCGCGAGGTAAAACGCAAAATAAGGCATTTAACTTGTTATTGTCCTTTATGTTTTTAAACATTTCGACCCATTCTTTATTAACACTTTGATTTTGATCGCGTGTTATCATCAAAAATCTGGAGAAAACTAATGGATCGTTGGGACGCGGGACAATATCATCGAAATCGGGACTGTCTTTGTACCTAAACTCTTGAATTTTCGCGGAACCCCTGAGAGCCCCTCACGAAACCCCATTCGGGGACCGCTGATCTATATCATATGCACAATGTTTTTAAGGTACGGTAGACGTAGTAGAGGCTTTCACAATCTGTCAAATTTCTTCAATCTTTTTAATCTTTAATTCGAGCAATTTAAGGTTTAAAATTCATTGTAGATTATTGACAATTTTGTATTACTTGAAATGCTGTCCACTATACTTAATTGGATAAGGATTATGGCTGTATTGCTTAAAATCGCTTCGTAATTATTATTAAGCCATTATTTCAAAGTCAAAGTCAAAGTGTTTATTTGCAAAGAATAGGTATTACACAAGATGTTACATATAATTTCAACCGCTATTCAGTTAAAAACTTTAACATGCAAAATTTAACAATTTAGAAAGTCTTTCAAGCTATAATAACATTGTTGTACTAGCCATTCACGTAGCTTTCTGGTCATTAGAGTTACAGGTCCGAGTTTAAATTGTTTGGGGATCTTGTTATATACTTTAACACACATGCAGTAACAACTCTTCCGACATGCAGATGTTCTTGGATGAAAATCCAAGACAAGTCTATGACTGTCTCTAGTATTCCGAGGGTATATATCCTTGGATATTTTAAATAACTCTGGTCTAAATTTCTCATAAAACAAAGGATAAAAATGGTTATTGTGGGTTATCCCTACGAGATAGACATATACCGTTGAGGACTTTTTTGTGGATCTTTTTAAGGTGCATAATACTGTAGTACATTATTTTGATCTATCTCGTAGGATTCAGCCAGCGTTTGCAATGTAAGCGCAAAAACAGTGTTTATTTACGACATCACATTAGAAACTTTTGAAATTATCAGTGTTTCTCTACTATATTATGCATGTATCATAGACATAAACTTTCCTCTTGAATCACTCTATCTATTAAAGAAAACATCATCTACATCCGTTGAGTAGTTTTAAAGATCCAAGCATACATAGAGACAGGCAGCGGGAAGCAACTTTGTCTTATATTTTGTACTTATTTGGTTGTTGCAGTCCAACCAAATAAGTACAAAATATAAGACAAAACTGCCAGGTTGCGAGCTGGCAGACCAATTAATATTTAAAGGGCATCATTTTAGCTACTCGGAGAGCTTGGTTTCATCCAGTAACTCGATGAGGTAAAATAGGACCCCCATGCGGCCCCTAAAAATGGTTGGACTGCGGAACCCTCCAAGAATTCGCCCGGCAGACATAATTATTTAGACTCTATTAATAAAAACTAAAACCAACGAAAAGGTTTCGTTCAGTAACCACATGAGGTATTTTGATGGTCCAAAGTAGGTCACAAAACATCTCACCGCCAAGTTTCCTCCAGGCTGAGCTCCAGCAGACCAACATTTTTCCTACCTATTTTAGGTCTACTTTTCGTAGAAGGTGGTAATATCCAGTAACTCGATGAGGTAAGTAACCTTGGAGTGGCCGCCCAGACTATTGCTTTCTCTGTGTTAGGTTGCTCATTGCACACAAGGCTGCTGTTTGCAGCCCGAGCCGCAGGCGAGGGCGTAACTCAGCCGAGTGTGCAATAAGCAAGAGCTCACGAGTTTCATACGACGTTTTTCAACACATTTCAGCGAGGAAAAAACAAAGTAATTTATCACACAGCAACAAAAATGGCAAAAACAAAATATGATAATTATGGGAAAAGGCGCGCATGTTTTTTTTTTGTTTTTTTTTTGTTTTTTTTTCACACGCCCAACGCAAGAATATTTTGCGAACAAAGGGGTGAGGAGCATACAGCCTACTACTAATACTTATAAAATTATAATTTTAAGTGACAAAAAGCAAATATTTTAATATTTTATAACAAAATATTGTGACATATGAATAATTTGATAGTAATTATATATTTATTTGACTTAATTAAGGACTTACACATTTATTTATTCCAAAAATGTATATGAATTTTCAGCAGCATAAAACCTCTTTGTTGTCAAAAAAAAAGTATTAACCGGCTTAATAAGGAATGCTCTGTTTACTCGCACAGAACTTGCAGTAAGGTACTAATTTAACTTTGTAGGGTTAATTCTATTACGAACTAGTGTTTTATATATTATTGCACGCGTTTGTTATAGCTCGGTTTATGGCCCTAAAAGCGATGTATTAGGGCTCACTTTACGAGCAAGTGTGTTGAAAACCTATTTACGAGTTTAAGTCAGTATTAACAAATTGGATACATAAATTAACCTACATCAAAACTGAAAGTCTATTGGAATTTATAAAATAAACACAGTAAATACATTATATTATTATTATTATAACTTTATTTTATTTAAAAAGAATGTAATTTACATTAAAATCCGTAATTACAAGCTGAAAAGGAGATGGTCCAGCAAAACCCAGAATTAATATGAACAAGCTATTGTAGCGTAATCGCCTATAGCGTGAGAGTACGCTTATAGGCAAAAATACAGGCATCAATCGCTTATAGGCAAAAATACAGGCATCAATCGCTTATAGGCAAAAATACAGGCATCAATAATACAGGCAAAAATAAACGATCGCGATTGCTTATACCGACACAAATAATTCTACCTTAGTCACAGAATACATAATAGTACTAAGTCCTAAGTCGCAAACCCCAAATCCATGGGGTATCGGAGATATCCGCCGACACAGTATGTATGAAATATACATAATGTTGGTAAGGTCCAGCATTTTACAGCAATCAATACGAACCAGCTATATACGAATAGATTGTTTAGACAAAGTGAAATAATCCCATCCATGTCGCATACCCCAAATCCATGGAATTATGTATAAAATATAAATAAAATAGTAGATTATACAACAAGTGAAAAAAGAGGGAATTTAGTTCGAGGGATACAAAGGACCGAGAACTACGAGGCTACGAAACCTGTCTCCTGATTCTGACAATGAAAGCCTCTCTCAATAATATGGTAACACGTATGAATCCATTGTTTTACTTTAATATATAACTTTTACATCTATATATTAAAGTAAAACAAATCTTTTACATCATTATACCCTCATTGAGTTTTATTCTACGATATTATCTTTGTTACAATAGTCTTATGTCAATGGCTCATCACCTTTTACAAAATACTGCTTTTCCCGACGCAGGGGCGTTAATTCTTGAGGAGTTCTCCTAGTACTTCACTATCAGCTCCACTTTACTTCACTATCAGCTCCACTTTACCATATGCATTATGACGAACATAAATAGCCTAGCAACCATATTAAAGAAAGCGTATCGCACCAGTGAAATGCTTAGTGCCCATTGAATTGTTCCGATAATCATCTATAGTCTTCATCATCAGTTCTACTTCACCAAAATAGTACTTTTCGAAAGCAAATGCACAAGTTACTTAATAAAATACCAAAATCGCTTTAGGTGTGCCTATAATATTTAAAGTGTTCCCTTGATTTCTCTAGGATACCATCATCAGATCGTGATCTCATGACAATGGAACCAATCTGTAACTATATACTTTCAAACAAAATAGAGTTTCTATAATCGGTTTATGATTGACAAAGTTATGAGGTAACAAACATAAAAAAAACAGACGAACTGAGAACCTCCTCCTTTTTTTGAAGTCGCTTAAAAACAAAATAACTCCAACTCCTAAACTAGGACGAATCCTGTACGAGTTGGTGATTCCTCCTTAGCATTAAGTATGAAAACTCTGTAAAGCGCAAGTAAAGCGTTAGAAAAACGTAAGTATTATTGGGTTACAAGACTAAAATGTGTATTTGTGTGTGTGTTGTGTGTGGTGGAATGAGTGTGTTATTTGATTAAACTTTCGGTCTCATCATAATTAAGGGATAGAAGATATTCATGCACTGTTTTTTTTAATTTGTACTTAATAAGTGAGTATATTCGTTTAATCTTGTGTCTGTTATAAAGTTTTGAATTATATTGGTATTTAGCCCAAGTTGTACGACAACCAACCTGTGGGCAAACAAGAGTACCGTGACGTCTAGAAGACTTAACGTTATCGAGAGGCAGTGAAGAATGTTTACAGAGGATCATTCGCAAGATAGCCAACAGAACTGCCTAACTGTGAGAACCTCACTCTCCGTATACAGTTTCACGGTTGGATAGATCCTAGGCTTAATTTTTTTTTTTTTTTAATTTATTTGTAAGAAAACCAACAGCGTAACAAACAAAAAAATCAAATCAGTAAATAAATCTATAGTAAGGCTAATTACAGGTTTCCCTTAAAATAACAATTAATACTAGACGTTTAATGAGTGTTTTGGAAAAAAAATACAGTCACTTTATACCTATATTAAAATAAAAATTACGTGATGTGATGTGAAGAATGTTTGATCACATGAACACAGTAATACGAATGTATCCTAACCAGTGGAATATTGGTTAGGATACATTCGTTTAGATTCGTTTACATTCGTAAATAAAGATTCAAATGAAAAGGAAAGAAACTACATACATAGTAACTACTATACTACTTACATAGTAACACCTTGAGGACAACTCGCTGAGCACGCTCAAGTTTTAATAGGGATGTTTTGTAAGTCCCTGCCCAAACAGAGATGCAGTAGGATAGTACAGACTGGCATAATCCAAAGTAAACCGTAAAGAGAGTGGTACGGTCAGCCGAGTGACGTAGATTTTTAAAAATATAAATAAGTTTCCGGACTCTACCTGTAAGAGTTTCAATCTGGACATGCCAGTCAAGCCTATCGTCAAGGTAAACGCCTAAATACTTTACACTACTTACAGATGTAGATAGTCTTACGGTGTAGATACCTTTCATTGTGTAGGTGAGCACTAGAAATTATTTTCAAAATCTCACCCCCTAATGGGATAAGAAAATTGAAATGTATGATAGAGCCCTACCGGATGAAGGTAAAAAAACAAATATTGGAAGGTAGATAGATATATCTTTCATGGTGTGGGTGAGTAGTGTGAGCACTCAGAAAGGGTTTTGAAAATTCAAGCAACGTTTTAATTATTGAAATGAAAGGCATGTTACTAGAAGAGTAATGGATATAGATGCTGAGGGCTGGAAAGTAAGAGGAAAACCGCAGAAAAGATGGATGGATTGTGTGCGGAATGACATGAATGTGAAGGGAGTGGATGAGATGACGAGTAACAGGAAGGAATGGAAGAGAAGGACGCACTGCACCGACCCCAAATAAATTGGGATAAGGGTAGGGGGATGATGATGATGATGACCTCCACGCGTTACTAAGATAAAGAGTATAGTCAGACAGACAGACGGACAACAAAGTGATCCTATAAGGGTTCCTTTTTTTCCTTTTGAGGTACGGAACCCTAAAAAGAGACTATGATCAGAACAGAACTCACCATCGATTCTTGATCCATCTGGAGGCCAATCGTCTTCTGAAACAAATAACACTTTTAAGGTTTCTGCTAGTATGCACCTATTTACAAATTATCTACTATCTACTAAATTCATTTTTGTAGTCCTATGGTGAGGTTTCAATAAATTGTTCATTAATTTTACAGGATCAAATTAATTGCATTTGATAAAATATAATCTATATAATATATTAAAATGAATCCTATTTCGCGTGGTCAAGCCATCACGCGTGAACAGCTGGTCCGATTTCGCTAATTCTCTTTTTGTTGTGTTTGTTATTAACTAGGAGATGGTACTTATGAAAGAAAAATAATTGAAAATTGCGTGGAAAATTAGAAAATTTAAGAATACTTAACCACCATATAAAATGATTTAAGATATAAAAACTTTTTTAATGTCATATATGACTTTAAAAAATTTAAGAAGAATAATTATTTTGGACAATATAATTTTTGAATTTTTAGATTTTAGCATTTACAATGTTATTTTTATATACTTAATATAACTGAAAAAATATTAGAAAAAATCGACTCACCCGTAGCAGCTCAGACACCCTTAGGATTCCGGCCCAATGCACTAACCAATTATGCTACCGAGTCGCTTAATTGGTTAGTGCATTGGGCCGGAATCCTAAGGGTGCGGGTTCGAGTCCCGTCTGAGCTGCTACGGGTGAGTCGATTTTTTCTAATATTTTGTCAGTTATTTATTTATTTTATTTTTATTTATTTATTTAGTACACACACAATTTTTACATGAAAAATAATGGACAGAAGAGTAGTACAAGGGCACAGCTTATTTCATATTGAAATTTCTTCCAGCTGGCCCAGGACAGGAAAGAACATTGAGAAGGGCAGTCTGTTTGTATCTCGAAGTAGGTACTTACAAAAACTTATACCTATATACATACATATATATAACATAGATAATATAATATACTTACACATAGATAAAATATTTAATACATATACTAAACATACTAAAAATAAGAAGAAAGTTGCAAAGCAGAAAAGAATTCGACAGTGTTAAGAACAGGAAGATAAATAATACTCCTTCAAACGTTTTTTGAAGAGAGATATCGTGCGACAATCTCTTATCTCGGCCGGCAATGAATTCCAGAGACGAGCGGCATGCACGGAGAAGGAATAAGAAGCGAAGTCGGAACTATGGGTGGGGAATTTAAGAAGGGATTTAAGATGCGATCTGCACGGGGTATTAGGCGGGTGTAAGAAGGAAAAACGATCGCGGAGATAGGATGGATAAGAAGAGTTGAAAAGAACATTGAAAAGGAGACAAAGGATCCTAACATTCCTGCGCAGGCGTATTGGAAGCCACTTGAGTTCCTTACGATACATTGAAACGTGGTCGTACTTGCGAAGACCAAAAATGAAGCGAATGGCAAGATTTTGGAGGCGCTCAAGATTGTTTAGCAGTAGCTCGGTGGCGTCTAAGTAGCAGACATCAGCATAATCGAGAAGAGGTAGAATGAGTGACTGAGCAAGAGAGATTTTAGTGGGCAAGGGTAAAAAGCTTTGGAGACATTTGAGGGAGTGAAAAGAAAAGTATATCTTGCGACTGATGTCAGCGACATGAGTTGACCAGGAAAGATTGGAATCGAGGATAACCCCTAAATTTTTAACGGAATTATTGTACGGGATAGTAATTCCATCCAGTAACACAGGTGGCAAATGAAGGCAATGGGCTTGGATCTGCATGTATTTGCTACCAATAATGATAGCCTGAGATTTATTTGGATTAACCGAAAGACAGTCAGTTATATTAGGTGACTTAAAATATTTTTTTTTAATGTAACCTTATGACGTTTGACATAATTATGATTTGAAAGAATGCGGGCTGCAATTATCGTCAAAGAGGATGTAAAAAAACTGAATGTCGTTTAAAAGAGATCCTTCGGTCGGAGTTATTTTATTGATGAAATACATTTAAAATAATTAATTTATTATTTCATACAAAAGAATTTAGGAAAACTTAATTTCTTAGTGCTCATCACGGTTAGTTCAGAGCCATCTCGCCTAATATTAAATTGGTAAGTTTGCCTAGAGGTTAGTCTACAGTTTGCATACACGTTACAAACATACGGGAACGGGATCGGAAACGGGAACGGAAACGGAAACGGTACCTTCTAATATCTCTGTTAAGTCGAGTATTAATTCTAGAACTGTGCTTGAGCAGAGATTCAACAAACTAAACTCAAACTCAGATCACGCTAATTTTAAAACAGCGTTTGAGTACTCGACTCAGATTGGCTTATTTTAGAACGATGCTTGACTGCGTAGGTTAGGTTTATGTTTTTATTAGTGTTGCCAGGGTTTTATTTCTATTATAATAGTTAGGTTGAATTTAGAGGAAGGGGTGGATGGGAGGTGAAAGTGAAAGTGAAATAAGCTTTATTCAAATAAACTTAATTATTAAGTACTTTTGAATCGTCTATATTTTCCTACCACCCGTTCCAGGGGCCCTATTTTTGAATCCTTCGACTGGCGTCGAGCGCTTGATTTCTACTGATTTTCGTTCGACATTTGACTTTCCATATTTTTGAATCACTCGACCACAACGAGTGCCCTCACCCACTCGTTTGCAGTCGAGCGATACGGTACGGCGAGCGATATTCTTTTCTACTAAAAAGCAAAGATTTTTTTAACAGCCAATAGAAACATGGATATTACGTTCCGTTTTCGTTGCGGTAGTTATCGGTTTTCTCTAAATTCTGTGTGGAACGGATAAAATCCAACAATTCGTATTCCGAAAACGAACGATTCAAAAATACGGAAAATCGGCGTCATGCGACTTGGAAGGCGAGTGTGACTTAAGTCGCATGCGACAACATTATGTCATACGAGCGATTCAAAAATAGAGCCCCAGACTTTTTTAGCTTACAAGAAGAGAGGTAGAGAGGGGACCTCTCCCCACCAAAGCATTTTGTGCGGAAATGCATAATTTTTTGTTTAATTACATTTTGAAATGTTACTAAACCTAACCTCAAAATGTATGAGATAGTCATCTAAGAGGGCGAGCGAAGAGAAAATAATAGAGTAGAATGGGAGGACTCACCCATCCCCCCTACAAAAGCTTTAAGGGGTATTAAGAAATATATTTTCTGTTGTCTGTTAAATAAAAAGATGAAAATTAAATTTCTAACCTATCACATCACTTGACAAACTTAAGGGGGGATGGGAGAGTCTCCCCTCTCTACTCTACTCTTTTCCCCTCGCTCGCCTCCCTTAAATGATTTTTTTAGATTTTTCATACATTTTGAGGTTATATTTGGTAAAATTTCAAAATTCATTTAAAAAAAATCTAAATGTTTTGATGACGGGCATGAGGGTTCTCCCAACCATCCGCTCCCTTAAATTAGACCTTAACAAAATGTAAATATGAGCCCAAGTCATAGCTCAAGCGTGGTCTCGACCATACTTACGTAAACAAAGATCATATTCTTTCTAAGCAGAGATTTTAGTTCTAAAATCAGTTGAGTATTGCTCGAGCATCGTTTGAAAATTAGCATGATCTGAGTTGAGTTTAGTTTATTGAATTAATGAGGTCGTCTTCATCATATTCCGTTTTACGAAAAACTAACTGCAGTGACAAAACCACCCATTATACTCTTCACAATATTCCTATAATTCTAAGCTCAAATACCTTATTTATTAAAATTAACGTGTAATTGGTCAATTCTACTCATAAAAATATATAAATCACATTGCGACGCAACATTTACTTTGCCTAATTATGCGTAAAATGAAACTCATTCTGCTAAAAACAAACTTCGTAATAGGAAACAGACTGTATCTATAAATACACGCAAATCTCTATTTAAGTAAAGATCAGCTGAGTCTTGACTCAAGCATAGTTTTGGAATCAACAGGGTGCTTGAGACTAGATTCAGTAATTAAGTAGAGATCAGGTGATTAGAGTTCAAGCAGTGCTTGAGTCTCATCCTATAATACGGGCCTAAATGATATACTAGAAAAAATACGACTCGCACCAGAACAATTCTCGGACGGGAATCGAACCCGCGACCTTTGGATATCCGGTCCAATGCTCTGACCACTGAGCTACCGAGTCACTAGTGACATCGTCGAATTTCTTCTAGTATATCCAACTCTTACGCTGTAAGCCAGCGTTATTTCACCAATGTGAGGAATTACCTCGACATTCAGTTGAAATATCATTCCAGATATTTTGACAATTGATAAAGATGAAATAGCTAGGTACTTATATAAATTTTAAATTTGAGATTTTTGCATTTACAATGCTATTTTTATACAATACTAAATGATTATACTAGAAAAAATAGCCTAAGTAACCCCCTAATCCTACATTGTTGTGATTATGACCAATGAAGTCAATGGTTGTGACCCAGAGTAATATCTAAAACCAAAAGGTATACAGCTACTCTAAAAGTTTAATATGTTTGCGATTTTTATTAGTACATATTTCGTTATTTTATTCAATAGTCATCATCCCAATTGCTTTGTAAAGGGAGGCCGCGGAGGATGCTTTTAGCAGTAACGCTACACCTTGCTTGTGGCGAAGGAAACTGCATTGAATTTTCCAGATTTTCCGGCAGAGCACTACGATACGAGCACCTGAGCAGAAACGTTGTAAGCATGTAATG
Organism: Agriphila straminella; assembly: GCA_950108535.1. Taxonomy (NCBI): domain Eukaryota; kingdom Metazoa; phylum Arthropoda; class Insecta; order Lepidoptera; family Crambidae; genus Agriphila; species Agriphila straminella. The sequence goes on along the minus strand of OX467303.1, from coordinate 20,398,008 downwards.
GCGGTGTTAATTCACCGACATTGCAAAAGATGGCGCTATAAATGACGATAGGCGAAAATAAATTTATTTCCCTTCGCGTCCCTCCCTACCTAGATGGCATTTAATGCCATCTAGGAAGAACTCGTACAGATTCTGGGAAATGCAGAGCTGCATTCTTTTTTTACAACGATCGTAGTTTCTCTAGATTTTGATAGATGGCAGGCGTTAAAAAAGTTCGAGAGATGCATATTCAAGCATCGTGAACACAGGTGCATGTAGCGCTGCACTGACAACGATCGTAATTCGTAAGATTTGTAACAGGTGGCGCTACAAACAAACATATAGTCAGGTGGGGTAAGTGAAACATACTTTATTTTTATTTTTATTTAACACGGTTTAGTAAAGCTGTAAAACTCGCAATTAAAGTAGCTTTGTAGGCAATGTACTCCTCATTAAATCAGCCTTTAACGGTATGAATATAAATATCTAAAGACTTGCATTATGCAACAAAATCACGAAAGGAATATAAAGGCTAAGAAGTGTTTCACTTACCCCTGACAAGGGGGAAGTGAAACAGTGGCCAAAATAGCTTTAAATATTGAGTCAATTTAATTAAAAACAGGACAAAAGGATCATTTTAAACCGTTAACATCCAAAATGTATCAAATTCTAATAAAATAGGGTCCAGTTTCAAAGATTTATCACAAAAACGTAATGTTCATTTTATAACATAACTTAATTTTCTTTTTGGTTTACTAGCTAGTTTAATGATCGCAGCAGCGATATCTGTGTTGTATTGAGGGAAGTAATTCGTCATTCCTGCTTTATCGACACATCGCTATGAGAATAAACTACGATAGTTTCTTAGATATGGTTGGGTGTTTCACTTACCCCGGTGTTAGCAGCGGGTCCAAAACTCTTCGTTCCACCCATAGACTTAGAAAAATTTTCGCTACGCTCAAGTAGACGGACTATGGTGCGAGTGAGAAACCAATTCTTACGGCTTATGCGATATGCGAGAAAGAGTTAAAAACAAAATGACAGCAGAACCTGGTTTGACTACATTTATCGTCTTTTATCATCTTGTCAAAAAGCGTCCACTTGATTATTTAGTGATTTTGATCGCGATCGGGCCGATTTGGCTCTTAAAACTATATAAATCAATAATGGTGTCGTGTTCTGTATTGAATTGTAATGTTACTTACGACAATATCCCAAATAAACACTAATTTCACAGGTAAATATGATTGTACAATTATTACCATTTTCATATTGCTTATTTTAGTTGAATATATTCCCAAACAAACTAAGTGATACACTAATATCATGCTATTACCCGTCTATTTTCTAAATAAAAGCTGAATTCTAAACATTATGTGTTAGATAAAAAGATATTATGTCCGTGAACTTGAGAAAATACGATGTTGAGATTGATCAAAAATTATCGATATCGATACTCATGTCGATGATTTCCAATGTAACTCTGTTTGTCTATTGTGAACACTGATAGTTTTATTTAATGCTGCTTTTAACTCTAGAACCGTACTCTGGGGTACAAATAAAAAAAAAAACGTTTGCTATAAGACGCTTTATCTCTGCTCGTGGGTGTATTTACGAGTGGCAGCGAGACGCGTGGATACCCCCGCTGGTTGTCAGTTTTGTTGAAGAGTAGACGTGGTACACCAGCTCACCCCAGGGTACAATCAACGTAAGTATTTTATTACGATTTTTTTTGTTATTTATATTTTTAGCGCATTATATTGTTTTTTGGTACCTACGAATTTTATGATAGGTGTTGTGATAACCGTATGTAAATAATTTTGTACAAAAAGTAGCGAACTGAAGTAGGTTATTTTTATTTTTTCAACAGATATTTATTTTGATACCCATTTTTTCCTTTTATTTACTGAATTGTTTTTTATCAACTCTGAAATCTGGAAGGTATTATTTATATTATGCCCAAAGTCGGAAGATCGTAAATCTCGCATACAGTGCTGTGCACCAAGTGGTTTTTTTTATTTGAAATGACCACAAAAGCAAAATATACCCAAAACTTTTTGTTACTCCTAATTATTAGCTTAAATTGCTATTAGTGAAACTGAAATTAACGTTTAAGAAACTTAGGTACCTACCTATGTTGATTTTAAATAAAAGTTTCTAATCCTTTCGTTAATTCATTTTTATTGGGGTACAGCCGTACCCCAGGGTACCATTCTATTTAATTTTAATATGGGTACGGTTCTTCTAGGGTTAACCGATAAAGTACCAATTTAACAATATTTCCAGATTTCCTGTAAATCCATAGTGATTAACTAAGTTAAACTGGATAAAAATAATTAGGCTGAAATTATTTAAATAAAATTGTTCTCTTCAGAGGATAATAATGAAACCTTAATGTTTCATTGAAGTTATACTACTACTTTATTAAAATGATTAAATCTTGTTTGTGTTTTATTTATCAGAGCTATTATGGTTTTATTATGGTTATCGACAACCCAAAATGGACTTGAGCGCATCTCTAGAATTCACGCACACGTTTAAAAATTTACAAACACTTGTTCATGTCACTTTTGGTGTCGCCGCCAAGCGAACTCTGTCCGTCGATTCGAGTGGAATATTAAGTTTATGGTTCCACCCTATAGGGTGGAAAAGAAATTTAAAAATAGAACTGAATTTGGCAATGAAAAAGTTTACAATAGTTAAAAACAATGAAAAAGTTTACAATAGTTAAAAACAAATGGTTTAAAAAAAGTTGCAGCCTTGTAGGGCGCATTCACGAACAACAACAAAACATGGTATAAACCAGGGGCTTTTCACTTAGTACTTGACTCACTACAAGGAAGCGCGGCCTAAGATTTTAGTTGCAGATTGATTTGATAGATGGCGCTCATTTTTCGTTTGTCAAACCGTCGAGAGATGTCACTATCCCGTGCTGAATCGCGGTATCGTGTGTCTTTCACAGTTTTATATAGTCAAAGCTGATTAGCTATAAAGTAAATTATTTTTGATTTATTTCATAACATAGCGGTTACCTCTCAAAAAAATTACAAGTCAAGATTTATAGAAACCTACTAGTACCTATATTATAATATCGTACACTTTTTGTCACATTTCGTTAGATGGCGTTGATCATTAGGTCTGACTGATAACTCTATCTCTAGTATAATAATGTACTCTATGGTATAAACAGCCAATGCAAAATTAAAAACATTGGGCGGAGCGGCCGGCGACGCGACGTGTTCCGAATTTAAAATAAGAAAAACTATAACATATTGAGACTTACCTAACTCTGTGACTTTAAGCTGTATGTGCCGTATTAAAGTTTTGTGTTGATTTTGAATTTATTAAAAACTAGATGACCCGGTGAACTTCGTATCACCACCGTTTAGACCTACCCTGGACTACGACAAACATTTTAAAACCAAAATCAGCTCAATCGGCCTAGCCGTTCTCGAGTTTTAATCAGACTAACGAACAACAATTCATTTTTATATTTATTTATATATAGATATATATATATATATATATATAGATAGATGAGTTTAAAACTAAAACAAAAAGTTCAAATAAAATGAAAGAAACAATAAAACTACTCTGTAATTCGCCTACAGGAAACAACTACTTCAGGAGAGTCTCTGCCATGGACTTAACGTCTTATGAAAGACCAAAGAATATCTCCAACTTTTACAGGCATCCAAATCCAAAGCCAAATCTGTCATCATAATAATTTATATCAAACTGTAAATATTCCAAGCAAGAATTTAACTTTAAATTTCACAAATTGTTCTAATTATCCTAGGTTTTAGGCAAGTTGGTATAGGTAATAATTATAAGGTCTACCAATGTTTACTAAGTAGGTACATGTTTTTATTAGTAAACATTTTGGAATAACTAAGACTTTTTTTACTTTCCTGAAATTCGAAATGAAAAGTAGAGTGTTTAACACGGGTAAAATTCATCAATTCCTTTTGACCCTCGTATAACAATCTACTATTTTACCATCGCCACTCAAAAAAGTGCGTCTTTATTCATTGATAACAGTGAATAAAACGCGTTTTTATTCACCGAGTGAATAAAAGTATTTTGAATTTGGAACAAGCGCGCATCATAAGAATTATGTACAAAAAAAATAAAACGTCCTGAAAGTATGGAGCTATTCCATAGATAAAGTCATAGTTATACAATTAAATAAAAAAAAAATTCCGCCTATTTTAGTTAGGTTCTTTTTAGTGTCTTAGCTTTGGGTTCTTTTCTATCTATTAATAGGGAGGTTAGATTCTGATGTTCAGTCTGTAGCATTAGTCCTTTTTTTCAGGACACGATCATCAGAAGTCTACAGATTGATGGCATGGACTGATGCCAGACTGACTCCGATCATGTAATCTCCGTCTTATCGTGGTTGTTTTATGTAATGAAAAGCTTCTAATTTGATCATATACACTTCTAAAGCTTGCGCGCGTACCTACAGTTCATTAGAAAATTTCAAAATTTCTAATTTCACTATTTAATTTTTCTAATGTTTTAAATATTATCGATTTCCTACCTAAATATCAAAATCTGATAACCTATAAATAAAAAGTACGAAAAGAAGAAAGTCTACGTGATGTGAGTTTTGAAAGTGATTCCGATTTTGATTGATACTTATGTCAAAAAACAAATAAATATGTAATTTATAAAAGTATTAAGTATTTTCTTATAATAACATAAATTTCAAAAACACAATATAACACTTGAATTAAAGCAAAAACAGTTTGTACAACCTCAAATAAAGGGCCAATATAGATTGACCACAGTACACGTAGTACATCGATGCATGTAGGGTTCAACTTACAGTGGCTTTGTGTTTCTACGTAATTACAGCTTGTTTTCTATCAATTATGTATAGCTATATTGATAAATAAGGCATCAAAACATTTCATTTACAACTCATTTTAAGTCTAATAATATTGTCCAGCTAGATCTGCCATTATGCCATCTCTTGACCGATAGTAGAACTAAATAACTTTTCTTAGGTCAGGGCCATCTGTTGACTGGTAGAGAAACTAAATAACCCCTCACCTGCTTTGGCTTCGCACGGGTGCTATTAAAACGTAGTGATTATTTCCTCTGTGGGTGCTATGACGTCAACTGCTTTGGGTTTTTAACCGGGTACCGCGTCGTGAGTCAAGTGGTCACTGTTTTGGTTTTTGTGGCCTTCCTGTTTACTTACTAGTACCACTTAATATTGTATATCGTTGGATTCCTAGATAAATTATCTACAATATTATTGCACGTTAATTAAAAAGTAATGTACTATGATCACACAGTATGCAAGTGCAAGTGAAAATAGGGTTATATCTGACTTTAGTCTCGAATAAAAAAAGCAGGCACTAATCTGAATAACTTTGACAAAAAACAGTAAAGAACTAACCTAGGATTCGTATTATTTAACACAAAATAACCAAACATTAACACTTTATTTACTACTAGCTTCCGCCCGCGACTTCGTCCGCGTGGACATTCGATAAAATCCTCATGTTTTAATTTCATTAAATTCTGATCAGCCGTTTTTACGTGATTAGGCGGGTCCCCACCAAGCGAGCAGCCTCGTGCGAGGCCCGTGCGTCAAACGTCCTGCCTCGCGAGGCAGCGCGCTTGGTGGGAACCCGCCTAATCACGTAAAAACGGCTGATCAGAATTTAATTAAAATTAAACATGAGGATTTTATCGAATGTCCACGCGGACGAAGTCGCGGGCGGAAGCTAGTTTATAATATTCAGAATTGTATCCAGAGATATTAGTATCACGTTCCCGTTCCCGTTCCCGTCCCTGTCCCCATCCCCTGGATGTGCATGTCCAGGTCCAATCATGTCCACCGTGTTGAACTTCATAACGAATTTTAAAGTTGTAATGTCTATTTTATATTCTTTTTCCATACAAAATTTGAACCCCATTTTCACCCCTTTAGGGGTTAAATCATGTCCACCGTGTTGGACTTCAATATAAATCTCATTTTCGCAATCACCATCCCATAAAACCTCAAGAACGACATCCATATCGATTTTTATGTTTACTTACCCCATTTACTCCTAAGTGGTTGATTTTCAAAACCATGATTTTCAAAATATATGTTTGCCTATTTATTTTTAGATGTGCTCCTACGTAGTTTAAAGTTGTAATGTCTATTTTATATTATTTTTCCATACGAAATTTGAACCCCATTTTCACTCCTTTAGGGGTCAAATCATGTCGACCATGTTGGACTTCAAAATAAATGTCATTTTTGCAATCGTAATCCCAGAAAACCCCAATAACTACATCCATATCTAATTTTGGGTTTTTTTACCCCTTTTCACCCCCATTTCATCCCCGTAGGAGTTGAAATACTAACAATAACAATATACGTTGCGATAGATTTCCATCCATAAGCCTAATTTATAAATTTAGCGATTTTTACTTCGAAAATTAATGGATTTTCTTCAATACACAACTTCATCCCCCTTTTGACCCCTTCGGGGGTAGAATTTTGAAAAACGCTGAGACCCGTATTTATTTATTTTCAATGGTCAGTCTAATCACAAAATTTGAAGATCCTAGCTTCAAAACTGAGGGACTTTCATACAAACTTTGATCCCCTTTTTTTACCCCCTTAGGGGGTGAATTTTGAAAAACCCTTTCTTAGTGCACCCCTAGACCTCATAAGGAACCTACGTGCCAAATTTGGAGTCTCTAGACTTAGCGGTTTGGGCTGTGCGTTGATAGATCAGTCAGTCAGTCATTCAGTTTACGATTTTATAAATATAGATATTTCAAACTTCGGAGTTTGTTTTTTTAAGCTCCTTCCAAAACAGCTTTTTATTGGCTTTCATTTGATAGGTACTCATATTGTATTTTTTTTTATTCCCTCTAATAAATAATTGATGGCACGCGACGTTAAAATTTTTTTCGTTAATATATTGTTGATTAAAGTATACTTACTTGAAATATTTTTTTTTTCAAATCTGCATTAAATGGGCTTTGAAATTCTTTTAATGTATGTATAGTATAATACAAATTAAACCGAAGCGAACCGAGGGCGTGTCGCTAGTGACTTTTAGAATAATGTTTATTTGCAAGGGTTTATTAGTAAATTAATATAGGTGCTCGAATTATAACGTTTTTTTGTAGAAAATGAGAAAATAGAAAAACTTGCAGTAAAAAGTAACTTTTAGACTAGTAATTTAAAAAGCAGCCTTTCAAGAGGAAAGCTCATTTCGTTTCTTCCTTCTTGTTTCCTGTTTTTTCACTCACTCCTTAATTACGGAACCAATTTACTTAAATGAATGAACAAATTGATTACTAAATGCTGGTTCTCAGGGAAATTTTAGGCATCTATAGGTATATAGGCCGCCGCCGCGCGCCGGTAACGATTTTTAATTTTTTGCGTCAAAGCTATTGAAGGAACTGACAACGTGTAAACGGTAAATTTTCGCAATTAAGGCTGCGTTCAAACGAAAACACACGACCCGACCTCAACCTGAACTCAACTTAAACTCACCTCAACCGCAGCCCATCTTGAAATACATCGCTTACAATTTTGAGTCTTATGACACATTAGCTCCTGTGTTATGTTCAGGTGAGTTTGAGGTGAGTTCGGGTTGAGCGCGGGGCGTGTGCAGTTGCATCGACAAAATATAACGGAGCTTATTAATCTCTTTTATAAAAGTGAAGGGGTGACTGACAGACTATTACCCAGCCTAAACCACTGAACCTAGAGACTTGAAATTTTGCACATAGATACTTTATACAATGTAAACCCCACCCACTAAGAAGGGATTTTTGGAAATTCCAACCCTAAAGGGTTGAAATGGGGGTACGAAGTTTGTATGGAAAAGAAAAATTAAATAGACATTTCAACTTGAAACTTCGTATGAGTAGAGAATTTTCACGGAAATAAGGAAAAGGACACAATAGTTAAAACAAACAAATGGACTTTTACTATTAGTAAGGATTATCATTCTAAAAATAATTCCTCATTGACAAAGTTAAACCAATTTCATTCAAGTTCAATAATTTAGATACAAAGCCTCGGAACTCTGAATAATGTCGATTGCCAACCTCAGTAAACTTTCCCACTGTTTTCCGCCAGTAAGTTTAATTATTTCATTTTACGGGAACTGCCAACTCACGGTATAAGTAGGTAATTTAAAAGTGAATCGTACGGACGGAACATGGCCTATATTCCAATTTCTGCGCTTCGAGTATTATATTCAGTCAAAATAACTCGTTTAAGCACAGGCGCGGATCCAGCCCTCAAAAAAGCTGTTTGTGGGCACAGCCACCCGAAAATCGGTCAAGTGCGAACTCGCTCATGAACAATAATGAGTCATGACTCATGAACAGTGCAGTAAATAGCCTTTTCTGCGCCCTGTGCGAGCTTCTATAACTGGCTATAACTGGGTTCCGTACCAAAATGGTAAAAAGGAACCCTTATGGAGTGACTAAGTCCGTCTGTCTGTCCGTCTGTCTAATTGGGAAGCACTGACGTAAACGATACCAGCGAGTCATCAAAAGAACTTCTTTCGTGTTTCATGGCACTGACTCTAATATTTTGCTCTTTGCACTGTCGTGTCTAGTTCATAATCCCGGGATTTTCGGGATTGGTATAATTAAAAAAAATGCAAAATATAAGTACTGCGTGAAGTGAAACGCTCAATGCCAGGGCACCCAATAGAATTGCTTGCCCATTATTTTTGATATAAAATACAAGAAAACCTTGTATTTCATTCAAGCAACATCCCAAGCAATTCTAATTAGACCCCTCTTTCTCGTATATAATGAAAAAAAACAAATCTTGAAGAATGTTCATACACTCTTGTTCAGTAGCAGTAAAATTGAAGTATATCACCACATAACCCAGTGAGAGTTGCTTGTCTATAATTTTAGTTCAAAATAAAAGAAGTTTTCTTCCATGAAATCATCGCAAACCCGTTGGGTTGATTTGTATTGCTTGCTTGGGATGTTGCTTAAATGAAATGGGGTCTATATTAGAATCCATAATTGAAAATGCCTATAATGAAAACGCCTACCTACACATTAAACACATAATCATTAAAATCCATAATTTTAAAATGTATATAATTTAAGAAGCATAACTTTATTATGAATAATTTTAATATGCATAGTGATTAAAAACATAAAATTAACATATTATATGTATAATTTTAATACACATAAAAGTTAAAACCCATACTATTCATATAAATCCTTCCTGATCACACTGCCTAAAAAGCAAAAAGACTAAGAGGGCAAATAATGTGAATAACAGTTAACCAAAATGTCATATTTGCTATAGGTACACTCTGTACAGTATGTAACTAGATAAAACTTTGAAAGCAATAAAGGCGTGCTAAAGTTCTATATGGAAGAATATTTGCAACTAGCGACCGCCTGCGACTTCGTCTGCATGGAAAGTTTTTTGCTATTCCTCGGGACCAAACTTTTTTTCGAAATGAAAGCTGCCTACGGCTATCCTTCTCTGTAACCCTGACAACGTTTATGCAAAATTTCATGATGTTCGGTTCAGTAGCTAAGGCGTGCAGGCGTAACAAACAAACAAACGGACTCTCGCATTTGTATTCTGGCGCCTCGCCCGCCAGCCGCCGCACTGCCACACGGCACGCTCGCTCCACTCACTTGGCTGGCACATACTTTGGTCGCAGATCTAACCAACCCTAACCTACCCTAGTAGACCCTAGTACCCGAGTGGTTTAGGGATTGGACCACATCTGTCAGCACTGTATCGCTTTTTCCGTCACCCTATCCTTTTCTGTCACTCAGAACTGCCATTTGCTAGAGCGAGAAAGATAGCGGGAATGCGATAGCACGCAGCGGAATCCTCGAAGCGATCGCACCTTCTTGCTCTAGTAAATAGTGGTTCTGATAGATGTGGTCCAATCCTTAGACTTTTTTCATGGTAAGCGCCCCACCCCTCCCCCACCCGTCCCCTCCATCCCCCTGCTTTTGTCTGCCCACTCAATTTTGCAATTTAACATAATTTCAGATTGATTCATATTATTAAAATAAAATCGTTTGCCGCTATGTATTTTAAAATTATGGATTTTAATAATTATGTCTTTTCATGTTATGAATTTCAATGTTATAGGTATTTTTTATAATTATGGTATTTAAAATTATGGATTTTAATTGTTATGCTAAATAATGGTATACATTTTGAAATTATACATTCTTAATGTTATGCGAATTAAGGTTATGGCAAGACTGCTATGGATTTTCAAAATAGGATTATTAATGTTATGCAATTTAAGGGACCCCCGAGAAAGTAGTTTATATGACATAAATATTAATTTCACACAGTTTTTGCTAAGATAGGAGATATTTTTTTTTGTACTTTTCCAGAAATATCAACCACTATGTAGAAAAACATCATAGAATCAAGACTAAAGCCTACTAATTAATACTTTTCGAGGTGTTGAGGTATTTATACGAAAAAACAGAGTACAAAACCAGAGCACAAATCCTATCCAACAGCAGCGAGGTGTGAGACAGGGAGATGTTATTTCTCCGGAACTGTTCACATCAACAACATTAAATACAAGAATTTTAAATTCTTGCGTCCTATCATGCTGTGCGTCAAAGAGTATAATAATTGTAAATGAATGGTAACCACAAAATAAATTAATAGTACAAGAAGTACGCTAGTTGGCGTCGATTGTATTATATTTGCCTCACAATCATCCCCTTGCTTTTTCGGCTTGGTTTATTTATCATTTTGGACATCGAAATGTTGAGATGTACTACTGTGTTACTACATTTCGCTTTTTGTCAATATATGGCGCTGTAGGTACAATTTTTTCATACAATACAATACGACTCTATCGAATGTTATTTTTTTCAATAGTACTTAGTTCTTGCATCGTGCGCCTACGACGTGTAGGTACTGAAAATATGTTCTTGATGGAAATACGGCCTTTTGAAAAATCACTTCACAATTATTGTTGTGCATGTGGTGCTTGTATATTCTATGTATGTACTTATTATGAACGGTCAGCAATGAAAATTGCTTAACACTTTAGTACTTTGTCATAGCAACTTTTTTGACGGAATGTCTCAGTTTTGAAGCATTTGTCAAAAAAGTTACAATGACAAAGTACTAAAGAGATAAGTAACTTTGGTTGCTGACTTATTATGTGTGTGGTACACATAGTTCAAGAGCCAAATAATATAAATAAGTAATAAAACAAATTAAAAAAACTTCATTTACAGGCACACACGATAAATTGCCGCTATAAATAAAAAATCACTGCATGACGTTAAAAACGTTTTAAGAGTACTAAGCCACAGGAAAGCAATTAAGCAAATTAAACGGGAATCAATGATAAATTAACTTAATTAGCCAAGTAAAGCGGAGAATTAAAACAGCCTGTTTTATTTCTCCGACAGGAGGGCTTATAATAAATTGATTACTTACTTCAGATTAAAAACGGCTCCCTATTAGACCATGCACATACTAACTTTACTTATTTACATGCATGCTATTCTTTGTAGTAGGTGCCTATATTAACAACAACAACAAATGTTAAAGTAGCTTTGTGTAATGTCAAATACTTAGGCATCCGATGCAAGCGTCATGCAATTCCATCAGTCATGAATTTATTGAATTTATTTTTAATGAATTACTTTTGACTGCAGTTGGTGACTGATGAAAAAAACAAATCAACTTCATGCAACTCACAGTAAACGTAATTCATGACTGATGGAATTGCGTGACGCTTGCATGAGCGTGTAATGGCTGGCTTAGGTATTTAGTTAGCGATGGACGGAAAATCCCAGTAGATATTTGAATTGTCAGGAAAAATAACCGGTCAATAGCGAGTCGGACTCGGTTACTGAGGGTTCCGTACCATCTTAAATAAATACACTGCAGTGCAGTGTACAATAATTATTGCAGTTTTAGGTCAGCGCTATCTCTTGACTTGACCATTAGTGGAACTAACCGTGATGTAGAATAATATTGCAGTTCTAGGTTAGCGCCATCTCTTGACTGATAGTGGATCTAATGTATTTTTTTATGATTTCTGTAAAGTGTGCTATTTAGAGACATCGTTTTATTTTTCCTGTTATCTTTACATAAACTTATAGGATAGTTTCAGATTTTCTTTATGCAAACTTATAAGGGGGAACGGTATTATTTTTCATTTTTCATCAAATGTCGAAACTATGTGGCCCAAAGAAATACAAATTACTGAGAATGTGCAAACAGCGCTCCTATATAGTAGCCCCACTAATATATTTTTATTTCTTTCTTAATTGCAATTATATCTTCTAGGACATTGGAACCTTTATGACCCGCTTCGCGGACACAAATGAAACATAATGGTAGTATTTAGACAATTTCACGTAGATTATAGATATGTAGCTTATTTTTTATTAACTTATGGGAATGTTGAGAAAATTAGTAAAATGTTTTAAGTTTAGACAATACTTAGGTTGTGAAATTTTTTTTCTTGCAGTGATATAATCATTATTAATAATACAATTTGCTAAGTATTAAGATTAAGTAACTAAGTAAGCACATGTTTAATTTTTATTAATATACAGGACGGATTTTTTTATGTGAACCTCGTGGGACTTTCCCTCGTACTCTAAATAAAGGAGGTAGGAGTTTTTGCTCAAGAGAGACGTTACTTTATTTTGAAAAGAAGCAAAACTGCTTTCAAAGCTTTTTGAAAATCCGGAAACCGAACCGACACTGATTCAAGAAAATTACACCCTGTACTGTTACTATACCAATTAATAGGGTCACTCGTAACAATTAAATCTTACTAAGAAACATACTATCTTAAATTAAAGGAAGATCATGAAACCTATCAGTTTTAACTAAAAAAAAACTAGTTTTTTCATATAAAATATTTTCCAAGATATCTCAATATTCCGGTAGCCCACAATAATGCGCTTTCAGCCAGTACACCTAGACATCATTAGCTTTAAAATAAGGTATGATTCATCTATGTTTGCTGTAGGTAAGTTGTCCATAGTAAAGGTCCCAATCAAGTTAATAGCATTAGTAGTTTTTGAGATATCCAGCTGTGACAGACAGACAGACAAACAGACACACATAGTCGCACCATAAGGGTTTGTTTTTTTTACCATTTTGGTACGGAACCTTAAAAGGTACACAGTGGGCACATAAGTCCACAAAACCGGAACAAAGTTACGTTACAAGTTGCGACACCTGAAGCAGGGTAAAACATTAATTAAAACTTTAGGATTCCAGAGAAACGTTACAGTATTTCGGTATTTTATGATGATGATAGGGTATTCGCCTTTGGGAATTAAAAATTACAATAATTTTGCGTTATTATTAAATTATTACAACAATAAATTAGCTATTGAAGTCGAAATTACATCATCAATATTCAGAAACGTGTAGAAGCATTTCTCTTAAATCGCTGTAGTTATTTACTACGAATTGATAGTGATTTTTGCGCCAAATCTGCCGAATCAAAAAAAAAATACGTGTCTCTTGTTTTCATCAGTTATTTACTAAATAACAAATAAAAACACAGTCCAGGACAAAATTTTGAAATGTTGTCAATTTCGAATAATCCAACACAACTATATTTTTACTTGTATTATTATTCAAACAGTAGGTACAATATCGTACACACAGTATCCTAATAAATACCGCATAAAATTTTAGACAACAGTTACAATTTCTGCTTTGTATGCGGTGAATTCGGTAAATTCAACGAAACTTTATAATCATTTCCGACTGGAGGGCAGTTTCTAGTGCGGTTGCGAATACCATTCGAGTTTGTGCCCCTAGCACGAACACTTGACGAGAAAAAAAACGTGCGTCAAAAATAAAAAGAAGTTCACCGGTTGTGAAAAGTTTTTTTTTAAGTAAAAACTTCTTTAGCGGCGTTGTACACTTTTCGTAATGAATAAAAAAATGTTAAACCCGCGTCAGGACACGTGACAAATTCGTAAGACGGTGACGTAATAATGGATGGTGAAAAAGTCGTCGAAATTATGGATGGAAGTTGATTTTTCTGAGTGAGGCTTTTTAATGTACCTACCTAATAGAAATTATCATGTTTGTGTACGATAGCGCAATAAATAAATATTGTATTCTACCACATAAATGATAGTACATTTATACTGATAATTAAAGCAATTCGTGCAAAATTATTCCCTAACCATTCCAAAATGTCAAAAATGCACAACGTTAATTCATGTTTTCACTTCTGCCGGCACTCCCGGAGTGCAACCCGTGGTTTTATTGTTTCATTAATTATGTAATATTGTTAAATGTTTTTGATACGGTCTTCAAATCTGTGCAGGAATCCATTTTTATTGGTTTAACTTAATAAAAACAAACAGGATTTCTACACGATTTGAACACAAAAAGCAACAACACCAAAAATAAATTCCATAAGAACATGTACTCGTACTCACCGTTATCTCTTCCTTTCCTTTTCTTCTTACCGCTAGAATTGGAAGACTTGCCGGATTTTTCGGATTTATCCTTACTTTTCCACCGACTCAGCATATTGGTTATTTTATAATGCACCAATTTCGACAGAACTTACGCATTTTCATAATTAGCTATGAAGCCTTTGCGCACTGGTATACATATTCTTTTATCACTGTTACGAAGCCTAAATCAATTCTCATAGTCTAGCGTTGCGGTAAAAATCTACAGTTCTCACTATTTTAATAATTTGCATTACACTTTATTACCTATTGGTTACTTAGATATGTATTAAATTCAATTCCGATTTTGGCGTGGCTGCGGTAAAAGAGTATGAATGAGACTACAGACGTAGCTGGTAGCAGCCCGGGGGAGTGACTTCGTGCGACTGGGGCGGTCCGTGATCCGTACATTGCTGGTTGTATCCGTAATTTCTGCGATCTTGGCAGCCACGAGACGGCAACAACGTAGTTAGCTAGACGCCACATTGTCTAAGCTTTGCGAGCTTTTGTGGAAAAAATAAAAATGTTATTTGTTTTTTTATGATTAGCTGAGGCAAATTTTACGTGAATGCTTTATGCATTATGTCCGGGTCACGTATTCACATCGCTAGGTTAGACCTCAGTTACATTATTGGATTCGACCGCTGGTCTAGATTGTTTACTGCAATAATGTGGAGCGCATTGCATGCAAAAGACAGTAATGTTATTGATGACAAATCCTACAAAATGTGCTCCACGTTTTTCTGTAAAGTCTTTTTAGTCCGTTTTTAGGGTTCTGTACCCGAAGAGGCAAAAAGTGGATACTTTTAGCACATTTGTCTACTACTACTACAACGAACTATATTTTACAGAACACGGAAGCCACGATTCAACCCTTAAAGGAGTGTAATGGAAGGATTAAATTTTGTATGGAAAAAAATATAAAATAGACATTTCAACTTGAAACTTTGTCGAGTACTTCTACAAACAAATAAACTATCACATGTTTTTATGGTTTTCTGAAACTCAACCCCTTATGGGGTTAATAAATAAAATAAAAATAATTTATTTCAGGCTTAATACCCATAAGTAGATCAGTTTTGAATATAAACATTTGAACAATAATAAATTAAATCATAAACAATTAAAATTGACGGCATTGAAAATAAAATAAAATCATTTATATAGTGCATTATTATCAAATTAAAATAAGCTAAAATTAAAATTCATTTGGTAAGTATATTAAAATCAAAATAAAATAAGTAAAATTGAAATACAAAATAAAATAAAAATTGCTCATTGTGTCCTATTTTGAAATAAAAATATAAAAATGTCAATTCGTTATCTATACCATTAATGGAACATGATTGATGTAAGACTTTACAAGAAATTTTCATACCATCTTAATTATGACTTTCCTAAGACATACTTATCAAGGCCTTCACTTATACCTACGTTTGATCTCGTGAACTTCATAACAAGACCACTTTTGATTAAACATTATGGGCGTACACAGGGTAGAGGGGGGGGGTTTAACGAAACCTGCGTGCGCAGGAACAATACACAGTCAAAGAGACCCTTTATTTTAATGAATAAATTTTCTTTTAATCAGATTCCTCGTTACGATGTCTCATTAACATTTAAATATACATAGAAAAAAAGATATATTTATTTGGGGTATTAATAATAATAATAAAAGAGTATTCCTCAAAGCACACCCATTTAGAAGCGCACCCAATGAAGCGCACCTAAACTATTCCTCGAAACGCACCTAAATAGGTAATTTTGTTTTGATATCGCACCTATTTACGTGCTTTTTGAGGAATAGTTTAGGTGCGCTCCATTGGGTCGGTTCAAAATGGGTGCGCTTCGTTGAATACTGCCTTAAATGTGGTTTTGGTTACACACAATAAGCTGTTTCCAGCATGCAAAATTATGCTACAATACAATAATCTATTTTAAATGAAATTATTTGAAAAATAAACATTACTTAAGATTTAGGACTCGGGATACGAATTACGTAATTACTAAGTAAAACAAGCCTTATACAAAAATGTGTTTAAAAAGCAAGCTTTTTGTGAAATCTAGACAAAATTTTGATAACTACTAGATGTGGATGTGGTATGGTAAGTACTATGGATTGTAAAACTAATACTCTTGACATCTACGCTTTTTATTTTAAAAGTTTTTGAATGTCATTTGATTACAGACGGACGGACACCGGACAGGTGAAACTATATAAAATTCAATAAACGTTTGAACAATGTCACTAACGCTGATCGCTGATCTGATAATCCAATTATACAGTGAAACTAGCATGTAGGTAAGGGGACCACGCTGTTCATAACAGAATTTATAATTGCACAATGAGACGGGTTCTCTCTCTCCCGGTACAGGCTTCAGGCGTGTCGTGTCGCCCATTTTCAAAATGGCCTCGTTAAGCCTCCGTCCGACGTATTTTACTCGTTATTTTTCGTTCAATAGCTTAGTCACTGCTTTTTAATCTGAATCGCAGTAAGGACATAGAGATGACTTTCGCAGAAAGCTTTTACTGCGACGAACATTCAATGTTTACATTCTCAATTTGCACGTTCGTTAGAGCAGCTTACGAAATTGGAACTGAAAGGGACTTTGGCTGGGAGGCGGGAAATATGTCATTAGGCGGAAAAAGAATGTAACTTGATTTCCGAGGAGCCTAAGCATGGCTTGGAGTGGAATATCGGTTATAAGAGAAGACAATATTTTTCGCAAATTCTCTAGATACTTCCAGCAGCTGGGCAAAAT
The DNA here is from genome assembly GCA_950108535.1 of Agriphila straminella. Classification (NCBI taxonomy): domain Eukaryota; kingdom Metazoa; phylum Arthropoda; class Insecta; order Lepidoptera; family Crambidae; genus Agriphila; species Agriphila straminella. Next base: position 20,380,809 of record OX467303.1, on the reverse strand, counting down.
CTACTTTAAGGTGGTACCCTGAGCGAAAGTGGCGCCGCGGTGAATTATATTTATATTATAATTCTAATACACAATTTTAAAAATGTTTATCGTAGAGATTTTAGGGCCCACAGTCCAGTATTTTTAGACGGTATCGTTACATTCCCTCGTAGTCGCTGCTAGAAGTAGATAGCAAAACTGCTAAAAGTGGCCGTTTTTGACACATTAATTGCTATCTACTTCTACGAATGACTACGAGGGCATGTAGTGATACCTTCTAAAAATACTAGACCATGGGCCCTAAAATCTCCACGATAAACATTATTAAAATCTTTTTTATTAATAACTTATTAAATAAAACCTCTGAGGGCGCCACTTTCGGCCATACAACCGCTGCCGACCGACGACACCTTAAACTATTTAAAGGCTGTTAAGACCGTAGGCCAAGAACTTGCAATGTAATACAGATTCACGTGTCAAGACAATAGTTTAAATAAAGTGACTATTATACACTTGTACTATCAGTTATTCTGTGATTATACTACCTGTATGAATGTTTACGTAACGAAATAAAAAAGTTAAGGGTTGACCGTGTTTTGTAGAGCGCTTAATTTAAAAAACATCTGGCTCCATTTAAGAAAACTTTTAAAGTAGCTATAGGAATCGAAAATTAATAAAAGGGGCCCCTGTTGATTCTTGCAAATATATGCACTGCAGCCTGTTGTAATTTTTTTGCTAAACTTGCACTCTTACTTTCAATTTTGCAAAAATAGTATCTTCGTTTAAAGTAAAGTTTACCGATTGCCATATATTGTCAGACTGGCTTAATAACAAAGTTGGAAAACTAAACCCCTCCGCATATGGCGCCGTAGCGTAATGTGTATTGTATCGTAATACGCGCGTCGTACGAGAGCAAATACGCGCACGTACCTACATGTTCAATGAAGTCCGCACACGAAGGCGGTACCTATTTTTTTTATTTTATCATTGCGATAGTCGTAGCGTGCGTACTGGCGTAAAAAAGGAAGCGTAGATAATAGGTATCTACTTTCTATACGTTTGATGATGACATTCCGTCAATGTGAAGCTCTTTTTGGACAAGGAAATTATAAAGTACCTACCTACTTATAATTTCCTTGATTCTGGAACAATATCTACGTCAACGCGACGTTTCGTGACTTTCGTGTGTAGAACTCTGCTCGTCTCGCACTCGTAGCGTCTTGAGTCAAGGCTCTTGACGATACGCTTACCAGACGACTACGCTTACGATCCGTTGTGCGCAGGGGGGTATTACCTATGTAACTTTGTTGCAATCAAATCTGAAGAGTACCTAATACTGGTAGAGAGCGACTTGTCCATCAGTCATTTTTGATGTCCCCACTGCTGGGGCACAGGCCTTCCTTATGGGTGGTAAGTAGGATGGGCCATAACCCACCACGCGGGCCAAACGCGGATTGGTGGGTGTTAACGACTGCAAATGCAGCCGGGACCAACGGCTTAACGTGCCTTCCGAAGCACGGAGGAGCTCGAGATAATAAATTTTTGGTCACCCATCCCATGACCGACCCTTGCGAACATTGCTTAACTTCCGCAATCGCTGGGCCAGGCGCTAAACCACTGCGCCACCGAGCTTCTCAAGCGACTTAAAATAAGTAAATTATTTAAAATTATAATTTGTCATGCTGACCAATATCTGTCGCTTAAACTGATTCTGAATCAATTGCGTAAGAATAGTTTACTAATCACGATTTTTTTACGATGATGTCTTGTCTTTTGCGAATTATGTGAAAAATTATTAGTTTATTGATGCTAATTGACCGAGCGTCTGCTTCAGCTTGGGCAAAAATTTCTTTTGTATGTCTGTCCGTATGTTCTCCTCTACAGGTCGCATTACTCAACCGATTCTCGTGAAATTTTGTGAGCAGGTTCGAAAATTATACACCGTTAATTAGTAAGTATAATATCTAAAAATTAAATGGGGATTTCAGACCACGTGAATGAACAACTCTTACTATGGGGGCAACCACGGAATCTCGAAAAAAAATCATCTGTTCCATTGAAAAGTACAAATGCACCGAGTTGACTTGTATGGAACAGCTGATTTTTTTTTCGCGGTTCCGTGGTTGGCCCCATAGTAAAAATTGTTCATTCACGTGGTCTGAAATCCCCTTAATTTTTAGAATACTTTAAAATTAACGGTGTATAAATATTTTTTGTCGATCCAGTTTTTCTAAATTCAAAATTACGGAGATATGTAAAAAAATCATATTTCGGTCCGGCTTTCCGGCGCTGTTTGTCCTCCTCTACAGGTCGCATTTCTCAACCGATTCGCTTAAAATTTTGTGAGCAGGTTCGAAAATTATAAGTAAGTACTTATAGAAGTTTTTTGTCGGGCCAGTTTTTATTTCGAAAAACTGATCCTAAAAAAATTAATAATTCATAGATTTCGTTTTTTTTAAATAGAAGCGCCATCTAGCTGCGAATATAGCAACTACTATAACCAAACAGCACGAACCCTACTTTATTGAGGGATTTTCAAATTGGCATTTAAAAAAAAGAAAAGTATCTAACTATTTGCCTCACTAGATGGCGTTGATGGTTAGAGGTGAGTAAAAATTGGCTTTTAAAAATAAACGGCCTACCAAAGAGTACCAAAGAGGAAAGTAAGCATGTACTGCATTGACCTCTATTATACAAGGAGGTCAGTTACATCTACCTGAGTACTTTTCGAAGCGTAGTAAAAAATACTTTGAATCCCCTATTTTTTTCAACGCCATCTATCGAGCCTACAGCTTTTTGTCATTTTGAAAAGCCCTTATTTGAAAACCTCGTGGCGAGAGGGCGTCATCTATATTTTTAACATAGGTACATTTTGAGTTACCTCACGGACCAAAAATTCATTATCTCGAGCTTCTCCGTGCTTCGAAAGCATCAATCCGCATTGGGCCCGCGTAGTGGTTTATGGCCCATCCTCCTTATCCAGATCCAACCGTAACGAAAGCCTGTGCCCCAGCAGTGGGGACATTAAAAATGGCTAATGGTCAAGTAAATTAAATAAATATCTCAAATAAATACAATAAGTACTTTAAAAAGAGGGTCGGTTTATTTATCGCGTTATTATTTCACTTTGTAGATACTTCCGCTAAGTGTTTCCCTGGGACAACCTTTCCACCTAAGTGACAACTAAAAATAAAGGCAAAATATTTCAAGTCCTTCTGAAAATGAATGTCTGAAGAGACTCGGAGGGTATTTATTATAGAAAGTAAAATGCCTTGGGAGAGTGCGTCTCGACATAATGGATGTGCTGTCTAAGTACTCTTCCTAACACAAAGTAGCTAACTTCACAACTAGGATTAAATATTAACTACGCACGACGACGGCGGGCATGTGAAGTCGGTGATCAAACCAAAGCGTGTGTTGATGGACGTGCATAATTAAGTTCCACTAATATAGGTACCTACCTACTACGGAGCTACAATGTTGACTGTGGCAATTCATTCAGAGGAATCAGTTTTAGAATAAATCCTAAAATATGCAGTTTATTTTATTTAGATTTGTCATAAGCTGAATTACCTTTTAAAATAAAGAAGTTGGACAGTACCTACGCTGAAGGATACCCGACTTTCGACAGAATCGACGTTGTAAAAGCTACTATCCTATCCTGCATATATCCGGTTTTTTTCGTACTCGGGAAAATGATGATGACGCAAAGCTTTTTAACGATAAAGTGAAAATTGTCTTTAACGCAACTTCCTATTAATGGCCTCCATTTATCAAGTTGACACTTAATTAAAACTAGATTGTGGCAAAGGCAGCATGATTTGTGGCGCTTTGTGCTAAGGAAATGTGATACATCTAAGGGATACTGCTGGTGCCCACGACAAAGTGGGTTTCAGTCAGAGACTGAAATATTGATGTGTTATAGGTATAACTACTTATATAAACATGACCCGTCGTCATATCTCAATTTACTATAAACGTTACGCAGGAGCGGGAAAGGCCAAAGGCAAGGATATACATTTCGGTCGGTTCAAAGCGTCTTTGAATTATTCGTGTACAAGGGGCAGCACGTCATGTTAAACATAATAGATTGTTAGAGAGAAAATCACTAATAATTAGCAAATGGCAATGTTATATGTTTTTTTCCATAACATCTTCCTCAAAAGAACTACTTTTATACTATAATAGAACTATAGAAAGGAACAGTTTATGGCGTTTCTCAACTCCGTCATCCCTTCATAGCTTGTTTCAAGTTTATTGATCGTAAAAAACAGTACGTGCACACCGAACCTTATGCTCGTAGTCCCGACTTGGACAATATGGGGCCAATGATACGTGATATAAAAAACTGTTCCCGTAAAATCGTTAAATTGAGTCGAAATTGTAAAGTCGCTTCCTAATTGTGACAATTTGTCCCTATATTATATAATGTTTAAATTGAGTCGATATTGTAAAGGTACTACCTAATTCACATCACAGGAGCGTTCGCTTGTAATGAAATGTCGATTTTCAAAGCAAGGCGAAACATAATAATATGCATGTTCGCTTTTCGTCTCGCCACTTGTATTACGTGTGATTGGGGTATGACATTACAGATGATTGTTCCCGGGGAGAGAGCATAATCTAGCTTTCATTACACGTTCTAAGCGCTTTGCTGCAAAGGTAAGGTAAGTAAATTGATTATAAAGGAATGTATACACATTTCATTACAGTTCGATACAGTTTTCCGATTTTTTTTAAATGGCAGAGATAATATAATTATCGAACTTGCTCATTAAATTTCATTTTTACATATTATGTAAAAAATCATTTTTCAGTCCGCCTTTCCAGCTGTCTGTTCTCGTCTACATATCGTATTTCTCAACCAATTCTCGTGAAATTTAATGAGCAAGTTCGATAATTATATAGAATTTATCAGTCAAGCCTGTTTTTGAAATTTATAAAAAAAACACACATTTCGAAAAAAAAACATAATTAGAAGCGCCAAGTAGATAAGAATATATATATACCAAATAATAAGCAAATAATATACCAAACAGCACGTACCTACCTACTATGTGCTTTGAAAACCTCGTGAGCAATGGGGAAAAAGGGGGTGGCGACATTTTTTAGATTATTTTATAAACAACATACAATTTAAGCTATTTTTTAACGCTAGGTCTACAGCTCACGGAGCGACTTTTTATCTGAAAATCTATTCAACAACATAGAATCCAGAAGAATCCGCAGAAATAGTCACTCAGGTCGCGACTCTGTCGCCATGATATTGTCATGTAAATCCATTCAAACATCGGGTAGGTACTTCAATGCTAATGAGCACATAATTAAAAACATAGTTGCATGCAGCACGTACGAGTGTGAGCCACAGAGCAGACATGTGGCCCTACCATGAGTTGATGCAAACTGTTTACGTTACCGTAAACTATCGTTTTGTCTCTTTCACTCGCACTGACTGTGAGCAGTAAATCCGATAGTTTACGGTAACGTAAACAGTTTGCATGAACTCATGGTAGGGCCACTGATTGCAGGAATCGCAGCAACCTAACCACACCATTTTAGCTACATGATTCTACCTTGGAACTTAGTAATAGCACAGCCGAGAGTATAGTCTTCATAAGAATACTCTCTCGGCTGTGGTAATAGTTAAATACTGTGTTTCATAGTAACCCGTATTTTTTTTGGTTGTATGGAAAACTGCAAAGTGTCAGCCCTAGACGCATTATAGACTATTGTTTTCGGTAATCAGTCCTATTAATGGGCAAAAGCTAATTTAGGTCGAGGGTTGCCACTATATATAGTTAATCGTGAAACTGCTGCAGCAACTGCTGTTTTCAGCGATTATTATAATTTTATGGGTTTGTACGCATTGTACTTGTACAGTCGAGTTCATTAATATGTTGGCACTTTTGGCAGCTCATCAACTTTTATGGCTTTATAATGAAGGTCAACAGCCTGTCAAAAATGCCAACATATTAATGAACTCGACTGTACCACATCCTATCTAACATATTCGGCTTTAGGGCTTTTTAACCGACTTCATCAAAAGGAGGAGGTTCTCAATTCGATTGTATGTTTTTTTTTTTTTTTTTTTTTTTTTTTTTTTTTTTTTTTTTTTTTTTTATCGTTGTTCGCGCGTATCTTCGACATTTATGAACCGATTTAGATAATTTTTTTTTGTTCGATTGAGTTTTCTTGCGAGATGGTCCCATTTAATTTTTTTTCAAATCGGTTCAGTAGTTTACAAGTAATCCTGAAAATACTATGATATTAAATCAACTAACTTGACAATTTTGTTATTTATGAACCGAATTAGATGATTTTTTTTTTGTTGGGGAAGGGATGCCGTTGTGTAGTCTTTTTAACCGACTTCAAAAAAAGGAGGTAAGTTTTCAGTTTGTATGTATGTATGTTTCTCCGCGATTATCTCACGATTGGCTGAGCCGATTTTTCTACCTAAATAATATACCTACACTACCTAATGCAGAAGGTACTTACACTAAAAATAAAAAAATAAAAAAATTGTTTAAAAAACAAAAAACCGACTTCAAAAAACCTGCCTCTAAAAAAAAGGAAGAAATAATATACAAATCATTAGATACGCATTATCATTGTTATAATAAAACACGTCAATTGAAGTCGGGTGGGGCTTTTAGAATAAAAAAAGGAAGATGTTCTCCAGCCCCACCCGACTTTAATAGACGTGTTTTATTATAACAATGATAATGCGTATCTAATGATTTGTATATTATTTCTTCCTTTTTTTTAGAGGCAGGTTTTTTGAAGTCGGTTTTTTGTTTTTTAAACAATTTTTTAACACGTTGTACGTATATATAAGCATTTTTTATTTTTATAATAATCATTGAAATTTAAAAAAAGTTATCAACCGATTTATAAATTGAAAGAATAAACCTTACGTACCTTACGTAGGTACCTATTTACTTTTCAGCATCTTATATTTTTCTCCACTCATTAAAATTTCAGTTAATAATTTTATAAGAGCCATAGTAGGTACTGTCACTGAGTTACCTACTCCATTTTATAGCTTGCAAATGTAGTTAGCGGGACATGCTAAATTACTGAAAGCAAATTAACTAAACTTTGTTTAGGTGTTTTGAGGTCACAGCTAAAGTTGTGCATCACTAAGTCCCTATAGGTTCATGAGAATGATGAAATTGTCGCCCCGCGAGCTCCACATATTATGTTATGAATATGATACTTGATACATGATGTTGGAGTGGTCCAACTGTACTGTATCGCTATAAGAAAAAACCGGTCAAGAGCGAGTCGGACTCGCGCACCGAGGGTTTCCGTACCATCATAATAAATACACTGCAGAGCAGCTGTAGAATAATAAAATTATTATTGCAGTATGAGGTCAGCACCATCTCTTGGCCGATAGTGGAACTAAATTAATTTTTCTTGGGTCAGGGCCATCTGTTGACTGGTAGAAGAACTGATAAATTTTTTGTTTGTTTTTTGAGTTACTAAAAAAGCGTGTTATATTGAGACATCGTTTTATTTTTCCTGTAATCTTTACATAAACTACTATCACATAGAATTATTTCAAATTTTTCTCTTTGCAAACTTCGGAGATAAGGGGGGGAACGATATTTTTTTTTACATTTTTCATCATAAGTCGAAAACTATGCGGCCTAAAAAAAAGAAAAAATGTTTTAAAATGTGCAAACAGCGCTCTTTCATATGATACCACACATGACGTAGTCGCCCCACTTAAAATTTTTAAGACCCCTTTTCAGACTGTTGTAAAAATTTTTTTTTTTTATTTCTTTCTTATTTGCAAAATAGTTGGACAAACGTCATCTTTTAATATTCCAAATTTCAAGTTGATACCATTAGTAGTTCTCGAGATATCCAGCTGTGACAGACAGACAGACAGACAGACTGAGTCACACCATAAGGGTTCCTTTTTACCATTTTGGTACGGAACCCTAAAAATAGTAATATGTTGGGTGGAGGGTCTGAAAGCGTCGAAAATGGAAATCTCGAACGAATGTTTAGGAATGTTTTGTTACCACATAGCTATTTCTGATTGGAATTGTGTTTTGTATTTAGCTGATGATATCAAAGGTATTACTGATGATCGAGATAATTCGTAAAATGATCAGTTTTGAAGAGAACCTAGTTCTTTGTTTTTGTCATTTTTTTATACTTATGTACCTATACAGAAAAGCTCTGCATTGTAACTAAATCTATACTGGCTACTTAACTTTAAACATTCCCACCTGCTTTTGTGGAAGCTTTTTGTTGTCTGAATACAATAGAAGACATTAAGTCTTTTATCTTGTTTGTTTATGACTAACACCTTTTATGAAAACAATCTAAATACATAATATATAATATAACTTTATTGTCACCGGCGAGGGGTTCTTTATATTTGTGTGGTAGCATTTATTTACTTGGAATGAGAAAAATAATATTTATGCTGGCATGCTGCTTTGTAGAATGGCAACACTAATGAGCGTAAAGCTTGCCTAATATTACGCTGTCGACGTAATGCTAAGTGAGAGTCTGCACTTATACAAACGGACGCTGAAAAGCCGAATAATAAACGTTTCCAAGGAAAGTAAACGTAATACTCATTTGTAGCCTTTTTCAGAGAAACACCTTTTAAAAACCTAATGAATTTAGTTTGTTTTTTAAATATATGTTTACCTACATATTTTATATTCGTCAATGCCCGCGCGGCCGCGTGCGGCCGGACAACAATAGAAAATCTCTTCTCATTTTCCGGACGTTGTTTGCATGAAAAATGCTACTTCTCGAAAATCCTCCATACGATTCGGCGATTTGTATGAAGAATTTTCAAGACTACAGGGGCCCTACCGGCTAACTTTTCGAACTTCAGCGGGTCTGTCGAGCTTCAACTTTAAACAGCTAAATCGAAGTAAGGAATTTCGTATTGTACTATTTGTTGAAGTTATTTGGAAGATATTGATGTTCGTGTAACATCATGACTTGAGGTTCGCCATTTAGGCCAGATTGGGGGTCTCCATCTCCACGATAATCATTTTTACCCGACTGCGGGTTATGTTTTTCGCGCGTATCTTGTAAGTAAGTATATTTGTATGTTTGTATGTATGTATGTTTGTATGTAATAATCTTTATTACCTCATATCTTTCAAACGGCTGAACGGATTTCTATGATTAAGATATCGTTAGATTTGTCTTTTCAGCCCAAGTGTTCTTAAGAAGGCGGCGTTATAAAAAACCAACATGGCGGCTGTACGGTGCTATTATACGAAGTGAAAATTTTTTTTTTTTAGAGTACTGCAATATGGGTGTCGAATTAAAGGGCTTATTATAAGGATTTCAAAAAGGTATATCATGACCTTAATATATAATAACTAAAAAGAGATAAATAAAAAATAAATTTAAAAAAAATAAAAAACCCGCCTGCATAAAAAGACAAGTCGACTGTAAAGATGGAAACAAGATTAAATAAATATTAAAGGCAACATGTCATAATAACATGCAGTCGGAGGCATAGGTATAATTCAATCATTCATAATGTCACTTTCTTTATGCATGCCTCCGACTGCATGTTATTATGACATGTTGCCTTTAATATTTATTTAATCTTGTTTCCATCTTTTCAGTCGACTTGTCTTTTTATGCAGGCGGGTTTTTTTCATTTTTATAATTTTTAAAATTGTGTATTGGAATTATAATATTAAATATAATTCATCGCGGCGCCACTTTCGCTCAGGGTACCACCTTAATTTGAAACCAACCCAACCGACTTTCCGAAGTTCGATGCGATAGCCGGTACGTTCTAATTATTAACCGATTTTCAAAAAAAGTTCGCTATTTTGTAGCTAAACTAGGACCTTATTTTTCATTTTTTGCTTAAGTCGGTTTTTTTTCTAAATATTTACAATTTAGTAAACAAACACTCTCCAAAAAACCCAATTTTTTCGAAATTTTTCATAATTCCAATAAAAGTTACCAGCCGATTATCACAATTCAAACGTGTCTCGATAAATTCGTCAACTTTTGGTACTATTCCCATCTCGATCCTCGCAAAATCCTCGGAGCTATGGTCAAAAATACGTCTCAGGCGATTTGCATCTGATAACCATTTTTAATGGTAAAACAAAAAATTACATTCATATTTAAACTTGTGACAGTATCATTGAATACGCACATAATAGTATCACGTAAAAAACAATAAATTGCGAAAAATTGCACAAGTGTTTTTGTACCAAAGTGGTAAAATGTGTGTCCCCCCTCTAACTTTTCAAATAAGAAAGTGAAAAATAAAAAATATGCTATAGATCTTAATGATCACTTTCAACGAAAATTGGTTTGAACAAGATTATAGTAATTAATTAGTTTTCGAGATATAGTAGGTACATTTTCCAAAACCGCAAATAATTTTTTTGTCATTCATACAACAATGTGAAAAACAAAGTTATTTTTGCAGAAGAAAAATTATAGTGGTATTAAATATGGTATGGTAAACCTAAGGTAACTACGGAACCCTACTGCGCGTGGCCCGACACGTACTTGGCCGATTTTTTACTTTGGGGACCCCCCCTTGTCAAAGCTATAGCTCTCTACGTCCGTGATACCTACTACAGAACCATATATACGTTTGTGTTTTGTTTTTTTCTATAAAATAAATACTATTGATCTGTGAATATTTATTTTTAATAGAATAATTTGATAACCTAGAACCTTACATAATTAAGTTTTCGATCTTTATAGGTATTTGGTGATCAATTAGACCACCTTCAAACACAAAATCCAGTATTTCTTTTAAAATAATCTTGCCTTTTGATTCAACTGTGTGTTCAATTTATTATTAATTCAATTCAATGATTTATTTTAATCTAGTTTATCAATTTATTGTTTTATCTTGCATACGATTATAGATTGTTTTAATAAAATCGTTATTAGATATACCAATTTACGTACCACTTAACTTTCACATTATTTAAAAAAAGAAGCGAATGGCAAACTATAATGTCATGTGGCAGTTCTAAAATAAATAAATAAATAACCTAAATGGTTTAATTAAGGTAATAATTGGAAATAAGTTATTTTTGCCACTTTGCCAACTCTCTAATATTGCTATAGAAAGCAATACTTACGTAATATAATTTGGTTATGTATTTGAACATTTGAACTATAGTATGATAAGCTTATTTTCTTATATACCTAATCAACAAAGTAAAACCTTCGCTGACAACCTCAATGGTTTATATATAAGTAGACAGACACAGTATATGTATCTCTAAGATTTTTCGTTAGATATATCTATTTCTTTGACAAGGTTTTAGAGTTTTATTTTTACGGCAAAGTAAGTTGACCAACACTTAAGCTCTTTAAAGTAACCCGTGACAGGTTAAATACTATAATAGCTTACGTACTGCAATGCAGAAAGACAAATGCAACAAATCACGTTGCCATGTGGCGTCGACCCTGACTCGTAGTAAATAGAGGTTACTATCGCGTGCTGCCAAGCGCAGGTCGTTATTCAAATCTAGGGTTTAATGCAAGCGTCGCAACGTGCAATATTGAATGCACTGCGCTGTACCCGGCATCGGGTTATCGTAGTTTAATACGTATCGTCACGTGGTCACCCCCACACCCCACCCCCTAGCTTACCGGCAACATTGGCGTGGAACCACACCCAGAATCACGAATACTGGTAGTTTTGGAGTTTCAAATGCACCGGTAAAATAGTGAAGTAGTTAAGATGGACCTACAGTTGTTGGGTTATTGGTGTTTGTTATTATATCACAGTTGCAGGCGATGGTGAGGTGCGCGAGCGAGGTTATTCGGACTCGTTACGGGGCGCGAGTACCCGGGTGGGGGGCGTCGTCTGCGTCCATAGACGCCCTCTTCGAAACTGACTGAACAGTTTGGCTTGTTTTTGCTATACTTGTACCAGGTTAGGTTCCTGTTGCGCGGCATGTGCGGTGCTGCACAGGCGCGAGGGTTGTCGCAAGCGATCGATGCGGCCGTCGACCTTGCGCAGACAAATCTACCCCAACCAAGTTGTGACACCGCCCGCCGGACTCCACACAAAACCACACGAAAATAACCTTAATAAACCCCCAACATCTCTACCCAACCCTAAAACTCCCGACATAACCATTTTTAATTGCCACTTCTAGAAATAGGTTGAACGGAACCACTACGGTGCAACTGCAAATAGCTGTCGAAACTCGATTCCTGGAAACGGGACGTGTACTAGTTGCATCATAATTGTTTCTCGGAATTCGATGTAAGCCTGGATAGGTAAAGGGAATTCCGTAGCGCTTTACTTGCCCATTCACATCGCGTCGCACGACATCAAGTTAAACTATTTTGCTCGCAACTTTTCACAATGTCGTAATGAGCACCTGATAAAAATAAACTTTAGGGTTTTGCACAAAAATTGAAATGCAAACTTTCTGAATGCACACCACCGCCGGTCTGTCAGTTCATTTAAACTAAATAACTACCTAGATGATTATGAAAAGTTATTTTTGCTGCTCCGGAATTTTAAAAATGAGTTTACTCTGAAAGTTGGTTAATACTATACCTAAGTATTTTGTTTTGTTATATTGTCAAAGGAAATTATGTTGCGAATAATCATAATAAATAATAAATATACCTTAACGTAAATGTCTATTACGACTTTATTCTACATTACTTAGATCTTTTGTTACAATATAAAAACTGGTCCTATTTTATTGGGTCTAATGTTACAATAAAAAAACCTTCTCGCAAGTGAAGGTCTGAAATGGGATGTTCGGCAAAGTTGGCAATAATCGGACTGGCTATATCTGTGCGGCCACAACGACAGCGGCGGGCGGGCGAGGCTTTCGCGCTGTGAACACCCGTGAAAGCCGTGAACCGCGAGTGTGGATGACTTTCGCGCCCGTTTACGGGCTTCGCGCCTGTACACGCCTTGTCTCCCGTGAACGCGAACGCATCCACTCCACACACGCGCGTGAAAACAGTGCCATGCCGCGAGGTTGTTGCTTGGGCAATGTGAATGCTTGGGCGCGAGTGCGTGCGTTGTGCGTAGGACTTCGGTCGACGTCCAACGGAACATGTCCCAATGGAAAAAGGTCCCTTATCAAAAATGTCCTAATGTAAAAAGTCCGGGCGTGAAAATGTCCCACCGTGAAAATCCGTACGTGAAAGTGTCCATAGATACTTCTAAGATATTTATCTAAACTAAGTATATAGTGTAAAGGGCTAACATTAGTGCATGAAACGCTTAATGCATTTAATTCCATAAGGATTAATACTGTATCCGTCTAAATACCTTTCCAATTACCACATTATTTGTGACCATTTAAAAAAAGTAAACATGGCTATTAGTAAGCTATGCTCAAAAGATACGCCGTCACGGACTTTTTTTTTCGGACGGACAATTCCAACATACATTATTTCGTTATAGCTCAAAAGGTTTAGGCAGCGTTTTCGATGCAAGCTAAGTCGGCTTAATTTTTGAAGACATCTTTAACAATTATCGTCATATTTCTATCTATTTACATACAATCTCAACTTATTATACCTACACGTAAACCTTTCTCAGGAACTTTATCAATTAAGTAGTGTAAACCGCATGAAAATCCGTTCAGTAACGAAATAGTTTTTATTCTAAGTAGTAATAGGAGGAATAAAATCATATATGTTTTCGTCTATTTCATAGCCAACCACTACCTGTTTGTTCATTATTATTAACAACCTTGATCAGCTCACGTGGCACTTTTAGCGTTATCTCCGCTAATCGCTTATGTTGAGGCCACAATGTCATTTCATAAGTGTCAATGAGTTTTGAATATAAAAAAAATCAAATTAATATTTTCATGTAAGTGTAAAAAAGAGGTAATTTATATTCTGCAATATTGCAGATACACCACCAGGAATAACACAAGTAAAATGAATAGGGACGCATTTTGATACACATCTTTATGAAGTACTAAAATCAACTTAAATTAAGCAGTACATCTTTAGATTATTACATTCTTTTCATAATTATTTAATTGATCGTTCCACATTGTTCATTTTTGTTAAGGTAACACAACACGTAGTGTTCGTAGCCGTCACGCCCAGGCTCCGTAGCCATTCCGTAGCGCCTAAAAAGCGCGATCGATTTCGTAGACAGTACAGCCGTAACGGGCACTAGCCCCTCCGTAGCATCCGGATTGGAGTAATTTTAGAATCAAGAAAATATTGAAGATAAAATCAGGCCGGCGAACGGTGAACTTCCTATACAAACATAATAGGTACCAAAAAAAATATTTGCAATTTGAGCATAATATAAAGCACACCCAATTCAAAATAAACGCATAAATTTTTATTTGGTTTGGTATTTGGGATTTTTGACCGAGCGAGCGCAACGCGCGAGCGAAGCGTCTCTGCTTCTATAGGACAAAAATTCGTTCGTAATTAATGTCCTTCCGGCTGTCCGTTTGTCCTCTCTACACGTCGCATTCCTCAACCGATTCTCGTGAAATTTTGTGAGCAGGTTCAAAAATTATATACTTAGAATTTTTGTCGATCCAGTTTTTCGATTTTTTTTAAAATGGAGGAGACTATGTAAAAAAAAGCATAATTATTTCAGTCCGGCTTTCCGGCACTGTTTGTTTTCCCTTACAGGTCGCATTTCTCAACCGATTGTGTGTTTTATTTTGGTTATGTCATGGTTTGTTTACTTCTTTTTTAGTTGTAGATTTTGTAAAACAAGAAGATAAAGCTACTTTGATGATTTTTTTAAATGATAATAAACACAATTATACCTGTATCGCTAGTAATAAATTAAAAATCGTTTTAGACAGATTACAGAGCCTACATTATTTCAACTTTTTGCCACCATGAGCGCTGCGATCGATTATTAAGGCCTTAAATGTCAATCAGAGCGAGTCGATCCGTGATGTAGTGAAATCAAACGTTTCGTATTCACTTTGGGTTCAAATCAGTGCGCGTTCCAACGCGGCGCGGTTGCGTTGAGAACTAGCACTGAATTCTCAATTTTTACATGTTTTTATTACTTTTTTTCACTTTCAAGTTAAAAAAAAATCTGTTCAATTAAGATTGAAGGTATTAACATCGCCGACTTTTATGGTTGGTTTTAACTTAAACGAATGGTCTGTATCTGAGAAATTTTGCAAATAGGACTAGAAACAGGGTCCACGGAATATTTTTTTACATCAAAAGTGGTAACATTTTTATAAATGCTTTCAATTAAATCTTTTGTGTATTATTTCAAGTACATAATATATTTTTTCCATGATAGCTTCACGCGCGTAAACTTTCAATAATTCTAATTGAATATTGGGATTTGCCGCACCGTAAGGCCTTAAACCCCACCTAGTACTTCGCACCCAGCAAATACGCGATGTACTCTGCCTCTATCACAACACAACATCAGTTTAATGTTGATATAACAGCTTAGAGTAGGTACAGCCTCGGTGACATTGAGCTCTAGGCGCGTCTGAGTCTGACCCGGTACGCGGTCGATGCCACTACACCCACTCCATCCCCACCCCCACCCCCCACAGGAAATATTTCATTCAAAATGTAAGCTACAACACGGTAATAGTAAACTGGAGTCCATGACCTGCGCTTAACTCGAATGCAATTCAATTCGTCTAAAAATAGCGCAGTTTCCGAGAATTTTGCAATGTCTGCGTAGTAGTCTGGATGAAAGTTGGAGCTCGTACTTCATTCATGGATAGATCTATATGCCCTTCAAAGAAATTAAATGAGGAGTGCATCTGTCTGTCTACTGCTATTTAGATAGTTATATGAGTAAATTATAAATACTGAAAATGTCGCGAATTACTTATTTCCGACCAACAACGGAGATTTTGCAATGTTCTGCGGCCACACCAACTGACTGAAAACCTGATAGTCGGCAATAATAGGGTATTCTTTCGTTTATCATAATTTTATTTGTAATAATGGCTTTTATACTAACAACGTATGACATAACAATCCATTAGCCATACTTTTCATTTGCCATAAAATTAGGTGCCATAATAACAAGTGTCATAATGATTAGTTCCCATAAATATTATTTGACATAATCAATAATTGACATAATATACATAACTTATAATAACGTATCTCTTCACCTAAACGTACCTAGCATGCTGCATGCCTGCCTGCATGCTGCATGCCTGCCTGCATGCTGCTTGCCTGCTTGTATGGTCCATGCCTGCTTGCATTTTGCATGACTGCTGCTTGCCTGCTTGCATGCTGCGTGCCTGCTTGCATGCTGCGTGCCTGCTTGCATGCTGCATGCCTGCTTGCATGCTGCACGCTTGCTTGCATGTTTAATGCCTGCTTACACTGCATGCAATTGCAATTGCATGCTTACCTACTCATTATATTTAAAAAATAAATATAAAAAAACTAAATCGTAAAATCATAAAGCTAATTATAATTTTATAAATCAAATATATAAATAAAAATCGAGCTATATATATTTTATAAATAAATATATCCACCCATAAGGAAGGCCTGTACCCCAGCAGTGGGGACATTAAATATGGCTAATGGACAAATCAAATATGAGTAAACTTTATTTTAGTTTCACAATTTTGTCGTTTTAAATTGAGATTCAATGCCAAAGCTCTCAAAAATTCTCTATTAGTATATTAAATAAATTATCTTGATTGGTCAAAATCTTATTAATTCTTTGAATATGAATTATGCTGGCTTCTTTCATTATTTCTTTGCTGAAATAAAAGAAAACAAGGTTTGTTTTGCCAAATATCGTATTAAGTAGGTAAGTATTATGGAAAATCATTGTTATAGATAATAACATTATTTTAAATAAAGAGTATGGCAAATAAAATTATGTAATAAGAAACAATATGTCTTTTGATTGTTTATGACCAATGAAATTAGTGAAAATAAATTTATGTCATTTGTTAGTTATGGCAAATAAAACATTATGTTTAATGAATTTATGGCATATGCAATTATGGCAAATGAAATTATTGCATTTAAAATTAGGGAAAACATTAGTAAACCCAATAATAGACTCGAGGCTTTGTGAGCTGGTAGACCTCGGGTTTGTGATATTTTTGATCATTTTTCGAAATGGCTGAAATGTTTTCTTTTTACGAAAAAAATCGAAAAACTGAATCAGCAAAAAATCTACTTATATTTTTATCGTACCTGCTCGTGCTCATAATCGAAGAGAGAGAATCGAGAAATGCGACATGTATGAGAAGAACAGACGGACATACGAAAGCATTTTTGCTCAAGCTGAGAAAGAGACGCTTCGCTCTATGATTTATAGACCTAGAATTTGCCTAGAATAAGTACCTGTCTCCGCCAATTTAAAGAAAAATCAAAAAAATTGAATTGACAAAAAATCTATCTAATTAACACGAGAATCGGTTGAGAGAGAAATGCGACTCAGTAGAGGAGAATGAGCCCAATTTATAGAGAAAACCGCAAATCGATGTACAGTAGAGTTCATTAATATGTTGGCATTTTTGACAGGCATTAACCTTCATTATAAAGCCATAAAGGTTGATGAGCTGTCAAAAATGCCAACATATTAATGAACTCGACTGTACCTACAGGATAGCCGTTTGGCATGGAGATGTTACGAATATTCGCATTCGCACTCGCATACGCGAATGGTTTGCATCGTTTTAAACATTCAAAAGCCTCAAAAAAATAACACATCATTACATTTCAGCCATTTGCTAAACCAAAAACATTTTCAAAAGATAGGGTGGATATGCCTAACTCCAGCCCCCCCTCTAATTCCAGCCCCCCATACGTTTTTGCTTTGCTTTAATTAAAAAACAATAAAAATCGGAAACTGTTTAATGGAGCCACATCCCTAGTTAATCCTCGACGTTGGAAATCAGTATTACCCCGTCACGTCACCTACAATTCACACAACGAGCAATAATGTTCACCGAGACCGAGTAGAGGTGACTATGTTTGAAAAACAGCATAAAACATCGATCGATGCGAACTTTGGGAAGTGTGTTTACGAAGGCATGATGCTTTTTTTTATGGTTTTTAAGCTTTGATACTAGTAATAGATTAGTTAGATATCGTTTTAAGATTACTAGTTTGTAATTAAATTTACTAATTTCGAAAAAAATAGGGGCTGGAGTTTGACTAGGTATGTGATTTTCCATAACTTTCTATTATCAGCCGGGGGCTGATGTTGGGTATTTAACTTTCGTTTAAGAAATCAATCTCATCTTAATTTGCTCGTCTTTAGGTTGGAATTTGTAGTGCTATTCACTAGAATTACTAACCCTGCACCCAAAGGCCAAAATAAAGCCGGGTGAATAATGTTTAATTCCTAAGTTATTTGTTCCGCAAATTAGGGGCTGATATTAGGAAATACATATAAACCTAACATCAGCCGGTCATCAAAACTTTACGGCAATATACAGGATGATCTCAAATATGATTTTAATTATTTAGTTTTTTTTTATATTAGATGTAAAAAAAATCATAATAATCAAAATCATACTTATTATCATCATAATAATCAATCATAGAAACAGAAAATAAATTCAATATAACAAATGTATATCATATTTCACTTCTTGGAAAACGCTTTTAAAGGTTTCAAATAATTAAAACGATCGTACTTGTTGATTATATGTATATGAAACCAAAATTTTATTTTATTACGCAACTTTTATACAACTAATATATTTATATATTCTAAGTTGATTAATATCTACAGGAGAGGTATACGTTTCACTTACTTGTTATGGGAACTATAATTTTAAAGCCTCTAGTATTTTATTATCATTATTAGAGTTACCAAATGAATATAGGGATGTTGACTAATGAATAAAATAACGAAATACTAATAAAAATCGTAAACATATTAAACTTTTAGAGTAGCTTGTATACCTCTTGGTTTTATATATTGCATATTATTTGTTTTATGACCCTTCAAAGTTGGGTGGACAAGTCCATTTAAAAAGTATAAAATTTATTAAAATAAATGATACCTCTAATTAGTCCGTAAAATGTATAGCAAATTTGTCGAAGAAACCATTTTGACAAACACAATATTTAATATAGCTGCTGAACAAATTTCCTATGCGTTGCATACAAACTTGCAAGGCGTGACGTCATAACGTGCAAGCCATTAGTATGGAGCGTTTTTGATCGAGTCCATTTGTGTGCATTTCACACTGTGATATCTCGGGCAGTTTTCATGCTAGCGAATTAATTCTTATACCAATGTTTCTTTTTTTGAGAGGTAATTTATGTAACATAAAATAAAAAAAATAGTCAACATCCCTATTCTTTAATCTCATACAAACATGGTTGTTTTATTTTGGAACATCCTGTACCCGGCTGGAATTAGGGAACAAAGCGGCTGATATTAGGGCAAAGGCGGCTGGAATTAGGGGTTTTCGCCCGTCGTACATCCTGTACCCGGCTGGAATTAGGGAACAAAGCGGCTGATATTAGGGCAAAGGCGGCTGGAATTAGGGGTTTTCGCCCGTCGTGCATTTAAACGCTTCTCAATTTTTATAGCTTAGAGTAAGACGCGTTCCGCGATGCTCGAAGGGTACATAGTATATCCTCATATCTAACCTCTTTTGTCGATTCGGTTTTCCGAAATTCGAATAAAAACATATTTCAGTGTTTTGGAAAATGCTCAAAATTAGAAGAAGAATACAGGGCATAGTCGTGGCAACATCTATTAAATATTTTTTAAGCAATACATACAATTTGAACTAGGTACTTTTTAAGGTTAACGCACATTTAGGCGGGTCGCAGCGGGACGGGGCGGGCCGCAGCGCATCGCAAAATGCTTCCATAGCACATTGTGACGGGCCGGGCCGCATCGCATTAACGGATTTTGAGTACAGTGGTGCCAGCTTATTGTAATTTACCCTAAAATTAGGGTAAAAAAAATTCGGCAGGGTAATTATTAGAGACAGACAGACAGACGGACAACAAAGTGATCCTATAAGGGTTCCGTTTTTTCCTTTTGAGGTACGGAACCCTAAAAACGTTAATGTTGTCCACAATTTCGATTTTTTTACTATGAACATTTCTTTTAGCGTTGTACGCATTCACTCACTAGTCACTAGATACTATGAAAATAATTATATCACACTATGCTAATACACACCGGCTTTATAAAAAAGTAAGTTCAGTTCAAAACCGATACAAGCGTCGTCCATTTGTCGCGAAGAAGACAGATTTTTTCTTCCGGAGTAGAGTAGATGGATATTGAAAGAATATTAAAAGTTATTGCGTTGCTGACTGCGAATGTTATTCTAACCCGTTAACTTGGCTCTGAACTTAAAATAAGCAAGCAAGACATTTAAATGTGCACGATATGAATACAAGTTGAACTTATCGTAGCATTGGAATCATGGAAGTCGAGTTAAACTTTTAATGAGAAACTCCAAGTCACAGTATTAAATGCTTGGGTTGTTTCTTATTATAACTTTTATAACATTGCATAAATCGAGTAAGTTGACGTGGCACAACAAAACAAAAGCAGAGGTCGTTTCAATAAAAATAACGCTGAATATTTACTTCAAATTACCACCGCACCTATCACATAGGTAATATTTAGGCGAAAGTTACGAAAAAAATCAGCAAGTCACGTTCAATTAGGAGATTTATGGTCAATCAAGCTGCATCGACGCAGTATATTTATACCTACAGTAGCATATTGAGAATCTGTGTAGTACTGGTAGACGTACTACGTAGGGAACGTTAAGTCATAAAAAAAGCTTTAATACATTCGTTCGTTCATGCATTGCAATCGCTTGAACATGTAGCCAACGTCTGCCTTATGCGGCTGAAACTGAATTATGGCGAGGCGACATCTCGATATTCTCGATGCCTGCCTGTTAACCCAATTTTACAGGCTGCTGAGATAAGGTGTACATAGTTGCTTCAAGTGTAATAATAATTAATAAGTATACTGATTTACTTTCAAATTCCAAGTATACACAAAACGTTTAAACACATTAATTCCCAACACTACACTGCTAAGTGTCAACGGAATCTTTTATCTTCCCCTACAGTAAAAAAATCACAGATTTTACAGTACCCGCAAAAATCGGAGCATTGAAAATGAACCCAAAAAATTACGAAAAACCAAAATCAAATCAAATCAAATGCAAAATCCTATTATATTTTTAGAGTTACCTCTAGGTAAGTAGGTACCTAGTTAGTACCTATTTATTTTTACAATTGTGACACGAGGCGTAGCGCCCGCTGACTGTATATATTATTAACCGATTTTCAAAATTCCAACGAATGCACTTCTCGTCTGCTTCTGCATCTTTTAACACTATTACCATGACGATCGGTCAATAATCATAGAAGCTACATCACTTTTTATGTACGGAAACACCCGTTTTTCTACAATTCCAAATCTAAAGGGACCACCTACCAGGTCACAATTATTAACCGATTTTCAAATCTTTTTCGCCATTTTGTAGCCAAACTAGGACCCATTTTTTCATTTTTTCTTAAGTCGGGTTTTTTCCGAAATATTTACAATTGAATAAACAAACACCCCCCAAAAACCCGAATTTACCCGAATTTTCCAAAATTTCAAAAAAAGTTACCAGTAGATTTTCAAAATTTGTTCTTCTTTTCAACGTTCACACGTATTCCCATCTTAATCCTCCCAAAATCCTCGGAGATATATTATGGCCAAACATACGTTTTAAGCGATTTGCATCTGATAACCATTTTCAATGGTAAAATTTAATATAAAATTGTGAAAAGTTTTGTTTTGTCCATAACTATAAACTCAAGATCCAAAGAATAACCTACTAGGCCTAAAATTTGGTGTAAAGATTAGAAAACAGATTTGAAATTGCAGTTGTGCTATACATGTATTGTATAATTCCAAGGAAATTATAAGTACTTTGTAATTTATATGAATGTGAATGCTTTTTGTACAAAGATAGAAGACTAGTCTTTTTAAAACGCTGACTTTGGAGAATTTGAATTGAGACTTAAAAAAATAGCGGGTCACCTGAATTTTAAATGATTAAACATAAACATAAAGAACATTAACTACATTCATAATAAAGCACACAGAATAGGTATGCCAAGTCTCCCAGATTCAAAACACATGGAAATTCGCGAAACAAAGCCGGACAACCCGGCGTCTGCGAGTAGGGTAGGTCGTATCGTATTGTTCGGACAAGATTATGTTTCACCACCGACAGTGAAGTTGGGGATGTTTAATGTACCGTACACCGCAGAAACTGCGCCGCAGTGACAAAGACTGGAATAAACACACGACAATAGGATTCTGCCAAATATACATTATCTACTACTGCCTTACCAATAAAGAACTGCAACCCACCCGTTTAACAACTGTGTAGCTATGACAGTGATACTCGTAGAGGTGTTATAGATCGCGTATACAATCGTTTACTAATAAAGACTTTCATTGTTTTGGGTAGTTATAGTTACACACTTGTCCATCAGCCATTTTTGATGTCCCACTGCTGGGGCATAGGCCTTCCATAAGGGTGGGTAGGAGGATGGGCCATAATCCATCACGCGGGCCCAATGCGGATTGGTGGGTGTTAACGAGTAACGACTGCAAATGCAGCCGGGACCAACGGCACGGTACTATTAGTTATTCTGTGGTTACACACTGGTTATAACGAATGTGACTTGCAACTTCATTTCAGAATCAATCTCTTGTAGGGAATGCTACTTTCATCATGTTAACAACTTTTTGTAGGAAAAAATTAACAGGTGTTCAGAAATACTGTTCCCTTTAATTATAAGTTGTATGCTGTCTGATTGACCAGTTTCATTGCCTTGTATGTTGTATGCTAGTAAAGACCTCTCCTATCGAATTGATCTCAAAAACAGTATCGAAATAATCATAAAACATTATTTTTATTCATTTTACGTATTTACCCATCAGTCAAACTAGGTGCCGTGAGTGTATAGTGGCAGTTTAAGTTTCCATAGTAATTACCCACTCGTAATAACAG
Source organism: Agriphila straminella (assembly GCA_950108535.1). Taxonomy (NCBI): domain Eukaryota; kingdom Metazoa; phylum Arthropoda; class Insecta; order Lepidoptera; family Crambidae; genus Agriphila; species Agriphila straminella. The sequence goes on along the minus strand of OX467303.1, from coordinate 20,357,857 downwards.
GCGTATAGCACGGAACTGTGAAAATTTGTTTATTAGTCAAGCTTTTGTTATATCACCCGTATACATCGCGGGTAAATGTTTATTAGTAATGCAGCTAGTATCTAGATCTAGCACTACTGCTCAGACACAACCGTAATCGGGAACTCCATATAAGAAATAAGAATTTAACTTTACAGCGGCAAAAGTTTTCGAATAAAGATTTGTTTTAACGTATTGAATGGAAAAATCCTCCATAATGTAGAAACTAAGCAAATACTGGCCTATCACGTGTACAAATTTTTCACAGCCCGCAAACATTTAAAAACCAAATGTGGATGTTGGTGTTGATATATAAAAAAAGCTATAGAAAACTGAGAGCGACTTACCTCTCTGCGATTTGTTTTGTAGGATTCTCTGTATTTCACCAGCCTCTGATCCACTTTCTGATTCAGAACACAATGATTGCCCACCGGCAGTTAGAATACTCTTTGTATTGTTCGAAATGCTTTTTCCATCAATATTTATACTCGTCGTTCGAATAGGTGGACGTGGAGGACCACTCATTGGAGTTTTGGACCAATTTGTAACGTTCGAGGGTGCTGGGGTTTTGATATCCCGATTTATTTCATTAGGCTTCATGATCCCGTCGTTAACAATGTAACCCTGTTCTAATTTTAATTTACTTAAGTGCTCTTCGAAACTCACTCTCTTCAGCTGCTGATTCGTTAACTTTCTCTCTAGAGTTACAGGCCGATTTTGATTAAACGAAATATTGTTCTTGTAATTTACTACCATCATTGGGGATATCCTATCTTTTATTAGCAATTTCTCGGGATGTCTATACACAATTTCATCTTCACCATGTTCTCGAGACGTGAGAAAGGAATCAGTGCGCCGTTCTGGCGCGCCTCTTACAAACGAAGACGTAGCCTGATATATTGCCTCTTTCCCTCGAGGTAAACTATAGCTTCTTGGTTCTAATATCAAGTTATTAGGAGAACTACAACTGGAATTTGAGTACACAGTACCGAAACTTTTTGGATTTTGTACATAAGTATTAATCGATTGCCGCAACAAATATTCATCTTCGATATTTTTTTGTTCTTTTAATTTTTGCCAATAAAACGCCTCTACTTTTTGGCGAGTTTTCTCCCTTTCTAATGTAGATGCGTCTTCGTTGGAACATTCATTATATAAGGAAAGTGAAAATTTATTTGGATCGTGTTCCGCGGGCTTTGGTGATGGTGTAGTTTTATTTCGGTTAATTGACCTACTCAAGGAACTTCTTTTTTCTTCGTTTTCAATCATTGTTTTTCTAACGTGTTCGTAAGGGGAAACAGTTTTTGGCATATTGGGGATTTTGTGATTTAAAGGCATTGGAGAGGTAGGTGCTGAATAGTTGTAAGATTTTCTTGAAACGCTACCTTTTCTATTCTCTTCATCAATATAATTTTCTTTAGTTCTCTGGTTGCTTTTGTCCAATGAAAGACTTCGAGCGCGGTTGGGTTGTATAGTTCTGACCTCAGCTTCTTTTTTTGGTGATATTAGAAATTTAGTGCTCACTTTTTTTATTTCCGCGCCTACAGGAGACGGAGGGGCTTGTGCCTTTGATGCTTTGTATATGTCTATTTCCTCAAGAGGAGATATTTTATCAGTTAATTTGTCTAACGAATGATAGTATACATCAGGGTAGTGTTGAAGTGAATTTGTCACGTTGGTTGTATTGGAAATATTGAAACAATCTTCTCTTGGTTTTACTGGTACTTGTGGCCTAGCCGCATAATGAGTGTGAACATAAGTTTGATGATTTATAGTCTCTTTTTCTTCATTTGAACGTAGAAACTTATTTTTTACACTTTCAGAAACCAATGTACTACTTGATGAATGGTTACTTGGAATATCGTGCCTTTCATCAATTTCAACAGGAACACGTACTGCTAGATTTTCATAAATATTTTCGTCATTAACGGGGTATTTTTTTTTTCCCGGTTTGACTAAAACTGCTTGGGGATTATGGTATTGATTCGAAAAAGAATTTTCATTATTGCCTTTCAGTACTGCGGAAGAATCTTTCAAACTCGTTTTGTTCTTAGATTTGTGTGAAAAAAAGTTCGGAAATAGTTTTCGAAAACTACTTGTGCGTTTTTTCTTGTTTTCTGACATTTTCTTTGTTTTTAAGATCCTGCCTTGTACCTGAAACAAATATAGCAAATCGGTTAATGAAACGGAATAATTTAAAAAAACAAAATTGGCCATCAACATCATAAAGAAACGTACATTTTCTTTTAGAGCTCGTATGTCGAGTAAGCTCGGCAAAGATAGATGGATATATTGTATTCCGTGAAAAAGGTCGTAGACTTTCAGAGACAGAGTATCGAGGTCAGGTTATAATATATTCAGTAACATAAGACACAACAGACTAACTATTTTGTGAATAAAAAGTTTTCTCGGCTCAGCTTTACCCCAGAACACTTTTATACTTAGTTGCTTTTTTATATTTTATTCGCACCTTGTTTCTTTATAATATTGTAAAGTCCACAAAAGGGGCTTTTCCACCATAGATGTGCTAAGCTTAAGATGTCAAGATATCCACTAGTCGTTTGTTTTCATAGCGTAGCTTAGCTTATACCACTGGCGAAAACGAGTTCACTGAAGCAGGGTCGGTCTGGCCTCAGGGCATACCGGGACATTCCGGCGGCGGGCCGGAACTGGAGGTGGAAAACCCCGGTAATTTTTTTGGGTCTCAGACCAGCGCTGCAACGAAGCTAATTATATATTATTTGCAAGACGTTTGCCGCGTAAGCTTACTCGCTTGGTGACTACCCGCCTAATCACGTAAAAACAGCTGATCGGATTTTGATGAAATAAAAAAAACATAAGTAGAATACTTTTCATCATGGTTAAAATATCCCTAATGATTTTCTAGAATATACAAACGGACGAAGTAGCGGGCGGAAGCTAGTTTATCGTCCCCGTCCCCTTCCCGTCCCGTCCCATTTTAGAATTACTCCTACGAAGTTTCAAATCGAAATGTTTATTTTACATTATTTTTCCATACAAAATTTCAACCCCTATTTCAACCCTTTAGAGATGTAATAGGGATGTTGACTATTTTTTTTATTTTATGTTACATAAATTACCTCTCAAAAAAAGAAACATTGGTAAAAGAATTAATTCGCTAGCATGAAAACTGCCCGAGATATCACAGTGTGAAATGCACACAAATGGACTCGATCAAAAACGCTCCATACTAATGGCTTGCACGTTATGACGTCACACCGTGCTAGTTTGTATGCAACGCATAGGAAATTTGTTCAGCAGCTATATTAAATATTGTGTTTATCAAAATGGTTTCTTCGACAAATTTGCTATACATTTTACGGACTAATTAAAGGTATCATTTATTTTAATAAATTGTATACTTTTTAAATGGACTTGTCCACCCAACTTTGAAGGGTCATAAAACAAATAATATGCAATATATAAAACCAAGAGGTATACAAGCTACTCTAAAAGTTTAATATGTTTACGATTTTTATTAGTATTTCGTTATTTTATTCATTAGTCAACATCCCTATTATGTTCACAGTGTTGAACTTCAAAATAAATGCCATTACTGCAATCGTCATCCCATAAAACCTCAATAACAACATCCATAAATCGATTTTAAGATTTATTTATCTCATTTAACTCCTAAGGGGTTGAATTTCGAAAAATTATGAAATAATGTGTTTGCTTATTTGTTTTTATTTTCTAACCATAAGGATAAATAAAAATATCTGTGAGTTTTACTTTGAAAATGAAGGACTTTCCAGATACAATTTCATCCCCCTTTTCATCCTTTGGGGGGTGGAATTGTCAAAAACGTAAATATTAATTTTCAAAAGGTTACCGTTTTCCTTTGTGATTTATTACGCCATTGTAGACACTAAAACCCAAGTTTTACAGATTTCAACCCGCCGTTACCTATTTTTATTGATCTCCAAAAGTATTATTATTTTATTTTTCGAGGTTTTCAATATAATTTGGCTTTTGTCATCTACAGCTTTGTTTGATTTCCACTGATAAAATTAAGACTATGGATAGTGACCATACACAGATTTAAGACCAGATAAAGTCTGTTGGACTGGCTGGCGAGCTAGCAACTGGCTAGCAAGTGTCGCTAGTGGCATAAAAATATTAGTAATCTGCTGCCACATTGTCAATTAGAGAAGGTAGCTAATAAAATACGTATGTTATCGATGTTGTGTTTATAATTTATACAGTACTAGCGACCCGCCCACGCTTCGCTTCGGTTCCTTTCTTTTCGCTCCAAAAGTCTGTACCCGTCCCGTTCGAGTCCCGTTATCATTGGTATGAGGAACGCGCTTGAATTTATTTTCGCGCGTGTAAACTTTTTGATATTTATTTCAACCATATAAATAGCTAAAATTATGTGCCTGAAACGCTTATATGGTAACGAATGCATTTTATTTAATAAGGAATACTACTGTTTCCGTCTAAATACCTTTCCTATTACCACATTATTTGTGACCATTTTTAGTTAAATTTTGACCATTTTTAGTAGAATAGTTAAAATGGCTATTGCCACAGACTTTTTTAAGTGGTTCAAGTGATGCTACTTGGAACATGAATGACGAGAAACAAATCCCAAACAAGTGGAGGGTACAAAACTACAAAAGAATGCGAGGCGGAATTTATCTTCACACTGCTGTTTTAATTGTCTCCCGTAAAAAAAACCGTTCAAAAACCCGTATTTTGTATGCTGGTAACCCTTAAATCAAGTGGGGTGTGGTTAGGACTGATCATCGAAGATCCACTTCGTCGATAGGCTATTTTACCGATCGGATTTGACGGAAAACTTATTTTACCGACAGTACATTTCCATTTTATTTATTTCTCGAGTCAACAATATAGGTACTTGTCTACGCCACCCGCGGGCGCGGGGGGAAACACCTCGACGATCGGCGGCGGGAGCCGAGATTCCACGACCGCTCGACACCAGCGCCACCCGGCCGCGCTTGCCTTTCTTTCTCTCTGCTACCACTGCCACCGATGAAGACGCACGTTTTTCCCTTTGCACACCTTTTTGATTTTATAACCTATGTAAACCTCGAGTACAGTCCGCCTTTATATCGAAGAACTTCTTTCATTTCTGAACCCTAGAGTCATTAACAGTACTATTTCCTTTTGTGTTGTTTAGTTCTGGCAACACCTTTATTTCCATTACTTTTTGCTGGGAGGGAGACTAGTAATCGGACTTTAGCAGATAATACAGATAAGGTTTCGAATTTTATCTAACGACCGGGCGTGTCTTATCGTGTATCATACAGTCACCCACCATTTCCAATGTCGAGTCTTTCGACATTTGAGTGATTTGTGTAACCCTAAAATGGTGTGGTTACTAAAGAACTTAAAGATTATGTCGCACATTCCCATTTTTTTTTAGGTTTAGGAAGATAGTCACAGAATACTTATTAGTATCTACAATTAGTATCATTTGTTTCTTACTATGCTGTTACTGAATGCAAAAAGCCATATCGAAATCAATTTAGTAGTTTTTGAGAACTCTTCAAGTGGTTCTGCAGCGCCCACTGGTGGTCTACCACTACCACTATAAAACATGTCTAAGATAAGAAGCTGCTCTGAAATGAAATCTTTTGAATGCAAAAAACTGCATCGAAATCAGGCCAGTAGTTTCATACATACATACAAACAATAAACGACCTCTCTAACCCCAAACGCATCCTATACCACCATAAGGCCGGCCACACACAGACGTAATCACGTAACGGAATCTCGAAACGGAATCCCGATTCGGAATTCCGAACGCAGCAATTGCATACAAAATCTATGGGCCTGCCACACACAAGCGGTAACATTCCGTACGTAATTTTATTCCGTACGTTATTCCACATGAGAGCCCGTGCGTTCGGAATCTCGCACGGAAAAAATGCATTCCGAACGCACGACTACCATATATTTTGTATTGGTCGCCACACACAACCGTTTTTATTCCGTACGGAATGCGCACACACGCACGGCCTATGTGTGAGTGACGTATACAAACACGTACAACTTTTTTATTACAGCTCTGGATACCAGCCTTTTGGCAAACCCATTATTATTTTGCTTAGTTATTATGTAGTTCTAGTTTCCAAAAAAGCAAAAGAATACCCCTGTGCGTAATATAAATAATAAATAGTCTATAATTATGTAGTTTTTGTTTATTTTTAGAAAAATAATTCATCTTCGCTCAATCTGTCTGTCAAATCAAGTCTGTGTGTGGCCAGCCTTAGGCTGGCCACACACAGACGTAATCCCGAATCGGAATCACGTACGTGCGTGATTCCGTACGTACCACCACACACAGACGTTTTTTTTCGTTCGGAATCACGGCTCAGTCAGACGCTAACCTTTGATGAGGAAACATTGAGCGAAGATGAATTATTTTTCTAAATATAAACAAAAACTACATAATTATAGACTACTTATAATTTATATTACGCACAGGGGTATTCTATTGCTTTTTTGGAAACTAGAACTACATAATAACTAAGCAAAATAATAAAGGGTTTGCCAAAAGTCTGGTATCCAGAGCTGTAATAAAAAAGTTGTACGTGTTTGTATACGTCACTCACACATAGGCCGTGCGTGTGTGCGCATTCCGTACGGAATAAAAACGGTTGTGTGTGGCGACCAATACAAAATATATGGTAGTCGTGCGTTCGGAATGCATTTTTTCCGTGCGAGATTCCGAACGCACGGGCTCTCATGTGGAATAACGTACGGAATAAAATTACGTACGGAATGTTAACGCATGTGTGTGGCAGGCCCATAGATTTTGTATGCAATTGCTGCGTTCGGAATTCCGAATCGGGATTCCGTTTCGAGATTCCGTTACGTGATTACGTCTGTGTGTGGCTGGCCTAAGTATACCGCCTCCGTTCCGTTCTAGGTAAAAAGCTTTCGCTAAAGGGCAACTTCTGAAAACGGCAAATACCTAGGTACGTTACGATTCGTAGTTGCGGGAAATAAGTACCTACGTTGGAATGCATCTTACTTGCGCGAATCCACTTGCGCAAAAGACTTTTACGCGAAAGACATTGGCGCGAAAAGCTATTTGCGCGAATTACTGAAGCGCGAAAGACATTTGCGCGAATGGACACTTGCGCGAATGGACATTTGGCCGAAAGACATGACTGTGAATGAATAGGTGCACAAATAGAATTAAATAAGTCATTAACAGTCGCCTTTAATTATTTCCAGTCACCCAATTAATCAATTCCCTTTTTTTAAGTACTTACTTGCCTATTTGTTTGACTTGACATTACAAATATTTTGTAGCTAGTCTATTTTTAACCGACTTCAAAAAAGAGTAGGTTCTCTGATCGTAATCTGTAATATTTAGTCTATAGTCTGTCTGTAATAGTCTGTAACATCAGTGACGAGGGGTGAAACAATGGCGAAGGTAAGCCGTTCTACAAAAATGTTGTGATCTGCATAGTGGATCGGTGGGGTGGGATTTCTAAAAGGTAAAGCGATGGGAATCGGCTTGTGGTATGTGTATTATGTTAGGCTCAAAGACCGAAATCGGTTAATCGGTCCAAGAGGACCGATTAACGATGTTGATTAAGAAATCAACAACGCGTTCAGCCAAATTGACACAACGCGAAATTCGTGTCATGGCTCTTATAGAAACGCCCAGAACGCGTTGTGGTAATCATAGAAATATCACAAAGCGAAATTCGCGTCGTGGTCAACATACCAAATACCATACTTTTAAAAGAGGAACAATTCCATCATACATTGTTTTGTTATAGCTCAAAAGGTTCGTGCAGCGTTTTACTCTATGATTTGGTGAAAACCGCATTAAAATCCGTTCAGTAGTTTTTGAGTTTATCGCGAACAGACAGACAGACAAACAGACAGACGTGGCGAGCAAAGGCTTATTCGCAAAACGTCTACTTCGCAGAATGTCGCCCGTCGCAAAATGTCGCTTTCTCATAATGCCTCTTTCGCAAATGTCGCTTTCGCACAATGTCTCTTTCGAGAATGTCGCTTTCGCAATATGTCGCGATAGGGACTTAAAATAAAATTACGTATTTTTAAGGCGATACTCACAGTGGTGCCCGCACCCCAATTAAATTTATTGCTCGCTAAGTACCTACATACCTACTGTATCGAAAATTCAAACGTTGCGATTGAAGCTAAGGTTCTGTACTTTATTTACAAACAATAACCTCAGTAAAATATTTTGTTGTAGTAATAGTAGGAAAAAGAGCAAAAAGTGGCCACTTTTAGCACTTTTGCCTACTAATACTACAACGAACTATATTTTATAAAGTTTATTATTTGTAAATAAACTATAGAACTTTAGCTTCAATCGCAACGTTTGAATTTTCGATACATTATGAGCTTAGCGAGCAATAAATTTAATTAAGTTGAGGGCGCCACTTGAGGGTACTAATTACGTTAATAAAAAATAATTAAGTGGTTTCTTTTTCTTTTCTTAGTAATAAAACGTCTTCAAAGTACCAGGAATCAGAATCACATAAATATGAAGAAGTTAACTACTATGATTTTCAAAAAAAAAACTTTTTTATAGTAGGTACCTAGGTATAATATTTTTTGAAACTGATTAGATATATTAAAAAAACAAAGTTATTAAAAATTATTTAAGTTCACCTTCTCCATATTTATATGATCCTGGTACTTTAGAGACGTTTTTATTAGGTACGAAGAAAAGAAAAAAAAAGAAAAAGTGTTTTTTATCAAAAGTTATTAAATATAAAAAAAAAATCATAGATAGTAACCCTCTCCATATTTATGTGATCCCGGTACTTTGCGAGACGTCTTTATTACGAAAAAAAAGAAAGAACAGTTTAATGTTTTTTTAAATTTAAATACGTAATTTTATTCTTATTCCATATCTGACATTTTGCGAAAGCGACATTTTGTGCGAAAGCGACCTTTTGCGAAAGAGGCATAAGCGACATTTTGCGACGGGCGACATTCTGCGAAGTAGACGTTTTGCGAATAAGCCGGCTAGGGCTAGCTTAGGCTAGCTAAATAAAATGATGGAGATTGTGATGTGACTAACTGACAAGCTAACTTGGTGGTAAAAATATACATCGCGCAAATGTCACAGACCCAATCGAAACAGTCAGCAGGTTAAACTATAACCACAGTACAGTACCACAGAATTCATCTATGACCTACAAGCTAGCAGCAAGATTGTTTATAGGTTAAAATATTGGACAAATTAGTTAGGTAGGTGCTCTATAAAAATTGTTATATAATAACTATCCTCCACACGATGTACAAGTTAAAAAAAACTAAATTGGTTATGAACGGATAGTTCTAGTGATAGCATTAACAAAGGCATGTTATAATAATAATGACCATACTCACCAAAGTCGTTTATCCGTGAGCTGAGTCATAGCACAAAATAAACCATCACCACCGCTCACATCACAACTTAACCACACATAACCTCGATAACTTAACTAGTCCGCTTTGCTAGTCCGACAAACGAGGTAGGTAATTACTAACCGAAATCCAACTAAAATAAGTTACTAAGTTAGTAGGTACCATCATGATTAGGTAGGTACATCAAAACAAACAAGTTTTAATCACTGATTTTCTTACTAACAAACAAACAAAATTAACTTAGTTTAAAACTTGCACAACAATTTTTCATAAACTTTTGAGAAGTTACAATAAACATAAACGTAAAACTTAGGATAATAATTATTATATTAAAATTGATAATGAATTATGACTACTTTTAACAACAAATCGTACAGGACACGATAAATACTGCACGATTCATTGTTGTGTTTCATTCACAAATTGAAGGCCATTGTGGTTCGATGAAGTAAATAATCTCTTCTGTTGCGGTAATAGAGTCCACTTTACTCACTCACTTTTCCAACGTCATATGACATGACTTTTACCTTGTGTGCGTTCCAATCCACGCAACCATCGAAATTTTTGTAAAAATTATGTATGATGCTTATAATATTATTATATTTTCATCACATCTATTCGAAAAGGACGACTTGGTTCGCCTTTATGTGCACCCAAAGGTGGTGTTTTCTAATATATGAAACTTAGCGGGCAGTAATGAGATTTTAATCCTCTTGTGCGCTGCAATGATCTTTTACGCGCACTTTCTGAATTTGGAACATCTGTGTTCAGCGCCAATGAAATCGGACGTAATAGTACATTACAGCCGTGAACGGGAAGCTAGCGATTGCATTGTCGAGGATGGTTTGAAGCCCGAGCCGCAGGCGAGGGCTTTAATCATTCGAGGCAATGCAAGTAGCTTCCAGAACAAGGCTTGTATAGTGCTTTTCTCAAGAAATGCGAGGAAATAAAAAAATAAAAAAACTTTTTCCAGTTTTCCAAACCATGAACTGGTTATAGCATTTGATATATCTTTCTTTTGATTTTGATGGCAGAAAGTTTTCTATTATTAATTTTGCTTCTGCTCTCAAACTTGGTGGCGTACATTCAATTGCCGTATCTATTTCACTGTCAGAACTCATTTTGTTATTTATTACACAATATAAACTGTATCGATATCAAATATACCGCTGAAAATTATTCCCGCCAGTTTTTTTTTTTTTGGGTGCATTCCAGCAGTTTAATCGCTCGAAGCGCCGAAAAGCAAAATGAGATTTATCATAGACAAATCCTCTGAGTAATCTTGAATTACGTGCAGCGCCATCTACCGCCGAGAAGCAAAAACCCATCTCATTTCGCTTCTCGGCGGTAGATGGCGCTGTACATAATTCAAGATTACTTAGAGGATTTTTGTCTCTGATAAATCTGGTACAATACAATGTAATATTTATTTATTCTTATAGTAATATACTCTGTGCGCACCATTTTTTTTATTGTATCGTTATTATAGTACCTATTAAATAATTTTACCTTTATAATATTAACTATCTTGTCGTTGGCTTGCGTGCCAGAAAAAAGGAACTAAAGTTATGGCTGTATGGTGCAAATGTGCCTTTGCTTTTTTTGTTTTTGTGAACAGCTAAAACAAAAAAAAGAAGTTGCCGCAGACCAGCCAGATCATCTTCGCACTGTACCTACTTCCCGCACTGGTTTCTGGTGCGGGAAGTAAGTATTGAAATTCATTCCTGGTCTGAATTTTAAATTTAGAATGTGATGAACCAGACCCCCTCGGAAATGTGGAACGCCCCGCATTCCTTTTTCAAACGGAATGATAAGATTTCAGAGCATAAGTGAGAAAATATTGTTTTCGGCCACACGGACCAATAAATACCTACTGTCTCAATTTTTCATTAAAAAAATGTAAAAAAAATAGTCATAATATTATTTTCATCCCATCTATTCGAAAAGGACGACTTGGTTCGCCTTTATGTGCACCCAAAGGTGGTGTTTTCTATATGATGAAACTTTTAGCGGGCAGTAGGTAATGAGTTTTTAATCCTCTTTATATAAATAAGTGCGCCGCAAAGATCTTTTACGAGCACTTATTGAATTTGGAACATCTTAGTGTTCAGCGCCAATGAAATCGAACGCAAATATTATTGTTTTTGGCCACACAAACCAATAATTCTGTCTTATTCTTCTTTAAAAAAAAAGTTACTAACTAAGAAATAATTTTCTTCGAGTGGAATATTCCACTCGAATATTAAGTTTATGGGAAAAAAGGAGAAAAAGAGAAAATAAAAAACTAAGAAACAATTTTATTTGAGTGGAATATTAAGTTTATGGGAAAAAAGGAGAAAAAGAGAAAATAAAAAACTAAGAAATATTTTTTTTAACTTTTTTTTAAAGAAGAATAAGACAGAATTATTGGTTTGTGTGGCCAAAAACAATAATATTTGCGTTCGATAAATTTTTCTAAGTCTATGTTTTTTCCTTAAAAAAAACCAAGATTTTTCAATTTTTCAATATGGGTATCAAATAATAGGCCTTGATGCGCACTATTCCAAAATTACATTAATTTTTCAGTAAAAATTAAGATGTTTATTTTTTTATTTTTCAATATGGGTATCAAATGAAAGACCTTGATGGGCACATTCCAAAATTACATTAATTTTTCAGTAAAAAAGAAGAAATTTTTTTTTTTTGTCAATTTTGCAATAAGGGTATCAAATGAAAGTGAGCATATTCCAAAATTACATAATTTTTCAGTAAAAATTAAGAAAAAAATAATTAAAAACCGTCTTTTTTGTTACTGTATGTTTTATCAAATAATAATAATACAATAAAATATGAGGCGCCTTTTATTTTTTCATAGAGGGTGATGAAAAGTAGAGAGTATCACTCGGCCGCAAAATATATTTTTGGCTCGGGCGACGTACTTTGAATCCCTCGCTACGTTCAGGATTCTACTAAAGAATCCCTCGCTACGCTTGGGATTCTACTGTAGAATCCCTCACTTCGTTCTGGATATTCAAATAAGCGCCCTCGCCGTAAAAATATTATTTTGCCCCGTTATGGTACAATCTACTATATTCTTTCTTAGTTTTTTATTTTCTCTTTTTCTCTTTTTTCCTTAAAAAAACCAAGATTTTTCAATTTTTCAATATGGGTATCAAATGAAAGGCCCTGATACGATTGAGCACATTCCAAATTCATATATTTTGTCACAAAAAAAGGTTTTTTTTAAATTTTCAATATGGGTATCAAATTAAAGGCCTTGCATAAGCAAATTCCAAAATTACATTAGTTTATCAGTAAAATGAAAAAGAAATATTTTTTTTTTATTTTGTAATATGGGTAAATGAAAGGCCTTAATCACCACATTCCAAAATTATATATTATGTCACTAAAATTAAAGAAAACATTTTTTTTTTCAATTTTGCAATATGCTGGGTAAGCCTGGGTATCAAATGAAAAGCCTTGATGAGCACATTCCAAAATTATATATTTTGTCTCTAAAATTAATGTTTTTTTTTTCAATTTTTCAATTTGGGTATCAAATGAAAGGCCTTGATGAGCACATTCCAAAATTCCATAATTTGGCAGTAAAAATGAAGAAAAAAACTTTTTCAAATATAAAAAATGGCTTATTAGGGTTCCGTATCAAAATGGTAAAAAGTAACCCTTATGGTGTGACTTAGTCTGTCTGTCTGTCTGTCACAGCTGGATATCTCGAGAACTACTAATGTTATCAACTTGAAATTTGGAATAGATTAAGATGACGTTTGCCCAACTATTTTGCAAATAAAAAAGAAATAAAAAATAAATCCTTTTTTTACAACAGGGACTGAAAAGGGGTCCTAAAAATTTTAAGTGGGGCGACTAGGGCATGTGGGGTAGGTACCATATGAAAGAGCGCTGTTTGCACATTTTAAAACATTTTTTTCTTTTTTTTATGCTATGCTATGCTGTATGCTAAGTCTAATGGCGTAACCTAGGTAACAATAAAGTTTTGTCCACACTTGTATCATTTTGGCGTATCAGATCACCGTATCTTTGGCATACATCGTCTCTTTGATACAGTATTACTCCAACGTACCACCAACCAAACTAGCGATGTAAGCTAAAGATACGGTGATCTGATACGCCAAAATAATACAAGTTATGCCTATAGATTACGTAAGTCTGTTGCTAACAATTATTCTTCATTTAAATCGATTGAAACCTTAGTTACATTTAGACTGAGCGGTCACGGGATTTTTGGTAACGATCAAGGAAAAGGTTAGATTCATTTTCATGGGTTGTAGAGTGGTCCCCTAATGTGAATGATGTCGATCTGCCTGCTCTCAGTGGTTGCAACTTCGAGTTATATAGCGCTTACAAGAGGCATCATTGTTACGAAAAAAAACGATCAGAGAAATGGTCAGTTTTAGTACCTATTCAAAGTAGGTTGGCAATTGGTCTGTCGGCTCTCAGTGGTTGCATTTCAAAGCTATGATGCGTGCAAGTTGCAACTAAATATTTTTTTCGTCAAATTGTATTTTAAAAAAAATACTAATCGATAGAGATCTTAATTCCAATGAAAAAATGTCTTAAACCATTTTTGTCTAAAATAAATAGTTTGGCCGGAAAAAAATATGAAATTGTATGGAGAGAGATATTCAATGTGCTCTTACGGTCAATTCCTAATTTTTTCTGCCTCAAAACTACTTCTGCGTCAATATTTTCAAACGTTTAAAATAACCATACACTATCAACACGCGCCCAAAATTGTACATTCACACAGCTTGGATTTCGAAACAGTATAAAATCGTTTTTTTTTAGTACAAACTGATTATTTTGTCATTATTTATTACTTTCTCATCAATTTTAACACAATAAAAGCCAACTAAGCTTTCGGTCACTATTATTACTATGGATAACTTTTTTACCATAATAAATAAAATAAAACCGAAATAACAAAATGCAGCGGGATATTAAGTAAGGCCCAGGCGGGTTATTACAAACTAAAATAGTATTATTATTTTACAATAAAGGAAAAAGATTACATCAGATCAATGATTAATATTATATTCAAATAAGCAAATGAAGTTTTTAAAATTATAACGATAGAAACTAAATATTAATATTAATTTTTAAAAACCTTTATTTTGGACTTTACTAAATTAAAATTAAATAAGGCTCGTTTATTTTCCACAAAAGTAAAGATTTTGAAGATTTATTATATCAAAATTGTATAAGCAGAAACTAAAATCATCAATATTTTATTATGCGACGGATAATAAGAAGCACCAGTTAATTAATTTTCATACAAACGAAGTAACTATGAAGCACTGGTTCTCCGCAAGGGATTGATCAAGCTGTGATTTGAAGACGGCTATCAAGAGAGTAAATGGAAGAGATCTAGATCGCAATATACGCACAGCTGATCTATCAGGATTGTAAGAGCTGTTTCGATAAGTTTATAAAATCGCGTAAATATTGACGCGGTAGTAGTATTGAGGCAGAAAAAATTTGGAATTGGCAGTAAGAGCACATTGAATATCTCTCTCCATACAATTTCATATTTTTTTCTCTCCATACAAAAAAAAACATAAAATATTTTTACGACCAAACTATTCATTTAAGACAAAAATGGCTTAAGACACAGAGGTGGAGCATTTTTTTAATCAATTTATGTTCTTATTTTGTTTGATCGACACACAATATACAATAGACATACAATATACTGAAAAACAAACTGTATAGTCAGAATTTACTATTAGGTATATTATATTCCTTTCAAAGATCTTATCCCAATAAGCAAAAAAATATTCAACAGTGCAAATAGGGAGTTTTGAGATAGATATTTATGTTTAAAAATACCTACGGTCGGTAATTTCCAATTTTACATCGCAAAAAATGACCCACTAAAATCCATTTTTAAGCAGTCAGCCACGAAACGATCGAACACATCGACGATTTGTTTCACTATCAATGTACGTAACGTGGCATAAGACTAGTGTGATCTTAACGTAACATCGCATAATATGGGGTGTTAACACGTAAGCTAACGTCATATAAGAAGGCGTTTTAATAGTGTGAACCTTACGTGTCATCACGTGGCATGGCGTGTCATCACATAAGACAGATGAACCTTCACACTTATCTTCTATCACGTCCATATAAATACGGCGTGTGGACGTGGCGTCAGAAAAATGTGCCTGAACCTTCACAATCTCCAGAGAAAAAAAATCGATGGTTGAAAATAAATTTATTCTGTGGTAATCGATGACTCAGCGATTAGACTGTTGGAATGCACCCATGGCATTGACAAACGTTATTCTCTTCTCTTTGGCATTGACTTGCTTTTGCTTTGCTTTGCTTTTTTGCTTGTCTGGCTGTCTGGCTGTGAGCAATGGGAAATTTCGTTTATTGATTTTGTAAAGAATATGTCGGTGGTATATAACTTGCATTAAGTAGGTCTACTTTTCCAGTCAAGATCATACTGTTTGGTTTTATCAAGTCTTCGGGGATTCGAGTATGAGAAATCCTAACCGTTATTAAAAGACGCCTCTGCTCATTTTGGCGTAGTTTTCAAGATTCATTCACATAATTTACCGGATGAAGATCTCTATAGTACTACCCTAGCATTAACGCATCTGTATGTGGTGTCTGCGTTTAATTATTGGGGTAAGTGATAGATACCTGTTACAATCAGAATACTGACGCTGAAATTGGAACAAATGTACGAATAAATAACTAACGTATAAAATGGAAAACTCGACTTGTTGACCATTTTTCTTATTATAAAAAGTGCTTTTTTTAATCTATTTACACTTCACTTCTTTGTTGTGAAAGCAACCTTGTTTCAACACCTCCAATACCTCAATACCTTGATTATTTATATTAATCAAAGTTTCATTTATGTATTTGATTGTGTATTTGTTGTTGGTGTTAAATCTTACTTTCAGTTCTTAAATTAAGACTAACTGTACCTATATTATTTTTTAAATGGTTTATAGGGTGTAATATTAGTAATTGTATTAAATAGCCAAGCGAAATGTTATGATCTGCCTAAGCGATTAAAAGATGCAAATTCAACATCAGAGCGAATCCAGTGTGTGTGCACGGGTAAAGTATTACTTTTTGAATTGGAATATTATTGTGACACTCTAGCGGGCCGCATCAGGGGGTTAATTATGTAACTTTGTTGCAATCAACTCTGACAGAAATCGCAGTTACATTGCTGCTTTAGTAAGGACCAATATGAGAACTATCTTACTCGAGAGTAGAGGCAGCAATGTAACTGCGCTCTCAATCGATTTCAATCGAGAATTGTTAACAACAGAGTTACATAATTCACTAACAGAAGGATCAGGCTGCAGTCAAACGTGGAATGGGTTGTATTTTGTCATGTCTATATGTTTGTGCAATGAAATGAACAGAACACATGATCTGAGTCAATTTATAGATGTTCATATTGTTATTTTTTCTATCTGATATTAAGGGGGCGTACCGTATATCTCTGGAATAAATTTTCATAGTAAAAAATCTCAAAATTATCGAAAATATTATGTTTTTTTTTTAAATTGATTATTTATATTTGACTCATTTTCTATCCATCGTATGTTGGGACCAGACCAAATTGGCAAGATAGCCATTAGCTTGGTGTTATCAAATATCATCATGCTGGGTTGCGAAGTAAGAATCTCCTGGGAGATATGCCACCCTGAACATGGTCTCCGATCACAAAAAATAAATTGATCGCATATTAATATAAATGGTGAGCAGGGTTGTGGGTGGCATCATGCTGGCTGAACTTTTTTTTGTGTTTTCATATCGATTGAATAAGGCACAAGCACAATTGTAAGCTCACAAGAGCATAAAATGTGAAATTTATTTACTTGCCCTGATCTTGTAATCACTTCCTAAAAGCGACGCAAGACTATGGTTTTATATACGCTTGGGACCTACCCTACCTGCTGAATGCCAATATGTAGTCAATAATTTTTTGGAAAAAAGTATGTTTCTACCTTTTTTTTTGATCGTTTGCTTCCTGAAAACTAACCAAGCCGATGTTTAACATGTTTGTAATGATGCCACCTACCACCATGTTCACCATTTATATCAATATGCGATAGATTATTTTTTGTGATCGGAGATCATGTATCTTATGAGCACGCACTTAAACGCTGCCTTTCAACTTGGTCGCACGCAGCTGTTTAGCGTACATTCGCAGGCATGATCTGTTGTACTTGTTATATTGCGTAGTAATCTATGCAATGCTTTTCTAACACCAAAAATAAAAAAATCTCAGCAATAATAATTTTGATCAGAAATGGTCCTGATGATGGGCAGAATACGTAGACCTCGGCTTCGTTGAGGGTTTTCTTACACCCGGTATAATCCAGTGGTTCCCGAATTCTGGCAATTTGCCACTGCTACTAATTATTATATTCTTCAAATATATTGAAGTTTTTGTCCTTCATTTGTATATTTAGATTGTTTCTGTGCAATATTTTATCAGCTTTGCTAAAAGCAATGACTTTGGTCCCCCAAAAAATTTATCTAATTTTTCTGTAAAGGATGCCAAAAAAAGGTGTCACAAACCAGTGTTGTATCTTAATTTTTAATGATATTCATTTGCCTGAATATAAGTTTGAGTTTTGTACATAATTATTTCTATTTTGCTTAGAGAAAAACAAATACCTACTGCAAAAGACATTCAAAAGTGTGGTTTTAAAAATATCCCAGTATTCAGATTGTTTTTTTTGGTTTATACTTTTATCCACAACTTTTAATCTTTACTTTGACTATGTCACAAAGTTTCATCTTGTAATACAAAACTGTCTTTTTTAGGATTAGTAGATTAGTATCAATGATACGTGAATTTTATGACACTTCTGATGAAGATGAAATGGAAAGCCAGTATCAAGTTGACTCAGAATGTCTAGTTCTCACCCGACCTGATAAAGATATGCACAACAGGTGTTGTGGGGGCAAAGCATGGTGTATAAAGGTAAGTAAGATGAACACTTACCTATAACGGTAGTACAGGCAGATTTATGAAGTTGTTGTGTGTAACCACGTATAACACACCTAAATAGTCAGTTTATCCATAACTACTTTTCTCTATAAAATAAATAAAAACAAAAAATATAAATAACCTTCACCCAACTCTTTATTGAAATAATAATTTATATATGACAAGTCGTTTTTCCCTTATGGATTACAAATTTAAGCCCTCGTACGCACTGGCGGTTGACCGCAAGGCGGCTGGCTGCGCGGCTGGCCACTTTCCCATTTTGATATGCACCGCTCGTGATCGAACGCATTTGCGGTTGACTGCTAGTGCTTAGAGGGCTAAAAGACAATGTAAAAACTGTCAAAAACTGTTAAGGCGCTGTAGGTAGTTAAACTAGCGCCGCCACTACATTTATTTTTATTACTCGTAAACCAAGTCAATATTTAAAAAAGCTCATGTAATAATCTCTAAAATTGTCTCTAATATTTTTTGAATAACTCTTCAACAGTTTTCATTCTTTCTGTAAGTTTTAAAATCCATTTAGCTCAAAGTGGCCACTTTTGGCAATTATCTATGTGTGCGTTGCTCGAGCGCGCGAGTGCAAAGCTTCACTGTACTTACTCTATATTGTGTCATTCATATAAAGTAATATACTAAATCTTTACTCAGTAGTTTTGTAAAAAGCCTATGGAAAGCTTTTGGATATTTGTTTTCAATTCGATGCCTTAACATGGGTAGCCTAAGTATGCCATGCACTCTTTAATCATTTCTGCGGTGGTGTCGTGTGAGGCGGGTCGTTACGTTCCCTCAAATATGGTTGAGCGAAGCGATGGCTGGTTCACACGTCATGCTCGTGAACGGGTGCTGCCAGTGAGAATGGGTCTGCTTCTGAGTACCTATCTCAACGCATATTGAATTGTATGAATATATTTTTTTGCAAGAGCCTAGACTACACTTACTTAAAAAAAAAATTGAACTTAGTTTGAACCCTGTAAATTGATTCATACTTAAATGTGATAATTAAATAATGTTTTTTTTTAATCTATGTTAACATAACGATATATATATTTGTAAATATCGTTCCATCTGATAAAGCTGGCAAGTTTTTTGCGCCCATTTTTCTTGCCAGTTAAAAGACGTCATAATGGGTAGGGTAAAAGAAATGACGATTTAAAAATTATATGAGCTTATTTAATTAGGGTGATTAAAACTACACAATTGCTGTATTAATTTTTATGAGTGTTTCTTCAATTTCAGGACATATGTGGGATAATATGTGCAGTGTTGACGTGGCTGTTAATATTGTATGCAGAGTTTGTTGTGATGATGGTGATGCTGCTGCCCAGCCTTACGAGTTACCCCCTCTATGCATACGTCAACATTTTCATATTCCAAAGTCTGGCATTCCTTGCATTCGCATCACATTTGAGAACCATGTTCACTGATCCTGTGAGTTGATAGTATTTGTATAGATTTGAAGTTCTTTTATTAAGAAATTCAGATTAGCAAAGTTACTTATTTTATAATAAAATTGCTGTTGCTTAGTTCTTAAGCCCCGTATTTGTAAACAGCTCTTAACGTTGAGAGCTATCTTGAAATCATGCCTGAGACGCTATTCCTATAAGAGCCTCTCAAGTATGATCTCAAGATAGCTCTCAACTTTGAGAGCGGTTTATAAATATGGACCTTAGTTTTGTGGTTTTGGTATTAATCGGTAAATTAAAGTCTAACAAATATTTTTATTTGTTAAGTAAAAGTTTACCTACCTTACCTAGTACTTAAATTAGATGTTTGCATACATGTTAAATGTTTAAAAATAAAGATTTTCAAACTAGTACCTATAGCTTAAGTATCCCACTAATATTATAAAATGTGAAAGTTTGTGTGTGTGTTTGTGTTTCCTAAACGGCTAACGGATTTGGATGAAATTTGGTTAGTAAATAGATTAGCACCTAAATAAACATTATAGGCTACTTTGTATTTGTATCCTATCCCGGGAACCACACGGACGAAGTCGCGGGCGGCCGCTGGTAATTTAAATATAAAAATGTATTTTTTTATATTTATTCTAGGGAGCAGTTCAAAAAGGCAACGCAACAAAAGAAATGATAAAGCAGATGAGCTTTCGTGAAGGTCAAGTGATATTTAAGTGCACCAAGTGCTGCAGCATCAAGCCGGAGCGCGCGCACCACTGCTCGGTGTGCCAGCGCTGCATCAGGAAGATGGACCACCATTGTCCGTGGGTTAACAATTGCGTTGGTGAAAACAATCAGAAGTATTTCGTTCTTTTTACGGTAAGTTCTTTCTTGAGTGGCCGTACAAAGTCAAATATACATTTTTGAACGAATTCACATAGTATTACTTGATTTATCAGTTTTTTAAAAAATAATGTAGAAAGTATATTATAGTACTCAGTTAAGAGATTGACAGAAACTTTATAGCTAAAACCTTTTCTCTATAAAAAACAGAATGTGACCTCCAATTTCGTACTTTGAAAACCCCTGCTATAGACCTTAGTAGAAAAGGGATTTTACCCTTCCGGACCAAGGCACAATCTTCTGGAATATTCCCACAAGAAACAAAATACCACGTGGATGACCGATGAACTAGCTAAAAATAAAATTAAAAAAATTAAAAACACGACTGCCCTGTCAAAAACGAACTAAAAAGTTAAATAACAAATGTCATTGCAGCCGGGAAACCTCTTTGATTAAAAATTGTTCCACAAAACGGTCCCCCGACTGCAATGACACACTAGTTATTTAACTTTTTAGTTCATTTTTGGCAGGGCAGTCGTTTTTTTTATATGTTTTATATTTATTTATTTTTATTTCATAAATTTTATTAATAACAAATTATAGGTATAGTTTTGAAAAGTGCTCATTAAGGGCTTTCATTTGATGCCATTATTGGTTTATTGTAATAATTGAAGAAAACAATATTTTTTTCACATATGAAAATGGCGTCGTGCAGTCGCCATATTGGCCTTTTAAAAAAATATTATTGCAGTTTTATATATAATATTATTAGCATATAAAAAGCGTCCCACTTACAAAACTTAGCGCTTATTTTGCACAAAATGATAAAAAATGTGTTTTTGTACAAAATAAGCTTATTTTGTATAAAAATATGTGATATAAAATGAGAGTTTGTTCAAAATAAGAGTTGATTATGTACAGAATAAGCGCCAAGTTTGTAAGTGGGACGCTGTTTGAGGTGCCATTTTTGCGTACGACGATAAAACCAAAGCTAAATCGTTACCGTTGCAGTTTCGTTTACAGAAAAATATTCGCTTTAGTTTTGTTAAAATTGTTGAATACTCCGCGTAAGGAGTCTATCATTATAATCTGGGACAATTTAAGTAAAAATTATGAAGCTAAACCAAAGATTTTTAGGTAAATACCTATAACCTAAATGACAACGTAACGTTTTTGGTTTTATCGTTCAGAGTTACCGCGATTGGGCTCCTGTTTAAATTCGTGGAGCGTTACTAGGATATTCTTGATGGGAGCTCGCACATTATTGTCGGCAGTTGTACATAGCAGCGATCTCGATCCACTCGCTGACGCTGTCCGTGTGCCAGTTCGTGACGTGCATCCGGCACGAGTGGCGCGACTGCAGCGCGTACTCGCCGCCCGCGACGGTGGTGCTCTTGCTGTTCCTCATAGCGGAGGCGCTGCTGTTCGCCATCTTCACCGCCGTCATGCTCGTCACGCAGCTACACGCCATATGGAATGATGAAACTGTAAGCATTTAAGGGGCCATAATAGGAAAACTTGGTTTGCGCGGGCCATATTTTTATATAGAAAACGTAAAGTTGTAGCCACAAAAAAACGTACGACAAGCTAAAGAGATTATCTAGTAGCTACAAGTATTAAATTGCGTATAAACCTCACAGATGATTGTAAAACCAAAATCAGAATATGACCAAAAGCGCTTGTCGCGGGCATATTTTTGGCGTAAATAATAGCGGAAACGTATTGAATTCTACATTAAAATACACTTTAACGTACTGTGCAGTTGCTCGTAATAACTTTTTTCAAGAAAGATAATTGTGCTAAAGATTATGATGAAAAAACAACGAAAAAGTGCAGAAGTGAAGTTATTTTCCATACTCTTTACACGTAAAGAAAAAGACAGAGACAAATGATTTCGCGTAACGGAGCCTTAAGAGGATTGTCAAGCAAATGATCTCCGTACAAACGGCGATAACGTTTCCCACCCACTAAACCTTGACCTACGGCAATGTATTTTTCTTATGTTTTTGAATTTTGAAATGCCTATGGCTGTACGTTCTGATTTTTTAAATATCTATAATAGATATTGATTTTTTAGATTTTAGCATTTACAATGCTATTTTAATTTTATTTTATTATATATTTATTTATATTAAGTAACTTAATTAATTAGATAGATTTTGAAATATTTGCTTTTTGTGATTTCATACTAAACAAAAAAGTGCCAATATTTTCAAATCTACAATGAATATTTTAAAAATCAAAACATACCTACAGCCCGAGTTTTTAGGTATTTCAAAACATACCAAAAATTCATTGCGGTTGGTTAAGGTTTAGAGAGTGGGAAAAGTTAACGCCGTATGCATGGAGACTGCTTGCTTGACAATCCTCTTAATAATAGGGGGTTAAAGTATGAAATTGCAGAGTTTTTCTCACACACAGAAGCTCTCATAACTTCTATGATGTTAAAGATGCTTCGGTCACTTGTTATTATTTCGAATTATGATCATAATGGCCGGCCCACTATCAGCAATAAAAATATTTCTGTTTTTTTCCTGAACCACAGAATAGATAATAGTACTAGCGTACAGAAGTTGTACTGCGCAAAATCGTTTAAATAAATTACGACTCCCGACACAATAATGTGCAATTCAGGTCGCACGGCGCTCCCATTGCTCTAAAATATTCACTTAGTAGTTGCTTCTCTTTCTATCGATAGGTCTTATCTTTTCTGACATATGTAGTTTGTCGTCTCAGAGGACGCCGAGGGCTTCATACTCGCTCGCGGAGTGACACAGCCCTGCTGATTGGATTTAGCAATTTCCTTTGGTCTTAACCGGATTGAGCGCTACGCATGATTCGTTACGTACATTTTTTTATCCTACTATCGTGGTGTTATAGTTTTGTAATGGCAATTGTGAGAACGAGACCCCCCTCTTCTTGGTGTTGTTTCATTCACACACTACCTTTAGTTAATGTCGTAGATAGAATTTTAACTCTATGACAATGACGATATCGTTGAATTTCTTTGAACGAAAATTGAGATTATTTAGTCAGCGCACTCTCCTTTAGTCAACCTCATTGGTTATCTCATGTCATAGATTCCTTGAAACTTAAACTGTAGTGCGAATTTGCTATAGTATATTGCTATTTATAGCTTGTGGCTTTATAGGTCAACTAGCGCCACAAATACATTTATTTTTTTACTCGTAAACTAAGTAAATATTTTAAAAAAGGAAACAATAATGCCCTCTTAAATTGTCTCTAATATTTTTTTAAATAAGTCTTTAATATTTTTCATTGTTTGTACTAGTTTTAAAATACATTTAAAACGACAGTGGCCACTTTTGGTCTAAATGGATTTTAAAACTTACAGAAAGAATAAAAAAGGTTGAAGAGTTATTCAAAAAATATTAGAGACAATAGGGATGTTGACTATTTTTTTTATTTTATGTTACATAAATTACCTCTCAAAAAAAGAAACATTGGTTAAAGAATTAATTCGCTAGCATGAAAACTGCTCGAGATATCACAGTGTGAAATGCACACAAATGGACTCGATCAAAAACGCTCCATACTAATGGCTTGCACGTTATGACGTCACGCCGTGCTAGTTTGTATGCAACGCATAGGAAATTTGTTCAGCAGCTATATTAAATATTGTGTTTATCAAAATGGTTTCTTCGACAAATTTGCTATACATTTTACGGACTAATTAAAGGTATCATTTATTTTAATAAATTGTATACTTTTTAAATGGACTTGTCCACCCAACTTTGAAGGGTCATAAAACAAATAATATGCAATATATAAAACCAAGAGGTATACAAGCTACTCTAAAAGTTTAATATGTTTACGATTTTTATTAGTATTTCGTTATTTTATTCATTAGTCAACATCCCTATTTAAGAGCGCATTATTGTTTCCTTTTTTAAATATTGACCTGGTTTACGAGTAAAAAAAATAAATGAATTGGCGGCGCTAGTTGACGGCTATTTATAAGAAGCTTAATACTTCGAATAATGACGTTGATTTCTTAACGTCTCGTATTGGTCCCTGAAAGTTACGGCAACCTTACCTTAGCTAACTTTTTTTGACAAAAATAATAATCAATTCCCTCTGATTTCAGGGCATAGAGCAGCTGAAGAAGGAGCAAGCTCGTTGGGTGCGCAAGTCGCGATGGAAGAGCATACAGTCCGTCTTTGGCCGATTCTCTATTCTCTGGTTCTCTCCATTCACTCAGCCATCCCCCAAAACAAAATTGGAGTGTTATTTATATAGCGTTTAGTTGCTCTTGTATCCAATGCGTGTACAAAGTGTGGTGACATAAATATCATATTAGTATCATTCACTTCTCATATGGAACCAGGCTACTAATAGTCACTAGGACCCTTAAAACACAGTTTAAAATGTTATTTTGAGGTTTATTTGCGCGACCAAAAGCTTTACCAAACGCTTACGCGGCAAAGTCACAGTTTGATAATGTTGCTTGCACTCAAGTTGGTGGAAAGTTGAAGGGATTTGACCATAATATAAGTTACCTCGGTACTCTAGTTTAGTTAAGAAGATTACTTTAAGTAATTAAAAATATTTTGAAATTAGTTTCTTTTTAAAAATATTAATATTTCTGCCTTTGCTTATTGAGAATAAAGTCGACTCTACGAAACATTAGGCCTTTGTCATAGTGACACTTAACCCCGATTTTCAGGCTTTGTCAGTAAAGAACTCTCATCTCACTCTCTCATATGACTTCTCAAGTCATGATGTTAATAATTTATTTTCTCTATACTTGAGATACTCTTATACCATAGTAGAATCAAATAAGTAGGACAACTCGCGCCTCGAGCGAGCGATAATAGCCTAAACACGTAGCCCACGTAGGGCTGTCGCTAGTTTATTCAATCGTCAAAAATGCATAGTCAATCTCTATACAAAAAAATTTTTCCTTGTATGGTAAGCATCAGGGATCTATAATACAAAGTTTTTTAATTATTTTTTGTACATAGACCAGAAACTGTCTACAATGTTTTTATTACATACGTCATCATGTTATGTGATTTAAAAATCACGGTCGAAATAGGATTAAATTAAATCGTAGCTTTACTGAATCATATATTTATTCAAATAAAATAAAATGATTATGAAATTGTATTTTTTACACTATTAATTTATTCCTTTTACTTTTTCATTTACTTACCTACACTTATCAAAATAAAATTATAATCTATAAGTTCGGAAATTGAATATTTTACAATAACCTCAAATAATTGACATTAAAATACTTTTTTCTGTAGGATTTTGTGATTTTTTAAACAAAATTACACAATTGTTACTTACAGAAAAAACGTCTGTTTCGACAAATACAAAATACCTTATTATTTAAAGTTTAATATGTAAAATAAATCCTCATTTTAACAAATCTTTTTTCCAAAAAATATCTTCGGAAAGCATGGTATGTACTGTAGGTAGGTACACGTACAAATTATCCCGAGCGGCAGCGCAGCGGGCGCGGAGCGTGCGTGAGCGCGGGCGGGATCACGTACGGCGCAGCCACGACTGGCGCATCTTTATCATCTATAAATATTGTCAGTGTGTGCGTGCGACGCTCATACGTACGGGCCGCGCTCACATACAAACAAACCGCGTTCGGGCGTATAATGAGTAAGACAACTTACTTATTTGATTCTACTATGCTTATACTCTATACTAGAGATATTCTATACTTATTCTTAAGGTGTTTGTTTACAACTCTTGAATAAGAGCTAGTATTTCAGCTTGTAAAGTCTACAATTAAAATTGGCGGAAAATACCGGGGTAACTTATTAAAATAAACCGATTTACAAATATTAAGGGGTCAGATCTCATTTTAGGGACTGCCTTGCAAACGATGGCTTACCTACCTAATAAGTATAAAGCAATACGATTTGTTATTTTATTTGATGTATAAAATCGTTATACATCATTTACATTGTGATTTTTCGTATTATTTTCATTTGATTATTTTTAATTATTTAATTAATATGTATTATTTACAAAATAATATTGATGTACTTTAGGTACCTATCTACTTAAAATGACTGATAATGGAATTAATATGAGAACAATCTATCTTGTAGGGAACGAAAAATCTGCATTTATTATAGTGTAACAAATATTGTTAATCGATTCGATTTCGAGTTAAATACCAAAACATAAAGTAATAGTATTTATGAGAAAAAGTCACAAAATCAGTTTATTTTACATTGCCTAAGTTTTTACAGTCTTTTTAAAACTAGTTCGTTACCTTGTAGAACATTTATAGTTTATTATTTAAATTTACGTGAAACTTCATGTAACTTTTAATTTTCTATCACAACAGTTAATAGATAGTAAGAATGTGTAGTAAATTAAATAGGTTTGAAACGGATTTTAAAAGATAACCAATCATTACTACCGTTTCAACGATAACCCTCTTTCACAGCATCATATTTACCAAAAAATGTCTGAGATATGTACATTTCTGTCGTGTAATATTTAAATTACAATAATTTACATATGAGGTAATAATTGCTGTCAAATAGCTCCTTTTTCTATTCCAGTCTTAATTACCTAATACAAAAAATCATCAACATGTATACCTTTAAACATTTGATTTTTAAAGTCATTTTCGTTGAATACACAAGTTGTTGCTGTTTCCAAGACAAGCGAAGAAAAACAGGCTAAAATACCTGCCCCCTACTCATATGGCCAATTTTCTATTCGTAACTTAAAAATAAGCAATTAACTCTAAAACGACGTGTCGTAAGCTTGTCAATTCCATACAAAACAACAATGCCTGTGATTTTCATAAACTTGCGACATGTGACTTGATCGTTTGCTTATTTTTAAGCTTTAAGGAAGCGAACGAATAGAAAATTGGCCATTTGAGTAGGGGCTGTACCTATTAATCATAATGTTATTTAAAAATATGTAAGGACCTATAATTTTCTAAATTATAAAGTAGTTTAAAATGATCCAGTATTTCAAATAATTACATTATTTTAACTCTTAAAACTCGTCCTTGACAATTTTGTGCACAATTTTATATGTTGTTTATTTGATTAATAAAAAAAATTAAAACAATAAAATTAATTTTGGTACAAAAAATACGTTGGTAATGTATATGCATGACATGGCTGGATAGAAATGTAGTTTGATCCTTAATCGTGGATGTATGTATAGTCCATTCCACGAAACGAGCTCCCAAAGAAAATCGGTCCTTGTGCGCCCATTGGTCAATGTGCTTCAATAGCCTAGCTAGCCTATAGCCTAGCTCTAGACGCGCGCGGTGACCAATGAGCTGCGAGTATTTGGTTCCCTAGGAGTTCGATTCGTGGAACGGAGTATAGATTTAGATATTATAATATTCCATTTTTAATAACTCCAAGGTAATGGACATTGCGTCCTGTAGAAGTCATTTTATTGATTTGATTCTACATTATTATATTATATCGGAAACGAACTATCAAATGAGAGTGTCGGAAAAACATTTTTTGTATAAAAGTGATATTCCTTTATTAATTATTTCAAACTTTAAATATGTATCTTTAGGCCCGTAAACCGCTCCACGTTGAAATCATACTGCGAGATGCTCTTTTGTAGGAATAGCATCTCAGGTATGATCTCAAGATAGCTCTCAACGTTGAGACCGGTTTATAAATACAAGCCTTAGTTTACCAAACATTAGATAATATATTTAGATTTCCTCGAAGTGACTTTGACATTCATAATAGAATCATGAACAAACATAAGTTATGATAAGTATTATTACCTAATTATTTCATTCGGTTTAGTGCCTTGTTCTTCCATTTTTATTTGTAAGTATAAACATTTCTACACAGTAGTTATTTCCTCGATTCCATTATTTAAGAATAAAACAAAATGTGATTTATGATTCTGGTGGGCTGCTGAGCTGCTGCTATGAAGTCCCCGTAATCAGTATCATTGGGTATAAATCAACGGCAGACGCAAAAATATACTGTCATTTTCATTAAGTTAGACATTTAATTTATTTTGTTTTCAGTGTTTACTTAAGTCTATGTAGCAAGTTGTTATTTATTAAGTATTAAAAAGTCATATTACATGTGAGCGAATAAAGTGGAGCTGAGCGATTTTCGGATACTTTAAGCTAATTTCAGACGTAATGCTTGCGATAATTTGCTTTTCTTAAAACCCACATTCCAAATTACCTATGTCCTACATTGGTTGTATGTTTGTTTTCCTTCGTTCATGTATCTTTCTAATTGATTAATTAATCGTGTTCTACATTATATTAACCACTATATAATCTAACAACGTGAAATTGTGCTTCACTTAATTTCTGTATGTGGTAGTTAAGATAGTGAGCTGTTTTCGAGATAAGTAAACACAATAATGACCCTTGTTGTCAGTGACCGGTCAGCGTTTTTTGCCATTGCCATCGTAAAGTTTTTGTTAAGGCGCGGTGGTAGTGAAAATAGCGCCGCCACTACATTTATTTTTATTAGGTACACGCAAACCAAGTCAATATTTCAAAAAAGCTCATGTAATAATCTCTAATTTTTTTTTAATGACTCTTCAATCATTCATTCTGTAAGTTTTGAAATCCATAATTGCCAAAAGTGGCCACTTTGAGCTAAATGAATTTTAAAATTTACAGACAGAATAAAAACTTTTTAAGAGTTATTCATAAAATATTAGAGACAATTTAAGAGATTATTACATGAGCTTTTATTAAATATTGACTTGGTTTACGAGTAATAAAAATAAATGTAGTGGCGGCGCTAGTTTCACTACCTACAGCGCCTTCAACCTCGGTAATCTAAAGTAAATGGTTTATACAATAAAAAAACTGACTGGGGTATTTGGATGTGTCGATTGAACCTTGAACAACATTAAATCATCACAACGAAAGCGATATACTGAATATTTATATATTGGTAATTGTATTATGAAGAGTTTTGAAGCTCTCATTTCATGAAATTTCATGTTCAAACCGTTTTTTTCCACATGGCTGTCAAAAATATATGTAAAACTACATTATCAGAGGTCTGAATCTACCTCGATTTTCATTTTAAAACCATTCGATTAAGTTTAGTCAAAATAGTTTTTTTTTGTAAAAGTTCTACAAAATAACGCAGGTCGTGGTTCGTTTTTTATTTATTAGTCAATAGGGCACGGTCGGTGGTATTGTATGGGTCACTATGGAAGCTTGCAACATGCCGACCGTGCCTTCGACGGCGAGTCGGAAAAAAGTATGCGGGCAATCGCTAGTTGTAGACTTAGATCAAGAATTCATTACAATTGTTCATATCTCGATTTAGTTATTATAAGAAATAATTTTAATCCGGTAAAGACGTTGTGTGTGTATCACAGTGTAAACCTGTAAGGTATTATCATAACAATAATAGTTGTTATCTTAAGGAATTGTGATCTTTTCTTCTCTGTTGCTTTTTATAAATTTCGATTGGACAATTCATAATATTAAGGTTGTGTGATTATGATTTGACTATAGTGTTTGTTTTTAGAATTTTCAAACATTGCGGACAAATTTACCATTTCACATGACAAAGTTCGCTATAATTTTTATTCGCTATAAGTTAAATTACATTTCTGTTTGCGTGAAAAATACACAGATAGAATTGCTTTGCCTAAATACTCGTAAATCAACATTAAAAATCAATTTATTGTATTATATAAAGTTATTCTATTTTAATATATAGTATTTTGAGATATTTTTGTATCGTTAAAGTCCTATTTTACCAATCAAACACGATACTATGCACTTTTTTTAAATAGTCTACGAATAACTTGGTCGACGGTTCTTGACATGGCAGCAATATTCACGTTTACGCTACAGTTAAAGTGGTGTAGTGTGGCTTAAATCAAGAATTACTGCTGACCTACGTATTGTAAACATGAACTTCATCCTAAGGGTGCCTGTCCATTGACGCGGAGCGAGGCGGCGGCGGCGCCGGAGCGGAGGAACGAGAAAATATTAACCAATAGGATTGGATAAAATCTCCGCTCCGCAATCTTATTTATTGGTTAATATTTAATTTTCCTCGTTTCTCCGCTCCACCGCCTCGCTCCGCGTCAATGGACAGGCACCCTAAAGATACCTACAATAAGAGCACTAAGCATCCATGTATACTTTATTAACATTTGTGATGTCATACATAACACATATTGAACAAAATACGAGTAGTTTAAGTACACGATATCTTTCCACTGTCGAAAATTTTGCTTGTTGTCGCGTATTTAATTAAGGTTAGAAAATGAGCCTAAACTAGTCTGTATTCTATAATATACTGTGTATCTGTTACCAGCAAAGTGTATAATCCGGTATTGTATACAATGCCTGAAACGATCAGGCAGTGTATGAAATATTATTCATTTTATACTTTGCCTAGGCATTGTATATGTTACCGGCAATGTATGAAATGCAGGCATACAATGCTTGGCCCTTTTGGGCAATGTATGAAGTAGAATGAATATTATTGTCTATTTCACACATTACCTAAGCGCTCATGGCGGAACTTGACAGACTGATCGTACTCGATCACGTTTGTTAAGCAACGCTCAGTCCGGCCAGGTGTCGGATGGGTGACCGTTAAGTGGCATTACAACAGCGCTTCCGTGCTTCGGAGGGCACGTTAAACCGTCGCCGTCGGTCCTGGCTGTTGTCATCTGATAACAGTCGTTAAGCCAAGTTAGAGGCCTTACAGGCGGCTTGATAAACTCTAACACCAGACGTGGCCACTATTCCTCATTCGATAATAATTGACCGAGCGAGCATGAAGTGCTGGGAGCTCTGCTTCAGCTTGGGCAAAAATTCATTCGTATGTCCGGCTGTCTGTTCCCACCTACAGGTCGCATTTCTCAACCGATTCTCGTGAAATTTTGTAAGCAGATTTGAAAATTGTATAGATTTTTTTTGTCAAGCCAGTTTTTATTTTTTTTTAAATGGCGGAGATAATGTAAAAAAAACATATTTCAGTCCGGATTTCCGGCGCTGTCTGCTCTCGAGCTGTCCTCGAGACCCCTCGAGCTTTCCCCGAGCCCCCGCGAGTCCCCCGAGCCCTCCTCGAATCCCCGAGCCAACCCCAGAGCTTTTGTGTCTGCCCTCTAACCAACTAAGATCAAAATCTTTTTGTTTTACACATTGCCGGTGGACCAGCAGGCATTCTATACAATGCCTAGTCATTGTATACACTACCTAGGTAATGTGTAAAATAGACAATAATATTCATTCTATTTCATACATTGCCTAAAAGGGGCAGGCATGGTCTGCATTTCATACATTGCCGGTAACATATCCACAACATAAATCATCTGAGCTGACTCGCTAAGATATTGTTTTAACTATTCGTTTTGTTTTTTAGTATTTATTGTAAATTGACATCAATGTAATTTTAATATAATATGTATTTGTAACGAAATTCAATATCTAGGTGCTATCTTTCGCTGTCAAAAGTTGTTGCAATAGAAAACAAAATAGCGAAGTTATTAGCAACTTTTTACTTATGCACTGACTATAGCACTATTGGTTGCTACTTGCAGGTAAGGAAGAACAGCTGATGATTTACTAGAAATATAAATTATGATATAATTTTATCACTAAATAAACCTTGCCAAAAAAATACCGCACCCGCAGGCTTTTTATCTACACACAATGCTAGCGAAATATTAAATAAGGGGTATAGAATCAAAGACATCTCATTCCAAGTTATTAAAAATTTGAGAAATGGCAGAATCGTATTATAGCTCCCTCTGAATAAATTTTAGTTTTTCTAGAAACTAATAGTTAGCTTGTGTATGGTTGCCAGTTTACACGTAACTCAAAAAACTAATGATAATCTGAAAATGTTGCCATGACAAAAAAGGCGTCTTTGCTTTTCTATTACCCCTCAAATAATACAATATTTTGTTGCAAACATCATCTTGTAAACAAAACAAATAAGAGTGATAAATTTGGGCATTACCGAATATTTCTAAGGCAGCCATTACACGCTCATGCAAGCGTCAGTCAAATCCCATCAGTCATGAATTACGTTTGACTGATTGACTGATGGAAAGAAGAAATCAACTTCATGCAACCATCAGTCACCCCATTACACGGTAGGTTAACCGTCAGTCACGGGCCGTGACTGACGGTGACTGACAGCAAAACCTATCGTGTTCATAAATAAAGGAATATTTGTAGCACCGTTACGATTCGTCATTACTAACTTCATTTATACACTTTATTGCAATATAAATAAATATCAGCTAATTGAACCACAGAATAACTAATAGACTGAACTGGTGAACTATTCAAACGGCGTAATTGTGCCGTAACTACCTATAAAGACCAGTGCAAAAATTACGCAAAGTATTAGGTAAATAGATTGGATCTTCATTGGTAAAATGCAATGACATTCTATGTAAAATGTGTTAAAAAGACATCTGCTGTGTTTTAATGTAAAGTAAGAGTCTAAAAGTGCACAAAGCGAATGAAAAATAAATTGTGAATAAATATTTATGTATCTATTCTTTATTATTCCAATTACTGCCGTACTCAGAGACGTGGTATCGTGTCTTATACTATCACTATGGAAAAGAAAGAGGTAGCAACAACTTTAATGAAGTTTAAATATAAGTAATTGACTTCTCTGAGTACTGAGTTAATTGGCTCTGAGGGATTATTGTAATATTGGCATTGTAGTAAATAGCGGTCACTATCGAACGGTACCACTAGAATGCTCTAAATGTCCTTTTATCTGTAGTAACTAAGTATAAGTTTTTGAGGGAATTTATTTTCATTAAAGTTGAAATGTGGAATGACAATATCTTTTATTTTCGGTCTACGCTTCACTATTTATAGTTAGCAACTATAACGGTAATTATATACAGCTTATGTATGTAGAAATCGTTCGACATAAATAAACGTCACGCAGTGTCGTATTTTGAGGCCTAATGCTAGCTGACCGCTACTCAAAGGGAAAGTGTGTTGCGGAACCGACAGTGATTCAACTTGTCGAGTTTTAGCATCAGCTGCGCGCCGCTGTCAAGGTGACCCGCCCGCCACGCCGCGCCTACTGCTAGTTTCCTTAACGGACCCGTCATTACAAAACCGAAAGTGCCCCAGCTCGAAAAATCGTACGTAGCTTTTTTGTTTAGTACCTACATACCTATATTTATTTTTACCCGACTGCGGGTTATGTTTTTTTACTTAACTACTATGTAAAAAAAAAATTATTTCTAGATGTGGATGCGAAAAGTGTTGTTGTTGCTGTTGATCGTGGCGCTATCTATGTGCTTGCCGTACGACCCTGAGGACGACGAGTTGAAGAGTGTGGTGCCATCTGACGGCATGTTTGAGGCCTTTTACCAACGAGAGACGCACGGTATACCGAACGGGTCCTCTCGGCCTGCGCACGGGCACGGCAGTTTCTACAAGCATCGCAACCCGGCGCTAGTGGACGTTAAAAATGCACCAGCTTACGGCTTTCGTTTTGACGGCAAGAGGCGATTCAACTTCGATGATGAATAAGTATTTATTAGCCCAATTCCAATATTAAATGAAATAAATTGTTCAATAACAAAAACTAGCTTTATTCAACGTTTGATTCCGCCACAATTCCGCTCTGCCTGTCTCAAATTCACTCCAAATTTATCTAAGAAAATTCGCGCCGGTAAAAATTAAATTCGAACCGAAACTTAGAAGTTTAATTTTTTCACAGCCTCCAGGGACCGTAGACTTGAGTATTTATATGGTGTTTTAATTTCAACTCGATACCTCCACGCGTTTCTGAGATAAAAGGGTTTTGATACACCGACGGACAGGCATACAGACAATTTATCATTTAATTCCAAATGTTTAGTTTTCAGATTTTTCCCTGTACCTATTTGTAGTATAGGACGATATTACTTGCAAAATTTTATAGTTCTAGGTCAACGGGAAGTACCCAATGAATTTTGATTCCCTTGAGAGTGTCGAAATACCTAATATATTCGTTTTTTGCGACATACTTTAAATTCCGTAGGTATATTTTTTTACATAAACTTAGAAGTTTTCACAGCCTCACTTGTAGACTTGAGTACGTAGATATATTAATTTCAACTCGATACCACCCACGCTTTCACAAGATAAAGGGTCTTGACAGACAGACGGACAGCAAAGTGATCCAATAAGGGTTCCGTTCTTTCTTTTTGCGGAAAGGAACCCTAAAAAGGTTGTGCATCACTGCAATCATTGCATGTCGATAGATTAGTCAGGTGCTCATTTTTCGAATAAGAATGTCAAATAAGTAAGTACCTAAGTAACACCTCTCAATTTCGCAAAAAAATAAGTAAAGCAATGCATAATTTTAATTCCATATTATCATTGTATGAAACGAGGAAATTAGTTTACCTTTCTCTCTTTTTGGATAAATTCAATACCTAAATTAAAAAATATAAATTAGGTCTCTATACAACGTGTTACAAAATAACCCCTAATGCCAAATATGGTAGATAGGGACCATCAAACTAAACAACTTTTACTATGGGACCAACTCTGAAATCGCGAAAAAAAACCAGCTGTTTCAATACAAAAATTAATAACGGAATTATCAAAATGTATAAAACAGCAATTTTTTTTTTCACGATTTCATAGTTGGTCCCATAGCACAGAATACATAACCCATAGTAAAAGTTGTTCAGTTTGATGGTCCGGGATCTACCACCCTTTTGTAACACGTTGTATAAGTGCCTACTTATTTGACATTCTTATTCGAAAAATGAGCACCTGACTAATCTATCAAAATACAAATCATTCCAGAGATGCACAACCTTTTTAGCAACTAACTAATGTCAAAAGCCAGTACATACACTATTGTTTATACACTAGACGTCAGAACAATCGACCTCTTCGAAAATAGTTTAGACTTGGCCACCTGCTAATGCTAGCTAACGTTTTATTGTGGAAATGTTGATATCTATTGAAAGTACATTTATTAAGCTTGCAATGAATAATTGTTTGATTTAATAAACATAACAGTTAGGTACCTACCATAATTAAACGCTTAAAACGTTATTGCTTGCGCCGCCATAAAAGGGGTCAATTCAGGATAATAATATTATCCTGAATATGTTGCCTTAATATTTAATTTTGTTTCCATCTTTTCAGTTGACTTGTCTTTTTATGCAGGTAGGTTTTTTTTTTTATTATTTTTTATTTAATCTCTTTTTAGTTATTAAATATTACAGTCATGATACCTTTTTGAAATCCTTAAAATAAGCCATTTAATTCGACACCCCATATTGCAGTATTCTAAAAAAAAAATTTCCACTAGGTACGTATATAGCACCATAGGTACAGCCGCCATGTTGGTTTTTTTATAACGCCACCTTCTTATGAACACTTGGGCTGACAAGACAAATCTAACGATATCTTAATCATATAAATCCGCTCAGCCGTTTGAAAGATATGAGGTAAGTAATAAAGAATATTACATACAAACAAACATACTTAAGTACATACAAGATACGCGCGAAAAACATAACCCTCTTGCAGTCGGGTAAAAAAGGTATTACCCAAGATGGATACTTTTGCCCATGAAGTTGCTCAAATGAATGTTGCTCGGAAACTGAATCTCAGTATATAATTGATTCCGTTCGACGAGTATTCCAACGGTTTCTAGAGACTGTTGGCTATGTCCGAAGAAGAAGAAGTACCTACTTATATAACAACACTTACCATTATAATATATTAGATAGGATTAAATTAACTTTGAAGAAATTTTTGAAAAGGTGAGATTTTTTTGACGCCGAGTGTAGCAGAAACACAGTAACACAACTTTTTTGCTCGCAAAACGTAGTTTTACACTTCCCTATAATATATAGGGTCAAAATAACATAGATACCAAAAATGCAGCTTTACATCGCGGATTTTACTGGCACTAATTTAATGTATGTTTCTAAATATTAAATTGATTTAAGAATATGAAAAGTTATCAATTGCAGTGATCTTACCTACCTACCTTGGAAATGGAGAGAAAAAAATCGTCAATATTTAAAAAAAAAAGAATGTTTCTTGAAAACTTGTGTAGTTAGTTTACCCAATGCATTGGTAAAAAAATACCTTAGCCTTCTCGAAATTTATTGACAAAGATCGTACCTATAGGTAGGTACTGCAAGTTGAGTATTTTATTTATGTCATACCTATAGGTACCTACAAAATCCTTACCATATCCGTTGACTTGTACACGGATACTGTGATAAATGATGACATAGCTAAGGCACCTAAATCACGCTGCGTATGCGCATGTCACGTGGTACTAATATATCCGAATAAATAAAAGGGATTGTAACGGACCCGAACCCTTGTCCAGACAGCCGTCGTCATCAATTACTATTACAGATATCGGCAGGTAATGACGAAGGCGACAGCACATCGTAAATGTTGCCCGATTGACCGATAGGTGCACTAAAACAGTAAGGCTAAGGCCACACTAAGAAAAGCCTCGCTTAGACGAGCCTAGTCGCAGTGTAACCTAGTTCAAACATTTTCCACGCAAAATGATGTGAATGAGTGCAACCTGCTCTTCACGCACCGGAAAGCATGATGAGGATGAAGGAGCAGGCAGCGGCCCGTTAATGGACTCGTCTCGATTCGACACGAGTGCCCGCCACATCCTCCGCCGCCATTATGGAACCAACAGACCGTGAGCGCCGACCGCCGACCGATCCTCCAAATCGATACACCCTCCCCCTAAAAACCCATGTCAAAACACTTAAGCCGACATGAGAAAAAAGTGTGAAATTACCTTAAGTGGCCAGTGTCTACGAAACACCCTTTTAAAATCAGTCTAATATAATAACGGTACGTTCTAAGTAAAGATAGAAGTGTAGATAAGTTAATAAGATTATTATTATACATCGAGCCGGGGTCGGGGACCGGCTTTTAGGGACGGAATGTTTCTGAAACCGTGTATAAAAAACGACTGGACTCCCGGGATCGGTCATTCCGTGGCCAGACTGGGTACACGCATCTTCGTTCCAATAACGACGCTTTTTTGTGTAAAGATCCCTAATCCTTGATCGCGTCGAGGTCAGCACAGCAGTCCAGGACAGCGGCTCGGAAGAGGCGTACGTTGCGTCTCTTGTTCTAGTTCCGCGATTGCTAGTTAGCGATACTTAGTGCGACATGTATTCGGACTCTGGCAGAGTGGTGAGTACCCACTATTTTTTTCGACTTAAATTGACAATGTTGAATTTCTTAATAATTATCTTTTAAATGTTTGTTTTCTGTTAACTGTTTGCTATACGAAATGAAAATTAATTACTAAAATTATGATTTCTTTCCTAAGGCTGCTTGCTATAAGCGTATCCACTAATTTTCATAGCTAAACTTTGTTAAAAAAACGACCAATCAATTTGTATGGTTAACAAATGCTCCAATAAATAAATCGGTCAGAATGTTTAGACATCGTTCGCGCTTAATCATTCTGTATTGATGGCAACACTTACTGTGATTGAATATTGAATGGGAGGCGTCGAGTGCCCGACGCGCGCGCACGCGCACGTCAGCTCTCATCCTTCTATTGTCCAGCCTTTGTCCAGCGTACATTCAATATTATAGCCACATAAAAAAATAAACTTTAATAGGCTCATTCCTTTAAATCATTTTGTATTAGTCGAAAATTTTGGAGAAAAATGCATATTTTATTTAGAGAAATATTGCATATTTGAAGTTACAATTAATAGATTATCATACAAATAGGTATAGGTACCTACCTAAACTTACAATTATTATTATTGTAATATTAATTACTACATAATGGTCAGTCTTCAGGTCAGGTAGTTCAAGTAAAAAAAATATTTATTACCTTTTTCTGGTTTACGTAGTCGGATCAAACAATTATTTATGACCTTTTCAAAGTTTAACAGTCATAATTCTCCCTACTAATTCGACAAACCAAAATAACTAAGGTTAACAAAATCTTGTTTAAGTACTTTACCTAATTTATTCAAATACATTCAAGTAAAATGATTGATAGCTTTCAAGATAAGTATGTAGTTTAGGGCAGCGTAAAGACGTCGGCGTCGGCCATCCAGTCGTGAACGATAAAAATAAATGAGATGTTTACGAGTTATACATAAGTACCTGCATGGTCCATTCACCGATTCACCACGGACCAGCACAAATCGCTTTATAATGTTCTTTTCTCGAATCGAGATCTTAGATGGCGCATTGTTTGATGAAAGAATCGTATCGTAACCGATCACAATGAGATCCGACTGTCACTTGTCTGTAAAATCGTATTTTGCTGCGTATAGTAAGTACCTGAATTGAATTGAGACACTCATGAGAATAAAGAAAACGATCAGCAGCCGTATACCAAAATAGGAAATTACATAACAATTGGGGAAGTAGGAAATCCCTTGTTAATAACCCGCAGTCGGGTAAAAAGACAAACAACAATCAAAAACACTTATTCCTATGCTACGATAAACTGATTATAAATAAGTTTTGATCTATTGATCTACTTTTATTTAGGTAGATACTTAGGTGTTTAAATTCGTAAATCGTTCTCACACAAGCACGAAAAACATCTAATTACTTATTATAAAAGTGGTCCACTCCCAAGTGCCTTTAAAATTAAAACTAAAAAAGTGTAAGAAGAATGTTGAAGGTTCAACGATGTAATGATTGACAAGTGCGTGTTTATCCAGAGGTTGTAATTACGAAAATCATCGCGCTGTTATAATTTTTGTTAATAACAAGCAGGCCCATTAATCATCGGGCTAGTGTGAGGTATTTGGTCAGTCGGGAAGTTGCTTGTTGTTAAGTAAGAACAAATAGATAACTTCTCCCTCGGTTGTATCTTAATTATAAAGTTGGTTAAATTCTTGCATTCAATACTAAATTAGATTTTTATACTCTGACTTCAATGTCTAAAATTATAATAGGTAAAAGATACATTATCTTAAATATGAACTTTGAAAGTTATCATTGTCCTGTCAGTTAAATAGATATTTTTCAAATTAGGTAGGTAGGACATTACATTATCCATAGTCTGCTAATGTAGGTAGGCATATACTTTTTTACCATCGCCACTCAAAAAAGTGCGTCTTATTCATTGATAACAGTGAATAATAAGCGTTTTTATTCACCGAGTGAATAAAAATATTTTGAATTTGGAACAAGCGCGCATCGTATGAATTAGGTACAAAAAAAATAAAAGGTGCTGAAAGTATGGAGCTATTCCATAGATACAGATATAGTTCTACAATTAAATGACAAAAATAATCCCGCCAATTTTATTTAGGTTCTTTTTAGTGTCTTATCTTTGGGTTCTTTTCTAAAAAATATCCCGCTCAATCAATTAGGTCCTTTTTAGTGTCTTACATTTGGGTTCTTTTTTATATATTTGAGGGAGATTAGTTGTTCAGTCTTGCATCAGTCCATTATATCAGTCTGGTACGATCTTCAGTCTGTAAAAATTCAAAGTCTATAATATATATATATATACAAACTGATGAAGTGGACTGATGAAAGACTGATCATGTAGTTTCCCTCTTAGTTAGCTCGGTGGCATAGTGGTTTAGCGCCTGGCCCAGCGATTGCGGAAGTTAAGCAACGTTCGCAAGGGTCGGTCATGGGATGGGTGACCAAAAATGTATTATCTCGAGCTCCTCCGTGCTTCAGAAGGCACGTTAAGCCGTTGGTCCCGGCTGCATTTGCAGTCGTTAACACCCACCAATCCGCATTGGGCCCGCGTGGTGGGTTATGGCCCGTCCTCCTTACCACCCATAAGGAAGGCCTGTGCCCCACAGTGGGGACATCGAAAATGGCTAATGGACAACTATAAATACTATAGGTACTGCTATTTTTTTTTCTCGCAGTCAATGGTAAAAAGTAGAGTACACAACTCGTGAAAAAAAAAATTCATCTCGGTCCTTTGTATCCCTCGCTTCGCTCAGGATTCTACTTTTGAATCCCTCGCTACGCTCGGGATTCAACTCTAGAATCCTTCGCTGCTCTCGGGATCCAACTTAGTCCCTCGAACTAAATTCCCTCTTTTTTCACTTGTTGTATAATCTACTATTATAAAATATGTAAGTAGTTTATTTGTTATTTTTCAGCGATGACCATAACGGAACCTTTAAAAACATATGTTTTTGGTACTTAAATATTTAACTAAGTAAGTACTTAGATAGTTTCATCATGTACGAGTAAGTTGGTAGTTTTTCAGACCCGTCAGATTCATGGGCTATGATTAAATGCAGTCTACATCAAACAACAATTGTTTTTTTTAAGACAAACATAACTGCTCTAACGAACGGTTAGAAAATGTATTTATAATTATAAATACATTTTCTTCGGTAAGTATAAAAAAGGATTTACCTTAATTGAATTATGAAACTGTAACAATGGATGACATTATATATTATTAGCTTCTTAATTTTTAATTAGGTAAGTACTACTTACATTTATAGTTTTTTCCGCAAACGCTCTATCTTTCACTTATCTATCAATGCTCAGCGAATTGTTTTTAATGAGTTTGCTTGCGTTGTGTTTTGTTATTGCATTATTTAATTATATAATTTTCTAGAACGTGATGTGAATTATTTAGAATTTGACTTGATTACTTATATGTAGGTGTCTGACAAGAGTAACAAGTGATATTTAAGATTATATAAGTACCTACCTAATTATTTATTTAGTATTACCTTTTGTCTTCCATTTTTCGTACTTAATACCTAGGTACATACAAATGTTTCGATTAATTAGGACACCTAACTTTGGATTGGAAGTATTTCATTAAATAATTGTTTTAAACAGATTTACTTTTGCTATGTGTAGTGTAGGTATAGAAGATAGGTAGGTATACTTATCTTTTAGTAGGTACTACACGGTCACAATATGTGTGGACCTCGCTGGAAGGCGATACCCCCCGCATCGGAAGCCGCTCCGAAAAATAAATCAAAATTAATTTAATTAATTTGGAAACTGAGCTTTTGTTTTTTACTTTCTCATTTCTAATGATATTTTTTCACACCATTACAGAGCGTTGATCATCGACGCCAGGTCTACAGATATTGTGTTATGTGTCAATCTGCAGTGACAATCCAAATACAGTTAAAGAGTGTTAGCTATACCAAACATTAGGTAACTTCTAAAAAAAATAGTTTAATTCCAATGATGTAACAACGATTGTACTGAAGATATGAATCTCAAATAGGTAGGCCGTTTCCGCAACCACAAGTTTCCGGTCCGAGGCTGGCTCTAAATAATACTTATTAGTTTTTTTTCATTAAATCTACAATCTAGCGCATATTACGCCACTTACTTCCTACATAGACTTTTATTTTGATTTACCTCTCTACTGACCGAGTAGACACTTAAGTAAGTATGTCTTTTTTCTCACTTTGCCCCGTTGTTACGTTCGTTGACGTAACATAATTTGACTTAAATGCTGTGTGTACGTACGTACATATAGGTACATACCAGTATATATATCTAATTAGACTTTTCAATGGATATTTTAGTGCGTGTTTTGAATAAATGTAAAAAGTTGAGTGTGAATTTATTTCTATTGTTGAGTGAGAGGCGTTTTGTGAAATTAATTATTATAACTTACCTAGCTGCAAGTATTTGTGTTACTTGTAAGTTCTTATGAGAAAATGTATTTAAACCTAGACCTAAAATTGAACGCTGTAAAATTTGTACAAAAGTAGTAGGAAACGATAGCTTTATGCCATTCAAACCTTATAATAATAACACCTAGCTAGAACGAAAGTTCTCTACAAAGTGCACTGTCAAAAGTGAGGCAACTGAAACAGCCAAATTGGCTCCGTTTTCAGTTTTTATTCTCCATTATTACCTAACCATACCGAATAAGTACAAAACAGTTAAAATTTTCCTACATTTAGGAGATTAGTTACCATATTATTGGATTTTAGTTACGATTAGGTAACGTATGAAGAATATAAATTTGAAAACTACCTAAGCCATTTTGGCTTAGTATTAGTTGCCTCACTTTGCATACGTACGCGGACACGGCTTCTAGGTGTTATTATTCTAAGATTCAAACAAACTGAATAGGAAAAGCGTCAAAAAGATTCTTTGAAACGTTAGGAATAAAGTTAGGGCTACCTACCTATTTCGATAGAATCCCTCAACATGTAAGTAAGTAAATGAAAATGTTAGTAGGATTTCGGCTTCGGCCCTTATCACCCCTTATATTATCTTTGTTGGAAATAAGATTATTATAATACTTACCTACACATATTTTTTCTAAATGACCGTCTGTTGTTCAAAATAAAATGAAAAACCTTCATTTTAAAATATTTTTATATGTATTTTTTATAACTGGAGCAGATGACTAAATTAATATTGTATGTTCCAGATGTGTTTTCTTGTGAGCTTGGCACTGGTGGCATCTAGCGAAGCTTTCTTCCTGAAATGGGGCTCCGATTCGTAAGTAATTATTTTGTATAACCTTGCCAATAGCCTTATCTTTTTAGTGCTAGCCTTATTTACTTATAAAGCTTTGCGAGTACTTTAGCTGTGCGTTATTATAACTAATGAACAAACAAATATGATACAACAATGAACAAACTAATAAACAAACAACCACGAAAGTGGGGGACAACAGGAATACCTAATAGGTCGTTTTGAACCATGCTACTTTTGCAAGCATAATGACATTGGTGACCGTCCCTTTTACATTGAAATAATACCAATAATAAACACTATTATTACTATAAATACTATCACTAATAAACCTTATTTTTATCGTAACTGCTGACAGTTACGCAAACAACCTTTGGGTTGGTTTTGGGTGGCTAACGATTATCACGATTCATGAATTTACGTAATACGTAATTTTTGAATGTTCTATTTGCCTATAATTGTTTGTTACATATTAGCCCATAATTAATAATCTAAGAACTTAAGAAGTATTGTAATAATAATTGTCAAACATTGGTGAATCAGAAATAATAAAAAACCATTATATCTATAACGCACATTTCACCGCAACAGCCTATAGAACGATCAGATGTTACAAAATTCACGTTATGTGTTATTGAGCAATATTAACTGTTACCGTGCTTAGCGAACCAATAACATGTTCAACAGAGGCGGAGCCACTAACTACCGCGTTTAGTTAGTGACCAATGCACGCGTTGGCCATGCACGCAAACGTAGAACTTAGAATAAGTATTGCCATTTTTTTCACTCTAGAAATTCGTGTATGTTTCGCAGGGTATACTGATTACCAATTTAGGCTTGGCTATAGACATTTTGTTTATTTAATTGATTGTCAGTTACTTTACTGTTCCTAAAACCTTTACAGAACAGTGTTGGAAAGGAAGGTGGTAAATCCTCAGTTGACGAAACTTTATAGTATGATAAAGTAGCATAAATAAAACGTATTATGCAAATTATCAAAAAAAAGATAAATTCTTATATCGTTGATAATCTTTTTTAGGAAAAAAATCTGCTTTACCAAAAGTACTCATGTAAGGTATGAAAACAATATGTGAAATATACAAAAAAA
This sequence comes from Agriphila straminella, assembly GCA_950108535.1. Lineage (NCBI taxonomy): Eukaryota > Metazoa > Arthropoda > Insecta > Lepidoptera > Crambidae > Agriphila > Agriphila straminella. The sequence goes on along the minus strand of OX467303.1, from coordinate 20,313,692 downwards.
TCTTAGCAGAAGACACCTAAGTTTGATATTATGAGGTATAAATATAGCTAATTTAGATTTTTTTTCTATTGGATATTTGTATGTAAGTTTTGGCTCATACTATATTACATCACAGTAAAGTTTCATCGGCTGAGGATTTAGTTAATATTGGGGTGTTCATACAAAAAATCACTAATACACTAAATTCAAACTTTGTCGGTTGATTGATAGTAGTTCCTTGGAGATAATTGATTTATGTTTAAAGTCACACACAATATTTCAAATGTGTTTGATTTCTGAAATCCGCGTAGTTTGTTAGACTACTTAAGACAGAATGCAATATTGTTCCAGCAGACAACCAGTACCGCAGAAGTCGTGGATCCAGCAGCAAATGGCGCCTTCGTCCTACCGCTATCAATACATGTACTCGCCGTACGAACAACGAAAGATTTACCAACAACAACCACAGTACATTCAAAACGAAGTCCCGATGCCGCAGAGCATGGCGCCCATTCCCATCAGCGTCCCGGCCGGGGCTAGCCTGACCCCGGTGTCGCTGCAGCACGTCCAGCTAGTGCCCTGCATGTGCCCAGTGGCCCCAGAAGAGGCTGAGAAGCTCCAAGAGCAGGTCGGCCCGGGCCCCTACCTCGCACAGACCTACGCCCAACCTTCCTACTCCGTCCCTCAACCGATGTCTGCACCATCGGACAAAACAACCAATAAACAGTAATCCGAAAGACTTTAGTCCCCACCAAATTAGTTTCCAACATTATTTATTTCATCTATTTATGTCCGTAAACCTAAGTGAAGACTGATAGATTAAGAGCGGTGACGTGTATGTATTTACAATTTAATAAACTAATGTGGAATTTTGTCGCAGTATTTCATTTCAGCGGCGTTTCTTTTCCTTATTACGAATTATCCATAAATTATTATATGAATGATGGCGCTCATTAATGGTATATGTTATAGCAAAACGTATTACGGCTAAGTGCTATAATATAAGTAATGGAGATTAGTTGGTATAGAACAAAGGCGAACAGTGAGCGCAAGCTTCAAACGATAGAGTTAGTTGCTAAACGTATTACGGCTAAGTGCGGTAATGGAGATTAGTTGGTATTGAACAAAGGCGAACAGTGAGCGCAAGCTTGAAACGATAGAGTTAGTTGCTAAACGTATTACGGCTAAGTGCGGTAATGGAGATTAGTTGGTATAAAACAAAGGCGAACAGTGAGCGCAAGCTTGAAACGATAGAGTTAGTTGCTAAACGTATTACGGCTAAGTGCGGTAATGGAGATTAGTTGGTATAGAACAAAGGCGAACAGTGAGCGCAAGCTTGAAACGATAGAGTTAGTTGCTAAACGTATTACGGCTAAGTGCGGTAATGGAGATTAGTTTGTATAAAACAAAGGCGAACAGTGAGCGCAAGCTTGAAACGATAGAGTTAGTTGCTAAACGTATTACGGCTAAGTGCGGTAATGGAGATTAGTTGGTATAAAACAAAGGCGAACAGTGAGCGCAAGCTTGAAACGATAGAGTTAGTTGCTAAACGTATTACGGCTAAGTGCGGTAATGGAGATTAGTTGGTATAGAACAAAGGCGAACAGTGAGCGCAAGCTTGAAACGATAGAGTTAGTTGCTAAACGTATTACGGCTAAGTGCGGTAATGGACATTAGTTGGTATAAAACAAAGGCGAACAGTGAGCGCAAGCTTGAAACGATAGAGTTAGTTGCTAAACGTATTACGGCTAAGTGCGGTAATGGAGATTAGTTGGTATAGAACAAAGGCGAACAGTGAGCGCAAGCTTGAAACGATAGAGTTAGTTGCTAAACGTATTACGGCTAAGTGCGGTAATGGAGATTAGTTGGTATAAAACAAAGGCGAACAGTGAGCGCAAGCTTGAAACGATAGAGTTAGTTGCTAAACGTATTACGGCTAAGTGCGGTAATGGAGATTAGTTGGTATAGAACAAAGGCGAACAGTGAGCGCAAGCTTGAAACGATAGAGTTAGTTGCTAAACGTATTACGGCTAAGTGCGGTAATGGACATTAGTTGGTATAAAACAAAGGCGAACAGTGAGCGCAAGCTTGAAACGATAGAGTTAGTTGCTAAACGTATTACGGCTAAGTGCGGTAATGGAGATTAGTTGGTATAGAACAAAGGCGAACAGTGAGCGCAAGCTTGAAACGATAGAGTTAGTTGCTATTTTTATGGCCGGAAGTACTTGGCAGACGGACTCGAAGGTGTCGAATCGGTGTCATTCTCCATGGGTTTCATCGTGGTATCAGATGACGTAGGCAATCTTACGGTCGCCGCTCGTAGACTAAATTTGTTTCATGATTGACATGTTAACTTATAGTTTAGGAAGTACAGTATGAAAAGTCTATTTCTGCTATTAATATTAATTAACCCTATTCTTTTATTTAAGGAGTTCGGTAAAGCAGTGGTTTAGCGTCTGGCCCAGCGATTGCTGTGGTTAAACAACGGTCGCAAGGGTCGGTCATGGGATGGGTGACCAAAAATTTATTATCTCGAGCTCCTCCGTGCTTCGGAAGGCACGTTAAGCCGTTGGTCTCGGCTGCATTTGCAGTCGATAAAACCCACCAATCCGCATTGGGCCCGCGTGGTGGGTTATGGCCCATCCTCCTTACATAAGGCAGAACCGTGCCCCAGCAGTGGGGACAATTTAAAATGGCTGATGGACTAACTTTTATTTAGCTTGAGAAATTTATTTATTTGTTTTGGAACATCAAATGTACCATGTTTGTGGCAAATAAATATTTTCTATTTCTATTTCTATTTAGTGTTTATAGGGAAATAATGTAAATTGCATCTCGAATGGTAAGCATTTATTATCGGAGGTTTTTGCACGAGCGAGCGCCCGGGGCGCGGGGCGGCGCTTGTTCGGAAATGCAAGGAAGTGCGATGACGCAAACACTTTCATTGTGTTTTCGATATCACTCGAACGTTAACTGCGAATCGTAATAAATAACAACACTACGTTTTCACGCTCTGATAGAATCGTAGGTATGTGTACGCAGATGTCATTTTGTGTGTTTTGAATGTTGACATGTTGAGATTGAAAAAGTCTATGAACGTAGGCGTAGGTTCTTAGAGCATTCAACGTAGTTCACAGAGTTCACATACAGAGAATTATGCAAAGATTTAAATCGTCAAACACCATTAACAAAGGACCACTAGTACCACTACTCTGCCTCCTATTCTATTCCTATTTCCCTACTTTCATTATTTTGTAAAGAAAATCTATACAACAAGAGCGTAAATAAAGGAAAGTAAGCGTAGAATGAGGCGGGCTGCGTTGACAGTTTCTTGATCTGACAAATGTCAACAAAAGTAACTTCAAAAATACTTCACTTCGTTGGTAAACAAGAAAATGTTTTCCGATAAGTTGGGTTTTGCTTATAAAAGAAATAAATCCCTAAAAGGTTTAGATTTGCAAGACAAGATAAATGAACTTCAATATTATTATATGCCGATGGATCTTAATTCACTTTACCGACAGCAAAAAGTTACAGCTATTAAAAAACTTAACTTTATTTTGAACAGTACAAGTCGGCGATCTTTACAGGACTCTGAATTTGAAGGTCTCCTGTTGTGCTCTCTGACATTAGTATATTATTTTGGCATGAAGCTCAAAATAAGTATGCTGACTTCCAAATATAGGCATTGGTGTGGCAATCGTATGTTTCTCAAAGCAGAATCTGCATTCCAAAAGACTATGGACCTACTCCAACCGGAACACAGCGAGCTGACTATCAAGACTACTCTAGCATTCTTTTCTGACGTAGACCTTTGGCCGTTTGAAAACTTCGTCGACCAGATATTGGAAGTGGTCCTTTACTTTAGCAGGGGTAAAACGACACTCTTCAACTTATTGCTAACGGATATTCATTGTGTGTTGTTCAGTGATATGAAGTCAGGCAGACATCGCATGAGAGTCCTTTACGAATTACTCAAAAGCGACAATTGGGTTATTGACAAACAGAAGCTGTTACCCTTCGTGACGAGGCTGCTAGATTTCTTCGTTCATAGTATCAGTAAGGGTGACAAGTTCACCGCCTACGGGTATTTGCGGAGGGGCTTCGACGTATGTCTTCGCCGAATTTTCCAACGTGTGCAAAACGATTACCGAGAGATGATAGTTATTACAATGTTAAACTGGTTTTCATTAGTAGACATAAGTGACGACGATATTTTAGAATTCTCCTCATTGCTCGACCATGCCGCAGATCTATACCAAGTGCAAAATTACAACGATAGTCTCCAACCAGCTCTGGTCCAGCACATATTACGGGATTTGGTTGGATCTACCAGGGACTCGTATAGTCTGGTAGGATTGCGTCTGTTACAACGATTGATCGATAGACAACGTAACGCTTCCTACCTTATAGCACCAACAATATACTATGAATTCTTACAGGTTAGTCAGTGGATTTATATTTTTTGTACATAAAAGAGTAGAAGAGGTTAGTATTGTCCCTGTATGATCAGAAAGCCTAACTGAAGAACGTCTTTAAAGCAAAATGTCTAAAATGAATGTCTATTGATTTGATTTTTTATGTTTTTGAAGGTACGTTTGAAAGTCGCCCCTTATGATGCTGGTGACAAATTGTTTCTGCTTCAACATAGAGATAAACTCCACGAGAACATCTTGAAGGCAGTCCGAAATCACTGTTGCAATTCTGTCAATTTAAAGTCTGTGTTTTCTTTGATTTGTTGTTTTGCCCTCGAAGTCCCCTGCAGTTTGTCAGCAGCGATGATTGCTTGTATGGCGATGGCTATCCAGGACTACGCCTTGAATGGGGAAAATCTCACAGTCTACTCTCGTTATTGGATGCATGCGATAGTGATCTCGGTGATGTCGCTTATATGTTGGGTTCACAAAGCACCTGTTTTGTATCGATATGTGAATCAGATAATTACAAGGCGTGCTAAAGAGGCTCCTCAACTTAATCCACCTCTATTGCATTCTTACAATCTTGGGAATCAGCACGTGACGTGGAACAAACCAAGTCTTTTCTTTGAAGATTGGGAGTTGAGATATGCACTGTGGAAACATTTTCAGGATGTTCGAGTAAGTAATTTATAAGTACCTACATTGTGAGTTCTGGATTCTTCTATTGTTTAGTAAGTATATTAAATCTTCACGTAATGTTACAGCATTCATATCAAATTTTGGAGAAAGAAAAAACTAGTAAAAAAGTCCCTGCAATGAATCTAATGAAATGAAATGTGAGTTATTTAATAATTATTATATCACGACTAACTTTAATATACTCCACATATCTACAATAAATAATTTGGAAAAAAATTGCAAATCAAAAGGTAGGTAAAAACCTACAGGTACCAATTGTTTAATCAAATCTACTGAACCACTTTTAAAATCTAATCATTTAAATCTAAAGTATGACATAGAGACGTAGGTACTGTAATTTGGCATGAATATTATGTTAATCACTCCAAAACGGTGGTAGAATAAAATATTAAAAAATATTTTTATTGGGTTAAAGTTGGGATAATTTTTTTCGTTGTAATTTTTTTAATTTTTATTTTTTCATAAAAACATGTTACAATACATAATTCGAGCTCAATAACTAATATGTAGGTACGCGACCTTTGACAGTTTATCGACCTTTGTAATAAAAGTCAATTTACTTTCAAAACTGCTAACATAATTAATAATTTTTAGATTTGAGATTTTTGCATTCATAATTCGATTTCGATTCGATTCGATTCCCGTCTGAGTATTGATCTGGTGCGAGTCGTATTTTTTCTAGTATACTATTTAGTATTGTGTAAATAATTAATAATTATTAATGAACTCGACTGTACTCCTGTCGGTAGGTGGGTAGCGGCCATAGCAGTGTGTCGTTTATTTAATTTTAATCATCATAAATGTATAGATAATATGGTGGTTTAATATTTTAAGCTTCTATTGTATAGCTGTAACCTGTAACTACAAATGTTTTAGCTCTTTAGATTTAATCAAATCTAGAATCTTAGATATCAATCGATACAACTTCAGAATTGCACGATGCGCGAGAACCGTGTAGTAGTTGGTAGGCACTTACTTGCAAAAAATCCGAACGTAGTCGTGTGAAATTATCGATACAAAGAAACACAGATGTTAACTTTCCAGTTATCTTTCATCAAACATGACTTCTGCAGGTATCGGATACAGTGAGCGATGTATCGATCGCTTACTTAGATTACAATCAGTCATTTATGATCGAGATACAGCCGTTTTCAATAGAAAAAAGTCTTTTAGTCGCAATTATTACTCGTTAGTTACCTACTTTACTTGTGAATATTAACTAATATTATCTGCATAGACTCACAAATGTCACAAATTAAATGTTTGAATATACTAAGTATCTTCAAATTAATAAGTCATGAACAGAACCCCCTTTAATAAAAACGTGGACTAGAGTTAGACCTGGTTTGGAGTCTGTATTCTTTACAGCAAATAACAGTGATAGCATAAATTTTAAACAAGGTTTAAGAGGATTGTCAACCACGTGGTCTCCATACAAACGGCGATAACGTTTCCCACCCTCTAAACCTTAACCTACAGCAATGAATTTTTGGTATGTTTTTGAAATGCCTAAAAACTAGGGCTGTACGTTTTGATTTTTAAAATATTCATTGGAGATTTGAAAATATTGGCACTTCTGTGTTTTGTATAAAATCACTAAAATGCAAATATTTCAAAATCTATTATAGATATTTAAAAAACCAAAACGTACAGCCCTAGTATTTAGGCATTTCAAAAAAGTACCAAAAATTAATTACTGTAGGTTAAGGTTTAGAGGGTGGAAAACGTTATCGCCGTTTGTATGGAGACCACGTGGTTGACAATCCTCTTAACATTTAGAATACTGAATAAGGCCCTTATTTGTCGGCGCAGCAGCGGCACGAGCCACGACAAGGCAACGTGTCGTGGCTCGTGCCGCTGCTGCGCCGCGCTTTGCCTCGTCGTTACTACTGACATTTTGAAAAAAAACTGATAAAATGCGGACTTAAAATCAAGATAAAAGTAATCAGTAACCCTCAGGACGAGCATACAATCCCGAAAAATCTGTGTACTTATATTCAAAATTTTGTCTAATATTTTTCGACATTGTTAACAGTTATTAGTTACAGGCACTATAGGTCTTTAGTTATACTCACATTTACCATGTTACTATTTTTTACATGACTGTTTGTTGCCTTAAATAAATAAATAAAAAAAGTTTACGTAGACTCGTACTGATATAGGTATACCGCTCCCGCTTCGCTCGTGGTCGTGCCTTTATTATAGACAGTACAGATGGTAATGACAATGTTGTGCAGGTAGGTTGACTCCCATCGGTTTCACTCTTACAGCAGCTTCTAAACACCATAGCAACCATATTATATATCCATTTCAAACGGCATTCATAGGAGGTTATTGAATCCGAACTAATCCTTCGTAGAGGTTATTGTGTAAATTAGAATTTAAGACATTGATGCTATCACCACGTATCTTATCCCGAAAACTAACTAAAGTATGGACCTTTCTTACACCCGGTTTCTGAGGTACTTTATCAGAGGTTTAACTATTTATTGGAAGGGTCCAAATTATCTGGATAAGTATTAAAATTAACTTCGAGTTTCGAAAAAATGAAAATTTTTGAAAGACTTCATCTCGAAAACTACTAGGTCTACAGAGACATTTTTAGTCTTATATTGTAGCAAATTTAGTATACTTTAAAACGCCTTAGAAGGTACTATCAAAAATTAGTCCTTTAAGGTTATAATTGCCAAAAAGCCGAAATTTACGCGGTTTTCTCGATTTTTGACTTAGTTGCGTTCGGCGCTCGAGGTCACAAACTTAGTCATTCATTGGGTTAACATCATAAACAAGCCTGCAAAAAATCTACTGTATAATATATCTAATCTATAAATTTCACGCAAGCTCCGATGTATAATTTTACTTGGTTATTAGCTTAAAGTTGCATTTCAATTTGTTTGATGTTCAGATTTAAAACATTCACAGTAACTAGCACCTAAATTGTTTTTCACAGGCTCTATATTCATCTGCGATTCAGTTAACTCTCAAAACACTTTAAGTTACACAGATTAAGTAATATTTTCTGCTTCAATTTTTTCTTTCGTTACTAATTACTAACTAACTTGAACTCTGTGTCAATCCAATTCAACACTTGAGTTATCAATTTATGAATAGTAACAGTTACAAATTTGCCACAAACCAATTTTATGGATTTCGTCAATAAACCATAAAAACAGCTTGAAACAGTAGTGGGTTACGCAGCGTAGATACGTTAAATTTGTTGCACACTACTGCAACTAATTGATGGCGCTTTGAAACTGTTGTTAACCATTGCGAATTGATTTGCGTAAAATATTAAGGGCTTTCAGCTTGAACGTTTGTGATAAGCCAAAAAAAAAATCGAGTTGGCACAAGTAGATTAATTAGGTCCTCATTTAATTTAAAAAGTTTGGAAAGAATATCTACAATCGAATGTGATTTGTTTCGAATTTTTTTGTGAGATGAAGATATTTCTATAGGTAGGTACCCGTATAAATTTTTCTTTGCTCACTTTAGATTAGCAATGAATGTTTATTATTAGGTCTGGCACTAACGTCACATGTAACTGGTCTCAAAATAATGTTAAAACGCGTATGTTAAAGTAATTAGAAACAATATGATCCAAACTGCTTTTCTCTACATTATAATATCAGATGAAGATCAGAAGATCAGACTCTATCCAGAAACCCATGTCTAGATTCAGAAGGCATAAGTAGGCACTACAACAAAGGTAACTCGTATATCTTTTGATTTAGGACTTGAGTCAATAATATCACGAAGCGAATCAATTTTACCGTGGTTTGGTTATTGAGCTATAGGCCCCCAGATATCCATTACAGCAGGGGTGGCCAAGCTTGACTTGTGACGTCTAATTGTGTTTAAAAAATATTTCCTGCGGTCGACTGCAAGGTAGAGTTTAGATGTTATTAAGTTGTTCGATATTAAATGTACTTTTTCATATTTTTCTATTTAGTTTATTTGACTCTCGCGGTCGACCGGTAGACCGCGGTCGCTTAGATATCTGCATTACAGTCAAAAGACAGACATTTCAAAACTTAAATTATACCCTCATGTGTACATACTTGCCAACATAAAGAGTAATAAATGCTTGTACCTTCTTTTTAAATATTTACTTTTAAAACATTTCTTAAATTTCTGCCTCTTGCATGGTAGACTGGCATGTTGACCTCTGCATCACTCAGGTCGTCAAAACAGGTCAAGTGGTCGAGTTAGATATGAAAAAAACATACGACCTTATAAAACTGAGTTGTGCGTTGATGTCTTTTCTATGGGGCTACATTTGGACTATGAATTACGATACACTTTAGGGTCAAATTGAATTAACAGATCTAAATAACAATTCGAATTTTATCTATTAAACTTTATTACCTATATTAATATTGAGCTTAACCAATTTCCGGATGCAGAGTTAATCATATACGGAAATCTAGAAAAGTTCAGCCCCTTTCCTAATAGAAAGAGAGGTGTGTATGTGTATTGCTCATAGTGTAAATAAACGGGATGGCAGATTGTTTGCGTTTTTATTAGGTCTGGATGTTCACGTACACCTATGCCCATATATAAGTATTGTCAGCGTAAACAACTTTCATTGTTAGTCGACTGTTGCTGTTGAAAAGTGGAAAAGTGCATTTCCCGCAGTTGTCGTGCGCGCGTCGCTTTACATTTCGCACACTTTTCCAACGGTTTTGTTTACATGTTGAATAGTGATTTCCACTTATTTGTTTTTTGACAACACAAACTATAATGGATTGCCGAGCTGTGGTGAGTTATTGATAGCTTCATCAAAATAAATTCAAAAGAAAGCTATTTTCTCTGTTTATTTTTAGTGTCGTTGTTATTTAAATCGAAGTTATTACTTTATCTTGAATAGAAATGAATTTAAACATTTATAAGTAACATATTTATTTAGTAATAAACAGGACTTACTCAGATATTATGAAGGTCCGTAGTCAGATAATTTTGAAATTGAATTGAATAATGTCCAGCTAGAGTGAAATATACTACTGGATTTATCATAGTGCTCATAAAATTATTAAAATAATTTAAAACTGTGGCTAATTTTGTATTCGGAAATCAATAGAAAAACCTGACGAAAAGACGAAATGCACAGTGAACCCTATGACCCGGTAATCAGATCATAAAAAAATCTCACGAACTCTTAGTGGATCCTAAAAAATTAAAGTGAATTATAATGAGTTAATAAGATTCCGCAATTAATAAAACATTAAAAAGATACTTTAATTAAGTATGTTATTATTATCTTTCCAGCTTCTATTTGGTTTCACAGTCTTAATGGTAGTGGTGATAGCGGAAGGGTAAGAATTTATATTCTTTTTCTATCTTTGACATTTGTTCATTGAGTTTTTTAAAAACTCATTGGGCGCTCAGCAGACAGAGCAATTTTGATCTCAGTATTGTGGTAACAGTTTAAGTTGTTCATACAATATAATTTAAAGAAACTGCGCAGACATAGCAACTCCAGTTGCTAGTTTCGATGATAGACAACTACAGTTTCGGGACAACCGAAAACTAGGCCTTTTTGTCGCTGCACCTTCTCAACTTAAGTTACATTGTCTGCGGAGCGCCTTAGGTATAAAAATCAACCTTTACATTATAAATAGATCCATTATAAATTACAACATAACAATCGCCGCTAACTATGCTATAATAAAAACAATTTAATGTTTGGATCTTTTTAGTTATTTTTAATATACAACGTGTTTAGAAAAAAATCAACTGTTTCATACATTTTGATATTTTCGTTATTATTTTGTATGGAACAGCTGGTTTTTTTCGTGGTTACAGAGTTGGTCCAATAGTAAAAGTTGATTAGTATTATGGTCCCTATAGCTACCATATTCACCATTAGGGGTTTTTGTAACACATTGTATTATATCCATACTACAAAAGGATTTTAAAAATTAGGAGAAACTTTGAATATTTTTGAAAAAAATTCACACCCTACAAAAGAACTATTGATAAAATTGGTAGAAAACTATCAAGTATTAAAACAGCGCGGCCATGACGGAACCTCCGGTGCACCAATCACGCGCATCGGACCAGGAAACTCCTAAACACCGCCCTCTGCCGGAAACTGTTTGCTGCTACCTTATATATTACTTACTATGTACTGCATATTTTCTGTATTTACAAAATGACTTAGAAACGATCCCACCGAAAGTGGCACCCTCAGAGGTTTTAATAATTAGGGCCCAAAGTCTTGTAAAATATAAGAGGTATCACTACATTGCCACAAAGTTTGTGGGTTTGGTTGGATGTTTGGATGTTTGTTCCTCAATCACTCAAAAACTACTAAACTGGTGGTTGAAAATTGGCACACAGATAGTAGACAGCCTAGATTAAAACATAGGATACTTTTTATTTCGATATTTCCACGGGAACACGAACCACGCGGGTGAAACCGCGGGCGGCCACTAGTATTAAATAAAATTCACCGCGGCGCCCCTTTCGGTCATACAACCGCCTTAAAGTAGCAATTTTAGTATTGCCTACGTTGCCGTTGTTTCGATTGCAAAGTAGCTTATTGTGCTTCGGATATTTTTAAATAAAATATAGAGAACAGAGACTGCCAATAATTATAGGCAAATCATGCTTATCTACTGATAAAGGGGAGAAATCTAAGTCACTCGCAATCTTTTATATAGTTACTATGAATCAACCGCGATATTGATAGCTTTAGGACAAAAAAATCTTAAATCTATGTGTTTAAAATCCAAAGATAAATAAACATAAAATATCACAAGTCATAAGTAAAAGATTATTGATGTTAAAAAACTTGAAAGTAACGGTTTTTACTTATTTTACTAAAAAGCTAATAAAATAGATCATCATCAAAATAGATCGATAAGACCGCCTTTGCTCAGCCCACCATAGATTTTAATTTGTAACTGTATTCTTTTTAATATGCGTGTGCAATAAAGAGTTAATCTAATCTAAAAAAAGAGATTAGGGCGCTGTCAAAGATTGCCGCGAAAGTTTTAACAAACAACGTTTACACAAAAATATTATTTTGTCTGCACCACAAGTAAATTTTTGTCCTAAAGTTATCAATATCGCGGTTAGATTCAATTTCACTGACCTGAAAAATTTTATGGAGTGACCTCCAGTGCGTTCAATTTAAATAATTGCTAAAGACTTTGATTTCACTCGATATGTATATTGAAGACTTTTAGCAATGAATCAATCACTCTATCGCCTTACAAGCGATATAAACTTACTGAAAACTGTAGAATTATTGTAAAGCTGGCAATACGCTAGCAAAATAAAAAAAGATTTTGAATGCAACTTTTTTCACAGTCGCACGAAAAAGGTGGTGATACACGTGCCGTACAAATTGAAGAAGATAAAGCATACGCATACGGTGTACAAGACCATCCATCACCACCACACGCACCACGACCCCCACATAGAGGCGCTGCCGAGTGAAGAACACGAGCACTTCCACCACATGCACGTCCACGATGAGCCGCCGGCTGCCCAGCACAGCCAGCCGGTGCCGGGCATCGGTATCCCTGAATTCCTCCCAGATGTCCCTTTAAATGTCCCCTTAGACTTACCTGATATTCCTCGCGAGCTGCCGCCGTTGCCCGGTCGGCATATAATACCCTTGTACAGAAAGCATTAAGATAAGGCCCCAAATACCTCAAAGAGGTCCTCATCAACAAAATGTGTCCACTTTTTGCTCTTTTTCTATCTACTACTACAACGAACTAGATTTGACTGATATTATTGTTTGTAAATAAACTATAGAATCTTGGTTTCGATCTGAACATTGTGAATTTTCGATACATTAAGTACTTAGCGAGTAATAAATTTAATTATGATGAGGGCGCCTCTTAAGGTCACTTAAGGTAAGGATAGTCGCCTTAACTTAATGTATGGTGCTCCCACACTGCAGTTATAAAATGTTTTAGTGAATTATCTAACACTATACTTAACATTAACTAAGTTCAAATATAGGATTAGTTGCAATGTGGCAAAATGTTTTCTAATTTTCAATTTTGTTTTAAACATTTTTATAACACTGAACTGTCGGAGCACCATTCCTGATCAATGTTGAAACGCTTAAATCACTCACAGCCCGTTTCTGAATAATTGAGAAATTAATGGCTAATGTCTAAAAAACAAATTAGCTGAATACTTTTATATTGGTAGGAATACTAGGAATTAGCTTAAGTTTCAGTATTATTGGTTGCGTGGAAAAAAATAAAATTATATCGATTTTGCAAAACTTACAGAAGTTACAGCAGAATGGAATATATTACCTTGCTATCCCACAATCACCACATATTTATTTAAAAATATGGCTATGAAGAAATGCTAACTTTTTACACAATACTAAATAATATACTAGAAAAAATACGATTCGCACCAGATCAATACTCAGACGGGAATCGAGTATATTATTTAGTATTGTGTAAAAATAGCATTGTGAATGCAAAAATCTCAAATTCAAAAATGCTAACTTTTAAAAATTATATGGTGATAAGGGAATAGCAATGTAAAATTTTCCATAATGCTGCATTAATTTTGCAAAATCAAAGTTTTTTTTATTTTATTTCATGCAGTCAAAGTGGACGAAGAGCCTGTAGGTATAATGCAAACAAAATACAAATAAGTGCATAATGGTTAAAACTCTATGTTAAGAACTATTTTGAAGGCCCACACGATTCATACGACGAAACGATTCATAATAGTATAATGATCTTCTGTGCGAGGATTTTATTGACTCTAAGTACTGTGCTTATTTTAAGTATAAAATTTTAATATTTAAAATAACGAAACGAGCCATGATCTAAACTGCTTAGTAATCAGTAGTTTCTAGTAAAACGGTCATGTTTGTTTGTCATGTTTTCCTTTTTTGACTCATACTAATGAGTTACATGATTTAAAAATTACACTCTTTTAATTGTAAAGATGTCGATCGCTGATCAATCTGATATATATAAGTGTATTGGCAACAAATTTGTTTATACAGTTCTCTTAATTTAAGATCGAATTAGACTGTAAGTGAGCCATAATCCAGTTTCAAATTAAAATTATGTTCGTTAGGTACTTGTTTTTATTTCCTGTATTATTGTATGTAAGGATCTACAAATTAAGCATAAAAATGACTTAAAAATAGTGCATGTAGGTATTCATAAAATCATGAAACTATTGTACAAATGGAATGAACAAAATAATACTAACTAGTTACTTCAATAGACGTGTTTTATTACAATGATATGCGTATCTAGTGATTTGAATATAATTTCTTGTTTTTTAGAGGTATTTATTTATTTTTGAACCTTTTTTAACTAACAATACTGAATAATTAGACAACTTTTGAAGAAGTTATTATTTTATATTAATGCTAAGTAATTGAAGTAATGTATGTTTAAATCGTTATTAACTATAGTAAATTATGCGTAGCATATAAAGGTTTAAAAATATGTTCTAATTTCTTTTTGTGTCGTGAATACGATTTTTTTTAAATAGGTAGGTACTTACAGTACCTATTCTAAAACGGTTTAGCAGCTAAGTGTGAGTTGCACCAAAACGCTGTCAAAGTAATAGTTATTGTCAAATGATAATGCTCCCTATTTGTCACGTCAAACTTGTCAAAGGACATCATGCTGGCTGGTAACCTCTTTTTTTGGCTAACTTGTGCTTATCCGGTACTTTAACAAGCTAGTTATTGTTAAAGTTAGATGGTGCAACTCAGCCTAAGTGTTGTGATATGTACAATGTGTTGCATTAAATACAATATCATTTATATAAATGGTTTTATTTGATTTCTTCTTTTATTTCTCCGTTTTTCTTTACCTTTTCTTTGCATTAAACACTGACTTTGTTAAGTCAAGTATTATATAATAGCAGCTAATTTGATAATGTAATTGTTATAATTATAATACTAATTAACATTAATGAATAATTTTCGCTAGTTAAATTGATGCTATGCGGCTCGTTAAAATTTTGCATTATTTTAAGCATTTCATTTATACCGCTTGCGAATTATTTAAGTAAGTACCTAATGAAATTGCATAAGCTGAAATATTTTTAATTTACTCTAATTTATTTAAAATTTAGAAGACGAATTCGATAGGAACATAGAAAACATCGAAATCACAATTTAAATAAAGGATCCGTTAGGGAGATAAGACATCGAAAGATTATTTTATCTAAGATGTTCTTTACATAATATGTACAGGTTTACAAATATTGCCGTGCAAACTGTATATTTTTATGCTGACAACAAAAAATCCAGTACCTTCACAGACTTGCCGATATTTTCAATAAGTACATATTACATTAAAAAAACGATAGGCAAGCCATGAATTATACTAAAGGTCAGAGCAATAAAGTTATACATACATCTACCTATAGATTAGAGGTGTCTAATATAGATGTATAACGTTATTGCTTACATAACTATTCTTTTAATAATTTACAGCTCGTGTCGGAAAAATAGGCAATGTCTCTAACAAAGCGATTTAGTTTTCGATAGCGAATATAAGTAGATTGACCTACTCATCTAGCAATCATCGTCATCCTCCTGCCCTCATCCCAATTTATAGGGGTCGGCGCAGTATGTCTTTATACCTACTCATCTAGCAATATAGACATAAAAGGATTTTAGTGGATCTAGGTAGGAAAAATGTTAAAACCGATGGACGCGGGTAGCGCAGGACCGACCCTCATGTAGCCCAGGGGCCCTATTTTTTGAAACTGATTTTTGTTCGACATTTGACTCAAATGTATGAGATTGAGACAAATGTTGAACGAAAATCAGTAGAAAAGAGCGCTCGACGCCAGCCGAAGGATTCAAAAATAAGGCCCCTGGGGCAGGACGATACCCACCCAGCAGCAGTAAATGTTTTACGACTGATATGATGATAAATTATTTTTTGATTTCAGTTTCTGAATTACCGCTATTAATATAACCTTTATAACAACTCGGATTCAGTCGCTTAGGTAATGACCCAAAGCTTTTGAATTATCATATCCATACTCTCACCTCAACAAGGATATTAATCGTTACGTTAACGATCGATCGCCCATAAACTTACACTGTGGGAGTGATTTATTGTACTAAACATAAAAAGATTTTCCAAGTGATGGATTTATACATCATGTTTCTTTACAGCTTAGTTTGTCTATGACTCAGCCACAGGACTGATCCAAACATTAATAATAAAAGAAAGTTTCCCGAGGGAAATCAATAAATCGGAATGGAACGAATAATTAAATTTTAATGGGCCCCGTTTACACTTTGAAATATTTACGGTCGCATTCTGACGCCTACAGGCTTTATTTATTAGACGCCATCGTATCGCCTATCGACGACTGTACATCTTCAATAATAACCTATCTTCGCCTCCCCTCATGCACCAATAAAGTTCATCTTCCCGCGGACTCACTGCCGACTCCGAGCTGTTTTTTTATTGACTTTGATTATCGGAAACGTGGTCTGTGCCAGTCATAAATCTGATACCCTAATAATTACGACATAGCCCTTTAAACACTCAAAAGGCGCATTATTGAAAAAACTGTTTGTTGTTTACTTGTATGAGAATGAATGACGGGCTCCAACAGCTGACTGTCAATTCGGCCGAGTTACAGCATCTCCCCGGCTCCGATAGTGAGTTGTGGAACGACGAGGAAATAGCTGCCTTATACAAATGCCAAAGACTCCAAACCCTGCGTCGCTGGTAATTAGATTGACAATCGGGCCGCGTATTACGTTCGGTACGCCTTTTAGCATGCTTCGCTGACAATGGAAGTTTGTTGTCTTTTTGCTGATATTACGGGTTTATTTAAGTGAAATTGGATAAATGGTCATCTCACGATGTTTCGCTGTTCAATTCTGTGTGGCGCGGCGTTGCGGTGCCCGCTCCGGTGATGTCCGCTCCGATGAACTAAAAGAAAAAATAGACTCTCAGGAAGAAATGAAAGTACACTTAAGACTGTGATGTAAAGCATTGTGTGATATTCTGACACTTGATGTTACTGACATTGTTTCTATTTGGTTCAATATAAACGGACTGCTGTTTAAAGTGCTTTGCAAGGATTGAAGTTCTTGGTTTTTAGTTACAATGAATTACATTAAGTATTTGACTGTGCTCGTGGTGTTTCTGATAGATTACGGTGACACTGGAGGTCATGGAGAAAAACATCAGTAAGTCTCATTTTTATTACCTTCTTAATTAATGTCATAATCAGCTATGCGAATAACTTCAATTTATAAAATTATAAGTATGCATACATTTTTTGTTTGTTTTTCGGGTGTTCCATATACGTAATTAGAGGTAAGTGATATGCGCAAAGCTTTTATAAATTTATGAGCCTTTGCGAAATTCACATATTTGTTTATAGTTAACAAAGTGTGTGTAGTTGAAAAATAAGCAATACCTACAACCATTAAAATAAATTTGCAACTAGCACTAATAGAGCTACACTACATATCTAATCCACCTAAAGCATCATTTTAATCTTAAGTAGAAACTAAATTAGTGCATGGAAAATATAAAAACTATATAAATGCGTAATTTTGTTTACAGTGACCACCTCAGGCTGCATATGCCGGAGTTCATTCACCATGATCACCACACGAAGGTGATAACAATCCATCATCACCACCACAAGCCAAAGAAAGAACATCACCATCATCATCACCATCACCACCCCAAACCACATATAATCCCATACGGTCATCATTATCATAAACATCATAAAAAACTGCATACAACCATCAAGACGGTCTCAAAAGGAAAAGAGAAGCACCATGGGCATCACGGCCATCATGGCCACCACGGCCACCATGGCCACCACGATCCCACTCCTCACTTCGAAACCCCTGCGGTGAACTACGCGCCACCATCATATAATTACAAGCCACCATCTTATAATTACAACTCACCTTCGCACAACAGTTACGTTCCACCTTCAACTACATTTGAAGAAGACTTTGGGTCTTATGCCCCTGCAGCGCCCATATACACAGGAAACAACAGCCCACAACAACCCCGCGTGCACGGGGTGTCCCATACAGTAAAACAAGTCAAATTATTTGATTCCTTGCCAGGCGCCATACCAGCAGCGGCGGCCAAACCAACTGGAAACCATGGATACGAAGTTACAGAAGACGAAGAAGATGACGATTCGTTCACATCAGTCAATAGCTTACATCAAGATTTCCCAGCTACTTATGGATATGTTAGAGGCGCAGCACCATCACACGATCCCTTCGCCGAACAGACTCCTCAAGTATCCGGGGTCGCCGGACTCTCTGCTGTGCACACACACGACCCGTTTGGTGCTAGCCCACAACCCACAAGTTTCAGTAGCGCAGACGCATTTACTGGTACTGCCCAAACCGTGCCCTTCTCTTCGTCAGCGCCAGATCAAAGTTTAGGTTTGCCAAGTGTTTACCCGTCTGCTGACTTCCCCGTAACTTTCCAAGTAGACGGTAATAGTGATAACCCTACGCCGACTGCCTTTGTAGGGGCTACTGGAACAGCTTTTGCTGCTGGTGACCATGAAAGCGACGATACTCCTGTATCCTTCAACAGAGAGGCAGGCATCCAGCAGACTGTCCATACCGGCGGCGTTGAAACGTTAGTATATTGAATGGAACCACCCTTACTCCCTTTGACTGATAATAATAATGTACAACTTAAGCCGTAAATAAGGTACCTAGTTACCCAAGTTGTTTTGTTCTAAATAGTTAGTAATAATGTTAAATATTAGCAAAGAAGGAAATTCGGCTACACACTAGTTTTAACATTTATGTCATTTTTGCGTAACTAGAGTGGATCATTAAATTATTCGAATTCTCTTAGTTGAAAGAGATATCTTTCAGGGCATTAACTCTTCTACGACAAAACAAATCCTTAACAAGACCAGCTTGTAAAATATTTATAATACTAAAGAAAGATAGGAGCTAGGACACTTGTACTATTATTTATTCTGTGCTAGAACGTAATAGATAGTTTACGCAAGCGTCAGTAATCCATTGATATTTACAAGCTTTAATAAGTAGGTACTAATAATAAACTTTTTGAGGCTAGCCTAGGAACGAACCTATGCGAGAGAGCAGTGTTTCTTAACCTTTTTGGAGACACGAACCACTTTCAGAATTTAAATAATGTCTACGGCCCCTGTCATAGGTAATGAAATCTATTTAAAAAGCCTTTGCGGGTTAAGAGTTAACTGCGGACCTCTGATACACATTCCACGGACTCCTAAGGGGTCCATGGACCCCACTTTAAATAACCGTGCGCTAGAGGACAATTTCCTTTACAAAGTTTTTTGTGTTTATATAAAACATGATTAATAAGCGAAAGTATGAATTTTGTTGATAGAATAACAATTAATATTGGTTTTTAGATTCTGTTTCTAATACCTCTGTCGAAATAGGCTATGATCTTCTTTCTTACTGTATATTCATTCAATAGACCCAATGGACAATCAAATAGTAAATGAAACGAATCGGTCCATAGGTCACGACAGACTTATCACAAATTATGTAATCGATTATTGTGTATTTTGTTATAGTTTTAAGTTTTTGTTGCTATGTTCTATTTGTTATATCAATAAAATGTGTTATTGATCGAAGGTAATAACACATTTCGAGTGTCAGGCTTTTATCTAATCTTCTCCGAATAAGCAGATGAGAGTGCATTATTACACTTTCACTAATTTCCGTCTGTAATTCGAAATAAGTTACATTTGCTTTCGTCTTATGTCACCAACGACATAGATATAATTTGGTTCCTCAAAAAGTAAATGACACCGAACCAAATTGGACACGGCCTAGTTCTGAAATTGCTCAAACAGCGAAAAATAAACCACAACTAAAGTATACGTAACTCAAGTAGGTAGACAATAAAATTGCGGGTGAAATATTACGTAATATCTTTATCAGTGTTGTGTTGTGACTGTTGTGAGTAATGGGTGATGGAGAATGATTTTTAACCGACTTCCAAAAAAGGAGGAGGTTCTATGTTCGTCTGTATATTTGTTTTTTTATGTATGTCCACCGATTACTCGAAGACGGCTGGACCGATTGAAATGATTCAAACGTTAATACATTAGGTACACTCCCAAGTTGGTCCCATTTTTTAAAATTTGGAAATCGGTTCAGTACTTTTCAAGTAATTTTGAAAAAAGCACGAAAATAGTATGATTTTGTGTGAAACCTCGATTATTGGTAGTATTACTTCTTTGTTTATGAACTGAATAAGATAATTAGTTTTTTGTTGGAAGAGGGATATCTTAAGTGTAGTTTTTTCTTTTATTTTAATCAGCTCTACTTACACTATACAAGATGTTTGGAAATAGCCTTATAAAGCCGAATATGGTAGAATATAGACCATTAAACTGAAAAACTTTTACTACGGGATCAACTCTGAAATAAAAAATCAGCTGTTTTATACATTCTGATATTTTCGTTATTATTTTTTGTATGAAACTGCTGATTTTCTTTCGCGATTTCAGAGTTGGCTTGGCCCTATAGTAAAAGTTGTTCAGTTTGATGGTCCATATCTAACATATTCTGTTTTTAAGGCTGTTTCCAAACACCTTGTATAGTATAAGTAAAGCTGATTAATTAATCAAAATAAAAGAAAAACATTTTCCATCACCCATTTCTTACTCACAACACTGAAAAAGATATTGCGTAATATTTCACCCGCTATTTATTGTCTACCTAGGTACTTGAGTTACCAACGTATACTTTATTTGTGGTTTGTTTTCTACCATATTTTAAATTTTTTAAGGCTATTTCCAAACACTTTGTATATATAGATAGACAAAAATAAATTAAAAAAATTAAAAAACCCGCCTGCATAAAAAGACAAGTCGACTGAAAAGATGGAAACAAGATTAAATAAATATTAATGGCAACATGTCATAATAACATGCAGTCGGAGGCATGCATAAAGAAAGTGACATTATGAATGATTGAATTATATGCCTCCGACTGCATGTTATTATGACATGTTGCCTTTAATATTTATTTAATCTTGTTTCCATCTTTTCAGTCGACTTGTCTTTTTATGCAGGCGGGTTTTTTAATTTTTTTAATTTATTTTTTTATTTATCTCTTTTTAGTTATTATATTTTACGGTCATGATATACCTTTTTGAAATCCTTATAATAAGCCCTTTAATTTGACACCCATATTGCAGTATTCTAAAAAAAAAAATTTTTTTTCACTACGTATAATAGCACCGTACAGCCGCCATGTTGGTTTTTTTATAACGCCACCTTCTTAAGAACACTTGGGCTGAAAAGACCAATCTAACGATATCTTAATCATAGAAATCCGTTCAGCCGTTTGAGAGATATGAGGTAATAAAGAATATTACATACAAACATACTTACAGATACGCGCGAAATACATAACCCGCAGTCGGGTAAAAAAAACTCATATGTTCTTATCTGTGATGTTACCATTTCGATGGTTGGTCGGTCAAATTCATACACATCGGTAAAAAATCACTTGTATGGGGTAATTAAATGTTAGACAACGTTACCTTCCTACATTGTTCCGATTCCAAAGTAGGTACTTAACTAGCTTAAGCACTCTTTTATGGAAATCAGAAAGACGAGTGGTACCACAAACCAGTGAGAAAATGAGAATACAGTGTTGTGGACGTTAAAATACAGTATTTACAGTAAATACAGGTAATTTCACACAAAAAATATAAAATTCAGTGCATTTACAAGACATTACAGGAAACTCATTACAAGGCTCATAAAATTACGAACAACTTTTTGTAAATATTATAAAGCAATCCTGATAAAAATTATAGTGCTCCAACTCCATACACTGTAATTTTCATAATACAGTGTTCAAACAGTAGATGACGTAAAAATACAGTAAATCTACTGCTATTAGAGTGCATCTGGCAACACTGCCACAAAGTCGCGGAACTGAGCTCTAATCCCGCCGTAGCGGGGGATCGAACCCGCGATCTTAGAGTAGGCGACGCACCCTGAAATCTGATGCAAGCCGCTACATTTATCCAATCACTTACTCAACCACAGAGGTCGTCGGGCATTGACTCTCCTGAGTCTTGAATGTAAGTTTTCAAATGTCCAAACGATACTTATATTATATACCTATTGCATTTGCGCTAAGATCTAAATCTAGATTAGACATAGATTATTGTCATCCTACAAATTTTAACTCTAACGCGGTAGTAACGATTGCAGATCTCAGTAGGCCTCTGGACAAGTCATTAATGCGATGTAGAGCTAGGTCATAGTATAATCCTGAGATTCTCTACAGGATTTTCTAATTGTGTGCACAAAATCTGAAAATCTCTTGTCATGAATTAAAATCTATTGGTCACAAAGTATTTGTTTCATTATGGTCTGTGGATGTTCGCGGATATGATAGCTCTATCTAGCAAACAACATATAAAAACCTTTGAGGAATTTTGTTACTTACCGCATCTTCATCCTGAGAAAATATTATATTAATTATTAAATATTTGTATATAGTTTCGGTACTAAGGTAAGTAGTAAGTTGTCGACTGCCGCTTCGATTGTGATCCTGCCAGTTTAGTCAAAAGCTCTGGGTTCAATGTATGACGAGTAAGGTTTGTTTATATCCTACAGAGATTGAGCGTGCCAGGCACATAGGCACATGCCGTGCAGACAAAATAATATCCATGTATAAAGGTATATAAGGTGTATTCATATCTAGCGCACGTGTCCGCGCAGACACGGGCCGGAATCATGGTATAATAGTTATTTATGCAACTATACTATAATGAGGGATATTAAAATACGAAGGTGATAATAGTAACAGATGAGTGTTTTAATACCTAATTATGTACAGTTGCATACAAGACTTTATCTATCCCCATGATAATATGTATCCTCTATAAAGGGTTTTGACTTTAACTTTCCTCCTCCTCCTCGTCATTATTATCATCCGAACGAGTGTTATAATGTTGTACTGAATTTCATAATGTAACTGGTCACGCGTGGGTGCGGGAGGAGCGCGACATCCACTCGCTCTGATATTGTAATGTTGGCAGTAAGCTAACCGTTTCAGAACTCTCTATAGAGGATTTAAAGCATGGATGTAGATAAAAGAATATTATTTTGTCTGCCACGGCACGTGTCTGGAACCTCAATGTCTGTAGATATAAACGATCCTTAAGGCGGTTGTATGACCGAAAGTGGCGCCCTCAGAGGTTTTTATTTAATAAGTTATTAAAAGAAAAAGATTTTAATAATGTTAATCGTGGAGATTTTAGGGCCCATGGTCTAGTATTTTTAGAAGGTATCACTACATGCCCTCGTAGTCATTCGTAGAAGTAGATAGCAAATGTGTCAAAACGGCCACTTTTAGCAGTTTTGCTATCTACTTCTAGCAGTGACTACGAATATAATTCACCGCGGCGCCACTTTCGCTCAGGGTACCACCTTAAAGCATTTGTTTCAGAGTCATGCATGACTGTTAATATGTAAAGACAAAGTCACTCTTTTTTAGAAACATATTAACTTTCAAGCTTGGTGGAGCAATCGGGGATGTAACAAAATTTATCCCGCTTGGTGGCGCGGCGCTACTGCTGCTGGAGAATGTACGGGCATTCACCCCCTATTTTTTCCGTTTATTTTAAATTATATCTCTAAACGGTTGCTAGTAATAATAACTGTTATGGACTTTGGACAATAAATGAATTGAAAATCGAATTGATAAAAAGAAAACCAAAATGTTTTGGAAGAAAAATGGATATTTACGAAAATTTGCATCCAACATCCAAAAATTGCAGTTAACACATAGCAAACAACAAAATGACAGGTCTACATCTACCTACACTAGCGCCAAGTAAGCGGTAGTTAGCCGACTGGTGGACGATTTGTGAATCATCAAAATTATCTTGCAATTACACCAAAAAAGCCTTCAGTGCTCCTCGTGTTTAATATAATAACGCCTTCAAGGGATTGTTGGGGGTTTTTATTGTTTATTTTTTTATTCACAACGGTATAGTACTTGGCCTTTCACCTCACTCTGATCTTAAGTGACGATAAGGCCGAAGGTGGAAGCGTACTACACCCGGAATTCTCACTCCGGAATCACTGAGGAACTGGCTATCTTACCTCTAACTGCCGGAACACAACAATTCTTAAATTGTTGTTATGGCGTCAGACTTAGGTAATATGGATGGTAGCTAGCCAGCCGGACTTGAAATAAGCCCTACCACCACCAACCAAACCGAGTGCAAATTGTACCCCCGAACCACTGGACCACAGTGGCGGTAAAATTGTCATAACGTTGCAGTGCCTCGGGGAAGTTCCTTGCGGTGTGGAGTACATTCAGAAAAACATCAACTATACTTATCTTACTTTATATCTACGTATTGTATGTTACAAGTGGAAGCAAAATTTGATTAGTTCCCGTAATGTACAGCGGTTATACACTTGGCCGTGTCACAATCACCACGATAATTTCACACAAATATCAAGAAACATGCTTACTTCACAATTTATTGATAAAAAATACCATCTCTGCAATTATTTATATCACAACACAATAGATGATTTATATGTTAAACTGTCTATTAAGCATGTCAAAGAATACTAGAGTTTGGTCAACGAAAGATAAGACTCGGTTGGAAATGTAACTAATTTTGCGCCTTATTTTAAGGTTGAGTTTTCAATAACTTAACCTCTAAACGTTAATTTAACAGGGAAAGTGGCGCCTCCATTTTAATCTCATCTTTCGTTGACCAGACTCTGCACCTCTTGATTTCCTCAAAATGGAAAAAAAACGTTAACCGCAAAGGTTCCGTATAATGACTTTTATTTTAGGTTTGAAAAGGTTTTTGCTTCTTTGATAAGTTGAACATTTGGTTTTAGCCAACAAATATATATATATCATTGCAGAGATGCGCATTTTCTTATCAATAAGACTGTGAAGTGAACTTGTTTCTTGTTATGTTATAATTGTATGAAAATAACGTGGTAAATTGTTTTCTTTGCGGCGCTAGCACCTAGTACTATTTACTTATTCTGTAGTGCAGCCCTCATTAATTTCACGCTGAAAAACCTTTTGTAGATATGTTACCGGCAATGTGTATATTCCGGCATTGTATACAATGCCTAGGCCTAACACCTAGCGAGTACATGATTTAATTTTTTCAAATTAGAAACATGAAAATGTAATGTTTCTAATTTTCATATTTCTAATTTAATTCTTAGGTTTAACAGTGTCATGTACTCGCATTTAGTGCATATTTTGATATGCAAGTTATATCTCTAAAACAAGTCATTATTTCACTTTTCAACTTTACAAGTTTCGATCAACCTGTTACAGGGTATATTTACACAAAATTTCAGCCAAATTGACCGATTGGCTTTTTTCGAACATTTTGTACGGGATCCTTTATCGGGGTTTGACCAGTCAGAATTAAATTAGGTACCGTACATAATTTTTTTTTATAATGTAAATGTATGAAAAACATATTTTATAGAGGGAAAAATTAAACTGTAAACCAAAGATTTCTATTGTCTGTTAACAAACCTTGTTTTGTACATAAATATAACGATTGTGAATAGAAGCCGCATAATAAATTATTGTTTTATTTACAATCTTAGTTTTATATCGTTTCTCGGTGTTTAACAGCTGATGTGCTCGTAAGAACTCAACGCCTATAGAATAAACACGTCATATTGTTTATTGTGATGGACATTAGTTTATTGTTATCGAAATCGTCGGACTTATTTTCAAACTGCGTAAACAAGTTCATTTGGGTAAAGATACAGGATGAAGAAAATTCCGATTATTTTTATTAAAGTAAAGTAGGTACTAATAATAATATTTAGTATTGATAATTAAATATTTTGGAAGGATTTGAGATTATTTCGATAATAATATCGAGTTTCGCAAAATTAGGCCGACGAAATGTACCTAACTTTTATTCATACTTTTATCATTTGCAGGGGTCTTTTAATAAAACACTATGATTAAAAAGATGTTTTAACTTACACATAATATTTATAAAATAAATAACAAAAATCAACAAATTCCCTTTCAAAGCGGGGTAAATTTCATAACATTTATAAATTGCATGTGGGTAGTTGTACGATGATACTCATTTATCATAACTAATATAAGTAACTATTTACAGTATAACATACATCAGATATTATTAATATCACAATTAAAAACATTTTATTGCTTACAAAGCTTTTAAAAGAGGTACGAAGAAACTTATGGTATCCAAAGTAAATAATAGCATTTGTACTGGCAATTTCAGTAATATTATTAAAGTAGTTAGGTACCTTTTGGTTTATTCAGAGGTGGTACTTTATATTTCTAACTAACGAAAGGAATTCGAGTAGCTAATATGGACTCGCTTCTAGTATTTTTTTCTTAAAACTTATGTTTTATCGTTATCCTTTGTTCATAGGTTTAATTCTGTTAAGATTTTGTACTTATTCGCATAAACCATCAGTCATATAAACGACTGTTTTCAATATGGAAATTATTTCTGTTTAAAATGAAGCGTGCTTGGATCTATGACAAAGCTTTGCGGGTGATATCTTCAGAAACGTCAAATCCATGAGCTATGTTTTTCGGTATATATGCTCCAATTGTTTATATCTAAGCCAAGCAATGATGTTTACGTTCAGCAGGTCTATTACATAAAACATAATTATAGCGATGTTCGTGACACTATACATACGAACAAGGTATAATATCAAGTAAATTGAACGACGAATTGCGTTCGAATATCGCATTTTTATATAATATAGCCTGCAGTCTTTCCTTTTGTTAATTCATACATAATAATTTTCAGAAAATTTTACAAAGAACAGTCTTTAAACCTACAGCTCTAGTCCATGGATGAGACACGTTTGAAGTATCACCCTTACAGTGATCAGATCAGTGGAAGTCGCCTTCGGAGCCATATTCGCCGCCTGATGATGATAGGCCGTAGTCGCTGTGGGCGCCTTCGAAGCTAACGGGGGATTCTCCGTACCCGCCATCATGGCCTTCATCAGCCGCGCCCCAGCCGTGACCTGGTTAAATAACATACATTAAAAAATCAATTTGACCATAAATTCTGCCTATATTCATTTTCAACTACTTTTTACATGAAAGCAATACTGAAATCGATAAGAAGTTCAGCTGTTTGATTCGTAATTACCAGTATAGAATAGATCATATTATTGTTTTATTCAGGTTTATGCTAAAAAAACTATATTCCGATTACCGATTTCGATTACTACAAAAAGTCGTCCGTAAAGATAAGCCTTGCAGAGGATTTTTAAGTTGTGCGTTATTTCAATTACTACACCATCTCACTTTAACGATAACTAGCTTGTTAAAGAACCGGTTAAGCACAAGTTAGCCAAAAAAGAGATTGCCAGCCAGCATAATGTCCTTTGGTAAGTTTGACGTGACAAATAGGTAGCATATCATTTGACGATAACTATAACTTTGACAGCGTTTTTGTGCAACTCACACTAAGTGTTGGGAACAATTAGGTACAACTACTAGAGCATTCTAAACTATAACTGTAGATAAGTGACTAAATTAAGGCCTACTCAAAGATGCATACAAAATATCTATGCACAATAATGTAGAGCCCCTCTATTACCCACCACAAAATTTGAACCTGAAACGCGTTATTTTTTATTTATGCTCAGTAGCTCTGCAAGCAAATTTATAAAAAATGTATCTTAGCGGATACCTTACTTATACCGCGATTATAAGCTAAATTTTAATGAAAAAATATATTTAAATCGCTCTGGTTTTGGAGGAGGAAACAGGGGACAACGAAACGTTGATTTTGTCAACTTTGTATAGGAATTTTACAATTCTCTCGACCGTGGTGTTTCCTTTTAAGATCTAATAAAACTCTCTAAACTTTTTTACCAGAGCGGTTATTTTGGATCTTACCTCCACCGAAGTGAGGTGCGGCTTTAGGCTCCCCGTGAGTGTAACCAAGGACCTCGTAGTGATCACCGCCGCCATCTCCGCCACTCTTGTGGTGGACGTGCTTCACGATGGTGTGCTTGTGGTGATGGTGCTTCACGTACAGCGGCACGTGGATGATCACCTTCTTGTGGCCGCCACCACCACCGCCCGCCATTATCACCGCCGACAGCTCCGCCACAACCACGAGTGCCAACTGGAAATAAAGTTTTTTCTTATATAATTGTTTCACACAACTGGGATAAAGTATGTTATCTAGATTACAATATCGTGTGTCTTCTAAATAATTCAGTCGTATTTGCGTTTTTGGATTGGGTACGATGGGGTTGGCATATCCAAAAGGATAAAACCCCTTGAAAAAGAATAAAAAAAAATATTAGTAGAATGAGATGAAGATTGAAATATATTTTTATCCATATTTAATAACGGGTTCTTGGATCAGGTCGAAGGTTGAAGGTGCACACCCGAAATCCTCAACCACTGAGGTCAACACCAACAATTTTTGTTACCCAAAGGGTAGTACCAAACGTACCTTACCAAAGGTAGTACTCCAAATACAACGTAGTACACCGTCACTTGTTTGTAAAGTATCATACATACGTAACGTAACTCTGACATTGAAAGACACACAACAGTTATAACAAGCAATGAAATCACTAGGTATACGAATCGAAACGAGAATCAACTCCGATATCGTTAACGTTGTTCAAGTAGAACCCACATAACTATCAACGTATCAACAAACAATCAAATCCAGCAGTTATAGTAACTGCTGGATTGTAGTGCAACAAATCGCAAGGCAGATGTATCAAATAGTATTTAAGTAGAAAACTTCGCTTTGCAATTAATAAGCAGTGCATGCAATCACATAATGATGGCAATCTCTACAAAACCATAAGCATAGATGCACTAATAACATGTGACAATGTAACAAAAGACTACCGTCCCGTAAACAAGCGATTGTACCTATACCTTTCGATCCATTCTCAATAAGATCTTACAAGCATGCTGTTACGGAATGACACTTTCAAATCCGTCTGATAACATTCAAAATGGAAACATTCACTGCGCTTTTTTTCCTTTTCTTGTCATAAAAAAGCAACTAAGTGTTTTATCAAAAACAGCGACTAGTTTAACGTCCTGAATAGGGTAAAAACTTTTTCTATGGTAAGTAGTATTTTTTCTTAAGAGATAATCAAAACTTGAGAAATCGATTGTACCGTTAGTGTTGCGTGTTCTTATTCACTTTGAACTTTTTTTATTATAAAAAAACCCTCTTACAACACGAACTGTTGCAGGCCAGCAATCGGAACTATAATGAGGGTATACATTTTTTTTAAATAATTGATTCGTCTATCGGTTGATTTATATCAAACTACTGACTATTAAAAAATACATGTTAATGTTTCAATTCTTTATCGAATACTATGTAACCGTCCAAAACATAGATGAAAATAGCTTTGGAATTTTGGGATAAAGTACTAAGTAGATGCATGATATGATATAAGAGCATCCTGCCGTTGTACTTTCCTGCTAGACCAAGAGGATCCTTTAGAACTATTGATTCACAAGAAAGGATCAATAAAATTATAATTAATGACATCACTTTAAAATACCGATTAGCTTAGTATGTGATCTAATAATAATGATGTGAATACTATATTTAATAACTCACCAAAAGACGTGCAGACATAGTGATAAGTCGGCTTAGACGGCGAGTGACTGAGCGCAGTTACGATCAGACGGTGTGTGATGAAGAAATTCAAACAAAACTTCCTTTTATATGGCAACGTGGTCGCGTTTCGCGACGTTGCCTCTCGGCGGATTCTAATTGTTCCATGATTTATCTATCACAAGCAACAGTCATCCTTAAAACTACCACTCTAAGTTGCAAATTGCTAACACTAGAAATGCATCTCAAAATTCGTCTACTTTCAATCGATATCTGACTTTAAATATATAATACAAAAGCTCTGTTTCCTACAGACTGCTAAATAACCGCAACTTCGATGCCGATTTATTGTAGTGAAAATGCGGTTTGATGTGCCGTCGTAGGGTGGAAATTGGATCGCCTGGAAATTCTCGATATTGCATGGAGAATGACAAATGTAAATTTACATTGATATAAATCTTAGGTACGAGCACTTCGGCTTAACCTAAGCTGAGGTTGAAAGTAATTTCCTGTTTATCAAGAACTTCCAATACACCCCAAATAAAACAAAGCTGACAATTTGTTTAGTTTTTCAATTTTCTCAATCTTTAGGGTTAAAAGCTCTACAATCAAAATATTTGATCTATTTGTAATATTTCATAACTAATGTGTTTTATAAAATCTTTTTCAAGAAGAGAATGATAAGCTTCATTATAGCTGGAAAGACTGGCTAGTGTTATTGTCAAAATTAAATGTTCTTTGCTACCATTTGGCGGAAATGAAATGTCAATCCAATATTTTTTAGATAACAATAGTTACGAAAATTAATATTCTAAATGCGATTTTTTATTATTTTGTACATTTGTCTTAGATTAGAACAAAAACGCAAAGCTTTCAACATTAAAGAAGTACTAAAATGATTGTAAACGATTCTTGAAGCAAATGTGCCTAGTTCTTAATTTGTGCTTTGGAGAAAAACATTATTTTGAATCCAATTTCCCCATGAAGTCTGTAACTCTATTAAGATAAATGTATAGCACATAATATACTCGTAATCAAAATAAAACAAGTCAATTTTCTTAAACAAATACTTGGTTCGACTTAATAAAATTAAATTATTCACTAACAAGTGACATGAGCTTAATAAAAAAACGTTGATTTGTTAGCTTGACTAAAAACATTATTAATTTTTCTTTATATCCTAACCTAATAAAAATATAGGTAGGTATTCTGAAATTTGTTTTTCTAGTGCGAAATTGAAACTCTAGTTTCTCGGTCGCGCCATCACTGCGCGCGTCCTGCGTCTTGCGTCTCGGCGACCATTGCGCGCTACCTCGATGACCCTTCCGGGCCCAAACCAACAAATATGCTCAGCTGGTTGTGCCGGTGGTACTACTGATTACCTTCTACACAACTGGGGTGGAATTGCGTAAGGTAATCGTAATCAGTTGACAGTTCTTATCGTATTCCATCGGCTGCAATTTGTATGGGATGAAATATAATATGATACAATATGAACTGTCAAATGAATACTATTGACTTTAGGCAATCACCTAGCTGATTGGTCTGTTGGGGAAAAAATGTACCTATGGCCCAACTGACGAAAACTCGAATCACTGGTTGTGCCATGGGTGTGAAGCAACTGATTGATCCGTTGGGAAAATAATAAAGGCCGTACACTGCCAAAGTTAAAATTTAAAACTAAATAACGGACTCTCAGTTCGTCGTCGTCGCGACCGCGCAATGGTTGCCGAGACGTCAGACACAGGACGCACGCGCGATGATATCGCGGCCGAGCGGTAAAAGTAGAAATATTTCCTGATTATTGTCTAATCATCCAAATTTCTAAAACATCATTTCGTGACGTTAGCCCCCTTATTTAGTAATAAGTACAGAAGTTAGGTTTAGTTTAAAGTTGATGTTGTCACTTTTATTTGTCAAAAGGAAAACAAAGACAGCTTCAGTTTCAAAACCATAACCTATGCCCGCGTATTAGTATAAGTCCTCCATAGTCCATAAGTTAAGGACAACCTGTTCAAATCGCACATATTATACAAAGTTTCGAGACTAAAATGTACATACTTAGTTGAGTCTTTAGATAGATATAGTCTCACGTCACGTAATTTTGGTGTAATTTACTCTAAAAGAGATTGTGTTACATAACCACCACTTATAAAGACAAAATAATGTATGAGAAGATGAATCAAAATATCACCCAACTTATGACAATGGTGAATAGCATTGCATTATCTCTTAACTTTTACCTAATAAACAAATCAAGATTAAGTGACCTAAAAGTAACAAAAGTTGTCACACAAATTGTATTTTAGTCTCCTATAAGATACTCATTCATCAATTTTACATTATTCTTAAAACTTATCAAACCCTTTTTTGTCGCCGCTAGCGCCTTCTAACCTGTGTTTGTTCCTGGAACCCAAGAATTTAAAGTATGATTTTAAAGTCCTTGCTGGAACCCCATTGGCAATATTGAGAATAAACCATTTACAGTCTTTAGCTGACAAGAATAACCCGAACGCGAACGAGAATCTGACCCCCAGCCAGAGTAACATTTGGAAATCTTCGTTATCGCTTCGCTTTCGAAACATGTATGGGATTGACATAAGGTTTCGTTAACTATCGAATTTAAAAATGTCAAATCCATATTTTTTTTCGGAGCGAAGCGATAGCGTTTGTTACTGTGACATTGGCTACAGGCTCATTGGTATAACCATGGCAACTGATTTCAATGTAGGTCAAAATAACAGATTTCTGACGTTTATTAGATACTGAACTCGATCTCGTTAATTTCCGTCGAGAGTAGGGGGGCAGATCAAATGACATCTCAAGGTAGGCCATTATCCAAGAGAACAAAGTTTGCCACTCCGCTCCGGATGACACTTACTTGCCTGCTTACGTCATTTAGAGTTCTACTTATCTACAACTAGCCCTCGCTTCGCTTCGGTTCCTTCTTTTTTTGCCAAATGAGATCTTCCAACGACACCCAAAAAGAAAACGAATATCTTACAGTCCTCACCTCCATTTGTTCCAAAAGACTTTTTCCCTCCCGTTCGTCCCGTCTCCTTTATTTTCGCGCGCGTTAATTTTTTGCGAAAACTCCTGAGATAGGTATTTATTTAAATGGTATGGTGTTAATGGTTAAAATAATGTGCATAAAATGCTTAAGATAACTAACGTATTTAATTTGATGTTATAGGTAAGTAAGATAGCCAGTTCTTCAGTGATGAGGCTTTCCGGGAGTTATGCGCTTCCAACTTCGGCCTTATCGTCACTTAACATCAGGTGAGGTGAAGGCCATTGCACTATTTTGTGTGCATAAAAAAGATCGCAAATGCTGTAGATGCCCTCCCGCCTTGGAGAGTGACAAACGAAGCGGGGGAGCTAAAACGGCGAATTGATGTGTCATTGCAAAATAATGTTCTACGGTGGTTCTACGTCGTATCTGGTGCAATGACCAAGCTCGCCATTTTGAAACGACAATTGATTTTTTATTGTTTTCTTCCGGAAGAAACTCTATTTTGTTGCCTATGCCACTAGGTCAAGGTATCAGTAGCACGAACAGCTATAGAAAAAAAATAACGCGCGTAGAAACATTCGATATAGTAAATTTTATATGGGAAAGTACAGCGCCTATCAACCGTCAAAAAGCGAAATGTAATTCCTCAAAGACAACTACCCTATCGAGCATCTTTACGCGCGTTTTTTCTCTCTCGATAGATGTTCGTGTTAGGTACTGATACAAAAATGAACTTTCCCATAATAACATAGATCGCGTCACGTAAAAACACCGCTGAACAACAAGCGAATGTATGATCGACAGCAGTTTTTAACGTGAACGTGACGCCTACAACTAATGTTTATTGCTGTAGTTATCAATGTCTTTTTGGAAAAAAATATTATTGATTAGATTAGATTATTATAAATTTTCATATTCAATATATATATTTCTATAGATAGAACACTCACTCAATGGGATCTAATACTTCAATTGTATAATAATACTATATTTACTTTGATTGTACTAGGTTTAAAAAAATATGTATTTTTAATAGGTAACATAGTGTTAGTGAGCTAAAAAAAGTTTGTCCACATTTAGAGTTAGACACAATGTTTTGTAAAAAATAGCTATTGGGCACTGTAGGTGTAGGTCTATTCTTTATAATTGTTTTTTAATAACATTATTATTATACATGACTGTTTGCTGCCAAAATAAATTTAAAAAAACTTTATTTGACCGAGCGAAGCGTCTCCGTTTCAGCTTGGGCAAAAAATGCTTTGGTACTCATGTGTCCGGCTGTTCTCCTCTCTGGCCACATATTCGTACTCATATGTCCGGCTGTTCTCCTCTCTGGCCACATATTCGTACTCATATGTCCGGCTATTCTCCTCTCTGGCCACATATTCGTACTCATGTGTCCGGCTGTTCTCCTCTCTGGCCACATATTCGTACTCATATGTCCGGCTGTTCTCCTCTCTGGCCACATATTCGTACTCATATGTCCGGCTGTTCTCCTCTCTGGCCACAATGTATATAATACTTATTAATTATTAATATAAATATAATTAATAATTAGCAACCCGTGCAATGTATTATATGGAAATAGAACCTCATTTTGGCTTCTCTACCACATTTTTAAATCTGTGGTTGACAGCGTTAAAGCTTGAGTTATATTAAAATTTCTTACCTCAAAAAGAAAAACAGAAGTAAGTAGCGGATAATTTTTTCCCACTTTAGGAACAAGAGTGGATTATGATATCAGGAACAAGAGTGGATTATGATGTTCAAATTCACAACAATTATTTTAAGGAGTATTTTCCGTTGAACTAAAGTAAGAAAATTTGGCAGGAAGCATGCACAGGCTAGTTAGTGTACGAATCCGTAAAAAAGTGATTCAATGTAGGTATAGTAGAAGTATATAAAAATATGTAAGTTCATCACATAGACCTAAACTATACTGTGGCTCTGTGACCTGTAGACCTCGCGTTTGTGTGTCATTATTTAATATTTTTCGAAATGGCTGAAATGTGTTTCTTTTTTCGATTTTGTAAAACTGGTTCGACAAAAAAAATCGACTTATATAATAATTATCGAACCTACTCAAAATTTTCACGAGAATCGAGCGAACTGTAGAGGAGAACAAACAGACCGATATACGAAAGCATTTTTGCTCAAGCTGAAGCAGAGTCGCTTCGCTCGCGGTTCGCGCTCGCTCGGTCAAATGTGCAATTGAGAAACGCTCTTGTCCGGTTTTTTACTAAGTACTTGCTTAAAACTATAGCACAAAAACAAATCTTGCTTTAAGGCGTGTTACAAAAAGTGGCGCCCTCAGAGGTAATTATTTAATAAGTTATTAATAGAAAAAGATTTTAATAATGTTTATAGTGGAGATTTTAGGGCCCATGGTCTCGTATTTTTAGAAGGTACATGCCTTTGTAGTCATTCGTAGAAGTAGATAGCAAATGTGTCAAAAACGGCCACTTTTAGCAGTTTTGCTATTTACTTCTAGCAGTGACTACGAGGGAATGTAACGATACCGTCTACAAATATTAGACTGTGGGCCCTTAAATCTCCACGATAAACATTTTTTAAATTGTGTATTAGAATTATAATATTAAATATAATTCACCGCAGCGCCACTTTCGCTCAGGGTACCACCTTAACATGCTATCATTTGTTTTTAAAACTCAAACATAAATCTGTAAGTTCTTTCTTACTCAATACTGATAATCATTCATAAGCTTAATATTTGTCATATACAATATTATTAATAAAAATGACAACAAGCTTAGTTTAAATAACTAAAGAATCTATAGCTTTGAAAGTCACGTTTTTAAATGTAGATCAATTATAATAGCCACGCATAACTTTATTTGTAGACGTAACGATCATGCAACGTGCAAAAAAACATCGTAAGTATAGACTAAAAAAAGTCTGTGTGTGACCCTCGAATGTAGGTTGCGGCGATAGAGACCGCGAAACCGTAGAATGCTCTCACTTTTAATATCATCCTAATGAATGGAAAAAATAAAAAAGGAATAATAAGAAGTCCGCGAAAGGGCGAAGAACTAGCACATACATACTCGTAGTACTTATAGGTGCACCTGAAATTTTAATCATTTGATTCCCGCAGTGGGGGGTTCCATTCATGATTACAAGCAACTTTTACTATGGGCCCAAAAATCACCTGTTTCATACATTAAGGTCGAGTGGGTATTGCGCTTTTGTATGAAATAGCTGATTTTCTTTGGCACTACCAGAGTTGGCCCCATAGTAAAAGTTGTATGAGTTGTAGCCCAGTGCGGGACCAAACAATTGAAAAATCCAAAGTAATCAGGATTAACTAACTCACCTAAGTACCTTTCCTCCCGCTTCCAGTTGCTTCCTCCTCCCTCTCGCTCCAGGCGTCCTTGCATCACTAAAATGCTTGAGGTGCCTTGGAGCAACACCAAGTTCTTGCATAATTCCTTCTCTGCCAAAGCAGCACGGCTTTGGAATAAACTCCCGACTAATATTCAGGACTCCCCAAGCATCCACTCATTTAAATCCAAAGTTAAGTCGCACTTTTTATCACAGTTATCCCAATCAGAATCATGAGATACTTAGTTAACACCATCTCTTATTTATTTATTTATATGTATGTATATTTATAATATAGGTTAATATGTATGTATGTATGTGTTTGTATAGGTAAATTAGGTATATTTATTTATTTATATATTGTAGGTACTATATTTTAGACTTTAAATTGACAGTTTTTCTAATTTAATTTTTGCACTTTATGTCACCCGCTTAACATCGAAATCTCGAACACGTTCTCAGGTTGGCTGGAAGAGATCTCTTTTAGAGATAAGTCCTCCTTTGTGTACATATCTCAATTTATTTTTGTGTAACTGTTTTTATGAGTGCAATAAAGAGTATAATATAATAATAATAACTAATGTTCAATGATAAGTAGTAGCTAAATCATGTTTTATTTTAAATATGAACTTCTATCATTTTATATGAAGTGAATAGTTGTTTTGGTCTACAATCGCTGAATGTGTAATCATTTGAAACATATTTTGAAAAAAAGATGAAGGTTATCTGTGAAATCATTCGATCAATATTAGATAGATTTTGAAATTTCTCGATTAAATTTTCGTAAGAAATAAAGACATTAAGTGCTAAAGTTATAGTTTTGTTTTACACAATTCAATATATCGTTCAACTGAATAACATAATTACTGCTCATATTTCATTCCAAAATAAAACAAAAAAATGTAAGCCGCTATTCTGCTCTAGTACTCTACTATATCTGTTTTTTTATGCATTTTGTAAGATCAACTTTATGTAAGTAGTACGTGTGCATTGGACCTAATTTTATGAAATCATCTTTGATCTGTATTATTTCTTATAAGGTTACATCAATAGATTGAATTACTTATACTATCAACTATTGTGTTAGTAGAAAAGCCAATTGGTAAAAATGAGATCCCTGTAGGACTGAAAGAGTTTACTGACAAAATAGTACCGTTGGTTTCAGCTTGCGGTATACTGATTATATAGGTAAGATCGCTTTTTGACACTCTCTAAAGTAATGGAACAAATACCTGGACATCACAAAAATGGCGCCGGATAAGTTTAGATTTTGTAGATTATTGTTATTGTCACAAATTCGGTTTCAAATCCCTAGTTACCCAATACTTGAAAACACTGGACTATACAATACAGAAACGGATAATCTACTAAAACCCATACAGTAATTACCTACATACATTAATTGAGATAATAAGCTCGTTATATTACGGTTAATTATATCTTGTTTATGTCCACCTTCCTTGAGAAATAGCATTCTTACTCTCCCCCCCCCTCCTTCTCAACCCACATACACGCACACTCTCTCACACACACACTCTCACATACACACACTCTCTCTCTCTTTCACACACACACACACAAACACACACACACATTTACACCATTCACTGATACTAGTTGGGATACCTGCACTGCAACCCCCTCCTTTTTTAAATACTTTTACACTTTTTGAAACCTATGTTCTTACTTACCTATATTTTTACCTTGTATCTGAAATAAGGTTGGCCATACACAATCAGTCTCTATCATTGACTAAATAAAGTTTATCCGCGGTTCCGGCGCGGCCCGATGAGCCCGGTCGCCGGAGACCGCTTGGGCGCCACGGCCCAAATCAATG
The DNA here is from genome assembly GCA_950108535.1 of Agriphila straminella. Classification (NCBI taxonomy): domain Eukaryota; kingdom Metazoa; phylum Arthropoda; class Insecta; order Lepidoptera; family Crambidae; genus Agriphila; species Agriphila straminella. The sequence continues at coordinate 20,275,769 of OX467303.1, read as the reverse complement.
TAGTGATAAATGTACTTATTTTTAGAGGTCGCCGGAGACCGTTCTGGCGCTCAATGGTTAAGTGAATTTCTTTTTTCAACAATCTGTCACCTTATAAAGCTAAGGTTAACTGCGGGTGGGGCGTAGTAACCTGTAGGTCAGGTTCCTCTGGAACCTATTTCGGGGACTAGTCTCTTCCACTGTTATAAAAGTAGGTATCCTAAGACACAAAAAGAGAAAATAAATTCTTTATTATTATTATGTATTTATCTATTATTATTATTATTTTGGTACGTAACCAAATGGTTATGTAGCAAACGGTTATGTATCTACCATTTGGTTAAGTGACCTAGCTTAGGCAAAGCTAGGTATTACATTTAAAAAAGTGTATTGAAGTTCAGTAAACTACACTGAATCCAACGATACTATAACGGTATATACAGGGTGTATTTGTAACCACTCTGCAAATTTTAAGGATGTGTTCAGTACATGAAACTGAACAACTTTCTCCATGAAACATGTGTCGAAATACGCCAAAATCTTTGGTCATCCCATACTAAACTGATCACGTGATCTCTTTGATTTGTATGAAAAGTCATTTTTTTTTACATATTTGACCCTATGTTTCATGGAGAAAGTTGTTCAGTTTCATGGACTGAACAGATCCTTAAAATTTGGAGAGTGGTTACAAATACACCTTGTATAAACCCAAGGTATCCAAGCCTTTTCAGTCCTGAACTATACCCTTAGCACGAACAGCTATCGAGAAAAAAAACGCGCGTATAATTACTTTTTTCATGCTAAGGGTTAAATTACAATTTTTGAAGTTATTTGTGGTCACACCCTGGGCACTACTACCTATTACACAGATGCTACACAATGACGTTTTTGCACACGCGCAACTGTGTGCGTGAAGTCTAGGGCTATTGAATGAGCACACGATTCGGCACACGAACACGCGCGGTGGGGTGAAGTACCAGCACAGCCGAGAGAAGAAATAATACTCTCTCGGCTGTGACGGTACCTAGTACTTATCTATTCTGTGCTGTGGTTTAGGGTAAAGTTCGCATAGAATATTTTTAGATCAATGGGGCAATAATGTTTTTTTATATGTGCTATATTTCTTGCCAGTTCGATGTTTCTCGTCTGTTCCTCGTCACATAATCATGAACGGAAGAGAAAACTACGAAATTCCACATTGATGATTTCTGCTCCTACCATAATTGTATTCTTTCATTTCCGTACATTTCGCGTAGAGTGATTGTGTTATGTAAGTTATGAATATGATTATGCAATTTATATGGGAGCTATGGGGATTAATATTAATTAAATAATATTGGACTAAGTTAATGTTAATGTAACATGAAATTAAAAATGAATGAATGATGAATGAAGCAACTTGTATGAAGAAGAAGACAGCTTTTTTCAATGTCGCTTAAATTAATCACAATGTCCATAAGAAAACTAACCATGAATTCAAAGTAGGTAACGACTTGATAATATTTTTCTTTTTTCTTTCTTTTTTTATCTTCCTTTTAAAAAGTTCAAATGTTTATTATTAACATTGTTGAAACCGTATGTTATCTAAATAGTAATATAGTAAATTAAACCTCATTATTATTTAATAAAAAGTTTCCTCTAAGAGTTAAAAATATAAGTTGAAGTGAATAATTTCATCTTTATTAGTCATTTTATTTGAAACATCATATCCAATAAAAAAGCATAAGCCTTTAATCTTCAAACATTTTTTTGTTGTCTTTAATAAAAAACCGGAAAACTGCGAGTCGGACTCGCCAAACCGAGGGTTCCGTACTGTAGGTACTTAAATTACTACTTTACTTTACTTAAATTTTTTTCAACACACTTGCTCGTAAGTGAGCCCTAATACATCGCTTATAAACCGAGCAATAACAAACGCGTGCAATAATATATTAAAACACTAGTAATAGATTTAATTAGTACCTTACTGCAAGTTCTATGCGAGTAAACAGAGCTTTCCCAATTTAACCGGGTAATACAGTTATTTTTTTAGTATCAACAAAGAGGTTTTATGCCGCTTAAAATTCATATACATTTTTGGAATAAATAAATGTGTAAGTCCTTAATTAAGTCAAACAAATATTTATTATTATCAAATTATTCATAATTCACAATATTTTGTTATAAAATATTAAAATATTTTGAAGTAGGCTGTATGCTCACTCACCCCTTTGATCGCAAAACATTCTTGCGTTGGGCGTGGGAAAAAAACAAAAAAACCTGCGCGCCTTTTCCCATAAATAATGAGCATATTTTGTTTTTGTCGTATTTGTTGCTGTGTGGTAAATTACTTTGTTTTTTCCTCGCAAATGTGTTGGAAAACGTCGTATGAAGCTCGTGAGCTTTTGCTTATTACGCACTAGGTTGAATTACGCACTCGCCTGCGACTCGGGCTGCATGCAACCCACAGCCTCGTGTGCAATGAGCAACATAAGCTAACTTGTTTCACAATGTACTATTATGATTTAATTACAATATAGTTTTCAGACTTTTCCTTGTACTTTTGTAGTAGGTTTAAGGCAATATTACTTATGTGAATGATAGACGGATTTGACAGAAACTGTTTATTTATGGTACTTTACAATGAAATATAAAAAGGTATTTTAAAGGTATTATAAAAGAGGTTGGCATGATCGCCAACAACTTATTTAGGTAAGTTAGGTTTACTTATTGTATAGATAAATCGATCCCAAGCCGTAGCTATCAATGGTTTCACGGTTTACCTCTGATTGGGTACGTGTACCTTCAGGGGTACCACAGGGATCCTTAACTGAACCTCTTTTATGTGCTATTTTTCTAAAAGATATTGCGTCTTGTTATCAAAATTCTAATGTATGCTGATGACACCAAAATTTTCAGGCGGGTTAATAGTGTTGAAGATAGTTTATTGTTACAAAAAGACTTAGATATCTACATTGAATATTGCTCCCGTAATAAACTTAATCTAAATGTTTGTAAATGCTACTCAATGTAACACGTAAAGTTAATGAAGTTAACTATAATTATAAGTTGCGAGGTCAAGTTTTAGCATCAACTAAAAAAGTGAGATCTTGGGATCATAGTAGACTCGAAATTGATATTTGCTGACCATATAGATAATATAGTTAAGCAAGCCTCAAAAGCACTTGGATTCGTAATTAAGTCATGTTCTGATTTCAACAACATATTGCTCTTTCTTACGTAGTTTCCTTGAATACCTATGCCTCTGAAATATGGAACCCTTTGTGTAATGTATATACCTATATAGACAGAATCGAGTCCATTCAGAAAAAGTTTCTCCGATTTTTACAATTTAAATGCAAGCAGTTTCTTCCAAACTATGAAGCCAGATGCAAAAAGTATAATTTCCTACTTCTTAAAATGCGAAGAAGTATTGCTGATCTTGTTTACCTTAATAAAATACTGAATAACTTGATCGCAGGCTCATTTTTCGACAAAGAGAAAAGTACTGTCTATATAACATTAAGTAATTCTTTTAGTAATATTTTTTCTAGTACCTATATTATTGTATTAAAATAGCATTGCGAATGCAAAAACCTCAAATTTAAAAATTAAGTAATTCTCTATAAGTACCTTTACATGTATTTCCCTACAACTTGTTATTTAATCCATAGTTTTTAATTACCCATAAGTGAAAACTTGTACTTATTGTAAATGGCTCTTAGTAACCTATTCTGCAACTACTCCTAACGAAATAAAATAAAAATAAAATATTACTTGCCAAATTTCATAGTTCTAGGTCAACGGGATAACCTACGACATTTTGATTCCCTGGCTTGAGTGTCGAAATATGCGTTTTTGCGGCATAAACGGCCATATCGTTTTTACGTTAACTTTGATTATCGAGTGGAGGTCCACGCGTTCCCGAAATAAAGGCCCGGGTCTTGACGGACAGACGGGGCATAAAGTGATCCAATAAGGGTTCCGTTTTTCCTTTTGAGGTACGGAACCCTAAAAATGTATGCATATCAAAAAATAATGACGTGATGTATTGGTCACCGTTTCGAGAATTATACGGCTTATTTCACCAACATCTTTGTAATTTATCTTTGTAAGGGAAATAATTTACTATCTTAATTCAACGAATTATTAGTAAATATGTTAGAATACTGAGCTTTTTATAATATATCAAACCGTAGTACTATTATATATTCTGTGCCGTAAAGTCATTTTTCTTCAATTTTGATCGTTGTTTATTGTGTATACTGGGCGGAAATGTTTACTTTGTTTCATTAACCAGTAGGAACTCGTACAGTATAGATATATTTTATGAAAAATGTTCAGTTCAATTTACTTTGACTGCATTCACTCACGCGAGCGGAACACTAGAAGCTTCTGCCATTACTCTGGATAAATCCTTTGAAACTTTGGGTAACTCCGTTTATCCACCCTAAAACATCCACTCAGGATGGACCCCTTAGTTGTAGTGATTGTAGTGTGTGGGGTGGATTGATGAACACGCGTTTCCGAGTTTATAATAAATCCTAGGGTGGCTGTTTTAGGGTTAATAAACGGAATAAATTTGATTTTTTAAATAATGTCCTTCTTAAATAGTGCACAAAATTTTAAGGGGTCAATGTACTCATGCATACAAACAACTATTACTATGGGACCAACATAAAAAATCAGCTGTTCTATACATTTTGATCTATTCGATTTTAAATTTTCTATGGAACAGCTGATTTTTTTTCTCGATTCCAATGTTGTCCCATAGTAAAAGTTGTTTGTATGCATGAGTACATTGACCCCTTAAAATTTTGTGCACTATTTAAGAAGGAACTTATATAAATATATTATCAAAAGCATTAGATGAACAAAAACGCTGTGTCGCAACGTAACTCTTCCAAGGAAAAAAACATAAAATAACTTAATTCAATATTGCTACAGTACAGTTACTGAATATTGCTGGGTAACTAATTATGAAATAATGTATGATGAAATACTTGATTTAAAATTACAATACCCTTCTCCAGTAAAATCTAGTTATAAAACGCATTTATATGTTTTAATTATTTTTTTGTACAAAAGAAATGAAAAACATGTAAGTAAAGAGTTAAAAAAGTTTATTGCACTTAATCTATCTAATGGAATCTGTATCTATTATTTTAAACATCTAAAAAGTTTTATTTGTGCTGTAAAACTATAAAAGAAAAACACAATAATTATAGCAGGGCCGTTAATAAATCAATCTTTATAGGCTTTTTTGGGCGTTTTATTATAGCTATCGGAGCATAAGTGTTTTATAGTGCATACCAATTGATTGTTTTCAATGAATACAACTTTCAATATGAGTTTCTTTGGTAAATGCGTTGAGATTTATTACTTGACTGCGTAAATAATTGGCCTATTGTTATCAAAAGAACATTACACAATACGTTAACTTATGTGAAATTGTAAATTAAACTAGCTTGATCTTTCTAACAATCCTTTTATCCTGTTTTAACCCATTGAATCTTGACCATTATAGATTTGTGATTTATTTATTTAGTTAGCTGACAAAAACTAACTAAAAAAAACAAAATCTATAACCTACGATTTTCGTCATACATAACGTATTACTTTACTCTGTTTTATTCAAAGTGGATGAAATGTGGCAGCTTAAGCCTACTTAAAATCAGTTCTTATAATATTATCATGTTTTTTATGGACCCGCTCGATGTGGGTGGTCTAAAATGCCATGAGCGGGCGCTCGGACTCCCATGGGGCTACAAATGACAGTTTATTTAAAATTATGACATCTCATTTACTTTAACTATTTCAATTAATTAACTTGACTGTGCTTAAGAACGTTTGACGGTAGTCATTTGTTGAAGTTTTTATTCTTTATATTTTATATGGTGTGGTGGATGGGAATCGTATTTAACATAATATGAGATAAGTAGTAATGTTGACGATATCTTTTGAAACGAAGATGGTAATGATAAGAACGATATTTATTGAATATCATTATATTAAATTGTTTTACCTTTATTTTCTTCGATAATAGTAATGTAATACCTAGGTATATGTATTATTATTCTACAGTTTGGGAAAATATAAGCTATTCTTAAATTAGAAATATCTCGACAAATTAAACTGGCAAGGTAAGTATTGAACTATACTCGTAATCACAGAATAATAATCAACAACGTGTAACAGAATTATTGGCTAAACCAGAATACCTACATATTGGTAGATAGATAGGGACCATCAAACTGAACAACTTTTACCTTAGTAAAAGTCCCTTAGGACCAACTCTGAAATCGCGAAAACATAAACTGCTGTTTCATATAAAAATTAATAACGAAAATATGAAAATGTATGAAACAGCAGATTTTTATCTCATAGTAAAAGTTGTTCAGTTTGATGGTCCCATCTCTATTACACGTAGCATTTGAGTTTCAGTAGGATAATAGGATGAGTTGCCACCTAAGTCTACAACACCATCTTCCATCATGATGAGAAACTTTCACTCACTTTACGCTTTCGCAATGCTCTGGCAATGTGCTGCAAAAACTGTGCAGTTGCTATGCAAAGCACAAAATGATCCAAGCATTTCACTTCTGCATCAAACTAACTGCAATTTTGTTAGATGGCAGCACAGTGGCATGTCAATCGAAGCAATCCCTATATTTTAACACGTTTTCATTAGGTTGCTTTCTCGTTTGTTTGTTTTTTTTACACTTTACTATTTTATTTTTTATATTTTAAGAAAGCGCAATGTTTGATATAGGTAAGAACCTGTAAGATCAGAAGCTTTAACTTATTATACTATTGGGTTTGTGACTGTAGAAAAACGCACACTAACTTTTTTATTATTATAATTATACGAATTTAACCATGTTTATTTTTACAGCGCCCATTTTTTACCGACATTGAAATGAGGTATCTACACCTACTCAATTTTCGTCATCAATAAATACGACGGGACCGTTCAATCGAGCTTTTATTACTTAGGTACTAGTTTTTTTATAACTCTTTTTTTTACTTTTTTACACTTTAATTGGACATTAAATTCAGATTGGTATACCAGTTAACTAATACGAATACAGATCAGAAAATCTAGTATAAATACCTACAGTTCTAATTCGGTATGCACTCGATCTGTAAAGCATCGCTGATCGCGCAGTTGTTCATATTGGTGCATCAGATGCATCTGTCAGAAGTCAATTCTGAATAAGGTTCCATTGCTAATATTTGCAGTGGACACTTGACACACTCATCATCATCATACAATTAGACTTTTAATAAATAGTGGCCGTGACAACATAATAAGTGCCGACGCCGATGCGTCGCGCCGCGCCGCCCGTGGAGATCACGTATCACGCGCTCCGCCGGCGTGTGTCCCGACAAAAAATATTCATATACGCCGACTTTCTAATAAACCCCGCAAGTTCCTTAGTTCCCTTACTCTACTCTTCCTTGTATATAATAAATCTTAAGAGTCCTTTCCTTTAGACAAGTGGTACTCAAACTGTGCCTCATTTGTCGTTCGTTTGCCGCTTAGAGCAACGCGGCTTCCGTCCGTTAATTATGAAACCGAGACTTTTGTTTACATTAATGCATTTGTAATATTTCAGAGGTTGATATGTTAGAATTTTTTATTCGTAATGAACTTTTAGCGTCCTTTTTAGTCTTGTTTAATAGATCCATCCCGGTTATCTTTTATGTTGAATATTATGTCTTATCTTCAGAAAACTGTTTAAAAAAATACAAACATTTCCTGGCTAACAATATCAAAACTTACAAAACACAACCCATTTTTAGTCTTGTTTAGTTATTAACGCGTCTGCCATAAAATAAGGTGCCTAACTAATAAATAAAGATAGAAATTACGTACCTATTTCAAAAAAATCTAAAACTACATAAATCATGAGAGTAATTAGTGTATTTTACTCAAATTATAGCCATCCCGCTACGAAATCAAATGTAGCTGTACTCGTAACTGTTACAAAAACTTTGAATACCACTGGTCGCATTTTAATGTGGCCTAATAATCAGGGAGAAAAAAACAAGTGCCGAGTACCGGTGGGCTCCAGGGCCAGATTGATGCTCCGACGGCTGCGCGGGCGCAGGCCCTTATCTCACCCTTTTTCCCTTTTTATCTTTACTGTGAATACGGCCGTAATAAGGCCCGACCGTAAACCGGGGAATGCGAGACAGTGAATGAACTCCGTATTAACATGTGGGTGCCTCCTTAGCTACAATCATTGGGTCAATGTGAGCCTCAGTACTGGAACTCTAAGATCACTTATAAATATTCGAAATATGAATCGTAAAAACACATCAGGGACTCAATTCCAATAATTCACAAAATTGTAGCGTTCAACTTAACGTGACGTTACGTAGCCAGGGCACAGAATAACTAATAGTGACATAGGACAAAGTGTTAGGTAGGTCTCCAATTATTACTTCAAAACATCGACACATCGAGAAGATCGTGACCGTTTCGGAACGTCCTGATGCGAAATGTGACATAAAGTCGTGATTATCATCGTTAAGTCATTCGAAAAACGACATAATTCGAAAACATTCACCGTGTTATTTACAAAAGATTTTTAAACACTGTTTAACTAAACACGTGTTTAAATGTGATGCTGTCACTTTTTTGACAGTATTGATTGAAAGAGACAGCATCACATTAAAACATGTGTTTAGTTAAACCATAGACTTAGAAAAATTTAAACAGTGTTTTAAAATCTTTTGTAATAATAACACGGTCAGTGTTTCAACGGGGAATGTCCGAAAAATATCAAAATATTTTTTAGAGAATAGGTAAAAATAAGCTCCCTTAGTATTAGAAAAAAGTTTCAGAATTTTCAGTTGCGTGAATATTTAAAAAAAATTAAAGCCTCTTCGACTTCACAAATGTAACAAAAGTAACGGCGGAATGGAGATTATACCTTTGCCACCACCTACCACAACCACAGAATACTTAATAGTACAACCACAACCACAACACGTATTAAAAAAATGTTTTGACATTTTGTGATGAAACTTTTTTTAAATACCCTGTAATGTGCGCACACGCACATTTCATACAATTCCTTATTAGAACACGCGTACGTTTTAGAAATTCTACATATTAAAAGAGCTCTATTAAAAAATTACATTCCGAAGTGCTACGCTGTTGAATAACAATTTTATGTAACTAGGTGAGATTTTAAGTTTGTAGATATTTATTACTAAAACTACGAAATGACTTTCATTGTCAAATGGAATAAATAAATCTTGTGCTCGTCCGGTAGTCGAGAATAAGATACTGAACTACTGTTTTTGTGTCTATTTATTTAAAGTATTCTACTCGCAATGCCAAAACAAAGCCAAACAACCAAAAAATTTACTTACGGATTCTTTATTTAGAAATTATATGTTATGTTTTTGTCATTGTTACAGAGTAATCAAACACAGACAACATCTGTCATCTGTAATCATCATATTATATCGAAATAATATTTGTTTTAATTTGATAATATCGTTTTTAGTGAGTAATGGTAGGTAAGTATTTATTTTAAAACCTCACTACTTAAATCATACTTAAATAATTTTATTCATTTTTTTCTTAGTGTCAACAAGGTGTCAACATGATCCGTTCACTTATTAATACCTGCCTACACCCATGATAACGATCCAATATCACTACATTTATACTTAAAACAAAGTCCTCCGCCGCGTCTGTCTGTCTGTCTGTTCGCGATAAACTTAAAAACTACTGTACGGATTTTCATGCGGTTTTTTCCAATAGATAAAGTGATTCATGAGGATGGTTACTGAATATAAGTTTGTCAAGGTTTTGTGTGTATTGGTTGATTTTATTACGATATCTGTTGGAAGTGTCAGAAAATTTCAAGCCGCCTTACCTGGGAGCTTTCATTGAAAACGCTGTCTTATCCCTTTGAGATATAACAAAAGAAATTGTTAGGTTAACAGTAACCTAACAATTTGTTTTGTGATATATCAAAGAGTTTGTTATATCACAGATAAAGCACTTTAATTATTTTCCATAATGAACTCATTATTATTTAGTTTACCAAACGAGAATTAAAAGTTATTTTGGTCATGAGTCCATATTATTGTCTTAAGTTCTTTAAATCTGCCATGGTGCTAATCAGAAATATTTATCTATGTGATAATCGCGCCAAAAATTATTTTTAAAATATCAATATTTATTATTATTAATTTATCAGATTCTTTTAAGTATTGTTGTAGTTAAGTACTTCTTAAAATAATTAAAAAGGAAATAAATTTGGCTCAAAATTTATCCGCATTATGGCGGTATTGTCATGCCGCGTGACAGAAGGTCAAAGAGCACAACAGTGTATTCCAGCAGACCAATCGCTAAAATATAATCGATCATCATAGAGTAAATTTTAACCATCAGCGCGTTTCACACAACCACACCGATGACTGGAGACTGGAGTGAATGTAGGTGACGACTTGAAAGTATTTGTTTTCATTTGGAAGGTCAAAATTGGCAAAAAAGGAAGAAACCGAAGTGAAGCGAGGGCGGGTTGCTAGTATAAAATATTTTAAAACAAACAGTTTTAAAAATATCAACACTATTTCAACACATAAGCAACTATTATATATTCTGTGACATAAGTGTACTTAACAATCGGTTTGTTTAAATTGTCAAAGTTGTAAACGTAAAATACTTCGCTGGTAATATACTGTCGTAAAAATAACAACTGCCAATTTTCCTTGCAGATAGTTTTCTTTGTAAAATTTATTATTTTACTTATTTAGCTACCGTAATAGTTATGAGGTAATACACAATTTACACTTAACTTGACAGATACTAATTAGTACTATGCTTAGTACTATGAAACCATGAACGTAAAAAGGGTGTTACACTAGCCAAGACGACGAGATTCTAAATTGTGTAACAAATTTTACTTTGTTTGCTGTCTATGTCTTAATTAAATAATAACAATTACAAATTAATAGTTATCATTTAATTTATTATTAATTAAATATGTTATAGTTGTTATTATAAAAATAGGTAAAAAAGCTAGATAGCAGCAAACAACTAGTCTTAAAATTCAGATTGTGATGCATTACGAGTACAATAGATTATTGTAAATTCAGGTTAAAATTAATCAATGATAAGCCAACTATATCGAGTTACCAAATTACATGATACAAAAGCGTAATTTTATACTTTGTCGAGATTGTAAGAAGACTGTGTATCCAGGTAATTAATAAATTAAATAAAAACATTATTCTATCTGAAATGGTTTTTTATGATACTGCACTGTACTAATATGCAATGGAACTGATCAACTCACTGAAAACAAATGCAGGTAACTGTAGAAACCCGAAGAAATAATTATGTAAATTTTATTTTTATTTTTTCTGCGGCATTCTGCGCAATGCCGCAAAAGCACAGCTGAGACAGCTACCCGTTACCTTTAAGTACTTACTTACCTATTATAACTTTAGTAATCTCTTTTCTGTTCTTTTTTCTGATTATTTAACTAGGTTCATGTTTTTCTCGTTCGTTCGTTCATGTTCTCGTATTAAAAAAATAGTTACTATTTCCTCTTTCTCCCAATTTTCTTTTTGTGATTTGTTTATTCCATTTCATTTTACTTTTGTGTTTTCTCCGTCTTTTTTTAAATACTGACATTTAATTTCCTATGTACAGTGTGAAGTTCCTTAACAGTTTAGCGGCAGATGGTTGCGTGCGCGCAAGTTCCTGCAACCGAGGCGCAGTGAAACTCATGAAATGCGCGCGATCACGGAAACGCTATTGAGAAAGTGATTTATTAATGCAACCAAATTTCTGCTATGCTGGAACTCCATGTAACGTAAGTAATAGCTATCATTAACTACTTACTGCGATTAATTTAGTGACGACGCGCCGCTTCACAAAAAAAAAATATATAAGGACCATTAAACTGAACAAATATTACTATGGGACTAACTCTGAAATCGCGAAAAAAAAAACAGCACTGTTTTATACATTTTGATATTTTCGTTATTAACTACATTTTGGACAGTTTCGTAAAGCAATTATTTATTTGGTTAATTATATTTTAGCATGATATTTGTTGAATACTGTTTTATGGTTTTTTTTTGTTTTAGTTTTGTCTTTGTTTTGTTTCTGTTTATATTTATAATTATAATATCTCAAACTTAAATATAAAATGAATCAATTCTGCCAACCATACCTCTTGACTAATTAAGTTTGCATTTTAGTCTACTTTTTTATATTTTTACCTACTTAATTTTTATATTATATATTTTTTTTCAATACAGTTGCTCGAAAATGTAAGTTTACGATGACAGTCGAGCGTGCGGAAAGTTGATTTTACCGCACGCCGTGCGTTTTTGTTTACGGAGTAGTACAGCGTGCGGAAAGTTGATTTTACCGCACGCCGGCGCCGTGCGTTTTTGTTTACGAACGTGTTTTTTTTAATTTCTACTAGCTTCCGCCCGCGACTTCATCCGCGTGGACAGTAGAAAAATATTGTAACCAGTTTAAAATGACCCCTTTAGTGTATGAAAGCTAGTACTACGGAGAGTTCTAGCTGTTTCTCTGGTTCCACCCACCTGAATTTGATGAAACATAGCTTAGATTTTAAGTTGGACCACAATCTACTAAATTGTGAAAAAACCATAAAAATTAGTTTAGCGGTTTTTGCGTAATTCGCGCACAAATATTTAGAATTTACAGTTTTATTATATGTATAGATTACAATTTCAGCAGTACCTATAATGTTTTCTCGCAAATGTATTGAAAAACGTAGTATGGCACACGATTGTTAAGGTTTTTTAAAACTCCTTACCAACCTTGTATCATAAACTACTATAAACAGTTTGCCTGTAGAATTATAACATGCGGTGAAACTCTGTCATTGGCTAAGTGTAATTTTTAAGTTTATATTTTAAGCATGATTATAGCAAAAAAGCTGTTGAGTTTTCTTATAAAAAAATAAATAAAAATTGTTTATGAAACAGCAAATTTTTTTTGCGAATTCAGAGTTGGTCCCATAGTAAAAGTTGCTCAGTTTGATGGTCCCTATTTACCATGTTCGGCATTTTAGTGGTTATTTTGTAACACGTTTATATTGTTTGCTATGTTTTTTAAGTGAATTTAAAAAGCATTTTGGGTTTCATTAAATGTTGCGATCTGGTGTGATGAGCTGAGAGTGGTCCACTTTGTACTTAGTATAAATTCAAAATGACGTTCGATTGATGTTGACTACGTCCACAAATTAGTCTGTATCTACGTCGTACTGTCGTTATCGAAGCTGGCAACCTGACTAAATAAAAAAGAGCCACAATTAACATGTCCATCAGCCATTTTTGATGTCCCCACTGCTGGGGTACAGGCCTTCCTTATGGGTTGGTAAGGAGGATGGGCCATAACCCACCACGCGGGCCCAATGCCGATTGGTGGGTGTTAACGACTGCAAATGCAGCCAGGACTAACGGCTTAACGTGCCTTCCGAAGCACGGAGGAGCTCGAGATAATAATTTTTTGATCATTCATCCCATGACCGACCCTTGCGAACGTTGCTTAACTTCCGCAATCGCTGGGCCAGGCGCTAAACCACTGCGCCACCGAGCTCCACACATTGAACATGTGACTACAAAAATAAAGTCTAAATAATGATACTTAATATATAAAAATAGCATTGTGAATGCTAAAATCTAAAAATTCGTCTTAATCTAAAAATCCGTAAATAGTGTTTTATTTCTAATGAACTGTACGCGCGGAAGTCTGTGTATACTTTATAAAAGCACTTAAGTGAATGATATTAAAATCTTTCACAACCACAGCGTACAATGTTTTAATAAAAAATACAGCATTTTGTTTAAACCCACATTATTCTAAGTAAAGAACCGAATAAAAACGTTATCTTTAATGACTTCGGTCAACTTCGGTCTACTTACACAAAATTACATGTATTGACCACTCCGTGGGTCGAGTGTTCCCACACTAAATGGGCACTTGCTATTAAAATGTTACGAGGCGGTAACCAGGGTAATTGTGACCAATTTCTGGCTCTTTTTATTACCATACAAGCATCAAATTGTTATCTAAGTCAGTTGGGCAGGGCACGGTTCAGTGAGGCCACTAAAAGCTCCGCACCAGGACGAAGCAGCGAGCGCATGCCACATGCCACTCACTGATACGAAATCTGACACTCTCCTTTCGTAGAACAAGTTTATACTCCTTACATCAACTCACATATTGATATGAGACATTACAAAGATTGTTCGTTGATGAATTATTTATTAACAACTAGCGGCCGCCCGCGACTTCATCTGCGTGGACCTTAAGGTACCTTTGATCAGGACAAAAAGTAGCCTATAAGTTAATTCAGGCCTTTCATCCAAATCTGTTCAGCCGTTTAGACATGATGAGGTAACACACACAAACATACACACACACAAACATTCGCATTTCTCGTGTTTATCTTTATTTAAAAAAATACTGATCTACCTATGATAGGTATACAATGCGATTAATTTGACAATGTACAACTGAAATGATTAACTTAAGGCGGTTGTATGACCGAAAGTGGCGCCCTCAGAGGTTTATATTTAATAAGTTATTAATAGAAAAATATTTTAATAATGTTTATCGTGGAGATTTTAGGGCCCATGGTCTAGTATTTTAAGAAGGTATCACTACATGCCCTCGTAGTCATTCGTAGAAGTAGATAGCAAATTTGTCAAAAACGGCCACTTTTAGCAGTTTTGCTATCTACTTCTAGCAGTGACTACGAGGGAATGTAACGATATCGTCTAAAAATACCAGACTGTGGGCCCTAAAATCTCCACGATAAACATTTTTAGAATATTGTGTATTAGAATTATAAAATTAAATATAATTCACCGCGGCGCCACTTTCGCTTAGGGTCCCTTAAGAGCGGTGGCGTTAGAAAATGACGTATAAAATAAAATAAGTATTTTAATCTGTAAAATTTTCTCTTTGCCATACATTCTCGAGTGAAGTTGCAGCGGGTCACTCTCTTACTATTGCTTTGATCAAGAATATTGGTGATCGATGGTGTATTGTCAATTTGTACGAAGTACTTATAATTAATCAAGGAAATTATAAGTACTTCGTTCAATGTAGATGACTGATGTCTTTAAGTTATCAGTGTGTGATATTTTAGCCGGTGTTACACAGATTTGAAGAGGATTTAGTGGGTCTGTATGAGAATGATCGTATTTTTAAATATGTCATATAAAAAAGTATGTTTAGTGCCACTATGTCATGCATAAATTATTATGTTGATGACTTTATAGTATATTATGCGTATCAATTGCGTGTACCAACCGTAGAATAATAAAAACAAGATTTTGGTCCTTCGTGTTATGGACATATAAACTTAATCAATGAGGTGTAAAGTTGAAGTTATTCCAGGTATGAGCAATTACTTCAAATTGTTGAGGAAAACTCTTTTATGTTAATTGTTCGATAACTTTGATGGTCTCGATGTGCGAACGAAGTTGGTCCGATAGAAAGCAGGAAACAACTTATGCAAGTCCCGAAGAAACACATTCATACCGTGCTCTTTTTGTAATATAATTACAGGTTGCTAAATCTAATACCTGTCTGGTGAATTTTATTGACGGTTTATCGAACAAGTAAGTATTGGTGACAGGTAATTGTGATATTGCGTCAATGCCATTGTGAGACCTTGCACAGATTAAAACACTTTATTGTACTGTGATACAAATCTAAGAAAATTATAGCAAATTATTTGCATTCCTATAAAGAGGCACAAATTCATATAAAAAGAAAAAGGAATTTTGCCAGAAGAGTGTATTTTATTTATTTTAATATTTAATATTAGACATCACAAACATTGCTCCGATCCCAAGCAGCTAAAGCACTTGTGTTATGGAAATCAGAGACAACGGGGGAACTACAAACTCACTTAGCCAATACGGAAAAGTTAGTTTTTTCTAAATTGCCCCAGCCGACCATCGAACCTGGGACTTCAAAGTTGGCGACTCCTTGAATACCGGCGTACAAACCACTCAACCACGGAGGTCGTCTAGACTCTAGAGTTTAATTTTTAAGATAATAAAATTATTTTTTTTCCATTGAAAATTTATCAGATGCAACCTTAGGTAGGGTGTCCAAAAATATTGCATGGTTAGAAAAAAATAAACCAAATAAAGAGAACCAAAGCTTCAAAGTTACCTTGTTTGTATGAAAATCGCCTGGTGTCTTTAATTATGTGAGTGTGACCGCCATTGTATTTAATATGTGTAGTATATGTAGTATATGTGAAATTACCTTCACCACTTTTTAAGGTCAAAATTGAAAAGTTGCCGTTTTCTTTTATGTCCTTAATGGCAATGTTTACAAGAATACAGGAGCTGCACGCTGGGGCACGCACAAGTGCAAGGCTTCAACTGCGCGTGCACGGAATGCACGGTCATGGCTAGCTGCCGCGGCTAAGGACGTACAAAACAAAGACAAAACAGGATTTAATCCAATAAGATAGATTTATGAATTATATATCGCCCACCGAGGGTTCCGTACGTTGGTACTTAAATAAAGACACTGTGTTATTACAAAAGTTTTTTAAACACTGTTTTACTTAACACGTGTTTAAATGCGATGCTGTCTCTGTCAAACAATATTGTCAAAAAAGTCACAGCATCACATTTAAACACGTGTTAAGTTAAACAGTGTTTAAAAATCTTTTGTAATAACACGAATAATGTTTTATAATTTAATTACAAATCAAAAAAGGCCATGCTACGTTTCGAATAAATAGTACCTATTCGTTTATCCAAATAATAAGGAAAGGAAGCCTAAGCTAAGCTGGTCAATAATTGACCAGAAAATATTTAAAAAAGGCAATTATTGCCATTTTTTAATATTTTTTTAATTAAATTAATGAATTATTGAAAGAAATCAATAATCATAGTATCAATTTAAAGTAAAATCGTAAGTTTCGGTGCGCGTGATATGTTACGCGATCGGTATTATGAAGCGGATGTGGGCGTACCACGCGACTCCTTCCTCGCGATAAAACCAGTTTACAATGCGCTATTCACTTTTATCTGCACTCGAAAACATTGCTGTGCTATCACTATTCACTACATAACTATTATAAAACAAAGTCCCTCTGTCTGTATGTTCGCGATAAACTAGAAAACTACTGAACGGATTTTCATGCGGTTTACTCCAAATGATAGATTGATTCCTTAGGAAGGTTCAAGTGTATTATTAGGATGAAGTTTTATGTAAATTGATAGAAATATGACGATAATTGTTGAAGGTGACTGGGAGCTTGCATCGAAAACGCTGCATAAAAGCACAAGCTATAATAAAAATAATGTTTGATGGAATTGTTCCTCTTTTATAGATCTACAAAAAAGTTCGTTATGTCATATACCTATCTATCTGTTGAGAATATCTTACTATACTCATTATATCTTCAAAAAATTGGTAACTTACAATGCGGTAATTTGAAAAGCTATTTGCTCGTAGAAGGATACTGTAGTAAATAATCCTTATTAAATTAAATACGTTAGTGTATATGCACATTATTTTAACCTTTTACACCATAATTATCATTTAAATTAATATCTTAGGAGTTCATGAGCGTGAAAATAAATTCAAGCGCGTTTCTGGCGGGACGGGACTCGATTGGGACGGAAACAGACTTTTGGAGCGAATGGAGGTGACACCTGTATGGTATTTGTTTTTATTTTGGGTGTTGTTGCAAGGTCGCATTTGCCAAAAAAAGGAAGGAACCGAAGCGAAGCGAGGGCAGGTCGCTAGTTTAATTTTAAGAAAGTATTAATATACTTTGATGGCTGGTTTTGTCTAAGGTGAAATAAAAAAAATGAGGTCTTGTACACCAGTTTTCATCCCATGTCTCGGGATCGGTCGACCCCCATCTGTTTCAATACAAGTTATAATTTGTTTACGATTATAATTAAATTTGTCTTGCACTGTTAATACTTCTAACTAAACATCTTTTGCATAATGGTTTGGTTTGAACATAAACGTCGCAACTTGTGATGCGTTGATGTCTTTTGTACGAGTAAGCTTTTAACTCAGCAAGTCTATTGATATATTTCGCGTGCTGATACGCTCTCGAGATGTGAGCAGCATCTTAAGTTGATTATTAATTAATAGTAGGATATCAAGAGCGTATCAATCAAATGAGATCGATCTTAGGAGCAGGAAGGATCTTAAGTTCACGATTTTTGTAGATATAAACACTACATTTTTGAATGAAGTTTGAATGAATGACCGACCAAATCATTAAGAATTATCTTAACGGCGTTTCGTTTTAGCAGTGTAGAATTAAGTAGCTCAAACTACAAAGCGTTTCGTTAAAAATTTTAGACAGAAGTGGTAATAACCATTATTTACATTAAAACAAATAAAATATCACTTTATTTGTTTACGTCAGTTCAACTTATGTGACGATTGTAATGTAAGCATCAACACAAAATACTAACGAGTACCTACCTAATGCATTCGGATCGGGCTTTTAGACCGATACCAATACGTTATTTTGAGGGTTATTTTGAAAAATTCTAAAGTTTATGAAATCTTGTCTGTCGATAGACTTGCATATAAAACGTTTATTTTTGCGTTTTGTGTCACATCTAGCTGATGCTTCTTTAGAAATTCGATTATTTGTCGTCGATATAAATAATTGAACACAAAACTGACAAAATTGATTTAAAGTTAAAAAAAACTCAATGGTATTGTATTTAAGATAGCCTGAGTAGTGTACAAACCTAATTTGTGTCATTTTCGTCCAGTGCAAACTGATTTATAGTAGGTAACGGTAACTTTAACTTCAACTGTATCTGATATAAGATTCCATTGATAAAAACGACACAAATTGTGTCAGTTAAATAACAGTGTTCCCGTGGACAAAGATGACACAAAAAGCTCATGTACATCGGTTATGACTTCGTAATCATCATGAAAGTAAAATATTCAACTTTAATTTTCTTTTCGCTTGATAGTGTTAAAAAAAAAACCTAAATTGTCACTTATGCATCCACCCAAAATGACACAAATTCATGTATTAGTCTTAGTTAATGGTGCAGAAACTATATACGAAAAAAACAAACTTTAATATTTTTGAAACCTAAAACTCTAGCGGTATTCGTCTATTTAGCGCGCTCATGGCGCTGTTTAGTGTGACTCGGAACGCGCCCTTCCACCTCGCGTATGCGCGCGCGAAATATATTCTAATTATAATACAAGATGTTTGGCAGAGTATTGAATATAGAAGACTGAACTCTAGGCTGTATGGTGCACTTTGCCTTTTCTGTTTCACGAACAGAAAAAATGGAAACAAAAAAGAATGTTTGGCGGGATACCTATTGTTATCCTATTGTAATTGAGTTGTAAAGTTTTTTTACAATTCGTAATTTAAGTAAACAAATAGAAGTATCTTTAATATGAGAACAAAAAACACGTATTTTCGCCACTCGAAAAGAATTTTTTTTAGGAAATATAAAAAAAATCGCTAATATAATAACTTTTCTGCGCGCGCACGCTCTCAAGTCACGGTTTTGCAGTTCCTGGTTGAGCTGAGTTGGCTGGAGTGATCCGGCCGCACACCCTCCGGACGCAAAATAGGCACAAAGGGACTTCGACTTTCGGAAATCTCCCGAATTGCTAAGAAAAAGAAGAAGAAGCCACCTGATTCGGCCGTTACCCTATGTAAGAACAGCGTCTTACGGTCTTAACATATTCGTGAGCACATTGTAATGTTACACATGCAACTACTGCGCTGGAACATTCAGTGTCATAATGTTGATGTTATTACACTGTAGTCGTAAGTGGCGGGCTTTAGATCGGAATCGACGCTGTGACGGCGCTAATGGCAGGTTCTCCGTTTAACGAAGCGTTCACCGGCTAGCAGTAGTGATACGCCGATGTGTATTAATATTAACATATTCAGTACTTATAGTTCCTGTATGGTTAGCTGTTACTTGTCGGAAATATAAGATATAATTAGGCTAGGGAATCTAAATGAAGTCAAAGTTTTATGTCTTCGTAGGCAAAGTAACCTTTTTAGCTGATAACCTTCACCCTTTGCTAAAAAATGTATCATGATCTAGGTAAATCAGTACCTACCTAATGCAGATTCCAGCTGATTCCACATTATCACTTTAAGGTTACCGCGTTCTTGCATTATCATCTAAACAAAATTGTACAATTATGTACCTTAAGCATCTAGATAGAGCTGGTTATGATCTTCAAACAGTTGATCAGATTTTCCTGAATAAACTAACACAATATCGGCTCATGCATTTGAGGGGCTACGAATGACACCAAACGCCGAACTTAACGAGATAACGCCCAAATATTATGAGCTTTATGGCAACACATTGTGTAAACAGCTTTGAAAAATAAGGATTAATATTTCAATAGAAGTTTTATAATATTATGAATCTTATTATAAGCTGTTGCAGCTCTTTTTAACCCCCAAAGCAAAAAGAGAGGGGTGTTATAAGTTTAACGTGTTTGTGTATCTGTGTATGTCTGTGGTATCGTAGCTCCTAAAATGGACCGATTTTCGTTTAGTTTTTTTTTGTGTCATAGATAATTTTATCCCGAGTGTTCTTAACCATGTTTCATGATAATCTGTTCAGCCATTTGAAGATCATCAGCTCTTTTCTAGTTAATGAGGGGACCTGACTAACTTCCTTATGTCCGATCGATTCGAAATTTGGTACCGTGTAAATCGGTTTCGCCATTTGAAGATCATCAGCTCTTTTCTAGTTGATGAGGGGAACTAACTAACTTCAATTTATCCGATCGATTCAAAATTTGGTACCTTGTTACTTCAATGATATTGGAAGTATATGGGTAACCATGACCTGATCATACCTTCCATATGTCCTATCGATTCGAGTACTGTGTGTCGGGGGTTTTTTTATGTAATAATTTTCAACGGCTCAAGTGTGTAGTTCAGTTAAATGTAAGATATACAGTGTTTCTATTTTATTATTTAAATAAAATTTTCTTAGCTTATAATAATTAACAAGCTAAAGACACTGAAATTAGAAGAAAAAAATATATTAAGTACCTACATATTAGACTAAAGACGAAGCTAAATAATTTGCCCAACTAAAAATTGCCCACTATTGTATAATTATGTATCTGTGAAGATTATTTATTCACATAATAAATAGTCTTATTTGTCTGTAAATCTTCCATGAAATAAATAACTAAATGGAAGGTTGTAATAAATTACAACATTAACAAATTAACTTGTGTGCTCAAGCTGGTGTAATCGTATAGTTTTAGAAAAAATATTCATGACTGAATATTGAATCTACTCGTTTGATACCTATTTAATCAATTGTAAGCACCATAATGACCAGTGTGTGTTGCCAGTGATGACTTACGGCAATGAAACGTGGTCGCTAACTTTGGGTCTCATAAGGAGGCTCAAGGCCCAGCGTGCGATGGAGAGAGCCATGCTCGGTGTTTCCCTGCATGATCGAATCAGAAATGAGGAGATCCGCAGGAGAACAAAATCGTCATAAGTTTAAATTCTCTATAAATTTTCTCTGCTTTCTCTAAAATCGTGTAGAATGCTTATAAGTTAACATTTCTCTACAAAGTCATAAAGAATCAGTTTGATTGCGCTCATTTAATCAATAATGTTTCCTTAAGCATACCAAGTAGATCTCAACGTTAACGCAACTCCAGAGCACATAAACTCTTTGCTTTAAAAATGTGTAAAACTAATGCTGGTAAACGTGCGCACTTGCGTCACGTTATGCAAATTTATAATGATCATTTTGTTGACATCGATTTGTTTTCTGGGCAGTTCAGGAAGGAAGTCCTGCTGCATCTTCAAAATCTAGATACTTGATGTAAGATCTGAAATTATATGTAACTTTAGAAACTATTCAAATTTAAAATGTAATGTTGTGGATAACGTGGTTGTTTACAAAATTGGTAAGTTCTATGTAAGTGTATAGGTATAACTTCATTTGTAAATGTTTGTTGTTCCTATTAAAATAAAGTAAAATAAACTAAAGTAACCGACATCACTCGAAGGATCGCTCATCTAAAGTGGCAGTGGGCTGGCAAATAGCGAGAAGAACCGATGGCCGTTGGGGTGGAATGGTTCTGGAATGGCGACCGCGCACCGGACGACGCTCCGTGGGTAGGCCCCCGACAAGGTGGACCGACGATCTGGTGAAGATCGTGGTGCGCCGCTGGATGCGGGCAGCGCAGGACCGAACGTCGTGGAGATGCTTGGGGAAGGCCTATACCCAGCAGTGGGTGTCGTGCGGCTGATATGATGATGATGAAGCACCTAGAAAATATATTTAATGAGATAAATTTGTGGTATTTAACCCTTTGAATTAAAAAATCATATCTAGCCAAATCGAAAACCAAAAGTCCAAAGTGGCGTATTGTCGAACGCAAACAGTGCAGCGGTGCAATATCGATGCGCTATCGGTATATACGCAGCGCAACGGGTTCTTTCAGGCGTGAAAATGAATGTTATAAATAATCACGCGCACAGCGAATAATTATCATACGAGCTTGAAGGCCAGTGCGGTTTCGACCAGTGCATCGAAAATAGGGAAAACAAAAGAAAAGTGAAAAACTTCGTCCGCGCCGTCGGCAACAGAGCTACTATGGATTGGTTGCGATTGGTCGGTATATACCGTGAATAGAAATTTTAGTGTTTGTGATTAGTGTATCCTAAAGGACTGTGAAAAGGATTGACCAGTGTTGTGTGGTGGTGAAATTAACTAATTGTGGCTATGCACTCGCGTTTCGTTGAGGAGCTCGGTGGCGCAGTGGTTTTGCGCCTTGCCCAGCGATTGCGGAAGTTAAGCAACGTTCGCAAGGGTCGGTCATGGGATGGGTGACCAAAAATTTTTTATCTCGAGCTCCTCCGTGCTTCGGAAGGCACGTTAAGCCGTTGGTCCCTGCTGCATTTGTAGTCGTTAACACCCACCAATCTGCATTGGGCCCGCGTGGTGGGTTATGGCCCATCCTCCTTACCCAAAAATGGCTGATGGACACACTTGCGTTTCGGGATTGTTCTTTTTTATTTGCTTCCGGGATTTGCTTCGGGATACGTATGCATTAGTGACAATTAACCATATAAAAGATATCGTGACTATCATGAAAACATGATCTTTTCACTTCTCGTGTAAAGTATGTACGTACAACTGAACATCGATCCCTCCCTAGCCATATTAGGATAACAATTAAAAAAACATCTGACATGAAGTAGATAATATTTTCACCAAAGATCATCGAAAACATAAGACATCATGAAGGCGTAAAACTGTAGATTTTGCGATTGGTTTATGAATACAAGTAGTACGCCACTTAGTCACTATTTGGAAGAACATGGTGAGCACGAACATCTATCGAGAAAAAAAACGCGGGTAAAAGTACTCGAAAGAAATCTATGAAAAAATTTATATCGCTTTTCGGCGGTAGATGGCGCGTACAAATTTCTCATACATAATTGCACTATCGAATGTTTTGACGCGCCTTATTTTTTTCGATAGCTATGTTCGTTCTAAGGGTACAGTTTGGGAATCGAACACAAGTATAACAAACATTGTGACATAGTTTTACGTAATTTTTTCCTCTGTCCTGAGATTTTCTGTCTCATTTCATATCTAGAGTCATTATTTATAATTTGCAGTTTTTCATTTAAGTACCTACTTAAGTAATTAGAAATGTGTTTCGTCAAATCAATGTCTCAATAATTTTCTATGACCATGTGAATTATATAATATACAAAGTTCATTTATCTAAGAGAGTCTTCTTTCTTAAATCATGTAAACAAGCAATTCTTATGTTGGAGTTAGGAACTCTCTAACTTAGATAAATTCATCAATTTTTAATCACTCTGCTAATTTCCTGTTGTTAAACAACAGTAAAATACTATCAATGATTCTAATGTCGCTATATTTGTTAACCAAATAAAACTCTCCTTTGAACATGGAATAATAGTTTCCCATTAGTCCATGTTCTTTCAAAAATTTACACCACTGAGAAAAATAGCAATACTATTTAGCACTTGATACGCAGGCGCCATTGCATCAAGTTGTTTACTCAATTTAAATGATCGAAGCTAAACAACTATAGGTACCTATATCACGTTAGGGTGGCAACCGGATGGAAGCCTAAACTACTAATATTCTGTGCCTAAACACAAAAATATATACCTAACTTGATTAGAAAAGAAACATTTTAGAAATACGCGCAATGGCTTGCCTATCAAAACGAAACAGAATAAAAAAAAACACACAATATTTTGTTTATCAATACGTTGTTAATACCTACCTTACCCTAATTGACCCTGAATTGAGCGATGCATGTAGGATTGTTGAACTTAAAACTGTCAGGAATAAGGTTTTGGAGTTTTAGGTCCCAGTGTGGTTTGAAAGGTCATAGGTCATTGCGATGTCACGGCGCTTCTAGTACTATTATAATTATATTATTCTGTGACGCTACTTAATTGCTTACAGCAAAACAAATCAATTAATAAATTATTGGTGTTGTTCACAGTTCGCTCTTCTGATAGCTGTTGCTTCGGTACACATCAGGGCAGAAGGACCTAAGTAAGTGTTTCACGTCGTAAATACCAAAAATATTTTATGAAAATACTGTCTTTTGTTTTCGTTATTCACGTTCATCTGTGTAAAATGTATGAAAAGAGAAACGTAACAACTGCTTTTTATCACATTGCTGGCGTGAGAAAATAAGCAATTGATTCATTCATTCATAATTACTATAGAAGAATCAATAGCAGACATAATTAACTATTGAATGAATTAATCAACTGCACACAACTACAAATTATTGGTGTCTGGAAAACGTTGTCTTTTCATTAAACTAGCGAAAGTTTTTTTATGAGCTGTGCGATGGAAACTGTAAACATTGTCAATGATACTGTACCAGCAATTGCGACTTAATTCATATGTTTCTCCGCTACGCACTAATTGTACATTGAACCAGCAACCAACCAGGCGCATAATGAGCGCCTGCCGCCTAGAAAGTGTGAGCCGCAAGGCACTAATACGCTGACTATGTAAAAAAAATATTAATGTTGTAAATCAGAATAGTTAATTATATCGAGTGTGACGGCAAACGTACGTACGCGAGCCTCGCCGACGTCGAGAGGGAAAGTCACTACCGCATCACGCTCGTGCCGTTGACACTTAGCGGAACAACAACGTACACAAAAACACTTCGCTCGGCGAGCATGCGATCGTACCAGTACGGTAGAATATCGCCACTCTAATTTACTTTTGTTTCAGAAAGAAGATTCGCATACATCTTCCACAAAAGGTGAAACACATACATCATCACAAGAAAATATACATAACGAACCATCCCGCGGCGGCTTCTCAATATGCGCCAGCTTATTTACCGAGTGGTGAGGGGGCAGTGGCGCTACCCACGAACATGGGGCTGCCGGGTATACTGCCGCTCAACTCGATGGAGCTCTACGAGGATGCACCAGCGCGGTATCCTGGAGCAACGGCAGCTGCCTCGAAACTATTGCCGTTATATCGTGCTCGAGGCTACTATGGTCCGACTCCGTCAGAAATAGACGAGCAAGAATATGATCTGGCTCCACCACCGGAGCCCGTCGATGATTCCTATCGTATCAACGACTACGCCCCTCCACCGCCACCAACGACACCGAATAGAGTGAAAATCATAAAGGTCAAGGAAGGACCTCGTAAAAAGGTAAACAAAAAGCAAAAACCAAAACGCGCGCCCGTACGAAGCCGACCCCGGCCTGAACCAGAAGACGAACATCCAGTGTCGAATTTTCATGAACAATTTTATTCGGACGTTGATGGAACAGCGACTATAAGGAAAATTAAGAAACCGCCACGAGTTGAAAAAATTGTCGACGGTGATAACGAACATATCCATACTTACAGCGAAGAGCATATTCACAAACTCGTATTTGACGAAGATTCCAAGCTCCCTGGCTTAGTTGGCGTGGACCATGTGGGCACCATGTCAGCGTTAAGTGCAGCTCGTCCCTTAATACCTCTTCACGGACAGCATCTATTAGCGATACCACCGGAAACCCTAACTGGTTTCGCAGCAGTTGCTTCACCGTCACATTTAGATTATGCTGCATATAGTCCACGTGACGTCACACATGATCATATATTCCATGATCATGGTGAAATTTCACCTGATGTGGATTTAAATAAAGAGACATTGGGTTTACCACCGAAAATTTCATACAACAGCCAAGGTTTAAGAATAAATGGCGGTCAAGCAAAAAGACTTAAGAGTAAATATGCAAATAAATACCCAAAGCCTACAAAGCCAACGCCAGCGACTGACTTTTCTTATTATGAAAATATTTATACTCCTAATAGTGGACTAAAGAAGCTGCAAAGACCTAAAGTATCCCACTACAGTGCGCAACCTGAGTCGACTTTAGACGATTATAGACCTATTCCATCGTTCAAGCTTTTAGGAAAACATAAACCCCGTACGTATGGTGGTCACGCAGTATCGGAATTTAGACAAGCGAGCGCTCCATCGCCTTTTGCAGTTTCCTCGACCATAGTTCATGACTATCAACCAAAAGCGTTCCCAGGAGCTCCTCCACCGACGGGGTTTTCAAAATTTAAAGATCCCTTTGTGAATTTTGAAGACAATTACGCAAACAATTATGAATATGACACATTTGCTTCATCGTCAAATGTTCATACATCAGACCATTTATCCCATCCTGGATCGAAAGCCAAGAAAAAATCTATATCCACCCAAAATATTAACTTTGGAGGGAAAGACCATCAAACCACGGTAGATCACTTAGAAGAAAGTGGCATTTCTTCAGAAATAAATGACGATGATACACCTACGGCCCTTGATAATTTCAGTAGCTATGATGATAATCGACCGTCGAACTCTGTAACATCTACACCTTACACGATTAAAGAATCTTCGCCGGTTCATCAGTATTACACTGCAATGGCGGTCAAGGCCATGCAAAATGAGCAAGCGTCTGAGGCTTCGAATGATAACTTTCAGTATGTCGAAGCCCCACCACAGTCCACCACGCCAAACACGCAGCCTGTAGCGACGACTACTAATGTTCCACCGCAGTATTTACAAATGTCAAATTCGAACCCTGTGTCCACCGAACCCCCTGAATATCAATCAGATAAAAGGCAAAGGAGTAAAACTTCAAGCAAGTTGAACTCAGAGCAGGATCCCCGACAGCGATACTCCGTCCACATGGATTACAAGAGCGATGACAGACCGAGTCTCCGACCGCAACCCCATCATCAGATAAAGTACCTGCATAGCACTGCTTTAGACGCGAATGTCAGAGGGCAACTAAAATATGGTGACAAAATATGAACATTAATGGTATTAAAGTACATAATTTAATTGTATATAGTAATTGATGGTGATCTTAGTCCTATGTTATATTCGTTGCCGTGAGTAAGTTAATTCAGAACTTATTCTTTTGCTATGAGAACATTAAATTTTAATTTATGCTGTGTTATAGCTGCAATCATCTTTTTCGATTATTAGCTAGATGAAGCGAAACGACAATGGTATTCATGCATTTTACGAATTCTTTAGGCGAAAGAAGTGTTAGTGTAAAAAGGCCTAAATTATAAATTAAAACATGACTTGGTCTTTCTTTTTTTATGTTTAATTTTAGGTTACGTTTTTAATCCCTGTTTGAGGCATAGGTGTAGACATATTATAACGCCTTGTGATACGTTAGTTGACTGCGCACAATAACTTTGCCTTGCCTTTCTTGTTGTATAGGAGATCCGTAGAAAATATCCGTAGACAACTTATAATCGTCTTCATGGCTTTATGGACCGTTTAAGTATTTTTTTTACCATCGCCATTCAAAAAAGTGCGTCTTATTCATTGATAAAACAGTGAATAAAATGCGTTTTTATTCACCGACTAAATAAAAATATTTTGAATTTCGAACAAGCGCGCATCATATGAATTATGTACAAAAAAATAAAACGTCCTCTAAGGCCGGTATTACAGAACGAGACTCAAGCCTTGATCTCTACTTAAAACTAGTTTTGAGTCGAGTTTTAATTTTAGAACGGTGCTTGAGCAGAGCTTTAACAAACTAAACTCAAACTCAGATCACGCTAATTTTAAAACAGTGTTTGAGTACTCGACTCAGATTACTTATTTTAGAACGATGCTTGACTGCGTAGGTTATGTTTATTTTTTTTATAAGTGTTGCCAGGGTTTTATTTCTATTATAATAGTAAGGTTGAATTTAGGGGAAGGGGTGGATGGGAGGTAGAGAGGGGCCTCTCCCCACCAAAGCATTTTGTGCGGAAATGCATAATTTTTTGTTTAATTACATTTTGAAATTTTACTAAACCTAACCTCAAAATGTATGAGAAAGTCATCTAAGGGGGCGAGCGAAGAGAAAAGAAAGAAATATATTTTCTGTTTTTGTTAAATATAAATATGAAAATTAAATTTCTAACAAACTTGACAAACTTAAGGGGGGATGGGAGTCTCCCCTCTCTACTCTACTTTTTTCCCCTCGCTCACCTCCCTTAAATGATTTTTTTAGATTTTTCATACATTTTGAGGTTATATTTGATAAAATTTCAAAATTAATTTGAAAAAATCTAAATGTTTTGATGACGGGATATGGGGGTTCTCCCAACCATCTGCTCCCTTATAATTAGACCTTAACAAATGTAAATATGAGCCCAAATCAATGCTCAAGCGTGGTCTCGACCATACTCACGTAAACAGAGATCAAATTCCTTCTAAGCAGAGATTTTAGTTCTAAAATCAGTTGAGTATTGCTCGAGCATCGTTTGAAAATTAGCATGACCTGAGTTGAGTTTAGTTTATTGAATTAATGAGGTCGTCTTTATCATATTCCATTTTACGAAAAACTAACTGCAGTGACAAAACCACCCATTATAATCTCCACAATATTCCTATAATTCTAAGCACAAATACCTTATTTATTAAAATTAACGTGTAATTGGTCAATTCCACTCATAAAAATATTTAAATCACATTGCGACGCAACATTTACTTTGCCTAATTATGCGTAAAATGAAACTCATTCTGCTAAAACCAAATTTCGTAATAGGAAACAGACTATAATCATAGATAGACGCAAATCTCTATTTAAGTAGAGATCAGCTGAGTCGAGACTCAAGCTTTGTTTTGGAATCAACAGTGTGCTTGAGACTAGATTCAGTAATTAAGTAGAGAACAGGTGATTAGAGTTCAAGCAGTGCTTGAGTCTCGTTCTATAATACCGGCCTAAGTATTGAGCTATTCCATAGATAAAGCCATAGTTATACAATTAAATAAAAAAAAATCCTGCTTATTTTAGTTAGGTTCTTTTTAGTGTCTTAGCTTTGGGTTCTTTTCTATCTATTATAGGGAGATTAGATTTTCAGTCTGTGGCATCAGTCCCTTTTTTCAGGGTACGATCATAGTCTACAGATTGATGGCATGGACTGATGCCAGACTGACTGATCATGTAATCTCCCTCTTATCGTGGTTGTTTTATGTAATGGAAAGCTTCTAATTTCATATACACTCATAAAGCTTGCGCGCGTACAGTTCATTAAAAAAATTCAAAATTTCTAATTTTACTATTTAATTTTTCTAATGTTTTAAATATTATTGATTTCCTATCCTACCTAAATATCAAAATCTGATAACCTATAAATACCTACTATAGGTATAAATACTGCTATTTGTTTTCTCGCAGTCGATGGTAAAAAGTAGAGTACACAATTCGTGAAAAAAAAATTCATCTCGGTCCTTTGTATCCTTCTCTACTCTCGGGATCCAACTTAGTCCCTCGAACTAAATTCCCTTTTTTTTCACTTGTTGCATAATCTACTATTATTAGATGTGAATTCAAAACTCAAAAGTCTGTTTGATTAGATATTATGATATTAGAGATAAGTATTACTTTAAAACATTTCAAGAAACTGAATTGACAACAAATCTATTTAATTATCGAATCTGCTGACAAAATTTCACGAGAATCGCCTGAGAAATGCGACCTGCAGAGGAGAACAGCCTGACTGACAGACATACGAAAATATTTTTGTCTAAGCTGAAACGAAAACGCTTCAAGAAAACAAATCATTTTAATTTAAAGGATGAATGAAAAGAAAAAAGGTAATTACTAAAAAAATATTAAATGCACCAGTCCAAACAATTTTTGTGTATACTAATATTATTAAATGCGAAAGTAACTCTGTCTGTCTGTCTGTTACGCCTTCATGCCTAAACTACTGAACCGATTTCGATAAAATTTGGTACAGAGATAGAGTAGAGCTCGAGAAAGCACATAGGCGACCTTTTATTGCGAATTAATTTTACCTTTAATCGGGGAAGGGAAGGATGAGTGAGGGGAGGCGAGGGTGAGAGCAAAAGGCGAGGCAATGCGCTTGGTGGGGACCCGCCTAATTATTTAAAAACGGCTGATCTGATGAACAATGGTGTGGAACTTTCCCTATTCGCTGACTACACGGCTCTATACTAAAGTATATACGTACCATCCTTCGGAGTCTCCAAACCTCAATCAATGTATTATGTGAATGCGGTTCCGCAAGTGGCGCATTGAAGTAAACCCGGAAAAATCATCCGCGATTTGTTTCGATGCTAAGTGCCGCTCCCTAGCCCCTATAGAACGGCCCCCCCACTTTGCTAGGTAAATCCATCCCCAACGCAAAGAGCCGCCAAATACCTCGGTGTCACCCTGGACCAGAGGCTCACCTTTGAGCCTCACGTCAAAAGGGTGACCCGCAACTCCCGAACTCCCGACACTCCAACAATTCCTCCTTAAGATCTCTGAGCGATTCTTTGAATCAGCTGAGGATCACTCAAATCCCCTAATCCGAAGCGCGGCGGGGTATGACCCCACCGCTTCCTCTTCCAACCAACTATCCCGGAAACCCAAATCCGTCCTAACGGACCCTCCCAATCACCTGTCGGCCGACCTGCGGGTCTACCGGCTAAAAACAATGAAGTTAATGTTAACTGTAAGTATGTGATACATTGCTACTTTGTTTTGGCACAAATAAAAACTTACCAAAGAAAAGAAGCAATGTATCACATACTTACAGTTAACATTAACTTCATTATTTTTAGCCGGTAGACCCGCTGGACCGGCTATTGGAGGCCCAGAAGACTGTACCCGCCCCCTCACAACCGACCCCTCAGGTCACACTCAACCCCTCAGGTCAACCTCACCCACCTCTCTACGGCTGGCCGCCCGTCTGGTAGTCAGTCGAATCAATTTCCAAAACGGCCGATGACCCCTCTGGTGAGTGATGCGCCGCGCCACCCTCCCCTCGGAGGGCGGCCGCATTCGATTAAGGTTTTTTGAGGCTTGTCAAAGCTGTCTGGTCGAATACTAACCTCACAGCGGTTTTAGTCAGTCAAGTCTGACATAACCATCATAGCCCGGCTATGTGGTATCTAATGAGGATTTCAGCCTCCTTCCCCTCGGTTTCCGGGAAGGTTGATCCGAACCCTTCAGGTTGAGAGTACAAAAAAAATTGATGAAATTAAAACATAGAATACTATTTATCCTGGTTAAAGGTTCCTTAAGGATTTCTCGAATTTCCACGCTGGCGAAGTCGCGGGCAAAAGCTAGCTATTTATACTTATGATACAAGTCACAATGCTTTTAATTTTTTCGGTATTATTGATATATTTTGTAAGCTTCCCAAACTTTACTCGCACTTCGCTCTTGTTTTTGATGTAGAATAGCCCCGCCCGCACGAAAGGCAACCGGCTCTTTACGTAACTATCGGCAAGTTTGCAAACGGCCTCGAACCGACAGAGCTTTTACTAGAAAAGGAACTTATGGGGCAAACGACCGCCAATTATTTAAATTAATGGCTATGACTGTATTTCTACTATCAAGTTTTGAAATTCGGGGTTTTGATAATTTAGGCGCGGTGGTAGTAAAACTAGCGCCGCCACTACATTTATTTTTATTACTCGTAAACCAAGTCAATATTTAAAAAAGCTCATGTGATAATCTCTTAAATTGTCTCTAATATTTTTTAATAACACTTCAACAGTTATCATTCATTATGTAAGTTTTAAAATCCATAATTGACAAAAGTGGCCACTTTGAGCTAAAATGGATTTTAAAACTTACAGAAAGAATGAAAACTGTTGAAGGGTCATTCAAAAAATATTTGAAATAATTTAAGAAATTATGACATGAGCTTTTTTTAAATATTGACTTGGTAAATATTGTTAAGAGTATAAAAAATAAATGTAGTGGCGGCGCTAGTTTCACTACCTACAGCGCCTTAAGACGAATTTTGAAGGTAAGTACTATTTTATCCGAAGCATCTTTAACATCATAGAAGATATGAGAGCCTCTGTGTGTGAGAAAAAAATCGGCAATTTCATACTAAATATTCTCTTTTTTTAGTATTCTCCTTTTTTTACTTAGCGAAGCTTTTTTGTCAAATTTGGCCAAGAAATTATCGATATTATATGTTTTAATTAAAACGTCTATTTGACTGTGTACCTTGACAGTAAGCTGGAAATTAAAGGGAAGTGCGAAATGATCGGGTGAATGAAAGCTGCGACACGACCGCGACCCGAGTGAAGGGCGCCAGCGCAGACCCTTACATAATGGACTTGATGTGTTTCATAGAGCGATCGCGGAACTAAAGCTTTTTGTTCACTATATCTTTAATTATCTATGTTTGTAGCGTGTATACTGTGATATAATGTAGCGTAACATAAAACGTAGTCCCAGAATATCGACTTACAGCGATGCGATATAGATTTATTTTCAATTTCATAGTACCTTTCAGTTTCATGGTACTCGTAGATGTCGCATCATGTCTCATAATCATCACACGCATATTTTATACGGGAATAATTATAAAAAATATATTTAAAAAAACATTTTTGCTGTCAAAATTAACTAGTACTTAGTCAAATATGCAATCTAATTTCCTTCATTCAATTATGAAAGTCATCTTTGATTCACAAAAAACTGAGGTTTTTTTTCAGATTTATGATTTATTAAGTACAAATTATCATTTTTTTTATGAATTGGTCTACTTATTTGTTTATTAATTTTCTAATAATGACATAAAAATCGTCCTATTGGACGAACCCCACGGTCAGGTAGCTTGCACGCCGTTTCCATGATATCGACATCTGTGGCCCCGGGTTTGATACTCGGCAGCTTTTCTTTATTTTGTCGGCCCTAGGAGTTTGTGATACCCATCGTTGTTTCCGATTTTCATCACATACTTTGCTTCTTCAGCCACCTGATTTTGTAACTTTGTTGCAATCAACTCTGACAGAAATCGCAGTTGCATTGCTGCTTTATTAAGAACCAATGTAACTATTTTACTTAAAGCAGCAATGTAACTATGGTATCAATCGAGAATTGTTAGCAACAGAGTTACGTAATCAGGGGGCTGAGCAATGACATAGTACGCTATCTAATATTTTTCGAAATCGGTTTCGATTTAAGGCTTGTAAAAAATTAAAACATGTCATTATTGATGTTTAAATCGGCTCCTATTAAGAGGATTGTCCAGCAAACGATCTCCATACAAACGGCGATAACGTTTCCCACCCTCTAAACTCTAAACCTTAACCTACAGTAATTAGTTTTTGGTATTTTTTTGAAATGCCTAAATACTAAGGCTGTACGTTTTGATTTTTTAAATATCTATAATAGATTTCGAAATATTTGCATTTTAGTGGTTTCATACAAAACACAGAAGTGCCAATATTTTCAAATCTACAATGAATATTTAAAAAATCAAAACGTGCAGCCATAGTTTTTAGGCATTTAAAAAAATTCATTGCTGTAGGTTAAGATTTAGAGAGTGGGAAACGTTATCGCCGTTTGTATGGAGACCGCTTGCCTGACAATCCTCTGAGGCTTACTTAATTCTTGTAATGTATTAAGTCAGTTACCACTTTATTAAGATGCTCAACTAACAAACAATAAGTATGGTAGTACCATTCACACGTGGTTGCGTAAAACTTAAAGTGTGTCTCACAATCTCCACATTTGCATAAATAATTAAATCACTAGATTAATAATGTGCATCTGCATTGTGATGCAACATCGCTTCATGTACCTACGTTTTTTTATGAAATAGAAAGTTTTTTCCTCAAATTGCGTGAGTTGTGTATTCGTTTTGCCAGATTTATGTAATCATGAGATTGTTATTATTATAATCTCTCTTCATTATTTATAATTCGGAGAGTATCCAAACAACTTATTTATTTTAAATGAATACTTATCATCATCAGTATAATAGTATGGTGTCAGTAATTTTCTTTATTTTTGGGGTGATGAAAAGTTTTTAGTACGGTTACCTAGCTAATAAAAAGGAGTAAAATAAAATATGACTCAAAAAAAAAAATCTTTGAAATTAAATATTTATTTACTAAATATAACAAAGCAACAATAACTTAAATCTAATATCTATTTACAACTCGGCTCACGGTTTACACCTATATAAATAATTGTACTCATGGTTATGACCCTTAATTCCGAAAGGCTATGACTTAGTTGGTTCCATTATTTGTTCTTATTGCTATTTCATTTCCTCTTGTGGTAAGGACCGCCGCCGTGGCCGGCTCCAACAGCGCTCGTATAGCTGTCGCCACCGCCCCCGTGGCTTCCGTGGCCCCCGTGGCCCCCGTGGCCCCCTCCAATATCGGCAAGGCTGAACCCTCCGTGGCCTCCACCGCCGCCACCCCCGAATCCTACACTGTAGCTGTCACCACCCCCAAAACCTCCTCCGTGGCCACCTCCATGGCCGCCTCCATGGCCGCCTCCGTGGCCACCACCGAAACCACCTCCGTGACCACCCAAACTGTAGCTGTCGCCACCGTGCCCGCCGCTGTACGAGTCTCCACCAGAGTGGCTGTCGTGTCCTCCGCCGCCGCCGCCAATACTGTAGCTATCGTGACCTCCTAGACCACCTCCGAAGCCACCAGAGCCGTGGCTGTCGTGACCACCTCCATATCCGCCAGATCCGTGACTATCGTGTCCTCCTGAGCCACCGCCGAATCCTCCTCCAAAACCACCCGACCCATGACTGTCATGACCTCCACCGCCGATGCTGTAACTGTCGTGTCCACCAGATGAAAATCCGGACCCACCACCGACGCTGTAGCTGTCATGTCCTCCAGATGAAAATCCTCCCCCGCCGCTGTAGCTGTCATGACCTCCAGAGGAGAATCCACCGCCGCCATGGTGATCATCATGCCCACCTCCGAAACCACCTCCTAATCCTCCTCCGAATCCACCGCCGTGTCCACCGCCGATATCGAGGCCATGGTCATGCCCACCTCCGATTCCACCGCCGATATCGTGTCCGTGGTCATGCCCACCTCCAAATCCACCTCCATGGTCGTGTCCGCCTCCGTGGCCACCACCTAATCCACCGCCATGACCACCTCCGAAACCACCGCCATGGCCGCCGCCGTATCCACCGCCATGGCCGCCACCGAAACCACCTCCATGGTCACCACCGAAACCACCGCCGTGGCCACCGCTGAGTCCACCACCATGATCGCCTCCGAATCCACCGTGTCCACCGCCGATGTCATGTCCACCACCTAAATCATAGCCTCCGTGACCGCCTAAGTCTGATCCATGACCGCCTCCGATATCGTGGCCTGCATGACCACCTCCAAAGTCTGAACCTCCATGACCTCCGAAATCGTGTCCACCGTGACCTCCACCGATTCCACCCCCAATGGAGATGCCATGTCCATGGTCGTCACCGCCGTAACTACCTCCGTGACCACCGCCGTGACCGCCGCCGTGACCACCGCCGTGACCACCACCGTGATCACCGCCGCCGTGACCACCTCCGTGACCACCGCCGTGACCACCGCCGTGACCACCGCCGTGACCACCGCCGTGACCACCGCCGTGACCACCGCCGTGACCACCGCCGTGACCACCACCGAATCCTCCATGGCCTCCTATTAGGTGGTCGGCGAATCCTCCGTGTAAATGTTCAGCCAGGCCTCCTCCCCCGTGGCCCCCCCCGTGACCCCCCCCATGGCCCCCCCCGTGGCCGCCCCCGTGGCCGCCCCCGAAGCCGCCTCCGTACCCGCCACCACCGTGCCCGTGGCTGTGATCTTCATGCACCACCACTTCCTTGGACGAGTGGGATTCTTCAGGTATATGGACGCGAATATGAACACTGTAACAATAACAAAGGCACTTTAATAAATTGAACTCATTCCGCAACGTAAAAAGATCATAAGTATCACATAACATACAATACAAATAGAAATCTATACAGCAGAACAATAGGTCGCAGAGCCAGCAGGTCAAACGTGACATCAGTGAAAACAAAGTGTAAAGGGGTAGTATTAAATACAATGGTTGATTTTCACCGTTTACCGCAATAAAGGCACGCGTGAGAATCATTTATAGAAAACTCAACCAAATTACTCCATCCACTAGTTTTTGCGGTTACTCGACTGCGGAGTATCTTAACGCTGCTAAGCTGTATTTAAACGCGTGAAAGAAACCGTCTTTATTGCACTTAAAACAATAGCATATTTTTATGGATGGAGAAACCGGTTGTTTGGGCACATGAAACAAAAATACTAACTGCTCATGTCCAAAAGTCGCGAAGCACACGCCAGCGCTAGCCAGAAGGAAACAGCTCAGCTGAAATGATAACAACAGTGTTGATTTAATACAAATACGGATGTAGCATATGTTCAACATTATGCTGAAAACAGCGTTGAACTGCAGTTGTTTACTCCCTTGAATAGTAACTTTAATGTAGCTGGTATCTATGCAATCGAAAGTGGTCAGTATAGTGTGTACTAGATAGAATCTCATGTTCCAAATGACGTAAGAGTAATACAAGTAGTTGCGTGCACGGTGCGTGCAAGTTTTGTTACATACAAATTAATTTACTTCCTGTAGATAATACACTATGCATATTTAAGAAATGTTTTATAAGTCTTTCAGTAATACCACTTTCACGAGAAATGGTGTGATTAAATACTAGTTAATTGGTAGCTTTCATAAGGCAATTACAATGATT
Source organism: Agriphila straminella (assembly GCA_950108535.1). Classification (NCBI taxonomy): domain Eukaryota; kingdom Metazoa; phylum Arthropoda; class Insecta; order Lepidoptera; family Crambidae; genus Agriphila; species Agriphila straminella. The sequence goes on along the minus strand of OX467303.1, from coordinate 20,238,704 downwards.
ACCGGCAAATTATTTGACATTGGGTCGGGCTTTCCGATACCGTAATCCGTTCAAATTAGCACTCACTAATTGTTAGGTATTTAAGAGATGGGTCATTTCCCAGATGACGTAGTGTATTTTTTTTGTTAAACTGATTCCACTAACACTTGTTCACTACTTACAGCCAAATAGGAGGCCATCTTGCTCGAGGATGAGATCTCAGTTCCGAGACCCCGCTAAACTGCTCTGATGATCAGAAAGTACCAACTGTATATCGCTACGGAGACCGCGCAGCCTTTTATATGACAGTGAATGTCCACAACCCCTACTCTCAATGGCAAAAATATTATTGATAAAGTAAAATGCGTTAAATATTATTTAATAAATTATTATTAACCTACCCGTTGGTGACTTACTTACACTCTTATCTAACATCACTATATGTGCATGGCTAATAATTAAATGACGACGATGAACTTGTTAAAACTTTTTAAGTAGGTACAGTTTAGATGAAGGACCAAATGAAAAGGACATGAATGAATGGAAACCAGTGCGGACTATATAAAAGTATGTATATAGTGTAATTCGATAATAATGACTAAACAATATCTTTCCTACAAAATCCCTAAAACCTCACCACGGGAGGGAGGGGTTAAAAATTGCTAAAAAAACATCACGTGATTAATTGACGACCACTTTATAAAACTAATCAATTATTGGTAAAAAAGTTGTGGGGTATCTATAGATACCTTTTATGGTAAGTATAATAATACTATTATATATTCTGTGGTACCAATAAAGAAATCACAAAATGAGGCAAGGAAAAATAGTGTCATGTATATGTACTACGTAACCACAAAACATTGAAATTAAAGCTATATCGTTAATTGTAATTACTAAATACATAATAATTTATGATAGTAATAATCATTAATCAGTCATTAATTTTAAGACGGTTTACTAAAATTCAAGTGGGAAAATAGATAATTAGTTTTTTTTTCATTTTGTGAAAAATCTATTTAAGGCGCGGTGGTAGTGAAACTAGCGCCGCCACTACATTTATTTTTATTACTCGTAAACCAAGTCAATATTTAAAAAAGCTCATGTAATAATCTCTTAAATTGTCTTATAATTTTTTGAATAACTCTTTTCATTCATTTATCATTCATTCTGTAAGTTTCAAAATCCATAATTGCCAAAAGTGGCCACTTTGAGCTAAAAATATTTCTTTATTTTTCATTTAAATCAAGAAAATTCATTAGGTAAAATATTACCACCTATATTACTATAGGCAAGGTAGTTAATCAGGAAAGTAATTGCAGAATTAGGGCCGTCACATTTACGAATATTTATTAATTTTATTCTTTGTTTTTAATTCTAAAATCAAATCAAATCAAATCAGTTTATTCTGAACAATAATTCACATTGTGTTGAATATTACATTATAAGTATGATAAAGGAATTACACTTTATACCATTATATTATTATACACACATTATTATTATTATTTTATTACATAATTATATTATATTATCAGGCAATTAATTGATTTCTAAATCTATAACAACGTTAAAATATACAATTACATAATTCTAGATGATAATTATATTTTTACCATCGCCACTCAAAAAAGTGCGTCTTATTCATAGATAACAGTGAATAAAACGCGTTTTTATTCACCGAGTGAATAAAAATATTTTGAATTTGGAACAAGCGCGCATCGTATGAATTAGGTACAAAAAAAATAAAAGGTGCTGAAAGTATGGAGCTATTCCATAGATAAAAAAATAATCCCGCCAATTTTATTTAGGTTCTTTTAAGTGTCTTATCTTTGGGTTCTTTTCTAAAAAATATCCCGCTAAATCAATTAGGTCCTTTTTAGTGTCTTATATTTGGTTTCTTTTTATATATTTGAGGGAGATTAGTTGTTCAGTCTTGCATCAGTCCATTCCATCAGTCTGGTACGATCTTCAGTCTGTAAAAATTCAAAGTCTATACAAACTGATGAAGTGGACTGATGCCAGACTGATCATGTAGTTTCCCTCTTTGTTAGCTCGGTGGCGCAGTGGTTTAGCGCCTGGCCCAGCGATTGCGGAAGTTAAGCAACGTTCGCAAGGGTCGGTCATGGGATGGGTGACCAAAAATGTATTATCTCGAGCTCCTCCGTGCTTCAGAAGGCACGTTAAGCCATTGGTCCCGGCTGCATTTGCAGTCGTTAACACCTACCAATCCACATTGGGCCCGCGTGGTGGGTTATGGCCCGTCCTCCTTACCACCTATAAGGAAGGCCTGTGCCCCACAGTGGGGAGGGGACATCAAAAATGGCTGATGTACAACTATAAATACTAGAGGTACTGCTATTTTTTTTTCTCGCAGTCAATGGTAAAAAGTAGAGTACACAACTCGTGACAAAAAAAATTTTTCATCTCGGTCCTTTGTATCCCTCGCTTCGCTCAGGATTCTAGTTTTGAATCCCTCGCTACGCTCGGGATTCAACTCTAGAATCCTTCGCTGCTCTCGGGATCCAACTTAGTCCCTCGAACTAAATTCCCTCTTTTTTCACTTGTTGTATAATCTACTATTATTTTATTAGACATGAGTCATAACTATATTACAGATATTTACCTAATAGAATTATACTTCCTAAAAGTCGTCAATAGAATAGCAACACTTATTTAACAAATAAGCGTGCAGTTTATTTTTGAAAATTCTCCAATCGCTAATTATTTTTAGGTCATTTGGTAATTTATTAAAGAGCTTAACAGCTTGAAACCTGGCGCCGTGTTTGACTACTTTTAATTTAGGGATAAAGTCATAATTTAAGTGCATCCTCCTTGTTCTTTCGCGTAACTGTCTGTCTGTAGCAGTTTCCTTTTGCGTCAGATTTTTTCTAAATTCTGTTAGAACAATCAGTATATATAAACTGGGTACTGTAAGTATGTTGTACTTTGCAAAATAATCTCTACAAGACTCCCACTGTGGTATACGTGCAATAACTCTTATCGCTCTTTTTTGCAGCCTGAATGCTGTCAATTGATTATAATTGTAGCTATAATTAAAAGAATATATGATTATAATTATGATTATAATTATTGATTATAATTGTAGCGATAATTAAAAAAGCATAAAATTAGCGTGATAAGGGGAATGTCTGAAAAAATCAAATTGGCTGAATATTTTTTATGGGTAAGGCGATAAGCTCCCTTATTAATAGAAAAAAGTTTCAGGAATTTAAGTTGCGTAAAAATAACACTTCGTCGAAGATTATTCCATCACCATATAATGATAAAGTCAACTGCAGACAACTGCTTTTCTTGACATTCTTGCTGCATACCTAGCCATTTTATGTCAAAGTTAACTGACAACGGCTTGTCAGTTGACTTTTTAGGGTTCCGTAGCCTAAATGGCAAAAAACGGAACCCTTATAGATTCGTCATGTCTGTCTGTCTGTCTGTCCGTCCGTATGTCACAGCCCCACAGCCACTTTATTCCGAAAGTATTAGGATAACACAGTTGAAACTTAGTAGGTAGATGTATTCTGTTAACCGCTTAACGATTTTAACACAAAAATAAAAAAATAAAAGATTAAGGGGGGGCTCCCCATACATGGAACTGAAACTGAAAAACAATTTTCTTCAAACCAATACGTGCGGGGTGTCTATAGATAGGTCTTTAAAAATGACATTGAGGTTTTTAAGACATTTTTTTTCAATATCAACCGTTTGAAAGATATTCACTGGCAAAGTGGTAAAATGTGTCCCCCCCCCCACCCCTAACTTTTGAATAAGAGAGTGAAAAATCTAAAAAAATATATAATATAGACCTTAATAAACACTTTCAACGAAAATTGATTTGAACGGGATATAGTAATTAGTTTTTGACATATAGCACATTTTCCAAAACCGCAAATATTACTTTGTCATTCATACCAACATAGTGAAAAACAAAGTTATTTTTGCGGACGAAAAATGACAGTGGTATTAAAATATTGTATGGTATAAGGTAATTACGGAACCTTAAGGCGCGTGGCCCGACACGCACTTGGCCGGTTTTTATATATGTGGTGATTAGGGAATATCTTCATTCTGTTGTTACTTCCGTACATTTGCGAAGACAACACTTTGTTTTCAATTTAAAATCACTATTTTTTTTCACGCAACCAAAAGCTTTTTTATTAAATTACAATACAACGATCATCTCAACTTCGTCCATTATAGCATCTACGATCTTCCTACGTGATTTTCGCCTCGCCACGTTACGTAAGCGATACTGTATAAGAGATAGCATATATAAGTATGTTTTCCTATTAAGTATTCTAGCGCTTATAGGTCATTTCTCTTCCTCTTACAGTGCAGTGATAGATAATAAATAGTTACAGTCTACCTCGGGCCCGGTCACGCTAATGATTCAAAACGTTTGACTGTCAATCCATTTCCTTGCTGTTAGTCTATAATCGATATCGATATCACGTATAATGTTCTAATAGTCATGTAACTCTTAACGATTATGCACAGAAAAGTGACAACTACCTACTTATTTTGAAGTTGTTTTCGGATAACTGCAGGCTTATTACATAAAAACAATCGCGACGCGGACGATGTTCGTCCCACTATTACCTCACGAATAAGGTTCAATATCAAGTTTAATGACGATTGCGTACTACTATCGCGATTATTTTTATGTAGGTAATAGTCCCGATAAATTACGTATAGTGCAGTATTTAGTGGCATCATTTGTATGGGGACCTTGCAAATCGTCAACAAAGGAAGACGCTTGGCACAGGCGTACTTTGTGGTCATCTGAGCTGATTTAGCCCTGTACCCACGTGGTACCACCATGGTGGTAGCCAGGGGAAAGGGGGGAGGTCGCTTCTACCACGCTGCACTTTTACGTCCATATCTCCATAATATATATATATATATTAATTAATTAATTAATTTATTTATTTATTTATTTATTTATTTATTTATTTATTTATTTATTTATTTATTTATTTATTTATTTATTTATTTATTTATTTATTTATTTATTTATTTATTTATTTATTTATTTATTTATTTATTTATTTATTTATTTATTTATTTATTTATTTATTTATTTATTTATTTATTTATTTATTTATTTATTTATTTATTTATTTATTTATTTATTTATTTATTTATTTATTTATTTATTTATTTATTTATTTATTTATTTATTTATTTATTTATTTATTTATTTATTTATTTATTTATCGTTTATGGATAGCTAGCTAACAGCTTAAAAACATACAGATAACAAATATATATAACTAAAAGCTATTGACAAGCTACCGATGTAGAATTCAAAAGAAATTGATCGTAAAGTAGGTAATCGTAGCCTAGAAAGGACAGGTGCGTAAAATAGTAACATTAAACTAAATTTTAAACAATAACTTAATAACAGTCGTGATGCTGTTGAAAAATAAATCAATATTGGCGTCAGCGTTATTAATGGCGGAACAAGCTCTAATAAGGAAACTGTTATGCCTGTAGTTGGTGTGCATAGAAGGAATACTAAATGGTCTATATGAATCGTTGCGGGGTGCTCTTGTAGGTATTTTAAAACGAATTTTATGAAGTAGTTCCGGACTATCTACTGAACCTCTAATCAACTTGACTAGAAAAGTAACATCTGCAATATTACGTCTAACAGAAAGCGGTAGCAAGTGATATTTAGTACAACGGTCTTCGTAAGATGTTTTCGGAATTTTGAATTTGAAATTTAGGAACCGAGTAATTTTTTTCTGGATCTTCTCTATATCTTTTATGTATGTTACGTAACAGGGATTCCAAATCTGGCTGGCATACTCAAGATGGCTGCGGACATAAGCACAATAAAGGATTTTGATGGTTTTCATGCGTTTAAAAGGCTTAGACAGACGCATAATAAACCCTAGTGACCGAGATGCTTTATTAATAGTACTGACAATATGTTTATCAAATAGCAGTTTAGAATCAAGGATGACTTCCAGGTCTTTAGCTTCCTGACGAATGGATAATTTTTCGTTTTTGATACTGTAACTACTATTAAAGGGATTGATTTTACGAGTAAAACTTATAGAAAACCATTTGGATACGTTCAAATCTAGTTTATTTAAGTAACAGTATGAGTCTAACCTTCGGAGATCATCCTGAAGCTGAACTGCATCGTCGTTATTATTAACAATTTTGAAAATTATATATATAAATTATATAATAAATTTTAAAATGATAAATTTTTTATTAATAATAATTCCTTTATGTTTTAAAAAAAATATATTTTGGATGGTTCAAATAATAATATTTTTATTAATTAATAATCATTCCTGAATGATTATCGATTACTTAATAGGATTGATAAGATCATTTGCGTCTAGGGTTGTTTTCTGTAGGTAGGTACTTATGCAGTTTTTCATACAAATTAATAACCAAATTTCAATAGTCAAAGGATCTTTCTACAATATTAATTTCAAAATTGAATAAATTTTCGGGATACCAACATAACGCCATCGCCAGAGGTAATAACCGATGAAACGCATTCTAGCCGCAGGGATTGAAATACCGTTAATAAAATAACGATACAAAAAAATAACGTTAAAAATACCGTTAAAACATTTTATCGGTAAATTTACCGGTAAAAAAAACGTTAAAATTATTGTACCGCTAAAATTGCTGTTAAATATAGCGTTAAACTTTACAGATACAATAGTACCGGTAAAATTATCGGTAAAAAGTAACGTTATAAATTGGAATAACGTTAATTGTAAAGTAACAGTAACAAAAAGTAAGAAATAACGTTAAAATTAACGTTATTTACTGACATACCGTTAATATTAAAAGTAACGGTAAAAAAGGAAGAAATAACGCTACATTTAAAAATAACATCAATCCCTGAGTCATAGTAGCCTGAGTCTAGGCCCTCTTGCAGAAGTTGCTCGACAACAATTTTTTAACGGTGGTCGTCACGTCATACCTCTATCACAATTTAAAAAAAACTGTGATCTATCACAGTTTTTTGTTGACTACAGGTAGGTATGTCGTAATGGTATGGTTTATTTATCCTTTAATAATGTAAATTAAATTTTGTTCATTTATTACTCGACTGATGATTATGTGGTTATAGCACATCTTCTGGTTGTCGCCCTCTATGAGTCTACAGCTACAGGTGTTGTGGTTAAGGGAAATCAATCATAGTCGAAGAAAAGCTAAGAATAACTTAGATATAAATGCAGTTCGTTTCTATTACTTAAGGCCCTTATAGCCGTCAACTAGCGCCACCAGTTCGTTTATTATTATTATACGTAAACCAAGTCAATATAAAAAAAATGGAAACAATAATGCCCTTATAAATTGTACAGTGTATGTACCTATGTGTATGGGGTTGCATGGTTTCAATATTATGTTCCAATGGCATGGCCTTTCGGCTTCATCAACAGACCCTGGACCTCGTCTCCCTCAGAGTACTTGTCAAAACGATTCTAACGAGCCCAAACACGATGGGGTTGTATGTATGGTCTCATTCTCATCATACAGTTCCTGTGGCCTTCTTCCGGCTCCATCATCAGATCAGCTCAATGAAACCTTATTATTGCATTGCCTTCTAGTTCTGACCGATGTTCAAAGTTCTCTCTCTAGCTCATCGGGAAGCTAGTATAAAATTGTTTGCATTTGTGGATTTTTGGAGAATATTTACTTTAATAGGATAATATGATGACAAATATTTGTATGACATTTTAAATTAAAATGTGGTGCAAATTTGGGTGATCATTTACTATTTTTGGGTTAACAATGATTATTTTGGTAGCAAGATGTGAAAACTTTGGTTAGAATTTCACATTAAAATGGATGGACTATTTTTGGCACTAAAAAGCGTTAAATTTTACTATTACTGGTGATCAGTTTTAAACATAAGCCATTTATTTGTACTGTTTCCAAGTATCATATTATTATGACGTATAGTTTGTTATGTCAACCATAAGATTTGTCTGCGTTACGTTACACATAGCCATTTCACATGGATCTTGAGATTATTTTAGAAAACCATAAGCTGTCTAGACATGAATTCGGACACGTTATAATGTAATAGGTGTTTGTTTATATAAAAAAGTTATCTAACAAGGCCACGGGTTAACTAAAACTGTTTGTGACTGGTTTTTTTTTATTGTTTCATTACTTAAGAAAGAGAATATTAGAAGCTGGAATCGCATAACTCGTCAAAGTTTTCGACATGCAGCTAATATAATGTATATTCTTATGAATTTGATGAATTAATTAAAATGTAAAATAAACAACGCAGTAACTAGGTAGCTATTTGAAATTTCTTCGAAGTCTTCACGTCAAGCTACACGTCAAGAATGTATGTATATTGATAAGTATTAAAGGACAATAAGCTGAAAACAGAAAAGCATACTTCTTTACCAGTTATCCGCCTCTGTGGTCTAGTGGTTCGCCCACCCGAGTAAGACGCAGGGGTCCCGGGTTCGATTCCCAGGGGGGGTACAATTTGTACTCGGTTTGGTTGGTGGTAGGGCTTATTTCAAGTCCGCCTGGCTAGCTACCACCATCTTACCTAAATATGACGACATAACAACAATTTAAAAATTGTTGTGTTTCGGCAGTTAGAGGTAAGATAGCCAGCTCCTCAGTGATGAGGATTTCGGGAGTAGTGCGCTTCCACCTTCGGCCTTATCGTCACTTAACATCAGTTGAGATGAAGGCCATGCACTATAACTATGCTCATAAAAAAACATAAATCATCAGTCTCTGAGGATATGGCTGCCTTACTGAATTAGATTGTAACGATGTTTACGTCAGTCTTCCGTGTTATCCAGGCCAATGGAGTTTCCTTGCCTATGCAATGTTAAATGCCAAAAGACAACGATAACAAATTAATTATCGAACACTATTGATCCTTTCTTCGGATTCGACTCAGTTCATCTCACAATCGTTCTTTCGCACGAAAGTGAATCGCACAATCGATCTCTTGTACGAACTTGAATCGCACATTCGAATATTCGCACGAATGTGAATATTGTAATACAGAAACCTTTGATCGCTATTTTACAAAAAAATAAAATTAATAAATAATTTGTGTCAATAAAAAAAAATATTATTATTTGCCTAATGTTTCTTAGTAGAACACTCTTAAAATATGTACCCTGCCATTTAAAAACCTTGTATAAGCGCAGGTAGTTGTAACATCATGGGCCTAAAATAAATGTCAAAATCGAACATTTAGGAATAACCGCTAATCTGAGAGGTGTGTTGACTTTATAAATACATTAGATAACCAAGCCTGTAATTCTTAGCGATACAAGGAAAACGCGTGAATTGACATTTCATAGTCAGACTATCGGACATTATGAACTCAATTTTGAGTCCATAATCAATAAAAACATGTTTAATCTATCTTCTGTTATATTTATTCGAAGTCAGATTATAATAATATTAATAAACAATTTATTTGTACAGTCTAGCTAGACTAGGGTTAACATCCGTCCGGATTTGTACGGACGAATTTGTCAGTTTGTTAATCATAAAAGTGATAAAACATACCTAACATAGCAGTAGTGTTCGGAAGAGAATGTCCCAAAATGTATAAAGCCACGTCCATTTACAGTGCAGTATACAGGGTTAATTGTAAAACACCAACAACCACGCAGGAGTAGATTACTATCTTCATAAACAACAACATTTGGCGACCTCCGTGGTCGAGTGGTTTGCACGCCGGTTTTCAAGGCGTCACCATCTCTTGAGGTCCCGGGTTCGATCCCCGGCTGGGTCAATGTAGAAAATGAACTTTTCTATATTGGAACAGGTCTGGGTGTTTGTGATACCACCGTTGTCTTTGATTTCCATAACACAAGTGCTTTAAAGCTACTCACTTTGGAGTTGGAGCAATGTATGTGATGTTGTCAAATATTAAAAAAAAAACATTTGTTCTACGACTTTTCTAAAGACAACCAAAAAAAATCTACTCTTCATACAAAATGTCCGAACAGCTGATCGAGTTGTGTATTAAAAGTCGATTTTTTTGTCTGTTATTGAAAAAGTCGTAGAACAAAATGTTGTTGTATATGGTATTACTAATCTACTCCTGCGAGGTTGTCGGTGTTTTACAAATAACCCTGTTCTATACCTACCAAAAATAGTCCAATTTCTTTAAAATCGCTTTGTTTTTTGAAAGGAACTTTTTATCTTGTGCATCAAAATGTAAGCACACTACAAAAAAAGGCAACATGTCATAATAACATGCAGTCGGAGGCATGCATAAAGAAAGTGACATTATGAATGATTGAATTATATGCCTCCGACTGCATGTTATTATGACATGTTGCCTTTAATATTTATTTAATCTTGTTTCCATCTTTTCAGTGGACTTGTCTTTTTATGCAGGCGGGATTTTTTTTTTTTATTTTTTTTTTATTTATCTCTTTTAAGTTATTATATATTACGGTCATGATATACCTTTTTGAAATCCTTATAATAAGCCCTTTAATTTGACACCCATATTGCAGTAGGTATTCTAAAAAAAAATATTTTTTTCACTACGTATAATAGCACCGTACAGCCGCCATGTTGGTTATTTTATAACGCCACCTTCTTAAGAACACTTGGGCTGAAAAGACAAATCTAACGATATCTTAATCATAGAAATCCGTTCAGCCGTTTGAAAGATATGAGGTAATAAAGAATATTACATAAAAACATACATACATACATACAAACATACTTACAAGATACGCGCGAAGAACATAACCCGCAGTCGGTTAAATAAATAACGAAGATGTCATACTCCCGTCACTGTCAGTCAGTTCTTGTTGAAAAAAAAAATGTCCGGACTTTTATTGATTTTTTTTGATATGGTAACCCTAAGCTAGTCTGATTATTAAAAGCTGGTGTATCTACTTCAAACACTCTCAAGACAAATTATACAGTTGTTTGGTCGGTATGTTCTACACTACTTATCATCCTTACTAAGATTATAAATGCGAAAGTCCGTTTGTTTGTCACCTACGTCTACACGTCCTAACTTAACCGATCATCATGAAATGTCACATACACGTTGTCAGGGGTACAGAGAAGGACAAAGGGTACCTTTCATCCCGAATAAAAATTTTGATCCCGAGGGATAGCAAAAACTTTTCACACAGACGAAGCCGCGGGCGGCCGCTAGTACCTAGTTTTGATTTCTTATCGCACTAAATTAAAATGTTGCAGTATAATAAATTAATACATTTTTGCAAATAAGTACCCTTTGTTTTCGTAACTTTTTTCAGTTCTGATAAATACGAGTAGGTACTTACTTACTTATTAAGTTATTATCAAAAATGCAAGGGCTCGATCAAAATTTTAGATTTTTTTAAAACATCCACACAGTTTTCAGGGTCGCAATATATATGATTAACAACCTATAATAGCATCTAACGCCCAAGAAATCAAAATTTAACCGCCTCTGTGGTCTAGTGGTTCGCCCACCCGTATAAGACGCAAGGGTCCCGGGTTCGATTGCCAGGAGGGGGGTACAATTTGTACTCGGTTTGGTTGGTGGTAGTGGTAGGACATATTTCACGTCCGCCTGGCTAGCTACCACCATCTTACCTTAAGCCTGACGCGACAACAATTTAAAAATTGTTGTGTTCCGGCAGTTAGAGGTAAGATATAGCCAGTTCCTCTGTGATGAGGATTCCGGGTGTAGTGTGAGTGTGACTAGTGCACTTCCATCCGACCGATCGTCACTTAACATCAGGTGAGTTGAAGCGTTGTGTATAAAAAAAATATTTCCAGGCAAAATTACCAGATATCTGTATTGTAAAAATGACAATTAAAAAAAATCGGCCTGTAACTTTAGTAGGTACCTAACCTACCTCCTATTATAACTTTGAAAAACGGAATCCAACAAAGACTAGGTAGGTATTATCGCGTTTCGTTTCGCAATAAGTTTTCAATAACTTATTAATGTGAAAATATTAATAAACTCAAAAGTAAACGTAAAGTCAGACAATCTCCGCATCCGTGTTGACATCTTGACCTGATGAACCGACTCAGAGAACATAGTACCTATTTGAGTTGAGCGTTGTTGTGTAACACAGGCACTTCACTATATTCACGAGATACGCATTTTGCTTCACAAGTAAAAATCGGTAAAGTCGAATTAGGTACTTAATCCACTTTGTCTCGACTACATTGCCCCATGTTGTGGAAAGAAAGTGATTTTTTAAGGTTTGTTTTTAGTCCGACCGAATGATTTGGAGTAAAGTTTGATGGAACAATTCAACTGAATATAAAAAACCGGCCAAGTGCATGTCCGGCCACGCGCAGTAGGGTTTCGTTATACCGGGTGTAACAAGACCCTCAACGAAGCCGAAGTCTACGTATTCTGCCCATCATCAGGACCATTTCTGTTCAAAATAATTGCTGGTAAACGATTTTAATTTTTGGTGTTAAAAAAGCATTGCATACTTTACCACGCAATGTAACGCGTACACAAGACCGTTGAGTGTCTTGTTACACCCGTTATACATACCATATTCAATTTCAATTTTCAATTTCAAGGACTTATTTATCATAATGTATGGAAAAGAGAAAATTTTACAGATTAATTCATTAACGTCCGAGCGGTCGCTGGCGACCGCGACACAATAGAAAATCTATTGTGTCTCATTTTCCTAGCGTTGAAGAGTTAAAATGCGTTGTTTTGTACCGTAAGTAGTAGTAGTCTCTGTAGTTGGTCACTTCTGTTGTATTAATCGCATTGTATTTATGTAGGTAAGTCTTTTCCAGAATGGAATGAGGCATATCGCGATAAGTCCATAATTGATTACGTCGTTTCGCGAATAGGCAAGTCCAATGTCTACAGTTATTTATCAATAAAATCATGCAGTCTGCTAATGAGAAATCAGCTTCGTAGTTTGACATAATGTGTTTGCAGCAAAAACAGCAACAACTTACATAAAATCACCGTTAAAATAATAGGATTGCCGTAAAACTTAGAGTAAGACGCGTTTCTGTTCCAGTAGTACAAATAGTAGTAAAATGTTTGAGTTTGTTCATGTTTGACCTTTATTCCTTTTTCGAAATTTATGGATATTGCTGCATCAACAGTAGAGTCCATCAGCCCTTTATGTCAAAAACGTGTCATATTTTGATGTGTGACTCATCCGTACACAAATTTTTGCTGTTTTGTTTTATTTTATATGTGTGAATGTCGTCATTACAGTGTTGTTTTTGCATGTGAGTGTGCGGAACTGCACTTGTGTGCACTTCCCCCCCCCCCCCCCCCGCAAAAAATGCCAGAATAATTTGGATCGAGTTAATCGCTATGGCGCCTCCCTTCGTACTAAGCCGCGATGCTCGAAGCCGTAAAAACAGCAATATCCCATAGTTTACTGCTAGGAGCACTGCTCCCAAAAAAATATTTTCCGCCATTTGGACAAACTGGATGTTGCTGCCTTTGCATCGTTGTTCTAAATAGGTACGGTCAGCAACGAAAGTTGTTTAACACTTTAGTACTTTGTCATAGTGCCTATCGTTTTAGACTTAAATGTTATGTTATGTTTAAAAACAAAAGACACCTGTTAAAAAAGTTGCTATGACATAGTGATGATGATGATGATGTTCTCGACCGATTTCGGCCACAGCGACTGCATCATTCATTGCATAGGGCTACATAGTACCAAAGCGTTAAACTACTTTCATTGCTGACTGTACATCTAGTTATTTATCAATACTCTGGACACGTAGTAGATTAAAAGACCTAATGTTAGCTTCATAATCGACCATCATAAAGTGTTCCCACAACCTAGAACTTACAAACGGAATGGATTATCATCATGAATGAAAGTGAAAGGCTAAAATACTTCGAACATTAGTGATGTCATTTGCAACTTTATTTTTATAAACAGCATTCCTCTATGTACTACCTTCGTCGATACAGACCTACCTACCTATATTATTAAAGACGTCCTTATCTCTAATTTATCTAAAAAAAAAAAAAAAAAAAAAAAAAAAAAAAAAATTAATAAAAACTAAGTACTTATGTAGATACTATAATTTATTTAATAAATTATTATAAGTAGGTAAACAATCTGTCAAGGCGAAAATACCATTTAATTTTTAGTTGTTAATTATGTATTATATTACATTTATTTAACAATGCAATTTTTCAATAATAGATTATCCGCACTGAGAACTATATGAGGAGCTAACATAAAAATATCTAGGAACCTACTCACCTATATTTTCAGTGTCAGTAACGGCATTATTTTCGAATGTTGCATAAGATCAGTAAATTCTTTGAACGGCTTCCTGCTGACTGTGTGACTGCAAATTGTATTATGGCTGCAGTCATTAAATTGAATTTGATGGTCAACAGAATGCGGTCGCGGCGCGGCGGCGCGGGCAGCGGCGCGGCGTGACCGCACCGCATGGAGCGCATCGGCATTTTTTTTTAAATAGACGAGTCAATAGGTCAAAGTATGGTTCATTTTTAGTAGCGCTGCGCTGTGCTTCACCTCTACCAGCGAGTAAATTTTCACGTGACTTTCTTAGTTAAAAGCTTAATTCAGCATTACGTTTTTAAAACGGACAAAAAGTTATAAAAATCGGACTACAAACATTAAAACAGACTAAAAAGTATAAAATATTTTTATCTGTAAATATTTATATTTATACCTACCTACAGAAGTTTTTAACTTTTTAGTCTGTTTTTTATGTAGAATTCAATACGTTTCCGCTATTATTTACGCCATACCTACGCAAGAGCTTTGGTGATTTTCTGTTTTTTTACAATTATTTGTGAGGTTTATACGCAATTGAATATTTGTAGCAACTAGAAAATCTCTTTAGCTTTTTTTTGTGGCTACAAGTACAACTATACGTTTTCTACATAAAAAGATAAACGTCCCTCACCATGTTTTCATACCACTGAAACCCTACTTACAATAAATACGTACTATTATACTTATTCTGTGATACAGGTAGGTAGGGTGGTGCTGAATGAAAAAATGCAGTCTTAAAATATGAGACAGTTGTTTTTGAGATAATGGTCAACCGTCACAAGGATAGGTCTAGTTTCCGGTAACGTTACCTCTTTGATGAAGAATCGTGGGAAAAATCATGAGGTAATAAAAATGTTAACATTTTTTTTAAACATTACGAGTTGGAAGTGGAGAAGTCCATGGTTAAATCAGATATAGCTGAGAGGCACCTATTACCGGAAATTCATTGTTCTCCTGTGAAAAAATGATAATTTATAAAGTTACCTACTCTCTTTTAATGAAAACAGAAAGTTACAAACCCGTATAGTCACATGATCACATCAGAACAGCATCACAACACAATATATTTTCGATCTGGATATGCTTATTTAGGTATGTGCCTCAAACTAGGCAAAACATTGTTGTATACTTGTATGACACCATAGATTAATCTCTTATATAAAAGTGAAGGGGTGACTGACAGACTATTGCCCAGCCCAAACCACTAGACCTATAGAGACTTAAAATTTTGTACATAGATATTTTATACAGTGTAAACACCCACTAAGAAAGGATTTTTGGAAATTCTACCCGTAAAGGGGTGAAATGGGGGTTGAAAGTTTGTATTGTATTACATGAGCTTTTTTTAAATATTGACTTGGTTTACGAGTAACAAAAAACCATAAAAACGGGTCGAATTGAGTCTCCTTTTGAAGTCGGTAAAAGTCGCTAGTTTCACTACCTACAGCGCCTTAAGTATAATATGACAAAATGATGTATCGTTAGAAGCGTCTTAATTGTCCAATGAACATAGGTTATGTAAAGTTATATTAAATCGAATAGGGCGCCCGCCAGAGGCCTTGAAAGTCATGAACTAAAAAAATATTTGCATGACCAAATGAAAGGGCTTATGACCACTTTTCAAATACGTACCTATAAAGCTTTTGCCCGTGGCTTTGCTTGCTTTCACCCGATTTACAACCCCAAAATATTTAAAATAAAAAAGAAGTTTAAAAACTAAAACCCTACTACGGAAAAATCGTGCTCTAAAAAGAACACGAAACAAGAAAATATTCGAGTTCAAAATTCAATAAAATGGATAATCGTAGTCGCATGCCACCTCCAGCCTGTTGATCGTGTCGTGCGTGTCTAGGACTAAGTGGCATGCGACTACGGTAATCCTTTTTAATGAATTTTGAACTCGAATATTTTTAGTTTTAGCGACCAATAGCAACATTATAATAATCCACAAAAGCCAATATGGACGGTATTGTGTACACAGACGAACTAAATTATTTTGTTCGTGTGCTAAAACACTGCTAACAGTCTTTCTCAGTTACGAATAAATATAAAAAGAACAAAAGCTGATCATTCTCAGTTCATTGTCAATGTGTTGTCAATGAACTGCAAACTTCGTAAAAAAAAGAGTTAAAGATTTTAGAAAAAATCTACTCACCCGTAGCACCCCGTCTGAGGTGCCCTACGGGCGAGTCGATTTTTTCTAGTACTCAGGTACTTATTTTTTTCTAATATACCTAGGTATATAATTAAGTAATAATTATCTTAATATAACAAAACAACTTATTGTTTTAGGATTTATTCAAGAACACGCTATTTCGCTGGTATAGTTTCCGAGATATTTCTCTCTTTGATGTGCTTATGTTAAGGATCAGTAAGTAATTAATATAAAAGCTAAGTTAAAGTGATTTTGTCTCAGCTCCGACATTAACAAAACTTTTCAAAGCACTTTTATTCGTTTTTAATAAGACACAATCGTGCAATTCCACATTCGTGCAATTCCACATTCATGCAATTCCACATTCGTGCAATTCCACAATCGTGCAATTCCACATTCGTAAACAAAATCTCTAACTGTTTTCAATAACTATTATTCGTACAATAGTTTGTTCTGAACAAATTCCTACCCTACTAAAATAATATGGGCCTAGGTGCTCCAAAAGACTCCCGGCTCCTCCACAAAAATGGAGGACCACAACAAATAGGAACACAGATTCAGATAACTATGATCGTGAAAGGGCTTAGTAGCAAAAGGACCTATTCGCAAAATGCCACACGGCCAAAAAAAGGACACATTCTCGGAATGACTTGTTCTCGAAAGGACCTATTCGCATAATACCTCATTCTTAAAAAGGACACATTCTCGGAATGACTTGTTCTCGAAAGGACCTATTCGCATAATACCTCATTCTTAAAAAGGACACATTCTCGGAATGACTTGTTCTCGAAAGGACCTATTCGCATAATACCTCATTCTTAAAAAGGACACATTCTCGGAATGACTTGTTCTCGAAAGGACCTATTCGCATAATACCTCGTTCTTAAAACGGACACATTCTCGGAATGACTTGTTCTCGAAAGGACCTATTCGCATAATACCTCATTCTTAAAAAGGACACATTCTCGGAATGACTTGTTCTCGAAAGGACCTATTCGCATAATACCTCATTCTTAAAAAGGACACATTCTCGGAATGACTTGTTCTCGAAAGGACCTATTCGCATAATACCTCATTCTTAAAAAGGACACATTCTCGGAATGACTTGTTCTCGAAAGGACCTATTCGCATAATACCTCATTCTTAAAAAGGACAAATTCTCGGAATGACTTGTTCTCGAAAGGACCTATTCGCATAATACCTCATTCTTAAAAAGGACACATTCTCGGAATGACTTGTTCTCGAAAGGACCTATTCGCATAATACCTCATTCTTAAAAAGGACACATTCTCGGATTGACTTGTTCTCGAAAAGACCTATTCGCATAATACCTCATTCTTAAAAAGGACACATTCTCGGAATGACTTGTTCTCGAAAGGACCTATTCGCATAATACCTCATTCTTAAAAAGGACACATTCTCGGAATGACTTGTTCTCGAAAGGACCTATTCGCATAATACCTCATTCTTAAAAAGGACACATTCTCGGAATGACTTGTTCTCGAAAGGACCTATTCGCATAATACCTCCTTCTTAAAAAGACACATTCGCATAATGATAATCGAAGGCTGCCTACCGCTAGGTCTGCGAGATTATCCGCACAATTGAGGGATCAAATCCCGCAAGGGTTAAAGAACAATGGCGACACGGAGCACAGGATAAATAAAATAGTATTATTAGTAGTAGGTACCTACTTAATTATTGAGTTCAACACTTGTACTATTAGTTAGGTATTCTGTGATTCAACAAGCGTGTTAGGATCCTAATAATGAATGAGGCAAAATGTCGGGGTCCGCATATGACTACTTTAAATCGTCAAAGGAGATATCTCGGTACCTATGTTTAGAACTGAAATAATTATATGAGTACGATTACGTGAGGTACGTTCACTTTTTTTAGAGTGGAAGTTTCCGGTGCGTTTATATTATGTAACTTGCCCTGCGCAAAAGATGCCAGTGCGTTGCCCAAACATGTGACCTCTTTTAATCACACAACATGATACGGAGTAGTAAGTAGGGTGAAATGCTTTAAATTCGGACACAAAAAAGTTTTTGAAATTCATTCTCAATTATTTAATATTAAAATTGAACTCCAGCTTTGCAATTTTTGTTATTTACGATTGCTATATGATTGTTCTTTATAATAATAGTAAGAAAATCAAGAAAACATTAATAGTAACATTATGAAAATGAAAATATGACGAGTGACCCAATTTCCCTAAATTCATATGCCCTTACCTATTTCGGACGATTTTTACACAACATGATACGGAGTAGTAAGTAGGGTGAAATGCCTTAAATTCGGACACAAAAAAGTTTTTGAAATTCATTCTCAATTATTTAATATTAAACTTGAACTCCAGCTTTGCAAATTTTGTTATTTACGATTGCTATATGATTGTTCTTTATAATAATAGTAAGAAAATCAAGAAAACATTAATAGTAAAATTATGAAAATGAAAATATGACGAGTGACCCAATTTCCCTAAATTCATATGCCCTTACCTATTTCGGACGATTTTTTCCCTAAATTCATACAAGGTGAAATAAACACATTATAGTTAGGAACTTTAATTGTTTTATTGACATTTAGATCAAATAATTAACATAATTATTATTCCGATCAACATTAATCATATGAGCATAACAAAAATTAACAAAAAATATGCTTAGTAAAAAAACATAGCAACTCTAATACTTTAATGTACTTACCTATTAAATCGTTTTATTTTATTAATATATTATTGGTCATAATATTATTAGACTTGTCTTTTAATAGGTTTAACCGTTGTCCGAATATAAGATCATGGCTACTCTATTTTCGGACACCCTTTCAAAAAGCGTCCGAATTTAGATTTTTGACTAGTTTTTAACCGACTTCAAAAAAAGGAGGAGGTTATCAAGTCGACGGGTTTTCTATGTATGTTTTAACATAACTTCGTCAGTTGTTAACCGATTTATAATTTTTTTTTATCTCAAAGAACATAGTTCCGGTGTGGTCCCATAAATTTTTAACAGAGAACTGGCTAGTAGTTTTTTCATAATCCTGAAAAATATCAATTATTTAGCTCGCCATCGCACGAGTTTTTACGGATTTTCAGACATAACATCTTTGTTTATTAACCGATTTAGACGATTCTTTTTTTGTTTGAAAGGGTATACTTCAAGAATGGTCACATTTTGATTTCATCGGTATTAGACTTTGAACTTCGAAGATACACAAGGGAACTCATCGAAGTCAAATAGTATATGTAAAGTGATTTAGATTTTGGTAGGTTTATGACATTTCAAAACAAACCAAACCATGCTCTGCGATGCCACGTTCTGGACTAGACTTGGACTACGAAGACACAAAGGAACTCCTCAAAAACAAACACTGTAAATTACACGCTATTACACGCTTACATACCTACCACTAAAAAGTCGAAAATAAAAAAGGTATTTTTTAAAAAAAAAGGGAAACCTCTTTCAAAAAACCTGAAAACATAAACGAAAACAACTTCAACTTCGAAATAATATTTAAATAATTAGTTACACATATCAATATTAATAAAACACGTCTATTGAAGTCGAGTGGGGCTGGAGGACAACTTCATTTTTATTTTTAAACTTCATTATTATTTCTTGCTTTTTAGAGGTATTTAATTTTGAAGTTGTTTTTGTTTTTGTTTTTGTTTTCAGGTTTTTTGAAGGAGGTTTTCCTTTTTAAAAAAAAAACCTTTCTTTGTAATCGTAATTTCGGACAAGCTTTTATTAATTAACGAATAAAAATGTATGAAAAAATACCACTTCACATCATTCTTTGGTTAAGGTTTTAACACATACACGCTGCAATTTTAATCATTAGGTTTCCGCAGTGGGGTGGTTCCACTCATGATTACAATACAAGCAACTTTTACTATGGGGCCAATCCTCATATCGCGAAAAAAAATCTGCAGTTCCATACAAAAGCGCAATACCTACTCGACCTTAATGTATGGAACAGTAGATTTTTTTTTTCGCGCTAAGAGGGTTGGCCCCCATAGTAAAAGTTGCTTGTATTGTAATCATGAGTGGAACCACCCCACTGCAGGAACCAAATTATTAAAATTCCAGCGTGTATGTGTTAAAACATTAACCAAAGAATGATTTGAAATGGTATTTTTTCATACATTTTTATTCGTTAATTAATAAAAGCTTGTCCGAAATTAGGATTACAAAAAATGGTTTTTTTTAAAAAAAGGAATGTATAAACGCTAATGGATCGAGAAATCAGTATAAGTATTTAAAATCACATATACCCCAAAATTTGCACGTAACTAGAATAATTTGACTCCAAAATGGCACAATGTGTGGTACAACGATGTGGGTCACTGGTAAGATCGCTACTAAGTGCAATGCAAACCAGATGACTGCTTACCGCCATTTTTACAATTCTTAATGACTGATAAATGAGGATTCTTTTCGTACAAAAACCCTGAAGAATAGCGCATACCCACACAGTTTATCTTATATTTTGTTTGAAGTTGTAGGGGTTTGTAGATGAAGGAACTCTTCGGCAGGTATTCGGCGAAAAGGGAAGTACTTCCACCGAGCTAGGTGACTGTGCTCGGGGACCGCGGTCCGACTGTCGATGGTTGGTAGTTGTATATATTATGCTGAGTCGCTGAGAAAACTCCGTTAGCGAGATGTAGTATTTCCATACTGTCTCCTCTCTCTCTATACTAATCGTCATTTCTTTCCGCATCAGGCGCCATCTAGTGAACGCGATGTGAATCATTGTTGTACGGTGTGTTGTGTAGTTTGTGCGGCGAATGGTAGATGTCGCTCCTCTCAATTCATACTTTTCGCTGCTCCTACATTTCTTCATCATTTCCAGGGGCTTTTCACTTAGTACTTGACTCACTACAAGGGAGCGCGGCCTAAGATTTTAGTTGCGGATTTATTTGATAGATGGCGCTCATTTTTCGTTTGTCAAACAGTCGAGAGATGTCGCTATCCCGTGCTGAATCGCGGTATCGTGTGTCTTTCACAGTTTTATATAGTCAAAGCTGATTAGCTATAAAGTAAATTATTTTAAATTTATTTCATGACATAGCGGTTACCTCCCAAAAAAATTACTAGTCAAGATTTATAGAAACCTACTAGTACCTATATTATAATATCGTACACTTTTTGTCACATTTCGTTAGATGGCGTTGATCATTAGGTCTGACTGATAACTCTATCTCTAGTATAATAATGTTCTAGTATAATAATGTACTCTATGATCATTTCGTATGATCGCGCCGCTACAGAAGTGTCCGAATTTAGGAGATGTCCGAATGTAGGCGCTGTCACCCTAATCGCTTTTCTTATTGGTATCATTGAATGTCTGTTATTGTGCGCTTTTTTTTAATGACGTAACCACAGATGTGTAACATTATTTTAAATTTTGTGCAAGTAGGTAGATACCTACGAACTCATAGGGACGAGAGCTTTTGAGGTGTCTGAAGCATCTAGGACCTTGGTGCGTCCGCTGCGTTAAGAGGATTGTCAACCACGTGGTCTCCATACAAACGGCGATAACGTTTCCCACCCTCTAAACCTTAACCTACAGCAATTAATTTTTGGTATGTTTTTGAAATGCCTAAAAACTATGGCTGTACGTTTTGATTTTTAAAATATTCATTGTAGATTTGAAAATATTGGCACTTCTGTGTTTTGTATGAAATCACTAAAATGCAAATATTTCGAAATCTATTATAGATATTTAAAAAATCAAAACGTACAGCCCTAGTATTTAGGCATTTCAAAAACATACTTACCAAAACATACTTACCAGCAATCTATATTCCCGCGCCGTGTACCCGCGGCAAATCGCGAGGGCCTCACACGTAGGCCACTTTGAGCTAAAATGGATTTTAAAACTTACAGAAAGTACTTACAAAACGTTATTAAAAAATATTAGAGTCAATTTATGAGAGAGAGAGAGTTGATTCGTTTCGTTTGCCCAGGAACGTTTAACATCTTGCAGGGTCTTACGGAAGGCCTCTTTGTTTACAATTTCAATACGTCTTGATCTCTTTTCGGAGTAGGTACACTAGAAGAACACAATTCACAAATTCGTCTTATGTTTTTTTTCCATTGGTGGCGCTAGTGTAGCGAATAAATCCTCTATAGCTCATTAACTCGCTTTTAAATTCTTATAAAATGTAATCTGCGTTCTTACCTACTTTCGTGGCCCTAAACAGCGATCTAGTGTGAAATATTCAACAATCAGTCTAACAATTTTTTTTTATTCCTCTTTATGTTACAGTAACGTAAAACTGCTGTTCTTTAGTAATAAAATCGATATATATAAACGACCCGTTGCGTATTCTGTGCCGTTGCCACAGAATACAATAAAGTACCTACAAGCACAAAATAGTACAAATCCGTTACAACAAAACAAAAGCTAATACAGCTTGGCCACAAAGAGTTGAAATTAAATAAAATGGAACTAAAAATTTTCAGTACAAAACATAGTCAGTGTTGCCAAATTATTCATGATTTTGACGTGTACTTACATACAAAGTGGCGCCCTCAATTTTTGTCAACTCTTTATGGTCACGCTGCCTGTCAGACTAAAATTTAGTTTATTCCTGTCAGTTTAGTTCTTTAGTGAATTGCTAAACGCAGTTTGACAGTAATAAACCTAAATTTAGTCCAGTTTAGTCTAATTGGTGCTAGCCGAATCGACACCATTGACTCGAAATGAAGAGTCAGTTCATTCACCTGTGCAGTTTATTTTGAACAATCTACTGAGTGGTTTACTTGTTTTATTTTATGTGCATTAAGCTACAGACGAAGGTCATGAACAAAGTTACATTCACGGATCGGAGATTTCTGAAGTCGGCCGCCGGCGGCGTGCGATTATGATGTTCTGTTCTGTCTAGGTTAGGTAGGTACCTACTATTGTGGTGCAGTCATGCAGTGGTTCCGTTTTCTGTCTGCACCGGTATATAAGTACTAGGCATAGGTACCTAGTACCTACTACAAAAACCGGCCAAGTGCGAGTCGGACTCGCGCACGTAGTGTTCCGTTTCCGTAGGTACCTACCAAAAAACGGCAAAAAAAAAAACACGTTTGTTGTATGGGAGCTATGGTTGCCAGATCGGAAGTCCAAAATATCTGGAGAAAATTTGAAAATGTCGGGGGCAAACGAATCCGCCAATATATTGCCAAATATCAATTTTAATTCTACTATTTATTAATCACATAGCCATCTAGTAAATTCGAATCGAACTAGAATGATACAAAGCTAACATCTGGCAATCACTGCCAGTGGGCAATAACACTCTGGTTTACCCTATATAGTACTATAGCACTGACACTGACCTCATAGAAAAAAAATCACAGTAAAGTCCCCGCAAGAATCGGAGCATTGAAAATGAACCCAAAAAATTACGAAAAACCAAAATCAAATCAAATACAAAATCCTATGTTTTTAAAGTTACCTACCTAGGTAGTAGGTACCTATTTATTTTAACGATTGTGAGTGATTGTGACACACGAGGCGAAGCTAACTGCCTCGACGTGGCCGAAACCTATTATTAACCGATTTTCGAAATTACAACGAATGCACTTCTCGTCTGCTTCTGCATCTTTTAACACTATTACCATGACGATCCGTCAATAATCATAGAAGCTACATCACTTTTTATGTACGGAAACACCCGTTTTTCTACAATTCCAAATCTGAAGGGACCACCACCATACCCTAGGACCCATTTTTTCTTAAGTCGGTTTTTTTTTCGAAATACTTACAATTTCGTAAACAAACACCCCCCAAAAAACCTGAATTTACCCGAATTTTGCAAAAATCCAAAAAGTTACCAGTAGATTTTAAAAATTCAAACGTGTCTCGATAAATTCCTCAACTTTTGGTACTATTCCGATCTCGATCCTCCAAAAGAATCAAAATCCTCGGAGATATGGCCAAAAATACGTTTTCGGCGATTTGCATCTGATAACAAATCAGGTCAGTGGACTAATAGGCAGATACCAGGAAATTAAAAGTACTTCGTACAACTTGTACGAAGTAGGTAGGTACTATAATTTCCTTGGCAGATACTTAGAAGTTCCATAGAATAGAAGTTAGTTCACTTCTATCCTAATGTCTAAATATCCGATTTGCTCTTTTTCCGATAGCTGTATTTATAGAACACCCCTTTTAATATACTATATCTATGATAGAACACAATAATATAAGTTCATACTTTAATACTCTTTAAACTTACCTTCTGAAAATAGACATTTGATTGTATATCCATATATTTTTTCCTCTATGGATTGCATCTTAAAAAAAGTCTATGTAGGTACTCTTTGTTGAATTTGTATGGGTATTTAATTTCAAGTTATGTGGATAGAACTTGAACGAATAAGAATTCAAACACCTAATCTAATAACAGAGATACTCCTGAGAGTGATATTAATTTCTATAGTCTGCGTGATACAAATAGGAGTGAAGCCTCATATTCAACATATAACAGAAGCGGAGTTGTTGAACTACATGAGGCCAAGAAGAGACTCTTACGTGCCCCCAATGGCTATGGTCTTCATTGTAGTCGTACTTCCATTGATAGTTCTGAGCGTCTCCTACTTGATGACCGGGAAACATGAAGACACAGTGCAATCTTTGCTGGCGTGGACTTTGGCTCTTTCGATAAACGCTCTTATTACTGAGACGACAAAGCTGATAGTGGGGCGACCACGGCCCGACTTTTTTTACCGCTGCTTTCCAAATGGTATTAGGACTGTCACGTGTAATCCGGCTATGAGAGACGAGATAGAAGGAAGAAAGTCGTTCCCAAGTGGTCACAGCAGCTTTGCTTTTTGCTCATTGGGGTACTTGAGCATTTGGCTGTGTGGAAGGCTGAAAGTGTTCTCGTTGAATAGAGGAGATGTTCTCAGAATAGTTGCATGCCTACTGCCGCTGGTGGTAGCGGCAGTGGTAGCCATCAGCCGCGTTTGCGACAACCATCACCACTGGGAAGATATTGCGGTCGGTTCGGTGTTGGGATTTCTCTCCTCCTACTTCTGCTACAGACAATATTACAATGCGTTAGATTCTGAAGAGTCGGGCTATCCATATCTAATTACGTCGGGAGGGTCATTTGCATCGGTTGATTTACAGGAACCGGAAAGATATGAAGACTTCGGTAAAATATTTTATGATCCAAATTTTAACAAAGCCAGCAATAGAGAAGCCAAAAAATACAGTTGAATTGTCTTTTATTTTCAGAGTCCCTCTCAGAGAATCAAAATGTTGGAAAATAAATCCCTAGAATCTAGTTGGTCCCCAAGTAACAATTCCAACATTGCATCACTCCCCCATCATAACTTTAACAATAGCTTAGTGCAGCGATTACCGAATGGGGTTCTGCGGAACCCTGGAGTTCCGTAAGAGGCTCTCAGGGATTCCGCGAAAATTCAAGCGTTTATAAATTCAACAAGATATACTTACGGCCAAATACTTACTCAAACGAATCTTAAAGTTAAGGCCACCCTTAATTCAAAAAAGTTATCAGATTTTACAGAATCTCTATGAAACTGACAGCTTCCTTAAAGTTAAGGAGACCTTAACTTAAGATGTAAACTAAGAAGCCTTTGAGTATTCGGCCGTAATACTCGTACTTATCTTTTTCTTCTAACTAAATTACCCTTACGTTTTTTTACCCTTTGGGTACGGAACCCTAAAAACCAGTTATTAATTACAAATCCTGTTTAAACTGTTGCGTATGCAAGCACTGAGCCTACGACATACTTCGCTCACTGTCACTCGCGTTGAAAGTGATTTTATTTGTTCGGCAGCTGCCAAAATTCTCTCCCCAATGAACTTTTTTTATCTATGGAGTCACGTGAAGGACTTGGAAGGTTGTATCTCATGAACCGTGATAGCTGGACAGTTGAAATTTTCACAGATGATGTAGATACTTATCTCTGTTGCCGCTATAACAACAAATACTAAAAACAGAATAAAAAAAATTGAGTGGGGCTCCAAAGCTCCAATACAACAAACGTGATTTTTTTCCGGTTTTTTGGTACGGAACGGAACCCTTCGTGCGCGAGTCCGTTTTTTTTGTGTTAACTTTATCAATTGACATATTTCTGACACTATTTATTCAACTGATCACCTATTTCGCAGCTTTTAGAAAAATATCAGTTCAATGTTCAGAGTGGTTTATTCATAATTTATGGTTTTAGGTAACAAGTCAGAAAATTTCTCAAAAATCGAAGAACCATTAGCAGTAACCATATAGTTTTGACCCCTGGTTCACTAAGCTTAATTTGTTGCTAATGACCTCTAGTATAACCCCTTTCAAGGAATAGGTCGAATTTCCATGTCACCCTGTATACTTACCTACTAACTAACTACGGCCAGAAGGATTTGTAACTAATTTGTTATACTTATAGGTATTCCGCATTTTTTTGTTTTTTGTTTTCACCATTAATTTTGTAATTTGCTACCCTAGGTATTTTATTGCTTAGAAATTGATTTCGCATTGAAGGTAGTCCCTATAATATTATTATTATTAATAATAATAATAGAAATACTTTATTGCACACTAAGACAGGACAAATTACAAAGAAAAACAACAAATTGCAAGCCTTATTGCTAAATAGCAATTTACGTATTACGTAGTTACAATCACAAAACTAGAAAGATACGAAAGTACTTAGATGAAATTAAAATACTGTGGGTAATTAATTCAAGGACAGGGCCGATTGACAATACTGATAGATATCATAATATGAGGCGCGGCATATCGACAAAGGCTACTTGGGTTGCCAACCCTACTACAGGTAGGTATAATATAGTATCCTACTAATGGTATCAACTTGAAATTTGGAATAGTTTAAGATGACGTTTGCCCAACTATTTTGCAAATAAGAAAGAAATAAAAAAATAAATATTTTTTTACAACAGGGACTGAAAAGAGGTCTTAAAAATTTTAAGTGGGGCGACTAGGGCATGTGGGGTATCATATGAAAGAGCGCTGTTTGCACATTTTAAAATATTTTTTTCTTTTATTTTAGGCGTTTTCGACTTATGATGAAAAATGTAAAAAAAATACCGTCCCCCCCCCCCCCCTTATCTCCGAAATTTGCAAAGAGAAAAATCTGAAATAATTCTATGTGATAGTAGTTTATGTAAAGATTACAGGAAAAATAAAACGATGTCTCAATATAACACACTTTTTAGAAATTCAAAAAACAAACAAAAAATTCATATGTTCCTCTGCCAGTCAACGGATGGCCCTGAACTAAGAAAAATTAAATTAGTTCCACACATAATAGGAGTAGGTAGGTAATTAAACTCCTAAGCTACTATACATTTTTTACATGTTTATCTTGAAAATACTATATATTTGATGCAAAAAAAAGTTGGCAACCACGGACGCGGACGATGATGATTCGTCAGATCATTCAAGTAGGTATCTTATTACTGAAATTACGAAAAGTTTAAGGTATTCATTGAAACGACAGGAATGTTAATAAAGATTATATTTATATCAGTAACATTGTGTGGTGTCTGTACCTAACAACATAGGTATCTGTTACATTATTTTATCATGTTCATGTCATACATAATGCAGGGAATGTTAAAAAAAATATTTTGTCAGTAAAAGTTACAATTAAATAGCGCGTAAACAGTCATTATGTCGGGTTATTTTTTTGTCACCATAAAAATTGTATGGGTGTGTTCAGTCGATGAAATTGAACATCTTTCTTTAAGAAACATAGGGTCAAATATGTAAAAAAAATTACTACCTATATAATAAGTGGTGTTTTTCGACACATTTTTCTTGGAAATGTAAGTTTCATGAACTGAACACATCCATAAAATTTTGACGGTGACTGAAAACTAGCCCTGTATATTATTTTATGTGAATGGAAGCCCTCCCGTGAAATTAACAATTTGTCCACTTCAAATTCATATTAAAATGCTCATAACATTATGACGACATCCTCGTGTTAAAAAAAAACGAATGCCGAATACCTATAGGGACCATCAAACTGAACAACCTTTACTATGGGACAAACTTTAAAATCGCGAAAAAAATAATAACTGTTTCGTTTCATACAAAAAATAATAACGAAAATATCAAAATGTATGAAACAGCTTTTTTTTGCGGTTTCAGAGTTGGTCCCATCATCAGGGCTCTGTCACTCCGCCCGCGAGTCTGAACCTCTCGGCGTCCTCTGAGAGGACAAATTTCATACATCAGAAAAGATAAGACCTACGCGATAGAAAGAGAGGCAACTACTAAGTGAATGTTTTGGAGCGAAGGGAACGCTGTGCGACCTGAATTGCACCTTATTGTGTTGGAGCAAGAGTCGCAATTTATTTAAACGATTTTGCGGAGTGCAACTTCTGTACGCTAGTACTATTATCTATTCTGTGCCATCATATAGAACAAGTTGTTTTTGATGGTCCCTATCTACCATATTCGGCATTACGGGTTTTAGAGTAGGTATATTATCATTATTTATCTTGACATCCTTTAATTTCGGCCAAAAGAGAATTGTCTGCAAAATAATATAATGACATTAATCTAAGTACTTACAAAAAAGTAATTAAGTACACATGTAAAACGTTTGCCTATCCTTACTAATTTACTAATATTATAAATGCGATATTAGTAGTAGGTAGTCCGTTTGTTTGTTACGCCATCACGTCTTAACTACTGAACCGATCATCATGAAATTTCACATACACGTTGTCAGGGGTACAGAGAAGGACATAGGGTAGGGGAAGGTGAAGCTCAGTGTAACAAGGGGCACAGTATAACAGTGGCTATAACTCTTTGACCTTCTAATATTTTACTAGGGTTTCTGAACTGAATTGTCAAACACATCTGTCGCCATCTTAGGCCAGTTGTCATTTTGACAGTTGTCTCTGGGTACGTAAATTTTAAACGGCTGTTATATTTTATGTATTTTGAAATTTTAAAATAGCAATAGTATATTTGTGTTTTAACCTACATTATTGCAGCTTTAGTGAGTAAGTTTATTTTGTATTGTACCGCTATATTATGACACGTTTAAATACTAGATATTTTGGCTGAAATTATTACCTATAAATTTTGGGCAGGTTTGTTTTTAAACTTCGATACCATGGGGTACAGTGTAACGGGGTACAGTGTACCAAGTTATAGTGTGCCCCTTTGGTTTTACAGGTTATATATAAATTATTTATATTTTTTATCGTTTTGACATATATTATTTTGCCGCCTCCTACTTTGACAAATAAAATAAAACGTCAAAATTTCCTCATAAAACTTTAAGAAAATATAATTTAATAATAAAGCATTTTGTAAGAAATACAATAAAATTCTGTGTTCCTTTTTTATTTCTTGATTTTTAGAATTTCTATTAGAAGATTTTGAAATAATTATTGTTTATTTTGATAATTCCATATTTTAATCATCTTTGTTGATTTATTAGAATTTCTACGTTAATTTTGAAATAATTATTGTTTATTTTGATAATTCCTTATTTTGATATTTTTTGTTAATTTTTAGAATTTCTATGTTAATTTTGAGATTTTAAATGTTTTACTACACAAGTATTGCCGTACTGTTACATAGTACTCCTTCGTGTTATATAGTACCCCAGGGTATGTCACAATGAGCCCCTACCCTGGGGTTCAATGTAACAAAAGACTGCTTTTTAAAAATGATTATTCTGATAGTTTGTAAGGTTAATTAGCGTGATATTTAGATTTCAAATGAGAGACTAAGGACTGAAGTTATATTGAGAGACTTTAAAAGTGCCATTTCATTAATTATTTGATTTCCACGAGGGATTATATCTTTTTAGTTACACTGTGCCCCACCTTCCCCTACCTTTCATAAAAAAGTATTGTTTCCGAAGGATAGCAAACCACAACACGTATTAAAAAAGTTTTGACATTTTGTGTTGAAACTTTTTTTAATATCATGTCATGGTTGGGGCAGGTAGTGGCAAAGGTATAATTTTAATTGTTTCACGCAACCGAAAATTCTAAAACTTTTTTCTATTACTAAGGCAGAGTAGCACCATCTTGACTTAACCATAACTTTAACAGATACAAACTTATCCGACTCGATGACAGCGTCGCTGTCGTCTATGGCGTACCTAGGTAACAATATTAATAACACCTTAGTTCCACTTTTGACCACTGGCTCAGATATGTTTGTATATGTTAAAGTTATGGTTACGTTAAGATGGTGCAACTCAGCTTAAGGGAGCTTATTCCTACCTATAAAAAATATTCAGCCAATTTTTTTTTTTTTCAATGTCTATATAAAGCTTTATTCGTTTGATAGCGTATTATACCGCTAAGGGCTGATTTTTCAATGCCTAGATAGAGCTTTATCCGTTTGATAGCGTTTAATATTGCCAAATTGAAAATGCTTGTCATTCATTTGTCTGTCACATTTTTGCAGGACTTATAATATTTGGTTATATTTAAACTGACTGATATCTGTTATCTCAAGATTGAAAAATCAGCCATAAATTTTAAATGTTTGTCTGTTAAATTTCTTAATGACTTTATTTTATTTCGTTAATAATTAAACTGACTGATATCTGTTAACCGAGGATTGAAAAATCGGCCCTTAAACTACCTATTATTATTAAAATAAATACCGATCAAGTTAATGAGCTGGCAGAGAACGCGCCTTCACGACTTTCTCGTTCCTTGTCGCAACACATCTTCTGTTACTATAAAACGGAACACATATTTTTTTATATAAGTATATTTTTTAAGGATAGGTGACTACACTTATTGCCGCTAAAACTACTGCCAGAGATTATGGAGCACCTAACTAAAGACTTTAAAATTATTTCAAAAAGTTGTCGTCTTGTATCTAATTTACTTACTTATATGGTTGAATAAAATATACTATTATGGAGGACTTTCGTGCATTCACGTGTAAGGTAACTGCGTATTCGCAAGTTACATAATAATTCTCTGTTCATCATTATTTTCATAATTATTATATTACACCAAAATATCCCAATTGTCCAGGGACATAACATTTTTTATATACAATCCATTTCAACTGGGCTGTTTATTACACGCAACTGCACGAAGAATTCGCGACTTTAAATTAAGATTTCAAATTTAGAGCACTTCTGAAAAGACTATTGGGTAAGACTACTAAGACCCGAGTTCACCAACTACCTAAACAGCCGATTATTTTTTAACCATCTGTTTTTGACATTTTCTCCATACATAAAAATGTCAAAAACAGACGGTTAAAACTTAATCAGCTGTTTTTGCATTGGTGAACTTTAGCCTAAGAAACGATCTATCAATCTCGGAAGTGTATTAATTAAATAGTTATATAATGGACCCCCTAAACGATCAAATCTGCTTGTCAATCATTTACATTGCATTTACCATTTGGGGGCGTGACCTACTTTTGATTGGCCACGGTAATCTGTCTATTCTGTAGTGCTTGTCAAGCATCGCTCATAGACGATCAAAATGTGATTGACAAGCCGATGCAATGTAAATGATTGACAAGCAATTTTGATCGTTTAGGGGGTCCATAAGAGGTACAGTTGTTCTATCTCACGAATGCGGTTCGGCTATGAATGTGTTAGGCGTGCACATGCATATTATTTTAGTGTGCGTGATAAGAGAGCGTGCAAACGCACTATAAAACAATGTGTATGTGCATGTGCACATCTAACAACATTCATAGCAGAGTGAGAGTGAGATTCGTGAGATAAAACAACTGTACTGGCTTAATCCACCTTGGTAAAGGCATAATTGTCCAAGAATTTATCATTATTTATTAGTTATAATGATTTAGTAATTTGTAATATTCAACATTACAAAAAATCTAATGTAAAAATAGCCATTATCACTTTCACTGAATAAATTACAAATGATTACTATATTATATACTATTAAATAGCACTGTACAGTTAGGTATTATTGTGATCAATTGACGTTATGTCTTATGTACCCCCTGAACGGTCAAGCATTTCCCGTCAAGCAAGTACACGTAACCTACCATTCGGGGGCGTGGCCTACTTTTGATTGGCCACGGTAATCTAATCGTCAAGTAGACGGTCAAAATGTGATTGACAAACAGGAAAAATTACGTGCTTGACCTGACGTGACCGTTTAGGTCCTAAACTAAACGGTCAAGCACGTGAGTTTTTCTTTAGGAGGTACATTAGTTAGAGAAAGCATTTTCTTTTCAACATTTTCTAATAAGTATAGTATGAGGCAAATATCTTGAAATCGGGTGGGGATTGCGCGGAGCGCATATTTTGGGCATGCGTAGCGGTGAGGGGCGCGCGTTATTGGTCGCTCACAAGAGCACATGCGCGAGTTTATCCCCACTCCGTCGAAAAAATTTCAAGATATATGCCTCGTACTGTATATTATTATAATGAATAAGTATAATATAAACATTTTCTACTAACATGAATAACAAATTACAATTGATTTAAATTATTATATGAACTTACTATTTCTAATTGGCATTACATTAATATTGTCAACATTTGTATGTAATGAATAATGATAATAATAATATACTTACATTTAATGTACGGTCAGCAATGAAAGTCACTTAACACTTTAGTACTTTGTCATAGCAACTTTTTCGACAGATGTCTCGCAGTTTAAAGTATTAGTCAAAACAGTTACTATAACAAAGTTCTAAAGTGTTAAGCAACTTTCGTTGCTGACTGTACCTAATATTCATAACAGAAATTAAGTATAGGCAAAATTAAATTTCAATAAATATATGAAAATAAATAATTTAAATACTAGTTTGAAAGATTAAAAAAAAATCATCAAAATAAAATTATTTTACACATAGAAATAAGTCAAAGATTTATTCATCTAAAGGTATTATTTTAATACGTAATAAACAGTAAAATAAATGCATTTCAAAATACTCATTAATCTCAATAGTTAGTAAAAGCAATACTTATCTAACAGGATTTCTGATATGCAATCGTAATAATGAGTAAGCTACCAAATACGTTTGGGGGCAAAGAGCTTAACTTATTTTCTGACCAATTACGGTTATATATAGGTATAATAAAAGAATGAAGGGCGAATCGATTTCTTTGCTAGGTACCAAGCCTATTGCATATTCGCCTAATTTTTACCTATTTACATTGTCTTATTCACACAATTGTGTTTCATTAAATTATTATTTTAAAATAACCGACCAAAATCAAATACTGTGATGTGATGTGGTACCAGATATGGACAGGTAAAATATCACAACTGAAAATTGCTATTTTACCATAAAATAATTGTATGAGCACTGTTCTCTTAGTTTACAATCGAAACTGAAAAGGCAATATTTACATTTATCATGCCAACAAATTATGGAATTCATATATTATATTTTTTTGCTGAAGGTAAATCTAAAGACTTAGGGTCTGCAGAGCTGAATTCGCGTCATTTTCCTTAATAGCTGAAATATGATTTTTTGCTGAAGGTAAATCTAAAGACTTAGGGTCTGCAGAGCTGAATTCGCGTCATTTTCCTTAATAGCTGAAATATGATTTTTTGCTGAAGGTAAATCTAAAGACTTAGGGTCTGCAGAGCTGAATTCGCGTCATTTTCCTTAATAGCTGAAATATGATTTTTTGCTAAAGGTAAATCTAAAGACTTTAGGGTCTGCAGAGCTGAATTCGCGTCATTTTCCTTAATAGCTGAAATATGATTTTTCCCCATATCTACGCCATTTTGAAAAAAATCGAAATACTGAATTGACAAAATTTATTAAGTAAATTATAGAACCTGCTCACAAATTTTCACGAGAATCAGTTGAGAAATGCGAACTGTAGAGGAGGTCCGTCTGTTACAAAAGTTGTCGGCATACAAAAGCATTTTTGCCTAAGCTGAAGCAGAGACGCTTTGCGCTCGCTCGGTCAACTATATACGTATAATAATATCTATGTAGGTATAAAAAATAAGGGAAATTCTAGCGATAATCTAGCTAGGAAAATATATTATCAGGAATCCAAACACTAACAGAATGTAAGTACGTAACATAAACGTAAACATAAAATATAAAAGTACGTAATATAAACTCTTTTGTTAATATTTTTACCAATCTTGTATTTTATTAGAAAGTTATAAAATGAGTATAGTTTACGCCAACGTTAATTTAGCTAAATATCTGATAATACATGATATCGTGAAATGAGACTCAGATGTGTGATTTCATTACAGATGATCTGAATCACCAATTCTGGTTATATTAGAGTTGTTTTCATTAAGTTCATACACTACACAGGAATACGATGGGCAGCTCGTATGTAAAGTAAAGTAAAATTTAAGTCACAACAGGCAAATATAACATTATTTTTAGCACTTCCTAATTAGTAAACCGCAACCAAAATCATTACTGAAACATACATTAAAAAATATTTTTAATAAAGTATCATTTTTAATGTGAGGTTCACTAAATGAAAGCATTAGGAAAACATCCATAACTAATAAACAGAGTTGGTGAAACCGAACGCAAAAGCAACGCTACGATCACAACTCGTCTTTAACCTTGGCGTGCGTTTTGCAGAAACTGAGCATATCCTCCATGGACCGATCGCCAGTGTAATCGGCCACATGTTTCCCGTTAGCGTATATTTTGAAGGTAGGCAGTGTTTCGATGCCGGCGAGGTCAGCGACCTTGGCATTTTCGGCGGCGTCGATGGCAATAATTTGGACGGGGATTTTGTCACCCTTAACTGTGGTGGCTAGACGACTGAATGCTGGCTTCACGGTTGAGCAGTGGCCGCACCCTTCAAATTAATATACACCATTATTAATTGTTTCAAACATTGCAATGTCTTACCAATACAATATTAATTTCACTATAATATATTAAAGGATCAATTTTTCAATAATGAATTACAACATAAAATCCAACATAAAATTAATACACGACAGATTACCACACAAAAATTAATAATTTCAACAGCTTCAAATTACTCATATGGCGAAAGAACTACACAATATATTGTTCCTCGATTGTTAAATGACTTAGATATTTCTTACAAAAAAGGCATTTCGGTCAATAATTTAAAGAAAAAACTTAAATTGCATTTTATAAACAGCCTATAGATAGAAGAACGAACGGGTACCGGTTCCTGCGACGCGAATGTGCCTTCCTTCACATTCGCTCTGTGCACACCACTGTTCGTTCACCACACAATTGCTATCTCCCTCCTACTTACGTAGTTTTATAGTTCTGTCTTACTTAAGTTAAGATAAATAACCTTCATTTGTTATAGACAAATGTATAATAAGTGTCTTAAATAATAAAATAAAAATAAAAATTGTCCTATCTTAAAATTTTAAGCTAAACACGTCTTAATGGCATTTGGTGCTATTACCTATTATTTACCGTGTCGAAATGCAATACTTATCTACCTACTATAAATATTTGAATTTACTACCATAATCGTCAAATACTCACAAGTGGCGTAAAACATGACGAACGTAGGCGTAGAGGCGGCGACAATTGTCTCGAAGTCGTGGTCAGTGGCCACGACCACGTTTACTCCGAAGCCCGCCTCTTGCTGCGTCTTGGCCGCCTTCTGCGCCGTCTGGTGCTGATCCATCTGGCTGTGGATGAACGACACCAAGTCTGCCTCCTACAATAAACATGGAATTTATCGATATGGATTCTAGAAATTAAGGTTATGTTAGAAAAAATACTAAAAAATATCTACTCACCCGTACCTAGCAGCTAGGTGATTGCGTAGTCAATCGTATTCATTTGACAGTTCATATTGTATCATAATATATGCCATTCCATATAAATTGCAGCCGATGGAATACGATATGAACTGTCAAATGAATACGATTACCTTACGCAATTCCATCCCAGCTAGGTGATTGCGTAAAGTCAATCGTATTCATTTGACAGTTCATATTGTATCATAATTTAAGTCATACCATACAAATTGCAGCCGATGGAATACGATATGGACTGTCAAATGAATACGATTACCTTACGCAATTCCATCCCTGATCCCGTATGAGCTGCTACGGGTGAGTCGATTCTTTTAATATTTTTTCTAATATATTATATAATAATAGCATTGTGAATGCCTAAAATCTAAAAGTTCAATTGTTTACACATTTTTATTTTTGACATAAGTAATTATTATTTACAGAAACAGTTCATTATAATGTCCGGCAGCACAAAATCCGATCGCTGGACATAACTTTTTATAACTCGTTTTGTCCATCATCATAATATGCCTCGTATTCACTAGGGGACATTATTTTGTACGGCGACTGTGCCCTGTTTAACAAAACTTACAAGCTACAAGTAAAATTTACATGAAAAATTTTACAAGTTCATGTAAATTATGTCTTTTTCCA
Organism: Agriphila straminella; assembly: GCA_950108535.1. Lineage (NCBI taxonomy): Eukaryota > Metazoa > Arthropoda > Insecta > Lepidoptera > Crambidae > Agriphila > Agriphila straminella. Next base: position 20,201,924 of record OX467303.1, on the reverse strand, counting down.
AATAATTTATGCAAGACATATTTTGTAAAAATTGTCAGACGGAATGGATAGTCGCCGGACACCCTCAGAAATACTCAGGAATTTCCATTGAGTTTTTCACAAGTATGTTTTTTTTACAAGTTTAGATTTTTTTGATTAACGAAATGACTAATATATGGGTGAAAACATAATTAGTTAAATAAACAAAAACATTTGTAGCGTTTAATTTAACGTGTTTTAATAAACTTCTGGAATAACTATTTTCATAAGGAAAATGCTTCTTTTTAAAAAGTACAAGACTTGTAAGTTTTGATAAACAGGGCACGGGTCGACAACATCGCGACCACAACTTCGGTATGTGGACAAGCAAAATGTCGACGGACATTGTCGCCGGACAGTCGCACGTATGTCCCGCGACTGCTCGCGACTTTGTGCCCTAGTGAATACGTAGCTTTACAAGGCAACAAATCTTGGATATGTTATTGAAATCGGCCATATCCCTAAAAATACAAGATTTTTCAAACTTAACCGAAATGCGTTACGCAGTTCTTGCAAAAAGAAAATTAAAGATGATAGTCCATCTACCGAAGTGTACGAGTATGTTAATTACCTTTCTGCCGCCGTTGTACTCTTTGATTTGTCTGTCAAAGTAGCTGAAGTACTTGACCGTGGGGTATCCTCTAACGTCATAGGTCGCGCACAGTTCCTGGTGCGCCGTACAGTCGACCGCGCCGAACAATACCATCAGTTCGTCCGCGAACGTTTCCGCTGCTCTCACGAACTCGGGCTTCGTGCTCTTGCAGTGCCCACACCCTACGGTTAGGAAAGATTATATTCAGCCTTTACGTAAGGTTAAACATTAGCACGTGACTCCCTATTGTAGGCACATAACGTGGTTTTCCAGGATTTTAGCTTTCACACAATATATTTTAGCGTGCCTACAACTGACGACTATAATTATGTTATCAAAGCAAAATTATCTCATTAAATGTAATATGTTTGTAGTATTTGGCGAAGACAACTTTAGGAGATAATTTTGCTTAATAAATATATGTTACCGTTAAAGTACGGAATCTGTTAATTTGCAGATTAACTGGTCGAGTCAGTTAAAGTGCGAAATTTTGCCTTTTAAGAGACGATTATTATTACGAAATAGACAAGACTTCAGGAAATTTAAATAAAAGACCTAGGTATATTGAAAGTTTATATTATATAAACTTCATTCCTAGCGCTTCGCCGGCCGGTCCCGCGGCACACTCGCTCGGCTCGCGCGTTTTTGTTCGCAATACTAACCTAACCTAACCGACTTTTCCAAGGGGGGCTGCCCCCCCCCCCCCTCGACCCCCGCTTTTGTATTGCCCTCTTTTATGTTATTACACATTTTTTTTCAATAAAAGAACCTGTTTAACTAATCCTTGGTCGTTAATCTGCAGATTAGCTAGGGAATCTGCAGATTAGCTAGGAAATCTGCAGATTCACTGATTTCCGCACTTTAAGGGTAATAAAATTTTGTTTAATATATTGCATAACAGGGGGCGTAGAACATAACGAGCTCGTGCTTGAAGTTGCGGAGGTTGTTGCGGAAGGAAGTGGAGTCGAGGTGGCGCACGGACGACACTTCCTCAGACCAAGTAGGTAAAACTATGTGTGATTGTGTGTGTATGTGTTTGCGTAGTAGTGTGTACTATACGTACAGGGGGCGTAGAACATAACGAGCGCGTGCTTGATCTTGCGGAGGGTGTTGCGGAATGAAGCGGAGTCGAGGTGGCGCACGGACGACTCTTCCTCAGACCAAGAGCGCTCCGGCGGCGGGGGCGGGGGCGGCTCTTGCGGGTTCTACTCGAAAACAACAATTTAGAACTACAATACAATTCATACACTTGACATCGCATTAATAAATCGATATAGTTGGGAAACTAATGTACTTGCGTAAAGCAACGGAGGGGATCTCGCGGGGGGGCTGGGGGGAGCGGATCACATCCCCGATCGCGCTTAGTTTGCGCACTCAAACGCTGAGGGCCGGCGAATGACGCGACCGTGTTAAACCAATGTGCATACAGTAACTACAAAGAACGGGCATCGGAAAACATCGGAAACAGTCGTCTAACTAACATAACAAAGACAATTAACAAAAAGTAGTTTGGCCCTAAAAGTCATTGATAATTTCAACTTTATTGCAATGAAATAAATGTCAACGTCATTTCTAAGAAAAGCAAAAACACAAAGTTAGCCGATGCCCATTCTTTATCTTGAAGTACTGTAAAGTACCTACGTCGCGTGATTCTTTTGGTGAGCTACAGTTACCTTCAGCTGATTTTATACTGCTGTAATGAACTAGAAAACCATTTTAGACAGAACTTCCGTTAATATTTTGGAAATAATAGTTTAGCAAAATGACATAAATTAAGATAATTAATATATAAAAAAATACTTACTAGAAAAAATCGACTCATCCGCAGCACCTCAGACGGGACTCGAACCCGCACCTTTGGGATTCCGGCCCAATACATTGACCAATAGGGAATATGCATAAGTCACCGATTTTGATAAATTTGAGCTTGATCACTGCGGACACGTATGAACATGATGGAACAGAAAAAAATGTTTTATCACACTATGAAATCAAGGGAAAATAACATTTTCTTAAACGCAATATTTAGGGAGATAATTGAAATTCTTGGCTACCTCTATAATAAACGCGCCTGAAACGTGATGGGTGACGTCACAAATCATGACCGTTTTGTAAGGTAACTTGTAACTTCAAGTAACTGTATCACGAAAAAAAACGCAAGAGAAAAGTTTTAATATTACAGTTGATTTTCTCACTCATTATACTTTTGATTTTTATACAAAAAAGATTTATGCATATTCCCTATTATGCTAGAGAGTCGCTAGTTGGGAGCGGCGAAATTTTCTAGTACTTATACTTATACTATACTTATTTCATCAATATGAAAAATTACCTTCGACATTCTAATGCAACAAGTATTCAAATCGGTCTAGTTTTGGCGGAGAAAACCAGGGACTACAAAACGTTGATATTGTCCACTTTCTATTAGATCTATTAGATAGTTTTTTTTTTCAATTCTCTCAACCGTGGTGATTCCTCTTTTTTATGTAGATAATCTAGCGCTCGACCGCTATCACGCCTGGTGGTAAGCGATGATGCGATCTACTATGAAACGCGCTTGGCTAGAAGTAACCTATTCACTCGCGACTTGAAGGGTCCCAGATTGTACCTATCGGGAAACACAGATTCAGGCAAGGAGTTCCACTCTCTAGGATGATAAAATAGTAACTGATTATAGTAGTATTATGACTTACTTTAATGAAACTAATAATTTGCTCTTCCTGCCTGGCATGGCCTGCGTCGAACTTGTAGGCGCCTTTGTTGAAATACTTCAAAGTCGGGTACCCTTTGACGCCGAAGCGAGTCGCTAGCTCCGGCTGTTTGGTCACGTCCACTGCAGCTAATACGCCATTAATCTACAACAGAATTGAGTACAATTTGTCGTGCGTTCACAGCGATACGTTTCACAGGACTGTTTTTAACGGATCCGTTGTTACCGGACGTAATTGGTCACGCCGCATTCACAGCCTTTATTACGTTGTGCCATAGGGAAATTATAATCCCAGTGAAACAACCAAGCAATGCCAGTAGTGCCTTGGGGAAATACTATTCCCTTCAGTACTACCAGTTGTGCCATAAAAATAAAAAATACCCAAAAGTGATTGATAAATAGTAAAAACAATACAAAAATATATGAAAATATAATTTATTGAAAATTGTAGTACTTATCCCTTTTTTGAAAATAGTACTTTGAAGACGTAAGTGATTGAAAATATAAAAAACAAGAAATGGCACAATTGGTAGTTCTGAAGGGAATAGCAGTTCCCCAATGCACTACATTGGCATCGCTTGGTTGTTTCACTGGGATTATAATGTCCCTATGGCATAACTGGAAGGGCTGAAGGGAATAGCAGATCCCCAATGCACTACTGTCTACTGGCATCGCTTGGTTGTTTCACTGGTATTATAATGGCCCTATGGCACAACTGGTAGTGCTGAAGGGAATAGCAGTTCCCCGAGGCACTACTGGTAGTATGATGCGGTTGTGCTACGTATTAGATTAAGGCCTTAAGGTGGGTCAATCCGAGCGGGTCGATCCGTGATGGAGTGAAATCGAACGTAACTCTACTCACTTTGGGTTCAAATCAGTGCGCGTTTCAACGCGGCGATTGCGTTGACAACTAGCACCGAACTCTCAATGTTTACATGTTTTTATTACTTTTCTTCGCTTTCAAGTTAGTTAAAAAAACTGTTGAATTAAGATTGAAGGTATTTACATTGCCAAATTTTTATGATTGGTTTTAGCAAACGAATGTTCTGTTTCCGAGAAATTTTGCAAATAAGACCAGAAACAGGGTCTACGGAATATTTTTTTACAACAAAGGTGGTAACATTTTTATAAATGCTTTCATTTTTTTTCAATTAAATCTATTGTGTATTATTTCAAGTAAGTACATTATATATTTTTTCCATGATAGCTTCACACGCGTAATCTTTCAATAATTTGAATTGAATATTGGGATTTGACCCACCTTAAGGCCTTAAACGGACCTGTAAAACGGATCGGTTTAGGTACAAGGCAATCAGCTGTTGCCAGGCGCCGAAAGAAAATTAATTATTTTCTGACCAATTACGGAAAATCTGTTTGAATAATATCAAAAGGCTCGGTGCAGATACACTAAACCGGTTATCGGCCCAACTATGCTCGGACGTCGACGGCCGATCAAAACTAAAGATTATGAGAGCGCGTCACCGGACGATGTCGGTTATAGTGTAGTGTAAACACTGACGTCCATTATACAAGTACGCCGGACAAGCTATTGTCATGAAATGACAGCAATTTTTTGTGCCGATTTGAAAATCGCCATATTGGCGCTGAGACCAGTAGATTCTTGTGTAGTGAGTGTACTTGGAACTAATTTAGTTCCAAGTACACTCACTACTGCCATAGTAGAACTAAACTTATTAATACTCGAGTGAAATACTAAGTTTATGGTAGAACTAGCGGCCGCCCGCGATTTCACCCGCGTGGTTCCCATTCCCGTGGTAACATAGGGATAAAAAGTATCCTATAAAAAGTAACGGAACAGATGTATGAGAACCTGAATAATGCGGAAGTATGGCCTCTGAACGCTGAATTTAAAGAGTGGATTTGGTTTCGTAGATCTTCAAAAAAAATGTTGATACACAATAACGAAATAGATATATTTTATCAAAATGTGAGAGGCCTTAGAACTAAATTGGACCATTTCAGCAATAGTATTATGGCTTTAAACTCGGACTTGTATGCAATTACGGAAACTGGCTGCAACGAATCGATACAAGACGCGGAAATCGTTCCACAAGGATACAAATTATTACGATGTGATAGAACAGATGGGCGGAAACAGGGTGGTGCGCTTCTCGTGGCCACACACCGGTTAGAGCTACGTCAGGTATATATATCGGAGGTTTCTATAGATAGTCATAATTTTGAAATTGTTTGTGCAACGGTTCATTTAAATAGTAGATTTTTGTTTTTGTGCTGTGTAATTTACATTCCTCCACGAAGTTCAGATAATGATTATATGATATTATTTAGGATAATAGAGAATTTATGTGATAGATATAAGGAAGTGATTGTTATTGGAGATTTTAATTTATATTCCTGTTCTGTAAATATTTGTAATTATTTTGAATGTTTTATGTCTTATTGCGAGTTCACTCAAAGTAACGCAGTACCGAATTCTAAAGATCGTCAGTTAGACTTGGTTCTGAGCACGAGCTTTAGCGGGTCGGTATCGGTGGCGGCGGCGGACGAGGGGCTCGTGCCCGTCGTGGATCCGTTACATCCGCCGCTCTCGGTGAGCGTAAGCACTGTCCCCGCGCGTATCGTGCCCTCGCCTCCGCTGCCGCTGACTGCCGCCGCGAGCGCTGCTAGCAAAAGCACGAGCCGTGCATCTATTACACCACAATGGAATTTTTATAAGGCTGATTACCAACTAATGTACTCTATGCTAACATCTACTGATTGGAGTGCGTTGTATGAAATGAATGATCTAGAGGAGATCCTTAACTACTTTTATGACACTCTTAACAATATTTTAGATATATGTGTACCTAGAAAAAATATCAATCGAAGTCAGTCACAATATGTGTACCCAGTATGGTACACACGGGATATTATTAAAGAAATTAAAAATAAGGCTTTACTTCATAAAACATTTAAGAAAACAAAACTTGACAGTGATTACAAGGAATTTGCTAAGAGTAGAACCCGTATTAAAAAAGCCATAGAAATTGCACACAATGAACACAAAATCAAAATTCAAAATCAGTTTGCAAAGGACCCAAAATCATTTTGGCAATATTTTAAATCTAAAAGAACAAAAATAAATAATCAATGTATTATTAAAGACGGTAAGCACCTAAGTGATGAGGAAAGTGCTAGGGAATTTGCAATTTTTTTTGAATCTGTGTACAATTCAAATCCGCCGCAACTGAACGCAAGGGCGGCTGCAGCTGAGGCCGGCGCGACCAGCGCACGCGTGCATTTAGACGTTTTGAGTCTCCGGGAGGTAAGGGAGGCACTCGTTCGTCTCAAGCCGAAGCGGTCGGCTGGCCCAGATGGCATACCAGCGTTTCTTTTTAAAGACTGTAACAGAATATTAGCAGAACCGCTACATCATATTTTTAACATCTGTTTAAAGAAAACAACATTCCCGGCGAGATGGAAAATCACACGAGTTGTTCCCGTGCCAAAGGGTAAGCCAGGTCCTGACGTGAGCGACCACAGACCAGTGGCTGTGCTATCAACGGCGGCGAAAGTGTTCGAGTCCGCCTTCCAAAGATGCGTACAGGAACAGGTGCAAGCGCAGCTGTCGGACGCGCAGCACGGGTTCAGGCCGGGCCGTAACACCACATCTAATCTTCTCGACTTCATGACGCATGTAGTACCTGCAGTGGATGCTGGAGTACAGGTAGATGTGGCGTACTTTGATTTCAAAAAAGCTTTCGACACGGTAGATAATGATGTCCTATTAAAAAAGCTAGCTCAAATCGGATGTACGCCGCATATGCTCCAGTTCTTTGTCAGCTACATGAAAGACAGACAACAATATGTCGACTACAATGGGTATGAATCTGAGTTGTACTATACAAGGTCCGGAGTAAGCCAGGGCAGCAATTTGGGGCCTCTCGAATTTATCATAATGATAAACGACTTACCGGAAGTTGTCAAAAATGGTAACTGTTTATTATTTGCAGACGACCTAAAGTTGCTGCTTCAGGTAAGAGATAGGTCTGATTGTTTAAGATTGCAGGATGACATTAACAGAGTGGTTAAGTGGAGTCACGACAATAAATTATATTTTAATGTGTCCAAATGCTCGGTGCTGTCTATCACTCGGGCGCGGACCCCCGTTCACTATGAATATAAGATGGAAGCGATGCCGATGAAACGAGTATCTCAGGTACGGGATCTGGGGGTACATCTAAACCACGATCTGACGTTTCGAGAACATATATTAAAAGCATGTAAGAAGGCGTATAGAAACTTAGGCTTTGTTTTGAGACAGTCAAAGGGGTTCACTAATATCACAACTCTAAAAGTATTGTATGATGCACTAGTCAGGAGTCATATGGAATATGGGGCAGTAATATGGGCCCCACACGAAGAGAAGTATAGGGTGATGTTGGAACGGGTCCAAAACAAATTCACGAGGCATCTATACTTCAAGCTGTATGGGGTGTATCCGTTATACCCATTAATGTACCCTACACTGTTCGTACTAGGTATGGTAGGTTACAACGAGCTCAGAGTGCGGCGAGAGTTTACATTAGCCGGATATGTGGTAAAGCTAATGCGCGGGATGACGCACAACCCGGGAGTGCTGCGCCGACTGCAGCTGTGCGCGCCGGACCAGTACGTGTGCAGGCGGCGCCGCCCGCCGCTGCTGGCCGTGCCTGTGGCTAGAACCAATCTACTGGCGAAAACGCCTTTAGTCCGAACTATCATTCTAGTGAATGAAGTACATGAGAGAATTGATATTTTCTCAAGCAATTTGGGTGATCTCGCAAGAGTAGTTTTATATATTGTTAGTTATGTAAGTTATAAATAATAGTAAGTAGGAATTATAATATAAAAATAAGATGCCCACAATGTCGAATTGGGATTATCCTGTAATGATAGCTGTGTAAGATTGAAATATAAATATAAATATAAATATAAAAATCTAGACTATCTACTATCCGTGTGCCAAATTTCAACCAATTCCGTTCAGTAGTTTTTGAGTGATTGAGGAACAAACATCCAAACATCTAAACATCCAATCATCAAAACCCACACACTTTCACATTTATAATATTAGTACGAGTAGGATCTACTGCTCTCGGCGCCAATATGGCGATTTTCAAATCGGATCAAACGATTGGCGACGTTCGCCTGTCCAGGGGGTCAAGTCTGCTTATGTAAACGTCAAAATCGTGGTTCAATGGTGTTTGAATGGCAATGCGATTTTGGGTTTAAGAAACAAGAACTGTGTCAAATATGACACAGTTCTTGTTTCTTAAACCCAAAATCGACACACAATTTGTCTCCGTGTTGGGTTTAAGAAACACAATGTGTTTTGGTTTTGGGTTTATGAGGGTTACTGCGCTACACTAGCGCCGCCAATGGGAAAAAATCGTAGTGCTTAAATAAAGACGAAATTGTGAATTGTTTTCTTCTAGTGTACCTACTCCGAAAAAGCTTTGTTGTACTTTTTATCGTTTAAACAATATTTTATAACCCGTGGTTTAGTTGTCGTTTAGTTTATTCTAAACGACAGACTAGAAAATATTTTTAAGCGATAGAAAGTACAACAAAGCTTTTTCGGAGTACACTAGAAGAACACAATTTTATTCACAATTTCGTCTTTATTTAAGCACAACGATTTTTTTTTTCATTGGCGGCACTAGTATAGCGCATAAAGCCTCTTAAGAAACAAGAACTGTCAAAAAGCATTACCATTTAAATACCATTGAACCACGATATTGACGTTAACATTAGCAGACTTGACGTACTTGTTTAATGCGAGTGTAAATAAATGCTCTCCTACTTCTATATACGTTAGTTTTAATACTAAATACCTCCTTCTGGGAGAGCAATTATGTCAACCGCCAAATACTCAAACGAATCTTAAAGTTAAGGCCACCTTAAATTAAATTTATTTTTTGTGATCTGATGATGGCAATTTAAAGAGTGGATGGAGGAGGCTGATCGCTGAAGAAACCCAACGGATCAAAGAGTCGTTTACACTAGAGACCGTACGGAGTTTTAAGTGTTACATTTTCCATACTTTTGATTGTAATTTTAGCTTGTTTTTGTTATTTTCTTATTCAAACCTGAGCGACTCATCTAATCCGTTAGGTTTTTTTAGCATTATGGGCCTCCCGCCATTTATTCTTTGAATCGCCAACATCAGATCACACCCCGTTTAATACTGGGCGGAGAACCATAGCTTCAAAGATATCTCGTTTGTATGAAAATAGGCCTGTGATTCCATATTTTTGCTCGCGAGTGTAGTATATCCCGCTCTGGTCGGCCGATATCGCCCGAGCATAGTTCGGCCGATCTAAACCGTCGGTCGGCTGTTCACCTTTTCGGACTTTATTCTGGTGGCTGCTCTTTCGAACTCAGGTTTAATCTTCTTACAGTGGCCACACCACGGAGCGTAGAATACCACCAACGCGTGTTCAGCCCTCGCTAATATGCTGTCGAAAGTTTCCGCTAAATGGGGGAGAACAATTAATCATTTATTTACTGGAGCGCAATCTAATCTAGATAAAGTAACATCAGACAGCATTAAGAAATTGAAAATCGACTGCTAACATTGATAAGTCAAGTCAAGAGACTGATAAGCCTGACTTTATTTGAAACACGAAGGATATTTTTTTATAAAAACTGGACTATTTTAATAATTAAACATGAATCTTGAGAAACATAATTATGGTTTGCAAACAGTTTCGCATCTGGCTTGTATATTTACTTCCATACCTACATGCTACATAAAAGTGACTACCTACCCAAGTTCTTTATCAGTTAATAACGATTATAACAATAATATTACACACCCGAATGTAATGTTTTTTTTATTAACCGTGCCAGAAACATAATTAGCTGTCCGATCAGCAAGAAGAAATCAATTTAAATGCAATTTTATATGACTATTCTTCTGGACATGGTAAAATCTATCAGTCAAAGTGACAACAGTCCTTGACACAAAGAGTAAAGTATTAAAGTTCAGTAGCATAGATATCATAGATATAGTATATTAAAAGGGGTTAAGTAGGCCTCATAGATATAGTATAGTTAACCTTAATATAATATGTACTGTCAATGTCAACAGCACTGAAGGTAACCCAACACATAAATAACTATTCCCAAACCTGTCAAATGCACCACATCTGTAGCAGGAGACCAACTTTCGTCAACAGATTCTTTCTTCTTTTGTTGTAACTGAGCTGTTGGGTCTCTCATGAAATCTACTATAGCTTGCCTTTTATTTTCACCATTGTATGGGAAACGTAACTGACCCTTCCTGCAATTATTTTTTAAGTATGAGCCTAATAAATGATTTTCTAAACAAACTAAGGCTCGTATTATAGAATCGAACTCATACACAAATCTCTGCGAGTACAGTTAGAAGGGATGGCGCTATATGCGATGAATAGCACCAACCATCCTTTTCTAATTGTACTTGAGCAGAGATAGAGTTTGAGTTTGATTCTATAATACGAGCCTCTGTCTTAAGGTCTATCTACACATAATTATCAGGGCTGTGACGTTTCAAGGGCCCAAGTTAGGTTGGTCGTGCTAAGATTCTGTAAGTGAACAAATAAACGTTGAGTTGAGCTCCGTCATCGGCGGTTTCGTTCAGGATCCGTTGGTCTTTTATATAGAACATAGAGACGCCCAACATAGCTTGGACACCGGACACGGCACAGCCCGGATATGTGGGGATAGACCTTTGCTCACCCCTCCTGGTTTCCGAGGTACTTTATCGGAGGTTTAACTTTATCCATGTTCATTATTTGGTTTAAAGTAATAAAATTAAACTTTAAACCAGATCTTAATGTGACCCCTCCGATTAAGTTAAACCACTGATATGTACCTCAGAAACCGGGCATCAGTGACGTCAATTAAGTTTAATGCTTAACTTTTGGTGCTATTTCTTTCTATTCCATAATTATAGTATAAGATGACACAAAACTTAATGAAGCTTTAACCGGAAGAAAGGAAAGAAAGAATACATATTACATTAGTGTTTCTATCAGGGAGCTAATTATGTAACTCTGTTGCTAACAATTTTCGATTGAAATCGATTGAAACCGCAGTTGCACTTGCATTGCTGCTTTAAGTAAGATAGTTGTCACATTGGTTCTTACTAAAGCAGCAATGTAACTGCGATATCTGTTAATTGATTCCAACAAAGTTACAAAATCAAGGGGCAGATACAAGAGGGCTCCATATTTACTCCTCTTAATATTAATTTACTCACTCATAGTACAGAAGAGTGGGAAAGCCAGTAATGTTGTAGATTTGCCTTATTTTAGAATTTCCAGGCTTAGCTACATCAATAGCTGCTAATAATGCTTCACCCTAAAAACAAGAATTGTACTGAAATTAAATTGTAAAATAATAAATAATATACTGTAAACAGGAAAATTTGGGTACCTTCAAATCTGATGCGGCTTGAACATACTCCGGTTTCATAGTTTTGCAATACCCGCACCAAGGTGCATAGAACATTATCATTGACTTCTTGTAAGCAGCTGCTCCTTTTTTTAAAAACTTTGTTAATGCCTACAAAAGAAATATTTTTTTCACTTCTTATACTCGTAAACTTTGTCTTTATGTTGGATATAGGCTGCATAAAATCGCTTTTCATGCTTAGTGCATAAAGTAAAATCTTTGACTAAGTCTCAGATTCTTAAGACAAAGGTCGTTAGGTAAATAAACAGCCACAGACACAATTAAACTTCGTTAAATAAACTTATTTTTTTTATCTGTTTCTTCATTGTAACTTACAATACTAATTATTTTTTACAATATTGCTGTCAACATTCCTCACAATCGAAAATGTGTATAACTCGTAGGTACATAAAATGGAGCTCGGTGGCGCAGTGGTTTAGCGCCTGGCCCAGCGATTGCGGAAGTTAAGCAATGTTCGCAAGGGTCGGTCATGGGATGGGTGACCAAAAATGTATTATCTCGAGCTCCTCCGTGCTTCGGAAGGCACGTTAAGCCGTTGGTCCCGGCTGTATTTGCAGTCGTTAACACCCACCAATCCGCATTGGGCCCGCGTGGTGGGTTATGGCCCGTCCTCCTTACCACCCATAAGGAAGGCCTGTGCCCCAGCAGTGGGGACATAAAAAATGGCTGATGGACATAAAATGGTGCGTTTTAGGCACTTGTTGTACAATCTACTATTGCATTTTTATTAATTTATCAAATGCGAGGCAGCCACAAGAGGCCGGACAAAAATGAAATATCTATTGTGTCTCATTTTCATTTGCCTGACGGGTTAAAGATCAATTAGTGCAGCAGGTATAAGCATATTAAGCATTATGCGCGCGTAAGCTAGCTTAACGTTTAGTGTCAACATTCTATAAAATATTAGCTTTAACACCATGTTAGAAAATTTTATGTATACTTTTGTGTGATACAATAATTCTCCATGCTTAACAAAGCATTACCTAATTACATCTCTATCAGATGTTTACTAAACTATTATATAGGTATACCTATAAAACTATAATACAAAACACCATAACTAACTGATTTATTGCTGCAATATAATGGAATTATCGATGGCGTTTTGGACTTAATGTAATAAGAGAAAAGATAAAATAATAAATAATAATGACATATTGGTAGGTCAAGTGATTGTATTACCTCTACATCTGAAAGATGAAAGATGTCAGTGGCTCCAGGGTCTTCTTCCCAAGGTAGGTCCCCCGTAGGGTCTCGAAGAAAATTTGACATTGAACTAAGTGTTTCACTTCTATCGTAGTCCTTGTGAAAATCTCCATTTTTATAGTGCTTAATGTAATAAGCCTTTTCTGTTGGTATCTTCAACTTCTTGCACAGCTTTTTACCTTCACTAAAAATAACTTTTCTTTTTTTATTGTTTCTACTAATGTAATCACGTGACATGTGCTACAGCATTGCTTTACCATTCCTAAGGTTAAAATAGCTTGACATCACAACATTATAATATGTTTAGTTTGGGCAGGGGCGATATGCGCGCACATGAATTTTTTGCTTACTGGTTAAGAGACGCTATTGCCCATAATACGAATGGAAAGCCGACACATCAATTAGATAGAATGCCTGAATGATGTTAAAAAATGATAATGAAGAAACTTTTTAAGATCATATCATGATTGAAACACACATTGAAATAAATAAATAAAACATGCTAAAATCTCACCTATTGCTACAATCTATAATGGCTAGTGTAGCTTGACCTTTCATAGCTTCTGCAGTCTCTCGGAACACATCCGTTATCAACTCCGATGACTTGGCCACATTGACATACAATATCATGACATTAGTTTTTGATCTCAATAACTTCTTATAATCTTTCAGATCATTTATACCTGTGACCATGGGAGTCCTTTGTTTCTTTACTTGCACCGATATTTGTACTAGCATTAGCAACAGTGGAAATATCACCTGAAAACAGGAATGCGGGACGATCTGTTCAGTGACATTCGATAAGGTTCGTTTGCCGGAGACAAGTATTTTAAGAGTACGGCCAGGGTCTGGCCCACCCAATAAGATTTGCAGTGATTTTCATTGTATTATACAGGGATAGCGAACATAACTCTGCTATGAAAATCACTTGCGGAAATCAAAAATTTGCTAAACCGACTAATATCGGTGTCGCTGCTTATTATATTTTTTTTAATCGTGTCACCATAACCTTAAATACGTTCGTAAAAACATACCTCCCATTGCAAAAAAATACGCATGGTTTGTACTTAATGTAGGTATATAAATTAATTAAATACCTATACGAGTTGTTAAACCTATTAATAACTTAATTTACAAATAAACAAAAAATATTCCAACTGAGACCGCCCGACAAGACAACAGATTACTTTTTTTTTTTTTTTTAATTCCGGATCCGACATTCAGGATACAATACATTCCGTAACAAGTAAAGCGCTTATTATACGCTTTACTTGTTACGGACGGCCCGGCACGGCACGGCCCGGCACGGCAGCGGCGCCGGCGCGGCGCCAAAAGATGCTTTTAGGCCGGCCACACACAGACGGAATCACGTTACGGAATTTCGTACATACGTGATTCCGAACGCAGCTAATCTATACAAATCTATGGACTACCACACACCACGGGACTTTTCCGTACGGAATCTTCATACTTTATCGAAATTCCGTTCGGAATTCCGTAACGGGATTCCGTCTGTGTGTGGCCGGCCTTATAATTGCTGCCGGGCCGTGCCGTTGAATGTTTATCAAAGAACACTCATAGCGAGGAAGCTACCAAGTGAATAATAAGTTCGATTTTAAAAGTGAATTTACCCTATAACGGAAAGATACACATTGTATAAGATTGGAGATGAGAATTGAAAATAAAAAAAACATAAACAATGTTGACCTTTGCGTTATTTGTTTAAATTAATTGTTAAAATTTAACTTATTATACGGGTGGCAACTCTAAATTGGTATGCTAGATTGGAAGTAATCGCGGCTTTACTAATTTGTAGCAATCTACAGATACGACAGGGTTGCGTTCAGAGCCTTGGAGCGCGGTTGTTTGGTTGTTTTTAAACTCTAAGGTTCGGAACGACCAAGAATTTTAAATGTCAACGTCAATACAAAGGGTCCCCCCAGAGCTACCGGTTTCTTTTCTTTGCTTTGCTGTTCTACTTTTCTGTTTAGACCGCCGGCCAACCAGGGTCATTTTCAATCTATCGCATATTGGGACCAAACCAAGTTGGCAAGATAGCCATTAGCTTGGTGCTATCAAATATCATCGTCTGGGTTGCGAAGCAGCAAGCTTCTGGGAGATATGCCACCCTGAACATGGTCTCCGATTGCTAAAAAAAAACGATCACATATTTATATAAATTTTATTATGAACGGGGTCGTGGGTGGCATCATTACCTACCTAAACAATTTTTTTGTGTATACATAACGATCGTTTACGGAATAAAGCTCACAAGAACATACATATACTTATGTGAAATCTACTTTTAACGCATGTGTGTGGCAGGCCCATAGATTTTGTATGCAATTGCTGCGTTCGGAATTCCGAATCGGGATTCCGTTTCGAGATTCCGTTACGTGATTACGTCTGTGTGTGGCCGGCCTGAATCGGCCTTGAGGTTGGCCACACACAGACGTAATCACGTAACGGAATCACGTACGTACGTGATTCCGTACGTACCACCACACACAGACGTTTTTTTTCGTTCGGAATCACGGCTCAGTCAGACACCAAACCTTGACGAGGAAACATTGAGCGAAGATGAATTATTTTTCTAAAAATAAACAAAAACTACATAATTATAGACTATTTATTATTTATATTACGCACAGGTCAATTCTATTGCTTTTTTGGAAACTAGAACTACATAATAACTAAGCAAAATAATAAAGTGTTTGCCAAAAGCCTGGTATCCAGAGCTATAATAAAAAAGGTCGTGCGTGTGTGCGCATTCCGTACGGAATAAAAACGGTTGTGTGTGGCGACCAATACAAAATATATGGTAGTCTTGCGTTCGGAATGCATTTTTTCCGTGCGAGATTCCGAACGCACGGGCTCTCATGTGGAATAAGGCCGGCCACACAAAGATGGAATCACGTAACGGAATTCCGAACGGAATTTCGATAATGTATGAAGATTCCGTACGGAAAAATCCCGTCTGTGTGTGGTAGTCCATAGATTTGTATAGATTAGCTGCGTTCGGAATCACGTATTTACGGAATTCCGTAACGTGATTCCGTCTGTGTTTGGCCGGCCTAACGTACGGAATAAAATTACGTACGGAATGTTAACCCATAGATTTTGCATGCAATTGCTGCGTTCGGAATTCCGAATCGGGATTCCGTCACACAGTCGTAATCACGTTACGGAATTCCGAACGGAATTTCGATAATGTATGAAGATTCCGTACGGAAAAATCACGCATGTGTGTGGTAGTCCATAGATTTGTATGGATTAGCTGCGTTCGGAATCACGTACGTACGGAATTCCGTAACGGGATTCCGTCTGTGTGTGGCCGGCCTAAAAAGTAGGTATTATTTTCAATTTCAATGTCAAAAAGGTCATTCTAAAGCAGTCCGTTTTCAACAGTACGTTTTTCAACATCGTAGCCATTTTTAATGCTGATTGGGCAATTTTCTACTTTGTCGTTGACCATAGCTCTACTTGACCAATCACACAATGCTTATCTTTATATAACAAGAAAGTGGAAATAGAAAACAAGAAATAACAATCTGAAATTTTTTCAATCAGAATCTGTGATCGCAATTAATCTAGTTTATTGGATTTTATTGTGTTGATTGAAGACTTTCACCAATTCATAATATTCCTCATAATAATATGTAAGTAACATTGTTGTTTTTTAAATGAAAGAGTAATGCGATATTTCGATTGTCCTATCTTGATCCTATCTTTGTTTGACCGGTTTGCCCTTTTCTAAAGTATGAAATTCAGATTTCATAGTTATTCTTCGTAGTTGTGACAAAAATTTGATTTCTTCGTTGATGAATTTGGAGTTGGTAGGTACGTCCCGAATGGGTGGTAGGGGAAAAAAAACTGGACGATTTAAAAGAACTTTTAATAAGTCTATTTAAATAAAAAATATTTCATTTCATTTCATTTCATTTCATTGGAAAATAAAATTAAACTTTAATTTCTGTTTCAGAAACTAAATTTTTATTCAAAGATGGGTCGTAAGTTTGTTGTCGGTGGTAACTGGAAAATGAATGGAGACAAAAATCAAATCAATGAGATTATCAACAACCTGAAAAAAGGGCCACTGGACCCTAATGTTGAGGTGATTTGCCAAAAATATAATTTTTCACTTTCAGAGATAGTGCACCATATGAAATGAGAACAATTAAGTTTAAATTGGTAATGTTTTACAACTTTGAACCCCACAGGGCCACGTGGTCATCTTCCTAAAGTCGTCTTCCCAAAGTCGACACTTTCCTAAGTGGTGCACCGTCCTAAGTGGTCACTTTCTTTCTGTACTTTTGTAATCTACATTTTGCGACTCACAGGCTTTGCAATCTGCACATTAAAATACTAGTCCATCTCCAGAAATGTAAAATATCCCATGATCTAACCTTTTGTGTTCATAGATCTTTTGTATAGGTATTCATAATTATTAACAAAAATATATTAAAATTATCAGGTTGTAATCGGAGTTCCAGCGATTTACCTCGCTTACGTCAAGAGTATCGTCCCCGATACTATCGGGGTTGCTGCACAGAACAGTTGGAAGGTCGCAAAGGGTGCATTCACAGGTATTTATTTTGACACCATTTTCTTCTGATTTATTCTCAAGTGTTGTCTACCAAGTATAAATTGTCCATTAGCCATTTATAATGTCCCCACTGCTGGGGCACAGCACAGGCCTTCCTTATGAATGGTTAAGGAAGATGAGCTATAACCCACCACGCGGGCCCAATGCGGATTGGTGGTTATTAACGACTGCAAATGCACCCGGGACCAAAGGCTTAACGTGCCTTCCAAAGCATGGAGTAGCTCGAGATAATAAAGTTTTTGGTCACCCATCCCATGATCGACCCTTTTAAAAGTTGCTTAGCCTCCACAATCATTAGGCCAGATGCTAAACCACTGTGCCATTGAGCTCCTCAAGTATTAATTATCACAATGCATTGTAAAACGCAAATTAAATTTTCTTTAGGTGAAATATCACCAGCTATGATCAAAGATGTTGGTGCTGATTGGGTGATCTTGGGCCATTCGGAAAGGAGAACAATTTTTGGCGAAAAAGATGATCTTGTTGCTGATAAGGTATACTTTTATACTTAATTCTTTTTTTATTTTCTAAAGTGTCTTATCATTTTGTTGGGTTAGGTTAGAACAAAATATTAATAGACTAGTGGTCCATGCTTTCCGTCATACATGAATGCAAATTACTATTGCAGGTAGCGCATGCCCTTGAATCAGGTTTGAAGGTGATTGCGTGCATTGGAGAGACTCTAGAAGAGAGGGAGGCTGGCAAAACTGAGGAGGTTGTTTTTAGGCAAACTAAAGCGCTTCTACCTGCCATTGGGAGCAACTGGGACAAAGTAGTCCTGGCATACGAACCTGTTTGGGCCATCGGCACCGGCAAGACTGCCTCTCCACAGCAGGTAATGACATCTTAATATCTATAGTCTGTCCAAGATAGCTTGGTGATTTTGACAGATACTTTTTCTTTGTAATTTAATATTTATTAAAATCTGAAGAAGGGTTAGACATCTTTGACTAGATCATGGTCAGTTAACTGCAAATAATAATGGGCGCCCTCCGATGGGAGTGGCTCCCTACAAGCCATATTGACTACAAACTGCTTATATTCACTACAAACTGCCATATTAACTCTGCTTATATTCTATCCGACTGATTGCAAGATAAGAAAAAGGGAAAAAAAACTCTAATTAATACATCTGTCATAGCAGGCTTAACATCTTCAGTTATTTTTATAACGATTTGGTGGCAATCAAGTACTCCTAAGATGGGATTCACAAAGAAAAAGTAGTATGTTAAAATCACTTTGCAAAATCGCTTTTAGCGATAAGATCGCCTTTGCCCACCATTAGTCTTAAGTTTAAAGTTATACTGTATTCCTTTTTAATGTGTGTGCAATAAAGAGTTAATCTATCTATCTATATAAAAATCACAAATCTAACTTTGACAGACTATATTTAATATCTGGTAAAAGTATGCAGTACAATATCTGGCATATCAACACTGTGAACCGGCAATTTGTTCTATCTTAAAATTTTAAGCTAAACACTTCTTAATTGGCATTTGGTACTATTTTCTATTAACTGATGCTCTGGGGGTCAAGTCTGCTAATGTTTTCGTCAAAATCGTAGTTCAATGGTGTTTGAATGAAAACGCTTTTTGACACAGTTCTTGTTTCTTGAACCCAAAACCGAAACACGTTGTGTTTCTTAAACCCATAACGAAAACATATTGTGTCTTGATTTTGGATTTAAAAAACGAGAACTGTGTCAAAAAGCATTACAATTAGAATACCATTGAACTACGATTTTGACGAAAACATTAGCAGACTTGACCCCCTGGAACAGGCCCTTAAACTTAAATGGAAATGGGCTGGTCTACCTATCAAGGTATAATGACAAAAGGTGGACTTAGTCCACTGGATGGACCAGGCCAAAAGGCAAAAGGAAAGTACAGGCCCAGAAAACAATGATCTGACGATATTGTGTCCGT
Source organism: Agriphila straminella (assembly GCA_950108535.1). NCBI lineage: Eukaryota > Metazoa > Arthropoda > Insecta > Lepidoptera > Crambidae > Agriphila > Agriphila straminella. Next base: position 20,182,404 of record OX467303.1, on the reverse strand, counting down.
GGCAGGCAATGGCTGGCTGAAAGCGGGGAAGGATAGAGAAAAGTGGAAAGCTATGGAGGAGGTTTTACCCAGAATAGGATCCATTCCTGAATACTAATAAATACTAATAATTATAAGCTTTAGGTTTACTAACTAACTAATGTAAAGTACTTACATATATATTATACTTACGTATATGGAATAAAAAGCTTTTTTATTTTATTTACTATTTCCTATACCGTTTCTAAATGTAATATCTACCAGAATATTTAAATTTACCCCCTTAATCTAGATTCTAGTTCTAGTCGATTCAACTTATCAGCGCTCCCACTTAAACTGCGAGCAATTTATTTGAAGAGACAGAAGTGTTTAGCTTAAAAAGGACTTTAAGAAAGGACTTCACAGTCAATATCCTATTGTTTTTTTTATAGGCCCAAGAAGTCCACGCTTCCCTACGCAATTGGTTGTCCACAAACGCTTCAGCAGATATAGCGGCTGCCGTTCGCATCCAGTACGGAGGGTCGGTTACTGGGGCCACTGCTAAGGAACTGGCAGCGTGCCCTGACATAGATGGTTTCCTCGTCGGCGGTGCCAGCTTGAAACCAGAATTCGTTGATATTGTAAATGCTACACAGTAAAAAAATATAGTATTTCAATTCGTGGATGCCCAAGGCGAAAGCTTTATTAGTCATTTGTAGATCGTGTCGATGTAGAAGTATACATTATACATAAATTAATCTTTATATGGCTCCATGAATATTAATCAGTTCGACCTTCATTTTAAATGTAGGTAAGTTTATTAAGTTTATTATATATAAAATGAAAAAACTAAGTTAAGTATATTTTTGTGTACTATGCTGGCGTGATATAAATAACGAAAGTGAGTAGTTTCGCTAAAATTTCAAATTTGATATTAATTATTATCAATCAAACAAATTGTATTATTAAATTACCATTTTGATGATTACCTACATTAACAATTCACTTATATTTTGTTATAGAGCTTAGTCTATTCAATGGCTTTGCTTTATTACTTTTTTATACTTTAATTGTAGACATTTTTAATAAATATTATGCATTATACGATATGATTATAGTTTCTTTTCTTTATGGCATGAGCAACAGGTGACAGTCAACATCGGCACACACAGAACAAAGAAAAAAAAACAGCACATAATAATAACCGCTAGAATCTTATAGAATAGACATGTTTTGAACCAAAGGGAAAATATGTTTTAAACATGCTATGCGAAATTGCATTTAATTTAATTAATTATTGAAATAAAATTTTGCAGTGACCAGAGATCGAATATGTTTTTGATTTTTGAGCAAAGCTTTCGGTTCAATTTTTGTTAAACTATGTTTCCTTTTCATGTATGTATTTTTAATATAATAAGTCTATCCTATATTCTTGCCAGAAACATTCGATTGATAATTATTTAATATCTGTTGCATCTTTATGCGAAGTTTTAATCTGGTAAAGTACACACCAAGAATTGGAAAAAATAATGTACAGTAAGCAGCACATGATGTTATACAAAACTGTCAAAATATAAAATTGATTGAATATCATTCCCCTGTCGTGGAAGCCCAGCGGGCCGTTCACTGTACGTAAGTTCTTGGCCCACACTCCACACTGCTCAGGCAGGGCAGAGTGTTGAATGGGCCAAAAAAACCCAAATCAGTGTATGCATTAAGCAGCATCAGTGCGGATTTGGATTACCATAATTATATGCTTATTTTTCCTTCTAATTCAAGTCGATAGATCGAGACATTTTTACATTGGTGGCGGACGAGTACGGAAATGTATCTAGCTAGCCTGTTAATTGCACTATCGACAACACTTCTGCTTTACCACTCCTAAGGTTAAAGACACGTTTGCCCACCGCGCGGTCACTGACATACACTCGACGTCAGAAAAATCGCACCACTTTTTGAAAATAAGTTTAGACTTGGCCACCTGCTATAGCGAGCTAACGTTTTATTGTGTAAATGATGATATCTATTGAAATTAATAATTGTTTGATTTAATTAACATAACAGTTACCATAATTAAACGCTTAAAGCGTTATTGCTTGCGCCGCCATTAAAGGGAAATAAAAGGGGTCAATTCAGGAAATGCTGGTAAATTCGCTATCGAGATGATGGAGAAAACACACTTCAACAGTTCAATTAAAAAAAAAAAAATTAAAAAAATTAAAAAACCCGCCTGCATAAAAAGACAAGTCGACTGAAAAGATGGAAACAAGATTTAATAAATATTAAAGGCAACATGTCATAATAACATGCAGTCGGAGGCATGCATAAAGAAAGTGACATTATGAATGATTGAATTATATGCCTCCGACTGCATGTTATTATGACATGTTGCCTTTAATATTTATTAAATCTTGTTTCCATCTTTTCAGTCGACTTGTCTTTTTATGCAGGCGGGTTTTTTAATTTTTTTAATTTATTTTTTTATTTATCTCTTTTTAGTTATTATATATTACGGTCATGATATACCTTTTTGAAATCCTTATAATAAGCCCTTTAATTTGACACCCATATTGCAGTATTCTAAAAAAAAAAATTTTTTTTCACTACGTATAATAGCACCGTACAGCCGCCATGTTGGTTTTATTATAACGCCACCTTCTTAAGAACACTTGGGCTGAATAGACAAATCTAACGATATCTTAATCATAGAAATCCGTTCAGCCGTTTGAAAGATATGAGGTAATAAAGAATATTACATACAAACATACATACATACATACATACTTACAAACATACAAACATACTTACAAGATACGCGCGAAACACATAACCCTTTCTTTGCAGTCGGGTAAAAAGGAATACCCAACCAAAATGGATACTATTGCCTATGAAGTTGCTCAAATATTGCAAAAAATGAGGCAATGTAATGTTGCTCGGAAACTGAATCCCAGTCATTTATTCTTTTCGACTAGTATTACCTTGTTAAAGCATGTATGTGCGTGTGGTGTGAGTGTTCCTATCCTAGAAATTGATTTGACCATACGAAGATTTTAAGAAATGATTGTGCAAACTTGATGGTGAAATCGAAAAATTTGTGAAACCCATGTAGACTAAGTTATGGTCGATTATATAGAACACTCATACCGCCAGTCTCGCGAAAACGTCATACTTGATATCATACAATATACTAGACGTATGTCAAAAAAAGATATATGGAAAATTTGTGCTGAATTTGTGAAAACTATTCACAAAATAATCAATTCATTATCATGGTTAATTTGGATTTTATAAGGGTTTTTTAGGAACACTCACACCACACGGTGTGTGGTGTGAGTGTTCCTGAAATCACTAACTTTAACTGAATAATTTTGAAATTTTATTATTGTATATGGTAATTCGGATTCAGTTTAAATTTGTGACACATAAATCTTGACACAAAACGCGATAGATTAAGAGCAATTAAACATTTTGTTTCTTTTTCAATGCTCGTGTGAGTGTTCCATATTTTGGCATTTATTTGATTAACCAGACCTCGTATACAAGTGGAGGCTGCACCCAAAATTGTGAAAAGTTTGTTCTTAAAATTTAAAACATCGTCTTTTTCCGTAAGTGTTATACTTTAATAGTTATATTTTTTTTGCATCTTCAAAGGAAAGTCTTATGTAGGGTGACCACGCATTGGACAAAAAGCGGGAAAAAACATTTGTTTAAGAATTTTATTACATAAAAAAAGGATAAAATACGAAAAGTAAAAAAAAATATATATGGTTGATAACATGCAATTAAGGGTTGCGTTTATTGTTACCAGCATCTTTATTAACGGTTATTTTGTTACTTACGCTATAGTACCTAGGTATTACATTTTATTGGGTTCGATAACATCTTTTTAGGGTTTCGTGGCCTAAATGGCAAAAAAAAAGAATCCATAAAGATTCGTCATGTCTGTCTGACTGTCCGTCCGTATATCAGTAACTTTTTTATTTAGGTCTAAAAGTCCGTATGACAGAGAATGTAAAATAACAGGATCATCTTTACTATTGTAAAAATTTGCCCCTAAGTAAAATACGGGAACGGGAATAGAAATGAGAACGAGAACGGGAATTACTAATATTAAAAATGTGAAAGTTTAACGTTTTGGATGTTTAGATGTTTGTTACTCAATCACGTAATAACAAAAATTAAAAATTTCAAAAACCCCCGACACACGGCTGATCAGGTCATGGTTACCTTACCATATACTTCCAATCTCATTGAAATAACACGATACCAAATTTCGAATCGATAGGACACATGGAAGGTATTCAGATCCTCTCATCAAAAGCTCATTGAAGTAACACTGTACCAAATTTCAAATCGATAGGATATATGGAAGTTAGTAAGATTCCCTCAACAACTATTAAAGAGCTGATGATCTTCAAACGGCTGATCAGGTCATGGTTACCCTACCAATCGGTTCATCCGTTTAGGAGCTACGATACCACAGACAGATACACAGACACGTTAAACTTATAACACCCCTCTCTTTTTGCGTCGGGGCGGTTAAAAATGGCTGAACGGATTTGGAATGGCACACAGATAGTTATAGCCTGTGTTAAAGATAAGATACTTTTTATACCGCTAGCGAATTACGTTACTCTGTTGCTAACAATTCTCGACTGAAATAGATTGAAAGCGCAGTAACATTGCTGCTTTAGTTAAGATAGTTGTCACCTTGGTTCTTACTAAAGCATCGATGTAACTGCGATTTCTGTCAGATTTGATTGCAACAGAGTTACATAATTACCCCCCGGTCAAAAGTTCCCTAGGAATTTTCCGAATATCCACGCGGACGAAGTCGCGGGCAAAAGCTAGTATTAGATAAAAAGTACCTATAGAAAAATATAATAACTTACATTATTGCTTGTTATTAGTAAACAGAAACACTGGAGAATTTAACAACAGACAGCAATCAAAATAGAATTATTACAACGCCAAACTACGAGTAAAGGTTAGCCAATACGAGGGTAGACGAAAATTGTGTTCGACAAAATAAAAAAGCATACCCACCCTACATAAAATATTCTTTTGAAAATGTAAAAAAAAATATAACTATTAAAGTATAACGTTTACGGAAATAGAAGATGTTTTAAATTTTAAGAACAAACTTTTCACAATTTTGGGTGCAGCCTCCACTTGTATACGAGGTCTGGTTAATCAAATAAATGCCAAAATATGGAACACTCACACGAGCATTGAAAAAGAAACAAAATGTTTAATTGCTCTTAATCTATCACGTTTTGTGTCAAGATTTATGTGTCACAAATTTACTCTGAATCCGAATTACCATATACAATAATAAAATTTCAACACCACACACCGTGTGGTGTGAGTGTTCCTAAAAAACCCTTATAAAATCCAAACTAACCATGATAATGAATTGATTATTTTGTGAATAGTTTTCACAAATTCAGCACAAATTTTCCTATATATTTTTTTTTAACAGACGTCTAGTATATTGTATGATATCAAGTATGACGTTTTCGCGAGACTGGCGGTATGAGTGTTCTTTATAATCGACCATAACTTAGTCTACATGGGTTTCACAAATTTTTCGATTTCACCATCAAGTTTGCACAATTATTTCTTAAAATCTTCGTATGGTCAAATCAATTTCTAGGATAGGAACACTCACACCACACGCACATTGTTAAAGCCCACATGAGTCCCGGGTTCGATTCCCAGGAGCCCCCTCCTAGGAAACATTTGTACCACAGTATACTTGGTTTCGTTTCCAGTTTCTCAAAGGTGTAGTAGTGCGCTTCTACCTTCGGCCTTATCGTCGCAGCACCGCACATCAGCTGTTGTGCTTGTATAAAGGTACAGGATTGTTAAATGGTCTGTGCTGTGGATAAAGGCCAAACACTGACACTACAAAATATAACCAACAAAAAAGCCATATAAGTATAGTAAAAAAAAGTTTATTTACCAAGTTCCATAGGTCCGAAATATCAATAACATTGTAGGTATATAGAGAATAACATGTATAAAATTATATATAGGTATCTAATATAAAGTATTCTTAGAAAGTATCTTAACATTTATTTAAAGCGTGCGCCATAATTTTTGATCGAGTGGGTATAAAAAAAAACAACTGTTTTGAATTTCATAATACTTGGAGCCGTCTCACTGATTCCGGATAAGTTTTTATCTTTTATATTTGAGAAAATTAATGCAACATTATTGTACAACCTACAACATTGATAATGGTAGTAAAATCTTGAGGCTAATAATGAAGCTATACATACCTATTATGCTTAGGTATTTATTTATTAAAAAATCTTAGATTATGAAGATATGGAGGTAGATGACATAGATAGGCCATTTACTGACTAGCGTGAATCAAGGTTCACTATAGTATACAACGTTTTCAGTGTCCAACCAACCACCACCAACGTAGTTACGTTGGTGTACCACCAAAGTATTTCGAAATTAACTAGTCTAGGTAGGTACTTAATTATATTTATATATAATTTAACAATTAACCACTTTAGTCTTTAGGTAACTAATTTCAAGAGTTCTTCAATATAAGATATTATATTCGATATTGCGCACTCTCCCTCCGCTGTTTGATATGCTCTGATACCTACTACCTATACTGCTTAATTATGTTTTTAGGGTTCCGTACCAAAATGGTAAAAAACATAACCCGCAGTCGGGTAAAAAGGAAGACTCAGTCAGTCTGTCATGTCATAGCTGGATATCTCGAGAACTACTAATGGTATCAACTTGAAATTTGGAATAGTTTAAGATGACGTTTGCCCAACTATTTTGCAAATAAGAAAGAAATAAAAATACATTTTTTTTTTACAACAGGGACTGAAAAGAGGTGTTAAAAATTTTAAGTGGGGCGACTACGGCATGTACCTATACCCTACATGAAAGAGCGCTGTTTGCACATTTTAAAACATTTTTTCCTTTTTTAGGCAGCATAGTTTTTGACTTATGATGAAAGATTCAAAAAATCTTATGTAAAGTTTACAGGAAAAATAAAACGATGTCTCAATATACACTTTAGAAATTCAAAAACAAACAAAAACTTCATTAGTTCCTCTACCAGTCAACAGATGGCCCTGGCCTAAGAAAAATTAAATTAGTTCCACTATCGGTCAAGAGATGGCGCTCGCCTATGAAAAAAAATAGTTCCACTATAGGCCAAGAGATGGTGCTGACCTAATACTGCAATAATATTTTTATTATTCTACAGCTGCTCTGCAGTGTATTTATTATGATGATACGGAAACCCTCGGTGCGCGAGTCATATTTGGTTTTGGTGCTTTCTTGCTGTATTATCATTATCATCATATCTAGTATTAGGTACACATTTTTTAAAGTTGACGTAATCTCGTTTTTAAGAAAACCCAGTAAGGCCGGCCACACACAGACGTAATCACGTAACGGAATTCCGAACGGAATTTCGATAATGTATGAAGATTCCGTACGGAAAAATCCCGTATGTGTGTGGTAGTCCATCGATTTGTATGGATTAGCTGCGTTCGGAATCACGTACGTACGGAATTCCGTAACGTGATTCCGTCTGTGTGTGGCCGGCCTTAAAACCACAGAAAACCATTATAGTTTAGATTGATTGAAGCAAAGCAAGCTTTATTTATGTAGAGTAGGTACCTGGTTTTCATGTTAGTTTACTTATTTTAAAATACCTAACATGAAAACCCATAATTAATAATTATTAAAATCCATAATTTTAAAATACATAGCGTTAAAATACTTTATTTTAATAATAATATGAATCAATCTGAAATGACGGTAAATTGTAAAATTAAGTGGGCAGATACAAAAGCGGGGGTGATTGGAGGGGACGGGTGGGGTAGGGGGGGGCGTTCGCCATGAAAAATGTCTAAGGATTGGACCACATCTATCAGCACCGAGTCGCGTTTTCCGCCGCCCTATCTTTTTCTGTCGCTCGGAACCACCATTTGCTAGAGCAAGAAGGTTAGCAGGAATGGAATCGCTTCCGAGGATTCCGCCGCGTGCTATCGCATTCCTGCTAAATTTCTCGCTCTAGCAAATGGCGGTTCTGAGCTACAGAAAAGGATAGGGGCCGTGCGGCAGAGCGGCGGCGGCTGGCGAGCGAGGCCGAGGCGCCAGAGCCAGAAACCATGTTTTTGTAAATTTTACTATATTAATACTGTGACATATCCATTTTCAAGGACAAGGACAAGGTTTTCGTTGATCGTACTATTTTTTTGAGCGTTAAAATTATATGTTTTGATCTTATATTTTTTAATAAAATTGTTATGCATATTGACATTAGGTACCCATAATAAACATAATAATTTAAATAAAGGATTTGACTGACTGGTCTTTTGTTGTAATGTTACATACCTAATATGACTTAGAAATACTCCTACAAGATAAATAAAACTAATAATGATAGCGAAGAATAGCAACAAAAAACTAATCATACGACTATAATATTGTTAAACATAAAATAATGTCGATTAATAAAAGAGTTGACTTACAAAAGTAAGTTTAACATAATGAGTATTTGATATTTTTTTGGTATAAATAGTTAATTTAACATAAATAAAGAACTATTTTGGTTACATAATTTCATTATTGTTACATATTTACTTAATTTAACACATGTTAAGTGTCTACTATTCTATATACAGTGGAAAACAACGTTAATAATTTATTATGTGAAAAAAGTTTCGGTTTTGGTGTCGGTTTCGGCCGAAACTGGAACCAGGGCCGAAAGTTCGGTTTCGGCTGGAATTCCAGTTTCGGTCGGACACTAGTTATGAAATGATAGCTAAGTCACTGTTTTATTAAAACAATCCAACATTTACCAACCGTCATTGGTAAAACTTAGCATGTGCCACACTCCAATGGTAAAGCCCGAAAAATGGTCTCCCGTCTATAACCTAAGATTTACCAATAAGTATACGGGCTTTTACAGTAGGTAACATATACATTTTAAAATTATGGATTTTAATTTTGATTAAATTGGACTTAACTAATAGCAACATTTAAACTGCACCATCGCGACCGTCGAAGACCGAAGCGCCCAGAAATGGCAGGGGCCTTACTAGTGGCCCGCCGTAAGAGAATACTGCCTTTAGCGGTGGATACCACGACACCGCGTACGAGAGCACCACGAGCCAAAATAAGATCTTGACAACCCAATCGAGGACGTAAAGGCTGTAAAAAAATAAAAATGTATTAGAAAAAAACCCAGTTTTTCGATAGATGCGGTGCGGTACCTATGTTATGATTGTACTTTTCTGTCGAAGCGAAAATCTGTCGAAACGGAAATAAAGCAGAATTTTCAAGTTTTTAATGGTATCGTATTTTTATCAACAACAACCTTCCATGACGAATGAATATCTCTCCAATAGGGCATGGCATGATGTCTGTATGCTTCACTTTTCAAGACAAAGTTTGTAGGTACCAAACTCTGAAGACCGAGGTACCGTCAAAAGGGGTAACTTTATTACTAGGGTTTTAGTTGAGACAAATCTGTGTGTGTTGATTTCCGCCGTTTTCGCTGTGTAGTACCTCGTATGCAATGCGTCGTTTTAGCGTCTTGTATAACAATCTACTATTAACGATAAAATTGCTGATTTTTTACATTATATCACCTTGCGTAAATTCTCATAATTCTGTCGATAATAACTAGTGGACTTAATTTGAGTTGCTAAAACGACTGGCTGTTTTTGCGATGTAGAACCTTATTCTATTGACATTTAATATTTATTCACGTCACAGATATAGTAATTCACGTGAATTTGATATTTGCCAACAACGGCACAAAAAAATATTTGAAAAATTTATGGATGGCGGTCACATCCGGGTAAATTGAGACAATGTCTTGAAACCCAATGAAAAAAGATTTGTTAGACAAGTCCTTGACTATTCTCAAGAAAGTCACGTTTATGTAAGATTTATGAGGAAATTTTCGAAAGCAGAAGACTTAATTATTTACATTTCCACAAGTTGAGGCTGATCAACTTGTAAGCCTGGATTTAAGAAATATGTTGACAAATGGCAACTCCGATTATTTATTTTTTTGTATTTCTATGTCCCATGTTACTGTATTAATTAGTCTAACTTACAAGTAGCGGTCATTAACGTGAAGATTTTATTATCAAGTTACCCCAACCTACTCGTACCTACAGTGTAACTTGGGACAACAAGTTAAAAAAAATATAAGTAAGTAAGTAAGTAATATTTATCTTTGTGAATTAATGATTATTGTTATTATAAAATCATAAACTATTAACAGGCACTGGACTCTGGAGTCCAGAATAAATATCGGAGTCATTGTGATGATATGCTACACCTTAAATTCCCTCGTTTGACGGTACCATAATATGGAAACAGGAATCAGGCGCTCGACGCCAGTCGAGGGGTTCAAAAATAGGGCCCCTGAAGCGAAAGCGACCCCTCTCCTTTTCTCCTTGCCTCACGTCATGCCAGTAGCGTTATTTTATTACACTTGTTAGCAATAATGTATGGATAATCTATAGAAATTTTCCAAAAAATTTACGACGGTGGCGTGAGGCAAGGAGAGGGGTCGCTTTCGCTTCAGCCCTGACTGGTTTACATTATTTTAGTCTTTAGTAGAGTGTTTTAGTAGCGTGCAAATAGATTCGAATGTTACATGCTTCCAGTACAGTGTCATTTGACTAAAGCACTCTACTTAATACGCTATTAAAATGACGATTTACATGCTTCCAGTGCGAGGAAAGTGTCGCGCGGGGGGTGAGCAAGCGGCGCGGGCGCGCGGGGGGTTCTACTGGAAAGCGATGATTCCAGTTGAAAGGCTACTAGAACGTTACTCTCTTTAGTCATAACATAAGACGACCGTTTACATGTTTCAACTAAAGCACTATACTAAAGACTAAGATAATGTAAACCAGCCGTTATATCGCGTGATATGGCATTTTATCGACACTCAACTATCAAAATCCATTGCCTTTTGATAGTTAAACGTGATGAAACGCTGTCACGCGATCTTGGCCGCGTTCTGAATCGCGCCAACAGCACTGTTAGCGTATAATCCATTAAATAAAGTAGGTGGGTACACAAGGTACACAAATACCCTATTTGTGTAATATTTTGTGACTATCAAATTTGGTCGGATTCGCGCTAACAGCGTTATCAGCGTGATTCGGGACGCGGCCATAGTATCGTGTTTTGATGGTCATGTGGTGCCGGTGTTAACTTGACCGGGATATAACTTGGTAAGTACTTACAAATTGTGATATGCCCTATTCATAGATACTTTGTTGGGGTCCTCTTTTAAGCAGTACACCCGTCCTCCGTTGACGCACTTCCTCATGTAACCGGCACGGTCAGCGTCCGTTATGTCAGTATTGAAGATCACCTTCTCCTGCTCGTCCAACGTTTTTTGGATACTGTCGTAGTTGTTGACCCCGAATTCCCAGGCCCTCGTCGTGAAATATTGAAGCACGCACAACCCTTGGCTGATTCTATCTTGGATCCTCACCATGCTGTAAAAAATTAATGGATAAGATATTGCTGGATTTTAATAAGAATAAGGAAGTTTCCTTTAGTCGAACTTTGAGAATAAAATAACACATAATGAAAATAGTTTTTCAATAAGTATCTCAAAAAAATATATAAAATTATGAAAGGAGACTTGCTTGTGTTGTGACAAATTCCGGTAAATTTTGTATGGAAAATACATGTCATTGAAACATTGTATAGTGTGTACCTATCTTCGTCGTTTTAAGGGTTCCGTACCAAAGTGGTAAAAAGGAACCCTTATAGTGTTGTGACTCAGTCTGTCTGTCTGTCACAGCTGGATATCTTGAGAACTACCTACTAATGGTATAGATTAAAATGACGTTTGCCCAACTATTTTGCAAATAAGAAAAAAATAAAAAAAAAATTTTTTTTACAACAGTGACTGAAAAGGGGTCTTAAAAATTTGAAGTGGGGCGACTCGGGAAATTGTGGGGTATCATATGAAAGAGCGCTGATTGCACATCTTAAATATTTTTTTCTTTTATTTAGGCCGCATAGTTTTCGGCTTATAATGAAAAATTTATGTGTATGATAATGATGTACGATGGTGATGGCGTTAAATAAAATATCGGGGGGCTGACACTTTGCGAGTGCCATCCACCCCGTTAAACATCGAGATATGATTCACCGGGGCTGATGGAACTTTTTCCCCATCGGTCCCGGCACCCCGGGGCAAAGCCACCGGGGTGGATGGGACTCACTCCCTATATCTTTATAGAAATCACCTAAAGAAAAGTCCATCTTTTGTAATCTAGCCGTAAAAATATATTTTCGGGCCGACTTACAATCTTTTTTGTCCGAAGAGTAGCATGAGAAAATCGATGAAGTATGCAGGTATGAGGTGGTAGAACAAACGTTTGAACTCATGGGCAGCCTTGTTTGTGGTGATGTCTCCGTTGGGGTACCACAGGGGCCATTCGAGGGGCTCTTTGCGGGCGTAGTCCTTGGCTACTTGCAGTACTTGGCCCCACGTCGTGGGCTTTTGGTGGCCGATGTTCAGGTTGTACACAGGTATTACTTCGGGCCTGCAAAACATGGTTGAATGTTGACACATGACAAGTTACAATACCTACTCAAGTTTCATTCGAAATGGGATAAATAGTGTTTCCCAATTAGTGGTACGCGTACCCCCAGGGTGCGCGACGCGAGGTTGCATCAGGGGGTACTTACGCGTGGCATTATGCGGGCTCCAGACTCCTGCGTGATTCACGGCGTGTATTCACGCCGTAATTTTGCCGTGAAGTCGGCGTGAAAAGCATGACCCTCCACACTCGCTATCGTTCACAGTTTAGTTCGCGCGCTCGTCGAGAATGAACGCCGAATTATGCACTGCTATCTTTGAATTTAGCATCCTATAAAATGGGTTCGCCATGATAACACTCAATCAACACAAGTTCCTGCTCGGTCGTTCAAGTGTCGCTCATTTTGACGCATCGTATTCCGCAAATAAATAAAAAACCTCACGGCACGGCACTGTTTTCACGCGCGAGTGTGGATGCGTTCGCGTTCACGGGAGGTTCGCGCACCTTATTAAATAAAAACCTCTGAGGGCGCCACTTTCGGTCATACAACCGCCTTAAGAAAAATGTCGCACTTTAACTGACTCGGCCAGTTAATCTGCAGATTCACTAGTGAATCTGCAGATTAACGGATTCCGTACTCTAACGGTAACGTATTGTATACCTACCTAGGTACTAGGTACCTACTTACTTACTTTTCTTTCTTGGAGCCTTCGATCGTGCTGACGGCTATGAGGGCGTTGATAGCCGTGTCCACGGGTATGACTTGGGCCACCAAGCTGCCGTCACAGAGCATGGTCCGAATGACGCCTTTCCCGGCCCCCAACATTACGCCGACGGGCCCATTCAGGCTGTCCACCCAGCCGGGAATAGGCTCCATGTAGGCGGGACAAACTGGAACGAGAACATTCCCCTCTCTTGAATGACCTTTTCGCTGAAGACAATTCATGTTGGATGACATGTAAGCAAGGTACCTATCAAATCAAATCGAATTGTTTATTTGCAAAAACATGCGGTACAGTCAATTTTAATATATCTTTGGGTACAGTACCTACGAGACAAACATCTTGAAATCGGGTGTGGATTGCGCATTTGCGCAGGACGCGTATTTTGGGTATGCGTAGCAGTTAGGTAGGTATCTACGGGGGCGGCGGGCGACGGGAGAGGGGCGCTCCCTATTGGTCGCTCACAAGTGCAAATGCACAAACTTATCCCCACTCCGTCGAAAAAGTGTCAAGATGTTTGCCTCGTACGTAGGTACTGTATAACAATATGGTCTTATTAACCGCTCAAAACTTAATACTTACCTATGCAAAATGGCGTGCAAATATTTGAAAATTTAAGAAGTGAAGTAGGTACCTAGGTACTAGGGTTGCCAACCCTACTATATATAATATAGTATCCTACTATATTGAGGGAGGACTCGCCTACTATATTTTTTGAAAAAAAATATAGGTAGTAGGCAAAACTACTATATTTTTACAAGTGAAAAAATTAAACAAAAGCAACAAAAACAATATAACTCTAATATGCACATAAGTAATTGAATAATAATTTTGTGATAAAACACTTGTCTTTATGGAGTAGATTTTAATATTTATGTATTTAGTCATAAATGTCATAATAATACGAAGTAGAGAATATGAGATGTGGACTATTTACTTACTACATAGGTTTTTTACGTTGTAGGTATTGACAGCCGGACAGGAATAAATTATGAAAATGTTAGTAGGTAGGTAGGCCTACTTACCTAAGTATAAAAAATGCAACTTTTTAAAATCCTCCATACATAACGGCAACCTACCTACTATATTTTTTTGGACTTTTTCGCCATCTACTATATTTATATTTTTACACTAAAAATCTTGAAACTACTATATTTGATGCAAAAAAAGTTGGCAACCCTACTAGGTACCTACCTACTTACCTATCATTACAAATGCAATGACAAAATTATAAGTAGGTAGGTACCTACCTACCTTAATAAGTATACTTAGGGCTGGTTTTTCAATGCCTAGATAGAGCTTTATCCGTTTGATAGCGTATTATACTGCCAAATTGAAAATGCTTGTCGTTCATTAGTCTGTCACATTAACTGACTGGTATCTGTTATCTGAGGATTGAAAAATCAGCCCTTAGGTAGGTACTTCTTCTTATTTTTGTTATGGCAATCTAGGGAGTAATTTTGCCAGTGTCAAGTGTTAAAAATAATTCAGTGGTATTGTTTCAGTTTACATTAGAATGCGGGTGCATCGCATCGCATTCCAATGCTGCTTGGAGCATTTGGCATCAAATAATATATCGATACAGTTTACTCGGTAAGTTTTGCCGAGGTAGCCACCACTACAATAAAAGTCTCAGCTTCACACAACCAAGATGACACTTGTACAACAAAACTGCACCAATTTTAATACACAATTATCCACTATAAAACAATTTGCAAATAATTAAAATAGCCACCGAACTGAACCCGACAAAATGGCGCCAAAAACTCTCCTTACCTACCTTAATTCAAAAATAATTACAAATATAAAAAATAACAATTTGATAGTACCTACCTATTTAAAGAAATAAGGACAGCTATAAAAACAAACAGGTACCACAGTAAATAATAATATATAAGTTTGAAAAACTTATATATGTACTGTGCAGGTACCTACCATTATAAAGCAAAAATGTAAATATTCCAATCTTTACAAATTCATTATAAGTTAAAGAGAAAATTACCTAAATATTAAAATACCTACAAGTCCTACAACTTCCAAGAGGAAAGTAGATTGCCAAAACAAAAATAAGAAGAAGAAGAAAATTTGTCAAATACCTACAAGTGGTTTTACAGAATATCATAGACCATCTCATAGACTTATTAAGTATTATTACTCAGAATAGTAATTTTTCAAGTACTTAGGTACTTATAATAATCAAGTCAAACCAAATCAGTCCATTCCATCAGTCTGTACCTACCTATAGACTTTGTTTTTTTCCAGACTGATGGAATAGACTGATGCCAAACTGAACATGTAAACTCCCTCTATGATTTCTTCGTTGATACCATACCACAGAATAGATATTATTAGTTTTTGTAACCTATTAAAAAATCCGTCGAAAGTTTTAGAACTTAGGTACTTCTTACCTATGCTCGGACGGCATATAACTACTGGCAGCTGTTCGTAAGCTCTCTCCACAACGTTCTCAGCTAGCCTCTTGGAGTAGGTGTAGCAGTTGGGATGTGGGCCGAGGAGCGCGGGAGTCAGCGCAGCCAGCTGTTTGTCGTCCAGCCACTCGATGAGCCTCATCAGGTCTTCAGGCTTAGCTGGTGGGGCGTGGACCTTGAATCACAGTCATTATGTTTGTGAAAAGGGTATTCTTTCGTTTATCATAATATTAATTGTAATAATTTCATTTGCCATAATGATCCTCGGTAATAATATTCATCTATATTTATAAAATAGTAAACTGAATGACTGACTGACTGACTGACTGATCTATCAACGCACAGGCCAAACCGCTGGGTCTAGAGACTCCAAATTTGGCACGTAGGTTCCTTATAAGGTCTAGGGGTGCACTAAGAAAGGATTTTTCAAAACTCGCTCCCCAAGGGGGTGAAACGGGGGTCCAAAGTTTGTATGAAAGTCCCTCAGTTTTGAAGCTAGGATCTTCAAATTTTGTGTTTAGACTGACCATTGAAAATAAATAAATACGGGTCTCAGCGTTTTTCAAAATTCTACCCCCGAAGGGGTCAAAAGGAAGATGAAGTTGTGTATTGAAGAAAATCCTTTATTTTCGAAGTTAAAATCGCTAAATTTATAATTTAGGCTTATGGATAGACATCTAACGCAACGTATATTGTTATTGTTAGTATTTGAACCCCTATTGGGATGAAATGGGGGTGAAAAGGGGTAAAAACCCAAAAATAGATATGGATGTCGTTATTGGGGTTTTCGGGGATGACGATTGCAAAAATGACATTTATTTTGAAGTCCAACACGGTGGACATAATTTGACCCCTAAAGGGGTGAAAATGGGGTTCAAAATTTGTATGAAAAAATAATATAAAATAGACATTACAACTTTAAACTTCGTTGGAGCACATCTAAAAATAAATAGGCAAACATATATTTTATAATTTTGAAAATCAACCACTTAGGGGTAAATGGTGTGAGTAAACATAAAAATCAATATGGATGTCGTTCTTGAGGTTTTATGGGATGGTGATTGCGAAAATAAGATTTATTTTGAAGTCCAACACGGTGGACATGATTTAACCCCTAAAGGGGTGAAAATGGGGTTTAAATTTTGTATGGAAAAATAATATAAAATAGACATTACAACTTTAAAATTCGTAGGAGCATGTCTAAAAATAAATAGGCAAACACATATTTTGTTATTTTGAAAATCCTCCCTTAAGGTGTAAATGGGGTTAGTAAACATGAAAATCGATGTGGATGTCGTTCTTGAGGTTTCATGGGATGGTGGTTGCGAAAATGACATTTATTTTGAAGTCAAACACGGTGGCCATGATTGGACTTGGACATGCACATCCAGGGGACGGGGACAGGGACAGGGACAGGGACGGGGACGGGAACGGGGACGGGGACGGGGACGGGGACGGGGACGGGGACGGGGACGGGGACGGGGACGGGGACGGGGACGGGGACGGGGACGGGGACGGATCCTGGTTGAAGGTTCCCTAAGGATTTTCTCTAATATCCACGCGGACGAAGTCGCGGGCAGAAGCTAGTTTGTAATAATGGCTTTTATACTAACAACATATGAATAACAATCCATTAGCCATAACTTTCATTTGCCATAATATTAGGTAGGTACCATATTAACAAGTGTCATAATGATTAGTTCCTATGAATATTATTTAACATAATCAATAATTGACATAATATACATAACTTATAATAACGTATCTCTTCACCTAAACGTACCTAGGGGTTATAAATATAAACTTTTAATGCGACTACCACCTGGTAGGTTAGGTTGGGTTAGTGTTTTGACCACTCGCAGCGGAGCTACATAATGCTTGCGCCTTGCATGCATATTGCATGCTGAATGCCTGCCTATGCTGCATGCCTGCTTGCATGCAGAATGCCTGCCTATGCTGCATGCCTGCTTGCATGCTGCTTGCTTGCTTGCATGCTCTATGCCTGCTTGCATGTAGAATGCTTGCAGGGGGGGTCGGGGGGCCTGAGGCCCCCCGCTATAAAGAAAAACTTTTAATGCACCTACCAGTAGATTAGGTTAGGTTAGTGTTTTGACCACTCCCTAATGCTTGCGTGCATGTTGCATGCTGCATGCCTGATTGCTTGCTGCTTGCCTTCTTTCTTGCTGCTTGCCTTCTTGCATGCTGCATGCCTGCTTGCACGCTGCATGCTACCTACCGGCTAACTTTTAGAACTTCGGCGGGTCTGCCGAGCTTCAAATTAAAACAGTTAAATCGAAAATCGTAAGGAATTTTGTATTTGCTATTTGTTTGGAAGATATCAATGTTCGTATAGCACCATGAATTGGGGTTCGCCATTTTGACCTGATTGGAGCTTAAGGGCTCTCCACATTCGCGCCGTGAACACCCGTGAAAGCCGCGAACCGCGAGTGTGGATGGTTTTCGCGCCTGTTCACGGGCTTCGCGGCCGTTCACGCCTTGTTCCCCGTTCGGTGTCGGTATTTGCGCCCGCTTCAAAGGGTTCGCAGTGCGCGAACCTCCCGTGAACGCAAGCGCATCCACACTCGCGCGTGAAAACGTGCCGTGCCGTGAGGTTTTTAATTTATTTGCGGAGTACGGTGCGTCAAAATGAGCGTCACTTGGATGAATGAGCAGGAAATTGTGTTAATTGAGTGTTATCATGCCAATTCCATTTTATGGGATGCTAAACACAAAGATAGCAGTGCATAATTCGGCGTCCATTCTCGACGAGCGCGCGAACTAAACTGTGAACGATAGCGAGTGTGGAGGGTCATGCTTTTCACGCCGACTTCACGGCAAAATTACGGCGTGAATTCACGCCGCGAATCACGCAGGAGTCTGGAGCCCGCATAACAACTTGTCTATGTAAACAATATGGCGCAACGTATAGTTTACATAGACAACGTTCTACACCCCGCTACATTACGCTAATAAGACGGCACCGTCATCCTAGGAAACCATAGCTTTAGGTAGGTATCTGTTTTAATTTGAAGCCGGGCAGACTTGCCGAAGTTCGATGAGTTAGCCGGCACAGCCCCTGATCGTCATATAGCAATTTATTTACCTTTTCATCCAAAAATTTGTAGTCAGGGTAACAGAAGGCGGTTGATAGATGTACGAAGATAGCTAAATTCTTCAACTGCTTAGCAATATTCAACGTTCTCTGAGTGCCAGTCGTGTTCATATCTATATTGTCCTTCAGGGGTGCCTCGAGTTTGAGAGTAGCGGCGAAGTGGAACACCACCGAAACCTCGTTGGATAGTTTATTGACATAGTCTTTCGATAATCCGAAGTCTTCGAATAAAACGTCGCCTTGTAATGCTTTCATTTTCTTGAATACGCTCGGCTTTTCGGTTTTTAGGCGATCAAATAACTGAAAAAGAAAAAGAAGTAAGTACTTACCTACCATCGTCACAAACTTCGAGATAGTTACTGTTCGCATTTTTAGGATTCCGTACCAAAATGGTAAAAAGGAACCCTTATGGTGTGACTCAGTCTGTCTGTCTGTCACAGCTGGATATCTCGAGAAGTACTAATGGTATCAACTTGAAATTTGGAATGGTTTAAGATGACGTTTGCCCAACTATTTTGCAAATAAGAAAGAAATAAAAAAATTGTAGATTGTTATACAAGACGCTAAAATGACCCATTGCATACGATACGAGGTAGTTTTATTCCCGAGCTTTAGCGAGGGAATAAATAGAAACCGAGTTCCAATGGGTTTTAGCGTCGTGTGTTACACTATACTTTTCACTACGATTGCGAGAAAATAAAATACAATATTAAATAGTTTATACCTGCTTCCGTAAACGAATCCACTCGTTTTTCTATCCTCCACTTCACATAAACTTTTTGTACAATATTTAAATAAATAATTTGTGCTTGACGGCAAAAGATTAAAAATATTTCTTTCCTATTACAGGCACACAATTCAATCAGTCTGTAATTATAGAAAAATTCTAAAGATTTCGCGCGCCATGGTAGCTTTTTTAATTTCTGCTGTAGCAGCTAAGCAACACAAACACGCATTCTACGATTCACTCTGTGCACAGAGTATAAATAAATCTATGATTTCACTTCACCTAAGAGATGCTTTTAGTTCCATTTTCAAAAATAAGAATGAGAAACAGTATTAAGTCGAGCGAGTTTTTATTCGTGGTTATGAATAAAGACTTTTTCGTTTTAGTAGGCTCATTGGTAATAGACAAACATTAAAAAAGAAAAAACTTTATCCTCTAGGGGTTATTTTGCTATTTTATCTCGGCTCCTTGTACGTTACAATGACGGACTTTTTGAGCAAGAGGAGTGAAAAATATATTTTATTTTAGGCTGCAAAGTTTTCGACTTATGATGAAAAATGTAAAAAAAAATACTGTTCCCCCCCTTATTTCCGAAGTTTGCAAAGAGAAAAATCTGAAATAATTATATGTGATAGTAGTTTATGTAAAGATTACAGAAAAATTAAACCATGTCTCAATATAACACACTTTTTTAGAAATTCAAAAAACAAACAAAAAATTCGTATGTTTCTCTACTAGTCAACAGTATGGCCCTGACCTAAGAAAAATTAAATTAGTTCCACTATCGGTCAAGAGTGGGCGCTGGCCTGAGAAAAAAAAATAGTTCCACTATCGGCCAAGAGATGGTGCTGTTTATTATTCTTCAGCTCTGTGTATTTATTATGATGTTACGGAAACCCTCGGTGCGCGAGTCCGACTCGCTCTTGACCGGTTTTATTTATTTTACTCTTGGATGAATCGTTAATGCTTTTCAGAATAGAAAAAAGTATTATTATGATGATACGTAGAATAGGAAGATGTAGGTAAAAAAATGTAAAATATATGAATAGGTATTCTTTTTCTTCTTTCGTCCGTATTTTTTTACCCTAGTAGGTACCAGACTTGTACTATTATTTATTCTTTGGGTAGGTACTATTAATATTCTCTGTCTTTGGTAGCAGCTACAAATAATCTTTTCACTCCTCTTGCTCAAAAAGTGCGTCATTGTAACGTACAAGAGTCGAGATAAAATAGCATAATAAGCCCTAGGGGATACAGTTTTTTCTTTTTTAATGTTTGTCTATTACCAATGAGCGTACTAAAACGAAAAAGTTTTTATTCATAATCACGAATAAAAACTCGCTCGACTTAATACTGGGGGTCTATTACGAAAAGTTTAATGCGATACACGCGGCTGCGTCCGTGCTTCGTTCTGATTGATTCCTATTACAAAGCACTTGCGTATGCGATATTGCAAAGTGATTGCGTAAATTTGACAGTTTCTCTCTAGTGGATCCGTCATTATTCGTTCAATAGACTATGGACTACGATAGCTACATTGAAAATATTTGTAATAACTATAACCGACGAACTGCGGACGACTATCGTGACCAAGTATCGTAATAGGCCCCCAGTTTCTCATTCTTATTTTTGAAAATGGAACTAAAAGCATCTCTTCGGTAAAATCATAGACTTATTTATACTTTGTGTACAGAGTGAATCGTAGAATGCGTGTTTGTGTTGCTTAGCTGCTACAGCAGAAATTAAAAAAGGTACCATGGCGCGAAATCTTTAGAATTTTTTTATAATTACAAACTGATTGAATTGTGTGACTGTAATTGGAAAGAAATAATTTTAATCTTCTGCCGTCAAGCACAAATCATTTATTTAAATATTGTACAAAAAGTTTATGAAGTGGAGGAAAAAAAACGAGTGGATTCGTTTACGGAAGTAAGTAAGTAGGTATAAACTATTTAATATTGTATTTTATTTTCTCGCAATCGTAGTGAAAAGTATAGTGTAACACACGACGCTAAAACCCATAGTAACTCGGTTTCTATTTATTCCCTCGCTAAAGCTCGGGAATAAAAATACCTCGTATGCAATGGGTACTTTTAGCGTCTTGTATAACAATCTACTATAGAGTAAGACGCGCTTCCCGTCGCTGCTCGAAGCAAATAATACGTCATAGGATCTTATTTTTTTTTAAATAAATAATTAATGCTTGGACAATTTCACACAGGGCTATCTAGCCCCAAACTAAGCAAAGCTTGTAATATGGGTGCTAGACAACTGATATATATTTATTTTTATTAACATAGTAACACCCAGACCCGTCACAGAAATTAAAATTCATCAATTCTATTTCTGCCCGGCCGGGAATCGAACCCGGGACCTCTACCACTTAGGTCGTCAAATATTATAATCAAGTATAACACAGAACAAAGTTTTTATTTCATAAATCATCAACGTCATAGGTATAGTTTTGAAATTTGTATGTATAAGTATCTATACGAAGTTCGTAGGTTTCCGGTTTATTGCTTACCGGCGATCGTTGCATATCTTCCAAGCGCTGGGTGACGGACTTGCCTCGCTTAGGACGTAGCAGGAGGTACACGTTCCCGATATCAGGAATGGAGTATAGGAGTTTCTCTACCAACACTTTTCCCATAAAACCGGTGCCTCCGGTCACCAGGACGCTCCTGCCCTTGTAGAATTCCCTCACTGAAGTGCCCGACGCCATGGCTGAAAAGAAAGGGACAATTAATTATAATAAAAATCATATTTTCAAGTGATTTTAGCATTCCTATTTTTGTCCATCAGCCATTTTTGATGTCCCCACTGCTGGGGCACAGGCCTTCCTTATGGGTGGTAAGGAGGATGGGCCATAACCCACCACGCGGGCCCAATGCGGATTGGTGGGTGTTAACGACTGCAAATGCAGCCGGGACCAACGGCTTAACGTGCCTTCCGAAGCACGGAGGAGCTCGAGATAATAAATTGTTGGTCACCCATCCCATGACCGACCCTTGCGAACTTTGCTTAACTTCCGCAATCGCTGGGCCAGGCGCTAAACCACTGCGCCACCGAGCTCCTCATTCCTATTTTTATACAATACTAAATTAAGTAGGTACTAGAAAAATTCGACTCGTCACCAGGATTGTCTCAGGCGGATATCGAACCCGCGACCTTTGGAAGTCCGGTCCAGGAGGTCGTACCAAGAATAAATTAAATATGTAAACAAACTGCGACCAGTTTATTATCTACATTTATCATTAATTTATTAAGTACTAGCTACCCGCCCTCGCTTTGCTTCGGTTCCTTCATCTCCAAAAGTCTCTTCCATCCCGTTTGAGTCCCGTGCCGTCATAGGTGTAAGAATCGCGCTTGAATTTATTTTCGCAAGTGTTATTTTTTTGCGATAGCTCCTAAGATATTCATTTTAATGCAATGGTGTAGAAGGTTAAAATAATGTGCGTAAAATGCTAAAGGTAACTACTTAACGTATTTAATTTGATTTTGGATTAATACTGTATCGTTCTAAATAGCTTTCTAAATCACCGCATTGTACGTTACCAATTTTTTAGAAGATGTAATGGTTATAGTACCTATGTTACTCTTAAAAGATAGATTTATATGCCATCACAGGTTTTTTTGTAGATCTAAGTATAAAAGATCAGCAATTCCATCATACATTATTCTTATCCTAAATAGTTTCAGATCAATAATTCGTTTAAACTCTATTTCATAATTCGGTGGAATTTGTTTGACTTCTTGCGGCCACTTGCAAAAATCGGTCCTGTCTTGTGGTGGAGTGGTTATGCGCTTCCCGCCTGGGTGCCTTTCAGCCACATCGCCAGTGGTACGATAACGTGACCACAACCTTGATATCACGTTTTGTCTTGTTCCAATTTCCACTTGTACTATTATGTATTCTGTGGCAATACTCTGTTGTAGGTACTCAACAGCTGGGGCTACTGTACCGCCCCAGCTTAGAGCATGCTACTGCCCTTAACATTTCATCTCATTGTTAAATGGCGCCGCTGCATGGTGCATACAGTTGCATAAATCCGAAATTAATTAACAAATATTTTTTATAAAAACTTTAATTTGACACAAAAAAAAATCCAAACACCTGATTAGGTAAATTGAAACAGACAGACTGACAGACTGAGTCACATCATAAGGGTTCCTTTTTACCATTTTGGTACGGAACCCTAAAAAGGTTTTAGATAAAACGTAGTAAACCATTTTTTTTTTTATTTATTAGGAAACTCAACAGCTTCTTTGCTACAATCATGCTTAAAATATAAACTTAAAAATTACACTTAGCCAATGACAGAGTTTCACCGCATGTTATAATACTACAGGCAAACTGTTTAAAAAATATATAAAAATTAAGTACTTAGGTAGGTAAAAAAAAGTAGACTAAAATACAAACTTAATTAGGCAAGAGGTATAGGTAGGTTGGCAGAAATATGTTAAAAACAGTAAAATAACTAAAACATAAAAAAACTTGAAAACATATAAATTAATTTTAATTAATTACTGCGGAATGACATTGCTGATTTCTTGTTTTTTTTATAAAACACTTTTTCAATTTACCTTTATAAAAATAAAATTTAATATTTTAACAATGCCATGCTGCCGTGTCTCCAACTTTCTATGGTCCGTGAATTTTGGCCATGCTTTGTGTAGGTTACACATTAGTTTTCAAAAATTTTAATATGTATGACTCGCGAACGTAGACAGCGCGAAGTAAGGTACAAGGTGGCGTGGTGAAGGGAGTCAAATCCTTAGCTGTCATTTTACCAAGAGCCGCCTAAGTGTCAAAGTTATTTTTACATTTCATGTATGATTAAACAATTACTTAACTGCAGCTTCTTAAGTAAGTAACTTTCTGAAAGGACGTTCATATCCTAGGTATTGTTTACATTATCGTTAGCATCTACTTAAGTCTGTATCGCTAATAGTTATTTAAAATGGTGACTCAATAAACTTTCTAAAACTATTCTAAAATTCTAAATTGTTGCTAAAACATCGTTTCAAACCAATCTCGTAGTGCATTATTTTCAATAATATAAAGAAAAGAATGTCGTTTGATCGGCTGACGTTATATTACACTAGTGGCCGCCCGCGACCTCGTTCGCGTGTACTTTGTTCCAGCAGACAAAGTCACATCTGTAAAAATTATGACAAAATAGCTCAACGAAGCCAAGAACTACGTATTCTGCCCATCATCAGGACCCTGTTCAAAATTAAAATACTTGAAATAATACAAAACAGATTTTTCACTCCTCTTGCTCAAAAAGTCCGTCATTGTAAGTTGTAACGTACAAGAGCTGAGATAAAATAGCATAATAACCCCTAGGGGATAACGTTTTTTCTTTTTAATGTTTGTCTATTACCAATGTGCCTACTAAAACGAAAAAGTCTTTATACATAATCACGAATAAAGATTCGCTCGACTTAATACTGTTTCTCATTATTATTTTTGAAAATGGAACTAAAATCAGGTGAAATCGGTGAAATCATTACACTTGACACTGGCAAAAATTACTCCCTGAAGAGGAGTAGATTGCCATAACAAAAATAAGAAGAAGAAATCATAGACTTGCACAGAGTGAGTGAATCGTAGAATGCGTGATTGTGTTGCTTAGCTGCTACAGCAGAAATTAAAAAAATATACCATTGCGCGAAATCTTTAGAATTTTTCTATAATTACAAATTGATTGAATTGTTTGACTGTAATAGGAAAGAAATAATTTTAATCTTTTGCCATCAAGCACAAATCATTTATTTAAATACTGTACAAAAAGTTTATGAAGTGGAGGATAGATAAACGAGTGGATTCGTTTACGGAAGTACCAAGGTATAAATTATTTAATATTGTATTTTATTTTCTCGCAATCGTAGTGAAAAGTAGAGTGTAACACACGACCATAAAACCCATTGTAAAACGGTTTCTATTTATTCCCGAGCTTTTTATCGTCTTGTATAACAATCTACTATTATTTAAAGCATTATAAAAATGTTACCCCACGTTTGATGTACCTTCAAAAATATCACGTGGACCTTGATTTGGTCTTTTAAAAAAAACTCGGAAACAGTACATTCGTTTATGTTCAAACCAACGCATAAAAATTGGCGATTTTAATACCTTACATCAGTAATGGAACAGAAAGCGAAAAAAGTAATTAAAACATGTAAAATACGAGATTCGGCGTTTGGTTTCAACACTTTCAACGTAACCGTCGCGTTGTGGAACGCGCATTTACGTTCAATCACAGACAATAAGTACTACTTACTTTCGATTTCTTTTTATCAGGGATCGATTGGCTCAGATTGACAGGGTGTCTAATAAACAACGATAACAAAAAAATATGAAAAAGCTGGAAAAAACACAATCAGTTACTTACGTATTTGTTCAGAAAATTGCATTTATTAAAAAAATCACATTATTATTTAAAAATGTATTTAGAAGTACATACAATTTCAATCAAGATTTGTTCAATTTCATATTGAGCAGACAGCCAGACGGACAACAAAGTGATCCTATAAGAGTTCCGTTTTTTTCCTTTTGAGGTACGGAACCCTAAAAAAATGATGCGTAGGCATAGCGACGTTGTTTTGGTAATGTTAGCTTATATTATATTGAGTAAGCCTATTTCGTATTAATTATAATTTAATTGAGTGTTCATGAATAATATTCATTATTTTAGTATGATTGTATGTACGTTTAATTAGGTAGTTTTGTATCGAGTCACTTTTATAAAATGTACAAACCTCGATGCAAAGAGATATGAAACCTCTTTGCAACAAATCTCAATGCAAAGAGATTATTAAACCTCTTTGCATTTCATACGATCAGTTAATTTTTCTTAAACAAAAGAAGATCGATATTCAAAATATTGAATGGACATCCTGTCTTTCGTAGTAAAACGTAGTGATTACTTGCTCAGTGGTTTGTAGCGAGTCGTACAAAAATGCAAATGTAAATCAAACATGTTATTTTGCGTAATTTTGTAATAAACAGCTAAAAGTTTAATTCCTCTCTTATTCAGCATTCCTTGCGTTTTGCGTCCCTACAGTAAGTAGCATCCAAAAACTAAACCTTGCTTTGCTTTCATGGCTAGAGTAATTACCGAGGGCCGAGGCACATGACGAACCTTACTATTTTATTAGGTAACATAGAAAAAACTACTAATGCCCGCGTAACCCTGAATTGTATTGCAACAACTCATAAAAGATCGTTGCGTAGCGTTACAAGCGAATGTAGATATATTTTGGTAAAACTTTCCGTAATTTCGTATTAAGGTTTTAATCTCATACATTGAACTATCGAGGTACGTTTCCTGTGAACTTTAATTAAGAAACAGAAATAATGATATAATGTGTATTGTTTCTGTTGGACAAATTCACAGCAATGAAGAATTCAGGTATTAGTTATTCTGTGGTAGTACGTTTTATGGTGGTCTGAAAATGTAGGTTTTAGTAAGGTTTTCGTACTGCCTGGGAACAAAACCACAGAGACCGCAGTCGAGATGCACGAGTTTTTTTTCTAGTTCGTAAAATCCGACGACGAGAGTTGCCAAGACCCGGTACAATGTCTGTTTCTAAAATGTGCTTTTCCCAAAATGTCTGCTTTCTCATAGCATGCGTACCTATCCTTTTCCATTGAGTTTTCTTTCTATGAACATTTTCTATTTATTCCCTCGCTAAAGCTCGGGAATAAAACTACCTCGTATACAATGGGTCATTTTAGCGTCTTGTATATCAATCTACTATTAACTTTATTAAGTATAATATTTCCAATGGTAAAATGCCCAGAATTCAATTTCCAAATTTACGCTGTTTGTTTTTGAGGAGTTCCGTTGTGTTTTCGTAGTCCAAGTCGACTCCAGAACGTTGCATCGCAGACCAAGGTTTGGTTTGTTTTGGATTATCATAAACCTACCAAAATCTAAATCACTTTACATATACTATTTGACTTTAAGGAGTTCCCTTGTGTATCTTCGAAGTTCAAAGTCCAATACCGATTAAATTAAAATGTGACCATTCTTGAAGTATATATACTTATACCCTTTCAAACAAAAAAAGAATCATCTAAATCGATTTATAAACAAAGATGTTATTTCCGAAATTCTGTAAAAACTCGTGCGATGGCAAGCTAAATAATTGATATTTTTCAGGATTATGAAAAAAACTACTAGCCAGATCTCTATAATTTTTTTATAGGGCCACACTCGAACTATGTTCTTTGGGATGAAAAAAGAATTGTATAAATCGGTTAACAACTGACGAAGTTATGTTAAAACATACATAAAAAAAAGCGTCGACTTGAGAACCTCCTCCTTTTTTTGAAGTCGGTTAAAAACATACATTTATCAGTGTTATTCATAAAAAAGTGTTTCATCCTTTTACATAATTTTAATATTGACTTGAGAAAGAATAAAAAAATTAATGAGATATTAGTACCTAAGTACAGATTATATTCTGTTAGCGAACATAAGACATCAACGCATTACTAAACCAGTGTACTTCCTATCTATAGAAATACCTAATCAAAATTTTAACAGATTCTTCGTTCTATATTCTAATAAAATGTAGTTCAAAGATGAAAACTAAGAAAAAACAATTTAAAATAGTTGGCGATACCGGTTCTTATATTATTTTAAATAATGTTGTCTAAATAATAACCTTGTTCTCAAATAATAGTGAAGGTTGGCTACTTGAGTTACTATAATGTTACGATTAGGTACTCTAAAAAGTAAAGTAGAGATTAAGAACGCAAAATGAAGTTATTATTTTATTCCCTATCTTTTATTCCGTCTGAGACTTCTGGCGGTGTCGAATTAAATTCATCACTACTTGACCACATTTTTAAATAAAAACAATACTTACAGCAAAAAGAAAAACCGCGCGGAATAATTTTTACTTGTTCAAATTAGGTACCAAATTAGCGATGCGCGCGCATCAGCGCTTTTTTTAAGGCAAAGGCATAAAAACAGCCAGTATTACTAATAAAGTAAATTATAGTACATTATGAGACAAGTTAGCTTAGGTTGCTCATTGGACACAAGGCTGTGGGTTGCAGCCCGAGCCGCAGGCGAGGGCGTAACTCAGCCGAGTGTGCAATAAGCAAGAGCTCACGAGTTTCATACGACGTTTTTCAACACATTTGCGAGGAAAAAACAAAGTAATTTATCACACAGCAACAAATATGGCAAAAACAAAATATGATAATTATGGGAAAAGGCGCGCATGTTTTTTTTTGTTTTTTTTTTCACACGCCCAACGCAATAATATTTTGCGAACAAAGGGGTGAGGAGCATACAGCCTACTACTAATACTTCAAAATGATAATTTTAAGTGACAAAATGCAAATATTTTAATATTTTATAACAAAATATTGTGAATTATGAATAATTTGATAATAATATATATTTATTTGACTTAATTAAGGACTTGCACATTTATTTATTCCAAAAATGTATATGAATTTTGAGCAGCATAAAACCTCTTTGTTGTCAAAAAAAAATACTGTATTACCCGGCTAAATTGGGAATGCTCTGTTTACTAGCATAGAACTTGCAGTAAGGTACTAATTTAACTTTGTAGGGTTAATTCTATTACGAACTAGTGTTTTATATATTATTGCACGCGTTTGTTATAGCTCGGTTTATGGCCCTAAAAGCGATGTATTAGCGCTCACTTTACGAGCAAGTGTGTAGAAAATATTTTTGTGATATTGTCAAAAATTATTAAATTAAATAATTATGTTTATTTATTATTTTTTATCACCCAAAGTTAATTTTATTCATAAAATGTTAACCTCTTTTCTGACATAAAAACTCTTTGCTAAGATTTAAAAAAGTACCGTTCGCTTGTTTTAGACGAAACATCTTGATAAACCGTGCGTTTTACATTACATTACCGCACAAGTAGGTAATGAGATACAATACGATATTGAAGTTGGTGTAATAAGAGATTATTACATCAACTTCAATATCGTATTGTATCTCATTATACCCTTTACGAGCAAATGTATATATATAAAATTCAAAGTCCTGATTGACTGACTGACTGACTGACGGCCAAATACTCAAACGAATCTTAAAGTTAAGGCCGCACCGTAAATACATAAAAGTTGTCAGATTTGACAGAAACTCTATGAAACTGACAGCTTCCTTAAAGTTAAGGAGACCTTAACTTAAAATTTTAGCTAAGAAACCTTTGAGTACTCGGACGTGAGTAAGATATCAACGCACAGCCCAAACCGCTGAACCTAGAGACTTGAAATTTTGCACATAGGTTCCTTATGAGGTGCACTAAGAAATAATTTTTCAAAACTCACCCCCCAAGGGGGTGAAACGGGGGTCCAAAATTTGTATGAAAGTCCCTCAGTTTTGAAGCTAGGATCTTCAAATTTTGTCATTAGGCTGACCATTGAAAATTAATAAATATGGGTCTCAGCGTTATTCAAAATTCTATAATCGGGAATGGGAACGGGAACGGGATACTAATACCTCTGGATACAATTCTGAATATTATAAACTAGCTTCCGCCCGCGACTTCGTCCGCGTGGACATTCGATAAAATCCTCATGTTTTAATTTCATTAAATTCTGATCAGCCGTTTTTATGTGATTAGGCGGGTCTCCACCAAGCGAGCAGCCTCGTGCGAGGCCCGTGCGGCAAACGTCCTGCCTCGCGAGGCAGCGCGCTTGGTGGGAACCCGCCTAATCACGTTAAAACGGGTGATAAGAATTTAATGAAATTAAAACATGAGGATTTTATCGAATGTCCACGCGGACGAAGTCGCGGGCGGAAGCTAGTATGTTATAAAAAGTATTAAAATGCGTATTAATCTCACAGATGATTGTAAAAAATACAGAATTATCATCAAAAGCGCTTGCGTATTGCGTAGGGTCATATTTTTGGCGTAAATAATAGCGGAAACGTATGAATTGCTACATCTAAATACACTTTAACACATCGATGCCTAATTAATTCCGTCAGGCTTTAACGTACTGTGAAGTCTCCAATAACTTTTTTTCAAAGATGATGAATAGTGTTATGAAAAATAACGAAAAACATCGAAAAAGTGCCGAAGTGAGGTTATTTTCCATACTCTTTACACGTAAAGAAAAAGACGGTGACAAATGTTTCCGCATAACCGAGCATTAATTCGATAAAAAAGAAAATATTCAATTCAGTTATATTTCTAGTAGGTACTTACGCCAAACTCAAACTACAACTTTTACATAATATATTTACCTACATAATATTATACTGGTTTCGAAAATCATAATCAATGCAGATGTATATTAATAACAAAAATATTCCAACGTGATTATGAAATAACAGTTTTGTAAACCAGATTTCACCGGTGCGGAGTCTAAAAATAGAAGCAATTGCCACAGTTGCTTAAAATTTAATGGCTGAGCTATTTTTAACTTTGGCTTTTAGAAGTTACGCAAATAGTTACACCCACTAATCCCACTATGCTCAAAGGCTACACGTATAGTTGTTTTAAAATTCGTAACGATTTAATTGGATGTTTTAATAACAATGTCTTCGTCTGTCGATGGGAACAGTAGATTACATGCACTTTGGAATATACGCAGCCACGGCCTTCTGAGCCGATGTCACATCAACATTGAGATTGCTCAGTAAATTGCAACCCTATACTAATTATAAACGCATGCGGGCTGCGGGACATAACACAGTAGTAGGTACTAAAATGTTCATATTACTTACAAGATTTAATCGGACGGACAACCACACGTACGAACCTACTGCGCCAACACAAGCATTGTGCTTTTAATTTTATCATCCGATAGATTTTTTTTGTCGAGCCAGTTTGTCGGAATTTTTCAAAATCGCGGAGATATGTTAAATAATCATATTTCAGTCCGATATTCCAGCTCTGCCTGACGCCTGTGTTATATTCTACAGGAGCCCAATCGCGGTAATTCTGAACGATAAAACCAAAAACGTTAGGTACGTTGTCATTTGGTTTAACTTTATAATTTTCACTTAAATTATCCCAGATTATAATCCTAGACCGCCCTTTTCGAGTGGTGAAAAAACTTTTCTACATCAGTTAAATCAACGTTTTTTGGAAATGTTTTTCAATATTTTTTTAGGTTTATGTCTATCATTGCATTGCAGCCACAGACCATACCAAAAATACTGTGATTGCAGCTTATGTTATTAGTTGTCCTATAACGGTTCAAGAACTTCATATCTTTTGAGAATTTGAAAAACGGCGTAACGCTCTCGAAAATCATCAAAAAAAGCAACAGAAGTTCGATACAATTTTTACTATCTGGTTCATATCAGCCGCACGACACCCACTGCTGGGTATAGGTCTATCTGGTGCAATACGTCATAGTGTTTCTTCTTCTCATTTTTAGATTGGCAATCTACTCTCGTCTTGGGAGTAATTTTTGCCAGTGTCAAGTGTATGACGTCCAGTGTAGTGTATATCAAGACAGTTTACGTGGAAAGTTCTGCCGAGGTAGCCACCACTACAATAAAAGTCTCAGCTTCACACAACCAAGATCGCGCCTATTTCCATTATCCCACATATTGTTCAGTTGCGTAGACACTTATACCACAAAACTGCACCAATTTTAAGACTTAATATCCACTATGAATCAATTTGCAAATAATTAAAATAGACACCAAACCTAACTCGATAAATTGGCGCCAAAAACACTCGTCATAGTGTTTAATAGTCTATCAAGTAGGTATGTGAAGAGTGAATGGCCAGCCAAATACTTAGCTTGACAAAAAGTTTCCGTTTTGTGTAGAAGCCTTTCGCTTGGGGGCTTTGACCACTGTATTCTTAACAGTGATCGTAAAAAAGGAACGATTATTGGTCTCATTTTTTAAGGCTTTTGTTTCTGGCGCTACGGCTTTTTAGTGTGTCGTAACTACTCGTAACGCCATTAGTTGTGTTTTATTTATTTCCGAGCACAGAGAAAAATATATTTTTACTGGATGTGGTTTTATAAAAAAAAAACTTTTATTTCAGACCATTATAGTCCATATTAACAAAATTACAAATTCCAAAATAATTCCAAATAAAATAAAATATGTTAGTAACAATTGGCTTAACAGCTATATTAGTAACTAAAAATCCCCACCACACCCCCCATCCGGAGACTCACTGGCCCACACGTAGAACATGCAGTTCAGTGAACCTCCGGAAGACAGCTGCGTCCATCCTGTCCGCTATCATCTTCAGGATCGTGTTGCTGCTTCCTCTAACCTTGCCCAGTATTGACGATGACTTCTTGCGCATGATGGCATAGAAATCATCGACATGCGCATCCGCGAACATACCCGAAGCGCTACAAAACCGAGGAAGCCGCAGCAAGGCCCTGAAGGTATTATTATATTGGACTCGTAGGGCACTGTATGATTTCAGGGTAAAGGACTGACTTTACCCTGATGCTAAGGAATATACCTACAGGGTTATTTGTAAAACACCACAACCTCGCAGTTGTAGATTACTAACATCATAAACAACAACATTTGTTCTACGACATTTCCGAAAACAGATAAGATATCGATTTTCCATCATCATCATCATCAGCCTATCATCGTCCACTGCTGAACATCGGCCTCTCCGAGAGCACGCCACTGAGCACGATCCGCGGCTATACTCTTAGAGTAAGACGCGTTTCTGTTCCAGAAAGAGAAGCCATACAAGAGAAGAAAAAATGCCAGAATAATTTGGATAGAATTAATCGCTAAGGCGCCTCCCTTCGTACGAAGCCGCGATGCTCGAAGGCTATACTCATCCAGTTTTTGCCAGCCACCTTGCGAAGATCATCGCTCCACCTTGTCTGAGGGCGTCCCACACTACGTTTGCCGATACGCGGCAAACGTGATACAAATGTCCAAACAGCGGTTCGCGTTTTGTATGAAAAGTCGAATAATTTTTTGCCTGTATTCGGAAAAGTCGTAGAACAATAAATGTTGTTGTTTATGATGTTAGAAATGTACCTACTCTTGCGAGGTAGTTGGTGTTTTACAAATAACCCTGTTAGAGATATCCATGTTAAAAAAATGCTTGACAGAAAAGGTTATCTAAATATTATATTATCGTCATATTTCTATCAATTTATATATGTTGGACTGGCTGGCGAGCTAGCAACTGGCTAGCAAGTGTCGCTGATGAGTGATGACATAAACGTATAGTAATCTGTCACATTGTCAATAAAAGAAGGAAGCCAATAAAATATGTATGTCCGATCGTTGTTGTGTTTGCAATTTATATAGTATTTAGGTGAAGCACTCTGCTAATTTACAACAGGTTATGGGGGGCGGTAATTGGTGAATAATGGGCGCGAATGGTTTATACTTTAGGCGAATGATTCATACTTTAGGTTTATACCTATGTGCAGTGTTGTTTTATTGTTGTTTAAAGTAGTCTTATATATTTTCTTATATAATGCTGTAATCTTAACTCTTAATCGTAATTTTAATTTAAGGGTGCGTATTGTATTTTCCATGCGATGTTAAAGATTAAGATGTGTCAGATTAAGGGTGCGTGTTGGACTGGCTGGCGAGCTAGCAACTGGGTAGCAAGTGTCGCTGATGAGTGATGACATAAACGTATAGTAATCTGTCACATTGTCAATAAAAGAAGGAAGCCAATAAAATATGTATGTCCGATCGTTGTTGTGTTTGCAATTTATATAGTATTTAGGTGAAGCACTCTGCTAATTTACAACAATATAAAACCCCAACTTATATACACTATAACCTTCCTCAAGAATTACTCCGGGTTCAAACTTTGTATGGAAAGAATATAAAATAGACATTACGACTTGGAACTTCGTAATTGTACTTCTATAAACAAATGATCTAACATGTATTTCGTAAATTTCTGAAAATCAACCCCTTAAGGCGTAAATGGGGTAAAAAGCCCAAACTCGATATGGATGTCGCAATTGAGGTTTTATGGGATGTTGATTGCGAAAATGGCATTTATTTTTACGTCCTACATAGTGGCTATGTTTCAACCCCTGAAGGGGTAGGGGGGTTCATGTTGTATAAGAAAAAAATAATATTAAATATACATTTTGACGTGAAACTTCGTAGGAGTACTTTTAAAAACTAACAACTTAAAAAAACACGTATTTTGTGATTTTCCGATAATTACCCCTTAGGGGTAGATGGGGTTAATAAACCCATAGAATAGAATAGAATATCATTTATTGGCATTTGATTAGGGTATACTGGAGGTCTTTAAAAGATCTGCCTATTCAACCATTAACAATAGCATGCAAGCGAGTTCGGCGTCGCCAATTGAACACGGAAACGTAAACTCGCAGCATGCAAACAGTATTTTAAATAAAATTAAAATTAACAAGTAGGTATATACCTACTTATACTTTTTTTTTTCATAAATCGATATCGATGTCGTTAAAAGGTTTTATGGGATGTTGATTGCGAAAATGGCATTTATTTTGAAGTCCAACACGGTGCCATGATTCAACCGTTTCCAATTCAATTTGCGACAGTACCATCAATGGTACTGTTTAATGGTACCACGGCAAAGGAAGGTCTCAATAAAAAAATAAATAAAAAAAAACCAGAAGTTGTGTGGAACTCTGGCTTAATTTGTCCATTTTGTACATTAATAACAGCATTGTAAATCACGAAGTGTTGTAAATTTATTTCATGCATGTAATGTAACTAACAATAACATAATAATAATAATAACAGACACATTATTTTCTTTCCAGATTTTGTGAAAAGGATTGCGTCGGAACGGCTTTACAAAACTACCATAAAATGCCAGCAAGAAAAAGATCGACCCTTTCCCTGGTGTCTACAGTGTCTAGGAATGCCAAAAGGATGGGCGACTAGATCTCAAGAATCCGATCTTGTTGAGTCTCGCGCCTCTGAAACAGTCGCAGGTTCAAAAATAATAAAGCAATTTTTTGTCACGCCAGTTTTTTGATTTTTTTTAAAATGACGGAGAAATGTTAAATAACATATTTCAGTCCGGCTTTCCAGTGTTGTCTGTTTTCCTCTACGTCGCATTTCTCAACCGATTCTCGTGAAATTTTGTAGATAGATTATTTTTTCAAGCCAGTTTTTTTTAAAATGGTGGAGATAATGTAAAAAAACATATTTCAGTCCGGATTTCCGGCGCTGTCTGATCTCCTCTACAGTCACATTTCTCAACCGATCCCGGTGAAATTTTATGAACAGGTTTGATAAATATATATATTTTTTTGTCAAGACAATTCGAAATTTATTAAAATGACGGAGATATTATGTAAAAAACCATATTTCAGTCCAGCTTTCCGGCTCTTTGTTCTCCTCTGGTCGCATTTCTCAAACGATTCTGGTGATATTTTTTGAGTAGGTTCGATTATCATATATAACTGTTTAGTCAAGCCAATATTTCCAAATTTATAAAAAAAATATTCACCCATTTTGAAAAATTATCAAAATTAGAGGCACCATCTAGCTGCAAATACTCACGTACCTTCTGTGTCCTTCAAAAACTTCATGGCGACATTTTATTTTATTTAATCGCGAGGTCTACAGCTCACGGAGTTACTAGTTAATATTTGTATGAAATAGCTGAACAATAGCCAGCAATTTTCCAGTCTAATTAATTATTAGCACCAAAAATAACAACAAAAACATTCGCAATTATGCAAAATAAATTTTCGCAAACGCTTAGACATAGGTAAAGTACATAATTAACTGTGAAAAACAAGGAAGTACTAAATAGTTTAAAAAAATACACAATCAATTATATTTATTTGGTTTCATGAATGCATCTTTTGCAAATGATGTGGCGGACACAATGCATGCAATTCAATGTTGCAATTAGTCGTGTTTGGATGAATACATTTTTTTATTTTTTGTCTTTGAGTAGGTAATTCTTCTATAATTACATAAAAAATAAGTGCCTAGCTTCTCTCTCAATTTATACAGATAAAGACACAGCAAATCGTGACAATTCATAATTGTACTAGCTTTTTCATTTCCTACCATTGAAAATTATTATCAGATGCAAATCGCCTGAGACGTATTTTTGGCTATATCTCCGAGGATTTTAATAGGATCGAGATGGGAATAGTACCAAAAGTTAAGGAAATTGGAGGAGGAATTTATCGAGACACGTGTGAACGTTTGAACTTTTAAAACTTTTTTTGGAATTTTGCAAAATTCGGGTAATTTCGGGTTTTTGGGGGGTGTTTGTTTACTAAATTGTAAAAATTTCGGAAAAAAATTAAGTGCTAGGGTATTAGTTTAGCTACAAAATGGTGAATCAATTTTGAAAATAGGTTAATAATAAAATTGTGATCTCTAGGTGGTCCCTTTAGATTTGGAATTGTAGAAAAACGAGTGTTTCCGTACATAAAAAGTGATGTAGCTTCTATGATTATTGGCCGATCGTCATGGTAATAGCATATTATATATTCTGTGGTAATAGTGTTAAAAGATGCAGAAGCAGACGAGAAGTGCATTCGATGGAATTTTTAAAATCGGTTAATAATATTTCGGCCGTGTCGAGGCAGTCATCGGGCGCTTTTGTGACACGACGCGAAGCCGATTGTCACAATCGTAAAAATAAATAGGTAGATACTAACTAGGTTACTTTAAAAATATAATAGGATTTTGCATTTGATTTGATTTTGGTTTGTCGTAAATTTTTGGGTTCATTTTCAATGGTCCGATTCTTGCGGGGACTGTATAATCTGTGAATTTTTTCAACTGTCGGAAGTTAGACATTTTTGGTTTTATGAAACTGAATCTATGGGGAGGGAGGTTGGGCCATAATCCACCAAGTTGGCCAAATGCAGATTGGAGTTAACACAACAAACAAATGCGGCCGGGACGTGAACTGGAACTGCGGCATTAGGTGTTATTTTGTAACATGTTGTATCGCGAAAAAAAAAACTGCTGTTCCATACATTATATAGATCGAGTCCATTTTGTAGTTTTCTATGGAACAGCTGATTTTTTTTTCGAGATTTCGTGGTTAGTAGTAAAAGTTTCCCATAGTAAAAGTTGTTCATGTACGTGGTCTGAAATCCACTTTTCATTATTAGATAAACTTAAAAAAAATACAGATTTTACAGTCTCTGCAAGAATCGGATCATTGAAAATGAACTCAAAAATTTACTAAAACCAAAATCAAATCAAATGCAAAATTTTTAAAGTTACCTAGGTAGTACCTATTTATTTTTACGATTGTGACACGAGGCGAAGCCGAGAGAAAGCGCCCGCTGGCTGCCTCGATGCGGCTGAAATTTTCAAAATTCCACGAAAGCACTTCTCGTCTGCTTCTGCATCTCTTAACACTATTACCATGACGATCGGTCAAAAATCATAGAAGCTACATCACTTTTATGTACGGAAACACCCGTTTTTCTACAATTCCAAATCCATACAGGTCACAAATTATTAACCGATTTAAATAAATAAAAAAACGCCTTTTTATAGCCAAACTAATTCCCTAGGACCCATTTTTTTATTTTTTCTTAAGTCAGTTTTTCCGAAATATTTACAATTTAGTAAACAATAAACACCCCCCAAAAAAACCCGAATTTCCCCGAACTTAGCAAAATTCCAAAAAAAGTTACCAGTATATTTTAAAAACTCAAACGTTCACACGTGTCTAGATAAATTCTTAAACTTTTAAATAACCTAAGAATCACTTGATTATGGTGACAAAACTACTATACTTCAATGCTCCTACACTGCTACTAGGTACGTTAAAACTTTGCCAAATTAATATAAGTGTACTTACTAGAAAAAATCGACTCACCCGTAGCATCTCGACAAGACTCGAACCCTTGCGAATCCGGCCTAATTCCCAATAAGGGTGCGAGTCCGAGTCCCGTCTGAGAATATCCGGAATACAATAAACTTTGTTTATTGTTTGCATTTAGAAATATTTTTTATGTACCTATTGAATATAAATTCAAGAACAAAAGCTGTACTAATGTAATCGTTTTGACTCGCTGTTCATACTTAAAAATTCAATGTCGTAATTATTTATTTTGAGCTCTCCAGCACAAAAAGAGAGCTTTTGGCGCGTAAAAACTCGCAGCAAAAATCGATTTTGCTGCGAGTTTTTACGCGTGTGGCAAAGTGCTTTTTTAATTTCTAACACCAGCTTTTAAAATAATAAAGAAAAAAAAAATAAAGTGACAAGGATGAAACTTGTTAAATTGATATGTCAGAAAAGGATAGATAGAGTGCTTTATGGTGTCATGATTAAAAAGTAAAATAATAAAATGCACGGATATAATATACCAAGGAGTTTTAAATAAGGATTGTTAAATCAAAAACCTACTTACCTCTAAAAAGCAAGAAATAATATTCAAATCACTAGATATATATATCATTGTAATAAAACAAGACAGTCTTAATCAAGTCGGGCTCTTCGAATAAAAAAAAGAAGTTGTCCTCCAGCTCCACCCGACTTCAATAGACGTGTTTTATTACAATGTTATTATGCGTATCTAGTGATTTGAATATTATTTCTTGCGGTTTTTGTTTTTTTAAACATTTTTTTATTTTTAGTGTAGGTACCTTCTGTATTAGTTAGTGTAGGTATTATTTAAGTAGAAAATTCGGCTCAGCAAAACGTTAGATAATTGTGGAGAAACATACATAATATACATACAGGTCAAACTGAGAACCTCCTTTTTTAAGTCGGTTAAAGAGTAGTTCTTAAGATATCCCTTTTCAACAAAAAAATAATCATCTTATTCAGTTCCTAAACAAAGAAGTTAATGTCATCGAGGTAGTTCGTACAAAATCATACTATTTTCGAGCTTTTTACCCGACTGCAAAGAAAGGGTTATGTGTTTCGCGCGTATCTTGTAAGTAAGTTTGTATGTATGTTTGTATGTAATATTCTTTATTACCTCATATCTTTCAAACGGCTAAACGGATTTCTATGATTAAGATATCGTTAGATTTGTCTTGTCAGCCCAAGTGTTCTTAAGAAGGTGGCGTTATAAAAAAACCAACATGGCGGCTGTACGGTGCTATTATACGTAGTGAAAAAAAATTTTTTTTTTTAGAATACTGCAATATGGGTGTCATATTAAAGGGCATAATATAAGGATTTCAAAAAGGTATATCATGACCGTAATATATAATAACTCAAAAGATATAAATAAAAAAATAAATTAAAAAAATTAAAAAACCCGCCTGCATAAAAAGACAAGTCAACTGAAACGATGGAAACAAGATTAAATAAATATTAAAGGCAACATGTCATAATAACATGCAGTCGGAGGCATGCATAAAGAAAGTGACATTATGAATGATTTAAATTATATGCCTCCGACTGCATGTTATTATGACATGTTGCCTTTAATATTTATTCAATCTTGTTTCCATCGTTTCAGTTGACTTGTCTTTTTATGCAGGCGGGTTTTTTTTCAAGATTACTTACAAGATTGAAAAGTACTGAACCGATTTCCAAATGATGATGGGCAAAAATGTATAGACCGTGGTACCAGCTATACTATAAGCAACCGCCGTATCACATTCAGATGAGTTAAAGGGAGTAGAGCTTGGCTATCTCAAAACTGTTTTAAAAATAAAAGCATGAAAAGAAATGTACAAAATGTTACACGCACTCATTTCCCACAGAGATAAGTAGTAATATTGATGTATGTATATCTCCGAAGGCAAACAGATCTGAGACTGGTGCCCATAGTAAAAGTTGTTGGTCTTGATAAGACCTTTCAAACGAAACTACAAGCTTAACCCCTTAGTACAACCCTGTACCATTCTGCCCATTGTCATTTTAAAAAATGGGACAAACTGGGGAGTTTACCTAATATAATAACGTTTGAATCATTTCAATCGGTCCAGCCGTTTTCGAGTAATCGGTTGACACACACAAAAAAAAAACTAATATACAGAAGAACAGAGAACCTCCACCTTTTTTGGAAGTCGGTAGAAGGTTGATAATTCGAAATAAAGAGTATGGACGAAATGAGGTCGCATGTATGACATAAATATAAAATAAGAAAAATTAATGAAATTTATTAACAAATTAGTGTTTCATGATTATAAATAAATAAATAAGATAGGATATTAATGAATAAGAGAAAAACACAAAGTAATTTAAAACAAAACGACGGGAATCTAGGTTTTATGAATATTTTTTTTTAGCATAGGTTTGATCGAACTAATTTTGTGATAAATTATAAAAAATGAGCTTGCCAGCTAGCTTTTTACTAAGAAAGTCACGTGAAAATTTTCTTGCTGGTAGAGGTGAAAAGTTGTATGTTTTACACGAGACCAAAACTTTGTTCTGCCTCGTGCATTTAAATCACTCACTGTGTTCATAGTCTATATTTGAATTCTAGACTACTTTGCTAGTTCGTGATTTAAAGTCTGAACTCGCAGCACAAATTGATTTTGGTCACTTCACTTGTATAACAAATAACTATTGTTGTGTATCATCATCATTCTTCATTGTCATCTTCCGCCTACTCTTATCCCCGTTTATTATGTATGTTTATGCGTCGAAAAAGTAGTGTTTTTATTTACTAGTGATTTTTTTAGTGAGACAAACGAGATGCGAGCGTCTCTCACTGACTCTAATGATAACAAAATAATTCACTTCTCAAGCTTACGCGCTCACAAAATGAAATAATGCGGTTTTATTGTAATTTCTGAACATTTCTATAAAACCATCGCTTGTGGGCAGGCTCGAGCGGCTTCAGGCCTCCGTGACCGCGGCCGAACGTCAGGAAAATAAAAAATCTAACTAAAAACCAACAAATAACCAAAGCACTTTCAATAAAATAGCGCTAGTATTCTAGAGTCAGAATAAATCGATGATTGCACAAAAAACATAAATAATGGAAAACGAAAACTGCTCGAATTAAAGAATTGTTATTTCTCACATTTGATAAGTTACTTTGATTGGCACAATATTCCAAATATCCTTGGCGCAAGTATCATGCTACTAGTAAAAATTAAATAAATAAAATCCAGGTAGTAATCTGCTTGTAGGTAGGTACGTTACACATAAATATTACCGAAGTTTTATTTGAGGTGTTTTAAACACCTTATTGATTGTTCAATAGTCATGCAACCATGTCTGCCACTTGTTTTATATCACTAAAAAAATCAGTCACTTCCTACTTATAAAGACGCGAAAATATTCACAAACAAAAAGAATACCTAGTAGGTACAAGAGTACTATACAATTTTAACAATCTTCTGCTGAAGAGAAAGTATTTTTCGCCTGTTTTTTAGTTGACAAAAAAAGTGAAATAAACAGTTTGTATGGATAAAAAGTTTATGAGAAACTTACTGATTCAGAAATGCGTGAGATAAAGTCGACTAAACGTGTAGAAGCAACTAGTCGCGACAGGCCACCGCACCGGACTGTGCGGGCGTCGCTTCATAGCTAACAAGTCATCTTAGCCCTTCATGGAGTGGTCAAATTTTGGCAACAACTGGTTTACTATGATACAGTTACTTCAGAAGCACGTGTAGATACGCGCGGTGCGTGCGCGACGCTGATGCCGGCCGTTATTAAACTTTGACGTAAGCGCTGCACCGCTTTTGTTTTTTTAACACGTTTTTAATTAATTATGTTGCTTTCTCGTTTGTTTCTCCACAAAATTTGTAAACGATTTTATACTAGCTTCCCGATAAGCTAGAGACTTGAAACTTTAAACATAGGTGGAAGGCAATGCAATATTATGGTGTCATTGATCTGATCTGATGATAGAGCCGGAAGAAGGTCACAGGAACTCTATGATGTAACCATACAACAACCCCATCGTGTTTGGGCTCGTTAGAATTGGATTATCAATGGTGTCATCATCAGACGGAAATTACAATTTGATATTTATTTAACCGAGACGCCATGACCACGAACTGACACTAACAGACGTTGCCAAACTTAAGTTCATGGCTTGTAAAATAGAGAAGGCTATGGCTAAATCATAGCTTTCTCTATTTTACAAGCCATAAACATAAGTTTGACAACGTCTGTAACGTCTGTTAGTGTCAGTTCGTGGTCATGGCGTCGGTTAGTCTCCATACTAAATGTATGGGAATATTTCAATTTTAAAAAGTCGATATTTTCTTTCGTAGTAATCGTGCGGGGTTGAAAATATGAAAATAATGTAGTTCTTTTATCAAAGTTATTTATATATTAAACAATAAGAAAAATTTCAATTTTAACCAGGAAAAAATGGCTGTCAAAGATGTCATCTTTTTTGTTGATTTTTTTCAGCAGGGCGTTGATTAACTCGCCTTCTAGCTATAAATGATATATCATTAGAAAGGTGTTTTAAAAACATATACCTAATTGTTAATACTTTTGGAGTTAAACGTTATTTAGTGTTTTTATTGAAAAACTGGTTTATTGTCTATGGGAGTTGATCTACCCCACCTCTAGCAATGAATAATAGATCATTAGAAAGGTTTTTATATGAAAAATATTTGCTGCAAACATACTTTTTATCAATAGTTAGTATTTTCGGAGTTTTAGGGCAATGTTATAAAATTTGGTTGATTTCAGAGCAATTTAACTCTCAAAGTACTAATAGTTGACGTTTGCTGTCATACAATAAAATGTTTCAAATTTAAATACCTTTCCAATGATGTAAGATTAATGCTAGAGGAGGCCTAGATCAAAATGCTCATCGTGCTAAAGGACCCCCGAAAAGGTCAAACAATTCGACATGTCCTAATAAATAAATAATAATAATAATAAATATTAAATCTTGATTGAAATAATCTTACATCACAATTTACACCTAGTTTAAACGCAGATAATATAGGAAAAAGAAATAATCAATAAT
The DNA here is from genome assembly GCA_950108535.1 of Agriphila straminella. Lineage (NCBI taxonomy): Eukaryota > Metazoa > Arthropoda > Insecta > Lepidoptera > Crambidae > Agriphila > Agriphila straminella. The sequence continues at coordinate 20,139,054 of OX467303.1, read as the reverse complement.
AAACAGAATATTATTAAACTATGTGCTTGACTACATGCGATGTTGCCGTTCTGCTCACTTCATGGCTTGGAATTATAGAAGGCTATGATTTAGCCCATAAACTAGAACAGTATTTTGAGCAAAAACCTAACAAAATGTTTTGATCACTATAATTATGGTCTGTCATTACAGCACAATAATACAACGTGTTCGGGGGGGTAGGCCCCCGACAAGGTGGACCAACGATCTGGTGAAGTTCGCGGTAAGCCGCTGGATGCGGGCAGCGCAGGACCGATCGTCGTGGAGATCCTTAGGGGAGGCCTATACCCAGCAGTGGGTGTCGTGCGGCTGATATGATGATGATGATGATACAACGTGTTACAAAATTGTTTAAAAAAAACAAAAAACCGACTTCAAAAAACCCACCTCTAAAAAGCAAGAAATAATATTCGTAATGATAAAACTACGTCTATTGAAGTCGGGTGGGGCTGGAGTACAGATTCCTTTTTTTTTATTCTACCCCACCCAACTTCAATAGACGTATTTTTATCATAGGTACCTTGTAGGTAAGGTATATTATATAATGTAGAAAAATCGGCTCAGCCAAACGTTAGATAATCGCGGAGAAACATACTTAAATACGGGTCAAACTGAGAACCTCCTTTTTTAAGTCGGTTAAAGAACTACACTTAAGATATCCCTCTTCCAACAAAACAATAATTGTCTTATTCAGTTCATAAACAAAGAAGTAATACGACCATTATCATAGAGGTAATTCACACTAATCATACTATTTTCGTGCTTTTTTCAAGATTACTTGAAAAGTACTGAACCGATTTCCAAATTTAAAAAAATGGGACCAACTTGGGAGTTTACCTAATGTGATAACGTTTGAATCATTTCAATCGGTCCAGCCGTCTTAGAGTAATCGGTGGACATACACAAAAAAAAACAAAAAAAAAACAAATATACAGACGAACATAGAACCTCCTCCTTTTTTGGAAGTCGGTTGAAATATACCACATTCGGCATTAGGGGTTATTTTGTAACACGTTGTATATTGTGTTAGAAATCCATTCTCTTTATGGCTAGATCCCTAAATTGTGCTCGATAGGAAATTGGTTCGCGCTCGATCGTTTTCATGGTATGGGTAGGGTAGGTACTGAATAAAGAAAAGAGTGGTTAGGAAATCAGATTTACTACTTAATGCATATCATATGGGGCGGGCGGGTGCTGTGGTCGCGGGGCTTATATGTGCAGGGTCATGTCGCCGAGCCTATGGTGAGGCCACATGCACTCGCATCCCGCTGGGATCACCATCGTCTTTGTCTCCCAGCAGTCACTGAAATATTACCATTCTTTTAGAATAGGGCTTTACCTAAACTATGCCTGAATAATTTGTATAGGTACACCGTTAATTTTTATGTAAGTACATTGACCTATATATTATCTAAAAATGAAAAGAGGATTTCAGACCACGTGAATGAACAACTTTTACTATGGGGCCAACCACGGAATCGCGAAAAAAAAATCAGCTGTTACATACAGTGGTGGCCATATAATTAAGGACACCAGCTGATTTTCATACAAACGAGGTAACTTTGAAGCCATAGTTCTCCGCCAAGGATTGACCTAGCTGTGACCTGATGATGGCCATCCAGGGAATGGAGGAGATTCAGATCGCTATACACACCCAACTGATCTGATCAGCATTTTAAGATATATAAGGATCTGCGTTTTCAGTTTCAGGATTTCCATACATTTTTATTCGTATTTCGCGGTATTTTTAAACACATCCTTATATCTCTTAGAATGCTGATCAGATCAGTTAGGTGTGTAGAGCGATCTGAATCTCCTCCATTCACTCCCTGGATAGCCATCATCAGATCACAGCTACAAAGTTACCTCGTTTGTATGAAAATCGCCTGGCGTCCTTAATTATCTGGCCACCACTATAGTACATTATAGTCGAGTCGATGTTATACTTTTCTATGAAACAGCTGACTTTTTTTTCGAGATTCCGTGGTTGGCCCCATAGTAAAAGTTGTTCATTCACGTGGTCTGAAATCCTCATTTCATTTTTAGATAAACTAAAAAATTAACGGTGTATAGGTAGGTACCTACTTAAGCAATTATACAGGGTGTTTGGTAAAGCCGAATATGGTAGATAGGGACCATAAAACTGAACATTTTTTACTATGGGACCAACTCTGAAATGGCAAAAAAATAATTAGCTGTTTCATACATTTTGATAATTTTGGTTATTATTTTTTGTATGAAACAGTCCAGAATGAAACAGCTAATTATTTTTTCGCGAGTTCAGAGTTGGTAGTCGTAGTCAGGTTTAAAAGGCTATTACCAAACACCCTGTATAAGGAATAGTTGTATAAATAAAGATAAACGCACCTGCGCTTCATTAGGTGCGCTTTAAAATGGGTGCGCTTCAAGGTATACCTCCTAATACAGACAGTGTGTATGGAGTCTAGATCTCAGGATGCCACCTGGATGTGGGCAGCGCAGGACGAACCTTGTTTATTCTTGTGCTATTACCCAGCAGTGGGTGTAATGCCACAGAATACATAATAGTACAAGTGTAATGAGTCTGATATAATGAATGGCGGTAATGACACTGAATTATTATACTTATTTAAAGTAGAGTATAGACAGGACAGGACTCCATTAATTTACAGATGAAGTTACACTCTTTGACTTATAGATTAGTTACAGCGAAACTATTTACTCGTAGTAATCTGTGATCTTACTGCCATTTTAAGGCAAATTGCTTTTAAAACATTGATTTTAGGTATACATTTTGCGTTTTAGACGTCGTCGCGCTCATAAAGGCATAGAAAGGTCGTAAAACGATATTTTTTTAGTCTCACCTGTTATAACGCCTCCTTGTTAAATGTATAGTTTTGTTCCATTGGACGCAGGAAAAACCGAGGCTTGTACAAATCTGAAAAAGGCAATCGGTATAAAAGTAATATAAAGTATAAATTAATTAGTTAGTGGTGGGTGCATTTTACGTAGTTTGATTTTTTATCTAGACATGTTAAGGCTTTCATACTTCGAAACATTGGCGGATCCAGGAGGGGCATGGGGGCCATGGCCCCCCCCCACGAGGTACCCAAGAGTACAAGATTAGTGGATGAAACTGACTAAAAATCGCGCTGCGCGGCCGTTTTTTTTATATAGATAAGATTACATACAAGTGGCTAAACTGACAAAAAATCGCGCTGCGCGGCAGTTTTTCTACTATAGACAACACTACAAAATTAGTGGCTAAAACTGTTTAAAATCGCGCTGCGCGACCGTTTCTTGTAGACAAGAGTACAAGATTAGTGGATGAAACTGACAAAAAATCACGCTGTGCGGCCGTTTTTTGACTATACAAGTGGCTAAACTGACAAAAAATCGCGCTGCGCGGCAGTTTTTTTACTATAGATAACACCACAAAATTAGTGGCTAAAAATCGCCGTTTTGTCAATAGGCAGTAATTTTTTCTAAATCAGGCATTTTGTGCATTCTAGACAGGGATCCCTTACATAGACCCTAGACCCGAGGCTCCGATGGCCCCCCCCCCAAATTTAAATCCTGGATCCGCTCTTGCTTCGAAATGTCACATTACCTAGAAATAATTAGTTATAGTCGAACTGGAAAACTTTTTACTTCAATGGGGAATGTCCAAAAACAATCAAATTGGCTGAATATTTTTACCATCGAAAATGGTTATCAGATGCAAATCGCCTGAGACGTATTTTTGGCCATATCTCCGAGGATTTTGGGAGGATCGAGATATGAATAGTACCAAAAGTTGAGGAATTTATCAAGACACGTGTGAAAGTTGGAATTTTGAAGATCTACTGGTAACTTTTTGGAATTTTGCAAAATTCGGGTTTTTTAAACAAACACTCCCCGTGTTTGTTTACTAAATTGTAAATATTTCAGTTGTTAAGTTGAGAACATCAAGCTTTTTCGACTTTTGGGGAAATATCAGAATAAAGCGCGTGGCATAATAAAATTATGAACTTTCATGGATTTGCTTTCACCGTTAAACGACCTATTCCTAAATTTAAAAAAATTAAAGATTTCATATAATATATTAGAACAGGAAGCTTGCATTTGCATTGTCGAGGATGGTTTGCTTGCATTCGAGGCAATGAAAATAGGTTCCAGGACAAGGCTTATATTAGTACTTTTTTCAAGAAATGCGATCATAATATAATTTATATCCTATGAGTTCCCACGTGCATCCGGTTTTATATGGAGACGGAGACATACCGTATCGTAACGTTACGAACGTAGCATTACCAAATGTATCTAATTATGACAATGATAAATAAAAGTCAGGTCTTAGCTTACCTCACTAAAAGAGCCTAGATTTTCACCAGCTGTGGAGCTGCACTTGATCTCCTCGTAGTAAGCAGGGCGATATTCGTAGTCTATGGTGTTCATCTTACGGATCGTCCTTTCCAGGTTACAAATAGGGTAGTGCTTCTGAAAGCGCCAGTAAAACATGATTTGTCAGACATGAGTTTCATAAAACAATAAGTATATTATGTAGGTAGTACTTAGTTAGTCCGCTAAACGAAGGAAAATTAGGGTAAATAATTCGGGCATGAGCGATTTTTGGCATAGTTGTAGCATGTATGTATGTAGCATGGTGGCCAAAACAACTTACTCAAAGTAGGCATTGATGGATGGGGGTGGAGCTAAAGGGGGGAGTGGGGTGCAAAGTTTTCCCCTTTCTTAGTTTATCGTAAATAACTCGTAAACGGCGGCTCATAACTAAAAGTGTTCTATTATTTAAAAAATCTCATAAAATTCCCTACAAAAAAAAAATTGTTACAGGCATTAATTGTGTGATTTTTCAGAAACTGCTTGATAAATTGTTTTTATTGATTTATTCGAAAATGATACCAATATTGTCATAGTAGCGTGTTTGGATCTTGTAGATTGTTTTTTCCGACGACCGGCGGGGGCGCGCTTCGAGCAAGCCCCTCCCTACGGAATAAATCAACTTGGTTTTACCTAATGAACATGCACCTGTGCCAAGTTTCACATTCTTATCACGATGTGCAAGGGCATGGTGCTTATGCCCCCCACTATAAGTTTATTTTATGATTGTCCATCTTCTTCCCTCTAGATATGGAGGGAAGAAGATGGACAATCATAAAATAAACTTATTAAATATTGATTAGGATCAATAGGGCGATGCACTGTTTTTTTTGTATAGAATTTTATGAAAAATATTAAAATAATAGAACACTTTTTGTTATGTTATGATATGAGCCACCGATTACGAGTTATTTACGAAAAACTATAAAGAGGACCTTTACACCCCCCTCCCCCTGTGAGCTCCACCCCCATCAATCAGTACTTTGAGCATGTTGTTTCGACACCATTCTCTACAACTATGCCAAAAATCGCTCATGCCTTAATTAAATATTTCCCATAAGAGGCAGTTATTGGTGTTCCTTCGGCGGGCTAAAATTATAGTTACGGCTAATACCCGAAATACGGCTAAACCTAGATTTAGCCGGCACGCTAAATCTAGGTGTAGCCAACAGCTGTTGGTTAAAACTAGGTGTAACCGATCTGCAGCTTGACTAGGTCCCGAATATAGGTTAGAAATACGCAGCTGAGCGTAGGCCTTAAATTTCGAGGTTAATTTTTTTAACAGACAACAGCAATAACTTTCTAAATTACTTCCCCTTAGTAAAAGCACAAAGAAGACTAGACCTATAGTTTTAGTCGCGAGCAAAACCGCTACACCTAGGTTTAACCAACAGCTACCGGTTATACCAATAAAAAAAAAATTTGAAATCTCGAAAAAGAGCAGAAATGAGGTTATTTTCCTTACTCTTTACATGTAAAGAGTAAGGAAAATAACCTCATTTCTTCATGAGACAAATGTTAGCGAAACCGAGCCCTAAGTACGGAACAACGGAATTCGAATTAACTAGTTAACCTGCACAAGCGATTTTTTTCTTAGTGTAGCAGATTTCCGCACGTTGACTAGTTAATCTGCATATTAACGAATGCTACACCGTTAAGGCTTTTTCATACACGTGAACGGGTACTTAAATGAGAAAAATAATTAAAAATGTCCTATTTTGTTAAATACTAACTTGAACAGATAACTGTCTTGATTCCCTTTCTCTGGACTCTTGGAGTGATTCTGTATACTCTGGCATGACCTAAAAATTAAAAATATATTATATATTTTTAAATTAAATTGAGGAGTCCACTAGCGCCGACAATCAAGAAAAAATTTTTTATACTTAACCAAATAACTAGGTATGTTTTATAAAATTTTGAAAAATATAAAAAATAGTAGGTATAACTTATAAAGTATTTTTGTATGCGTTTATTCTTTGCATAAATGCGATTGTGTAGTTACAATCTGGATTAACGCCTTATAAGGCCCCTATATACCTCAGAGTAGCGCTCTCATCATAATAAAAAACCGGTCAAGAGCGAGTCGGACTGGCGCACCGAGGGTTCCGCACCATCATAAAAATAAATATTTGGATATGTTTCTTTAGTACAGTCTTTCAAAAGTAGGATAGACGACGGACAGGCGGAAAGGTGGATGGGCGTACAGGCGGATAGGTGGAAGGGCGAACAAGGGTACAGTTAATGAAGACAATAATTTTCTAATCACTAGTTACCTACGCTTAACATTGTCAAAACACGTCTATTGAAGTCGGGTGGGGCTGGAGGACAACTTCTTTTTTATTTTAAAAGAGCCCCATCCGACTTCATTATACGTGTTTTATTACAATGATATGCGTAATCAAGAGATTAGAAAATTATTTTTTGCTTTTTAGAGGTATTTAATTTTGAAGCTTTTTTTGTTTTATTTTCAGGTTTTTTGAAGTCGAAGTAGTACCTATATACTTTTCCAACAATTATCGACATAATATTTATACCAATTTACATAAAACCTCAACTTATTTATTATTCACTCAAACCTTCCTCAGGAATCACTCTATCATTTGTTTAAAACCGCATGAAAATCCGTTCAGTAGTTTTTGAGTTTATCGCGAACAGACAGACAGACAGACGCGGCGAGGGACATTGTTACATCCTTACATTATTATAAAACAAAGTCCCTCGCCACGTCCGTCTGTCTGTCTGTTCGCGATAAACTCGGAAACTACTGAACGGATTTTCATGCGATTTTCACTAATTGTTTTGAGCAACAACATAGAAAGTCTTTGGAGCAACGGCATTACCTACGCATACAGCCGTAATAGTGATTTATTGTACTATGCTGTAAATTAAAAATTTAAATTTTTATTTAAATTAAAATGAAACATTATAAAAATTCCGCAATTTGGTATTCCTGACTCCAAAGCCAAAAGCTCCCAGAAAATATATAATTCACAACAGTTTTGGAAAAGTTTACCAACCCAATTTTGAACCCCAAGAAAACAAACAACTATTATTCAAAACGCCATCTAATTTGACCACTGGGGGCGCTTAACTACCGACAAATCTTTTTTTTAAAGATACGGTCTTACCACAAAACACTGTTTAAAAGTGATGCTGTCACTTTTTTGACAATATTGTTTGAAAGAGACGGCATCATATTTAAACAGTGTTTTTACTAAACAGTGTTTTAAAATCTTTTGTGGTATGGTAAGGCCGTAAACGTTTCATTTGACTAATAACGGAAAAATAGAAACGAATAAACGTCAGCTCGTGCGGTGATAACAAGGAAATTATAAGTAGGTACTTCGTTATAATTTAGAGTAATAATTTAGAAAAGAATAATTTAGAGAGTTGTTACTCTCAGGGGAAATGACCAAAGAGAATGTAATACCACTGAGCAAGTAATCACTACGTTATGTAATACTACGTTGAGTGAGATGACAATTAATGATATTTATTTTTCTTAAGGCGGTTGTATGACCGAAAGTGGCGCCCTCAGAGGTTTTTATTTAATAAGTTATTAATAGAAAAAGATTGAAATCATGTTTATCGTGGAGATTTTAGGGCCCATGGTCTAGTATTTTTAGAAGGTATCACTACATGCCCTCATAGTCATTCGTAGAAGTAGATAGCAAATGTGTCAAAAACGGCCACTTTTAGCAGTTTTGCTATCTTCTTCTAGCAGTGACTACGAGGGAGTGTAACGATACCGTCTAAAAATACTAGACTGTGGGCCCTAAAATCTCCACGATAAACATTTTGAAAATTGTGTATTAAAATTATAATATTAAATATAATTCACCGCGGCGCCACTTTCGCTCAGGGTACCGCCTTAATTAATCAATCAAATGCAATAAGAAGTTTCAATTCCGACGTCAATAACCCCAAAAGTAGCTTTCTACCACTTTTTAACCCTGTTAGGGGATGAAATAGGTATAAAAAAATACGAAACACGTGCTCAATTAATTTTGTGAAAGAATGTCTACGTCAAATTTCAAGTCAATCGGGCAAAGGAATCGTGTTCTCCCATACAAACTTTGCGGCCCTGTTTCACCCCTTTAGGGGTTGAATTTCGCAAAATCCCGTCTTACTGAGCACCTACGCCCTACAAGAAACCCCCATGCAAAATTTGAGACTCCTAGCACTTGTAGTTTCTGAGATTTCGTGATGAGTAAGTGTCGAGTGAGTGAGTGATTTTCTCTTTTATACAGGGTGTTTGGTAGCATTATAAAGCCGAATAATTATATGGTAAATAGAGACCATCAACGTTAACAACTTTTACTATGGGACCAACTCTGAAATAGCGAAAAAAAAACAGTTGTTTCATACTAAAATTAATAACGAAAATATAAAAATGTATGGAACAGCTGAATTTTTTTCGCGATTTCAGAGTTGGTCCCATAGTAAAATTTGTTCAGTTTGATGGTTCCTATGTACTATATTCGGCTTTATAAATAAGGCTATTACCAAACACCCTGTGTATATATAGAAGATATTGTGTCAGTGTATATTTTTAAATTATTTTTAGTGTTCTGTTATATTTTTATGAATTTACGAATGTATTGCTGTTTTAGAAGTAGAACGACCTCATATTTTCACTATGCCGCACTGCAGGCATCTGATCTATCCTTCTTAGTATTTTCATGGTGGGGCAACTATCCATAGGGGTACCTAGGCATCTATCCTCAAAAAAGGGTTCTACTAAAAGCTAAATTCTGCAAAATCTGTAATTGATTGGTCAAAAATAAATAATTACGATTCAACATAAATTATTAAGCTAGCCTACATTCATAGAAATTATTCATATTAATGAATATTTTTTTAAATTAGGAGGCCATTTCAAAAAGTGGGGCATCTATCCCGGTTTAACCCTATAGGTTTATAATTTATCGAACCAGCCCCCCTAGCCAAAGTAACATTGGCAAATTTTCGTTATCGCTTCGCTTCGAAACATGTATGGATTTGACGTTTTAAAATTCGATTGTTAACGAAACCTTATGTCAATCCCATACATGTTTCGAAAGCGAAGCGATAACGAAGATTTGCCAATGTTACTTTGGCTAGGCCCTCTGCTTTCAAGTTCACGGGAATCGTTTGAGAAATGCGACCCTGTAGAGGAGAACAGACAGACATACGAAAGCATTTTTGCACAAATGAAGGAGCTGATGAAACGTGAAGGGTGAAGTAGAGGCTTCGCTCGCGCTTCGCACTCGCTCGGTCAATAACTAGTGGCTCTGTTAGACCTCGCTCTGACAACAGATGGTCAGCCGGACGGACATACGAATGCTTTATGACCAAGCTGAATCAGAGACGCGAGTAAACAATAGTTTTCAACATCGAAAACACTTTGAATAAACTCGCAAAACTTGTACTCTCATGTCTATTGTGGGGTCCCCTCGCTTGGATCCTCAGTTCCTTACAGTCTTTCGATTTCATAGATCAGAGTTTCTTGGATTCCAAGCTTGTCCTCTCCGCGTGCCGAGGACCGAGTTCAGTACCTTGTCAGAGTTGGGGATCGCACGTGTTCTATGAACTTTCGAGCTGACTCTTCGTTCGAGGTGACAGTGGGGTCAGTTATGATCCCAAAATAAAGTTAACCCCACGTTACCAGCTAAGGGTTGAAATGACCTGGAAAGGTGCTTACCTCGCTTGGTTCCTCACAGTCTTCCGATTCCCTAGAGAGGAGTTTCTTGGCCTCCAAGCTTTGCTCGCGGTTCCTCTGCAGCCTCCCAAGGACTGAGTTCAGCACCTTGTCAGGGTTGGGGATCCTGAGCACGTGTTCTATGAACTCCCGAGCCGACTCCTCGTTTGAGGTGGTAGATGAAGCGACACATAAACATATGTATAATGCCTGCAAAGAACAAAGTTTTAATGTAAGTATTAAATCAAAATTATATTGTATTATATCACTATCTCTATCACTTCACTACATATTACAGCTCGTTCCCACTTGTCGGGTGTCGGATCCGGATTTTAATCGGATGTTGTTCCAGTGGCAGAGCATATATGTAGCTATCCACACTTTGCTCACTGGAAAGGCACCAAAACCAGGGCTCAGTCACTCCGCGCGCGAGTCTGAACCGCTCGGCGTCCTCTGAGAGGACAAATTACATACATCAGAAAAGATAAGACCTACGCGATAGAAATAGAGGCAACTACTAAGTGAATGTTTTGGAGCGAAGGGAGCGCTGTGCGACCTGAATTGCACTTTATTGTGTCGGAGCAAGAGTCGCAATTTATTTAAACGATTTTGCTGAGTGCAACTTCTGTACGCTAGTACTATTATTTATTCTGTGCCAAAACTACTAAAGCACTCGCATTCGAATCTACTCGCACGCTACTAAAGCACTCTACTAAAAATAATCTAATGTAAACCAGCCTTTAATGTAGCTATTTACACTTATCGGACACCGATTTTATGTCGGAGCCGACAAGAAATATCGGGTGTTTTGCCAGCCCTCGTCGCCCGGAAAAAAACATACTTACCTATAATTATCGGATGTCAAAATAGTTGGACAAACGTCATCTTAAACTATTCCAAATTTCAAGTTGATACCATTAGTAGTAGTTCTCGAGATATCCAGCTGTGACAGACAGACAGACAGACAGACTGAGTCACACCATAAGGGTTCCTTTTTACCATTTTGGTACGGAACCCTAAAAAAGAGTGATGGATGATGAAGCGTGGCCACGTGGGTATGGTTACTGATTATTACAAATCACAAATCTTTTACACAATACGATGTAGTATTACATTATAGATCTGTGATTCAACAGAAAATAGCACTGCATAGCATATGATAGCACCTTAAAACATTCTGAACAAAACACAGAACATTTTTCTTGTTCTGTGGAACAAAAGATGCAAAACCCAATTGAATCTAACGAGTCGTGATTGGCAATCCCTGTAGCGTAGTCGCGCTGGTGTTTATTGTATTGTGGCGTGCGCGCGCGCAGGCCCGTGACGTCCCCACATCAGTGCAAGGATATGCCTGGATTGCCTGGTGAATTTGGACGCGACCTATCGCACCATAGGACCAAAGTATTTGCTTATCCGTTGATAACAAGTAAGTATACATAAGTAACTATTCTATTTACTGTGATATAGTCATATAAGTATTAGACATATTTAAACCATAAGTATAAATATTGGGTAAGAAAAACAATTATATAGATAGAAAGGCGTTATCTATTTTTCTTTTGTTTTTGATAGTATGACTGTGCGCTTTAAAATCACATAGATTAAAGAAGATACAAAAATCTAATGTTTTTTCTGTAAACAATGCAAGCTCTCACTGCGCCTGCGCAGAGTCTAAATAATTGCCAATTGACCTCACGGCACAGCTATTAAGGTCCCCCACTTTTGGATGTATGTTCATAAGAATAATTCTTCCTATTACCTTACTAACTAATTATGATTTGACATTGGGGATAGATCTGTTTCTGGGCATTTCCACTTTAAATGGTGCAGGCTGTTTTTCGGTTGTCCCATGACAACAAATCGATCTAGAAAATATATTTTAACATATTCTTTAAGGAAAAGTATAATAATACTAATATAAATACTAATAATACTACTAATACACTCAAGGTTTATTCATAATCTGTATTGTTCTGGGTTTTGTCTCCTGAAAGAATACAGTTTCTATTTTATTTTAATTAAAAATATCTCGCGACAAACGACTTGTAAGTATTAGGACGGGCTGCCGCGGTCGCGACAGACGATGACGCTTTATTAACACCACCGCTCGAAGGCCGTGACGAGTATGAAACATTAGACCGTTATAAGATTTTAACTTGATCTTGCACGAAAGAAATTAATTCATTATAAGAAGGAATGTCCTTATGACGCACAGATAATTCGAACGCTTGAACAGTTTGAACATCGATCTTCCTTAGAGCACAATGCAAAAGTATGAAATCGGTCACATCACTGATATTCAGTTGTTTTAAGGCCAACACAGACGCTGAATATTTTTCAATAAAATAATCAAGACTGGCTGCCGTATTCAAACAATTTTTCGCATCGAGAATATTGTTAAGATAAAGTGTACCTAATGCACGCACATCTTGATATTTATTCACCAAGCTATCCCAAATAATATTATAGGTTTCACCCGAGGGTACAATACCCGCGGTAGCCTTAAGCGCGCCGTGGGTTAATTTCCCTACTAAATACTGCACGCGCTGCGAGTCAGACAGCTGTTTGTTATTGTGAATGTTGGACTTAATGATATTGTGTAGTTTTATGGTGTCCCAACGACAGTTTGCCTCTTTGAATTTAATTTTGTGAAGATTCTTACGACACGGCTTGCATAGCGGGGATTTATTTCCATTGTTAGATAGTTATTTAAGCATTTACACTAAGTATTTCACATCAGTTAGTAAATAAAATAATTAAATAAATAAATAAAAAGCTTGTCTTACGAATTCGCGGCTACTGGACATGTCTGCTTAGTCACGGGCTTTTTACTATTAAAATATTAATTTAACGGGCAAACTTGGTCTTCATGGCAACCCCGAGTACAAATGCCAAAGATAAAACGCCATTTTGAAGTTAATAACGAAAGGTGTGTCCAGTTATGCGACGGTATCAAGTCACTTAAATTTTGGTCAGAAAAAATGTATAGTGGTTAGTAACGGTTTTTTATTATTAACAGAAGATTTATCCATATTTTTTCTTGAGCTTTATATAATTTAAACCCTGTTGAAGGCATATAAATAGCATTTGGAAGGTTTATGATAATATTTTTTGAGTATTTAATTTTACTTTAAAAAACGAGCTAAATACGTCACGTCCTGTTAGCAACCGTTTGATCCGTTACTATAGCACGGACAAAATGTTACAAAACGGACATGTAAAGCATAGTACTCAATAACTAAAAAAATCTATTATTAATTATGTTATTGATTCTAATTTTATGATGATATCGGATTGGTAGTACCCAGATTATTTTATTTACAGGTAGTTAGTGATGAAATCACTCAAAATGGGGACATAATACGGAGGTATCTCACTCATTAGAACAACGAATTAATTGTAAGAATTTAACCTCACAGGGTGTACTAGTCTTAATAATTATGTTTCGTCACGTCACATGTCCATTTAGTAACTGTCCCAACAAATTCTAAACTTCTTTCTTAAAAAAATAATTAATTATTCCGTCTAAATAACTAATTAATATATTGTAAACTATATAAATAACTACAATTAAGATTCTATTTTAATTTTATCATTTCTTGTATGATCAAAAAAGTTATGCGACAAATAAAGCTTGCATTTGGCCAGTATGTTACGAAACTGACCATATTGTTGAATTTTAAATAAAATGATGTACTAATTGCCCAATTATTAATATTTAATTTCTTTAATTACGTAATTAAAACTCATTAATAAGCATTTTATAATTTTATTTCCAGCAGTTGAATTTTTATCGCGATTTGATTTTTGTTACTAACAGGACCAATTTTTCCTAATGTACTTCGAAAATATTAAATTAAGACATAAATACACATTTCTGCCTAGTCCTTCTATATAAATCATATAAATAAAAATATTCTTTACAATTATTCATAGGTTTAATGTTTTAAAACGGTAATGAAATTTTTAAGGGTGAAAAAATAACCTGCACCATTTAAAGTGAGAATGCCCTTCTAAAGATTTTATTTGGATTAAGCTCAATATTTTATAACAAGGGAATTTCTATAAAGAAACACTTCAAAAAATTCCAATCCAAACAACAATAGGTGGCTCACTCATCCCTTTGTTCGCAAAAAAATCTTGCATTGGGCGTGGGAAAAAAACCTAAGCTACAGTTAAGTAGGTACACCATACATAATAGGGTGGGTCGAAAAATTTTTTTTTACAATTTTGATTTGTAATAGTGCGGAAAACGTGACCTGGTTGTAGACTAAAAAGCTAGTATTTTTTTGATATTTTTTTGATGCTTTAAATTACCCGCTCATTACGTTTGAAGTTTTAGATAATTGCTACAATTCTGCCCTTTTCTTAGACCGTTTATCTCAAAAACTAAATGACATAAAATGATGGTAAATGGCTTAAAAAATAAAAGATACAATCAGAAATGATAATTAAAATTTAAATCTTATAGTCCTGAAAAATATCAATTATATATTCATAATCCTGAAAAATATCAATTATTTAGCTTGCCATCGCACGAGTTTTTACGGAATTTCGGACATAACATCTTTGTTTATTAACCGATTTAGATGATTCTTTTTTTGTTTGAAAGGGTAAACAGCAAGAATAGTCACATTTTAATTTCATCGGTATTGGACTTTGAACTTCGAATATACACAAGGGAACTCCCCAAAGTCAAATAGTAGGTATATGTAAAGTGATTTAGATTTTGGTAGGTTTATGATAATCCAAAACAAAACAAACCATGGTATTCTGTGCCATGGTCTGCGATGCAACGTTCTCGACTAGACTTGGACTACGAAGACACAACGGAACTTCTCAAAAACAATCTTCGTAAATTTGGAAATTGAGTCGTAACGAGGCCAATTCTGTACATTCAATATTTAAAAAAAAAAGTAATTGCTACATGTTAAGTACATGATACTGAACCCAAAACAAAAGTTTTTGGAATTTTTGTCTGTTTGTTTGTTTGTTTGTATGTACGCGCATAACTTTTAAACTACTGCACCGATTTGAATCAAACTTTTTTGTTATTAGCTGTTAAGCCTGGGCATAGTTTAGGGTATAATTGATTTTGGAAAATGGAACACCTGATGCAGAACCATAATGGTCCAGCTAAACTATAAGGAATATAAAAATAACGCCTTAACAAAAGTTGTTCAGCCTGGTGAGCATTTTTTGTTGTGGTATAAAAATCGAAGTTCTGGAACACCTGAAGCAGAACCATAAGGATCCAACTAAACTATAAGGAATATAAAATTGACGCCTTAACAAAGGTTGTTCAGCCTGATGAGCATTTTTTGTTGTGGTATAAAAATCGAAGTTCTGGAACACCTGAAGCAGAACCATAAGGATCCAACTAAACTATAAGGAATATAAAATTGACGCCTTAACAAAGGTTGTTCAGCCTGATGAGCATTTTTTGTTGTGGTATAAAAATCGAAGTTCTGGAACACCTGAAGCAGAACCATAAGGATCCAACTAAACTATAAGGAATATAAAATTGACGCCTTAACAAAGGTTGTTCAGCCTGATGAGCATTTTTTGTTGAGGTATAAAAATCGAAGATCTGGAACACCTGATGCAGAACCATAATGGTCCAGCTAAACTATACAAAATATAAAAATGACACCTTAGCAAAAGTTGTTCAGCCTGATGTCAATGGGCATTGTTTGTTGAGGTATAAAAATCGAAAAACATTTAGTTTTTTATTTCAAGTTGATACCATTAGTAGTTCTCGAGATATCCAGCTGTGACAGACAGACAAACAGACAGACAGACTGAGTCACACCATAAGGATTCCTTTTTACCATTTTGGTACGGAACCCTAAAAAATGAAGTTGTCCTACTAAAGCCCCACCCGACTTCGAGAGACGTGTTTTATTAATATTGATATGTGTAACGAATGATTCGAATATTATTTCTTGCTTTTTAGATGTATTTAATTTTGAAGGTGTTTTTGTTTTGTCAAGTCTAAGTTCAAAGGTCGTCAGGTAAACAGCCACACGCAATTAAACTTCGTTAAACAAACTTGTTATTTTCTTCATTTTTAATCCATAATCCATGTTTAATACTTTTTTTTTCAATTTTTGAAACCTTGATGATTTTTTTTTAATTTTTGATTAGTGGTATCAAATGAAAGGCCTTGGTGAGCACATTCCAAAATTATATAATTTGTCACTAAAATGAACAAAAAAAAATTTTTTTTTTCAATTTTTTTTTTCAATTTTTTTTTTTTCAAGTGGTATCAAATGAAAGGCCTTGGTGAGCACATTCCAAAATTATATAATTTGTCACTAAAATGAACAAAAAAAATTTTTTTTTTTCAATTTTTTAATATGGGTATCAAATGAAAGGCCTTGATGAGCACATTCCAAAATTATATAATTTGTCACTAAAATTTAAGAAAAAAAAATTTTTTTTTTACAATTTTTGAATATGGGTATCAAATGAAAGGCCTTGGTGAGCGAGCACATTCTAAAATTATATAATTTGTCACTTTTTTTCAATATTGTTGAAAAAAAAAGTTTAATTTCCTATTTCCTCACAATCGAAGTGAAAAGCAGAGTGTATAACTCGTACATAAAACCCATTTTATGCACTTGTTGTACAATCTACTATTGTTTTACATATCATTGGTTTTACCATTGAAAATGGTTATCAGATGCAAATCGCCTGAGACGTATTTTTGGCCATATCTCCGAGAATTTTGGGAGGATCGAGATGGGAATAGCTTACCAAAAGTTGACAAATTTATCGAGACACCTGTGAACGTTTGAATTTTGAAAATCTACTTGTAACTTTTTTGGAATTTTGCAAAATTCAAGTAAATTTAGGGTTTTTGGGGGTGTTTGTTTACTAAATTGTAAATATTTCAGGAAAAAACCCGACTTAGGAAAAAAAGAAAAAATACGTCCTAGGGTATCAGTTTGGCTACAAAATGGAGGAAATTTTTGAAAATCAGTTAATAATAATTATGACCTGTAGGTGCTCCCTTTAGATTTGGACGGGTGTTTCCGTACATAAAAAGTGATGTAGCTTCTATGATTATGGACCGATCGTCATGGTAATAGTGTTAAAAGAAGCAGAAGCAGTCGAAAAGTGTATTCGTTGAAATTTTGAAAATCGGTTAATAATATTTCATCTCCGTCGAGGCAGTCAGCGGTCACTGTTGTGACACGAGACGAAGCCGAGTGTCACAATCGTAAAAATAATAGGTAGGTACTACCTAGGTAACTTGAGAAATATAATAGGATTTTGCATTTGATTTCATTTTAGTTTTTCGTAAATTTTTGGTTTCATTTTCAATGCTCCGATTCTTGCGGGGACTGTAAAATTAGTGAATTTTTTCCACGCAAATGTGTAGAAAAACGTCTTATGAAACTCGTGAGCTCTTATTGCTAGCTTATTTAATACACAATACCTTGAAAACTACTTATGAACAACTTTTTGTATTAAACCACCGATTGTATGGAATCCTGAGATCGTGAAACCTGAAATCCAGAAAAAGATTTCAGGGTTGTTTTCATACAAAAACTTGTTCATAGTGATCAGTCCTACAAAAAAAATTCAGTTTTGTGTTAACAAAGTAAAATCGCGTCAGTTAAATTAAATCCTTACTTTAAGATTAATTATCTAAAAAAATATAAACAACGTGTTACAAAATAACCCCTAATGCATGCCGAATATGGAAGGCAGGGGACCATCAAACTGAACAACTTTTACTATGGGGCTAACTCTGATATCGAGGAAAAAAATCAGCCATTTTTTATTGTCCCCAATTCCCACTGCTAGGGCACAGGCCTTCCTTATGGGTGGATAAGGAGGATGGGCCATAACCCACCACGCGGGCCCAATGCGGATTAGTAGGTGTTAACGACTGCAAATGCAGCCGGGACCAACTGCTTAACGTGCCTTCCGAAGCACGTAGGAGCTCGAGATAATAAAGTTTTGGTCACCAATCCCGTGATCGGCCCGAGCGCTAAGCTACTGAGCCATCGAGCTCCTCGGGAAGGTTAGGTAGTATTAGCAACTATGTGAACCGGAGATGCCAAGCATTTTCGAGTAGTTCAATAAATGCGCATTGCTTAATCTCGCGATTGGGTCGCAGAAAATGATACGTGTAACGGGTCGCATAAAAAGCGAGGTTAATTACCTACCTACGTGATGGTGTATACATCAGGTTTGAAATACCTAATATTTACGATAATTTTAGACGGATTACAAAATCTGTTTTGGATTCTAATAATAATGAAGGTAATGCCAATTCCAAAGCGGCGAGCTTATTGCCACAGGAATAAATAAACATATATATACTTTGGTCCTACCCTACCATATTAGCCTGGCCGCACACAGGCGTTTTCCATCGACGGATTACGCCTCAAGCCTAGCGTAGGTAGGTAGGTACTAGCGCACGCGTTTTATTTTGAATTTGTGTGTGAACAGTCATTTGATGCATTTGGGTCTAAATAAAACGCGTGCGCTAGATGCCGCTAGGCTCGACGCGGAAAACGAATGCGGAATCCGCGCGCGGAAAACGCCTGTGTGCGGCCGGGCTTATATGCTTATATGCTTAAATATGCTTTGAAAACCTAGTGGCAAGAGGGCGACATCTATTATTTTGACTATTCATGACGTCCCGAGAATTTCAAGCCGAGATACATAACAATAATAACTTTGGTGGTCAACATGCCGCCTACCACGCAAGAGGTCCCGGGTTCGATTCCCGGCCGGGCAGAAATTGAAATGATAAAATTTTATTTCTGTGACGGGTCTGGGTGTTACTTTGTATATTAAGTATATATTTAAAAAGTATAATAAGTAGTATTCAGTTGTCTAGCATCCTATTACAAGCTTTGCTTAGTTTGGGGTTAGATGGCGCTGTGTGGAATTGTCCAACCATTTATTTATTTATTTATTATTTATTTATGGCAAAACAGTATAAATACTTTAGAGATTTAATTTAGAAGCAGTGCAATCATGACATGGTATTGCTATATCATTGTAAAGAAGTGTATTTTTGAGAAAGAAATGGGCAGCCAGTAGACATAATTTTACACCCATGTCTACGTTTAAATAATTCAACCCTTCATTACATAGCTCAACAAATTGTATTTTGGACATCTCTATGTTTCACAATAAATGATTATGATTATGAATTATGATGGACCCAAATCAGTTTCTAGATTGAAGGCAGCTATTTACCAGTAAGTACCTACTTATTTGTTTTTTTACAGAATAAAGATGGCAGTTAGAAAAAAGCATCGTGGCACATTCAAAATGGACCCAGTTCCAGAAAAGGGTGTTTACAACAGCTCCTTAATAGGTACCAGGTACGTCGTACAAAACTGAATGTATCGTTATAATAAATTTTATTTTTACCTTTACCATAACCAACCTTTTATTTAGGTACAACTATTTTATTTTTAAATATCCAACATTTACCAACCGTCACTAAGGGTGCTTGTACACGGTGCATGTAGCTTGCGCACGTTGAGGCGCGGGTTACTTGCGCCGGGGTACGATGCTAATGATGCTATGGACTATTCTGTGCTATGGAGCTGGACCCGCTCACGTCTTTCCACGGAGCATGTAACCTGCGCAAGTGCCTCAACTGCGCGGGCTACTTGCACCGCGTAAAAGCACCCTTACAAAACCTAGCATGTGCCAACCACGGTAATTGTGCGGGCACATTTGTCTGACGCCACGTGTTAACACGTGAAAAGACGCATTAACACGCCGTCAGATGACATCGGTTTTCATAGTAAATGTATCCATTAGGATCACACTTATGACATATCGATGACGCAACCAAATCCCATGACACGTGTGTTGCGTATGCATAAACAGAATGCGTTGTATTGCATGTTAACACGTGTTAACATAACACCTGTTGTGACGCGTGCGATGCTGTAATAGGGATACTACGTGTTTTCGATATCGATAAAAATATAGATATTTATCGATAATATTCATAATTGTATAATTTTAAATAAGAGTAATTTTGTATGAAGTGGTGGAGCATTTTTTTAAATTAATTCGGTGTTATTTTGTTTCGTCGACATCGACATACAATGTACTAAAAACAAACTGCACAGTCAGAATTTATTTACTATTATTAGAATAAATTGTTTTTTTTTGACAATATCGCTTCCAAAAAACTGTTTCTTAACAAAGGTCTTATCCCAATAAGCAAAAAAATATAATTATATTAATAATAATTATAATTAATTTAATTATAGTTGGCTCAGGTGCGACGTTATTAACACTGCACAAATGTCTAAATACTGCTGAATGAACCGAAAAACCTCAAACCTAGAGGTACCGGTATGTCGCATTAATGAAAATCAAAATTTATGTTTTGAATGAACATTTTCCGTAAAAGGAAATCAATTTGTTTGCTTTAAGACTATATTGTCTGTTAACATTTTTTTTAAATAATCTTGATAATTTACCTACCTACCAATCCTACTTATTCAAGATTAAAAATTATGAAAACTTCAAACTTAAAACAATTATTTTACCTTAAATATGAAGATTCTGTAGAACATCGTAGTTTCTTGTGTCAATTACGTTGTCTTTTATTTTAAACTTTCCACGCCAAATGGTGAGTTTTTATGAACGAATTTTGTAAAAGTCAACTCTTTTTATACCGTAAATTATCTCAATCCACTACAATTGTTCAAGTGTTTCCATAACGATATTCAGACTAATCCCGTACCGTTACGATAGAGTGGAATGGGTTTTTTCGCTCCAACAATGGAGTAGGTAGAGCGACACCATATTATGAAATATGTTTTTTGTGATAAAAACTCGAAAATTAGCTCTCCATTAAGTCCTGTAGTGTATAAAAAGCCTATCAGCTTACGAACATGATAGAACGATGATGGCTAATACGTCTCCAGATACGTAGCTTATCTATCACTAAGGCCAAGCTTTCATATTATGTAGGTATGACGTTTTGAAAGCACGCCACGAACAGCTGCAGCGTTACAGGTGGTGATTCCAAGCGTATCAATATAGGGAGGGTATTTATTGGTTCACTAGCTTTTGCCCGCAACTCTAGTTGAAATAGGTAAATAAGTTTGGGTCAAAGACCGAAATCGGTCTATGAGCGAGAAAAACGCTCACAACGCGTTCTGGGTCACTGCCGAAATGCCACAACGCGAAATTCGTGTCGTGGCTCTCATAAAAACGCCCAGAACGCGTTGTGGTAATTATAGAAATACCAAGCGAAATTCGTCAACATACCAAACGACCACAACGCGAAATTAAGAAATGCCGTAGAATACGACGCACACTGATTTGTAAATTTGTAATACCTGTGAAGTTTTATAGATACCTGTAAGAAATATTTTTGCACTTTATTAAGTACTAGGTAGGTAGACGCAAAATTTAAATAAATCGTGCCATTCAATTAAAAGACTAATATGTATAAAGATAATTTGTTGTTTATAAGGATTACTTTATTAAAAAAACAAATTGATGACTACGAATTTATCAGTCATAATTAGTAAATTTTGTTATTTTTGTCATTGGTAATTTATTTTTTTAATTACAGTAGATTTTTCAAATCAACCAAAATATTAGTCATTGAAAACTACAATTTGATTAAAATAATTTGGATTTTTTTTTCTATTAAGTACAATAGTTTTTTAAAAAATCAACATAATAAGGCTACTAATTCTTGAACACAAAGTATTAATCGTTCATCAGAAACTACAATTTACTTTCTTAAAATAATTAAGAACTTTAAGATTTTTTTTAATCATAACTTTTCGAAATTGAAAGGAAATGAATGGGGAATGTCCGAAAAAATCAAATTCACTGAATATTTTTTATAGGTAGGAATAAGCTCCCTTAGAAATAGAAAAATGTTTCAGAATTTTCGGTTACGTGAAAAAAATTAAAAAATTCGAAGTCTCTTCGACTTCACAAAATTAAATGTACAAAAGTAACAGCAGAATGGAATTTATACATTTGCCATCACCTGACACAATCACAACATGGAATTAAAAAAAGTTTCATCACAAAATGTCAAAACTTTTTTTATTCGTGTTGTGGTTGTGGCAAAGGTATAAATTCCAATCTGCTGTTACTGTTGTACATTTGTAAAGTCGAAGAGACTTTGAATTTTTAAAAAAATTTCACGCTACCGAAAATTCTGAAACTTTTTTTATGACTTAGGGAGCTTATTCCTACCTACAAAAAATATTCGGCCAATTTGATATTTTAGGACATTCCCCATTAACCAGTTTACCGATGTTTTAATGCATCGTTGTACTGTATTGTTGTACTGTATTGTATGTTATTGTACGCGTTACGACCAGTCGTAACCAACTAAGTGCTGAACGCGTCATGGCTTTTCTTCATTTCCACAACGCGTTGCGATCATTTTTAACCACTAAATTAGCTTTGTGGTATTTCTACGATTACCACAACGCGTTCTGGGCGTTTTTATAAGACATGACAAGAATTTCGCGTTGTGGCATCTTGACAGTGACCAGATCGCGTTGAGAGCGTTTTTTTCGCTCAAAGACCAATTTCGGTCTTTGAGCCAGCATTATTAGGGTACCTAATCGGAAATGCATTCATCGAGCAAGCGCGAAGTGTCTCTGTTTCAGCTTGGGCAAGAATTCTTTCGTAGGTAGACGTATCTACCTATGTATGAGTGTCCGGCTGTCCATCTGTCCGTCTGTTCTCCTCTGCATGTCGCATTCTCAACCGATTCTCGTAAAGTTTTGTGAGCTGGTTCGATAATTAGGTATAATATACTTACAATTTGCTTGTCTATTCAGTTTTCGATTTTTTTCGAAAACAAGAAAAAATTCAGACATTTCAAAAAATGCCCAAAACCAAATAGGGGGTCTACCTTCAGCTCACAGAGCCATTTAAGTACTTTTAAAAGCAGCGATAGTTAATGATTGTTTTTTACAAAGATCATCTTTATATCTGTCTGTAGGTCATCAATTGTTGAATGTAGATTTTCTTGTAACCATCGACAGTTTATCAAACTAATCGTTTTCGATGCGAGATAACGTTTATATTTAATCACCACGTACCTAGGTAGGTACCTACCTACAGGCCCGGCTAGATGCTGATTTGAGCCCCCCACCCGGGAAATAAAACTAAAACTATGGGGTCCTCCCTCTCACTGCCCGATTAAGACTAGTTGGTGCCCTAAGCAGACCAAGCCTGTGGGGGTTACCATCTAAGAAGGGGGATGCCTGTCTAGGATAATGCCACACTGATATGCACAAAATTCCTGATTTTTCAGAAAATGCCTATATCTTTATTAAAAAAACGGCCGCGCAGTGCGAATTTTTGTCAGTTTCATCCACTAATCTTGTACCTATAATGAAAAAAGTTTTACATGGCCACACAAATAAATTTGAAATAAAACATTTTTATCTAATTATGATTTCTTACAAAATACATTTTTTCGTTTTTTTCCGGTGCCCAAGAAAGATTAGAGATGCTTCGAAAAAAAAACGAAAAAATATTTTGTAAGAAATAGAAAAAATAAAATTTTATTTTTAAATTCATCGTGCTGGGCGGGCGGCGGGTAATGTCGACTTACTGCAAAAAAAAGGTTCAGCAGCTTCAGGTCTGGTATTATTTTTAGTACAAAAAGGCCGCCAACTTTTCCGACAACCTAATGTTGTTGCTAGCCTCCCAGATTTTTTTACTAAAACAAGAGGGTTACTGCGCTACACTATTGCTAAAAGTGGCCACTTTGAGCATTAAAACTCCATTAAACCAAACGACAGACTAGACAATATAGTTTAAGCGATAAAAAGTACACTAGAGTAGCCTTATTCACAATGTCGTCTTTATGCACTATGATTTTTTTTCCATTGGCGGCGCTAGTAGGTATAGCGCATATAAAAGTGTCATTAGTATAAGTGTACCATGTTAACATGGGAAAGCAAATTATCCATTGTATCACTTTTCATCACATTAATTATCTTTGGGCTCGTAGACGCAATATTTGTAAACCGTTTTCACTAAGTACTAAAATGTAACTTGTGGTTAACTTTTATTGGCTTCATTAAAATGCAATAATATGTATGTAACTTACTTATATAAGTAATTTATTACAAATTTATGAGCTGTTGTTAACCTTAATAAAAAAAAACCCTCAAAACCAGAACACGGGAAGAAGGGGCTCATCGACATTTTTGATCAATTTGTAGGTAGCCTAACAATAATTGCATTCTAAAGCATTTGACCGGGTCTTTCAAATGACATATTCGAATCAAACTAAAAGGGACCCATTTATCGTTAAATCGTCTTAGTAAAAATAAAGTAGGTAAGTAAGTAGTAAAATCTTTAATTAGCAATTTTCTTATATTTTGCTAAATGTTCAATTCAAAGTAACAAATGGACAACACGACAAAAAAATAACATGCACTGTTTATTTGCTTTTCGAAGAGAGAATAAAAAAAACGGTCAAGAGCGACTCGCGCACCGAGGGTTTCCGTACCATCATAATAAATATACACTGTAGAGCCTGCTGTAGAATTATAAAATTATTATTGCAGTATTAGGTCAGCACCATCTCTTGGCCGACAGTGGAACTATTTTTTTTTCTTAGTCCAGAGCGCCATCTCTTGGCCGTTAGTGGAACTAAATGAATTTTTCTTGGGTCAGGGTCAGGGCCATCTGTTGAATGGTAGAGGAACTGATTAATTTTTTGTTTGTTTTTGAATTTCTAAAAAAATGAGTTAAGTATCGTTTTATTTTTCCTGCAATATTTACATAAACTACTATCACATAGAATTAGAGATGGCCCATATAGGTAGGTACCTACCTATTTTAGTTTTTGTTATTTTTGACAAGTGATTTATTTTTCGGTCAAAATACAATGAAAAGCAGACTAAACGTAAATGACCATTGCAATTTGAGTTGTAAATTCAATAATCTTCTTTTTAAACACAACTTATTGCATTAAATCTATTTAATTAATTTAGATCCTACGGGAGGGAATTATTTGTAACCCAATGGTCGGGTTTTAAACGGGTCTTTTGCCCATCTCTAAATGTCAAATTTTGAGTGACAATTTTTTTAATGTGGCCTACAACGGCTACAACGTGATGACGGTGTATACTTTTGTTCGTGTCGAGCTGTGACGTCACTAAGGGTTTATTGCATTTCATTTATTTTATCCATAAATATTGCTTTAAAAATTCTAAAACTATTTTTCTCGCACTCCTGGGGCCGTATTATGACCTATTATTTCCTGGCAGCCACCAGCCAGAAAATCAGCCAGAAAACTGCCAGGAAATAAGAGGTCATAATACGGCCCCTGAGGGGCAAATCTAGAAACGGTTTTTTTTTATTTTGACAAAAGATTTTTTGTCGTATTGTCCATTGCATTCGATGGGTTTGACATACTTAAAACAAACTAGAGGGTCCATTACATATCCATTACATCAAAACAAACTGAAAGAGGACCAATTCTATTTAAATAAATAAACCATTCAACTTTAATTAGCCATTTTCTTTAATTTTGCTAATTGTCGATGAGCCCCATCTTCCCGTGTGCCCTTACAATTTAAGTCAGCATCACACTTTTGAAAAATACAACTGTTAGGTATTTTAAAGTCCTGTAAGAAAAATTTTCCCTACAATTTTTTAGGTAAGCTTCTTAAAAACTTCCTTGTTCAGTCATTTATCATTTACTTAGTTAAATTAATTCACTGTTTTATTTAACAGCCTTTTTTATAGGTACCTACCTAAATCCTAAAATTCCTTCAGGTTCAAAATTTACTAATTACAGGCTTTTACGGTAACAGTACCTACTACGTAATAAAAGACAATAACAAAAAACAAGATAACAACTCTCTTTTATTTTGTTAATTTTTTATTAGCTTATGAACCTAATAAACACAGGGGGCTTCTTAACTCAGTACTATAATCCATTGTATCTAATGATCAACATTGTTAATGGAAATAAACATTTTTTTTATTTTTTATTTTTTATAATAAATAAATAATAAAAAGGAATGTCTATATTTTCCCAACGTAGCCAAACGTTAATTTTTCTTTATTAGAGTAGGTACTGATTTGACGAGAGACAGAGATTATGAAGCTGTTATCGTACTGATAGGTACTCTCTTTGATTATTCCCGGCAATATGACAACAGGGCAGTGGTTCCCAACTAGTTTTTTCTACGTACCTACCTAGGCCGCCAAAAAAGATCTCAAATTCGCACTCCTTATTGCAGGAACGATAAAAAAAATATATGAAATTATGTAGGATGAGATTGCTGCATGTAGGTATACAAGGTTATTTTTTTTAGTATACAGGATGTTTGGTAAAAGCACTATGGTAGATAGGGACCACCAAACTGAACAACTTTTACTATGGGGCCAACTCTGAAATCGTGAAAAAAAATCAGCTGTTTCATACAAAAATTAACAACGAAAATATCAAAATGTATGAAATAACTGATATTTTTTTCGCGATTTCAGAGTTAGTTTAGAGTACCATATTCGGCTTTATAAGGCTATTACCAAACACCCTGTATACGAAACCTGAAAACTGTTTTTTCAGAATCAGTAGGTAATAGAATCGATTGCAATTTTTTTATCATGTTACATTTTGACTAAATAATTACAAAACCATAATTAACGCACGCACTGCTAACGGGACAGACAACACAAAATGCTTGTTACCTACTTCGTGAGTTTATAAGGTATCATCATTTTTTTATATACTGATTCGATATGACAGGTTTATATCCTTCATGCATTACCTAACCCTAACTAAAATCCAATAATATAGTAACTAATCTAATAAATGTCGGAAACTGTTTTGTACTTATTCGGTATGATGAGGTAATAATGGAGAATAAAAATTTGAAAACGGAGTTATTTTGGCTGTTTTTTGCCTCACTTTTGACAGAGCGCTTTGTAGAGAACTATTGTTCTAGGTGTTATTATTCTAAGGTTGTATTTGTATGTACCCCTTGATGCAACCTCGCGAAACCCTGGGAGTAAGCGTACTACCTACCACATATTGGGAAACACTGCAAATAGAGCAATGGCAAGAGTAAAAATAAATTAAGAGCAAGATCAAATATTTCATTAAGTAATGGGTGACGTTCTATGACGAGTATTTTTGTTATATTTCATTTTCGTTCAAAATAATTTTGAGGAAACTAAGGTAGGTATTCTTTATTAAAATAGCAGGATTATTTTTAAGGCGGTTGTATGACCGAGAGTGGCGCCCTCAGAGGTTTTTATTTAATAAGTTATTTATAGAAAAAGATTTTAATAATGTTTATCGTGGAGATTTTAGGGCCCATGGTCTAGTATTTTTGGAAGGTATCACTACATGCCCTCGTAGTCATTCGTAGAAGTAGATAGCAAATGTGCCAATAACGGCCACTTTTAGCAGTTTTATCTACTATCTTCTTCTAGCAGTGACTACGAGGGAATGTAACGATACCGTCTAAAAATACTAGACTGGGGCCCTAAAATATCCACGATAAACATTTTTAAACTTGTGTATTAGAATTATAATATTATAATATATATAATGTATATATTATAATGTATATAATTCAGCGCGGCGCCACTTTCGCTCAGGGTACCACCTTAAGGCGTGTCCATAGTGTTTTATTATGATTAATTAGGTAGGCAGAGGCACCTACTATCCTTTACCTCTTTGTTGTAAAAAAAAATAACTGTATTACCCGGCTAAATTGGGAATGCTCAGGGCCCCTATTTTTGAATCGCTCGTCTAGCGTCGAGCGCTCTTTTCTACTGATTTTCGTTCGACATTTGACTCAAATGTATGGAGATCGAGTCGAATGTCGAACGAAAATCAGTAGAAAAGAGCGCTCGACGCCAGACGAGCGATTCAAAAATAGGGGCCCTGTTTACTCGCATAGAACTTGCAGTAAGGTACTAATTTAACTTTGTAGGGTTAACCCTACAAAGTTATTTTATTACGAACTAGTGTTTTATATATTATTGCACGCGTTTGTTATAGCTCGGTTTATGGCCCTAAATCGATGTATTTAGGGCTCACTTTACGAGCAAGGGTGTTGAAAAATAATGTATGATGGAATTGTGCATAATGTTCATTATTAATAGGTCTACAAAAAAGTCCAAAAGAGCCCAAAATATTTATGTAGCGTTTTCCTGCGGGATTGATGATATCAATCCCGCAGGGGATTGGATTCCCTAGTTGCATGTTATCCAATCAATGACGATATTCCTGTCTATGGTTACAAAAACTAACTATGTATGTACAGTCAAGTACAGTGTACGAAGTACTTATAATTTCCTTGATGTACGTACAGTGAGTTGACAAGGTGGACCGACGATCTGGTGAAGGTCGCGGGAAGCCGCTGGATGCGGGCAGCGCAGGACCGATCGTCGTGGAGATCCTAAGAGGAGGCCTATACCCAGCAGTGGGTGAAGTGTGGCTGATATGATGATGATGACAGTGAGTTAATTGGCCCTCTGTTGAAAGTTGACAGGCGAAGCTGAATTACGTTTCCTAATTTCGCCTACCTACGAAAATTTTACTATAGTTATTGTAACCATAGACAGGAAGATCGTCATTGACTGGATAATTTGGCGAAAATTAAAAAAAAAGAAGAAAAAAATTATAAAATCAGGCGAAGTTATAGGGTTTGAGTTTTGACGGTAAGTAACTATGTATGTATTTTTAATTTCAGTGAGCTGCAAGGAGATATCATCACCCAAGGAGTACATGGCGTTTTTAGACAGGTTGGTACGTACGTCACGTTACTTATGTGTTACTAATCTAATATTTGGCATTGTTGCAAGACAGTTGGACATGGTAAACATAATATTTTGTCGTGCATCAAAGACGATGTGCTACAGCCCAGTAGTGATTATTTCCTCTGTGCTACAGCCTTCACTAGAAAATGTATGTTTGAATAAGGTTTGAATCGTACTGTATAAACCATAAACTTTCCACTGGAATAGACGAAGTATGGTGCGAGCCGATTCTTACGGGATCAAAAGATATTATCGGCCAAATACTCAAACGAATCTTAAAGTTAAGGCCACCTTAACTTAAGATTTTAGCTAAGAAGCCTGAATTCGACCATATTATGTCAGTGAACATGAGAAAATACGAAGTAGAGATTGGTCAAAAATAATCGATATCGATTGGTACTTTGTCGATGATTTCCAATATAACTTTGTTTGTCTTTGTGAACACTGATAGTTTCATTTAAAGCTGCTTTTAACCGACAGTTTTCAAATAGTAAAATTTACTATTTGAAAACTGTCGGTTAAAAGCAGCTTTTGTATTTTTCGGCGTTTTATTATAGGTAAAACGCAAAAAAAATACTGAACTGCATGAATTTTAATTTGTCACCAAAACAGTTATTTTTGTTACCAAGACAACAGCATAGATAATACCTATTCTACAAATCATAGAGCAGATGCTTTAACACCAATTTAACAATATTTCCAGGTTTCCTCTTTCCTGTAAATCCAGTGATTAGATAAACTGGATAAAAATAATACATAGAATAAGCTGGGCTAAGAGCCTCAAAGGAGACCTTAAGAAATTATTAAAATAAAATTGCTCTCTTCAGAGAACAATAATGGCACTTTAATGTTTAATTGAAGTATACTTTATTACAATGATGAAATCTTGTGTTTTATTTATTTAGAGCAATACATTATGGTAATCGACAACCTAAAAATTAAATAGACTTGAGGGCATCTCTAAAATTCACGCACACGGTTACAAAAGGGTTTGAACATTTTGGCATAGTGGTAACCATAATTTTTGATTTTGACAGGGAAAAAAAATAAAATTTAAAATAAGCGGCGCATGACAAAACTTATGTTCAGTCAGCAGCACATCAGACTATACATTTGTGGGCTCCATTTGTGGGCTCTAAATCCTCTTTTAAAAAACAATTATTTAAGCTGCTAAGCCCTACTATCTAATTTAAAACTTTACACTTTTGAAAAAAAAAAAAAAACATCTTGGGTAAAACAAATGAAATCAAACTTGATTTGATTTGACTTGAGCTTGGGTAACTATCGTAGGTACTCTATGTCATTGTGCATAGCAGATATAATATATGTATGTATATATTATAATTATATATATTTTATATAATATATATTATTATGTTACTTAACTTTATATATTTTATTCTAATATTCTTCCTAAGTAAATTTAATAATAATCTTAAACGTGTTGCTTGGGTTCGTTTGTAAAATTGTTTAAAATCTTTACTTTTGTTTTAGATAATTTTTGTTAATGCTTTTTTTTAGTAATTCGAGGATGACGTTTTTGGCTTTACTCTTATGTAATTTTCATGTAGTAATTTAAGTAATTTTAAGCTGTTGTCAACCCAAATATCTTAAAATAAAATAAATAAAATAAAATAAAATACATACATGTTGACCTTGTGACCGCTTTTATGCCGTACGTAATAAGAGCTGTTTTCGTAGTTCAACTGTTTAACCTCGCGTGCTGTCGTGCGTACATCGATAGAGAAACTATATAATAGACCAACAAAAAATGTTATGTGATATAAAGTCCAAATATCAAAATATCACTAGCATTAGGCCAACACAGTTCGATATTTCAATGCGAATTTGTTGCAATAGGTAATAAACGCAGCTACCACGGCCCTGTCTAGAGGTACCTATGAAGGTACGTGTTTATTTGCCTCACTAGATGGTGTTGATACTCTTCGAAGCCTAGTAAAATGATCAAATTGAGCCTGGCCGCACACAGGCGTTTTCCACCGGCGGATTCCGCAATCGTTTTCCGCGTCGAGCCTAGCGCCATCTAGCGCACGCGCATTTATTATGAATATAACAGCGGGTCTACTCTGGCTTTGGTTTATGATGTTAGTGCACTGTCCGTCCTTGTCATCGTGTTATGATATGACAAGGACGGACAGAGCATTGCTATCGCTCTGGCTAAAGCTTTGACTTAGGCGGTAGAGCCCCAGGGCTGTCCGATTGATGGTTTCTTCCGCAATTTTGGGGAAAATTTTAATTATTGAGGAGGAAAAGAAAATCGACTTTTTATATAAAACGAATTAGGGAGATCTACATGTTCAGTTTTATTTATAGTTTGTCATGCCAAAACACCCTAATTCAAATTACAGTGTTTTGGGCTTTTGGCTTTACTGATTTTGGTTAGCCAATTATGTTGGACCTATCGTGCAGTAGTATTTTCCTTGAAGGAGTAGCTCTACGATAAGTGGTCGTATCAGAGTCGCATCCACGTCACGATCGCGCTAAAATGCGTGCGAGTGGATGCAGTAAAAAAATATGCAATCCATGATTTCATTTCATGAACATCATTATTATATTCATTCCACAAGTGATACTATCTTCTTCTTCTTCGTCGTTTCACTCTTGGCAGAGCGGTCGTGGTCATGTTGAGGCGTCCACGTCGGTGGTAGAGGCGGACATAGCTTTCCGCACGATCTCCCGCCATCTCTCTCGGTTGGTAGACTGTCTGGCGCAGTCAGATACAGGGTGTCCCACTGCGGATTTAACTTGGTCAGTCCAGCGCATCGGTGACCTGCCACGCGATCTGGTTCCCTCTACTTTGCCCTGTACGACCAGCCGCTCTATGGAGTCGCTACCCCGCCTAGAGACATGGCCAAAGTACTGCAGTATGCGCGACTGTACTACGGCCGATAAACGCTGCGTGATGCCGAGCTCCTGGAGTATGGACCTGGAGTATGGATAGTGATACTATAATAGTGTCTAAATTAAACAGTGTATTAATTGAAAATTAAAAGAATAGCATCCGCATTTTTTTGAAGTGTGATGGAATAAAGTAAAAAATAAGTCTAGTCCAAATAAGGTAAAAATCTACTGCAACTGGTCACACATACTGAATTCTGCTGTGGAAAAAAAAATTTAACAAAATGTATGCAAAGATGCTAGTACTTACTTCGTTCCGCATGACGTCATTCGGTTTTTACCGTGCTGTCATTTGAAAAGCACGAGCGGATTTTTTTCCGTACGGAAAAAACGAACGTGTGTGATACTGTGATGTGAGTGAATAGTCAGTGTACTGACTGGATTTGATGCATTTGGGTCAGGCTGCGCTGGATGGTGCTAGGCTCGACGCGGAAAACGAATGCGGAATCCGCGCGCGGAAAACGCCTGTGCGGCCAGCCAGGCTGACACCTTGATACCTTGATTACGAAGACTTGTCGTCTCGATCTTCTCGACTTCCGAATTATTTTACTCTTTGATTGCCGAAAACAGGTTGACAGACAGGTGGGACTCGCTCTCAGAATTTCACAAAATTTTTATGTCTTTTCTATAGAGGTCAATGCCCTCTGTAGACAACTTCTTTTTCTTCTTATTTTTGTTATGGCAATCTACTACTTCAGGGAGTAACTTTTGCCAGTGTCAAGTTGCGTAGACACTTGTACCACAAAACTGCACCGATTTTAAGACACAATATCCACTATAAAAACAATTTGCAAATAATTAAAATAGCCACCGAACTGAACCCGACAAAACGGCGCCAAAAACTCTATTTATTTTCATAAAGGAACTAACTGGGTACTTACTTATTATACCTATAGTTTGAATCACTCACATTAATTAGCACCAAAATAAGCATTATCATCACTCATTAGTAGAGATGGGATTCTACCCGGTAAATACCGGGTAAATACCCAACGTACCCAAAATCAAGGTATTTACCCAGGTAAATACCCAAAGGGTGGGTATTTACTTTCCAACTATTTTTTAAGTCTCTTATACTATTTAAATGTTGCTTGATCTATCATAGAGGTGTAGAGCATCTGGCATGTTTGCTAAAAACATGTCCAACGACTTTTTTACTCTGTAATGCGATTAGTTTGCCCATGTCAACCAGTAGTTGACACGAGTTTGAGTACCTACCTGAAATGCCTGTGTCAACTACTGGTTGACATGGGCTAGCGCGTGAGAGAGGCCTCGATTTATTGAATTATACTTATCTCTTTTACTCTTAGGGACATTTCTGAACGTTTGTCTCGTTATTCTGTGAAATTTGCTAGCTGTACAATCCATAAACAAGCATTAGGTCTCTGAGAGAAAAAAAATGACAATTCGTATTGAACGTGGTGGTCTGTCGAAAAGTGTATTGTTTTATTTATTTATTTATTTATTTATTATTAAGGGAAACAAACAGCTGATGTTACACAAGATTGTGTTTTCTGTTTTGAGTGATTTTAGTATTTTGTATAGACAAGTGTATGTTTTTATTTTTTAACATAATCTTTATTATCTTATTGACGTATTTTAAAATAAAAAACCATAGGTCATCGCTTTAATTTATGGTACGAATTTTTTAATAAAAGTGCGCTCTAAAACGCGCCATCTCAATGTTTACCTCATCGTAATACTTTACCGGAATCGCGTTTTGAGAAACAAAAGACGTAGTGGAGCCGGAAATCGCTTATTTTCATTAAAATTGTGCACATTGTGATGAAAGCGTGATTCTTTTACCATTCGTAAGTTACACTACAGTAATCGTTTTAAGATGTGGATGCAAGCTGGATTTGACCCCTAACAGATTATAGAAGTCAAATTGTTCATCACGGACCTATCATTTCGACGCGCATGATGTTTGTCGTAATAACTGCAAATTTACAGCTACTAGGGCAAGTGTGGTATCATTTTCGGATAAATAAAAGACGGCCAATAGATTTCTAAAATAAAAACAAACCTTTACATACTAGAAAATAAATAACCGTAATTCCGAACCCCAAAAATCGAAAATGTTATTAACAAAAAAATATTTTGGGGCTGGAGTACATATTCCTTTTTTTTATTCTAAAAGCCCCACCCGACTTCAAAGACGTATTTTTATTATTACGAATATTATTTCTTGCTTTTTAGAGGTAGGTTTTTTGAAGTCGGTTTTTTGTTTTCTTTTAAACAATTTTTTATTTTTTTATTTTTAGTGTAGGTACACCTTGTAGGTAAGGTATATTATATATGTAGAAAAATCGGCTCAGCCAAACGTAAGATAATCGCGGAGAAACATACTTAAATACGGGTCAAACTGAGAAACTCCTTTTTTAAGTCGGTTAAAAAACTACACTTAAGATATCCCTCTTCCAACAAAAAAATAATTATCTTATTCACTTCATAAACAAAGAAGTAATACGACCAATTATCGAGGTAATTCACACAAAATCATACTATTTTCGTGCTTTTTTCAAAATTACTTGAAAAGTACTGAACCGATTTCCGATTTCCAAATTTTAAAAAATGGAACCAACTTGGGAGTGTACCTAATGTAATAACGTTTGAATTATTTTAATCGGTCCAGCCGTCTCGAGTAATCGGTGGACATACAAAAAAAAAAAAAACAAATATACAGACGAACATAGAACCTCCTCCTTTTTTGGAAGTCTGTTAAAAATATTATACACAGCGCGGCAATACATAAAAAAATCTTAAAAATGCGTTTTATTAAAGGCCGTTACAGTTATCTCTGTGATACCAGCACTAAATTTTTATATGTTGTTTAACATTTTATTTTCTCTTAAAAACCGTCGGGAGACCGCCTGTGAAGTGTTTTGTTCCGGAGATATGACGTCATCAAAATGGCGACGGACGCATTTTGAAAAAAAACCTGATAATTATGATTCTATGAATCCGGTGTCAGATTAAAGGGAATTAAGTGTTCTATAATGTTATAATACAAAACATAGGCTGAGTAGTACAGTTACGAAAATATATTAAATTATAATATGGAAATTAAATTTTTAAAAACTTTAATTTTTTATTTTATTTTAAATTACCGTAAATAATAAACTGATAATTTTAGTGCAAGCAAAAAATATGTTGATAAATTCAATTTAATGCAGATTTGAAAAAATATAATTTTCAAGTACCTTTACAAACAATAAATAGCGAAAAAAAAATATAAACGTCGCGCTCCGTCTATTTCCATTATAAAAGGTTTTTTGTATTAAAGTATAACAATATGGCTATCCAATGAAAGCTAATAAATAGCTGTTTCCAAATATACTATAAACATTATAATACTTTAATGTTATTGTTTTAAAGAAAATTAAAAAAAATGAAAACTAAGAAGTACGATATATTTGTAAATTATTTGAAAAACCAAAAAAGGCCACTCAAAATCAACACAAAAAGGCAAAAATCGCACATGTAACACGATTGTATAAATGTTGTTATGCCCCTTAAAAGTAGTTCATACCGAAGTATGCAGCTCTGCAACCCTTTGCTGCTCGAAAAACTTACCATTTTTTTCAGTTTCTTCAAAAAAACTATATTAATGAAGCGTTTTTCAAGTTACTTGGTCCTATACTTTTGTAAAGCCTACTTAATTTACTTATAAGAAATTTTGAAATAAAAAGATATTATTTAAAAAAAAATCGCTATTTATTGTTTGTAAAGGTTATTAAAAAATATTTTTTTTAAATCTGCATTAAATGGAATTTATCAACATATCTTTTGTTTGCACTAAAATTATCAGTTTAATATTTACGGTATTTTAAAATAAAATAAAAGATGTGGAGTTTTTAAAGATTGAATTTCCATATAGTTTAATATATTTTCGTAACTGTACTACTCAGCTTATGTTTTGTATTATAACATTATAGAACACTTAATTACCTTTAATCTGACACCCCATAGTGCCCCATACATGTATATAGGATTCATAGAATCATAATTATCATTTTTTTTTCAAAATACGTTCGTCGCCATTTTGATGACGTTATGTCTCTGGAACAAGGCACTTCACAGGTGGATTCCCGACGGTTTTTAAGAGAAAACAAAATGTTAAACAACATTTAAAAATTTGGTGCTGGTATCACAGAGTTCCAATTAAACTTATATTTTTTAAATCTGTATTAATGTGGCTTTCTAATCATATTTTTTTATGCCGATATTTGTACTTTTTTCTTTCAGCAACCAGTAATCAGTACAATTCAGTACTCATTTGAATATCTCTCAAATGTAAAAAATCACTTTTGCTGCCTACTACTGAACCGATTTTGATGATTGAGGTGTCATTGAAAAGGGGGTGATGTATAGATGTGTTTTCATATGTCAGTTTTCAGCTAAATAGGAAGGGTATTAGCTTCGTAAAAAGACATAAAACGGAATAATACGGAATAAAACGTCCTCTATATCGAATTTGACCTCTAAAGTACTTTAGGGGTCAAATCCAGATAGCCTCCACACCTAAAAATAATCACAGTGGTGTCCCCTAAGCATGGTAAAAATTCATCATCTTTCATCACGATGCGCACAATTTTATCGATTCTCGGCCCCACTAACTGCATTCTATAGCTGTATTCCTACTTATCATAAAACACAACACTTGATAGTGTAACATATCGAGTTAAGTCGCAATGAACGCTTTAACGGGAATCGAGCTGCCCGGTGGCGAGGGGCCGGCAAGGGTGGAAAATTGACGGGCAAAGCTCGAGTGATTATGACGGGCGCCCGGGGCAACCGAGCGGTTAGGGTAGGGCATATTTTGAAAAGACTGATAACAACAATACCGCTATAATTATTTATGACTGTTCGTAACTACCAGTACAATATCCATTTTTTTAAATTATGTAGTAAAGTAATTCAATTCATAATGTAACTAACTAAATTATTATTTTTTAATTTATTTTTGTTATAGAACACAACTAACCAAATAGTCGGAAATGAAAATCATCTCTCTAGTTTAGTCAATAATCAAGATAATATATTTTTTTTGTACCTAAACATAAAACTAAACTTAAATGAATAAAAAGAAAGACGAAAAGAAAAAATACTACTAAACCACATCGTGCTTATTGTTTTTACCCATGCTTTTGGGTATTTACCCGGTAAATACCCGGTATATACCCAAATTGGGTATTTACCCGGTAAATACCCATCGGGTATTTACCCACCGCCCATCTCTACTCATTAGTCATTATGATAACTATTAATGCAAACTGTTCAAGTCACATTAGTTATCATTTTCAAGTAAATATTTAAAGCGGAGTAAATTGCAGTATGGATATAGATTCGTATCATTCGTATGCCTTTCTTTTATTGAGAGAATTTTGAAAAGATGACACAGACTACTAAAGATCTTGTTAATTTAGTAGTCTGTGGAAACTGAAGAGAAAATTACGAAACATTCAAATCAACGTATGAACATATTTTTTTTTAATTTACGTTTATAAATATAAAAAATAAAAGATAAAAAAATCTATATTTGAAAATAAAGTGTGGGAATATTAGGAAACAATATTACTATAATAGGCAATAAACTATTTATAATTTTTATTGTTTTAATTTTTGTATTCATATAAGTTGTAACGGTTTAACTTTTTTCTATCGAAATAAGCTATGAGCTAACTTATAAAATAGTTACATCATAAATCAAAAACTTTAAAAACTTAATTAAGGGATTAAAATATATTTACAATAATTAAACAAATAATAACACAATTTCTTCTTGAAGATTAAATAAAATTTATTTATAAAACGTATCTACTTAAATCTAAATAACAATAAAAATATATATATCAAAATAATTAAATTGACAAGCAAACCCGAAGCGCATCGCTTGTCGGTCGGTTGTTTGAAGGC
This sequence comes from Agriphila straminella, assembly GCA_950108535.1. Lineage (NCBI taxonomy): Eukaryota > Metazoa > Arthropoda > Insecta > Lepidoptera > Crambidae > Agriphila > Agriphila straminella. Next base: position 20,101,373 of record OX467303.1, on the reverse strand, counting down.
CATGCGCGCGGGATCGCCGCCGCGCCACTCGCTCTATAGCACCGGCTCGACAACACGTACTAATTTTGTGTTCTGTTCGTTCACGCTCACCTCTCGAGTTTTTTTCAAATACTTATTTAATTACCTGAATCATATCGAGTTGCTGTTTCTTTTAATATAAAAGTGAATTCCCCGTATTGGGGACCTACCACCGGCTAGGATCTGCCTAAAACTACTCTAAAAAATATTGCCACTCCTACTACCAGGCGTAACCGAAGCGAAATCCCAATTCAAAACCCCGAAGGATAACCAGGGCAGTGGTAGACCGAAGGTTATTTTGTGTGACGTCGGCCCAACTGTAACGAACCCACGCTTTGTCTATTTAATAAACTTATTTGTTACTATTGAATTGTGCTAGTTATTTCTCTACCCGCCACAAAGTTACCTATAAAAAAAATTTGTGCCAAAAAATATTTTTTAAGTTATTATCAAGAACTGGTGCCAACCCTAATCAATGAAATCAGATTGTAATTGGGGCATAGTGTGATCGCTACACGTTAGTACTATTATATATTCTGTGTCGCTACATCCAATTTGGGTTCCTAGATTTGGATGCCCAGCACAGAATATATAATAGTACTAACGTACAGAAGTCGGACCCCGCGAGGACCATCAAATAATAAGCTACTCTCGCTGCACGGCAATAAAGTACAATTTCAAACTGCACAACGCTGCGTGGATAAAATTATATGCACCTACGAAGAAGAAAGAGAGGCGTCTCTTTCTGTCGCATAGCTCTGTCTCAACTTAGAGATGGGATTCTACCCGGTAAATACCGGGTAAATACCCAACGTACCCAAAATCAAGGTAAATACCCGGGTAAATACCCAAAGGGTGGGTATTTACTTTCCAACTATTTTTTAAGTCTCTTATTAGTCTCTTATACTATTTAAATGCTGCTTGATTTGTCATGAAGGTGTAGAGCATCTGGCATGTTTGCTAAAAACAGATCCAACGACTTTTTTACTCTGTAATGCGATTAGTTTGCCCATGTCAACCAGTAGTTGACACGAGTTTGAGTACCTACCTGAAATGCCCGTGTCAACTACTGGTTGACATGGGCTAGCGCGTGAGAGGCCTCGATTTATTGAATTATACTTATCTCTTTTACTCTTAGGGACATTTCTGAACGTTTGTCTCGTTATTCTGTGAAATTTGCTAGCTGTACAATACATAAACAAGCATTAGGTCTCTGAGAGAAAAAAAAATGACAATTCGTATTGAACGTGGTGGTCTGTCGAAAAGTGTATTGTGTTTTCTGTGTTTTGAGTGATTTTAGTATTTTGTAGAGACAAGTGTATGTTTTTATTTTTTAACATAATCTTTATTATCATATTGACGTATTTTAAAATAAAAAACCATAGGTCATCGCTTTAATTTTTTGGTACGATTTCTTTTAATAAAAGTGCGCTCTAAAACGCGCCATCTCAATGTTTACCTCATCAATACTTTACCGGAATCGCGTTTTGAAAAACAAAAGACGTAGTGGAGCCGGAAATCGTTTATTTTCATTAAAATTGTGCACATTGTGATGAAAGCGTGATTCTTTACCATTCGTAAGTTACACTACAGTGATCGTTTTAAGATGTGGATGCAAGCTGGATTTGACCCCTAACAGATTATAGAGGTCAAATTGTTCATCACGGACCTATCATTTCGCCGCGCATGATGTTTGTCGTAATAACTGCAAATTTACAGCTACTAGGGCAAGTGTGGTATCATTTTCGGATAAATAAAAGACGGCCAATAGATTTCTGAAATAAAAAACAAACCTTTACATACTAGAAAATAAATAACCGTAATTCCGAACCCCAAAAATTGAAAATGTTATTAACAAAAAAATATTTTCCAGTGACGATAAATTTGAAAAGAGTACAGATATCGGCTTTAAAAAAATATGATTAGAAAGCCACATTAATAGAGATTAAAAAAGTTTAATTGGTTCAGTGTCATAAAAAATACGTTTAAAAATATTGTACACAGCGCGGCAATTACATAAAAAAATCTTAAAAATGCGTTTTATTAAAGGCCGTTACAGTTATATCTGTGATACCAGCACTAAATTTTCATATGTTGTTTAACATTTTATTTTCTCTTAAAAACCGTCGGGAGACCACCTGTGAAGTGTTTTGTTCCGGAGATATGACGTCATCAAAATGGCGACGGACTTATTTTGAAAAAAATACTTGATAATTATGATTCTATGAATCCAGTGTCAGATTAAAGGGAATTAAGTGTTCTATAATGTTATAATACAAAACATAGGCTGAGTAGTACAGTTACGAAAATATATTAAATTATAATATGGAAATTCAATTTTTAAAAACTTTAATTTTTTATTTTATTTTAAATTACCGTAAATAATAAACTGATATTTTTAATTTTGAGATTTTTGCATTCACTATGCTATTTTTATACAATACTAAATAATATACTAGAAAAAATACGTCTCGCACCAGATCAATACTCAGACGGGAATCGAACCCGCGACCTTTGAATATCCGGTCCAATGCTCTGACCGCTGAGCTACCGAGTCACTAGTAAAATCGTCGAATTTCTTCTAGTATATCCAACTCTTACGCTGCAAGCCAGCATTATTTCACCAATGTGAGGAATTACCTCGACATTCAATTGAAATATCTTTCAGATCGGCAATCGATTAAGATGAAACAGCTATATAATTATTTATAATACTTTAATGTTATTGTTTTAAAGAAAATAAAAAAAAACGAAAACTAAGATGTACGATATATTTGTAAATTATTTGAATAACCAAAAAAGGCCACTCAAAATCAACACAAAAAGGCAAAAATCGCACATGTAACACGATTGTATAAATGTTGTTATGTCCCTTGAAAGTAGTTCATACCGAAGTATGCAGCTCTGCAATGCAACCCTGTACTGCTCGAAAAACATACCATTTTTTTCAGTTTCTTCAAAAAAACTATATTAATGAAGCGTTTTTCAAGTTACTTGGTCCTATACTTTTGTAAAGCCTACTTAAATTACTTATAAGAAATTTTGAAATAAAAAGATATTATTTAAAAAAAAATTAGCTATTTATTGTTTGTAAAGGTTATTAAAAATTTTTTTTTTAACCTGCATTAAATGGAATTTATCAACATATTTTTTGTTTGCACTAAAATTATCAGTTTAATATTTACAGTATTTTAAAATAAAATAAAAAATGGGGAGTTTTTAAAGATTGAATTTCCATATAGTTTAATATATTTTCGTAACTGTACTACTCAGCTTATGTTTTGTATTATAACATTATAGAACACATAATTACCTTTAATCTGACACCCCATAGTGCCCCATACATGTATATAGGATTCATAGAATCATAATTATCAATTTTTTTTCAAAATACGTTCGTCGCCATTTTGATGACGTTATGTCTGGAACAAGGCACTTCACAGGTGGATTCCCGACGGTTTTTAAGAGAAAACAAAATGTTAAACAACATATAAAAATTTGGTGCTGGTATCACAGAGATAACTGCACCGGCCTTTAACAGAACGCATTTTTAAGATTTTTTTATGTAATTACCGCACTGTGTATAATATTTTTAAACGCGTTTTTTATCAAACTGTTCCAATTAAACTTATATTTTTTAAATCTGTATTAATGTGGCTTTCTAATCATATTTTTTTATGCCGATATTTGTACTTTTTTCTTTCAGCAACCAGTAATCAGTATTATTCAGCACTCATTTGAATATCTCTCAAATGTAAAAAAACACTTTTGCTGCCTAAACTACTGAACCGATTTTGATGATTGAGGTGTCATTGGAAAGGGGGTGATGTGTAGATGTGTTTTCATATGTCAGTTTTCAGCTAAATAGGAAGGGTATTAGCTTCGACATAAAACGGAATAATACGAAATAAAACGTCCTCTATATCGAATTTGACCTCTAAAGTACGTTAGGGGTCAAATCCAGATAGCCTCCACACCTAAAAATAATCACAGTGGTGTCCCCTAAGCATGGTAAAAATTCATCATCTTTCAACACGATGCGCACAATTTTATCGATTTCCGGCCCACTAACTGCATTCTATAGCTGTATTCCTACTTATCATAAAAACATAACACTTGATAGTGTAACATATCGAGTTAAGTAGCAATGAACGCTTTAACGGGAACCGAGCCGCCTGGTGGCGAGGGGCCGGCAAGGGTGGAAAATTGACGGGCAAAGCTCGAGTGATTACGACGGGCGCTCGGGGCAACCGAGCGGTTAGGGCATATTTTGAAAAGACTGATTAACAACAATACCGCTATAATTATTTATGACTGTTCGTAACTACCAGTACAATATCCATTTTTTTTAAATTATGTAGTAAAGTAATTCAATTCATAATGTAACTAACTAAATTATTATTTTTTAATTTATTTTTGTTATAGAACACAACTAACCAAATAGTCGGGAATGAAAATCATCTCACTAGTTTAGTCAATAATCAAGATAATATATTTTTTTTGTACCTAAACATAAAACTAAACTAAAATGAATAGAAAGAAAGACTAAAAGAAAAAATACTACTAAACCACATCGTGCTTATTGTTTTTACCCATGCTTTTGGGTATTTACCCGGTAAATACCCGGTATATACCCAAATTGGGTATTTACCCAGTAAATACCCATCGGGTATTTACCCACCGCCCATCTCTAGTCTCAACCGACACATTTCGGGGTTGCTACTCGCTAGTTACTGATATCATAGAAAGCATTCGTTATGCCCATGAATAAACAATGAAATTACTATAATAGGTACCTACTTATAAAATAAAATAAATCTACCTAATGGGCGGTTTTCCACTTACCGGCACGGCGACGGGACGGCGACGGCGACGGCCCGGCGACGGCTGCCGCGGCAGCATAAATGTATGAGTTTATATGGCACGCTTTTCCACTTACCGGCACGGCGACGGGACGGCGACGGCACGGCCCGTTGACCCCCACCGATGCCGCCGCCGGCCGGCAAATCTGTGTGTTTTGTATACGTACGTAGCCGTGTGCGTGCGTGTGTGCGCGCGCGGGGCAGGGTTCAGCCTGTACAGTCGCGAACGCAACCTTATTGTTGACAAGCTTACATTTGAGGTCGTATGCACTTATTTTGTATGAAATGAACTACAAACATAAGTTTGATATTGTTTTTTATGTGATATAAATTACAAATTACCATATTTAATTTTTTTATACTTACAGCATATTACAAGATATTCTTATTATTTATACCACAACATAAAAGTCATTTGTACGTAGGTACATTATTGTAATAGTTAGGTTAATTGATAAATTCCAAATATAATAAAAATTGGTAATAATTATTAGTGCCTATATAGTTTCAACTGTAGATTTACAGTTTTTTCGATATCTTTTTTTCTTTATTGTGCTAGCGCCATCTATTCTATTCGCTGCATAAGCCATACCAACACAGTTTTGGCAAACTCTACGGTACGGCATACGTAATATTCAAATTCAACTGATTGCACAGATGGCGTTAGTGGATAAACTGTTTTTCGATCGGTGCGTTCAGTCGAAAACTGTTTTTGAAAAAATTTAGTATCCTTCTTTTGGATTGTTTCACATAAATTCTCCAACAGATAATTAAATGTTTCTTGAGTCATTCGAAAATAGTTAAAGAATTGCTTATTGTTCATTTTTAGTTTATCAAATAAAGTATAGTAAGAACCCTTTAAATACCTAACTTTAATAAGTGGATCGACCCAAAAATTTACTTTTCTACGTTGTAGATATTTTCTCCTTAAATGTAAAAGGTAGAGCAAATAAATAGTACGACGACTAGACGAGGATATTTTTAAGTCTTGTAAAATTGGCGTACGTGTCTGTACTGAGCGTAGCCCGCGCCGTCGCCGTCGCCGTGCCGTCGCCGTCTAGTGGAAAAACGGAGCGCCGGCCCGTCGCCGTCGCCGGGCCGTCGCCGTCGCCGTCCCGTCGCCGTGCCGGTAAGTGGAAAACCGCCCAATAGGTGAGCTGAGCATATTTAAAGAGCATAAATAATAAGTATTTCTAAGTAGTTAGAGAAGCTCGATGGCGCAGTGGTATAGCGCCTGGCCCAACGATTGCGGAGGTTAATATATGCACCTACGAAGAAGAAAGAGAGGCGTCTCTTTCTGTCGCATAGCTCTGTCTCAACCGACACATTTCGGGGTTGCTACTCGCTAGTTACTGATATCATAGAAAACATTCGTTATGCCGATGAATAAACAATGAAATTACTATAATAGGTACCTACTCATAAAATAAAATAAATCTACCTAATAGGTGAGCTGAGCATATTTAAAGAGCATAAATAATAAGTATTTCTAAGTAGTTAGAGAAGCTCGATGGCGCAGTGGTATAGCGCCTGGCCCAACGATTGCGGAGGTTAAGCAACTTTTGCAAGAGTCAGTTATGGGATGGGTGAAAAAAAATAGTATTTTTTAGCTTTTTTCTTTACTGGTGCCATATTTCGAACTTCGATACAACTAAGTATGTAAATATGTATACAAAAAATACAATAAACTTTGGTAGGTAGGTAGGTACGTTAGTAATTAAGTATCAAAAACGAAGTGCATGCAGTTTCGCATTCGGCGCTTGCTTGACTGACTCGTTTCGTTCGTGACGTTCACGCGCTGCGCTCTCGTCGCTTGCACACGCCGCGCGTTTCGGTCGGCGCGGTGATATCCCTCGACAATGGCCCTCTTGGAGTGGGCCGCGAGCAGTAGGCTAATATAAAAGTTTAAGCGCGGAGTTATACCCCCCTGTCCCCAGTAAGGACGCTAGATCGGCGTATGTAATCGCGGCTTAAGATAGAATGTTTAGTTCCTTCGAGCAACGCCGGCAGAAGCCCGTCTAAGGCCGGCCACACACAGACGTAATCACGTTACGGAATTCCGAACGGAATTTCGATAATGTATGAAGATTCCGTACGGAAAAATCACGCATCTGTGTGGTAGTCCATTGATTTGTATGGATTAGCTGCGTTCGGTATCACGTATGTACGGAATTCTCGAAACGGAATCCCGATTCGGAATTCCGAACGCAGCAATTGCATACAAAATCTATGGGCCTGCCACACACATGCGTTAACATTCCGTACGTAATTTTATTCCGTACGTTATTCCACATGAGAGCCCGTGCATTCGGAATCACGCACGGAAAAAAGGCATTCCGAACGCAAGACTACCATATATTTTGTATTGGTCGCCACACACAACCGTTTTTATTCCGTACGGAATGCGCACGGCCTATGTGTGAGTGACGTATACATACACGTACAATTTTTTTTATTACAGCTCTGGATACCAGCCTTTTGGCAAACCCTTTATTATTTTGCTTAGTTATTATGTAGTTCTAGTTTCCAAAAAAGCAATAGAATAGACCTGTGCGTAATATAAATAATAAATAGTCTATAATTATGTAGTTTTTGTTTATTTTTAGAAAAATAATTAATCTTCGCTCAATGTTTCCTCGTCAAGGTTTGGCGTCTGACTGAGCCGTGATTCCGAACGAAAAAAAACGTCTGTGTGTGGTGGTACGTACGGAATCACGTACGTACGTGATTCCGAATCGGGATTCCGTCTGTATGAATATTCCGTACGGAAAAATCCCGTATGTGTGTGGTAGGCCATAGATTTGTATGGATTAGCTGCGTTCGGAATCACGTATGTACGGAATTCCGTAACGAGTTTCCGTCTGTGTGTGGCCGGCCTTACTCTAAGTTTAGTTCATAAAATATTTTTGACAGACAAAAATATGAACCGTTGAGTCCAAAATATTGTTGTTATTCACCCCCGTTTACGGTACTTGCATATATATGTAGAGAATCTATCTAGATTCTAGGTATGTAGGTAATCAAATAAGTAATTTTGTTACTAAAAATAAGTTTTGTGTAGCACAAAAAATAAATACCTAATTTAAACCAACTCGATTTGGGTGAATTGTTTCCCAAAAAAAATACAATTCCACATTCCACAGAAATCATTCGGAGCATGCGATCGCCAGCGTCAAATGACGACTTTGTCATCGTATGCGAGAGCTGCGCGCCTGTCAATCGGAACCGCGGCTGTAGAAATCGGAAATTTATTTAATCGTAACAAAATGGCGGCGGTTGCGAATGTTTCATGTCCGTGGCCCAATAATGAGGAGGATTACGAATTACGAGACGTTATCGGTAAGTATTTTTAGTTTTCACTTTACAGTTACCTACATTTTAAGTGATTTTTGAACATCAAATTATAATTTTGAGCTGTGATAGATTCGCGGCCCTCTTCAATTTGTCAACATAAATAACTTGTCAGTGTAGTATTTTTTTAGGCAACAAATTGCTGTTATTATGTACATAGTTACATACCTTCAGAATTATTCTTTCTCACTTTTTATTTACTGGAAGTATAGAATCGTTTGTCAGTCTTCTTATTAAAATAAGTCCGGACCATAACCTTGTTTTTGGCTGTCAAAATTAGGTACCTATTTGGTCTGGTAGCTTAGCACCCAGCCCAGCCCAGTGTCACGTCACAGAATCAGTGTCCTAGTCTGTACTAGGACACTGAAAGTAGGAGTTCAGTGAACTTTGATATTATGTAGGTAACCTGGTAAAGCTATTTTTCTTCGCTTCATCACTTACTGAGTGGGGACATATTTTTTTTATAATTTTTAATTAATTTAAAATAGTAAATTCCTTCAAGTTATTATCAGCATTATTTTACATTATGTTAAGTGATCCCCACTCCGTTGAAAAATTGTCAAGATGTTTGCCTCGAACTGTAGATACATTCTCGGGTGAAGTTGCAGCAGATCACTGTTCATTGTCAATTTATTGGAATGAGTTTTAATTAACACAACTTTATCAGGTGTCGGTGCGACGGCGGTGGTGTATGGTGCTTATTGCAAAGTCAGGGCTGAAAAATGTGCCATCAAAAGGATAAATTTAGAGAAATGGAATACATCAATGGATGAACTTCTTAAGGAAATACAGGTTATATTATAACTAAAATAGAGTCTATAGCTATAATTTATCTTTTTTAATTCTGATATTAATTTAACTCGTCAACGCCCGATGTACATAACAATAATAGAAAATCTATTGTTGTATTGTTTTCCGGGCGTTGGCGAGTTAATCTCACTTTCCATTATAGATATTTATAAAGACATTGTTCAGTCAGCTACAGCAGCAATTTATTATGGGCTTTTACTGATGTGAGACATACACTAATGTGTAAAACATTGTTGCAGGCTATGTCCAGTTGTAATCACGAGAATGTAGTAACATATTACACTAGTTTTGTTGTTACTGATGAATTATGGCTGGTCCTGAGGCTACTGGAAGGTATAAGTTGCTATTTTCAGAAAAGCTTTATATAATGGTTTTAATGTGTAGTTTCATAATTAATTTCAAAATCTATAATTTCAGGTGGTAGCCTGTTAGATGTCATTAAACATAAAATGAAGGTTACCAACTGTAAACATGGAGTTTTTGATGAAGCAACAATTGCTACAGTGCTGAAGGAAGTTTTAAAAGGCCTAGAGTACTTCCATAGTAATGGTCAAATTCATAGGTAAATCAACAACATAAATTATTAGTAAATTTAAATATATTACATTGCTTGTCTAATCAGTAACTGAGTTTGGCATAAATAGTGTTAGTACATTGCTACTTACAGTGAAAATAATCAAGGTGATAACTCCTTTAAAGCCCAGCAATGTACTTAGACCGAATGCCAAACTAACTCAGAGTTTGCCATACACAAATAATCATATTTTCTGATGCGAATTGTTGTTGTTGTTGTACGGCAGACGGCACGCTGGGCTTCTACAATCTACAACCTGTAAAATTTCTTCAATCATTTTTAAACTTTTAAGTCATGCAGTTTAAGGTTCAAAATTCATTGTAGATTTTTGACAGTTTTGTATAGCTTGATATGCTGCTGTCTGTACCTAATTTATGATTTATATTTTTAATGAAGGCTTGCAAACTTTTATTTTGCTATTTTTATATAATACCAAGTCACTCGGTAGCTCAGCGGTCAGAGCATTGGATCTGCCCCCGTATTACAACCTCTTAAAACTTGCCAGTTTTCTGAATGGCTATCAGTGCGTCTCTTTTATTTGCCATACAGCGAGAAAGAGATGTAACTTTAGCAATTCATAAACTTGGCAAGTTTTAAGAGGTTATAATACCTCCCTGATATCCAAAGGTCGCGGGTTCGATTCCCGTCCAAGAAATTAATCTGGTGCGAGTATTCTTTTTTCTAGTATATATTTAGTATTGTAAGGCTTGCAAAAGCAAACGCGTATGCGAAAATCATTTACAGCGAAATATTTTGTGTCTAGCTGTGTTTGAACTGCATGTTGTATTATTTTCATCGTTACTAGTTGCATTTCCTCACGACATAAAAGTGCAATATACGGTGTGTCATGATCGAGGGATATCCTTTGGCAGGGTGAACCTTCTGAACCGTTAGATTATTTTAAGAAGGGGAGCTTTGATTTTTGTATGGGAGGGAGTTAATGTTATATTTATAACACAATCTTTTTTTGTATGGAATTTGAAAATATTTTTTTTTTAAAACTCGTGATGTGGGGTATCGAATGAAAGGGCTTTTTGAGCTGATTCCAAATATATACATTATTATGACATTGCAGTTGCAGCTACTGGTTAAAAAAAACAGAAAAATATTTTCCAAACATACTAAGTTTGGGCTACATACGTCAAATAACTTGTAATTATACTCTTATCTAACATCCTGGAAGCATTTTTGAAAAAAATAACATAAAGTTTTTTAATTTTTTTGATTCTGGTAAGTACCTACTTACTCGTAGAATACCGGGATTAAAATTTTTCAATACCTATTTCAAAATGTATTTTTTTTCAAAATTGCTTCTATGAAATCATTTAGTGGTTTTCTTGCAAGAGCCCAAACTTAGTATGATTGGAAAATGATTTTCCGATTTTTTTTAACCAGTAGCTGCAATGTAATAATATTTGGAATCAGCTCAAAAAACCCTTTCATCCGATATCCCACACATTGGGATTTAAAAATTAAAATCAAATTCCATACAAAAATGATTGTATTATATCTCCCTCCCATACAAAAATCCAAGATGGCTCCCCTTCTTAAATTTATCTAATAAAGGGTTTAGAAGGTTCACCCTGCCAAAGGATATCCGTCGATCATCAAACGCCGTATATTTTATTGAACACAGCCCACTATACTTCCTTACTAATATTGTAAATGCGAAAGTCAGTTTGTTTATTTATTTGTTTGGTTGGTTCACGTCTTGATTATTCAACTGATCATCATGAAATTTTGCATATACCTTGTCAGGGGTACAGATAGCACATAGGGTACCATTCATCCCGAAGAAAGTACTGTTCCAGTAATAACTCTCCACGCAGATGAAGTCGCGGCCGGCCGCTAGTTTAAGTTATATTTGATTAGATAATTATTAGGTCTGTTACGCAGTGAATATATGGGTTAAAAACTTTTTTTCTCAAAAAAGCCGCACACATAGTGAGTAGGTAGGTAGGTAGGTACTTTTGATCCAGAAAAAAAAGTCCCGCGGGCTGATTATCTAATTAGAAACCACCTAGCGACCGGTCTCATTTGACAGATAAATGTGATACATTGCTTCTTCTTTTTGGGGTAAAAAAAACATACCAAAGAAAAGTAGCAACGTATGTCAAATGAAACCGGTCGCTAATTAGTTTCTATCTAGATAATCAGCCTGCCGGAGGAGGGATTGAGAAACTGCGATGTGATTTTGTGATCTTAGGCCTTGCTCAGCTTGGTCTCCTATTTTATGCCCTAAGGTCGAACCGGAAATTGCGTTTCCCGTTCGACCCATGCGCGACGGTGTCGTCTGACGTCAGCGTAAACGTTTCTATACTTTTTATACGCCGAAGTCAGCGTTTAGAAGAGACTACAACAGTACATTTCTATAGTATTGTGAGGCTGTATGTAAGCGACCGATCGCGTTTATGAGACCATGGTTTTAGGAAATAAAGCGATGCGAATGCATTCTCAAATTACTGCGAAGCGTCATGCGAGCTCGATGATTTTTTCGATGTGCTAGTTTCGACCAATAGCACAGTGAAAGTTAAAACAAATAAACACTCAAACAGCTAAGCGAAGTAACATAAAAATACTGCAAAGCAAAAGCGAGTGACATGTTTTGGAATGCAATATTATGTATGATTTTTTTTTTATTTCATGTTATGTCCTTGATGTAGCAGATACGACAGCTTACTGTCAGTCGGGCTGGTTTAATTTTTTTGTCATTTAATTTATAATGTAAATACCAGCCTGCCTAGCATGACCGATTTATATCGCGTGATATAGCATTTTATCGACACTCAACTGTCAAATTCCTTAGTCTTTTTGACAGTTAAACGTGATAAAACGCTATATCACGCGATATAAATCGGTCATGCTAGGCAGGCTGGGGCCGTACGTCTAACTTATATGGCTATCGTAATCGATTTTATTCGGCAGATGGATGTGACACATTGCTACTTCTATTTGACATAAATAAAAACTTACCATAGAAAAGTAGCAATGAATCACATCCACTTGTGAAATGACAGCGATTACGATAGCCATGTAAGTTAGCCGGTACGGCCCCTGCTGGTCAAGTCTGCTAATGTTTTCGTCAAAATTGTAGTTCAATGGTGTTTGAATGGTAATGCTTTTTGACACAGTTCTTGTTTCTTAAACCCAAAACCGAAACACATTGTGTTTCTTAAACTCATAACGGAAACACATTGTGTCTCGATTTTGGGTTTAAGAAACAAGAACTGGGTCAAAAAGCATTACCATTCAAACACCATTGAACCACGATTTCGACGTTAACATTTGCAGACTTGACCCCCTGTTTTGTTACAATACATGATGTATGTAATCAACAAAATAATGGTTGCTGATATTTTGCAAGTTCAATTTTATTCTACAGGGATATCAAAGCGGGTAATATACTGCTAGGTGAAGATGGCACCGTACAGATAGCGGATTTTGGCGTTTCTGCCTGGTTGGCCACGGGTAGAGATATATCAAGGCAAAAAGTTAGGCACACATTTGTTGGAACGCCATGTTGGATGGCTCCTGAAGTAATGGAACAAGTAAGAGCTTCAAATAATCTATATATTATATAAAAATGAATCCCTATTTCCCGTGGTTAAGCCATTACGCGTGAACGGCTTAACCGATTTCGCTAATTCTTTTTTTGTTGTGTTTGTTATTATCGGGAGATGGTTGGTTCTTATGAAAGAAAAAAATTAGAAAATTGCGCGGAAAATAGAAAATTTAAGAATACTTAACCACCACATAAAATTATTTTGGACAATACAAACTTTTTAATATAACCTTATGACGTTTTACATAGAATTGACAGACAGGACAACGTCTGTCGGGTCAGCTAGTTCTTTATAAAGTCCGATCGCGGAGCTCGAAGAATTTTGTACAATGTCCCGTCTTGTCTCTGTCGCTCTCGCGCTAAAGCCGGCGACTGACCTGTAACATTTCATCGTAACGTAACGTTACGTTACGACGAAATGTTTAGCCGACGACATATTAGTTTTCGATAAACCCGACACAGATTTTGTCTACCCCTAAACGTCATTTTTGACAGATAATAGGTTTGTCTAGGGGCGCGGTCCGCATAGCGATAATATCGATATTATCGCGAATCCAAATAAATGCAGTAGGTACAAAAACCCTAATATGTGTAATATATTGAGGCTATACTTAATTTGGTTGGTCGGATTCGCGCTAAAATCGATTTTTATCGCCATGCGGACCGTAGCCTAGGTCGGGATTTCATTTTTGACATTTCACCGTAGACAAAACCTCTCAAAATGGTACTGGTAACCAAACATACATTTTTTAAATTATTATAATTAATTAGACAATAATGTTGGCTAGTATGTGACCTTATATTGGGATCTAACTTCCATTAAGTAAAGCATTGTGTTTCCTTTAGTATTTTTGTATTTCGTTCTTTAGTCTAAGGCACCGAGCCTCTTCTAGCGCCGCCAATCAAGAAAAAATCGTCACTACGAAATAACTATGTTTAATATTTATAACTAAGTAATACTAGGTTTACATTTACACACACATTTTAATTAAGATTAAAATCATACACAAATAATTATAACTAATACCAGTGTTTACATTTATCAGAATTTTATTAAACAATAGGTTCGGCTCGCGACATCGTCCGCGTGGACATTCGGAAAAGTCCCGAGTGAACCTTTGACCGGAATAAAAAGTATCTTATATTTTATTCCAGGCTATAAGTATAAACTATCTGTGTGTCAAATTTCATCCAAATGCATTTTAGCAGTTTCTGCGTGATTGAGTAACAAACATCTAAACTTTCACATTTATAAAGTAGAATTACCTAGTCTGGTCGTAAGTTTTGTTACATATGGAAAGTTAAATAAACGACACAATGAGTTACGCACTAAAACCATTTATATATCAAATGAAAGGGTATAAAATACAGAATTAAACCACATTCAAATTATTCGAAATGTCCTCGTCTAGCTTGGATACAAGCCTTCAATCTGCGAGGCCACTCATCAATCGAAACACGCACGAAGTTCATGACAATATCAGCGACTGCTTTAATCAGGGATGCTTTAAGTGACGCCAAGTTGCGATGGGGTTTAGCGCGCAGACCTTCTCCTCTAAGTACTGCCATATTTTATAATCCAAGGGATTCAAGTCTGGACTGGAGGAGGGCTCATAAAGTCAATTCCACGGATCGTGAGATAGTTTTGGGTACTTTTCTCTTATGAGCCGGCGCAGAATCCTGCTGGAAAATCCAGTGCCTTTTTTCGAACCTTGTTTGTGAAAGAGGTACCACAATCTTTGTTAGGACTGTGTTTTGGTATACGAGGGCACTGGTTTTCACTCCTTTTTTACAACACCTCTGTTGAACCCAAAAAGGAGACGCCAAGCCAAACCATGAATGCTGAAGGGTGATAACCACGCTGAACACGTGGCACACGTCTGCTCGCTTTTTCACTAGAGTGTGCATACACTTTATCATTTTGTTTGTTGAAACTCTCAACATAAATTTTTTTTTAGTCCAAATAAATTTTTTTGCTGTTTTTTTATTTATTTAATTTCTTTAAATGTTTCACATTTCAAAGGCCCGTAATATTTTTTCGCCTTGCATTCTAAATTTTACCTTTACGAAATTTTACCTATGTAACAGAACTTATGGCTAGACTAGGTATAGTACGAGAGTTATTTAAGTACCTAGTTAAAATGTTTTTTTTCTTGATTAAGAGGGCTTATTCTGCACACTAGGCGCGCCACTGGAAATAAATTATAATGCTTAAATTAAGCCGAAATTGTGAATTATCTCTCTGTAGTGTACTCCGAACAAGCTTTGTGGTACTTTTTATCACTTAAACAATATGTTTGGGCCTGTAGTTTAGTTAAATGGGACTTTTATTGCTAAAAGTGGCCACTCTTCGCAATAAAAGTAGTCCCTTAAACTAAACGACAGGTTAGAAAATATTGTTTAAGTGATAACAAGTAGGTTATTAGCCGTAGGACGTAGTGATTATTTCCTCTGTGGCCGTAGGTAGGGCATCACAAAGCTTGTTCGGAGTTAACTACAGAGAGATAATTCACAATTTCGTCTTTATTGAAGCACTATGTTTTTTTCCAATAGCGGCGCTAGTGTGCAGACTGCGCCCTCTTGCCTCCCCCACGCCAGAGGATGCTCGGTGCGCCCTACTTGTCGCCACATTTCGCATTTGTTGTTAAATGGAGAGTTTTATGAAGATGTTTCAATGTGGTTCGAAACTTTGCTAACAGATGGGCGATATCAGGTGTGGTGCTATAATGTCAGGACCATCCCTGTTTTTAGGACCACGGCTACGACTTCAAAGCAGATATCTGGTCGTTTGGAATAACAGCGATTGAAATGGCAACAGGGACCGCGCCATACCATAAATACCCACCGATGAAGGTCTTAATGTTGACTTTACAAAACGACCCTCCTAACTTAGAAACTGGTAATGAGCATTAAGATGAAGAATGTATTATTTTTTACATTTTATCATTATGAATGTAATTTAGTCGGTGAATGGATTTCGTAATTTGTTAAGCACGGCCAAGCTACTTTATATCACAAATGTCAAAACATTGCATGGAGCTTGCTATATCAGTTTTTTTGTTTTTTTTTTACATTAGGTATGCTTTATTCTATTACTATTTAAAATCCAGTTTTTTAGCTATATCTTTATCTGTACATTGACAGGAGCGGATGAAAAGGAACAATATAAAGCCTACGGCAAAACCTTTAGGAAAATGATTGTAGATTGTTTACAAAAAGATCCAGCCAAAAGGCCAACAGCCACTGAGTTATTAAAACACCCTTTCTTCAAAAAAGCGAAAGATAGAAAATACCTCACGCAAACATTAGTTGCTATTGGGCCAAGCATGGAAACTAGAGTGCACAAGGTAATTTATGCATTTTGAATATTTATGCATTTGATAATGGGATGTATTTAATGGCACTTTAAATTTGATGAAAACAGCAATAAAATAGTACTTAAGCACTTTAAAATAATAATAGATCTTTAATATAATATTATCACTTAAATAATCATGAACCAAATTTACAAAATTAATATACACTCTAAAGTAATAATTTCATAGACAACTTAATTAAAATACCTACAAAAATAATGGTTTGCACTTCAACTATGTTGAAATTGAAACGAAGTAGAGAGTAGTTAAAAGTAATTGAATTAACCATAAAAATAATGATTTCCACTGTTAATATGCTTAGATTTAGATAATACTTTGCACTATACAATTTAATTTTATAACTTTAGTCAAGCTTTAGTACTTATTGTGTATTGTGTAGTGTACGTAAGTAGTTGATAATTAATTGCTCGCTAAGTAGGTACATAATGTATAGATTTAGAAAATTCACACTTACCGGTTGAAGCTGAGGTTCTATAGTTTATTTACAAATAATAACCTCAGTAAAATATAGTTTGTTGTAGACGTTGTAGTAGGCAAAAGTGTCCAATTTTTGCTCTTGAGGTTGAAGTTTGTAATAGATATTATAAAATTAAATTGTTTAGTGAAAAGTATTAATTCTAAAGCTAAGCATATTTACAGTGGAAATCATTATTTTTATGGTTTATTCAATTATTTTTAAAGCTAAGCATATTTATAGTGGAAACCATTATTTTTATAGTTGATTCAATTAATTTTAAAGCTTAACATAATTATAGTGCAAACCATTATTTTTAAAGTTCATTCAATTAATTTTATAGCTAAACATTCTAATGTGTATAGCATTATTTTTAAAGTGCGTTTATATATTCCCCTTTGATAATTTATGTTATTCACACAATAAATGTAAGACCTTCTGTCTTTTTATATTTTGTGAAATAATAAATAAATGGTTGGACAATCTATCTAGCCCCAAACGTTGCGTACTTTTATGTATTCTGTGCCCAAACTAAGCAAAGCTTGTAATACGGGTGCTAGACAACTGATATACTACTTATTATTATACTTTTTTAAAATTATACTTATTATACATAGTAACATCCAGACCCGACACAGAAATTAGAATTCATCATTTCAATTTCTGCCTGGCCGGGGATCAAACCTGGGACCTCTTGCGTGGTAGAGATGTAGACCACTGCACCACTTAAGTCTTCGAATGGGTCTGATATAAACTTAATTTTTAGAGATTTTAGCTTTCACAATTTTCTCAAACGGCGAGTCGATTTTTTCTAGTATATTTAATACATTACTAGCTTTTGCCTGCGACTTCGTTCGCCCTTCTCCTTCCCCTTATAGTTTTTGATCGTCTAAACACAAAATTTGAACATCCTAACTTTGAAACAGGTATTTCCATACAAACTTTCATCCCCTATTTCATTCACCCCTTAGGGGCGAATTTTCCAAAATCCTTTCTTAGTGCTCACCTGCACTGGAAGGTATTTATTGGAAATAATGGGTCTTTAAATTAAACAATTATAAAGGATTTCAATTAGATTGTTTATTTATCCTTTTCTTTTTATTTAGCCAGAAAGGTATACTACTGTTCCTATCCTTTACAAGACACACACAAGATGGCACTTTCCACAGACTAAAAAGGAACAACTCTGAGCTACCCTAGATTAGATACCACAGAGTATTAATAACAAATATCATAGATTAATTTTTGCACATTGAATCATTAATAAAATCAACACGCCCCCTCAAAAATTAATCATCAATATAATTATACAAACATGATTCAATTTATATTAACTAAACAGTAGTATACCTTTCTGGCTAAATAAAAAGAAAAGGATAAATAAACAATCTAATTGAAATCCTTTATAATTGTTTAATTTAAAGACCCATTATTTCCAATAGTATCACCCTCCATAAATGGTATCTCTACTTTCAGCTGTTAGGGCTCTAGCCGTATCCCAACAATCAATCAATTTAGAGTTGTATATGTATAGGTTATGTATAAACTCTTATCTCATTAATTTTAGGCAAGTAAAAGGCAACCTGGTGCTTCAGGCCGCCTGCACAGGACACTGACGGGTGGGTGGGTGTGGAGCGAGGAGGAGGATGACGGGGGCGAGGCCCCCGACTCCGACGACGAGCCCTCCCAGGAGGAGGACAAGAGGCCCATGAATGAGCTCCAAGCGGCTGATTCTAGCGGCAGTGAAAATGAGGAGGTAAACATAATTCACTTTTTATAGTCTAAGTTAAAATTGCTTTATTCAAATAAACTTAAGGGCACACCGAGCCTCCACTAGCGCTGACAATCAAGAAAAAAACATTGCAAAGAAATAATAAGTCTAATAGAATTCGGAAAATATAAAAACTACTTACTATTCATATTCACTTCTCAAGCTTACGCGCTCACTAGACATGAAATAAAACACTTTCAAAAATCAAAAATCACTAAATCAAAAATAAACCAAATACCAACTAATTACCAAAGTACTTTCAATAGTATAGCGCTAGTATCCGTTAAAAGTGTTTTTCTCACTTATGCTCTGAAATCTTATCATTCCATTTGAAAAAGGAATGCGGGGCGTTCCACATTTCCGAGGGGGTCTGGTTCATCACATTCTAAATTTAAAATTCAGGCCTGGAATGAATTTCAATACTTACTTCCCGCACCAGCACCAGTGCGGGAAGTAGGTACAGTGCGAAGATGATCTGGGTGGTCTGCGGCAACTTCTTTTTTTTGTTTTAGCTGTTCACAAAAACAAAAAAAGCAAAGGCACATTTGCACCATACAGCCATAACTTTAGTTCCTTTTTTCTGGCACGCAAGCCAACGACAAGACAGTTGATATTATAAAGGTAAAATTATTTAATAGGTACTATAATAACGATACAATAAAAAAAATGGTGCGCACAGAGTATATTACTATAAGAATAAATAAATATTACATTGTATTGTACCAGATTTATCAGAGACAAATCCTCGAAGTAATCTTGAATTATGTACAGCGCCATCTACCGCCGAGAAGCTAAATGAGATGGGTTTTTGCTTCTCGGCGGTAGATGGCGCTGCACGTAATTCAAGATTACTCAGAGGATTTGTCTATGATAAATCTCATTTTTAATATTAATTAAAGTTAATTAAGTTTCAATTGAAAAGTTTTTTATTTCCTCGCATTTCTTGAGAAAAGCACTATACAAGCCTTATTCTGGAAGCTACTTGCATTGCCTCGAATGATTAAAGCCCTCGCCTGCGGCTCGGGCTTCAAACCATCCTCGACAATGCAATCGCTAGCTTCCCGTTCACGGCTGTAATGTACTATTATTTCATACTTAGTATTCGTTCTAAACTATTTCTGTATTCATGTTTTCCTGGTTTAAATGTGTTTGTCCAGATTGTAACTACACGAACACATTTAAACTAAGAATTAACGCATACAAAAATTGTTTATTAAAACTAATAGGTACTAGTTTTTATATTTTTCAGAATTTTATTAAACATAGTTATTTCGTTGTAATGTTTTTTTCTTGATTGGCGGCGCTATAGTTTACGCACGATGGACCCTTAATAATTAAGCACCTTTGAATCTTCTATATTTGCCTACCACCCGTTCCAGACTAACTAGCTGTGGTACCTGGCTCCAATCAGGGAGTCGCTATGAGATTGTGTAGTAGTTGGAATAAAATGATCTACCTATACTATTTTTATTATATTTCAAAAACTAGGATATTCATGTGCAATTTTTTTGCATTATTCGAATTCATAGGAATATCCATCAAAATCATTGCTCTGTGTTGCATATTATGAGAGTTATTGTTGGAATATTTCATGCTATAGGCATGATTACTTATCGTTAGTACAAGACGAAAGACATTGTATTGATTATGATATGAAAGGTACAGTTAAGTACAATAATATCTTTGACAGTTCATCTACCTATGCCTATGTAATATAATAAAAGTCAACATCCTGTCAAAAGTGCCAACATATTATGAACTCTACTGTATTACTCAGTGATTGCACTGTTTCATTAAAACACGTGAACTAGCTTTCTGGTTGTGGTAAAAAAAATAAAGAAAAAGTTGGTGTCACTTCATGCACTCTCTGTATTTTGTGAAATGTGAAAATTATATGATGCAGGTAAATGAGACCCCTTAATTGTTTTTTAGGAGCCTGAAGTAAAGGAAGTGAAGAAACCTTTAGAAGAATCTAGAATCGTTGATAAGGAGGAACCACAAGTCATCAATTTAGTATTAAGGCTGAGGTAAGTCACTTCCGAATTTGAGTTTTTCTTTGTGACTTGAAACAAAATGGTTTCATAGATATTAAGATTATCATCATTATCATCATATATCAGCCGCACGAACCCCGCTGCTGGGTATATAGGTAGGCACAAAATAGAGAAAGGACAGAAAGTTAAGTTTATGAGCGCACAATAGCTCTCACTGACCGATGTCACTGCATCACCTACTCAAACTCGTTCGAGATTCGTCTGAGATTCCAGTTATTCTGTGTCGGTGAGAGTGTGTCTGTGTGCGTTGCTCGAGCACGCGCAGTACCTACTAAGCTTATCTTCTGTCCTCTGTATTTTGTGATATAGGCCTCCCTCAAGGATCTTGGTTCTTGCGATGTCCGCATGCAGAGGCTTCCGTATACCTATCTGGGGGTCAAGTCTGCTAATGTAAACGTCAAAATCGTGGTTCAATGGTCTCTGAATGACAATGCTTTTTGACACAGTTCTTGTTAAACCCAAAATCGACACACAATTTGTCTCCGTGTTGGGTTTAAGAAACACAATGTGTTTCGGTTTTGGGTTTAATAAACAAGAACTGTGTCTAAAAGCCCCAGCAGGGGGGACATAAAAAATTGCTGATGGACAATGATTCTGAAGACAATCGAAAGCGCCGCAAAGCACAGGATGAACCGTCTTGCCGAGCTTTTCGAACTACACTGGTCGACGTAATTTTTTCAAGTGGTGCTCATTTAATTCAATAGATGCGCTACAATAGGTATGACGACTAATGAACAAAATAACGAAATACTAATAAAAATCGTAAACATATTAAACTTTTAGAGTAGCTTGTATTGGCTCTGTGCACGCTTTTAGCGCCACCTGGCGTTCGCAAATTTTATTGACTCTGACGGACCTGACCGTTTTGACGTTTGATATGTAATGGCGGCATTGTGACAAAATGTTAAAAAATACTATACATATTGTGTTATTAATGTAAATTTCAAAATTACTGTGATTTGGGTGGACAATGTGTTGTGAAATCATTTTTGGTCATTTAAATTAAATATGGCAAGTAAAATCTATTCCAAAAGAGTGTTTTATTTTGGTTTGTTAGTCCGTAAAATGTATAGCAAATTTGTCTAAGAAACTATTTTGATAAACACAATATTTAATATAGCTGCCAAACAAATTTCCTACGCGTTGCATACAAACTTGAAACTACCTAGGCGTGACGTCCATAACTAGGTAGCCGTTAGTATGGGGCCTTTTTGGGCGAGTCCAATTTGTGTGCATTTCAAACTGTAATATCTCGGGCAGTTTTCATGCTAGCGAAATAATTCTTTTACCAAAGTTTTTTTTTGAGAGGTAATATATGTAACAAAAAATAAAAATAAAAATCTACATGCCTATTACTGGATCTGAGTTTCGTTCGACGCAGACCAGACATGTATTAAGAGGTTTTTTCACGAAAAACAACTAAAAGAGTTCTTCACTAAATTTGCGACTTACGAGCTTTTCACGGCCAGCCGACGCTGTGGATTGAATCTGGGGGTTATTGGGACAGGCTATATGTTGTCTTATTCCGTTTATCCACACTGAACAGCGACCCTAATGTGAATACTCGGAAAACGCGTGTTCGTCTATCCACCCTATCGTACTATCAAGTATGGTGGGGTGGGATGGATAGATGAATACGCGTTTTCAAAGTATCCACCTTAAGTTGGCTGTTTTAGGGTGGATAAGCGGAATAAGCCATGTGTCGTCGCTAGTATATAGCATTATATTATCTGTGGTCGCAGGAACGCCCGTCACGAGTTGAACGACATCCGCTTCGAGTTCATAATGGGCAAGGACTCGTCGGAGGGCATCGCCGCGGAGCTGGTGGGCGCGGGGCTGGTGGACCCGCACGACGCGGTGCCCATCGCGCTCAACCTGACCCGCCTGCTGGGCGCCCACTCCGCGCCCACGCCCAACAAGGTCGTCACATTCCACTTGGTGAGCGCTAACTACGACCACATAGTAAATATACCACGCCCAATAAGGCCGTCACATTCCACTTGGTGAGCGCTAACTACGACCACATAGTAAATATACCACGCCCAACAAGGCCGTCACATTCCACTTGGTGAGCGCTAACTACGACCACATAGTAGATATACCACGCCCATCAAAGCCGTCACATTCCACTTGGTGAGCGCTAACTACGACCACATAGTAGATATACCACGCCCAACAAGGCCGTCACATTCCACTTGGTGAGCGCTAACTACGACCACATAGTAAATATACCACGCCCAACAAGGCCGTCACATTCCACATGGTGAGCGCTAACTACGACCACATAGTTGATATACCACGCCCAACAAGGCCGTCACATTCCACTTTGTGAGCGCTAACTACGACCACATAGTAGATATACCACGCCCAACAAGGCCGTCACATTCCACTTGGTGAGCGCTAACTACGACCACATAGTGGAATGTGGCGGTCTGATGATGAAGCCGAAAGGCCATGCCATAGGAACTCAATATTAAAAACATGCAACCCCATACATTGGTACGTAAAATCATATACCCTCCATTTTGCTTCGCCGTCCCTGTCCCTGCCACGAAGTTGCCCCTGCCACGTTGTCGAAGTCTTGTTTCTTAATTTGGCATCATTATTGTACTTTATTTGGTAATATGCCTACATTTTATGGCAAGCATATAGTGGTTTAATTTGGCACAAATTTCGCATTAATTTGCTCGGCAAGATCTGGTGATCATTTACTACATTTGGTTCTTGAATACAATTTGAAGTGCAGTCGGGACTAAAATAACTACAGCTATTATTATTTTAGGCTTTCTTCTTTTGGTGTTCAGTTTTTTTTTGTAAAAGAGCTTAGGGTACTAAAGCATTTTTGGTGATCATTTTATTTATCCCCTTTTAAAATTATGGAATTTTATAGTAATGGTTTTTCATGTTATTATAGCTTTTGATGGATATGCTAAAATTTTGCTTTGTTTTAGCTTTGTTAAATTAGCGGACCACAATTTATTAAAAGTTTAGAAACCCAGTTTTTTTTCATATCTCCGCAAACATACTACACTCGACGTAGTAGAGAAATCGCAACTCTTCGAAAACAAGTTTAGACTTGGCCTCTTGCTATTGCTAGCTAACGTTTTATTGTGTAAATGTTGATATCTATTGAAATTACATTGAATGAGTTTTAAATTAATGTTTGATTTAATTAACATAACATTGTTTGGTAACGTTTAACGAACATAATTAGTTACCATAAACGCTTAAAGCGTTATTGCTTGAGCCGCCATTAAAGGGAAATAAAAATCGAGATGATGGAGAAAACACACTTCAACAGTTCAATTAAAAAAAAGGATACTCAAGATTTATCTGTTGCTCAAATATAGCAAAAATGAAGCAATGTTATGTTGCTCGGAAACTCAGTATTTAATTCCGTTCGACGAATCTAGAGAATTTGGCTATCTACGAAGGGGAAGAAGTATATAACAACACTTACCATAATAATATATAGGATTAAATTAACTTTGAATAAATTTTTGAAAAGGTGCGATTTTTCTGACGCCGAGTGTATTAGATAGCTATCAAAATACACGTCGCATGGACAACTTTTATTTGACGTTTACTTGTTTCAGAATTCCACTGGTCCCAACGAGCAGTACGACGACAAGGCGTTAATAGGGTTTGCGCAAATATCCATCGTTGATTAATTTAATGAATTGACCCCAGCGAAGCGTGTAGGCTAATTTACCTTAGATCATAAAATCTTTGCGAAAATAATGAAGGTGCTTATATAATTAACGTGGGTTACCAGTAAAAGTTTCTTGATTTAGAATTATTTAAAAAGTGTGGTGGGAAAAAATGTATCCATCCACTCTGCTATATTATTATTATGTTATTTGATTGCATTGTTTTAATGATGTTCTTTCTAGCTTTATAATCTAGTCAGAAGCTACAAAATAAATAAAATATTTAATTATGATCCTAATCGTGTAAAACCCGAAATGGAATCACAAGCAATCCGATCACAAAAAAAGGTCGCTATTATACGATGTAGCATCGATCCAATATGTATTGCAATAGCGAAAAGCGTTAATCATCGATGCTACCTACAGTACGAGGCAAACATCTTGACACTTTTTCGACGGAGTGGGGATAAGTTCGCGCATGCGCACTTGCGAGCGACCAATAGCGCGCGGCCCTCTCCCACCGCCCGCGTGCCTCGCCGCTACGCAAACACAAAATACGCGTTTTGCGCAATCCCCACCAAGATGTTTGCCTCTTACACATGTATTCAAGAACAATACTCAGACGAAAGAGTCGTTGCGAACGCACTGCGTTGAATAAAGCTCTGTGATTAGTTCGTTTGTTGTATTACGTGTGATTGGTTCGTGGGACGATGTGCGTCCGTTGGCACTGCGAGACCTCATAGTAATGTTTGTGAATACGGGTGTTAAATACGTGTCTGTTTATATGGCGGCATGTAGCCATCACAACGTGACCTGTCGTTAAGAAATATATTTTTACAATGCATCACACATAGAAATATTTACATACCTGGGCTTTATGTTGCTATTTAATTTAAGTAATACCTTATAGTAGCTGTTAGTCGTCCGAAATTAATTAATTAAATAAAAGAATATAAACTTGTTTTAAACAATGTTAAAAACATAAAAAACAGGGTTTAAAGCTACTTTTAATTGAAAACGAATGGTGATTTTCGTAAATGAGTGCACTTTTTTTCCTAAAAATATGTTTTAAATATTCAGATCTCGCTGAAAATACATAGAATGTCAGTATAAAAGTGTAATTATATTGACTATGTTTTTCTAAGATGACAAAATTCTTATCTAAGTATCAGCCTTTTTGTCACCTCGTCGCAGACTCAATGCACCTGAAAAAAGTACCGAAGACGGGTCCTTGTCAAAAACTGGTTTCTCCACCCTATTTATTGGGGTTTCCTCTATTATTATTGTAAAGTGTTTACAATTTATAAAATGAGTGCGAGAAGATTTGTTAGGGAAAGTAAAATGTACGAAACAAACCCAATGATAGTAAAGTCTTTCTAACACAGATTTAATTCCAAAGTAATTCCAAATGAACATTGTACATAGGTAGATACATATTTACAAGGTGTATGTAAAGCGTTCAGTATTTATTAGATATAAAAAAATAAATGTTTTCCAACTGATCGAATTTGAAAATAGTCTTGAAATGAAATATTAATAGGTCTAATTGATTTGAAATTGATGGTTTAATATAAAGTTAAAAGTAAAAAAAAAAACAAAAAACACTTGTTTAAAACATTTTTGTTTTATAAACTAAAAATAAAACCGTTTTTTTTCAACCAGTGTAGTGTACAACTTTACGTCGCATGTGACTTGAGTGTCACGAACGATTTCATAAATAGTGCCCAAGGTAGTAAGAGGGCGGCTGGGTCTCCTCTTGCTATGCGCTTGCCATTCAAGAACCTGATGGTTAACCCCTTTTCTTAAGGCGCTTTCCTGACCGAAGGTGGCGCCGCAGTGAATTTTATTTAATTTGTAATTCTAATACACAATTTTAACAAAATTTCTCGTGGAGTTTTCAGGGCCTATGGGCCCTAAAAATACTAGACTATGGTCTAGTATTTTTAAACGGTATCATTACATTCCCTCGTAGTCACTGCTAGAAGTAGGTAGCAAAACTGCTAAAAGAGGCCGTTTTTGACACATTACCACAGAATACATAACTTCATTACATAGTGATACCTTCTAAAAATGCTAGACTAGTATAGCTATGAGCCCTAAAACTTCCACGATAAGTTTTATTAACATCCTTTTCTATTACCAACTTATTAAATAAAAACCTCTCGAGGGCGCCACTTTCGGTCAAGGAATCGCCTCTATAGAACCTCCTTGTCTGTTGGAATCTGGCCGAGCCTTATATGCATTAGTACCCTAAGTTATTATGTAATCTCGTTTTATTTATTGAAAATTGCCAAAAGCAAGTAGATAAGAAATTAGTAAACAATGCCTTAATCCGCCCCCTGATTACGCAACTGTTGCTAACAAATTCTCGTTTACAATTAATGGTCAGTTTCATTTTTTAGCAAAGTGCTATTAACTGTTATCAACTGAAACGGTTAAATTTCATTAATTTCAAACGGTTTCAATCCATTTCAAACGGTAATTTGTCAGCAACAGAGTTACGTAATCAAGGGGCCGTTGTCAGTTGTGGCGTCACGCTTGGTTCAGGTCCTTGAATAAGGAGGTTTATCTTTTATCAATATTCTAGTTACTCTATGTACTTGTATTTATTTGTGGTGCTAGAGGGTGTGAAAGCATCTTTTTGAATCTATATTACTCTATGCATTATTATGACCAGCGAACTAAAATCTATGGAAGTGTAATGGGGAATGTCCAAAAAAAAACAAATTTGCTAAATATTTTTTTATAGGTAGGAATAAGCTCCCTTAGTTATATAAAAAAGTTTCAGAATTTTCGGCTGCGTGAAAAAATTTAAAATTCTAAAGTTAAAATGTCGAAGTTAAAAATGTCGAAAATTTTAAAGTCTAACGATTAAAATGTCGAAAGTTAAAAATATCGAAAACGAAAATGTCTAACGGTCAGATGGTCATAATTAAAAAAGTCTTAAGTTCAAATGAATGGAATTTAAAATGTCTAATATTCCAAATGCATATAATGTATAGAATTTACTTATGCCTTTCTTTAATTTAGGTACCTAAGGTTAAATAATTATGAGCTAGCCTCTGTGCCTCCAACGCACATTAACGTAGCCACGCCGCTCCCTGATTCGGTAGCCGGTGGCGGTGCCGGTCACTGATTCGGTAGCCGGCGAACAAAATCCACCAATTGAGTCTGAAATATATTTTTTCTGGAGCTTCGCCGGCCGCTGCCGCGGCACGCTCGTTTCGCTCGCTCGGCTCGCGCTCTGGATTCATGTCAACCTAACATGCTCGTCGCTACGCTCCTCGCACCTATCTCGTGACCTACGGTCTACGGTTTCTAACTCCTAGTAGACTAGTTTAGACTCATTTCCGGCAGCAAACTTTGCTATAAAGCATTTCAGGAGAAGCCCAAAGACATCTCCACTGCCTCAATTAACCTCAAAGAAGGCGACTTGTTTTAAGATCCAACCCAATTCAAATAAATCATTGTGAACTTAGACTTAATGACCATTGATATTTTAACTCATCAAGTATTTGATTCGTTTGATACTTTGAATTTTGCTATTTTTAAGTTATGCATAATGATTTTCGACATTTTAACTTTAGACATTCCAACTTTAGACTTTCTGATACGCACCCCAAGTTTATATCACAAGCAAAATTCACATGAAATAGGATTAGACACATTTTATCCTCTACTGTAAAGTTCAAACAATGTGGCATAATATGAGGAATTGCCTGTTAATCTTATTTTTTGTTTTAGTACAGAAAACATTTATGCTAAGTATACAAATTATGGTTATTAATAAACAACCAGACGCTTTGTGCTGCATAATTAAATGCCAGCATTTTTAGCTCCATCCACTTAGTTGTAATTTTCGTATGGTGCGATTTTTTAAACGGAATGCTTGTTCCATAGATTTTAGTTCGCTGATTATGACAAGTTATTCATAAAATATACTACGTGGCATTTAGATTGGTGGTATTGCGCTGTTGTGTAATGAAACAACTGTTATAAAAAAATAGTAAAATGGGGCTGTATTTTAGAAACAACTAATCACGTTCAATCTTGTTACTTGGGATTTATTTTGAGAGGTACATAGTTGTATTGGCTTATCTTTTCATAACGTAATGTTTTATAAATACTAGGAGCAGTTTATTTTTATTTTATTTATTTAGGTACTTATTTAAACTTATTCCAAGCGACATTCTACATGAAGTTATTCCATGTTGTGCTTGACATTAGGGGAATTAATTTTACGATTTAATTAAAGGCCTTCACTAGCGCCGCCAATAAAGAAAATAATTTTAACGAAATAACTATGTTTAGTAAAATTCTGAAATATACAACGTGTAACACAATGGCTAAACCAGAATTTATGGTAGATAGGGACCTACAAACTGAACAACTTTTACTAATGCACCCACTCTGAAATCGCGAAAAAAAATATCCGCTGTTTCCTACATTTTCATATTTTCGTTATTAATTTTTGTATGAAACAGCAAATTTTTTTTCTAAGTTGGACCCATAGTAAAATTGTTCAGTTTGATGGTCCCTATCTACCATATTTTGTGGTTTAGCCATTAATTCTGTTACACGTTGTATAAAAGACCTAGGTATTTATAGCTATAAATGTTATTAAAAATAGTTCTTTCGTTGTAATGTTTTTTCTTGATTGGTGGCGCTAGTGGGGTCTTTGTAAACTCGTCACGATTTGAAAAGTTCCATTCATAGTAAGTAAATTCGTCACTCATAAAAAAATGTATCTGTAAATTCGTCACAGGTACATACAATGTTATAGTAAACTCGTCACTATTATCGATTTCTATCATATTTGCAAGAAGTACCGTTAGCAAGCAAGTTAGCCGCTAATAAATATTTCGAAAAAATATTTTTGACTATGCCAAGATGGATGATGCACCTAGTACTTTAAATTTAAAATTGTTATTTACCATAATACCTTACTGTAAGCTAAGAGTTGAGAGATTCGACAATCGGATTTTTTATATTAATATACCTACTTCGGGTAATAGTTCTTCTATCACACGAAGTCTGTTCGGCTATGAATGTTAATAGGCGTGCAGATGCACATTATTTTAGTAAGGGAATCAATTAATGGGGTGACTGGAAATAATTAAAGGCGACTGTTGACGATACTTAAATACTAAACCTGGCAGCGGTTTATTTTTTGGTCGACAAAATAACTAAACGGGCGACTAACTGCGGATAACAATCATACTTAGAACGGTCGACTACATGTGGGAGTCAAATAATTAAGTTAGCAGTGAAAATTTCTAAATGAGTGACAAAAATACTGAGTGGGCAACTATTATACCAAGTAGGTAACTGATTTAAGCTGCCTAGCATGGTATTTTTGTCATCTAGATTAGGATAATAGTCACCTTTTTCAAATAAAATATATGCCAAATTTTAAATGTTTTGTGTAGGTACATGTGTGTGGCCCAAATAGTAATTTCGTCGCCCGTTCTGAATAACTAGTTACTCATTTGTATTTTAAAAAGTCACTCATTTACAATATTTGTTAGTTATTCTGTGCCCTCAGTCCGTCGCCCACTTAGTATTTCAGTACGCTATATTCAGTATTTTTGATTCCCGATTAAATTCTACCCTTTTAGTAATACAAGAACGTGCAGACGCACACTATAATAATGTGCATATATGCAAGCCTAACAACATTCATAGCCAAACGGACATCGTGAGATAAAACAACTATAAAGGTCAATCAAAATTATTATATTGTGTATTATTTCAATCAAGTGAATATGTTAAATTGACAAAAATTTGCATGCTATTGTTAATGGCTGAATAGGCAGAACGTTTAAACTAGATTAAGACCTATTCTAAGGCCTTTGCCTCCGCTATTTGCTATTGGCCGCAGCTCAAACTTCGTCGTCGGCCAATAGCAAATAGCGGATAATTTCATCCTGATGTAGTATTTACGCCTAACGATTGTCGTAAAATTGACATACTGTTTGATAAATAACCATGAAAGTACGTACAGGTATTAATTAAATTAATTAATTAGGTACTTAGATTATTTAATTTGAAATTTATGTTTTTATTTGTCATTATTTCGAAATAAGTTTGTTTATATCAGTAAGACTAGAAAGGATTCAAAAATTTCAAAGTGATCTGATTTTACACTTTTTTTAGCTAAAGACTGGCATTTTGTCGTTTATTATGTATTTTTGACATGTGTTAGGTACTCTATAATGTATTAAGTACCTACCTACTACCTAGTATTATGATATCTATGTCAAATTAGTCAGAGTCTTCCCTTATGTTTTATTATTAGTATTCAGTAATAGAAACAATTTCTAGATTTTGCTTGTGTTTAAAAAAAAAATTGGCATAGATTAGCTACCGGATTATCAATTTAACCGATATTTTAGTATTTTCTAGTATTGTAATACATACATTCATACAGTATATTATTATGTATAGTTAGTGTGTATGAATGTCAAACTGGGTTTGACGACAGGTATATTAGACGGCAAAGTAAAAAAACTACTGTGTTTTTTTTGTTATGTTAGTTTTACCTGCGGATTTGGTTAATAATGCCACATTCTCAAAATGACATCGACGCAAAATGAAACATTCTCAAAAAGTAAGTTTCGCATAATGTGTTGAAAATGACATTGTGTTGATGTAGGTAACTGTTAAAATCATGGACATAGAAAAATTTTCGCTGCGCCAACTTTTTTTACAGTAAGAGCTCCTAGCGTCCCGCCTAGCAAAAGAGCAATCACAATTTCTTTAAAATATTTGAAAATCTTGATTAGAATTCTAAATAAGGGTATCGTGAAGCTATGGTGTCTTGTTCTGTTAGTGATTGTGATGTGACAAAAAGAAACAATCCAATTAGTCACACTTTTCACAGGTAAATAAGATATTGCCACACATTTCTCTAAAATCAAATTTCGCTACATTTATTCGTTTATCGACGAAGAAAACAGTATGGAACATAGACTATTAATTTCCTTTGCCATAATATAGTCATATTTTATGTATGTAAGACATATTTTACGTATCTCATAATAATGTATACATTCGTTCTTCGGATCACCTGTTTATTGACATTGTTGTTCTTGACTTTCTATTTCTATGGTTAAAATAAATAAAAATGTCATTTTGCGAATGTTATTTTGTGAATGTGGCATTGTCCACCTAATCCATATCTTCATCATCTTTTTGTGCGCGGCCGGCCTGTCGGTTACAGAAAAAGTGTTCTGTGATTGTCAAACTCAAAGTCAAAATAAAAATATCTTTATTCAAATAAACATTTTGAATCGTCTATATTTTCCTACTGCCCGTTCCAGACTTTTTGTTATTTTTATTGTATTTTTTTTTATTTATTTATTTATTATTATGTTCATATATAGAAAACGTAACGTTAACGTAATGAAAAACATCTGGCGAGTTTGACTAGTCGCTATTAAATTGGATCGACGAAAAACCTTGTGGAGAATGAAGAAAAAGTTGAAAACATGCAAAAACCACTGTCGTATTGTCATAACTTTAGCGTAAGTAAGAATCATAAACTTAATATTCCACAGTATAAATAAGTAAGTTTATGGTAAGAACAAACACCTAATGAATTTATGGACAACAAAGACCAAAGCAGTCGACGATAAATTCTGTTTTCCATATCAATACTTCGTGTCCGTTACGCTGGCAAGAAAGTAGCTTCTAGAGGGAAGCGAGTTTGATGAATAATTTGTGCGCAATTCGGTGTTAATGTGCGCGAAATAAAAAAAAATGTGGGCCTCATACTTTTGGAATAAAACGGGAAAAACGAATTCTGCTGGGGGTAATAGTTCTCCAGCAGGAAGATTCTAAACTAATGATCAGAGAGAAATGTGCGAATGAAATGAAAGAATGAATGTGCGATCTTACAGTAAAAACATATAAAGTTAGCCCCTAATTTGTGCTATTTGTGCGATAGAAAACATTTCAAAAATATTGTACCTTTGTTTCCGTGGGAGTGGGGGTGGTAGTAATAGTAAGCATCCTCTTCAAAATGTCAGACCTCGTTGTCTTTCGTAAATGTTTTCGTTGAAGTAATCAAAGTTCTTGTCCTCTAGGGTTAGAAGTTGGCGGTGACGTTTGTCGAAATCATCCCACAGGCTGGTCAGGGAAACTAGACGTTTGGTAAGGTATTCTTGAGTTTTCCTTTTTATAGTTCATACACAGTTGCTTGATGCTCTCGAATACTTCAGCTTGAAGTTTTCGCACCATCGCACCGTAGCCGTGATGAAAGTTGCGTTAGTTCCTTGTTATCGCTTCAGGTGCAGTTATTTATACAGGCTTCCTTGCAGCTCAGCGTAGTTGACGGCGGAGTGATGCAGTATCCTGGAGTGGTCGCTAGTTCGGTACGCAAAATTCTCTCTCTCCTCACAATATGTGCGCTCTCGTCTCAATTCACCTGGTGAGACCCGCTGGCTGGTGGGAAGCCAGGCAAACCGATTCGCTCCGTGCAAAGATAAAGAAAAATAAAACGTACCCTTTGTTTTTCGAAGGACCAAAAACTGTAGGAGGTCGCTTAGTTGACCACGGACTCCGTACAGGTGATGTTGAAAGTTGTACTTGTAAAGTTTCTTAGTTAGTTGCTGGCTTGAAATTGTTTCAGATGTGAAGATAAAGGAAATATTTTCGTCACTTTTCACTTTTATTACGTTAAAGTTAGTTGCTAGTTAAGTTGTAGTTTAAAGTAGATGGGTATCTCGACCGTAGCCTATAATAATCTCGTAAATTAAATAATTACATCTAAAAGGTAAAGGAAATCACCCATTTTATAGGGCGGTCAAGGATAAAAAAAAGTCGGCGGCCAGGAATGAATTACATTTCATTTTAATGGTGATAAGAGTAGAAATATTTCTTTGTATGGCGACAACGCTGTAATGAATTTGTGAACAGAGATATACAACGATCTTTAAATGAAAAAAAAAATATGTCGTCCCACTATTTCGTGGATCTCGATAAGATTATTCTGCTGTTTTCAGCTGGGTGATACCACCTGATACATCAGGTGCTGAGTAGGTAAGCGACCTGCAGATTTTACGACCAGGTTTTTGCTTACAAGTACGGAAACCAGGTGCCAGCCCCGAAAACACTTCATCATATCAACCGCACGACACCCACTGCTGGGTATAGGCCTCCCCTAAGGATCTCCACGACGGTCCTGCGCTGCCCGCATCCAGCGGCTTGCCGCGACCTTCACCAGATCGTCGGTCCACCTTGGCGGGGGCCTACCCACGGAGCGCCGTCCGGTGCGCGGTCGCCATTCCAGAACCTTTCCGCCCCAACGGCCATCGGTTCTTCTCGCTATGTGTCCCGCCCATTGCCACTTCAGCTGAGCAATCCTTCGAGCGATGTCGGTTACTTTAGTTCTCTTGCGGATCTCTTCGTTACTGATTCGATCACGCAGGGAAGCGCTCAGTTGTGATGTCACTTCACGGTCACCCATCCGACACCTGGCCGGACCGAGCGTTGCTTAACAAACGTGATCGAGTACGATCAGTCTGTTAAGTTCCGCCATGAGCGCTTCATAATGATAATGGTGAGACAGTTCGACTCCGCTGGTAGCTTTAATTGAAGAATAGCATAACTGAGTCACCTAACGACTCTCGTTTCTATCGTTTAAGAGTACTGGGCGCTGAGTTCAGGAGAAAAAGGGGCGCGGGAGGAGACTGCTAAGATTGTACTACCAAAATAATAACGATTTGATTCTTAAAACTCCTAAAACAAACAATCTCCCGTTGCCGTCGTTTTCATTCTTATCTGGTATATATCTCCGAACCCAAATTGTTTTCGACTTTGACGCCATAGTAAAAAATAGTTCGTTTTATATGTACTTTATAAATGTGTAATTATTATTGCTGGCCGCTAAAGAAAAAAAAAAAAATATCCCAGAATGACGCGCGACCTAAATTAGACGTAGGTACCGATGCTCACTCGGTCAGTAACATCGGTGGTAAAAATGTGCGGTGTAAGACCGTACATATTTAATGACTTATCTTTTCAAGTTGTATACTAATTTTTGTAATGAACTTTGGGAATTCGACGAACAAGATGTAAGTTATGGCACAATAACCAATTTAGAAATAAAAAGTATCAAACGATTTCAAGGACCCTTAGCACGAACAGCTATCGAAAAAAATAACGCGCGTAAAATCATTCGATAGTGCAATTTAGTATGGAAAATTTGTACAACGCCATCTACCGCCGAATAGCGAAACTAAAATTTCCATAGATAATTCTCTATCGAGTAATTTTACGCACGTTTTTTTTCTCGATAGCTGTTCCTGCTAAGGGTACAGTACCCTTAGCACGAACAGCTATCGAAAAAAATAACGCACGTAAAATCATTCGATAGTGCAATTTTGTATTGGAAATTTGTACAACGCCATCTACCGCCGAATAGCGAAATTAAAATTTCCATAGATAATTCTCAATCGAGTAATTTTACGCACGTTTTTTTATCAAAACATTCGAAGAAGAAAAAGCATGGTGGTAATATTATATTCAGTAATAACATCAAACTTGAAGACGCTGTAAGAAAAACTCATGATTTATATAAAGATGAATATTGCTATTGTATATTTTATTGAGTTAGCATAGTAGTTAGTACGTGCACAGTGCACAGTCTGTAGTGGTAGCATAGTAGTAGTAATATGTATGTTCGTTCAAAGAATGTACGTAACTCAACTTGAACCATTTCTGCAATTCTTCTTCATGGAACAAATGGGTCTTAAAATCGAAACCGGCCACAGAAACAGTCTTAAAATTGGTCTATTGTTTGTTCTATTATCTTATTATGTAGGTAAGTATAAATTTGAAAGTCACAACGACAAAAAAATTGTAGGCTCGATTAGATGGCGTTGATAAAAATAGGTGACATTGTGATTTTTTACTAAGCTTCGAAGAGTATCAACACCATCTAGTGAGGCAAATAGTTACTATTTTTAGGCTTCAAAGAGTATCAACACCATCTAGTGAGGTAAATAATTACTATTTTTAGGCTTCGAAGAGTATCAACACCATCTAGTGAAGCAAATACCTAGTTCCTATTTTTATTTTTTAAATGTCACTTTGAAAACCCCTCCGGACTACATCTGGACAAGGTCCATGCCCATGGGTCTATAGAAGTTCCGGCCCTCGGTACACCGCGGTGTACACAGACGAATTGAGCATTACTTAAATGAAAGCATGGCATGTCAAAAACTCAAGTTGATTAAGGGGATTGTCAAGCAAACGGTCTCCATACAAACGGCGATAACGTTTCCCACCCTCTAAATCTTAACCTACAGCAATGAATTTTTCATTTCTCATATTCGGAAAGTGATGTATATTTGAACTGAGCAGCGGGTCCAAAACTCTTCGTTCCACCCTAGGGTGGAAAAGTAATTTAAAAATAGAACTGAATTTGGCATTTGAAAAAGTTTGTCCATCAGCCATTTCTGATGTCCCCACTGCTGGGGCACAGGCCTTCCTTATGGGTGGTAAGGAGGATGGGCCATAACCCACCACGCGGGTCCAATGCGGATTGGTGGGTGTTAACGACTGCAAATGCAGCCGGGACCAACGGCTTAACGTGCCTTCCGAAGCACGGAGGAGCTCGAGATAATAAATTTTTGGTCACCCATCCCATGACCGACCCCTGCGAACGTTGCTTAACTTCCGCAATCGCTGGGCCAGGCGCTAAACCACTGCGCCACCGAGCTCCACCTCCACCTTTTACCTCATACTAATATTTTATTATAGAATAAGTTTACAATAGTTAAAAACAAATGGTTTAAAAATAGTTGCAGCCTTGTAGGGCGCATTCACGAACAACAACAAAACACGGTATAAACAGCCAGTGCAAAATTAAAAACATTGGGCGGAGCGGCCGGCGCGGCGACGCGACGTGTTCCAAATTTAAAATAAGAAAAACTATAAAATATTGGAGGGAGACTTACCTAACTCTGTGACTTTGAGCTGTGTGTGCCGTATTAAAGTTTTGTGTTGATTTTGTATTTACTAAAAATGAGTTTAAAACTAAAACAAAAAGTTCAAATGAAATAAAAGAAACAATAAAACTACGCTGTAATTCGCCTACAGGAAACAACTACTTCAGGAGAGTCTCTGCCATGGACTTACCGTCTTATCAAAGACCAAAGAATATCTCTTACTTTTACAGGTATCCAACAAAGCCAAATCTGTCATCATAATAATTTCTATCAAACTGTAAATATTCCAAGCAAGAATTTAACTTTAAATTTCACAAATTGTTCTAATTTTTCTAGGTTTTTAAAGGTTAGTTGGTATTAGGTAATAATTATAAGGTCTACCAATGTAGTTACTAAGTAGGTACATGTTTTTATTAATTAACATTTTTGAATAACTAAGACTTTTTTTACTTTCCTGAAATTCGAAATGAAAAGTAGAGTGTTTAACACGGGTAAAAGTCATCAATTCCATTCTCGAACTATAGCCGCCCTCGCTATGCTCAGGCGTCTAAATATCTCGAATGGGAATTGCTTCCTTTTGACCCTCGTATAACAATCTACTATTTGGTATGTTTTTGAAATGCCTAAAAACTATGGCTGCACGTTTTGATTTTTTAAATATTCATTGTAGATTTGAAAATATTGGCACTTCTGTGTTTTGTATGAAATCACTAAAATGCAAATATTTCGAAATCTATTATAAAAGTTTTATCTTTTTTTAATACATTGTGGTTGTGGCCGGCGGTGGCTAAGGTCTCTCCATTCTTCTGTTACTTCCGTACATTTGAGAAGACGATGTGACTTTTTTTTTTTAACTTTTTACGCAACCGAAAATTCTGAAACGGTATCCTACTTAGGTAGGTACCTACCTAAAAAAAATGCAGCCAATTTGATTTTTTTCAGACATTATTTATACCCTTAGAGCAATGCGGGCTTTCCGGACGGAAGCCGCGTTGCTCTAAGATTAGGTATACTCATTCCACTAAAAATCTTGTTTATCGAAATAAATTCGACAAGTAGCGCTACGTAATTAAAACTAGAGTTAATAACATGTTTACACATTGTGAGTTTCAATTTGTCAGACGATAGCGGGGTGTTCCCGAGACTTCAATTCGGAGAAGCCGGTGTTTATCTACACTCGTCTATATAAACGCGTAAATGTTGAGGCTGGCTCATAGAGGACCCAGGCTTGTGCACATCGGCACATATTCGTTAAAGCTTAAAGTTCAAGATGTTGGTAAAAATTGTGTTTGTTTTGGCTGCGCTGGCCTTGATTAATGCTAACCCTCTGCAATCTAGATCGTCAGCCCTTGATAGTAAGTACCTCTTAATGTTATTATAGTAGCTATTTAATATTATTTTACGCTGGCGACGCTTGCGTAGATACCTGCCTACTAAATATTTTCTCAATCAATTTGTTTTGCGAAGTAATAAAAGCTCATTAATGTTTTCGTATCATTACAGTTCTGAAAACGTTGTCTTATACTTTACTTAATAAATACATAAAAATATGCGAAAAGATAACTGCACAATTGCCTTTTTTCTAATATTTAGCCACATAGTGCAAAGTAAGGGGAATTATTAATTAACTGGGTGACTGGAAGTAATTAAAGGCGACTGTAAATGGGATACTTAAATACTAAACCGGGCAGCGGTTTATTTTTTGGGCGACAAACTATGGATTACAAAAATACGTAAAACGGGCGACTAGGTACATGAATGTGAGAGATAAATAATTTAAGTTAGCAGTGAAAATTCTAAATTAGTGACAAAAATACTGAGGGGAACTTTAATAATAATGAATAAATCTTTATTCAAATAATCTTACATCAAAATATAACAGTAAAGTCCAGACATAGATATACAATATACATACCTACATAAAGCTAAAATAATGAGTGCCTCAGGCGAATAGGGACTTACATAACTAGGTAGATATGTAATATTATTAACAAACAAATAGGTACAATAAATATAAAAATTGTAAAAAATAAAAACAAATCAAAAATTGTTGCAGAAAAACTGAAAGACGAATAATAACTAGTTACTCAATTTGTATATTAAAGTCACCCATTTTCAACATTTGTAGTCGCCCTCAGTCTGTCGCCCATTTAGTCAGTCTGTGTGTGTTTACTGAAATGTACGCTATAATAATATTATGTAGGTATTTTTGATAGATACCCAAAATGGTAATTTATTGTTACCCGATTACCTACTATACCTATAGGTATCTATTCTGTCATGTGGTTTAATTGTTCGAATTGTAGCGTTGCAAAACGCTACAATAAAATAAAATTGTTCTCTTTGGTTATTATAATAGTTTACCTAGGTATTAAAATTTTAATTTATTTTGAATAATCAAGAAGCTTTGTCTATACAACCTAAACCTTATTTTCCTTGTGTAATGTAAATATTTCAAAGTGGCCGATGATGCTCGCCTTTTTATATCACTATTAAGGTACTTGATACAAATAAGGCCTACCTAATTTGAAATGCTTATAATTTAATAAATATTAAAGGTAACTAACAAAAACATGGTTAATTAGCTTCTTTCATCCTTTAATTGCAGAAATCTGTGAAAAAAATTTACAGTTTCTAGCTACATCTAAGCAAAATAATGGAATTCCGAAGACACTGATTTTGGCTTTAATAAATCGGCTACATTTATTAAGGCCTATACAAATTCAGAGTAAAAAAAATACCTTTAAATTGAAGTTAAATTTGAAACATAATTAAATAAACACATACATTTATCAATGAAATTAAATATTTCATAGGAAAAAGTAAGACTCCTATTATAAATTCTTAAAAAAATAAAGATTTCACTCAGTTGCAAAAATCTGTATAGGCCATATTAAAATACCCTTTTTATTTTATTCCTTTTTCTTAGACAGGTTACATTTTCTCTTAGATTCCTACAATGAAAGAATGAAAGAAGTGAATAAACCATGTTTTTACTAATAACCTTTAATATTTATTAAATTAGAAGCGTTTCAAATTTGGTAGGCCTTATATTATCACGTACCTTATTTGTGTTTAAAAAATTATAATTAATGCATCTAAAGCCAATAGTACAAATCAAGGTCATAGATAGCTAATTATAGATATTAAGAAACAATTACTAAGAAAAGCATATACTAGAACAGCTTGATTTCAAGCTAAAATTTACCACAAAATCACACGAAATTTATAACGCAGCACTGAATCGCCCACCTCTTTCGAAAAATGCGTGCCAACTAGCGTGGTAAACGCGTAACGGGACGCTCGTGCACTCGGGCGGGTTATGGGGTGTGTGTGTACATGTCCATGAATTATTTTCCCTGTTGTATTTATTTATCATGGTTTTCTAGCACATAGGCCTTATTTAAACGTAGGCCTTATTTGTATCAAGTACCTTATTATAAAACAAAGTCCCTCGCCGCGTCTGTCTGTCTGTCTGATCGCGATAGACTCAAAAACTACTGAACGGATTTTCATGCGGTTTTCACTAAATGATAGAGTAATTCCTGAGGAAGGTTATAGTTGAGGTTTCATGTAAATTGGTAGAAATATAACGATATTTGTTGGAAGTGTCGGAAAAATTAAAGCCGCCTTACCTGGGGTTTTTCATTGAAAACGCTGTCTTATCCCTTTGAGATATTATAACAAAACAAATTGTTAGGTTACTGTATAAATCACTTTAATTATTTTCCATAATGAAATCATTATTATTTAATTTACCAAACGAGTTATTATAATTAAAAGTTATTTTGGTCGTGAGTCCATAATATTGTCTGAAGTTCTTTAAATCTGCCATGGTGTTAATCAGAAATAATTATCTAGGTACTTATGTGATAATCGCGCCAATAATTATTTTTAAAATATCAATACTTATTCATATTAATTTATCAGATTATTTTAAATATTGTTGTAGTTAATTACTTCTTAAAATATATTTTTTAAAAAGGAAATAAATTTGGCTCTAAAGATTTAAGATTTCCGCATAATGGCGGTATTGTCATGCCGCGTGACCCGCGTGACAGAAGGTCAAAGAGTACAACAGTGCATTCCAGCTGACCAATCGCTAAAATATAATCAAATACCACATAGTAATAACAATCATCGCTTTTCTCACACTTGAGGGGTTTTCAAAGTGACATTTAAAAAATTAAAATAGTAACTATTTGCCTCACTAGATGGTGTTGATACTCTTCGAAGCTTACCCTGGTCACTCACATTCGCGCAAATACGCGAACTAACAAGTGTAGGACCGACATTCGCAGACATTCGCAAATGATTTTCCATAAATAATTGGAAACATTCGTACTATGTACGAACCTTTGCGCGCATGTGAGTGACCGGGGTTAGTAAAAAAATCACATTGACACCTATTTCTATCAACGCCATCTATCGAGCCTGCAAATTTTTTGTCATTGTGAAAAGATCTTTGAAGTGAATGTAGGTGACGACTTGAAACTGAAAGTTTTTGCTTCTTTTGGGGTGTTTTTGGAAGGTCGGAATTGGCAAAAAAGGAAGGAACCGAAGCGAAGCGAAGGCGGGTCGCTAGTCTACGAATAAAAAAATCATCTGACTAGATAAAGAGTTGGACTAGCTACCCCTAACGACCCAACAAAATCTAATTAAAGATTTATTTTATTATGCGCTTAGATAAATGTAAAAAATAAGATTACTAAATACTTAGGTAAAAACGTGCAAAAAGTACCTAAGTACCTACTCTCTACTTATTTCAAACATAGCTAAGTCTTTTTCCATAGTTGTATTTTTAGAACAAATAATTACCTACATTTGATTGTATGGACAAAAAAACCCAAAAATTGATTGTTTTTGTTGTTTGTGTAAAAAACTCGTAATTTTCCACCCACAATCTGCAAGTTTGCGAATTTCTTAGGCAGAAAGGAAGTCATTGTTACAGACAACAGAATTTTTCATTGATTTCATTGGTTCATCGGTTCCAGACGTAGGACGGTAGGTAGGTAGGTAGTACTTATATCTTATGTGACGTAGGCACGGATTTAAACTAAGTAGGAATTAACGCATACAAAACAGTTTATAACTAATACTTATACTAGTTTTTTAATATTTCACAATTTTGTTAAAGTTATTTTTTCGATGTACTTAATGTTTTTTTTTCATGATTAGCGGCGCTAGTGGACGCAAGATCCACCTTATTGCCGTTTTGTATAGAATTTAGCTAATTAAATAATGCCACGTGTTACTTAAACGAAAAAAAGGTATCGGCACAGAATACATAATAGTACAAGTGTATCGGTTAAGTTACATCTACGAATTAAGTGGTCATTCCTGCTAACGAATAAGGCCGGCCACACACAGACGTAATCACGTAACGGAATCTCGAAACGGAATCCCGATTCGGAATTCCAAACGCAGCAATTGCATACAAAATCTATGGGCCTACCACACACAAGCGTTAACATTCCGTACGTAATTTTATTCCGTACGTTATTCCACATGAGAGCCCGTGCGTTCGGAATCTCGCACGGAAAAAATGCATTCCGAACGCACGACTACCATATATTTTGTATTGGTCGCCACACACAACCGTTTTTATTCCGTACGGAATGCGCACACACGCACGGCCTATGTGTGAGTGACGTATACAAACACGTACAACTTTTTTATTACAGCTCTGGATACCAGCCTTTTGGCAAACCCTTTATTATTTTGCTTAGT
This sequence comes from Agriphila straminella, assembly GCA_950108535.1. NCBI lineage: Eukaryota > Metazoa > Arthropoda > Insecta > Lepidoptera > Crambidae > Agriphila > Agriphila straminella. The sequence goes on along the minus strand of OX467303.1, from coordinate 20,059,206 downwards.
TATTATGTACTTCTAGTTTCCAAAAAAGCAATAGAATACCCCTGTGCGTAATATAAATAATAAATAGTCTATAATTATGTAGTTTTTGTTTATATTTAGAAAAATAATTAATCTTCGCTCAATGTTTCCTCATCAAAGGTTTAGCGTCTGACTGAGCCGTGATTCCGAACGAAAAAAAACGTCTGTGTGTGGTAGTACGTACGGAATCACGCACGTACGTGATTCCGATTCGGGATTACGTCTGTGTGTGGCCAGCCTAAAGGTGTAAGTAACTTCTACGACACTTTTTTTAACGTTCAGGAAAGACAATCAGAAATATTTTTATTGCTGATAGTGGGCCTTCATCATAATTCGAAATAATAACAAGCAGGTAACGAAAGCATCTTAATCATCATATTTAGAAGATAATATCTTCATAATAATCGGCAATTTCATACTTTAAATCCTTAAAGTTCATTAGGTGTTTGTTCTTATTTACGCCGAAGATAATAATATGATAATAGGTACGACAGTTCTTTTTGCACGTTTTCACATATATTTTTTTACATTCATTTAAGTACGGGTTTTATTTTCAATTGATTTTATTAGCGACTAGGTAGGTAAGTAATGAAATAAAATAACCTTTAAGCATCATCTTTTAATATTTTTGAACGACACAGAATCACCTAAAAATACAGATTTTGGGTTCGACTAGGTAGATAGGTTATTATTTTACTATTTATTGTAATTTCTTCCTAACTACCCAAATAACTTTTAAACTAAGTAAATTAAGTTATTATTGTTAATTAATGTATTGTGATTTTTCAGTTAGAACATTAATTTACCTTCATAGATCGAACATTAATAACAATTAATGCTAACTAGAGATACTGCTCTTGATAAGGTGCTAACCCACTGCAAATTAACCTTGAAATATAGGTCAAATGAAGAATTGTAATAAAATTACCTTCGCACTTGAAACCTTTGAGCGCTAACTGGCTGTTAGCAAGAACGGGCACAGCGTAAAACGAGCCGTAACTAGGTAGTTATTTGCTGCATCGGTTTACGTTTACGGGTCGTTAGCCAGGCTAATTCAGGCTATGGAAATGTAACTGAGCCCAGATAAATGAATAGAAATCCCTTTCCAGGCCAGAGTCTACTGCGGTTTGTTTATTCGAATTTAAATAAGGAGTCTGACATCCCATGCCTAGTTTAGATACTCGATTACTCGCCGAGCACAGACGAATAGGCACGAATTCGAGTATGTAAACAAAATATTCTGGTATATTCTGTGCTCGCCGCGAATACCTCGTCCGTTCTCCGTGCGCTGTTAGATTTTGACGCGGATAAAGGGATTGTTCGTATGTATTCGCGGCGGTGTTTACATTATCGTCATTGTTCACGAACTTTGTCACGATCAGTCGTGTATTTTTTTGCGATAGATTGGACTAATGAGAATACTTTAAAGTTTATAGAAGCTTACCAGGGACAACCCGTGATATGGGGCCCTTAACATCGTTTGCACAAAGATAAAAGCCATTAATGATGCTTGGATCCTTTTAATAAAAAATATGAAAGTACCCAATTGCAGAATTAGGTAAATATAAAAAGGTTCGCTAATATCGTCTCGTTTAGATTGTACCTACTGTATAAGTCTATACACATAAGTATATGCATGAAGCCGTAGCAACAAGTCGCACCGCACGTCATCCATTTCTGAAAGTTCACTGAATATAGACGAATATACATACAGTGCCTTTGGTCTTGAACTAGCGATAATTTAAAGGCGTGAAATACACCTAATTTTATCGACAAAAACACCCACATGTTGGGGTCTATCCGCCTATTGAATGGCTGCCATGTTAAATTTGATTTTTCATTTTAGATGACCCTGCGGAAAAATATTTATTTCTCCGGATTTAGAAGTCCTACAGTTATAACAAAAACACTGATCGAAAGCTAATAATATTGCCTATCAATTTTAAGTACAAAATGTGTAAACTTTTAACTTAAATTCGTCATAAAAATTACTGAATTAAAATTTTATTCGAAATTTGTGTGCTGTTTTGAGTTTTTATTAGGTACGTTTCTCAAAAACTAGAATATGAATCTCATTTTTTGCATTATTCTAATTCACATGGATATCATCTACAAAACGACTCCAAAATTTATTGCTCTATGTTGCATATTTCGGGAGTTATTTTAGTTTGAATTATGACCCCTACGTAACCAAAAAAATATTATTTTAGAAAATGAACACAATTACAAGCAATTTGAACATATTTTAAATCATGTTGATAATTTTATCTGAATACGAATTTCATCAAATGTAAAGTCTAGTTTACTGTAGTTTTGATTTTTTTCATTTTCGAAAATAACCATTTAGTGCTTGTAAGGGTCATATTCAAACAACAATAGCTCTCGAAATATGCAACATAGAGCAATAAATCTTGGAGTCGTTTTGAAGATAATATCCCTGTTTATTCGAATAATGCAAAAAAAATATTGCATTAATGTTCTAGTTTTTGAGATATGTTAGAAAAACAAAGAAAAAAGCACACAAATTTCGTGTAAAATTTTACTTCAGTAATTATTATGAGGTATTTAAGTTGAAAGTTTACACATTTTTTTTAATTAATTTAGCTTTCGAACAATATTTTTGTTATAACTGTAGAACTTCTAAATCAGGAGAAATTAATATTTTTATTTAATTTGATTACCAAATTTAATTTACCAAACGAGTTATTATAATTAAAAGTTATTTTGGTTACGAGTCCATAAATTAATATTGTCTGAAGTTCTTTAAATCTGCCATGGTGCTAATCAGAAATATTTATTGTGATAATCGCGCCAGTAATTATTTTTAAAATATCAATAAGTACCTACCTACTTATTATTATTAATTTATCAGATTCTTTTAAATATTGTTGTAGTTAATTACTTCTTAAAATAATTAAAAAGGAAATAAATAATATAACCTTTGCTCAGAATAATTGTAACTATCTTTGTAACCATGTTTTGTTCCTATATATAATAAGTAAGTATATAAATTTGGCTCTAAATATTTCCTCCTAATGGCGGTATTGTCATTCCGCGTGACAGAAGGTCAAAGAGTACAAGAGTGCATTCCAGCTGAACAATCGCTTAAATGTTAAATGTTTTAAATAAGTTTCATTCAAAATTATCTGTTAGTTTTTCTCATTGTTTTTTCCAACCTTTCTAGTACTATTACTCGAATCGATGAGAATATAGGGTAATCTTACTCTTCGTTTATAATAAGACCGTATAAGTACATAATTCTACCGTTGTAACTTGAAACATCCCAAAACAAAATTATTATTTGTCTTAAATGTATAAAATAAGAATAAATCGTTTAAAAATATTGCCCTGCCCTGCCCGAAAAAGAACTAAAAATGTGAGTAATAAAAAACAAGCATCATTGCAGTCGGAGGAGTCAATGCAGTCGGAGGAGTCGCAATCTTCTTAGATTTTTTTTTCACAGAACGAGCCCCCGACTGTAGTCATAATGGTTTAAAGAAAATTGTTCGTTTTTGGGCACGTCGTGTTTCTAGTATTTTTTACTTTTGGATAAGAAATGTGTTATTAATTCGAGCAATCGTTCATCGAGCACGCGTCTTTCGAAAGTAAGTTGCAGACCCCAAAGTTGAGAGGAACGCCGGATAATGGGGTATTTACACATACTATATCTATGATTTACACGGAGCGACTTGACAGGCGACTTAAGTCAATCGAATCACCACCTCATTGAAAAGGTTTGCAATGATTTTACAAGCGATTGTCGATGAAAAGTACTAATTGTCTAAAGTCTCCTACCAAGTTGCCTGCCAAGTCGCCTGCCAAGTTGCCTGCCAAGTCGCACACACCCATAGGTACCCATTATTTACATTTTTTGCCCCTCGTCCCTGTAACCAAGCGTGGTATTTTAAAGACCCCTCCACCCTTAACGGGTCACGTAGTATGGGTAGGTACGTTCCCTTGTCACGTGGGTGTTTCCTATTCGGGACCACTCACCAGCATCATGTGATTGCGTCCGCATGACCGCCCCAATCAATTTCCATTATCTCAATCGACCACTTGGGTCGTGACGTGATTATGTCAGTGAAATAGAGGTCAAGTGCAAAGTACCTATAACGTACAAATATTCTAAAATCTAGAACGTATCTAAAAAAATTAACGTACAATATTTTGCTACTTTGGAGTTAGAGCCGATACCTATACCTGTCATCATAAAACTAAATTACTTACCTAATTAATAAACTAATTAAATCTTCTAATTTTATTCAAAAATGCAACTTTATTTAGAGACTTATCTTTCGTGTAAGTTAGTTTTAACTTAACTTCTAAAATATTTCGTTTTGAATTTGTAAACATTTTTTTATGTAGTGTCAGTATCTACATAAAAAAAATTGAAGAGGATTGAAAGCATTATTAATTGCATTGGTATTTTTTTATGATAACAGCTCTAAAGCTCATCAAAAAAGCTCAAGAAAAAAAGATACACTGTTGACAAAAGGATTAGGTACAATAATAAGTTACACTGTTCTGGCTTTATGATTTTCTTAAAAGATGAATGCCCTTAGATTAGAGTGTTTCAATTTAAGTTTTTTATAGCTCTTTTTAGAGTAGGTACTTACTAATAATGTAGAGTGCTACAAAATGTAACCTTATGCAATTTGTTTAAAGGTTCTCAATATAATATGACAGTGGTGTCGGTGATCGCGTTGGAAGAGCCGTGCGTGCGGCAGGGCGGCATCTGCATGCGGGTGGAGGACTGCGAGCCCTCGAACCTGGTCACCGTGCAGGGGGTGCTCTGTCCCGACCAGAGGCATCTGGGCGTCGAATGCTGCTATGTGAGTACTTTTGATCGCGCTGGAGAGTTGTGCGTGCGGCAGGGCGGCATCTGCATACGGGTGGAGGACTGCGAGCCCTCGAACCTGGTCACCGTGCAGGGGGTGCTCTGTCCCGACCAGAGGCATCTGGGCGTCGAATGCTGCTATGTGAGTACATTTGATCGCGCTGGAGAGTTGTGCGTGCGGCAGGGCGGCATCTGCATGCGGGTGGAGGACTGCGAGCCCTCGAACCTGGTCACCGTGCAGGGGGTGCTCTGTCCCGACCAGAGGCATCTGGGCGTCGAATGCTGCTATGTGAGTACTTTTGATCGGGCTGGAGAGTTGTGCGTGCGGCAGGGCGGCATCTGCATGCGGGTGGAGGACTGCGAGCCCTCGAACCTGGTCACCGTGCAGGGGGTGCTCTGCCCCGACCAGAGGCATCTGGGCGTCGAATGCTGCTATTTGAGTACTTTTGATCGCTCTGGAGAGTTGTGCGTGCGGCAGGGCGGCATCTGCATGCGGGTGGAGGACTGCGAGCCCTCGAACCTGGTCACCGTGCAGGGGGTGCTCTGTCCCGACCAGAGGCATCTGGGCGTCGAATGCTGCTATGTGAGTACTTTTGATCGGGTTGGAGAGTTGTGCGTGCGGCAGGGCGGCATCTGCATGCGGGTGGAGGACTGCGAGCCCTCGAACCTGGTCACCGTGCAGGGGGTGCTCTGTCCCGACCAGAGGCATCTGGGCGTCGAATGCTGCTATGTGAGTACTTTTGATCGCGCTGGAGAGTTGTGCGTGCAGCAGGGCGGCATCTGCATGCGGGTGGAGGACTGCCACCCCTCGGACCTGATCACTGCCGGATCAAGCACAGGCTACATAGGCTGCAGCCAAGGGGCCCGCACCACAAGGTGGCCTGCGCCACAAGGGGGCCCGCACCACATTTTTTTTGCATTTTTGAATTACGCGGATGAAACCACAGATTACAAAACTAGTAGATGAAACTAACTGCAAATCGCGCTGCGTGGCGGCCGCTTTTTCACTTTAGACAGGCAAGATTACAAGATTAGTGGATGAAACTTGACTACTTATAAATCGCGCTGCGCGGCCTTTTTTTGACTAAAGATAGCCAAAAAAAGGTGACCTTTACACCCCCTCCCCCTGTGAGCTCCACCCCCATCCGTCAGTACTTGGAGTATGTTGTTTTAGACACCATACCCTACAACTATGCCAAAAATCGCTCATGCCCGAATTATTTCCCCTAATTTGGTTCCAAGCTGTAGAAGATTATCCTACTTCCTATCCTACTTCCTACTATCTACGAGTATATATATAAAAGAGAAAATCACTGACTCACTCATCACGAAAGCTCAGAAACTACAAGTGCTAGGAGTCTCAAATTTTGCATGGGGGTTCCTTTTTGGGTGTAGGTGCACACTAAGACGGGATTTTGCGAAATTCAATCCCTAAGGGGGTGAAACAGGGTGGCAAAGTTTGTATGGGAGAACGCGATTCCTTGGCCCGATTGACTTGAAATTTGGCATAGACATTCTTTCACAAAATTAATTAAACACGTGTTTCGTATTTTTTTGAAATGTATCCCTTAACAGGTGTTGAGAATATTACCTGAAAACGTGTTGAAAACACTCGGCTTGCTTCTCTTCCTTAATTTGTTTAGTTGTTTGTATCTGACTCCTATGTTAAAGTATGTTTCTCAATTTTGTAGAATAAAGGCACGCGTGCTAGTATGAGATATAAAACGCCATCTTAGTAATTGAAATTTTTGGTCGGGAGGGGCGCTCGTGCGCACCCCTCGCCCCTCGCCCCGCACAGCTTGCGTTCCGTTTGCTGCTGCGGGGATGCTATTTAAACGTTTAGTTAACATCCTCCCCCCCCTTGAAAGGACAACTTTCAAGAGGCTCATGGGATTCTACAATCATGGGACACAATTTGGATATTGCTCTTCTTAGAAGACCTTTCTTTGTAGTGACGTCGACGACTCTGGTGACACCATCTTCACCAGGGTAAAGTTTGCTGATCCTGCCCAACAGCCACTGTAGTGGAGGCAACTGGTCGTCCTTCACCAGCACGAGGTCTCCGACGTTGACGTTTTGCCCCTTGGTGCGCCATTTCACACGGTGTTGCATAGAAGAGAGCACCTCTTGTGTCCACCTCCTCCAGAATTGATGTCGCAAACTTTCCAGTAGGCGGTAACGGTTCGCCTTGACTGGTTCGGATACGGGAGCAGGTAAAGCCGTTAAAGGTCGACCAATTAGAAAATGCCCAGGAGTGAGCGGTGATAGATCGGATGGATCAGAAGACATGCACGTTAACGGACGCGAATTTAAAATTGCTTCGATCTGAGCGAATAATGTGGACAATTCCTCAAAAGTCAAACTAGTGTTACCGGCGATTCGTTTTAAGTGGAACTTCGCGGATTTTACGCCCGCCTCCCAGATTCCACCGAAGTTAGGCGAGTATGCAGGACTAAATTTGAAGTTGATACCTTCATTTGACGCGAAAGCGCCTATCGACTGGTCGCATTTTTTGACCAATCTGGCCAACTCGTTGTTTGCTCCTACGAAGTTTTTACCATTATCACAATAAATGGTTCGAGGTTTGCCACGACGAGCAATAAACCTTCGTAGGCATAAAATAAAAGCGTTGGTACTGAGGTCGCTAACAAGTTCTAAGTGAACTGCCTTGGTGCAGAGACAAACGAAAATACAAAGATAACATTTACTAGTGCGTGAGCCACGACCCTTGCGACTAGATATTAAAAATGACCCAGCGAAGTCGGTTCCACAATTCTCGAAAGCTGGAGCTGGATTAACGCGTGGATGAGGTAAATTCCCCATCAAAGGTTGAAACGTTTGGCCCTTAAACCTTTTACATTTTACACATTTAAATACAGTTGATGAACTTAGGGCTCTGCCCCCAATAGGCCAAAATTGTTCGCGTACCGAACTTAATAATTGCTGCGGACCGCAGTGAAGAAGTCGCAGGTGTTCACTTTCAAATAAAAGTTTGCAGAAATTATGCTTTGAATCAAGTAACATAGGATGAATTTTATCAAAGGAACAATGTGACGCATTCTGAATGCGACCTCCTACGCGTAATATATTATTTTCATCAAGAAAAGGGTTCAAAGATAAAATATTTGATTTTGACTTAATTGATTTGGATGTTGACAAGGAATGTATATCATCTGGAAAGGAATCATTTTGCGATTGCTTCACTAAAACTATCAACGATTGCTGCAATTCATCAGCGGTAAGTACGCCGGTAAGTTTATTTACTTTGTTTTTAGAATTATTTATGAAACGTAGCACATATGCCATAACTCTTTGTAATTTATTAAAGTTTGAATATTTTTCAAAAGGGACAATGTTTTCTAGACGTTGTAATTTAAGACTTAATTTGGTTTCAGGTAAATCGACACGTGATGGACTAGAAGCTGGCCAGCACTCTTCGGACTTCGCGAGAAAAGGAGGACCCTGCCACCACAGAAGACTGCCATGAAGCTGGCGCGGTGTAACGCCCCGAGAAGCCAAGTCTGCCGGATTCGCATCGGTGGGAACATGGCGCCATGCCGATGAATCTGTTAACTCACGTATCTCCTGAACTCTATTACAAATAAAAGTTTTAAGGATTTTTGGTTCACTTTTAACCCAACCCAAGACGATGGTCGAATCAGACCAAAACACAGATCTAGATACCGTTATTCTAGATGAATTAATTACTTTGGAATACAATCGAGCACCGAGAAGAGCGCCCAATAATTCTAATCTTGGAGTAGTCATTTCAGGCTTTAAAGGTGCTACTTTCGACTTCGCACATAAGAGTTTAATTTGATTGTTAGATTTTATATAGATACATGCAGCGTAAGCCTTCTGAGAGGCATCTGTAAAACAATGAATTTCGACATTTACTGAATTTTTAGACAAGACACATCTAGGAATTTGAATATTTGACAAATAGGTGAGATTGTTATAAAACGATTCCCACTGGACTTTGATTCCTTCAGGAACCGGGTCATCCCACCCAGACTTCAAGGACCACAATTCTTGCAGTACAAGTTTTGGTGCAACTGTGCACGCACACAATAACCCGAGTGGGTCAAACAACCTACTCGAATCTGACAAGATACTTCGTTTTGTTGTTAATTTGGACTCGGTCTCAAGTTGCGCAGAGAATTCCAAAACATCATTGGTGGGCGACCATTTCAACCCCAGAACAGTGGAATCTTTAGAAAAATCTTGAGTTTGAGTTTCTATAGGAAGATCATCAAACACTTCTGACACATTAGAACGAAATTTACGCAATGGAAAGCAACCCTCATTTAATTTATTTATAACACCTGTTACTATTGATTTTAATTCATCTACAGAGTCAGCCCCAGTTATGAGGTCATCAACGTAAAAATCTTTGCGAATGACATTAGCAATGGTTTCATCTTGACATTCATTAGCTAATTCTATTAGGCAACGTGTACTTAAGAAAGGAGCAGATGCCGTTCCATAAGTAACGCTGTTTAACTGGAGAATTTTCAAAGGTTCCGTCTCATTATTACGCCAAAAAATTAATTGCAAGTGACGTTGCGATTCATCGAGGACAATTTGTCTATACATTTTTGTTATATCGCCAGTGACGACGTAGATATTTTGACGAAATCGCAAAAGAATTGAAAACAAATCATCTTGTATTGTAGGACCTACTAACATTAACTCATTTAACGATTTGCCAGTCGAGGTCTTAAACGAAGCATTAAAGACGACCCTTAATTTTGTCGTTTCACTTTGTAAACGCAGGACTGCATGATGAGGAATATAGTACCCAAACAACGGACGAGACACCTCTGGCAAGTGCCCTAATTGTTCATATTCTTGCAAAAACTCTGAATAATCCAAGTGAATATTTGATTTAATTAGACGTTTTTCTAAATTAAAGAAACGCTTTCGAGCGACATAGTATGATTCACCAAGCGACTCTTCTGGATTTTCACGAAATGGAATTTTGACACAAAATCTTCCATTCGGTAGACGTTTATGATTTTCAACGAAGTGAGCCTCACACTCCTCTTCTTCTTTGGATAACAATTTTACTGACTGTGGGAGCTCCTCAACTTCCCAAAATTTAGCAAGAGAGTCTTTTATCTCTTGAGAGAAGTTGCAATTAATTTTAGAGTTATTAGAATTAGACTTTGCACCTATAGGACCACCCACAAGCCAACCAAACTTGGATTCTTGTAAAGTAGGTTGATTCGGACTCAACTTAATTTGATTGGACATAATTATATCCCAGAAAACATCAGCTCCCAAAAGGATTTGAATTTCGGAACTTTTGAAGAAAGTTGTATCTGCCAATTTAATATTAGATGGGAGATTTAACTTAGATACATCAACTGGGACGTTTGGTACATTACTAGTTATTTGTGGAATTACTAAACATTTAACATCAATAGAAAAATTATTTATTCGAGATCTGACTTGTAAGTCACAAACTTTGACTGTTTTTGTTACAGTCTGATTGACACCACATACAGAAATTGGGTTAGTCCGAGAACACAAAATATTCATGGTTTGTTGCATTTTTTCAGTTAAAAAAGAAGATTGGCTGCCGCTATCAAGTAATGCCTTAGCAGGAAAAGATTTACTATTATTGACGTCTACTAAGACAACTTCAGCAGTACACAATAAGACTTGATTAGGAACCACAGCAGACAAAGCGACACTGGACGGTGGAGACTGATCATTTGTTTCTACTGGCATACTAGATGTGGAACTATTATTGTTATCATAATCAGACTTTTTATGTAATAAGGAATTATGCCTTTTTTTACAAATTTTACAAGGACCCAAACGACACTGCGATAGATGATGCCCAGAACGAAGGCAATTTTGACACAATTGATTTTTATTTACTAAAGAAATTTTATCACTTAACGACATGGTTTTAAATTTATCACACACGTGAAGCAAATGAATTTGTTTACAAACTATGCAGGGTTTAAATTTGGAATCATTATTTGTGTTAACAAAAGTCTTGGTGGTTTTATTAAAATCTTTAACTATATTCTTTTCGGGTTTGCTAGAATCAAAACGACTATATTGAATTGTTTCCAAAACATCGGCACGACCCCGAAGGAATTCGAAAAAATCTGCAAGCTTAGGCGACGATTCAAAAGTATTTCTATGTTCTTCCCACTTGCGACTAGTGGCGCCATCCAGTCTTGATGCCATAATATAGATAATCATGGTGTACCAATACTGAACGGGTTCACCCAAATCCTCCAAGGCACGTAAATTTTTCGAATAATAATCAATCATGTAACGAATAGACTTATATGACTCTTTAGAAATCGCTTCAAAACTAAACAATGCTTTTGTGTGGTTATTTATAAGAATTCTTTTATTGTTAAAACGTTCACATAGTGTTGACCAAGCTACTTCATAGTTAGACGACGTAAAACTGATTGATTTAATCACCACAGCAGCTCCACCTTCCAACGAATTACGAAGATAATGAAATTTACTTATTGCAGGCAGAGACTCATTGCTGTGGATGAGGGACTCAAATGTGTCTCGGAACTCCAACCACTTTAAATGATTACCGTCAAAAAGCGGTAAATTGATTGTTGGTAATCTGACATTTAATTGGTTATGGTTGCCACATGAGGCTGAACCATGACAGGATGCTTGACTATTATTTGGAGAAGTACGCTTTTGAGACTTATCAAAGGTTTCGATAAAGTTTTGAGCAACGGAAATAATTTTACAAAAAGTTGTCTCAATAGAATCGCGTTCCTCAATTTGAGAATTAATATCGGACACTGAACATTCTATTTTGTTTTGAATTTCATCAAAAACAATCAACAATTCCTGGATTCTAGTTAATTTTATTTGTAACTCACCGATAATGACACTATCAAGTTCATTTGAACTAAGTTTACTTAAATTGTTTACATATTTTTGAAACACTGTAACTCTGGCCTTAATAGTACCTCTTTGATGTATAAGTTCCTTTATATTACTATCTTTATCTGACTTAGGCTTTTCGGTATCGGTCATTATTAATGTTGATGGACAACGTAGGAGCAAACAACAAAAGTACAAAAAGAACCAAAAAACAGAAATAAAATAATAAAGGTATCAAACCGTAAAGGCCGCTCGCAAAGTACTGCGAAGCGGCAATGTTGCAATCGGCCCGCGATAATGTTTTTCGCGTCACCGTGACTCGACTCGGCGTCAAAGTCCGACTCGCAGCTCACTATAACTCGGCGGAATCGAAGAGGTCGGCTAATAAGTCGACAACCGAACCTGGAATGTGTATTTAATTTAGTCGGGTTATACCGAACGTTCGAGAACGAAAGACGGAAATTAAAAATTTTGTTTATTTTAAGTTAAGTTTTATGGACGCAATAGCAATTAATGATGAAAAATGACAATTATCGTTATTAAAAACAGCTGACTGCAAACGAAAGTGAAGTAGGTCACAAGCATACGATTGCCAAAATATAGGTAACCTAGGACTTGAAAAAAGTCTTAGCACTTTGTACAGCAAATGAATAAAATAACATTCGGTGAAGTGAAGTAGGCTACAGCTGTTTTCACAGCTAAAAATTAGGTAACCTAGGGCTTAAACTAAACCTTAGCACTTCCCAGACAAAAACTTGAACTTAGATTTTTGACTTTGCGATAGCAACTTAGTTAGCAATAAAATAAGATGGGTCACTCATTTAGCAAACACTTTGACGTGCAAAATGATAAAACATACATAGAAATTGAAGCAACGCAACTTGCGTTCGATGCGACGCGGCGTGGCGTTGACCTTTAGGTAGGTACTTACTTGCGAATGAATCGAGATTGGCAAAATTTTTGGAAAAAACACTATTAGCACAGATGGAGCAATTATATAGACGAATTATTGGTAAAACGCGCGAAATGATACTAAAATTGGTTTCACTTAACTTTGGTCACACTATTAGGTAGGTACCGTGATTCATTGTACCATTCCCGCCATTTCCCGCTGTTTCCTTTGCTTTGCTCACTGGACACAATTTTCGTAACTTGTTTTATAACAAGAGGTTGCTCCGACGATAATTATTTCGTGGTATTGAAATTCACTTTGCCGGATCACAATTCTCAACTCTTTTTTGGTGCCAACAAACCACGCTTGTTGTTCAGTTGCTTCAGTGTTTCGATTTGATCACGTCGGGGTCACCAATGTTGAAAATATTACCTGAAAACGTGTTGAAAACACTCGGCTTGCTTCTCTTCCTTAATTTGTTTAGTTGTTTGTATCTGACTCCTATGTTAAAGTATGTTTCTCAATTTTGTAGAATAAAGGCACGCGTGCTAGTATGAGATATAAAACGCCATCTTAGTAATTGAAATTTTTGGTCGGGAGGGGCGCTCGTGCGCACCCCTCGCCCCTCGCCCCGCACAGCTTGCGTTCCGTTTGCTGCTGCGGGGATGCTATTTAAACGTTTAGTTAACAACAGGGTTGAAAAGGGGTAGAAAGCTATTTTTAGGGTGATTGATTTCGATATCGGAATCAAAACTTCTTATTGCATTTGAATGATTAAGAAAAATAAATGTCAGTTGTCATGTTGTCACCTCCCCTGAGAGTATAATTATGTTCCTTGGTTCACCACAGAGAGTTTTTGGCGCCATTTCGTCGAATTCAGTTCGGTGGCTATTTTAAATATTTGCAAAGTGTTTATAGGGGATATTGTGTCTTAAAATTGGTGCAGTTTTGTGATACAAGTGTCTACGCATCTGAACAATATGTGGGATAACTAATTGAAATAGGTGCGATCTTGGTTGTGTGAAGCTGAGACTTTTATTGTAGTTGTGGCTACCTCGGCAGAACTTACCGAGTAAACTGAATCGATATATTTGATGTTAAATGCTTCAAGCAGCATTGGAATGCGATGCACCCGCATTTTAATGTAAACTGAAATTGTTGGTTGGTGAATTGTTCTGCTTACGACTGAAAAGGCTCTTGGCTAAAAAAACGTGGCATTATAACGCCGGGTGCAACTAATGTTGTGCATTATTATCAGGCTCTCAATCTCAACACTTCTCTAACACATTTCTGTTAGAGAAGTGTTGAGATTGAGAGCCTGATAATAATGCACAACATTAGTTGCACCCGGCGTTGCAATGTCACATTTTTTTTAGCCAAGAGCCTTTTCAGTCGTAAGCAGAACAATTCACCAGTTTTATCATTATCGGATGTGGATGAATGGTTTAGGAGTGCATAGGAAACAAATAAACATACCTACATAGATTTTTATTTATAAAGAAGATAACTATTGAATAATAAATTTTACATAATATTGTTATACTTATTTTGTTAAAAACCGCTAAGAAATTTTATTAAGTACACCTACACCTACCTAATACAGAATCGTGAACAGGGCGTCGTCGGTTCTGTAACCAAACTCGAACCCCAACTTCGAATCTCACTTCACTGCACGGGAATTTTAAATCATTAATAAGATAAAGATAAGAACATTTTGTATCACAAAAGATTTTAGATAGCTACCTAACCTAAAATTTTTGCAATCGATAAAATAGCTCATTTAGTTAGCTAATTTCAAATAAAAAAATTCACGCGAAGTGAAGTGAGGTTCGAAGTGAGATGCGAGTTTGGTTACAGAATCGACAGACTGTGCGGGCAAAACGGCGGGGTGCAGCTATTACCTTACACAGAATTGTATAAATGTGAAAGTTTTGATGTTTGGATGTTGTTCATGATGTACTCAATCACGTCTGAACGGGTGAACGGATTTAGACGAAATTTGGCACAGAGATAGATTATAGTCAGGAATACTTAACACAGGCTTCTTTTCATCCCGATCATTGGTTTCCAAGGGAAGTTTTACAACGATTACCGTTGTGCAATATTTCACCCGTGCGAAGCCGGGGCGGGCCGCTAGTAATATTATAAATGTGAAAGTTTGTGGGTTTGGATGTTTAGATGTTTGGATGTTTGATCCTCAATCACGCAAAAACTACTAAACGGATTTGGTTGGAATTTGGCACACAGATAGTAGATAGCCTAGATTAAAACATAGGATACTTTTATCCCGATATTCCCACCGGAACGGGTACCACGGGGGGGAAACCGCAGGCGGCCGCTAGTTTATTTATATAAGCCTGTGGCTAAAAGAAAGTGGCGCCCTCAGACATTTTTATTCAATAGGGAATGTAATGATAGCTTCTAAAAATACTAGACTATGGGCCAAAAATTCCACGAGAAGTTTTATTAAAATTGTGTATATTAGAATAACAATATTAAATAAAATTCACCGCGGCGCCACTTTCGATCAGGAAAGTGCCTCAAAGTGAGCTAATGTATACATTAGCAATTTGTCAAAACATAAATTACCTACCATACATTTAATAGTTTTACAGCAAATATTTTATAATACGCAAATACCTTGAAATGTAGCAACAGCAATGATTGGTGGATTAGGTTCCTATCTACTTAAATTAACTTATTAGAATCCATTAAACAAGGTGTCAAAGAGAATTATTGTAACTTAACGCAACAAACCTAATAATATTTAATTATGTTCCTATTTTGTTTCAGAATTAAGCGCCACCACTGAAGTATTTGAAGCGCCCGTACTTACAAAAACACTTAACATGTTTTAAACTTAATTAGTACTTAGGATATTGCTTAAATGTTTATTTATTAAAAAATAAGGATCGTTATTTTTGTTAATCTTATAGGTATTAATGTACTAAGTACATTATATTCTAGATTGTTGTTTTGAATAAAACATAATAAATGTCGTTTTAGATTACTATTGTTTGTGTTTTTATTAATCCTCTGCTACAAAATATAACACAACTTAATTCAACAAATCTCTGAATAAAAAATATTAGGTTCACAGAGCAAGGAAAAGTACTAAGTTTTGTTTTATTCGTATTACTTAGATAAGTACTTAACAATTTTACAGAAAAAAATATGATTATTTTGTTTGACATAAGAAAACACTATTTTCTCAGTGGTACAGTTTAAGACCCACCTACCACCAGAGGTAGGTATGGCCAGTGGTGTGGTGGGTCCGGTTTTTTGGGATATGAATCTATAGAAAATCTTCAACTAATATAGGTACTGAGACTGAGGTTAAGGCGAGGCCAGTTTTCAAAATCGACTCTTTCACTATCTCGTTACACTTACAATAGGGATATTTTTAATTGGGTGACTGGAAATAATAAAGACGACTGTTAATGGGATACTTAAATACTAAACCCGGCAGCGGTTTATTTTGTTAGCGACAAAATAACCTAAAGGGCGACAAACTGTGGGTAACAAAAAATACGTAAAACGAGTAACTAGGTACATACATGTGGGAGATAATTTAAGTTAACAGTGAAAATTCTAAATGAGTGACAAAAATACTGAGGGGGCAACTATTATACTAAGTAGATAACTAAATATAGAAATTAGGATTTTAAAGGAAGGAAGTCATCTGTGTTCTCCAATTATCTCCACTTAAAATACAACAACAACAAAATATACATCTTCATTCAATATACAAAATCTCAATTTTCCATTTAATTTTTTTCATCAAAAATCAGTAATTACTTAGGCCAACTAAACATTTACTTATTATGAGTAAATAATAATTTACTCTAAGTAAGGTTAGTCTACAAGAGATATAGAAGATTTCGTATCAATAATACATTTACTTGACTGTACAAAATAACGTTGTCTTGAATGAAACAACACGTGTCATGGAATAAATGTATTATTCTTGTAACAACTAAATATTTTTAAGAGTATTTTTTACTATTACAAAGAAATTATTGTCTAGCGTCTATAGGGAGAGGATCATTTTCTTAGATTCAATAAATATGTCTTAAGCCAAAGCAATTTGTCTTTTTTTAAGAAATCTGTTTTTACTTAGGATTTTTTTACAGAGAATACAGCGTGTTGTAAAAAAAGAGTAATGCCGAATATGGTAGAGGGAGAAGAGACCATCAAACGGTGTGTTTCGCTCCCGCGGTGGATGCACCCAATTTTACCAAGTTCATACATTTTGATATTTTCGTTATAAGTTGTTATAAGTCGTTGTATGAAACTTATTGGTATGAATAATGTATATGAAACTAACTGTTCAGTTTGATGGTCCCTATCTTTACCTAGGTACCATAATCGGGCAATATAAGTACCAAACCATTTTTTTCAATATTATTCATTCGGTTATAGTGTTTCTTTTTCAGTATAATGTATTTTTATGTAGGTAGTAGAATTAAGCTTAAACATCAATATTTTCTTTAGATCGTAAACTGAATTGACAATATTTTTTACGTAGGTATACTTCTTGTCCGTTCTTTTGTTTTCAAATGGAAAATATAAAGTTAATCAGAATAAAAGATAGCTTTTTCTCTGAGTGCATATTTAATTAAGCTTATTGCCTTGACCTTCAATGATGTTTAGTAAGTATAAGATGAGATCACTGGTTAATTCAGTATTTTTTATCAGTAAGGTCATAGCTGTCTTCGTAATTAAAGTATTTACCAACTACGCACTTTATAATGAACTAGCAACTTAAACGTTCTGTGTGATAATAATTCGTTTATCACTGTTATTTATTTTGATGACCTTCGTGGCCTAGTGAATAATCGTCATATACAATGTTTAGTCACTCTATTTCTTTTTCATTATTTATTATTTCAAAAGGTGGTGTTAAAAATGAAAAAAATCACTTTGCCTCATGCTCGCAACAAAAATCTATTTTGCTGCGAGTTTTTACGCGCCAAAAAGCACCATTTTCGTGTTGGATAGTTGAAAATACTTGATGGTCGTAGTTTTTGACCTTTCACAGAATATGACAAATTCATTGCTGACTGTAGTAGGTACCACGAAGACTATACAGATACAATGAGCTCGCTTATATTTTTAACCTAATATCTACACGTGGTTTAGTACACACTTTAAACCTTTTTCAAGCAGTAGTGGGAATTATGACATTATGATATGATAACAAAGATGCTTTGATTATGAATAATCAAATGCAGAGGCGAATTCACTGATACAACTAGCGAACAAGGTACTAAGTCTAAAAAAGTAAATTTAAAATAAAAATATCAATAAGATAAACCATCTTATTGATCATTACAATAGAGATTAATATAAAAAATATAAATGAACCTCTATACCTACACCGTTATTATTAATCAATTTTTAAGTCTAGAAATATTAATTTCAGTTTATCAAAAGTGCCATTGAAAAACAGTTTTTTTTTGTACTCTCAACCATCCCGGACACGCGAGCGGAAGGAGGCGGAAATCCCCATTGGCTACCAATGGGGATTTCCGCCTACTAGTCGAATATCTTGTGGAGCTCGGTGGCGCAGTGGTTTAGCGCCTGGCCCAGCGATTGCGGAAGTTAAGCAACGTTCGCAAGGATCAGTCATGGGATGGGTGACCAAAAATGTATCATCTCGAGCTCCTCCGTGCTTCGGAAGGCACGTTAAGCCGTTGTTCCCGGCTGCATTTGCAGTCGTTAACACCCACCAATCCGCATTGGGCCCGCGTGGTGGGTTATGGCCCGTTCTCCTTACCACCCAGAAGGAAGGCCTGTGGCCCAGCAGTGGGGACGGCAAAAATGGCTTATGTACGTACAGTGGGCTATGTGGTATTACCACATGGCCGGCTATGATGGTTATGTCGGTCTCGTACCGCCATGATGTTGGTTTCGACCCGACACGACACCTACTTATGACAAACCTTGAATCTTTTATGATCCGGAACCGAAGAGGAATATCGATAATGTATGAAAATTCCGAACAGAAAAATACCGCATGCATGTGGTAGTAAGTCTACAGATTTGTATGGATAAGCTGCGTTCGGAATGAAATCCGTTTCGCAATTCCGAATCAAAAAATTTCGTGTCTGTATGTGGCCAGTCTAATGTAAGGTGGGTGTACCATGGAAGGCCATGCTCCTTGTAAGGCCAATCACCGTAAAGTGGCAGTTAATATCGTATGATCTCAAAACCTTTTCAATGAACACAAAGATCCAACCAATCCAAAGCTACAAACGCGGCGTCGTACTGGTCGCACCACTATTACGCCAGTAAAGTGCGTCACTTCATCGAGGGGTGTTGTGAGACCCCATTGATCTAATTTTCGTCCGGAACAAATTGTAAGTTTTCAATTAATATGATTTGCATTTTGTATCAGATTTTTATTCTGAATGTTGCACTATACTACAGACGTTTAAATTTGGAAGTTTTATTTAATTTGGGTTGCTGAGTTCCTAGGAAGGCCAATCGTGCCTTGTAAGGCCAGTCATATGGTGTCTTCTGAAAATAATAAGTGATTTAATAAAAAAAGTTGTTCACATGTATCTGACACTGATATAATATTCAGCAAAACGTTTTTTTCTTAGTTCTTTGTTTATATTCTGAGTTTTACTTTTCCATTCTAGTGTGAACTACACTACAAGTGATGTAATTTTAGGTCAAAATGTTATCAAAGATGTTTGTTGATTTATGTAACAAAAGAGTTTATGGTAAAGTTTATATAAAACCATAGTATATGATTGTTACAATGTTAATTTTAAGTACAATGACAGATTTAGGAATTTGGCCTTATTTGGAGCACCTATTTCTTGCAAGGCCATTTGTATGCACTGTGGTAAACTCAAATTTTGATGATGATTTATTACAAATATCAAACATTCTCCAGATGTTTATTTTAAACAATGAAACAAAGCTGTATCCTACACTTAATATGTTTTGTTTGGCTAAGAAATAAACCAAACCAACCAATAAACCAACCTGTTTAAACGTTAAGGTGGCCTTCCATGGTGCACCCACCTTACTTGTTGTATAGTCTGTGACTACCAATAAGCTAGTTTTATTCCTTTTCGAGATTTAAATTGAATAAACCAAAGTTTATAGAGATAGTGAATAAAAAGATATGAATACTTAGACGGTTTAACTTTTGAATAAGTACTTATTACCCGACTGCAAAGAAAGGGTTATGTTTTTCGCGCGTATCTTGTAAGTATGTTTGTATGTAAGTTTGTATGTTTTTAATCGATTTACTAATATAGTCCGTGAAAATACTTCGTCTACATGCACGTTGCTTGCTAGATTTAATAGGCGTTTGCTGTCAAGTTTCTGACGACTGTGAGTTGTGTATTATGGGGTACGTATCAGAATGTCTAAAGTTAGAATGTCTAAACTTAAAATGGCAAAGTTCAAAATGTCAAAAATCAAAATGCAAATTGTTTAAAATGTCAAAAATCATTATGTATAACTTCATAATAGCAAAATTCAAAATGTCAAACGGTTCAAATATCAAACTAGTCAAAATATCAATGGTCCATAAGTCAAAGGTTTACAATGATTTGAAAACAACAATTCGCCTTTTTTTCATTTATCGCCTTGCAACATTTTGTGAGCAATTCTTTGTAGTTTAAATATTTAATAACCCCTCCCTAAAGTTTGAAAGTTAGGAGATGGATACTTTTTTTTTAAATGGTTAAAAGAACAAAAAATTTGGAAATAAAGCAGGGGAAGCTAAAAATGGTGGGGAGAGGGGAGGGGACGTACGTACAAAATTTTGCACGTAAAAAAAGTCGTTTCTGGCGCTTCGCCGGCCGCTACCGCGGCACGCTCGCTTCGCTCGCTCGGCTCACGCGCTGCGTTCATGTACACCTAACATGCTCGTCGCTACGCTCCTCGCACCTATCATGTGACCTGCGGTCCTTTAGTAGTGCTACCAACCTAGTGCGCCGCTATTAAACGTCAAAAATTACGACACAAATCTAAAATTGTCATTTTTCTTAGAAAATCTTAATTTTCAGATTTTTTTTTCTCGCGTATTATTTGATTCCTAAACATAAAATTTCGTATGCGTGTTCCAAATCATGAGTTCTTTACATAAAAAAATATGAATTCGAAACTCGTGGTCTGATAATGGAAAGGTGAGCCCTGCAAAATCATAAAGCGTCTACAAGTACCGATATTGCGATCTATTTACCTACAAAAGATTCGATGCGACAGATGATAAATCGCGAGAAAAAAAAGCATTAGGAAAAACTAGGTAAGGAACCAACCGAGTTTGATTTTTATATTGATGAACAACTGACAACTTACAATAACAAAAACTTTGTCATAAAAGAAAGGACTTTTGTACAGTGTAAAAGAGTGATTCTGTTTAGCACGAAAGAACTCATGCTATTGTTGAGTCAAGCTACTTTTTGGATTATGGATGGAACCTTCAAAATCGTTCCTCAGATATTCGTTCATAGCCCCACATACAACTGTGAAAAAACGTTTCCTTTACTATTTGCGCTTTGTACACACAAAGAAAAGCATCATAATATGATGTTATGTTTGATTTGATTCCTGAATATTGTACAAAAAAGAAATTTCATTAAATCCATTATTTGTCGTCATGGATTTTGAAAAAGCTCCAGCTTTATGTTTACGCCAAAATTTCTTAACTTATTTAAATCACGCTTTCTCAACTTCAATTTTGGTGGACTGCTACAACCATCACATCATCAAAAAATGTAATTGGCATTTATTATGAATTGGTAATTTGAATATTAGACATTTTAAGTTTTGATCATTTGAATTTAGACATTTTTATTTAGGACTATGTGACCGTTTGACATTTTCGTTTTTGACATTTTGAACTTTCGACATTTTAATCGTTAGACATTCAAATTTTTGACATTTTGAACTTTGCCATTTTAAGTTTAGACATTCTAACTTTAGACATTCTGATACGTACCCGTATTATGTTATGTAGTAGGTATCTCTATGTACAACGTATCACAGAATAAAGGGCTAAAGCATATAGATAGATGGAATAACAGTATTGACTTAATTAAGGACTTACACATTTATTTATTCTAAAAATGTATATGAATTTTCAGCGGCATAAAACCTCTTTGTTGTTACTAAAAAAAATACTGTATTAGGCCTAGCGCGCACCACGATTTTTTGTTTTGCGACACAATATTTAAAATCGCGCTGCAAAATATCGCAGAAAATTAAGTGCGCGCACTGTGATTAAAAAATCGTTGGATTGTTCATTTTCAACATGAATTTCATAGAAGTTGTTTGTCTTGCCGTGATAAAATACCGTCAGGATGCCTTCCAAACTTAAAACGAGTTGAAAAAATATATATAAAAAAGAACCGTAGGTAAGTATTTAAATTGCGATCGCTGTTATATTAACACTTCAACAATCAATTTATCTAGCTGGATCCACACCACTTGTAGCATTTTGCGAAACACCAAACGTTTTGGCTTTCTTTTTTGTGATAATAATTCAATAATTAATATATTATTAAATAATTACCTGTTAGAATTTTCTTGTTACATGTCATTTTTAGTTGCGGATGACGTCAATGTGGATTCAAGCGTATTGGCAATTTGCGGGGATTACCTATACGTCATGTAAGTAATAGGGTTACCATATTAAAATTTGGAAAGTCCTGACAAAAAGCAAGGGCATTTCAATAAAAGTCCAGTATTTTTTTTTCAAGAAGAACTGACTGTCTGACAGTGACAGGAGTATAGCATTAAAATGTCATTTTCGCGGGTGTCTATTTTTGTTGTGTCCTTATTCAAAAATCATTTTTCAGAAATTGGATTATTAGAAACGGCTGAACGGTTTATCGTGTAAAGTGTAAGACTAAGTACCTACCTATTTACATTTTTTTTGGTAAGTATAATACTATATATAATTGACGACGGACGTGGCCCAGACAGACTTTACATTTTGGGATATCTCTTTCGAACACTCTGCTACCTATGTTATGTAACTAGTAACTGTAACTAGTATAACACCCCCAATCTAAAAAGCCGGACAAATTACAAATCCGGACAAAGTCATTCCATCTGATGGATGGTAACCCTGCTCATGTAGGCCCTTTAAGCGCAGCCACACAAATACACTCGAGGGCAGAAAAATCGCACCCCTTCGAAAATAAGTTGAGACCACCTGCTATTGCTAGCTAATGTTTTATTGTGTAAATATTGATATCTATCGAAAGTACATTTAACGAGCTTTTAATAATTGTTTGATTTAATTAACATAATAATTACCATAATTTAACGCTTATGGCGCTGTATGTAGTGAAACTAGCGCCGCCACTACATTTATTTTTATTACTCGTAAACCAAGTCAATATTTAAAAAAGCTCATGTAATAATTTCTTAAATTGTCTCTTATATTTTTTGAATAACTCTTCAACAGTTTTCATTCTTTCTGTAAGTTTTAAAATCCATTTTAGTTCAATGTGGTCATTTTTGGCAATTATGGATTTTAAAACTTCCAGAATGAATGATAACTGTTGAAGATTATTAAAAAAATATTAATAAGAGACAATTTAAGAGATTATTACATGAGCTTTATTAAATATTAACTTGGTTTACGTGTAATAAAAATAAATGTAGTGGCGGTGCTAGTTTCACTACCACCGCGCTTTTAAGCGTTTTTGCTTGCGCCGCCATAAAAGGGAAATAAAATTCAGGAAATGCGGGTAAATTCGCTATCGAAATGATGGAGAAAATAAACATTCAACAGTTCAATTAAAAAAAGGAATACCCTAGATGGATACTATTGCCCATGAAGTTGCTCAAATATTGCAAAAAAATGTGGCAATGTTATGTTGCTCGGAACTGAATCGAGTATTACAACAGTTTCTAGAGACTGTTGGCTATGTCCGAAGGGGAAAAAGTATATAACCCCCCGCCGATCTTAGGCCCTACCTTCCGGAGAGCAGTATGGAGTCCATACTCCAGCTGTTAGCGGAAAAGTCGGCTTCGTACCGGCCCTCCCTCTCCCAATCTCAGCCCACTACGACTCCCATGTCGTCCCCGGCTTCCGCAACACTTAATTACCATTCAATTAGATAGGATTAAATTAATTTTGAAGAAATTTTTGAAAAGGTGAGATTTTTCTGCCCTCGAGTGTAGTTGCGCGGGTCGAAAAAGTCTGTCTGAGTGCCGTGCCGTGCTGCCGTGCTGCCGTGCCGCCATTCAGTCCGCACTCTTCTCGTCCGTGAGTCGGACCGTCCGAGCCAGCCGCGCCGCTCGTCTCGTGCGATATCGCCTTTATTTCTCTTCGCTTTTGGTATTAACAGGTAAGCAAACCATTGTTTTAGTCTAGTGGCCCCAAACAAAACAACTTTAGTCGACTGTCGAAAATTAAAGCCAGTATCCAGTTGTTTTGTTTTCCATTTGGTGAAGATGGTTTTAAGGTATTAAAATTTCGATTGTCTTATGTCTCCTTTTGCCTTTTCAAAGCGCGTTTTTATTTTGCGGAAAAGAGTATTTTTTAGCTTTTTGGGAAGCACATTATTAACTTTTTTATCGAATTATGGAAATAGTACTTAATAGGTACCAATTGAATAATTTTGTTCATATTGTACAGTTTATTATTCTCATTGCGAAAAAACGTTATAAGTTATTATTATTATTAAACTTTCAAGCAGTTGTTACAACTGATATAGCATCTGTAATCTTTGCTTTGTTTAACTTTTTTTAAGTACCTCGGTGTTTGACTAATCTATTTTTAACCGACTGCAAGAGGGTTACGTTTTTCGCGCGTACCTTGTTTTATTGGTTTAGGTTGACCTAGGTACTTTGTTTGTTCTGGCAATTTGTTCCAAGCTCTGACCCTCTGTTGCTCAAAAAGTGCTTGTGAGGGTTGTTGTTCTTACAAGTTTGATGCTTGGTCCACTTAAACTTAAGTGAGCGTTACTTTTTTGTGTCAGCATCCTGTCAAAGTTCAAGAAAGAAATATTTTCATATAATTCCGATTAGTTAGTATTGGCTTTTCCAAAAAAGTTATTTTTTTATTTATTTATTTAAAGATAATTTATGTTAGAATGGTAAATCATTTCCCGCCAAACGTTCACACATCTCATCTTAGATTATCCAATCAGCATTCAAGTTTCCTATTGTCCGAAACATACTGGGATTTTTACAAAGATTCCAAAAATTGCTCGGTAAATCTATCTTTGATTCCAATCATCTGGTCCTAAATGTTTTATTCGTCAACTCGCCATATCGAATCTGGCCCAGCGGCGAGTTGACAAATTTCAATTTGTGAATGCGTCAACTCGCCATCTAAAAATCTAATAAATCAAGCTAATTTTATACCAAATTTCAGCAGTATAAGTGTGTACCTAATAAGTTTGTTACGATTTCACGTCTAAACTGCTGAAATTTGGTATAAAATTAGCTTGATTTATTAGTTTTTGAGATGGCGAGTTGATTTTGATTGGTTTCGATTAATTCGCTGGAGGACGACCTACCTGCCTACCCCCCTACTCAAATGGCCAACATTCTATACGTTTGAACGCTACGCTTACTTATAAAGTGCTGAACTTTCATTGGTAAGTAGATTTTTTTTTTACTTTGCTTTAAAAGTTCATACTTTAAATTAATGTGAAGTGTTAGTGTTATTAAATGTAAGTAAGTACAACAGAAGTGACGGCTTTCTGTACAAAACGACGTATTTTAATCTGTACAATTCACCCTTTGCCATAAATTCTCGAGTGTTGTGTCATTGCTGCAGAATATCACTGTCATATTGTCAATTTAATCGCATTGTATAAAAAATCAATGTGTGTGATTATGCAGACCAAGCTTGAGGCAGACGTATAAAAATATAGAGTTGTAAAATATGATCATGGGAGCTTTTGTGTTTGTAGTACGTACGTAGCCTATTGTGAGCGTCGCCCTCGGGCGTCCGTCCGCGCGGGCTGAGTCGGCCGCCGCGGGGCGTTTCGTAATAATTTTCGAAATTATTGTTCTGAAGACGGGTGCCCCAGGCCAGACCCGAGGGCCTTTGGCAGGCCCCGTTAAAGTTTCTTGTTCGCATCGCACGTATTCTATAGGTATAGATACACACAGTGTAGGTTTACAACGACAGTCAATAGTACCTACAGATGTTTAAAACAACTTCTATAAAGTAGCCTTTGAAAATCGGAATTATGTATACAAGAAAAACGAATGTTTCGTTTTTGTCTGTGGTAACACTGACAATTCGCAATAAACTCAAATGCACGGATTTTCATGCGGTTTTCACCAATAGATACTTCTACCCAACTAGCAAAGAAATCGTTTTTTTTGGATTACACGCTTGACATATCTATGTCTCTGACGCAAAATGACATATCGTGACTACGCAGTATGACATACGCATAATGACATATCTTGGACTTGACATATTGTGACCACGCAGAATGACATACGCATAATGACATATCTATGACTCTCACGTAAAATGACATAAGTATTGTGACTACGCATAATGACATCTCGGACTCTGACGCAAAATAACATATTGATGACCACAATTTGTAAACACCAACAACCAACAATCAACCTCGCAGGATTAGATTACTAACACCATAAACGACAACATATTTTGTTCTACAACTTTTATGAAAACGGACAAAATTAAAATCTACTTTTCATATAAAACTCGATCAGCTGTTCGGGCATTTGTATGGAAAGTCGAATTATTTTGTCCGTTTTCGGAAAAGTCGTAGAACAAAATGTTGTTGTTAATGATGTTAGTAATCTACTCCTGCGAGGAAGTTGGTGTTTACAAAAGGATTATAAACATAATGACCACCAAAAAATACTTTGGTACCCTAGGCTCTCTTACCAAAAAAACTTACTAAACACAAAAAAAAATAAACATTAAAATTACAATAGTTCTAGCTATTTAAGTCACGACTGCAATTCAAATTGTATTCAAAGACCAAAAGTAATAAATGATCACCAAATTTTTGCGAGAAAATTAGGAATAAAAACATCAGGCAAGAAAAGGATTTCATGTCATATACCACAACCATAGTACAATTTATATAAGTTTTTAAAAAAACTTATATATGTACTGTGCCACAACCGTTGCAAGCGCACTGCATTTATTACAAACCTACGCGCAACTCAATTTTACGTCTTTAATTCATGTTATTTCGCGTATGTGTCAATTCGCGTATGTGTAATTTTGCGTATATTTGTCATTTTGCGAATGTGTCATTTTGCGTATGTCATTTCGCGTATGTGTCATTTCGCGCATGTGTCATTTTGCATATGTGTCATTTTGCGTAATCAAAATGTGTCATTAAGGGTAAAATTGTTTTTTTAAGCAATTATTACTCTCATGACTATGGATCGTAAAACACTCGCATTATTTAGAGTAAGAGCAAGATGCGCAATAAGTTAAGAAAGGAAAGCTCTAAAAAGTTGTAAATAATGTTTTTTACTATTCTTTTTTATTTATTTTTTGATTTACTAAAATCTGCATCTCTTAATTTTTTCAGGGCGGAAGAAACTTAATAAACTGACACAAAATACGTGTTTTCGAATGTACCTTAATAATCATGTCATGTTAGCTGAGTTGAAACTCGTTTTAAAGCTGCCACCTACATACGATGTTAATTTAATTAAACTGCGTTTATCGACGTTTGTGAAACGCATTGTACTATTTTAACACGTTTTTATTAGGTTGCTTTCTCGTTTGTTTGTTTGTTTGTCCACAAAGTTTGCAAACAATTTTTTATGTTCTTCTCCTCACCTGATGTTAAGTGACGATAAAGCCGAAGGTGGAAGCGCACTACACTCGGAATCCTCATCACTAGTCATCACTGAGGAACAGGCTATTTTACCTCTATATAACTGCCGGAACTCAATAATTTTTTAATTGTTGTTATGGCGTCAGGTTAAGCTAAGAAATAAGCCCTACCACCAACCAAACCGAATGGAAATTGTACCCCCCCGGGAATCGAACCCGGGGCCCCTGCGTCTTACACGGGTGGGCGAACCACAAGACCACAGAGGCTGTTAAAATGAGAGTTTACGAAACGTTTATATTAGTGATTATCAACCTTTTCTATTCGTCGGAGGATGGCACGCTCGCTGAGGCAACTTGCCCCGGGCGGGCCCGCGGGCAAAGAGCGGCCTCATTCGAAACATTACTGCCTCTGGCCTCAGCTTAAATATAGGTAGGTACAAGAGTCTGTTCGGAAAGAGAACCGTCGTGAGCTTTGTGCTTGATTACCGTTTTTGTCATTTTGACGGCAAATAAATAGAGTTCCTACATTTCCTACCTAAGTTCCTACTTAGAACATTCAGATTCAATAAAGATAGGCTCCATTGGCGGATCCAGGGGGGGGGACCATGGGGGCCATAGCCCCGCCCACGAGGATGGTTACCTTTGCGGATTGCATTGAATTTTGAGGCTGAATAATGGAGCTCTCGTGCTATCCTGCTGACTATCGCTTGTCCAACTATTTTGCAAATAAGAAAAAATAAAAAAATAAATATATTTTTTACAACAGGGACTGAAAAGGGGTCTTAAAAATTTTAAGTGAGGCGACTAGGGCATGTGGGGTATCATATGAAAGAACGCTGTTTGCACATTTTAAAACATTTTTTTCTTTTTTTTAGGCCGCATAGTTTTCGACTTATGATGAAAAATATAAAAAAAAATACCGTTCCCCTCCCTTATCTCCGAAGTTTGCAAAGAGAAAAATCTGAAATAATTCTATGTTATAGTAGTTTATGTAAAGATTACAGGAAAAATAAAACGATGTCTCAATATAACACACTTTTTTAGGAATTCAAAAACAAACACGCTTCGCGGCAGTTTTTATTATTATTAGACAACACCAAAAAATTTGTGGCTAAAAATCGCCGTTTTGTCTATAGGCAGTATTTTTTTCTAAATCAGGCATTTTGTGCATCCTAGACAGGGACATAGACCCTAGACCCAAGGCTCCGAGGCCCCCAAAAATTTAAATCCTGGATCCTGTTTACCAAGCAAGATGGTAGTCAAATGCCTGCCCGCAGGTACCAATAAAAAAAACCGGTCAAGCACGAGCGAGTCGGACTCGCGCACCGAGGGTCTCCGTACCATCATAATAAATACACTGCAGAGCTGTAGAATAATGAAATTATTATTGCAGTATGATTGCAGTATTAGGTCAGCACCATCTCTTGGCCGATAGTGGAACTATTTTTTTTTCTTAGTCCAGCGCCATCTCTTGACCGTTAGTGGAACTAAATTAATTTTTATTGAGTCAGGGCCATCTGTTGACTGGTAGAGGAACAAATAAATTTTTTGTTTGTTTTTGAATTTCTAAAAAAGTGTGTTATATTGAGACATCGTTTTATTTTTCCTGTAATCTTTACATAAACTACTATCACATAGAATACCATTAGTAGTTCTCGAGATATCTAGCTGTGACAGACAGACAGACAGACTGAGTCACACCATAAGGGTTCCTTTTTACCATTTTGGTACGGAACCCTAAAAAGACCTAAATTAGAGCCAACAATAAATGCACGAATTTGTAAAAAACATTTTGTTCAAACAGATTACACTATGCCACTAGATTCTGTTGTAGACAATCGTAATTAGTGTGTATTTGATATATAAAGGGTAGTATTTAATCGGGTAACAATAAATTCCCATTTTGGGTATCAAACATACTGAATATAGCGTAGTGAAATACTAAGTGGGCGATAGACTGAGGGCGACTACGAATATTGAAAATGAGTGACTTTAAAATACAAATTGAGTAGTTCTTTAAGTTATTCAGAACGGGTGACCAAATTTCAATTTGGGCTACAATTTTAGAGCACACAAACCATTTAAAATTTGGCATATATTGACAAAAAGGTACGGAAAAACATTTGACAAAAAGGCGACTATTAACCTAATCGAGATGACAAAAATACCATTTTGGACAGCTTAAATAGTTACCTACTTGGTATAATTAGTCGCCTATACTCAGTATTTTTGTTACTTATTTAAATTATTTATCTCCCGCATGTAGTTGCTCGTTTTACGTATTTTTTTGCAATCCACAGTTAGTCGCCCGTTAAGTTATTTTGTCGCCAACAAAATAAACCGCGCTGCAGGGTTTAGTATTTAAGTATCACATTAACAGTCGCCTTTATTATTTCCAGTCGCCCAATTAAAATATTTTCAAAAATAATATGAAAGTGTGAGTAGAGTTGCTTCAAGAAGACAAACTGTAACATAACCCTTTTTGCCAGCTATTCTTGCATTTCTTCTCGCCAATTCCTTTTTTAATTTATAAATATTCCAAGATCTGTATTCTTCTGCTATTTTTCACAAAATAAAATAACAAATCTAAAAACACCATACGCACTCTATGGAGCTGTCAAAATGAGATGACCTTCAACTACACTAGCGACCCTATCGGGAGAAGCTGCCATTGCTACATGTTAAGTACATGATACTGAACCCAAAACAATATTTTTTGGAATTTTTGTCTGTTTGTTTGTTTGTATGTACGCGCATAACTTTTAAACTGCTGCACTGATTTGAACAAAACTTTTTTTTTATATAGCTGTTAAGCCTGGGCATATTTTAGGGTATAATTGATTTTGGAAAATGGAACACCTGATGCAGAACCATAAGGATCCAACTAAACTATAAGGAATATAAAAATGGCGCCTTAACAAAAGTTGTTCAGCCTTAAGAGCATTTTTTGTTGAGGTATAAAAATCGAAGATCTGGAATACCTGATGCAGAACCAACGAATTATTTGCATAAACACGTGTTTACGAAAAATCGAAGTTCATCTGATGTGGAAATCTAATGCTGATGTGTTTGACTCCGCCGAAATTGTGCAATGGAACCCGACTTTAAGGCGGTTGTATGACCGAAAGTGGCGCCCTCAGAGCTTTTTATTTAATAAGTTATTAATAGAAAAAGATTTATCGTGGAGATTTTAGGGCCCATGGTCTAGTATTTTTAGAAGGTATCACTACATGCCCTCGTAGTCATTCGTAGAAGTATATAGCAAATGTGTCAAAAACGGCCACTTTGAGCAGTTTTGCTATCTACTTTTAGCAGTGACTATGAGGGAATGTAACGATACTGTCTAAAAATACTAGACTGTGGGCCCTAAAATCTCCACGATAAACATTTTTAAAATTGTGTATTAGAATTATAATATTAAATATAATTCACCGCGGCGCCACTTTCGCTCAGGGTACCACCTTCTGTCGTACTTATATCGCACTGCAGGATAATATTGTTCTTTCTTTCTTTAAATATAATTGTGCAATTTTATTAAAGTCAATGCTTTGCAGCGAAATATTATTGAAGCTAAGATGCTGGAGCTCACTGGGACTGGTGCCGGTGAAACTGTATTTATTCCGCGTACCTAGGTATACCATACTCTTCCCCAACAATTTTTCTTTTCAATTTAAACGTACACAGTTCCCTGTGACCACTTGCTGGACTGGTTGTTTTTCGCATGGCAAATGGTTTTTATGTGGCTTCTTCCAGGGTTAGTATAGCTTCAGGTCTTTTCATATTGGCTCCTAAAGGAAAGACTCTGAACATAGTTTATAAAGAATTTTAAACTATGTTTACCTATATATACTTTTAAACTTTCGCGTTGCATTTTATTAGATTAGGAACACAGGTTTTTAACGCGTTTTTAAAAAACGTCGGGATAAGGTAGGTGTCCAACACCTATGTTTAGTTTAAAAACGCGTTAAAAACCTTATGTTTACCTACATGTTTACAATATTAAATATAAAATAAAAATAATTTATTGAATTTTAACATTATACTTATATATAACACGCTGCTACGAATATTTTCTTATGTAAGTAACTACATTAGTTCGTATTTATAAAAACAATACGCCGGAGTCATAAAGTCCACGCGTACGAAGTACGGGTATCAGCTAGTACATAATATAATAGTACAAGGTGTATATACTGCAGCTCTGAAACCCTAGACCTACCTAATAGGAATTTAAAATAGTGTGCCATTGACATAGTATCTACTAAAGTTAGTCCTGTCTGATGCCGAATGTAATCAATCGCCAATTACATAATTTCTTTATAAGATTGGTCTTCTTTATAAAATGGGATTGACTACTTTTGTAAGAAGATCTGTGCGGTAGATCTATCTAAGTAGTAGCATACTATTAGCTATTCTGTGGTAGTAGATCTAAGTTTAAAAAAAACAACTTTAACGATCAGTTTCAACGAAAAATCTGAATAATTAGAATATAAAGTAGGTTGGGCATCATCTCAGAATCTCGAAACACAAAAGTTTAATTGATGTCAACTATTTTAACTGCCTAAAAGCGAGTATAATATGGACATAAAATATTAAATCGTGAAAACCCCAGTTGCAGAACTGCGGACACCAGTATTTACTTCACAAAAGCCTAAATCAACCTGATGAATAGAAGTAAGGTGTGAAACCAACGAGATAGCTCGCCTGCGTGGCTGTTGCCGAGATACGCTCAAAAGATAAAAAATAATTGAAGTCGGACACGGTCCGGCCCGGAGCGGGTAGGCGACCGCCTTGACATGTCAGAATTTTGTACCTTACCACCTTGTGATAAGCATTAATGTTGATGAAGCTTGATTGCAAATAGACCGTGAGATTCGAATGAAAGGATTTCATACACGGGTGTGTTATCCATGTTGTGTTTTAAAGAACCATAGATTTGAGATTTGTTTCAAGGAACCATAGATTTGAGAATATTGTTTTAATTACAACTCGATACCTTTACGCGTTCCTGAGATAAAGGGTTTCGACATACCGACGGACAGGCATACAGAGAGTTACGTTACTGTTTATGATTTAATTACAAATGTTTACCTAGTTTTCAGATTTTTCCCTGTATTTGTAGTATACGACAATACTACTTGCCAAATTATATAGTTCTAGGTCAACGGGAAGTACTCTATGAATTTTGATTCCTTTGAAAGTGTCGAAATATGCGTTTTTTGCGACATAAGCGGCCGTTTTTTTTTTTAGGAAACTTAGAAGTTTGTTTTTTACAGCGGCAATGGACCGTATATGGTTTTATTTAATTTCAACTCGATACTCCACGCGTTACCGAGATAAATGGTCTTGACAGACAGACGGACAGACAGACAGACGGACAACAAAGTGATCTTATTTTTTTCGGGTTCCGTTTTTTTCCATTTGAGGTACGGAACCATAAAAAGAATGAAAGGCATGATATTTCGTCAAAAGTAGATTATTGCACTTCAAAATGACATGACCTATTTCAAATATAAATTTTTGGAACAAAATACGTATGATAGGTAAATCGAGAATCACCTATTTAAAAAACACAATGACTCATTTTGTCGTCTATAATAAAATAATGCAACAATAGTTGCATTCCTAAAAACTATTTTATTAAATAGTACAAAAACACAAAAAGTGTAATAGTCAAGTCTTGAAAATAACCTCAATTATTAATTTTAAAAGTTGCATCGTCACGTTCCAGTGTAAGATGCTGCCCGCCACGAAGCCTGGCAGTCCGCAGCCCGACGGCAGTACCCTGGAGAAGCCCCCCATCGCAGGCATCCCTCGCGTCGCCCCTACCACTAAATTTAACGCACCCGTCCACATTGACGTGGGGGGTACCATCTACACGTCTTCTCTCGAGACGCTCACCGCGTAAGTACAAACAAGAATCGCTTCGTTTCTTTTTCGCAAAGGTCCACGAAATCCTTTTTACAGAGGACACAGAAAATTGTCGCCATCTCTGAAGCCCCGGGTTCGATCCTCGGCTGGATCAATTTAGAAATATTTTCTTTCTATATTGGCTCAGGTCTGGGTGTTTGTAGTTCCACCGTTGTCTCTGATTTCCATAACACAAGTGCTTTAGCTACTAACTTTGGTATCAGAGCAATGTTTGTGATTGTGATGTTGTCTAATATTTTTTACATCATACTACTCGGAAACTAGGATTTACTAGTATGGTAAGAGGCACACACAGTGGCACAAGCCAGCGAGGGCGAATATAGTTCGAGGGTGTAATAGCTACTTACAACCGAGGTAAGCATACTACTTTACATCATTCATGCAAGGTAAACAAAACATTTATATTGGTATGACAAAATGAACTTTTCATTAGAGAGAAAATATTTTTATAAAAATTAATAGTTACATTGTTACAATATTTAAAAGGCAGTGATACTGGTTGGCCAGGCAGGTGTGTGCACTGTTTAGATAGAACGTTCCATTTTCAAATCACTTTACAATTCAAGCATAGGGTGAATGCTTTAATTGTAAAGGCAAGCAAGTAAAAGCAAAGCAAGGTAAGCATACTACTTTACATGCTTACCTCGGTTGCACCAAATTGGATCTTGTTCTGTAATAGCTCTTTTACGTCCCTTGTGTAACAAACTACTATTATTTATTAATGCATTTGATCTGCAGACGACTTTACTGAGTAGATACTTTATTTCATTACTGTATGTAATAAATGAGTAATAAAGTAGTCCAGTGCAAGACCCTACTATCTAGAAGTAAGTTTGAGTTTTATAGATGATAAAATGAATCTCATGCGATGGTATGGTACGAGTATGTGAACGATAAACATTTTGTGTAAGTATATTTGCAACGTGCACGTAAAATATCGAGTAAAAATTCACCATTTTTCCAAAGGCAATAGGTACATATACCAGCCACGCCAACAGATATTAAAATCATTAATTTCTCATTGGTGAATAAGGTTGTTTTTTGCGTGTTCGTACGAGGCTACGTACCTCATATCGGTAGGTGCCGGCCGGCGGCGTAGCTGCGGGCTAGCGGCGCGCGCGACCGCCCCCCTCCTGTTCTATAATCGACTCACTTGGGGGCATGGAAATGAGTAGGTACAGTCAACATCAGATGTTGTCGAACACTTGATTTTTTTTAATGCTTATACAATTTCACACAGCACAATCTAGCCCCAAATTAAGCAAAGCTGTAATATGGGTGCTAGATAACTGATATACTACAACTCATCATTTCGATTTCTGTCCGGCCGGGAATCGGACCCGGGACCTCTCAAAAGCATTTATTAACAACATACACACAACAGCTACATGATGCGACATT
The DNA here is from genome assembly GCA_950108535.1 of Agriphila straminella. NCBI lineage: Eukaryota > Metazoa > Arthropoda > Insecta > Lepidoptera > Crambidae > Agriphila > Agriphila straminella. The sequence continues at coordinate 20,024,466 of OX467303.1, read as the reverse complement.
GAATTTGTCAGAGACGGCGGTATTCACTTTCCCTCCCTCAATTCCAGGTACCCAGAGTCGAGGCTGGGCAAAATGTTCAACGGTACCATCCCCATTGTGTTGGACACGCTGAAGCAGCACTACTTCATCGACCGTGACGGCGGCATGTTCCGACACATCCTCAACTTCATGCGCAACAGGAAGCTCCTGCTGCCCACGGACTTCCCGTACCTGGACTTATTGTTGCACGAAGCTCATTATTTTGAACTGGACCGTGAGTAACAAATCTTTCTAGTGAGACACCATAGGAAAAATAGTTATATCGCCCGAAATAATATTTACAAGAATTATTTAAAACTTTCCAACAAAGTTGATGCTTTAGTTTAGTGCACTTGTTTTTTTGATTGTTGGTACCTACTAATTTTGTGGTAAACAGTTGAATTTTTGCAATCATGCTTATTCGGCTAAGCGAAAAATTATTGGCCAATGCCTAAGCGAATTCATGTAATTTTAAGTTAAGTATACTGACTGACTCTTCATTTTCCTATCATAATTTCTATTTTTTCACTTAAAAGCGTTGTTGGTTGGGGTTGGCCGGGCCGTCCTATCCCGATCCTATGTGTCGGAAAGAGCTAAGAAGGTTGCTGTGCAACCTTTATGTTTCTGGCTGAATAAAATCGATGTAAATTTTGAAGAATGTTTGTTTTATTTAGTGTCGTTCCCCAGACATGGTGTTCGCTCTGACCAAGCTGAAGACGGAGCGTGAGGGGGTGAAGCAGGACCGAGACTGGTTGAACCAGGCCACCGAACGCTTGAAGCAAGAGACAGAGCTACTCATGCAAGAAAGAGATAGGCTACAACAGCGGTGGTCGTGAACTGAGGTATATATTATGTATACAATTAGCGTTTCAATAAAATTTATATTAAGCTTAAGGTATCTTTCGAACAAAAGAATAATCATCTTAATCGGTTCATATTCTAGAAATTATCCAACAAATGAATGTAGTTAATGTTAACATAAATGACAGTATTTTCAGGATTTTCTGAAAACTACGTAATTATTTCAAAACTTTAAATTACGTTACAAAACTGCGAACGAACTTGATAAAATAAAATTTTGAATCATCTCTATCAGCATTGAGTAATCGTTAAACATACGGAAAATAAATACACCGTTATTTTTTTTCGAGATTCCGTGGTTGGCTCCATAGTAAAAGTTGTTCATTTACGTGGTCTGAAATCCCCATTTCGAACGCGACGAATTGAGAAAGACTTTTCTCGATAGTTAAGAATAATAAAGGCCCCCGAATGGAACCTTGAGGTACGCCCATTATTATATGAAAACCAGACAAACTTACTCCAATGAGATTAGGACAGCGTTGGAAATGATTTAGCTTTGATGCTCCACATAATCAATAGCCGCAGTGTTATTTTTGAATTGATTATAGGTCGCAGTGTTAATTCTGTTATTCATCCTACTAATGTTTGTTACTCAATCAAGCAAAAAACGGCTGAATGAATATGGATTGGGCACAAATATAGATTGTAATAATAATATAAACTCGACTAAAACATAACAGACTTTTTATCGTGGTAAAATTTAATGATCTCTAAAAAAAATTCGAACGTCCATGCGGACGAAGTCACTAGCGGAAGCTTTAGTACATACATACTACTAAAATTTATGAAAAATGTTATATATACTTATTTTTATGTCAGTACCTATTTAAAATTTTGTAAATTCGAAGCTAAGCAAGAAGTTGAATACAGGCCTCAGTATAATCATTTATCGTTTTTAGGAAAGCAGTCTGGAAAACTCAGAAGACGCCGATACGAAAAGGCGTCGTGTATAGAAAAAGACCTTCCAATGTGTTATTGGACTACAGTTAGGAATATTGGGAACTGAAATACTTAGTATTATGGAACATCTTCTTCCAGATGTTGACATGTTGTTATCGATATTTGACAATGAAAACCACCATGTTGTTTCTAGACTTGGTTTGTGTCGTATGTATCTATTTAGTCTTCATATGGAGAAGGAATTAGTAGAATAGCTCTTGTTCCTTCTTATAATTCCTTTTCATATAAGTGCAAATTTTTTGTAAGGGTTTGTCTCAATGGTTGCATATTAAAAAACCAAAACTTTGTCGAGCAAATTTTTAAAGAACAACGATCAAAACAACAACGTTTAAAATAAGAATGGTCAATTGACCAAAAGTTCAACTGCATGACCAAAGTCTGGAATATCAATGTTTAAATTATTTATAACACTATTGAACAAATCGTTCTAAGGTCAAAAGGATTATTGGAAATAATTGCGTGTTAATCTCTGTGTGCCTCCGCCGCACATCACCATAGCCACGCCGCTCCCTGATTCATGTCAACCAAACATGCTCGTCGCTACGCTCCTCGCACCTATCTCGTGACCTACGGTCTACGGTTTCAAGCAACTTTTGATCAGTCGTTCATTTGTAATTATGTAATTAGATTAGTAATGATTTGCTATTTTTAAATTACATCTAGCAACTTTTGATCAGTAGTTCATTTGATATCACATATTTTTTTTCTAAATAAAACATTCGGTCTATTCAACTTTGTTGTTTTGTTCGTTGTTCTTTAAAAATTTGCTCGAAAAAGTTTTGATTTTCTAATATGCAACCGTCTCAATGGTTCCTGATAGCAAATAATATTCAGGTTTGGGTACTTTTATAATCTGTGGGTTAGGTTAAAATTGGAACAGAATTTGTTTGAAATGGTAAATCTATAACTGGAACATGTCCGGAACCTGTTACATTGGTCCTGGGCAAAGCGACAATAGTGATTTCCTCCTCTGCCCCCCTGGCATGACCACCGACCGAAACACGATTTGATGTAGCAATTTATAAATCACGTTTCATTGTTAAAAGCCTATGCTTCTAAGTCTATACTTAGAATTTTTTTCCTATGGTTATAAGACAATAGATAATAGAGGAGCTCGGTGGCGCAGTGGTTTAGCGCCTGGCCCAGCGATTGCGGAAGCTAAGCAACGTTCGCAAGGGTCGGTCATGGGATGGGTGACCAAAAATTTATTATCTCGAGCTCCTCCGTGCTTAGGAAGGCACGTTAAGCCGTTGGTCCCGGCTGCATTTGCAGTCGTTAACACCCACCTATCCGCATTGGGCCCGCGTGGTGGGTTATGGCCCATCCACCACCCATAATGAAGGCCTGTGCCCCAGCAGTGGGGACATCAAAAATGGCTGATGGACAAGTAGATAATGAATTATGATAATATGACAGTTTACTGTCGATAAAGTGCCATAATTATCACCAACGATATATCAAAATTTGATATATCGTTGCATATCACCCGATGATCATATATCGTGTTTTGGTAGTCATGCTAGGGGTGAAAGTGGACTAAAACAAGTTTTGTATATGTATTAAGTAGGCGGAAAAGTTCACGGCCTTTTTTGTACTAACATACTTAATAAAGATACCACAGCTAGGAACATCTTTATATCATTAAAAAATACCAGACCTGAAGCTGACTATATGAAAAAGCTAATTTCAATTTTACCGTTGTGGTACCAGAAAGTCAGTTTAGTATTATCAGAAATATGACACGCAAAATTCTTGCTTCAAAAAGGCCGCGAACTTTTCCGGCGAGGCGACCCATTATTGGCGTCATAATATCTGGCTGGAGGAAACAATGAAACTTTGAAATTAGCAGGAATCTGGAAAAGGTTTGTATAATTTTAAATAAGCACTGTTTGCCCAGCAGTGTGGGTGTCGTGTGGCTGTGTTATTAGTATCACTACTGCAGCATGCATGCATAGGTAGGTATTATTACCTACTTACCAAGATGTTTTTTTTTCTCTTTATTGGGGTTGGGGATGCTGGTGATTGAGTGAGCGTTCAGACCATCCATTGGATATAAGTGATGGTAACGACAAAAAAACAAGGTGATTTAATTTCAAGATTATAATTTACAAATCAAACATCAATTGTTAACTTATAGATAACAGATATATAAGTTAAGGATAATAATTTATTATTACTGACAAAATATGTAGAAATACGTAGAAATATTTTATATTACACAATTTCTTTTCATGTAGGTATAGGTATCATGATAATTTAATCAAAGAAATGGTAAAGTAAATGATGTAAATCTAATTTACTAAGACTTTACCACTTATTTGTTACAATGAATGTAAATCAGTCAAAAAAATCTCTACTAATTAGATCTAGATGTTTTTCTGTGAACGGTATTCTGAGACATGTATGGCACCAAGCTGTATGTACTTAGGTATTACATTCTTATTAATATTTTTAGTACTTACTTAAAAGGTTAGTATTTCGTCATTGAAAAAAATGTTAACACTTTGAGTGCTGTTCAAAGTGTAAGCTCCGCATTACTACGTTTACAGTAGCTACCTATGATGTTATAATAAACATAAAATTCATCGCTTTTTCGAAGATTGGCCTGGCCATAGTCTTGTAGTCGGCCTCAGTTACTTATTAAGCAAGTTGGGGCAAGATTATAAACGGGGTAAGGCAAAATCCATCCATATCTCTCAATTTAAGATAGTTTTTGCATTGCTGGCAACATTTTTAAGACCGCTAATTCAATACGTCCCACCCCTCAGTCAACGTTTGCCACTCTGAATGAAAAGTGGTGTGCAATTTGCAAATTTCTGCACTGCGAAATGTTAGTTAATTTTACGAGTGTTTTAACCTTACCCCATGTTCTGTGCCTTTGCTCATAAGGTAGGTTCGAGTGTTTTATTGAAATCTCTACCCATTATTTTTCATTCTTAGTTGCGTCATTACTTAATATGGCTAGGTATATTTTTATGGTAGATAGGCAAGTACACACATCACTTTGTCTAGGGATACAGGTGTTATTTTCATACAAACGAGGTAACTTTGAAGCCTTGGTTTTCTGCCAGGGATGTACCGTGCTGTGATCTGATGATGGCCATCCAGGGAGTGAATGGAGGAGATTCAGATTGCTATACACACCTAACTGATCTGACCAGTATTCTAAAAGATTAATGGACATGTTTAAAAAACCGCGAAAATAGCATGAAAATGTATGGAAATCCTGAAACTGAGAACTCTGACCCATCAACCTTTTACCTGATCAGATCAGTTGGGTGTGTATAGCGATCTGAATCTCCTTCATTCACTCCCTGGATGGCCATCATCAGATCACAGCACGGTACATCCCTGGCAGAAAACCAAGGCTTCAAAGTTACCTCGTTTGTATGAAAATAACACCTGTTCCCTAGACAAAGTTGATGAGTATACTTACTGCCCGCTATCACGCCTGATAGTAAGCAATGTTGCGATCTACGATAAATCGCGCTTGCCTAGTAAACTATTTACTCGCAACTTGAAGGCCCCCCAGATTGTACCTATCGGGAAACACAGACTCGAGTAAAGAGTTCCACTCGCTGTTCTCTGACTGTTTCTCATATTTTATTTAATGTATTACAAGTTTTAGTCTTTACCTATCAGTATTTGGCGGGGTAAGAAGAACATAGGTATAAATGATTCGAACTTTCCCCGTTTTCAAAAGTTCCCCGGAGGATTCGACTCGACTCCGAGCATCTAGTGGACGCATGCCATAGGATTTTTCAAGCGCGATTCCACCCGATCGGCTAATACACGCGAAAATAGGTAATGACGCGAAACCGCTACGCAGTTGTGATTCTAATATCGTCCACGATAGCGGAACAATGGCGGAACTACAGCGGTGCCGCTGGTACGGTTTCGCGGCGGAGGTGTACTACAGGCGTTAAAAGAACATATCTGGACGCAGCTTTAGAGTTGGTGTGACAAAATACTACAGTGTTCGACTGCAATGAATCTTATCTCATATTTTCAATATAAACAATATTGTATCTACACGCGGCACTCAATGTGTTAACATTTGATATGCAATTCCATTCCCTAAACAATATGAATAGGATAATATAAAAACAGTTATAGTAATACGAAATACCGTTCGATTTTCTAGTTTTTAAGAAAACATTTGTAATTATAATTGGCACAACACAATAAACATCCACTTTTTGATTGACTTGCTTCCTAATCACTTACTTTAACTCCACTAACATTTAAAACAGTCGAGACTTAATAAGAAAAAAAACTATTTAATTTGGAGACAGTCATTGCGCTTATAATAAATAAGAAAGCAGTTGACCCAACAGACGTCGTCGCTCCGGGTCCTATTTTATAAACACTGCCGCAACGATCGTTTGGTTTTCATTGTGTCGCCAATTTAAAACTAGAAAATATACTACCCACAGAAACCGCCATGTATGCAAATTATCGTAGTAAATTACAAATTACAATATTTATGAAATAGGCCCCTGGTATTATTTAAATAAGTTATTTGGATATCTCAATATTTTGTTGAGTAAATAGTAATTGTAAATAGGGTTCATCTACTTAATCTTTATAAACTTTTTAAGCACATAGCTCGTTTTATTTAACTCTTGGATCATTTTTATACTTGCTAAGCGTTAGGAAGTTCATAACAATATAATTATCACATCGGGTATGTATTAAAATGCCGACAATTCATAACACATTATGATCGAAACATCGACGCACAAAACGCCTATTTTCAACCTACCGAAAATCCTAAATGTCGATATCCGATAGACCGAAACTTAAAAGATCGATTATTGAAAGACTGATAGTTCAAAATCCCGAAAGCCTTTTAAAGTCTATTAGGTTAGGTGCGACGACGAGCGAGCGAGAAGGGGGGTTAAGTTCCATTGCGATTTGCGACCAACCACGCACGAGCCGAGCGAGCAAAACGAGCATGCCGCGGCAGCGCCAGAACCGACCGGGGGTCAGGTCTGACCCCAATCCAAAATCGAGACACAATAAAATTATGTTTCCGTTTTGGGTTTAAGACACACAATGTGTTTCGGTTTTGGGTTTAAAAAACAAGAACTGTGTCAAAAAGCATTACCATTCAAACACCATTGAACCACGATTTCGACGTTAACATTAGCAGAATTGACCGCCAGTTGGCGTGTAACCCTCAATTAAACTTCGGTTTTTAAGCTTCGAGATTTAGTCTTGTAGGTAAAATGTCGTTTTGGGATTTTAAACGTGCGGACGAACAACCATTCGACCTTTTAATTGTTGGTCTTTCGTCCATAGATCTTGTGAAATTCTGTATTTTCAACTTCGGCATTGTAATACATACCCCATCATCATCATCATCATCCAATGCTATAAAGAAGGGATACATTTTAAGTACTAAGCATAAGCAAACAGGCTCAAAAATTTTAACAGCCAAAAAAACCGTCTACGAAATGTTGACGTATAAAACTAACTAAATACTTAAATTAAAACCCAAGGGCTAAAATTACTCAGTCTTAAATGTATGAATAAAAACATTGAAATGATGAGATACTTACTTTGATTTAGTGATAGATAATTATAGTGAAATATAGTCAGCAAAATTATCACTGGATACTTTGTTTCAATTGAAATCGGTGTGAAAATAATTTAGCATTATATTTTCTTCTATGAGCTCAAAATAGTAATTATTTGAAATTTTACGGTAAGGACTATTTGCCTGACTGTGCTGTTTTAAATATTCCATAATGAGAAAAATAAAATATGGCTTGGTTATTTGATTGACTAGTGTGATCCACTTCATTTTATTCTATAATTGCCAAACTTTATAATATTTATGTACTATAAACACTACACTTTTAATCTACATTATAAAAATATTCAATTTATAACACTTGGAGATAAGATTTACATACGATTACTTACGTTCGTTATGTCGAAGGATTAATAATTATGTTTTATAACTATGCACTCAATGACATCGAATAAGACATTTATACTTAGACAAAACCCTCTGTTTTTAGAGTCATTTATGACAAAACGTGCATGGTCATTTGTCACGCGCACACTCACAACGGGCCCATCAATCCTAGATACAGTAGTGCTACAAACAAACTTATCTTACCGGGTGATGGCGTCGCTGTTGGTAAATTATTTTTTATTCGAAGTTTTTGTCTAGGAATATAATAATCATAATATAATTTAAATCGGATCGTAATTGTCACTTGGACTTCATCATATTTGTCAACTCCATAAAGTTAATATACCTAGGTCAACTCACTGGCACTGACAAATTTAATGATTTGTCGATTAAATGTTTCATAATTAGGTAATATGAGTTGCAAATAAAATGTTTATCCAAATCTTAAACCCCGCGGGCAGATAAGTTTCGTTTCAACAAAAGACGATCCGTCAAAATAGAAGTTGTTATAGACGCGGCTTCCGCACCGGACGGAAGCCGCGTTGCTTTGTTATACCCAAGAATCTTATACATATATTCTTATAAGATTCTTGGTTATAGGTACCTAAGTATAGGACAAGGTGTATTTTTAACCACTCGCCAAATTTTAAGGATTATCAGCCTATGAAACTGATCAACTTTCTCTAACAAATATGTAAAAAAGACTATTCATACAAATCAAAGAGATCACGTCATCATTTTTTGGCGTATGGCACGTTTCATGGAGAAAGTTGTTCAGTTTCATGGACTTAACCCATCCTTAAAATTTGGAGAGTGGTTAAAAATACACCTTGTTTTATGCTTATCTTAAAAGTTAATATCAAGGTGTACTAATGCTAGCACACAAAGTAATTTTAGGCGTTAATATCATAGAAATGAGTCCTTGAATAAATATAAAAAACATACAAACTAAAACAATAACTACCTACTATGCGAGCCAAATAAGAATAGTACTGTCAAACGGCAATCTTGATCTTTTTCCTTTTCTTGCACATGCTACACCCCTGAAGTGGAAGTGAAACTCAAACAAAAATGGCCGTTTTGACAGTCCTATTCTTATTTGGCTCGCGTAGTACGTACTAACATGATCAAACAGTAATAAATAGGTTGTTATGTTAGAATAGATACTGTATTGTAAACGATTGAATAACTGGCTTATGTGACCAATGTTTAAATAATAAAATTATATTATACCTAGCTTAGATCTGTGTTTGACTAACACCGAAGGGTAGTGGTAGGGTGCCTACTACCTATTGATTTCAATATAAATTATAATTATTGTGACCAGGGTTGTTGCGGATGGGGGCTTTTTATCGGCGGATGCTGATTTTTGCAGATTAATATTCACGGATGATGCTGATGCTGATATTATAGTTATTAATGCAACTGTGCTGTAATGAGGGGTATTAAAACACGAATGTGGGTGTTTATCACATGAGTGTTTTAATACCTGATTATGTACAGTATGCAACCTGTACTAATACACCCATTTCACAAGACTTTATCTCCACCCATATTTTTTTATTTGGGAAACAAATTTCGATCAAGAAATACCCTAGATGTCCGGTCAGAGTCTCAAAAATGGAACCTCAAATAGAGTCCCACTTACAACCGGATGCTGAACGAAACCGCCGATGATGAACCTCAACTTTTTCCTCCTCCTCCTCAATTTAACCTCAATTTATTTGTTTCACATTACAGAATCAAATCTTTAAATTAAACCCATCCCTGCTTTTTAGATCAAAGATTAGAGCTTACTCATGCACTGCAAGCATCTGACCGTCAAAAAACCCGCAATCCAATATTCCCGTGTCGTGAAGCCGCGGCGGCGCCGCCGGCGCCGGGCGGCGGGATACTGCGTTTACGTTTTAGCGTTTGCGTTTAGTTTATTGCAGATGCCGATGCTGATATTAGCAACAACCCTGATTGAGACAACAACCTTCAATATGCGTTGTCATTAAGGCGCTAACATGCGTCAAATCCCAATATTCAATTCAAATTATTGAAAGATTACGCGCGTGAAGCTATCATAGAAAAAATATATAATGTAAGTACTTGAAATAATACACAATAGATTTAATTGAAAGCATTTATAAAAATGTTAACACCTTTGATGTAAAACAATATTTCGTGGACCCTGTTTCTGGTCCTATTTGCAAAATTTCTCGGAAACAGAACATTCGTTTATGTTAAAACCAACACATAAATATCAGCGATGTTAATACCTTCAATATTATTTGAACAGATTTTTTTTTACTAACTTGAAAGCGAAGAAAAGTAATAAAAACATGTAAAAATTGAGAATTCGGTGCTAGTTCTCAACGCAACCGCCGCGTTGGAACGCGCACTGATTTGAACCCGAAGTGAGTAGAGTTACGTTCGATTTCACTCCATCACGGATCGACCCGCTCGGATTGAGGCATGTTAACGCCTTAAAGTAACAAGTAGGTTTGAATTATGAGGGTTTAGAAACGACGAAGCGCTTTTAAAAAAAGTAGGTTAATGCTTTTGTACTTTGCTTGGTCGTCGTTGCAGGGACACTACCGTACCCCCAGGTGTATGACTTTGTACACATAATTAACTTAATGCATTAATATAAGTTAAAAACTATAATATAATAACAGAGATCTTGGAATAAATTGACGATAATCTACAATTAAAAAAACAACGAGTTTTTTGTTTCAAAGTTACAAAAGATAGGCAAATCCGTATTAGGAAGGAGAAGTAGGTAAATACTACCGAGCCAAATTCTTTTTATAACTTTTTAATAAGACTCTTAAAAACCTACATTTTAATTTACACTTACTATTTTTGAATTGAAATCCTGCGGAGCTAATTTTGCTACATTTTGGATGAAACATGTTTTGGAAAACATTATACAATGTGGAAACACCAGAATTCCCAATCGTAAATGTTTTCGTTGAAATACCAACTGATAAAATGAATAACGATTTCTGTATATAAAATATATATAAAAACATAACTTCGAAATAAGATTTAATATTTTTATTGGAAGTTTTTGTGGAGGTGTTACCGTTAAAGTGCGGAAATCAGAGTGCACATTAACTAGTTAATCTGCAGATTCACTGGTCAAATCAGTTACAGTGCAAAAAATTGTTTCACTTCGTAGTTTACTAGGTAATTTGCAGATTTACTAGGTAATCTGCAGATTAACAACCAAGGATCAGTTAAAGTGCAGAAACAGGTTCTTTAATTAAAAAAAATATAATAATCACATAAGAGGGGGTAGACACAAAGCCACGAAAAAGTCTTAAAAGTTCATTCGGTTAGGTATTGCGACCAAAAACGCGCGAACCGATCGAGCGTGAGCGTGTACCGAGCGTGCTGCGGCAGCGGCCGGCGAACTCTCTAGTATAATAATGTACTCTATGCGGCGAACCACCAGAGGCGCGTTCCAAACCTACACTCCGAGTGCAACCTAACCACAACCGAACGCTCTAACGGCGTTCCAAACATTTGAGCGTGACGTTCGGTTGACACAACCGGCCCGTTCCAAACGTCAGAGCGTTGCAACCAAACAACTATCAAAAATGATGGTTGTAAAACGCTCTGACGTTTGTCTATAGAAAAAATGTCAATGTCATTTGACATTATTTTGTATTTTTGATGTTTTTAGGTCTAATTTTTAAAATAATCATGGTAGATCCTCAAAAAACGGATTTTATTTAATTTAGTATAAAGAAAAGTTTAAATTATTCGTATTCCAAATAGAAAATGAAGAATTTGTATTGACATTGACATTTAAAGTTCATGGTCGTTCCAAACCTTGCGGGTTAAAAAACAACCAAACAACCGACGCTCAAACGTTCTGAACGCAACCTTACATATTATTGTTATGTTTACTTTATGCCACTAACGGCCGTACTCAGAGACGTCAATTAAGTTTAATGTTTCATTCATTCATTAACATTGTTGCTATCTCTTTCTTTTCCATAGTGATAGTATTTAAGACGACACGATACTTAATGAAGCATTAAATTTAATTGACGTCTCTGAGTACGGCCGTTAGTGGCAAAATCTACGGCCTTACCCATCTGCTACATTAAGAAGAATTTCACACTTTAACTAACACGATCAGTTTATGTGCAGATTAACTAGTTAATTCGTACATTAACGGATTCCTCACATTATAGCGGTAAACGAATAAGTAGTACTTAAATCGGACTTCATCACATTATTTATCAACACTGACAACAAAAATGATTCATTATATGACAATAAAATATTTCATCTAAAATCTAGCCCACCTGTCTTTTTTACATCTGTTGATTATAATCTATGCCCTTGTTTATTTTTTTTATTTAGTTGTGTCAAATTGTAAAAATCTTAAAAATTAACCCATCACAGCTTTTAATCGGCTCTCATTAGTAATCCTTCATTAGAATGTTGTCTGTTCTTTTTTCTTCCACAAAAATCTCATACAATTTGATGAGCAGCACTGCAGTTCACAATATTAAATACTTACCTACTCAATATTCAGATAATGTCACGAAGAGGAGTTTTTGAAGAATCTGCTATTCTCGACAGGATCGAGTTCACATCAGGATCGAATCAACGTCAAAAATCTGCTATTTTGGTACATTGAAAACGGTTGAATTGGTTTCCATTGTACAGGGGGTCTATTACGAAAAGTTTAATGCGATACACGCAGCTGCGTCCGTGCTTCGTTTTGATTGTTTCCTATTACAAAGCACTTGCGTATGCGTGATTGCACTATGTATTCTGTGATATTGCGAAGTGATTGCGTAAGTTTGGCAGTTTTTCTCTAGATTATCCAACATCATTCGTTTAATAGTCTATGGGCAACGATAGCCAAATTCAAAATGTTTGTTATATCTTCAACTGACGAACTGCGCACGATTATCGTGGCTAAGTGACTGCGTTACGCAATTGCGTATGTTATTTTCGTAATAGGCCCCCTGTTTTGACGTTTTATTCGATTCGAACTCAAACCAAACTCAAACTAGATTTCGTTGAAGAAATTAAGACGAAAACTTTTGATAAATCAGTATCGAAAATAATTATCTGAACCTAACTTCCTTAACGTAGGTAACAAAAGTTTTTTGATAGCCAATTTTCAAAAGTAGGCTTGTTATTTTTTAAATTGGCTAATCGACAGCAGTTAATCTTCTGTATTTTCTACTAATATAAAGAAAATATATCACTTATATTCTTTCCTAAAAGACGTGAGCCTTTTCGTAATTTCTCCTTTGCCATACCTACTTTCTCAAAGGTAGCTCCTATCTATGTTGTATAATTTACACGTACACGACACATTTTTCTCTGTGTCTTGAACAAAGGGTGACCAAATATCAATTTAATCTTAATCTTAAGTTTCGGGCTGATAATCAGTTGCATCATCCTCGATCTCTTGTAGTATATCTTCAACATCCTTAGAAACCTGCAATAAACCAGGAAATGCACGAGCTCAAACAAAAAACCATTAATTTCGAGATTTTAGTGTTCTATGCTCATAATAATATTATGCTCTAGCTAGCTCTAAGGTCTAAGCTCATTAATATACAAAAAAACCATTTAAAGTTAAAATAAAAAATACGTGTCCCCTAATTTTGTATCTACTCTTATTATACAAAGTAAAAAAAACCATAATATATTATATTTTTGAAAGGCATTGAGACATTCGCACACAATCGCGAAATTGAGACACAATCGCGAAAAGGCGTAGGTAGTAATAACAGATATGTACATAAGTATCAGAAACTATGGGACGGTGCCTTCGATCAAGGACGGTACTCGCTAGTACTTATATCTATACTGTGCTACAGGTATCTACCTACTCATCCGCTCCCCATTTAATGTTAATAAAAATATAAGTAGGTAGATAGATACCTAATAAACATTTAGCAAATTAATTGAAATGTAGGTATAAAAGAGTCAAAAAAAACCGAAGCGCAACTTAAAAATTAATCCGTGTTATGACAAAATATTTTGAAACACTGTTTAACTAAACACATGTTTAAATGTGATGCCTGTCTCTGTCAAACAATATTGTCAAAAAAAATTAAAAAACCCGCCTGCATAAAAAGACAAGTCAACTGAAAAAATGGAAACAAGATTAAATATTAAATATATTTGACTTGTCTTTTAATATTATGCAGGCGGGTTTTTTAATTTATTTTTTAATTTAAGTACTTATCTCTTTTTAGTTATTATATATTACGGTCATGATATACCTTTTTGACATCCATATAATATGCCCTTTAATATGACACCCATATTGCAGTATTCTAAAAAAAAATTTTTTTCCACTACGTATAATAGCACCGTACAGCCGCCATGTTGGTTTTTTTATATCGCTTGGGCTGACAAGACAAATCTAACGATATCTTAATCATAGAAATCCATTCAGCCGTTTGAAAGATATGAGGTAATAAAGAATATTAAATACAAACATACAAACATACTTACAAGATACGCGCGAAAAACATAACCCTTTCTTTGCAGTCGGGTAAAAAGTGACAGCATCACATTTAAGGCGAGGCAGTTCCCGAAATTTACTCTTTCACTAGGTCTTTAGAATAAGGTTGAATATTGCGTAGCTTTAATTGACGCTTCGCCAGAAATTTGACGAAATTTAGTACATTTTTATTGATTTCTGAAATACTTGATCATTTATTTAAAATGTACTCGGTTATTGTGTTAGATTGATAAAAAAGCTATCCTTTTTGCATAAAAGATCATATCACTGTCGTTGAAAATAACGAAATCTGACGATTTGAAGTTTAATTTTATGGTGTTATTCAGGATTTTTTTACAGAGTAACCATGCCATTTTTCAATATTCTGTTCGGTTATTGTATTTCATGACATAATGTTCAGTCTACAGTAATTTTTGTGAAGTAGAATTCTACATCCGTTCTTCACATTGGAAGTTCAAAAATCGATCTTTTCATCAAATCGTGAACTGGCCTCGCCAGTTAAACAGTGTTTAAAAATCTTTTGTAATAACACGGAATAAGTCTACAATGTTATTACTGTATCACATATTTTTTAAGGATAAAATTAAAATCGGACTTGTTAAATTATTATGATGTGTTATAAAATATAATAATAAAAATAAATTAGTTTCAATTTATATGTAAGTAGGTACATTACCTACTTCGTCGGTGATACTGCAATATGTTATAATAATGTCAAGAAAATTTAATTTTCGTTTTTTTGGCCAAAACGATCATTAAATAGTATTTCGTTAATTTATTCATTAGTCATCATCCCTATTGTCTAATTTAAAAAATCTATCGCAATCGCTTTCATTTGAGAGATGGATGTGACACATTGCTGCGTTTCTTTGGTAAGTTTTTATTTGTGCCAAAAAGAAGCTTCAATGTATTACACCCTGAAAGCGATTGCCATAGATTTTGAAATTAGACAATAGAATGGCAGTTTCGTCTATTTGTAATTATCACCCTAATTACAAAATAAATTGTTTTTAATCTTGTTCTGTGGTTTTTAAATTTATTGAAAGGCTAAAACCGGTTTATTGATTTATCAATACTCATGAGTCTCGTTGTCTCGTGACGTCATTACGGTAAGTAATGTAAATAATTATACGGTTACAAATTAATCTGATTTTTACTACCTAATTACAAAATAAATTGTTTTTATCTTTATTGGACGGCTAAAAATGGTTTATCGATTTTATCGATACTCGTGACGTCATCTGTTAGTCAAGCCCTAGCGTAAAACAACATTTTACTATTTTACGTAAAATAGACTAAATTATTTATTGTACATACGACTATATATGCTAGGCTAGGGAAATTAATATACATACTTAAATTTTGTTTTTAGAGAAATGTGTAGCAATATCTTATTTACCTGTGAAAAGTGTGATTACTTAGATTGTTTCTTTTTGTCACGTCACAATTACTTAGGAAACAAGACACCATGGCTCCACGATACCTTTATATAAAATTAAAAATTTATTTATTTGAAATAAATATTTAAAAGTGTCTGGCGGGCTCGGAGCCTCGTGCCTAGGGTTACCAATTATGAGGAAATTATGAGTTATGAAATTCGCATCGCAGTAAAAGCGACTTATTAATAAGGCACTAGTAATTCGCTGTTGCTTTCAGTTTAATAATTAATAACAGATTACTGATGATGACACATTTGTGTAAGTTAATCAGATACTTACACTAATGTGTCATCCGAAAAATCTTACCAGCATTTCAGGGAAAGAAGGGTCAATTTTTTCCACCCAGGAATCTATTGATGTGTCTAGTTGTGAAAATGAAAAGTTGAACACTGTAACAAGAAGTTTAATAAAATAGATTGGCAGATTAAAAAGTGTGTTAAATTCAGAAGTACTTAATTATCTATTAAACTTACTTTCTTCGTCCAAAGTGCCCATCACAGGTGTCCCGTCCAGGCTATTTTGTTCTTGCAATATCTCAGTTACATTTTCATTTAAATCTGCATTTTTTTTCTTAACTATAGCTTCGGTTTCAGTATTTTCTGTACAGTCTCTCGGACGTTTTAATCCCGAATTTGTTCCTCCAGAAAGACTGTTGTGCATCTCGCTAAATACTTTATCATTATTTTCCGTAGGAAGTACACATACATATTTTAAGGTATTGTTTTGGCTGTCTTTTGTATCTTCTTCTATAATATTGCCAAACCTGATAGTAGTAATTCCTGAGTAACTGGTCGATGGAGGGTCGGCATTTGGGCACATCTGATTTTGTATTTCCGTAGGAGTACGCATCGTTATACTAAGTTCCATTGACTCATTTCCGTCTGCATTCCGACGTTGGCAAACGTTGCTGAAATTTGGCAATTTAGCATATGGGTTCTCTGTGTTTTGTGTGAATGTAGACAGATGTTTGGAGTCTATATCAAGCTGTGGTGAGTGGCTTGTTGGTAACTCATGGTATGTCATGATAAGAGCGTTGGAAACTACGTTAGAAGAATCGGCTGTGTCAACCTTACCCAAGCGCATAATACGGACACTATCCAGCTCTTTTGGAAAGTTTTTGATAACACTGTAAATTTTTTCTATGGCACTGACGATCCTCTCTTTCTTGGGAGGAATGATGGCAAGGCGGCTAACGGGAGGCATGCGTTCAGGCGACGCCTCTCGGTCTTCTTTCACGGGTTGTGGCGAAGGCAAATCAGTAACTAAATCAAGAATAACCTTTTCTAATTGCCTCGGGTCTTCCACCGATAAGTTTTGATCATTAGTCTGAAATAAAATTTGCCAATTAAGGGTCGGTTACACAAAAACGTGTTCAGGAGGCTTACCATCACCTTTTAGAAAACCATCATGTTTTATGAACGTTTTGTTATTAATTACAATAATCATACTTTATGAAGGTCGTAGTACGAAATAGCATGGTAAGAATGAAATAATACTGCGCTAAGACGTGGCAGTAGGCACCCTGGAATTGTCATAGCTTTATATAGAAAATCGCCACGAAAAATAAACATGGACTAGATAAAGGATGTGACTACCTAGGTCATACAAAAATTAAATTGAGGATAAACCTGAAACGTATTATTGTAAAAAATGAAACGATATTAATGTAAAAAATAATAATATCACTAAAACGTGCAAAACGTAGGTAGGTACTACCTTTTTCCGTATATTTAAAATAGTTTTTTATTAAACTAATGAATGCAACAGCAAAAATAACGAACCCACTGAATGTTTTTGTTTTTCTTATGTTTTGTGTAAAACTAGCTATTTTCCGTCCAAAATATTTTAACTTTAAAAAAATTCAGCATTTTTGCGACTTTTTCCGCAGAACAGAAATATTGTTATAGAAAACAAAATTCATCACCGGCTTTTTTATTTTTGTAGTCTGCTATAAATAAATAAAACTAATTATGTTTATTCTTATTTATGCCAAAGTTGGGCAGTTCTTTTTGCGAGTTTTCACATTTTAAGGTTCTGTACCAAAATGGTAAAAAACTACGAAACAAGAAAATATTAGAGTCTAAAATTCAATAAAAAGGATAACTGTAGCATCCTATTATATTCTGTGAACATAGTCGCATGCCAGCTTCAGCCTGTAGTTCGTGTCGTGCGTGTCTAGGACAAAGTGGCGTGCGGCCACCGTAGTCGCATGCCAGCTCCAGCCTGTTGTTCGTGTCGTGCATGTCTAGGACAAAGTGGCGTGCGACCACCGTAGTCGCATGCCAGCTCCAGCCTGTTGTTCGTGTCGTGCGTGTCTAGGACAAAGTGGCGTGCGACCACCGTTGTCGGATGCCAGCTCCAGCCTGTTGTTCGTGTCGTGCATGTCTAGGACAAAGTGGCGTGCGACCACCGTAGTCGCATGCCAGCTCCAGCCTGTTGTTCGTGTCGTGCATGTCTAGGACAAAGTGGCGTGCGACCACCGTAGTCGCATGCCAGCTCCAGCCTGTTGTTCGTGTCGTGCGTGTCTAGGACAAAGTGGCGTGCGACCACCATTGTCGGATGCCAGCTCCAGCCTGTTGTTCGTGTCGTGCGTGTCTAGGACAAAGTGGCGTGCGACCACCGTAGTCGCATGCCAGCTCCAGCCTGTTGTTCGTGTCGTGCGTGTCTAGGACAAAGTGGCGTGCGGCCACCGTAGTCGCATGCCAGCTCCAGCCTGTTGTTGGTGTCGTGCATGTCTAGGACAAAGTGGCGTGCGACCACCGTAGTCGCATGCCGGCTCCAGCCTGTTGTTCGTGTCGTGCGTGTCTAGGACACAGTGGCGTGCGACCACCGTTGTCGGATGCCAGCTCCAGCCTGTTGTTCGTGTCGTGCATGTCTAGGACAAAGTGGCGTGCGACCACCGTAGTCGCATGCCAGCTCCAGCCTGTTGTTCGTGTCGTGCATGTCTAGGACAAAGTGGCGTGCGACCACCGTAGTCGCATGCCAGCTCCAGCCTGTTGTTCGTGTCGTGCATGTCTAGGACAAAGTGGCGTGCGACCACCGTAGTCGCATGCCAGCTCCAGCCTGTTGTTCGTGTCGTGCGTGTCTAGGACAAAGTGGCGTGCGACCACCATTGTCGGATGCCAGCTCCAGCCTGTTGTTCGTGTCGTGCGTGTCTAGGACAAAGTGGCGTGCGACCACCGTAGTCGCATGCCAGCTCCAGCCTGTTGTTCGTGTCGTGCGTGTCTAGGACAAAGTGGCGTGCGACCACCGTAGTCGCATGCCAGCTTCAGCCTGTTGTTCGTGTCGTGCGTGTCTAGGACAAAGTGGCGTGCGACCACCGTAGTCGCATGCCAGCTCCAGCCTGTTGTTCGTGTCGTGCGTGTCTAGGACAAAGTGGCGTGCGACCACCGTAGTCGCATGCCAGCTCCAGCCTGTCGTTCGTGTCGTGTGTGTCTAGGACAAAGTGGCGTGCGACCACCGTAGTCGCATGCCAGCTCCAGCCTGATGTTCGTGTCGTGTGTGTCTAGGACAAAGTGGCGTGCGACCACCGTAGTCGCATGCCAGCTTCAGCCTGTTGTTCGTGTCGTGCGTGTCTAGGACAAACTGGCGTGCGACCACCGTAGTCGCATGCCAGCTCCAGCCTGTCGTTCGTGTCGTGCGTGTCTAGCACAAAGTGGCGTGCGACCACCGTAGTCGCATGCCAGCTCCAGCCCGTTGTTCGTGTCGTGTGTGTCTAGGACAAAGTGGCGTGCGACCACCGTAGTCGCATGCCAGCTCCAGCCCGTTGTTCGTGTCGTGTGTGTCTAGGACAAAGTGGCGTGCGACCACCGTAGTCGCATGCCAGCTCCAGCCTGTTGTTCGTGTCGTGTGTGTCTAGGACAAAGTGGCGTGCGACCACCGTAGTCGCATGCCAGCTCCAGCCTGTTGTTCGTGTCGTGCGTGTCTAGGACAAAGTGGCGTGCGACCACCGTAGTCGCATGCCAGCTCCAGCCAGTTGTTCGTGTCGTGCGTGTCTAGGACAAAGTGGCGTGCGACCACCGTAGTCGCATGCCAGCTCCAGCGTGTCGTTCGTGTCGTGTGTGTCTAGGACAAAGTGGCGTGCGACCACCGTAGTCGCATGCCAGCTCCAGCCTGTTGTTCGTGTCGTGCGTGTCTAGGACAAAGTGGCGTGCGACCACCGTAGTCGCATGCCAGCTCCAGCCTGTTGTTCGTGTCGTGTGTGTCTAGGACAAAGTGGCGTGCGACCACCGTAGTCGCATACCAGCTCCAGCCTGTTGTTCGTGTCGTGTGTGTCTAGGACAAAGTGTCGTGCGACCACCGTAGTCGCATGCCAGCTCCAGCCTGTTGTTCGTGTCGTGTGTGTCTAGGACAAAGTGGCGTGCGACCACCGTAGTCGCATGCCAGCTCCAGCCTGTTGTTCGTGTCGTGCGTGTCTAGGACAAAGTGGCGTGCGACCACCGTAGTCGCATGCCAGCTCCAGCCTGTTGTTCGTGTCGTGCGTGTCTAGGACAAAGTGGCGTGCGACCACCGTAGTCGCATGCCAGCTCCAGCCTGTTGTTCGTGTCGTGCGTGTCTGGTACAGTGGTAGCACCCATAGAGACTTTTACTCGGGGCACCGAAATCTATAACATATTAAAATTCCAGGACATTTAACTGTAACCACATTTTTCTAACTATAGTTTCGGGGTCCTTTATTTTTTTGCAACAGGGACTGAAAGGGGATTTTAAAATTCAAAGTGGGATACTAGGGCATGCGGGGTAATTACTGAAAAAATATTAATCATGGAAATATATCCCGTTGGAAAATCACTCCAAGCTTTATTTGTTATTAATAGGCAGGTAATGTGTTCAATACATTTTGAATAGAATAGTATTACGATACGTAATAGTATACATAAGTAATACCTACCTTAAGAAAAAATACTAAGTGCCTATAGTTTAATATTATATTTTCTTTAGGTTATTTCACCAAGTCAATCCAAAATATATTTATAAATAAATATAACGTGAAATATTAGTGTTAGTATTCTATTGACGACGAATTGAAAACATTCACTAAAAATAAATCAAGTCTTTATATCGCAGCTTTATAATTATAAATCATAACTTTAAAAGTGTGAGTGAGGCGGCCTACCTATCTGTACCCGTAGCACGAACATCTATCGAGAAAAAAAACGCGCGTAATAGTACTCGATAGAGTAATTATCTATGGAAAAAATAATTTGGTTTTCAGCGGTAGATGGCCCCATAAAAAACTAATTGAAAGTTTTTACGCGCGTTATTTTTTCCAGGCTGAGCTGCAAAATTTGACAATATAAATGGCTCTAACTGTTTGTCCATCAGCCATTTTTGATGTCCCCGCTGCTGGGGCACAGGCCTTCCTTATGGGTGGTAAGGAGGATGGGCCATAACCCACCACGCGGGCCCAATGCGGATTGGTGGGTGTTAACGACTGCAAATGCAGCCGGGACCAACGGCTTAACGTGCCTTCCGAAGCACGGAGGAGCTCGAGATAATAAATTTTTGGTCACCCATCCCATGACCGACCCTTGCGAACGTTGCTTAACTTCCGCAATCGCTGGGCCAGGCGCTAAACCACTGCGCCACCGAGCTCCTCGGTTTTAACTGTTTAAAGCGCATTTTTTATCACAACAAAGAATTAATATGAAACCCTCACATCTTTGGTCCCCTCTTCCGGTGGTGGCTCTTCAACGTTGTTGATCATAAGCATAAATTTCTTTTTCATCAGTTTGATCAGATCCTTCCCCTCTTGTTCATCCACCACAGTATTGGTGCAAACAAAACTGGTCACTGCCCTGGTATTTGGATCTACATCCAAACTCCCCCTCGTCTTCATGTAGATGAATTGTCCATTTTTGGTCAGTAAGCGGTAACAGGATTCACCGACTAATCGGTGTTGATCGTACACTGAAATTGGAAAATACTTGGAAAATACGGCCCCCCATAGAACACCAACTTATTAACACCGATCGGTTGGACAAAGGCAATCGGACCACGTGGCCAGAGGATTTTGTGCTGTGCTCGAGCCAATAGAATACTCGTATTAATATAAGATTCTTGGCTCGAGCTATCCTATGAGTCAGTAATATTTTTCACCTCTCCAGCACAAAACGCCTTTTGCTGCAAGCGCGAGGCAAAGTGTTTTTTTTATTTTAAAACCTTTTTATTAGGTTGCTTTCTCGTTTGTTTGTCCAAAAAGTTTGCGAACGATTTTATAATAGCTTCCCGATAAGCTAGAGACTTGAAACTTTGAACATAGGTCAGAACTGGAAGGCAATGCAATATTATGGTGTCATTAAGCTGAACTGATGATGGAGCCGGAACTCTACGATGAAACCATACAACCCCATCGTGTTTGGGCTCGTTAGAATCGTCTTGACGAGTACTCTAATGGGAGATGGGGTCCAGGGTCCGATGATGAAGCTGGAAGGCCACGCCATAGGAACTCAATATTGAATCCATGCAACCCCATCGGGTTTGGGCTCGTTTGAATCGCCTTGACGAGTACTTACTCTAATGGGAAAAAGTCTCCAAGAATCTGATGATGGATCCGGAAGAAGGTCATAGGAACTCTATAATAAAACCATGCAACCCCATCGAGTTTGGGCTCGTTTAAATGTAATTTGTTTGGAAATAGTTTCCAGGGTTTGATGATGGAGCCGGATTCTTCCGGCTTTATGGATATAATACTTATAAGATATAATATAATATTTATAACTCTATTGGTACTTACAGAAGTTGTAAAAATCACCAATATTGTCTTTAGCATGTGCCCCATGTTATTAGGCTTAAAGATTTAAGGGAAGTATAAACGTTGGTGATGGCACACAAGATAAGACAATACATCAGCAGATAGGGAAGTATAAACGTTGGTGATGGCACACAAGATAAGATAATACATCAGCAGATAGGGAAGTATAAACGTTGGTGATGGCACACAAGATAAGACAAAACATTAACAGATAGGGAAGTATAAACGTTGCCATCACGACACACAAGATGACAATACATCAGCAGATAGGGAATTATTTTTTTGACCTGTTTATTGGGTTAGCAAACCTTCAAATCAAATCAAATCATCTATTTGCGTGATTATGGGTGGATTACAATAAATGTGATGTAGAGAAAATTTTGGCTTTCCATATTCAACCTTACTAGGCGTGCAAAATTCGTTAATAATCTAATAAATTAAATTACATTTCAATTAGTAAATTTCAACATTATTAATCATTCATTATGAAATAACCTTGACCTGCAAACAATCTGAGAATCGTCAGCAATTTAATAAACAGTTGGAGAGAAAAATATCTAATTGGTCAGAAACATTTCAAAATTGGTTAGCAGAGAAAACTGAGGAGGGAGGAGCAGGGGTCTCCCCCTGCTTAGGATAGGGTATGGGGGGTGTAGGAACTAGGGTATGGAGAATGGGATATGGAGTACGGAGTAGGCAGAGTGGCTCTCCCACTCCATAACCATCTATAGCTAGCTAGCCCATTATGTATGTTAGTCCTATCTATAAGGTATTTATTGTATGGGCCATTGATGCCCGAAATAAATAATAAAATAAAAAATAAATACCCCATACCACATCCAATATACCCCATACCCGTCGTTGTTGCAGTCTCAAACGGTCACCCATCCCAAAATCGTCCATTTTTCAAAGTATAATAACTTTCATTATTGCAGTCCCACGGTCACCCATAATCCCATATACGGCCTCTTCAAAAGTGTAGCCTAACATTCTTTGTTGCAGTTCCAAACGGTCACCCACCCCAAACCCGACTTTTTTTCGATTTCGTTTTACATTCTTAATCGCATTTAATAAACGCAGATCACTGGTTGCAGCTAAAAAATGTTTGAGCAGTCCAGTAGGACATTAATTTGCTGATTATTAGTGTTATTAGATAAAGTTGCTGACCAACTAAACATTTTGGCTGACCGAATAGATTTTTCTGCTCACAAAATACTAATATTTTGCCAACCAGTTAAACCACACCCTTACTTAATGGTCTGTGGCGGCTACGTACTTATATTTTGGGAACCTACCATTCCAACATTTTGACATAAAAGTAGGTACCGTGATTAAACATGATGGGCTCTTTTCATAGATTATATATTAAGCTCTTTTGGACGCAGCAACTAGCAAAAGAGTTTTGATTACCTACTTACTTTGCATTACTATGACAAAATCTTTTAGGAATTAGGGAAGTACTTAAGTACATTAAAAATAAAGATTTAAGGTAAAGGGCCATTACTTTGTGATGTACATTATTTCGTGAGTTTTGTTTCTGGCGCGAAAAACAAGGAATCTATATATTATTTATTTATTATTACCTATCAGTAAAAAATCTTTATCATTTAAACTGTTGAAAAAATCAAACACCAACATTTTGGCGACTAAACTGAGAGCAATGTGACGTTTGAAACTTTGAAACTCTACGTTCGGCCACGGACAGTTGTGCGGCGCGTATTCCTTGTCACCACAGTAAGGTTAACTCGTACTTCTTAAGCTCATAAAAAGGCAAAGGTAAGTCCATTTGAATAAAACTTTTAATAGTGCTTTCTTACGTTCCTTAACAATTGATTTGACTAAGAAAAAAAGTTATATTGAAGCATATAATTCCTTTAAAATTGCAATAAATCGACTTACAAGATAGCGGTCATGTTATTTTTCGTGTGTCCCGTTCGTGACACTACCGAGTCAGGGATATTATAGAGTTTTTCTTGCTTTTTATTTATAATAATTAAGATAATTTAAATGTTAATTAAAAAACAAATAATGTATTTAATTAAGTTTCTTAGGAGCTAAATTCGGTAATTATGTTTTGTTCACTAGAATTCTTATAAATTCGAGTTTGAAGGTGACCTAAATTTACGATTTTAAGTTAAGTTCGGATAAGTTGGTACTACCAGAATAACTTTAGTTGTTATTAAATTGATTTTATTTATTTTCGAAACTATATTTTTATTATATTATAATTCGCACGCCTAGATTACAGGAGAAGGAATTAAGGGGGCAAACCAGAGGGCCTGGCCTAAGTAACATTCGCTAATCTTCGTTATCGCTTCGCTTTCGAAACATGTATGGGATTGACATAAGGTTTCGTTAACAATCGAAATTTAAAACGTCAAATCCATACATGTGTCGAAGCGATAATTTGCAAATGTTACTTTGACTAGGGGGGCTGGTTCGAATGCTGCTCCCGCGTGCTGGCTGTAGTGGACGCGCGTCTCACTTCTTCTTATAATCTCCGGCGTTGCTTATTCGGGTGATCAATAGTATTTGTATGAACTCGCGGCGATCACCTTGTAGGTATTCAAACTTGACCGAAATAAATGAGGAGCAAAAACTCGACTCGACGCTCTGTCACGGAGGCAGGCTGGATCGGAAGTGTTGAAATAATTATGGCTGACGCGACCAGATATCGGTTTACCTATAGGATCATGGATAAAAATGATATGAGGGTAGATTTTGGGTTTAGGGATGTAGCATCGGTACAAGTCTGAGTCGAGTTCAAGGTGATGTGAAAAATAATTGAATCTATGATGAATCTACTAATAATATTAATGTTTTTATTAAAAAACAAAAAATTCAAACAAAACAGATATTTATTGAATTTTGTTTTAATTTTTATTTGTAACTAATAAAATCTTTATTTTTTTTATCCCGAAACAAGGGACATGAGCTCACAAACTTGAAGCAGAGCCCAATTTTTATCTCGAAACAGGGTTTAATCAAGAGGTCTACAAATAAATTAATATAAAAATAAATTCAAGCTAAAAATACATAATTTATGCATTGAATTACTGTCAAAATACCAATATTCATGATACAAACCGAAACTGATTCATCATCAAACTGATATCATGTTTAGTTAAATTTATAAAAAATCTCAAAGTCGTAAGAGCCTTAACATGCCGATGTATGGGACATTTACCTTAAGCCAATTATTTTATAAGGTAAATAGTATAACCAAATGACAACGTAACGGTTTTGGTTTCATCGTTCAGAATTAGCGCGATAAGAGAAAAAGTAAAACTCGAACTAACGCAACGGACTTAACAATAACAATATCATAACAAAGGTCTGTTTTATTATGAGTAACGCGTAATTCCCCACACCTGCGAGTTAATATTACTAAAAGCCATTGTTTCCGACTAATCAGACACAGCGACGCCTTCAATTTTGTTATACTTATTAAATTAAATGAATACGCATAATATTTTATCTCAGTGATAATAACTGTGAGCATCCTTAGTAACATCTTAGGCACTCTAGTTTTCTGCTCTACCGATAACCCATCGGTAATTATCGTGAAATATCTACTTCTGTCGTTATGTAAATCAAATAGAAACGTTGATTTAATTTAATTACATTTTATAGACGCACCAATGCACAAGTAAACAAGTGTCGTAATCGAAATAAATCAACAGACACGCTCAACACAAATAAGTCTAGGTACTATTTGCAATGTCAACACAATAGTCGGTTCATTGACAGCAGGGTGTTTGTATAAATCGGTGACGCGACCTTGTAAATGTGATAAGTTCATAAGTACAAAACAAATTTACCTACTCATTATTATTGCATTAACACTACTGTGTTGTGTTGTGTACTTGTTGCATTGTTTTCCGCTCGGGGGCAAAAAATTCACAGATTTTGCAGTCCCCACAAGAATCGGAGCATTGAAAATGAATACAAATATTTACGAAAAACCCAAATCAAATCCTATCATATTTTTAAAGTTACCTAGGTAGTAGGTACCTATTTATTTTTACGATTGTGATTTACAAAAGGGTCCAGGGTGCTTACTGCCATGTCTTAGCGCAGGCAGGTATTATACTTGGTTTCGAATGACGCTGTAGCGACACACGTTGTGGCGAAAAAATGTCAGTGTGGTACGCTGGAGCGAAAAGTCACTGGAGCGAAACCCACTCGACCGAGTGGGTGGGTGACTTTTCGCTCCAGCGTGGTACCACACTGACATTTTTTCGCCACAACGTGTGTCGCTACAGCGTCATTCGAAACCAAGTAGGTACTGGACCCTTTACAAAAACGCCCGCTGACTGCCTCGACGCAGCCGAAATATTATTACCCGATTTTCAAAATTCCAATGAATGCACTTCTCGTCTGCTTCTGCATCTTTAACACTTTGACCATGACGATCGGTCAATAATCATAGAAGCTTTTATGTACGGAAACACCCGTTTTTCTACAATTTTAGTTACGTAATAAATGTACTATGTAGAGTTACAGTTACATCAAAATTAATTATTTCAGTGAAAGCATTATTGAATTTGGACAAAAAATGACGAAGTTTTTTTTTTGGCACATAGCACCATAGGTACAGTCATAACAAAGAAATAATTAAACAAAGGAGTTAATGGTATAGACAACGAGTTAAATGTTGGTTACAGACTTACAGCTACTTAAAATATTTGTGTTAATAGTAACATGCTATTTACATATGTGGTACCTATGGTAAGATATATAACAAAATTGTAGTAAGATACAGTCAACGGCACGCCGGGCTACCACGACAGGGTAGTAATTTTGTACTTAAGGCGGTTGTATGACCGAAAGTGGCGCCCTCAGAGGTTTTTATTTAATAAGTTATTAATAGAAAAAGATTTTAATAATGTTTATCGTGGAGATTTTAGGGCCCATGGTCTAGTATTTTTAGAAGGTATCACTACATGCCCTCGTAGTCATTCGTAGAAGTAGATAGCAAATGTGTCAAAAACTTTTAGCAGTTTTGCTATCTACTTCTAGCAGTGACTACGCGGGAATGTAACGATACCGTAAAGCCCTAAAATCTCCACGATAAACATTATTAATTTTTTTATTGTGTATTATAATATTAAATATAATTCACCGCGGCGCCACTTTCGCTCAGGGTACCACCTTAAAGGTAGAGCGCCAACAAGCAACTTTTGTGCAACCTTAAGTGCAAAGACATCGAGTTATGATTGATTGATGACCTGACGTGCTAGCTGACGATTGCTTTTGGCTGACGAAAACTTTTATAATTTTGTCATTTCTTGATGGATTTAATAAATTTAAACAGAGATTTACTGAAATATTGATATTGTATTTGATGTGAAATACAAAATTGATTACATTCAATTGTCGAGTTGATCCTCATTATTAACCGATTTTCAAAAAGATTCACCATTTTGAAGCGATCCTCCCAAAATCCTCGGAGATATGGCCAAAAATACGTCTCAGGAGATTTGCATCTGATAACCATTTACAATGGTAAAAATACTTTACTAATTTGGTAAGTAATACTGACGTTTTGACCAGACGCCATCCACAAGTGCTCCATTTATATAACCTAAATGTGTGTCTTAACTTAAAATAAAATGGTAGGATTTTATGACGATAATCTAATTCGGTACTTAGATAAAATAAATACATCGACAGTGACATATTTTGTCATTAAATAACAACAATATAAGTGCTCAGCTAATAGGTTGGTTAGTTAGTTAAAATATCTAAACCTTAAAAAAAATATGATAAAGTCGCTTTGCTAAAAATTCGCTCAGTTATTTTCAATAGAATTATTAACTCAGTATTTTTTGTTAGAGATATATCTAGATATATTGTTAAATATATATATATATATATTATATTGTTTTGTCCCATTGTTAGGTACACATTTCTTTGTTAACAATGGGACAAAAAGCACGTCTCCTAAATCCTCACAGGGGCCATCCATAAATAACGTCACACAACATGATTTTTGACCCCCCTTTTGTTACAGCTGGTGTCACATTTGTGAGACCCACCCTCTTGTTTCAAATTTTATGTAAATTTAAATGATTTTGAAATGTGACGTCACAAAATTTAGGTTCGCCCACCCCCTTGTCACACAATGCCACACTTCGTCCCTCTCCTCCCTCCCGCTTAACGTGTGACGTAATTTATGGATGGCCCCCAAGTTATGTTCGATATGGGATATATCTTGCCAATTCATTAATGTTTACATACATACACACTCACGCCTGTTTCCCATGGGGGTAGGCAGAGACTATGGATGGCGATCCATAGTCTCTGCCTACCCCCATGGGACCTGCTACGATCCTTACACAATTCTTTCACTTCTTCCACATCAATCTTTTCATACATGCCCTGCGGTTTTTGTCACTGCGTACACCAGCCTTTTTTATAATAATCTCTAATTAGTCTGCGTAGTTTTTTCTAGGACGCCCTAGCGCAATCGTTCCTTCCACATTCGCACAATATATCACTTTACGAGCAAGTGTCTTGAAAAATGTATCTAACGCACAGTATCGTAACATAATATTTTATGAAAGAAGCAAAATAGTTGAACAAAGTCTTTGAGCATAGGATGCATAAATCAAAATTACACCACAAAAGTGTACTCCAAAATATCTTTTGTATAGGTGTGACTGAGGTGTTTCCCAGAAGAAATGTTCCACGAGGCAGAGCTTTTGCGACTTAATATTGTTTTATTTTTGTTGTTCCATCAAGATGACTACCTACTTACATTAATTCTGGAAAAGACTTCAGCGATTTTCATATCCTAGAATAGAGTTTTTTCACTAACGTTTGGTTGGATGCTCCAAAATCTGCATTCGCACCACAACAATACACAACAACAAACAGTGCACTTTTTTATGTAAAGTCGTTACCTTCACTGTAATGAAACTTACTTTCTCTTAATGCAATAACGACCCATCGGACGTCATCTCGATGCATGAAGTTCATGGCGTTGATGCCGTTGACCTCGTGCGTCATATAGCCGGTGACCAGTGAGATGCGTTGCTCGCTCTGTATGATCTGGCCATCGATCGAGTGCCGTGTGCGGTATTCCATGCGACAGGATTCCATCTTACTTTCGGTGATGAAAGTGTCGGCCGCCAAGCGGACAACGCCGACAAACACCTGTGGAATACAGTAAGTAATTGCAGACTAAGTGATTGCGTTTCAACACCAAGCGTAGGGGTTTAAAAATATAGTAAGTAGGTATTTCGATTTTAATGATTCGTTGTTGACGGTGTTATTGTCATACACACGGTTCGTTTAGATTTAGCAATTTTGTATAGGAAACTCGTCACTTAAATAAAATGGTCTGGTCATTATACATACTTAGTTACGTAAAAAAATATAAGGTCCGGTCATAAGTTCTATCAAATATTTTTTAAGAATTCATTTTACCTACGACTGATTATTTACTGCGCTTGTACTACACTACAGCCTGCCTGTCTGTAAGGCGAGTCCCTAACCGAAAATGGCGCCTTTAGATGTTTTTATTTTTTAATATCTTATTAGATAAGGCTTTAAATGAAACTTCTCGTAGAATTTTTAGGGCTCATAGTCTAGTATTTTTAGAAGATATCACTATATTCCCTCGCAGTCATTCGTATGAAGATAGCAAATTGTGTCATAAACGGCCACTTTTAGTTGATAGGTATCTACTTCTAGCAGTGACTACGAGGGAATGTAATTATACCGTCAAAAATAAAGTTTAAAGTTTTATTAAAATTGAGTATTAGAATTACAATATTAAATAAAATTCACCGCGGAGGTTATTGTCAATTTTCTTTATTTGCATAGTTTGATAGATAAATCTTTTTCAATTTATCGAAATTTAAAGAGATCTTATTCATTCTTGAAAAATAATAATTAGGTAAGAAGACAACCCTAATGTTACGTCGTCAGAAAAGGTAAGAGCACGCATAGAAAGAGAGGCAACTACTAGGTAAACTGCGCGATCCATGCGCGATCTGAATTATTATTGCACTTTATTGTGTCGGAGCAAACGTCGCTATTTATTTAAATGACTTTGCCGAGTGCTTATCTACTTGTACTATTAGTTATTCTGTGATACGAGCATACGAACTCGCGGGGTGAGGTGAGGGGCGGGGAGTATCCTTTCTGTACGTATGTATCTATCTATCGCCATGATGAGAGAGCAATTACCTGCTGGGGTTTTTAGTGGCTTATGGCATTCCCGAGGTCCCCTCGAGCTCAATACGGGCTTGGTAGGATCATGTGAGGCGTGTCTTGAACCTGCGTCTCTAGCAATTTAAACTTACTACATCATTGCCACTGCTGCAAGGGTTGTTGCCCCGCGCGCGGGCGCGGCGCACCATCTGGCAGCAGCGGCTGTAGCCGCGGCACGCGCGGTCTGACTTCCTGAGGTTGCCTTCGATATGGCAGGTCGCATACTGGCTAGGCTCCGAACGCTGGCCAAGTTTCTTGAACCTACAGGTAGCAAATTTTAAATTACTTCTACTTAGGTACTTTTATCCGAACCTCATGCCTTATAATATAATTCACTCTGTTTTGTATATCAATCTGATGCTTTTTATGGGTCTTGCTAGGCTAGTATTAAACAATGAAACACAGGAGCTCGATTTAAATCAGGATAAATAAATACTAATCTCAGCATAAATCACAAACGACACGCTTCGCAGCGGTTCCCCAGCAAGTCTAATGCATAGATAATACCCGTTTGCTGTTTGCACATCGATGCGTTTTCGTCAAGTTTTCGTCGCACGGCGAGATTAAAGCGCAAACAGTTCTTTAGACTCTAAAGAACTGTTTGCGTTTAATCTCGTCGTAAAGTTTTAAGAGTGTATGTACTAATTGTTCATCGCGCGGCAGTCTATAGAAATGTGTCATCGTGCGATGAAAACGCATCGTTTGTTTGTACCCAAAAATTTTTGCGGCCATGTCCTGGGTTTTCTGTTCCTGAATGTGGCAACCCTGGTTAGTTTACTTCTTATTTGAGCTAGGGTTCCGCCAAAAAACGGTGAACCAAAAAGGGTTCCGTGGCCAAAAGAATTCGGGAACCGCTGGTCTATACCATTGGTTCCTAACCTGGGTGGGGGTAATTACCCCTGCAGGGGTAAAACAGCTATTCTGTGGGGGTAACAGAGGTGATACCAGACAGTTTTATTTATTCTTATGGTAGGTACCAGTAAGAATGAAATAGAATAGAGAGTAAAAAAATATATAATTAAATTGTAAAAGAATGGCACTATGTTTCATTTATAATATAACTTATATTATAATTAAATAAATATAATGATGATTATTGTAATCTTGACATGGTTGATTCAGAAGTGGCTATTTTCAGTAACTCTTTACCTAAATTTAAACGATTAATATGTGCAAACCTTAATACACAAAACGACTAATGTGTACCTACTACTGAAGTGTAAATTAGTTACTTACTACTGTTTTGTTTTTCGTTAAGTATTATATATATAACTTGTCCGAATAATCATCCTTATCGGTACTATAGGTCTGTTATAGCTAGTAATATAGATATAAGTGCTTTTGTTTGAATGACTGTTTGTTGCCAAAAAAAGAATAAAGAACATTTCTTCAATTTCAATGACACTATTTGATACGAATGTGATACGGCGGCAAGTACAATGCCTGCAAGCCCACCCTGGGGGTAAAGTCTGCTTCCCTACTAGGTGATATGGGTAACAATATTGAAAAGATTAGGAACCACTGGTCTATACTCTCCTATTGCAGCACATGCATTTGATTTCTTTTGATAAATGTGGACATTACATTTCATATCAAACTTAACGAATCCAAACTATTCTGCTACGGGCGCCATTTTCCAACATTCTCCATATTTTGTTAAATTATTGACAGTGCACATCCACCACAAAATCTCATCATCGCTACGTCATGTTACATTTACTTAGCGAAAAATATGTTAAAACAACTATCACCCTCCATATTAATAAAATTGATTGGGTGCCACGATAGTCGCCTTAAAAGGTCGAACCGCACTTCAGCGCCGCGCCACGCCGCTGAAGTTCGGTTCGACCTTTTAAGGCTAAAGAAAGCATCCAAAGGAAATCACCTATTTTATAGGGCCGTTTCTATCGTTTAAGAGTATTGGGCACTGAGCACAGGAGAAAAAAGGGGCGCGGGAGGAGACTGCTAAGATTGTACTACCAAAATAACAATGATTTGATTCATAAAACTCCTACAACAAACAATCCCATTGCCGTCGTTTTCATCCGAACCCAAATTGTTCTCGACTTTGACGCCATAGTAAAAAATAATTCGTTTTATGTGTTTTTTAAAAATGTGTCATTATTATTGATGGCCGCTAAGGAAAAAAATAATTTAAATTTTTTATCCCAGTATGAGTGATCTCCTTTCTATTTTATTGCAACGTCAAATTAACCAATTTTACGCAGAATGGCACATTTTGATTAAGCAAAATGACACATACGCAAAATGGCACATACGTGTTACCTTATAATAAACCTTCTTTTCTCGGTTGCCAGCATTTCGGCGACTTTCCTATTGCCTTCGGGTTCGTCAGGGGCCAGGAGCTCTCCGTTGGACCCCAGCATGTGCGGCTTTGGCTTGAGCATCATCCCCATCAGTTCGCGGTCATCCTCGTGAATGATGTTCAGCACATTTTGCCCCAGCAGGTCCAACTGTGAAATTTACATCTGACTTTGAAGAGGGTGACTTAAAATTTATGATTTGATACAATGTAACTAACTTGGTTAAGTTGCCAGTGATGACTTACGGCAGTGAAACGTGGTCGCTAACTTTGGGTCTCATAAAGAGGCTCAAGGTCACCCAGCGTGCAATGCAATGGAGGGAGCCATACTCGGCGTTTCCCTACGTGATCGAATCAGAAAAGAGGAGAATATCCGCAGGTGAACTAAAGTAACGAACCGATGGCCGTTAGGGCGAAAAGGTTCTGGAATGGCGACCGCGCACCGGACGACGCTCCGTGGGTTGGCCCCCGACAAGGTGGACCGACGCGACGATCTGGTGAAGGTCGCGGGAAGCCGCTGGATGCGGGCAGCGCAGGACCGATCGTCGTGGAGATCCCTGGGGGAGGCCTATACCCAGCAGTGGGTGTCGTCCGGCTGATATATGATGATGGTGATGACCTAACTTGGCGTCCGAAAAGTGGCGTCTCTTATCTCTGCTATTATTTAAAAGTGACCTTTGATTAGTTTTTTTATTTCTGAGTGAAGGGACTTTAGGGACAGTTTTAGTTTTTTTTATGCTATTATTAGATTTATTACTTTCATTTAGTTCCTTTTTCTACCGCTTGCCAGCTTACTGGCTTAAACTTTTATTTTCACACATTTTTTAACTGGGATTAAATAAAACCAATAATGAAGAGCGAGTCAACGCAACTAATAAAAATAAATTAAACTCACTTCGAACTTACTTAAGGCGCCGTAGTACCTACTATTAGCACCGCCAATGCATTTATTTTAATTACTCGTAAACCATTTAATTATTTGAAAAACGCTAAGATCATGCCCTCCTTAACTGTCTCTAATATTTTTTGAAATAACTCTTCAAAAGTTTTCATTCCTTTCCGTAAGTTTAAAATCCATTTTAGCTTAAAGTGGCCACTTTTGGTTTGTTCCCGTTCCCGCCCCGTTCCCATACCAATTCTTTTTCTTGATCCCGTTCCCGTATTATTATTCCATTCCATACAAAACGACCACCATTTAGGACCATTTGACCTTTAGATCTATTTAAGGGGTTAAATTTCAGAAAATCACAAAATTTCAAGTGTTTGCCTAGTTTTTAGAAGTCATCCATTTAGGGATTGAATCATGACCACCGTGTTGAAGTTATCCCCTGTGGGGTACAGTTTCGGAAAACCACGAAATATGTGTCTGCATAATTGTTTTTAGCAATACTCCCACGAAGTTTCAAGTCAACAGTAGTCAACACATGTCTATTTAATTATGTTTCTCCTTACAAAATTTGAATATACTTTCACCCCTTTATGGGTTGAATCATGTATTCGTCAAAATAAATGCCATTTTTGCAATCAACATAATGTTATTATCATAAAAGCATAAAACCTTAGTAACGACATCCATTTTAGGCTTTTTTTTTACCTCAAAAACCCTCTAAGGGTTGGTTTCAAAATTCACGATTTTCGTGTTTGCTTATTTGATTATAGATTGATGTCCTACGAAGATTCAAGTGAAACCCCCATTTTACCCCGGTAGGAGTTAAAAAATGGCCACTATGTTGGACTTCCATATAAATGTCATTTTTGCAATCAACATCCCATAAAACCTCAATAACGACATCCATATCGATTTTAAGCTTTTTTACCCAATTCACCCTCTAAGGCGTCGATTTTTAGAAATTCACAAAATACTTGTTTTCTTATTTGTTTATAAGTAGAAGTACTCCTACGAAGTTTCAACTCGAAATGTCTGTTTAATATTTTTCCCATACAAAGTTTGAACCCCATTTCACATATTTTATTATAGACATTGGTGTCGATTCGGTTGGCAACGACTTGACTAAATTGACAGGACTAAACTAAATTTAGTTTTCCATCCTTTTCTTTCTGTATCGTAAAGACAAGAACAGAATTCTAAAATTAAGTTTAGTCCTGTCAATTTATTTTAGCGTTAATCAAGTCTTCTAATCCCATGAATAATTAAATTATTGAAAACAGATATTTCCTAGCGATACTTATAAGGAAAACTGTGATAAAATTCGAACAGTGAATTAAAAATATTATTAAAGTATTCCAATTACGGCACAAATGGTTTAAGTAGAGGTGTTAACTAAAAAAACCTCCTTCAAAAACCTTAAAAATAACCTTACAAAAACAGCATCAAAAATATTCAAATTCACATACTAACTCAAAAGTTTGTGAATAGGGGGAGGCGCGGCCTCTTCAGTCCACAGGTCCTCTTCAGTACGATCCTGCAGGCCGGGCCTGTTCATGTAAAGGATCCATAATTCATTACCTCTGTGTATCCCAGGTATTGCTGCACATTTTGTGAGACGACCACTATGAGCCCTCGGTACGTGGTGGTTAGCATGAATCCGTTGAAAATCGACAAAAGGGCTCGCGAGGACATGGCACTGAACTGTTTCTCTTCTTTCGCGATGGCATCACCGAACACTGAAACAAAAATACTTCTTACATACAACAAAATATAAGGGACGAACAGGGTAAAACCCTGCTTTTGACATTGAAAATGTCTTTCGTTCGCTCCAGTATTGGCTCCGTGCACGCTTTTAGCGCCACCTAGCGTTCGCAACTTTGTTGGCTCTGCTCTGACCAGACCGTTTTGACGTTTTGATATGAAATGGCGGCATTGTGACAAAATGTTAAAAAAAAACCGGCTAAGTGTGTGTCGGGCCACGCGCCGAAGGGTTCCGTAGTTACCTTTATACCATACTATATTAATAATACCACTATCATTTTTCGTCTGTAAAAATAACTTTGTTTTTGATATAATCTCGAAAACTGACTACTAATCATCTCGTTCAAACCAATTTTCAGTGAAAGTTTTTACTAAGATCTATTGCATATATTTTTTTTAGATTTTTCATTCACCTATTTCAAAAGTTAGAGGGGTACACATTTTACCACTTTGGCAGTGTTTATCTATCAAACGGTTGACTTTGAGAAAAAAATGTCTTAGGAACCTCAATGTCATTTTTAAAGACCTATCTATAGACACCCCGCACCTATTGGTATGAAGAAAAAAATATATAATAAATATAAATACTAATGGCTGTTACATACAGCTGATAAGTTTCTTGCGCCCGTTCTTCTTGTCAGCTAAAAAAGTCTGGAACGGGTGGTAGGAAAATATAGACGATTCAAAAATACTAAATAATTAAGTTTATTTGAATAAAGTTTATTTGACTTTGACTTTAGAGAGCGGTGCTGGACACCATAAAGTCAAATTGTCTTTACGGCTGCTATGTGATGCCACCGCTTTCTTAGGAAACCTAGGAAGCTTTACACGGGTGGGCGAACCACTAGACCACAGGGGCATTTCCCATCCTCTGTGACAGCATCACGGCCATACCCGTGGCTGGTACAAATCAGCAATAGGATACCCGAAATCTGGGCGAGATTTCGGGTAGATATCCTGATTTGTATGGCCAATATAGATATGCCAATAGTTCGATATCCATCCTAGCTTCGTATTGGACGGCTGGCGGCGTCTGCGGCCGACAGAGCTAGCGGGCTTAGAGTCGCGATCACGACGCGTACCAACATTATAATATACAGGGTGTCCCAAAACTTTGCCACACAGAGGGAAAGTACCTTAAATATTGAAGATAGGGAATTTTACTGAAAGAAGACTTCATTTTGATTTTTAAAATAATTGGAACTGCATTCAAAATTTTTCAAAAATTCGCATGCCTTAACCAGGAATCGAACCCACCAAATTAGAAAAAAAAACAATTTTTATTTTTACGACACCAATCGAAAGGTTTACTCAATAGGATATTTTTTTGTTAAGTAACAAAGCATCTTAAACAAAAGGAAGACCATGAAATTTAACATTTAAAATTTTATTTATACGTATTGTGTCAATTTGTATGGGAATGAACGCGATTTAAAAAAAAATTTTGAATGCAGTTAGAATTATTTTTTAAAACAAAACGAAGTCTTCTTTCAGTAAAATTTCCTATTTTCAATATTTAACTTTACTTTACTGTACTTTTCCTCCATGTGGCAAAGTTTTGGGACACCCTGTATATTATGTAGTGTTCCTTCGGGGTCACCACCATGTGGACAAGGTGACTCACCTAGGAATGCCTAAAATAAAACGTGGTTTTGAATACCATAACTGAGTATAACTGTAATAACCGCAATATCGACCAATACACGTCACTTACTCTATTTACTAAGCGTACAGTGACGCGACAGCACAGCGACAGTAACACGATCCCACAACATCAAAAGGCACCCCCCTTACTTAAGGCCAGTATATTCCAAAAACTATGTCTCTGTCTTTTTATTTACGTGCGAAGAGTAATGAAAAATAACCTCACTTTTTAATTTTTTCAATGTTCTTGTTGTTATTTTGAGCATAAAGCAAAGACACTTTTTGAAAAAGTAACCGCTGAATATTCTTCTATATGTCATTACCTATTTTTCAATATATTTTTCGTGAATAAGGGATTGATAAATCACGGCCTTACCACAAAACACTGTTTAACACGAACGTGTTAACTAAAACACTGATTAAATGTGATGCTGTCACTTTTTTTGACAATATTGTTCGAAAGAGACGGCATCACATTTATTGTGTTTTTACTAAACAGTGTTTTAAAATCTTTTGTGGTAAGGCCGTAAAAAAATTATATAAGTAATTAAGTAATGAAAATTTTCTTTGTCTTTGCATATTTTTTTAGTCGAGTGAAGATACGAATATCGTATTTTTAACCGTAAAATAATCAAGATCGTTGATGAAACTTCAACATATATTTTTATCTGCTCAAAATAAAGAATATTTGATTGTTAATCGTTGAATCAAACATAGGCCAAATTCGATTATTTGGAATATACTGGCTTAGTATTATCTAAAACTACAAATTAAACAAGCACCCACCTACTCTACGTGGTCGGTGAAACTCGATATTTATTTAAAGCAGAGTAATGTTTACACACTGTAAATGGCGTGCGTCCAATAAAAAATTACCCAATGACAATGACCATCAGTCAGAAAAAAATCGCTCCCAACTAAGTAGTACAAAATTGATTATTATGATACGATGAATAAGAGATCAAAATATCCCATAATTTAGATATGTAATATGAGTGATATAAGTACTTTGTTTTAGAATTTACGATATGTATGTAAAATGATAATGCAACAATTTAAATAGGTATTGTTAGGGCGCCTGCATAAGGCGTGAAATACACAGAAGAGATGCGGCGGAGATAAGGCGCAGATACGGAGCGATATATTTCTTTTGCACGGTTTCTCTCTGTGTATTCTATATCTCTATATTCTAAATATCTCTTCTGTCTATTTCACGCCTAGAGTGCAAGTAGACGGAATGCGATCCGACAATAGTAGGAGCGGCAGTGATCGGCGCGCGGCGCCGGCGCAGGCGGGACGCTGTGTGTCGTAGTCCTAATGCTAAAAAGCGTGGTAACGCACGTGCTTTTGTGTCGATGCTCACATACGTCACACACCTGCACTCATGATACACACATCGTAATCGTAGAACATACTTTGTAAGTGTGCGTATTTTTAAATATTGCGCTACTATTGCCAGCGAAATAAATCGGTAGCGGGAAAACTAAACAAGAAAGTAAACATATTCTGTTATTATAATGAACTAGCGACCCGCCCTCGCTTCGCTTCGGTTCCTTCTTTTTTTGCCAAATGAGATGTTCCAACGAAACCCAAAAAGAAAACGAATACCTTACAGTCGTCACCTCCATTTGCTCCAAAATACTTTTTACTTACCTCCGTTCGCCCCGTCCCGATTATTTTCGCGCGCGTTAATTTTTTGCGAAAATTCCTAAGATATTCATTTAAATGGTATGGTGTTAATGGTTAAAATAATGTGCATAAAATGCTTAAGATAACTGACATTTTAATTTGATAAGGATTGAAACTGTACCTATCCTTCTAAAATATAGCTTACCAAATTACCGCTTTGTACTTGAAAATTTTTTTAGAAGATATAATGGGTTATAGTAAGCTATTCTTAAAAGATAGATATATGCCATCGCGGACTTTTTTGTAGACCTGTAAAAGAAAAACAATTCCATCGTACACTATTTTGTTATAGCTCAAAAGGTTTAAGCAGCGTTTTCAATGCAAGCTCCCAGTCGGCTTAATTTTTGCCGACCTCTTCAACAATTATCGTCATATTTCTACCAATTTACATAAAACCTCAACTTATTATACACATATAACCTTCCTCAGGAATCACTCTATCATTTAGTGAAAACCGCATGAAAATCCGTTCAGTCGTTTTTGAGTTTATCGCGAACATACAGACAGACAGACGCGGCGAGGGACTTTGTTTTATAATATGTGGTGATAAGAATTTAAATTAGGTACCTAAATAGTAATTTAGAAAAAATACTTTGAATATATATCATTATTATGATCATTAAAAGTAATTATTGTAGACAACAGAACTGTAAAAGTAAACATTTTAAATGGCATAATTAATAGGTATTGAAAATGAATTGAGGAGCTCGGTGGCGCAGTGGTTAAGTTTAGCGATTGCGGATAGGTTAAACAACTTTCACAAGGGTGCGCGCATGGATGGGTGATCAAAAATGTACTATCTTGAGTTCATCTGTGCGTCTGTGCCTTCCGGCACATGACGCCGTTGATACTGGCTGCATTTGCAGTCGTTAACACCCTGAATTCATATTGGGCCTGCGTAGTGGATTGTGTCATGGCCCATCCTCCTTATCCACCCATAAAGAAGGCCTGTGCCCCAGCAGTGGGTATTAAAAAATTGTTTAAAAAAAATCAAAAAACCGACTTCAAAAAACCTACCTATAAAAAGCAAGAAATAATATTCGTAATAATAAATATACGTCTATTGAAGTCCTGTGGGGCTGGAGTACAGATTCCTCTTTTTTATTCTAAAAGCCCCACCCGACTTCAATAGACGTATTTTTATTATTACGAATATTATTTCTTGCTTTTTAGAGGTAGGTTTTTTGAAGTCGGTTTTTTGATTTTTTTTAAACAACGTTTTTTTATTTTATTTTTAGGTACCTTGTAGGTAAGGTATATTATAATATGTAGAAAAATCGGCTCAGCCAAACGTAAGATAATCGCGGAGAAACATACGGGTCAAACTGAGAACCTCCTTTTTTAAGTCGGTTAAATAACCTACACTTAAGATATTCCTCATCCTACAAAAAAATAATTATCTTATTCAGTTCACAAAACAAAGAAGTAATACGAACATTATCATCGACGTAATTCACAGAAAATCATACTATTTTCGTGCTTTTTTCAAGATTACTTGAAAAGTACTGAACCGATTTCCAAATTTTAAAAAATGGGACCAATTTGGGAGTTTACCTTATGTAATAACGTTTGAATCATTTCAATCGGTCCAGCCGTCCTTGAGTACACAATACTTGAGTAATTTGTGTATGTACACCGTCGGTGGACATACACAAAAAAAAACAAATATACAGACGAACATAGAACCTCCTCCTTTTTTGGAAGTCGGTTAAAAATGGCTGATGTCGGTTCGAAAATAATTACAAATTTAAGTATTTTGTTTTTGAAAATGTTACTTAAACGAGCAACATCATAGGATTTGAAAATTTAATGCCAAAAATTCAATTCTCTCCTCGCTAAAATAAGTGCTAAAATAATTGTGGGTTAAATTTTGGAGTTTTGATTTCTTGAATTGTATGTTGATTGTAAACATTTATCTTGAACCCTGTAATTTGATTAAGTACCTAATTTGAAATTCATTAAGAAATGAGCTAATTAAATATTGGTATTTATTTGTTAATCTTTGTTATTATAAAATCTGGAAACGATATCGTTCCATCTGATAACGTTGACAAGTTTTTTGCGCACACTTTTCTTGTCAGCTAAAGGACGTCATAATGGGTGGTAGGGTAAAAGATTTGACGATTTAAAAATGCTTATTATTTGAGCTCATTTAAATAAAGATATTTTCATTTAATTTTCATTTCATTTCATTTCCTGTGCGTCAGTAACACAGGGCTGTTAATCATACAATAAATTTGCGACCTTGAAAATCCACAAATGTGATAGAGCCTGAAAAAGAAAAAGGAATGTTAAAGACCGGCAACAATTAAAAAGTAGGCTCCTACGAAGGTTCAAGTCGAAATACCTATTTTACAATATTATTTTTTCTTTGGGCGTTGATTGAATCATGTCCACCGTGTTGGACCTCAATAACAAACATCCATATCGATTTTTAGGTTTACTTACCCCATTTACCCCCTAACCTAAGTGGTAAATTTTCAGAACATCACAAAATATGTTTTTGCTTATTTGTTTTTAGAAGTACTTCTGCGAAGTTTAAAATCGAAATTTCTATTTTAGTATAATTTGTCTATAAGTACCAAATTTAAACCTTTTAGTGGTTGAATCATGTCATCTTCGTCACGAAAGAAAATGGTCGCTATCCGACCGCCTAGCATATAAGGATTCCAAGAATGTGTGAGTTTTTTTAATGGATCAGAAGGACGAATAAAAATTAGGCCGCGAATAAGATGGTAAAAACACCTTCCTGCAAAAATAGTAGAAAATGGCCGTTATACGATCGCATCATATTAGCGATTGCAAGAATGTGTGAGTTTCTTTTGGATGGATAGAAAGAACGAATAAAACATAGGCTGCGTGTGAGTAAGATGGTAAAACACGAACATCTATTGCAAAAATAGCAGAAAATGACCGTTATACGATCGCATCATATTAGCGATTGCAAGAATGTGTGAGTTTCTTTTGGATGGATAAGAAGAACGAATAAAACATAGGCTGCGTGTGAGTAAGATGGTAAAACACGAACATCTATTGCAAAAATAGCAGAAAATGACCGTTATACGATCGCATCATATTAGCGATTGCAAGAATGTGTGAGTTTCTTTTGGATGGATAAGAAGAACGAATAAAACATAGGCTGCGTGTGAGTAAGATGGTAAAACACGAACATCTATTGCAAAAATAGCAGAAAATGACCGTTATCCGACAGCATAAGATTAGCGATTGCAACAATGTGTGAGTGTCAGCTAGGAATAGATTTGCACTTTGCACTAGTCTTATTGCATACGTCTCTGAACTGTCGAGGAAGGAAACGAGATGATGGGTTCCCATACCCCTATCTATAGCTTGCTATAATCATGTATTTAAGAGTCCGGATGTGAAAGGAAGGGGGGGTTCAGCTCCTCCTTCCGTCCTCTTTAATGAAAAATACGAAAACAAGCGTCACCTCGTCGGTTGTAAAAACCGGCAGTAAAAGTACTGTAGATAGAGACTTTCGAATATGGATGTTATGTTAGTAATAAAAAAACTCAAAATCAAATCTAGATGTGGTTTAAGATCATTGATTTGCGGGCAAATATTCAATATAAATCCGGACGTAAGTACAAAACGCTCGGTGGCGTGCACAAGGAAAGGCATATGTTCAGCAGTGGACGATGGTAGGCTGATGACGATGATGATGATGTAAGTACAAAAGTCCGGTTGGTTATGAAACTCGAACAAAATCCGGACGTAAGGCAAGCCTAGTATCATAAACATTAACTTGATGAGGAGATCGATAGCACAGTGGGTAAACGATTCGCCCTGCGATTGCGGATGTTAAGCGACTTTGGCAAAGGTTGGTTATGGAATGGGTGACCAAAATTTATTCTATCGAAATCATTTGTTATTCGAAGTAGACGTTGGTCCCGGCTGTATTTGCAGTCGTTAATAGCCACCAATAAATACCAATTGGGCCTGCGTGGTGATTTATGGTCCATCCTCATTCATTATTTACCCACATGGCATAATGTGAAAGATGTTTTTCCAGTCACATTAAAGCTGACTATCCTCAGTTAAAAATACTACTGATGAATATCGAAATCATATTTTTTGTGGTTTTAGTGAAACTACTACATTTATTTTTATTACTACGAGTAATAAAAATAAATGTCAATATTTAAAAAAAGCTCTTATTTTAGCTCAAAGTGGCAACTTTAGGCA
Source organism: Agriphila straminella (assembly GCA_950108535.1). Lineage (NCBI taxonomy): Eukaryota > Metazoa > Arthropoda > Insecta > Lepidoptera > Crambidae > Agriphila > Agriphila straminella. The sequence goes on along the minus strand of OX467303.1, from coordinate 19,981,277 downwards.
ATTATGGATTTTAAAACTAACAGAATTAATGATAACTGTTGAAGAGTTATTCAAAAAATATTAGAGACAATAATCAAGAGATTATTACATGAGCTTTTTTAAATATTGACTTGGTTTACGAGTAATAAAAATAAATGTAGTGGCGGCGCTAGTTTCACTACCACCGCGCCATAATATAAAATCACCTTCAATTCACACTTGATTTCACTTGAACGTGTTGTTCGATCATAAATAACTGTCCGCAACGCAAAAATAACTTCTCTTCTTTTGTAAATTAGGTACCTACATAGTCTTTTGTCCTGGACTGTCTCAGTCTCAATTCTGACTTGAAACTTTACCTATTCGATCTATAATTTCTGCGCATGGTCCAAGAAAACAAGGTACCTACCTACTTTTTAAGTATTTCTAAAAATGAAAAGGGGATTTCAGACCACGTGAATGAACAACTTTTACTATGGGGCCAACCATGGAACCGCGAAAAAAATGGTGTAACAGAACTAGTGTTTATTTTTGCATGCCCACACCAGCCTGCCTAGCATGACCGATTTATATCGCGTGATATAGCGTTTTATCACGTTTAACTATCAAAAAGACAAAGGAATTTGACAGTTCAGTTTCGATAAAATGCTATATCACGCGATATAAATCGGTCATGCTAGGCAGGCAGCCCCCCTAGCATGACTGATTATATCGCGTGATATAGCGTTTTATCACGTTTAACTGTCAAAAAGACAAAGGAGTTTGACAGTTGAGTGTCGATAAAATGCTTTAGCAGGCGATATAAATCGGTCATGCTAGGCAGGCTGACACCGCTAATATTGAATAAATATTCTTATTCTATGACTCACATTGCTCTTGGTCGAATAAGTAAACATGGCTTTGTTTGGTTGCATATATGAACTAATGTTTAAAAAATACGAGGGCAGGTCAATAAGTCCGTGACAGGAGCAGTGTTGTCCTTTCAGTACTGTGACGGGAAATATAAAAAGTCACGGACTTATTGAACTGCCCTCGTATCACAGATTTAGGTACTTAATCCAGATTCCAGTAACACAATGCAACTTATTATTCGAAAACCCTATATAGGATAGTGCAATCCAACGTCGTTCAACGTCGAATCCAACTCGGGTGGGCAGCATTCGGGAAGCTTCGAAAAATCTTCGCGTCCGACTTACCTCAGTGTTTCAAGACGAAAGTCTATGAACAGTGTGTGTTGCCAGTGATGACTTACGGCAGTGAAACGTGGTCGCTAACTATGGGTCTCATAAGGAGGCTCAAGGTCACCCAGCGTGCAATGGAGAGAGCCATGCTCGGCGTTTCCCTGCTTGATCGAATCAGAACCGAACAGATCCGCAAGAGAACTAAAGTAACCGACATCGCTCGAAGGATTGCTCAGCTGAAGTGGCAATGGGCGGGACACATAGCGAGAAGAACCGATGGCCGTTGGGGCGGAAAGGTCCTGGAATGGCGACCGCGCACCGGACGGCGCTCCGTGGGTAGGCCCCCTACAAGGTGGACCGACGATCTGGTGAAGGTCGCGGGAAGCCGCTGGATGCATGCCGATCGTCGTGGAGATCCTTAGGGGAGGCCTATACCCAGCAGTGGGTGTCGTGCGGCTGATATGATGATATAGGATAGGTATGTTTTTTTCCTATATAATCTAAGGATCACTAGCGTGTTCAAGATGAAACTGAAAGGCTATTCATTAACGGACGGATACATTACGGGTTATAGACAACTGTGACTCAGGGATATTATTATATTATCTAGCGTAGATTAACTTACTTTAGGAAACAATGGATCTATTATATTGGAATATCCAAGTTAAAAGGATCTATACAAGAATATCCATCTAAAAATAAAGTTGTGGAGCAGTGTAGTTCTCGTACCTACTCATGATCTAAGTTCAGTGTAAATAATGATATTTTCGACTGATAAATTAGGCTATACATACCTAGAAGTACCTAGGTAGGTACATAATATTTTCTCTCTGACAACTTTTAAAGAATGAGAAAAACATTTTATTTTTCCTAAATAAAACACCATATTATTGTTCCTACAACTATATTTTATCCCCAAAATATGCCTTCTATTAATTTAGATACTTAAATAGTTACTTTTATTAACCGACTACAAAGAAAGGGATATGTTTTTCGCGCGTATCTTGTATGTTTGTATGTAATATTCTTTATTATCTCATATCTTTCAAACGGCTGAACGGATTTCTATGATTAAGATATCGTTAGATTTGTCTTGTCAGCCCAAGTGTTCTTAAGAAGGTGGCGTTATAAAAAAACCATCATGGCGGCTGTACGGTGCTATTATACCTACGTAGTGAAAAACGTAGTTTTTAGAGTACTGCAATATGGGTGTCATATTAAAGGGCATATTATAAAGATTTCAAAAAGGTATATCATGACCGTAATATATAATAACTAAAAAGAGATAAAAAAAAATAAGTTAAAAAACCCGCCTGCATAAAAAGACAAGTAAATTGAAAAGATGGAAACAAGATTAAAATATTAATGGCAACATGTCATAATAACATGCAGTCGGAGGCATGCATGCATAAAGAAAGTGACATTATGAATGATTTGAATTTAACACAATGTAAACAGCTTCTTCTGCCATCCATCACGGCTCTTATTATAAATCTATCAACATTCACAAGCAGCGCAAGTATCATTCTAATAATAAAATTGGTTAATGCTGAATGCCAAGTAAAACGCTTGGAAATACGGTCAAATGCAGTTTTACATCGCCCAGCACTGTGTAAGTGTGTTTCGCGATGCTTCCCATTTAGCCGCATATTCCTAACTTAATTGATATGAGTGGAGTTCGCATTCCATAGCATAACAATTTATACGATGGAATGTAGATGAACGAGAAAATTAGTAACATATAATGTGGATCATACATAAAATATTTATAAATTATCATCATAAATTGAGACCTAAAGGCTTAGAAATAGAGAACATTATGCTAGAAATTAAAGTAGTGCGCCACTAACGCACGTCTTGATTAACACGTAGGTAGATTGAATCAAATATTATTCTGCGACGACTGCGATATTTAATTGATTCATTGATACTGTATCTTTGAATTTGGTTTATTTGGTATCAAATTTGTTAACCGAAACCTAGGACGTGTATTATTAGTTTCATTTCATAGTCCACGCCACCACGCCAGCTTAACGCACAATAACTAGTAATAAAAGAAAGAAGATAATTTTTTTAAGCCCATTATAATTGATGATTGCTCTTGAAAAACCAAACAACACAAAAAATCGGCGTATGTATCGGTAAAAGTGTTATATTTTAATGTGAAAGTTTACCTAGTATGTTTGAATGTATGTTACTCAATCATGTAAAAACGGCTGAACGGATTTGCTGATTGATAGTAATTGGTTTATTAAAAATTGATAGTAGGTAAGTTTATAACCTGGATGCGAGAGAGAGAGAGTATGATGTGTTATCATACTTTTTATCATGATCAAAATCCCTAGTGCCAAAAACTTATTAGCATTATTGATGACGTGCTCTCAAATAGTGTGCAGAGAGGTGCAGCACGCCAGTCTTGTCGATCCTCCGACTAGCGGCGACCACGGGCAACACCATGGACGCCAGCTCAACTGCGTATGCTGTAAAATAGTTCTTACCATATTGATGTGCTCTCAAATAGTGTGCAGTGAGGCGCAGCACGCCAGTCTTGTCGATCTTCCGACTGGCGGCGACCACGGGCAACACCATGGACGACAGCTCAGCTACGTATGCTGTATAATACTTCTTACCATATTGATGTGCTCTCAAATAGTGTGCAGTGAGGCGTAGCACGCCAGTCTTGTCGATCTTCCGACTGGCGGCGACCACCGGCGGCACCATGGACGCCAGCTCAGCGATCGACTGATTCAACTTGTCCCTTCTTTGCTTCTCTGCCTTGTTCCGGATCTCGCGAGGGTTGTCCCTGTCAACAACATTATTTGAATGTTCTTTTAAAATTTCCGTTTATTGACATAATTTACTTAATTACCGTAAACTATCGTTTTCTCTCTTTAACTCGCTCGGACTGTATATCTGATAGCTTACAGTAGCGTAAGCAGTTTGCATCAACTCATGGTACGGCTACCCAACTGATTCTGGTGAAATTTTGTGTGCAAGTTCGATAGTTATAAACAAAACGAGCTAGACCGAAAAAAATGATTACCCATTTCGAAAATTGACCATAATTAGAAGCGCCATCTAGCTTCGATTATATCAAATAATATAGCGGGTGTAACAAGACTCTCAACGAAGCCGCAGTCCACGCATTCCGCCCATCATCAGGATCATTTTTGTCTTTTGGACTATACCTGGGAAACCAATATCTACGAAGTTATTGAAGGTCAAAGTCAAAAATTTTTTTTCAAAATGTTTTATGAAATCTTATTTTATTCGTTATTTCTCAATTTTTGTCTACAGAAACATTATCAAAATTGTATGTATTTCGTAACAAACAATGGCTTCAAAACGTCATCACTCAATGTATTTCATGAGCACGCACATAAACGTTGCCTTTCAACTCGGCAGCTGTGTAGCATTCACTCGCAGGCGCGGTCTTTTGTATGCGTTACATTGCGTGGTAATGTATGCAATGCAATGCTTTTTTAACACCAAAAATTAAAATCGTTTCCCAGCAATAATTTTGAACAGAAATGATCCTGATGATGGGCAGAATACGCAGACCTCGGCTTCGTTGAGTGTCTTGTTACACCCGGTATATACCAAACAGCACTTTTTAAACCTCTAGGTGACCCCTGTTAGAAAGTAATTGCATAATAATATTCAACCGGCGATTTTTCTACCGGCGAATATTACCACAGATCACAACTCTAACTTCTATAGTTTAAGAAAACTTGCAAATTCAAAAGTGTGGAAACAAGTTTTGAAGCCCAATGTAGTATGGGTACACAATACCTTAAACTTATTATACTATATAATACCTACTATTTACACTTTTAAAAACCATTCCTTCACTGGCATTACTGGCATACACTACATTCAACTGGCAACTTGGATAGTAAGACATAAAAACTATTACAATAGTTAAGTACATATTAATTAAATAAATACACCTAAATAGGGGTTACCTAACTATTATCCCCGTCAATTGGTAATGCGCTGGAACCTTGTCACATTATACATCCTACGTTGACGTGATCCGCAACTAAAAATGTCATGAAACAATAAAATTTTAATAGGTAATCTAGTATATTAATTATTGTTTATTAAGACCCAAATGCGTCAAATCCAGTACAAAATACACTGACTGTTCACACACAAATTCAAAACAAAACGCGTGCGCTAGATGGCGCTAGGCTCGACGCGGAAAACGAATGCGGAATCCGCCGGTGGAAAACGCCTGTGTGCGGCCAGGCTTATAAAATTATTATTGCAGTATTAGGTCAGCACCATCTCTTGGCCGATAGTGGAACTTTTTTCTTAGGCCAGCGCCATCTCTTGACCGATAGTGGAACTAATTTAGTTTTTCTTAGGTCAGGGCCGTCTGTTGACTGGTAGAGGAACTCATTAATTTTTTGTTTGTTTTTTGAATTCCTAAAAAAGTGTGTTATATTGAGACATCTTTGATTTTTCATGTAAGTAATCTTTACATAAACTACTATCACATAGAATTATTTCAGATTTTTTAGTCAGATTAGATGGTTAATTTTAGGTTCAAGTGCCTATTTAATGTTTCTATAATACTTATAAATAATTTTCAAAAGGGTTAAATACTACTGAACTAGTGTAACAAATGACGGTTTGTCATTAGTTAACAAACTTCTACAGAACTAATTCACTTTATGTTCACTTTTTAAAGATAATGGTACCTACCTATACTTAGGTATAATAATAATATCTTAAAATACCTATAGCATATTCATCTTCAGAATCAAAATCATCTACGTTTTAGTATCAGCCAGCCTTCAAGGCTATGTTTTTTTTATTTTTTTTTATTTAAATAAACAAATTTACATTTTTATCTTAGTCTAAATAGTGCAACACAAACCAGAAAGGTTTATTCGTACACTACACATTCGTCACTGATATCCATGAATGTAGGTAGGTATACAGACAAGTTAGTTACAATTATTATTTTCCAAGCATCATCGAAACATAAAAGTATGCGACAAACAAGCTAGGCTGGCGCATGGTGTGCGGAAACAGGACAAAAATACACACACATGTGCAGTTCGACAAAAGATGGCAGTCGACAGAGCTATTGTTATGATGCGGTGATCAGTTTTTTTTTATTCTAGTTTAAAGTAAACATGTTTGCAATCCTGCATACAGGATGCTCCATTTCATGAATGTTTAAGGGTAAAGTAATAAGTTTATTTAAGTATTTAGTTTATTTTATATAGTTAAGTTTAGTTAATTTATCTATAAAATAGGATTTAAGTATGCTTTTTAGATTCTTACTATTAATTTTATTTATTGTATCAATGGGCAAGTTATTTATTAAATTTGAAACAATATAAGCCGATGTACGTTTTCCATGTTGGTTATGAAATATAGGTAATAGAAATTTATATGTTTATCTTAACTTTCCAAAAACTGACGTTTTCTGATAGTATCTGACAATTTTGATTTAAAATCACTATTAGGTATTATTGGAGATCTTTTTTCATGTTCATGTTCATGTTCCGTAAGACCTTGATTACTCTAACACTGGTTGATACTAACTTTTCTGAGATGACCGTAAAATGAATTTAATTCTGAAGATGAATATGCTATAGGTAGGTACTTTACGGTATTATAATTATTTACACGGTCGTTCGTTCGAAATCGTTCAAAAGTGATAGAAGTTAAAACATGGATGTCATCAATGGTTGCCATACGAAACTATACGAAAGTAGAGTGGGATTTCTGTCCTGCCTGTCTGAAATACCTATTCAAGATAAATGTAAAAAAAAAGGTTTAGTAGGTACCTATATAACAAAAAAACGCTTAGTTTTAGAAGCGCGTGATTTCCATTTCATTTGCATTTCATTTTAAATTTTTCGATGCAATTCATTTCTTTAAATGTATTTTCCGTACAGTTAGAACAAGTTGCAAACGCTACGGCGGCGTGGCGTAGTTTCAAAATTAATGGATTACCACTCATATTACCCCTATAACAATGGTAGTTTATTACCCAGAGTTCGAACCGACCGTACCTAACTAGCGAAGATCACGTGGACTTCCGTGAACCGTACCATTTGGGTTAGTACATACATGTTTGTCATGGCACTATCGTGGGCTAAACCGCGCTAAGTAATTAACTGATAGGTAGCCAAATTGAATTGTCTTGGCCAACAATTCTTAAAAAACTAATCTTTTCTGATTAAAATATCTACTCTACCTACTCGACTCTAATGTAGACAATAGTATTTATTAAACAAGTGACCAAAATCAATTTGTGGTGATTCTAATATGAGCACAGTGAGTGATTTAAAGGCACGAGGCAGAACCAAATTTTGGTCTCGTGTAAAACATACAACTTTTCACCTCTACCAGCGAGAAAATTTTCACGTGACTTTCTTAGTAAAAAGCTAAATTCAGCATTAGAAATATGTTCACTCAACTATTTTGGAGTTAGACAACTACTTACTTCATCATTGGACGCACTCATTTTTTGTAATTTATCACAATTTTTTTTTCGATCAATCCTATGCTGAAAATTTTTATTCATAAAGTACCTAGATTCCTGTCGTTTTGTTTTAAATTACTTTGTGTTTTCTCTTATTCATTAATATCCTATCTTATTTATAATCATAAAACACTAATTTGTTAATAAATTTCATTACTTATACTAAATAATATACTAGAAAAAATACGACTAGCACCAGATCAATACTCAGACGGGAATCGAACCCGCGACCTTTGGATATCCGGTCCAATGCTCTAACCGCTGAGCTACCGAGTCAGAGTATTGTGCAAAAATTGCATTGTGAATGCAAAAATCTCAAATTTAAAAAAATCATTATTTTTTCTTATTTTATATTTATTTCATACATGCGACCTCATTTCGTCCATACTCTTTATTTCGAATTATCAACCTTCTTTTTTAAAACTCCTTGCATATCCGTGCATTTTATTTTGTTGACAGCATAAAGCACTCTATCTATCCTTTTCTGACATATCAATTTTACCATATAGATATCATTTGTCGCTTATTTTTTTTTCTTTATTATTTTAAAAGTTGGTGTTAGAAATTCAAACCCTTTTCGTGCTGGAGAGGTGAAAAATAATTATGGAGACAACATTGATTAAACTTGGGGCTTAGAATAAAATCACCTAGAACGATAGTTCTCTACAAAGCGCACTGTCAAAAGTGAGGCAACTAAAACAGCCAAAATGGCCCCGTTTTCAGCTTTTTATTCTCCATTATTAGGTACCTAATCATACCGTATAAGTACGAAACAGTTTCAATTTTCCTACATTTATTAGATTAGTTACTATATTATTGGATTTTAGTTACGATTAGGTAACGTATGAAGGATATAAATCTGAAAACTAAGCAATTCTGGCTTAGTATTGGGGAATATATAAACGCACTTTAGAAATAATGTTTCACACATTAAAATGTTTAGCTATAAAATTAATTGAATGAACTTTAAAAATAATGGTTTGCACTATAAATATGCTTAGCTTTAAAATTAATTGAATCGTCTATAAAAATAATGGTTTCCACTATAAATATGCTTAGCTTTAAAAATAATTGAATAAACCATAAAAATAATGATTTTCACTGTAAATATGCTTAGCTTTAGAATTAATACTTTGCACTATACAATTTAATTTTATAACTTTAGTCAAGCTTTAGTACTTGTGTAGTGATGTGTACGTAAGTAGTGGATAATTAATTGCTCGCTAAGTAGGCACATAAATAATGTATATAGAAAATTCACACGTACCGATTGAAGCTAAGGTTCTATTACAAACTTCAACCTCAAGAGCAAAAATTGGACACTTTTGCCTACCACAACAAACTATATTTTACTGAGGTTATTATTTGTAAATAAACTATAGAACCTTAGCTTCAATCGGTACGTGTGAATTTTCTATATACATTATGTACCTACTTAGCGAGCAATTAATTATCCACTACTTACGTACACATATCACTACACAAGTACTAAAGCTTGACTAAAGTTATAAAATTAAATTGTATAGTGCAAAGTATTAATTCTAAAGCTAAGCATATTTACAGTGGAAATCATTATTTTTATGGTTTATTTAATTATTTTTAACTACTCGTGCGTGTTCTTTCGATTTCAATATAGTTAAAGTGCAAACCATTATTTTTGTAGGTATTTTAATTAAGTTGTTTATGACATTATTACTTTAGAGTGTATATTAATTTTGTAAATTTGGTTCATGATTATTTAAGTGATTAAATTATTTTAAAGATCTATTATTATTTTAAAGTGCTTAAGTACAATTTTATAGCTGTTTTCATCAAATTTAAAGTGCTATTAAATACATCCCCTTAGTATTGTCACGGGGAGCAGTGAGCAATGAAACACAGGCTCCAGTGATTACCATGTAATTCCAGCAAGGGATTTCAAACAAAGGGTTCGAGGAATTCGGTCAAACGGCACGGAATGGCAATAACATCGTGTTAAATTATATTTTAGATATATATATTAGATTTTTTTTTCATACGGAAAAGTCAAGTCTGAAGTCTGTTTTTCGGAATAAAAATAAAAATCGCAAATAATAACTTTTTACTCCGGGGAAAGAGGTCGTACGGTAACGTTACAGTATTAGTTGCCTCACTTTTGTATACGAGGACACGGCTTCTAGGTGTTATTATTTTAAGACTTGGGGGATATTGGGGCTGTAAATCGGATGAATACCACCAAAGTCCCGAGAAAAAGTAAACAATATACCTATAATATACTCGTATTTTTAAAAAGTGCTAATAAAGTCTTTTCAAAGTCAAAGTCAAAATAAGCTTTATTCAAATAAACTTAATTATTAAGTAGGTACTTTTGAATCGTCTATATTTTCCTACCACCCGTTCCAGACTTTTTTAGCTGACAAGAAGAACGGGCGCAAGAAACTTATCAGCTGTAACAGCCATAAGTAACGATATTTACAAACTTGAATACTTATATCGTTACCAGATAATTACAACAGGGTGACAGGATTATTGGCAACAAAATAGACTTATTAGATTACTTCAACAAAGTATTTATATTAGCAAGTTATGTGTTACATTTCCACGCATTTTGATCTTTAAGATAATCGTCTACTTTATAATAACATACTTCTTATACCCAACACAGCATCATTAAGAATGTTTTAACATTGAAACTTAGATTATTTATAAGTATGTCTAGATAGAGTCTTACGCTTTTGACGTATTAAACAAAAAGGCCAACTTTTTTAAGATGGTGTGCATTTTTAGCATCATTGCGTCCAAAGAGTCATCATTTCCCCTACCCTTATCCCAATTATTTGGGATCGGTGCAGTGCGACCTTTTCTTCCATTCCTTCCTGTCACTCGTCATCTCCTCATCCACTCCCTTCACATTAATATCATTCCGCACACAATCCATCCATCTTTTCTGCGGTCTTCCTCTCACTTTCCAAAAAGGAAGACCTCATTGAAAGATAAACATGAATAATCATCCCTGAATGTTACAGTTTGTCTTCTTGAAGCAACACTACTCACACTTTCATATAATTTTTGAGGATTTTTTAATTGGGTGACTGGAAATAATAAAGGCGACTGTTAATGGGATAAGTACTTAAATACTAAACCCTGCAGCGCGGTTTATTTTGTTGGCGACAAAGTAACTTAACGGGCGACTAACTGTGGATTGCAAAAAATACGTAAAACGAGCAACTACTTGCGGGAGATAAATAATTTAAATGAGTACCAAAAATACTGAGTATAGGCGACTATTATACCAAGTAGGTAACTGATTTAAGCTGTCCAAAATGGTATTTTTGTCATCTCGTTTACGGTTAATAGTCGCCTTTTTTAAATAAAATATACCTATGCCAAATTTTAAATGTTTTGTTTGCCCTAGGCCCAAATAGAAATAGCCCAAATAGAAATCTGGTCACCCGTTCTGAATAACTTATAGAACTACTCAATTTGTATTTTAAAGTCACCCATTTTCAATATTCGTAGTCGCCCTCAGTCTGTCGCCCACTTAGTATGTACCTATACGATATTCAGTATGTTTGATACCCAAAATGGGAATTTATTGTTACCCGATTAAATACTACCCTTTATATAACAAATACACACTAATTACGACATAATGTAGTGGCATAGTGTAATCTGTTTGAACCATAAAGTTAATATATATTAACTTTATGGTTTGAACAAAATGTTTTTTACAAAATCGTGCATTTATTGTTGGCTCTAGTTATTTAGGTCTTCTTATAGCTACGATCCACTTTTTCTCAACTGTTTATCTTTAGGAAACCTGTTTCCCGATGTTCTCGATTAGCACAAGGGCACAACACAACACTGAGGCACATTAATTTCACAATTAAAAGTACTACACCCAAAATTACCCAATATTTAAATACAAATATAAAGAGTTTGACAGATAGCATGACCGCCAAACTCACTAGCGCCATCTGCTTTTAGCTTTTGAGATTAGCTGCCAATAACGTTATATAACTTTAACAAACAACATAATCATTCATTAATAAATCATTCTTTTGTGTTTTCTGTAAAAATACGAAAACTGGGTTTATCGGCCTTTGTTCCGGAGCTCCTCAATTATTATGTCTGTGCTTACGTTACGAGTGTTCCTTCAAACCCGTTTACGAAACAAAATCAGCAGGCCTCACTATATAGTAAAGTATTAAACAAAGTCGCTTCCCGCTGTCTGTCCCTCTGTAGGTATGCTTAGATCTTTAAAACTACGCAACGGATTTTGATGCGATTTTTTTAATAGATATTGATTTAAGAGGAAGGTTTATTATGTATAATACATGACATGGTGTCAAATTATACACTACACCGAAGCGAAGCGAGGACACGGTAAAGAAATGTAGGTACCGTGGCGAGGAGGTGTATTGTTTGACTATTAGTTACATGGTAATAAAGTTTCAAGTGATTTAACAGACCCATTGGCATACCTACTCCTAAAAATGAAACTGAAACTTGAATTACCTACACCATATTTACAAAGTTCAAATTATAGCATGTGGGAAGTTTATTCCCGAGGGCGATGAGAACTAATACCTAATAGAAACGAGAATAACAATGATTGTAAGTTTACCATTCCTGAGTTTTGTGTAGTCAAACATCCGAACTAATTATAATGTAACGCTAGGAGCTAAGGCCAGCAAACATACAAACTTACAGGTCTTGGAAATTTAAACAGGAAATCTTGAAAACGGTTAAATTAACTTTATTTTTAATTTTTTCCTGACTGCAAGGAAAGGGTTAGGTATGTTTTTTTGAATAATAAATACTTAAGTAAAAATTTCGATTTCCGTTTCATAATTTATAAGTAGGTACATACTTGGAATGTGGATGTGTTTGACAGACGATGATATTCCTATTTTTAACCACTTATTTTATTTAAATTAACAGTACCATAAATATAGGTAGATTCAAATAAAATAAGTGACTAAGGGCTGATTTTTCAATCCTCATATAACAGATATCAGTCATTTTAAATATTAACCAAATCTAATAAACTAAGCACAATAAACCTACTAAAAATCATGTCACAAATAAAGCCACGTCAAAAATTGCAATGGCAGATAGGACAAACTAGCGTTGAGGCGACTACAAACAAATTACTAATTTGTCTTTTTATCACAGTGTCTAAAAAATCAATTTAGGTTCATAAGTGTACCTATATATTCTGTGGTTCAAGTAATCTCTCAATAAAGTTTACGGGTACCTATGAAGATTATTGTTGTATTGGACCGCCAACGTGTAAGCAATTACGCAACAAATACCTACTCGAATGCGTTGCTAATCACCAAGTTGAGCAAGGTCGGTTTCCGTACACATTATTAGCATTACGCTCCGTTACCACCAAGAAACACTAACGAAATAAAATCTATTGAAGTCGGTTCAGTACACGTGCGGAACCGTCATTGCAACTTGTTCTGACTGTCAACCCTCATGCACATTCGGCTGCGCCTCGGCTCGGGTAGACATTTGTCGGAACTCTTTGCAATGACAGGATTTCCGCGCTCGTAATGAAATATACTATTTTCAATACAGTTGCTCGAAAATGTAAGTTGACGATGACAGTCGAGCGTGCGGTAAGTTGATTTTACCGCACGCCGTGCGTTTTTGTTTACGGATTAGTACAGCGTGCGGAAAGTTGATTATACCGAACGCCGGCGCCATGCGTTTTTTTTTTGTTTACGAACGTTTTTTTAAATTTCTACTAGCTTCCGCCCGCGACTTCATCCGCGTGGACAGTAGAAATTTTAGTGTATGAAAGTTAGTACTATGGAGAGTTCAAGCTGTTTCCCTCGTTCCACCCACCTAAATTTGATGAAACATAGCTTAGATTTTAAGTTGGACCTCAATCTACTAAGTTGTGAAAAATCCATCAAAATTCGTTTAGCGGTTTTTGCGTAATTCGCGCACAAATATTTAGAATTTACAGTTTTATTATATGTAATTACAGTTTTATTATATGTAATTATGAATAGATTATAATTTCAGTAGTAAGTACCTATAATATTGAGGCCACGCAAATCACAAAATACCCCACGAAAATGAAAATTGTAATTTAGCTTTTTCAAATGAGTTACTTAATGTTACTTTATATTGAAAAAAGTTATTGTTTTATTATAAGGTAAAAAATAGGTAGATTACTAAGGCAGAAATCGTTTTTTATCAGAATTGGTCTAAAAATATTTATAATTTATTAAAGAAATTACAAATATATAACACAAATTTAAACATAAATATTATAATAATTGTCAGTAGGACGGTTAGTTATAAAGTTGTCGTGTATGTGCCGGTTTAGAATAGCACTACCCCCTCTCATCCCGTAGGTGTCGTAAAAGGCGACTAAGGGAACACAGCCATCAGGAGATGGGCAGCAGCGTCTCCAAAAACCTTGGCCTACTGCGATTGCCAACCCGCCGAAAAGGCTTTAGCACCATAGACCACATCCATACGCTGCTGCAGGTAATACAGAAAACCGAGGAGTATGATCTGCCACTTTGTTTGGCGTTCGTGGACTATGAGAAAGCCTTTGAATCGATTGAACTCTGGGCGGTGCTGCAGTCTCACCAGAGGTGTTAAGTAGACTACAGGTATATCGAGATGTTGAGGTACTTATACGAAAATGACACCATGTCGATCCGAGTATAAAAACAGAGCACAAATCCTATCCAACTGCAGCGAGGTGTGAGAGAGGTTATTTCTGTTATTTCTCCGAAACTGTTCACAGCTGCGTTGGAGGACATCTTTAAACTCTTCGACTGGAAAGGACTTGGCATCAACAATAATGGCCAGTACCTAACATACCTTCGTTTTGTCGATGATATAGTTCTTAAGAGTGGGTCTCAAGATGAACATGGATAAGACGAAAATCATGTCGAATGCATGGGCATTCGACATGATTTTCGTCTTATCCATGTTCATGCATGTTCAGCGAGTACAACATGGGTTGTGCCCGCTCCAGTTCATGTTGGGAACACTACACTTGAAGTTGTTGACCATTACGTATAACTAGAACAGGCAGTCCAGTTAGGGAAGGTCCAGTTAAAAACGGAAAAATATGTACTCGGGATTGAATTAAGCTACAGTTTGAGCCATCTTATGAGGCTGGTGAAAAAAAAGTGAAGGATGTAGGGTCCCTTTCGCGCAAGGTCAGCCTGCGCTGCGCTCCGTTCACTTTATCGTCAGTACGATAAAGAATGAACTATGATTAAAATGAAAAGTACCAGGCTAGCATGAATGTAAAGGAGCTTAATCAAAGTACCTGTTCATCAGTTCCGGTCAGCATTTTGTAGTGAATATTTCCTCTGTGGAGACCGTCTAACAGGCACAGAATATATAATAGTTAACAGGGTAATCAGTCTATTGACAAGTACCAGGATAGCATGAATGTAAAGGAGGTCCCGATAACTTTGTGCTCGCTATTCAACACAAACCATACAACGTGCTATTCAAATTTTAATCTCGGGATTGAATTAAGCTACCAGTTTGAGTCATCTTAGGAGGCGGGCTGTCAAAATCTGTAGGCTGTAGCGGGTCGGGTTACGCGCGAGGTCAGCCTGCGCTCCGTTCACTTTATCGTCAATACGATAAAGAAGTATTTATGTAGCCTATCTATATACGGCATTGATAATAGCGCCGTGTGCTTTATTTCAAAATTACATTTTCAATACCTTTGATAGTTGCGCGTAGTGTGAGACCAGTGGCCCTACCATGAGTTGATGCAAACTGTATACGTTACCGTAAACTATCGTTTTGTCTCTTTCACTCGCACTGACTGTGAGCAGTATATCCGATAGTTTACGGTAACGTAAACAGTTTGCATCAACTCATGGTAGGGCCACAGTGGCCCTACCATGAGTTGACGCTAACTGTTTACGGTAACGTTTTGTCTCATTCACTCGCACTGACTGTGAGCAGTATATCCGATAGTTTACGGTAACGTAAACAGTTTGCATCAACTCATGGTAGGGCCACTGTAGATTTTTTGTTTTGGAAGGAACATTTATAATATTTTTATCTCGTGCAAATGTAAGCACACAATAAAAATACATTATAGCAGACGATATTCTAATTTTGCTATACACGTGTCAGTCCGGACCTTTTAAATAAAAGGTCCGGACTTGTCCGGATTTTCCAAAGATTATGGTAACTTGAGGGTAACCCTGTTTTGATGACACAGGCGTTGCCTCGCCTGCCGGCCGTAGGTACGAGTATGTACAATCCGATAAACATTCTCACGAGCAATATTGGTTATACATTGGTTAAACATGTATAGTAATTAATTGTCGTAATAAGTCGTTCAACAAAAGTATGTTTTTTTTCAATGTGACTTGGCTATAGATTGCAGCGAGCGGCAAACTATATTTAAATCTTGGCATGTTACGCGATGCGATCCGCTCTCTATACTTGATAATACCACTTGCACTTAAATAGGGTATAAACAATAATTTCTGGTCGTTTCTCGACTACTACTTATCACTAAGGAGAACGCGGTAAATAACAGCTTGTTATCGATATTATCAGCTAATAAAGGTAAGATATATTGTATAACATTTATGTGCGTGCTGTGCTGTGACTGTGACAAAATGAGATTTCTTGCCAAAGGAACAAACGAGTATAATTTTAGCCGGAGTTTATTTCAAAAATAATACAGAAATCGTACGGGTATCAATGATTTCTATCCCAAGGGGCAACAAAGTACTTATTCCAGGTATATAAAATATAAAGAAAAACTAGTAGCCATCCGCAACTTCGTCCGCGTGGATGCTCCCTTATTCATATGGACAACTTTATATTTATATTATACGCTTATTTAAAGCTCAAAAATAATTAATAGATGATTTAAATACCTATCGCAACATAACCTTGCGATATGTATTTAAATCAAACATAAAGAACAGGGGGGGTCCCTTAAATTGCATACCATTAATAATCCTGTTTTGAAAATCCATAACAGTCTTGCCATAACCTTAATTCGCATAACAATACGAATGTATAATTATAAAAACTATAACTTTGAAATTCATAACATGAAAAGACATAATTATTAGAATCCTTAATTTTAAAATACATAGCGGTAAAAGATTTTAGTTTAATAATATGAATCAATCTGAAATGATGGTAAATTGTTAAATTGAGTGGGCAGACACAAAAGCAGGGGGATGGAGGGGACAGGTGGGGGAGGGAAGGCGCTCGCCATGAAAAAATCGGGGAATATATAAATGCACTTTAAAAATAATGTAACACACTTTAAAATGTTTAGCTTCAAAATTGAATGAAAATTGAATTGAATGAACTATAAAAATAATGGTTGCCACCATAAATATGCTAAGCTTTAAAATTAATACTTTGCACTAAGTATACAATTTAGTTGCTTAGCTTTAAAATTAATTCTTTGCACCATACAAATTAATTTTATAACTTTAGTGCTGGTAAACAGACGACTAGGTGCGAGACGAGCGGGCGCAGCGAGAGAGGAGCCGAGGAGGTTAGGCTCCATTGTGAACAACAACGCCAGAACCGACATGCTGGCGTGTATGCATTAGGTATGCCACAAGTTGTTATCATCTTGCCTTAACATGTTAACAGTGCTTGGTCAATCTGACATGGTTAGACAGAAACTAAATGGTTTCGGAGTTGGGACACAGTTATAGTACAAACCATTATTTTTGTAGTGATAATATTAAATTATAGATCTATTATTATTTTAAAGTGCTGACAAAATTGTTAAAGTGCAAACCATTATTTTTGTAGTGATAGTATTAAATTATAGATCTATCATTATTTTAAAGTGATGATATACAATTTTATAGCTGGTTTCATCTTTAAAGTGCTATTAATACATCCCAAAAAAATCTAAGAATTGGACTACATCTATCAGAACCACCATTTGTTCGAGCAAAAAGGTTGGCGGGAATGCGATCGCTTCAAGGATTCCGCCGCGTCACAATACTTAAATAAGTTTTTTCAAATTATATAATATGTACTGTGGCCGCGTGCTATCGTATTCCCCGCTATCTTTCTCGCTCTAGCAAAATATGGCGGTTCTGAGCGACAGAAAAGGATAGGGCGACGGAAAAAGGCGATACCGGCGTGCCACAGAATAACTAATAGTGACCGTGCTGACAAATGTGGTCCAATCCTTAAACAGTTCATTAGGTTAAGTTAGTACTTCGAGCAGCGACGGCTTCGTCTGGTACAGAAGCCCGTCTTACTCTAAGGGTTAGTAGAAGTGCGAGCCGAGCGAGTGGAGCAAGCGTGCCGTGCGCGCGGCAGAGGCGCCAGAAACCACGTTTTTGTAAAATTTACTATTAATGCTATTACTAATATTTCATCCTTACTATTACTAATATTTAACATGCGAAAGTCCGCTTGTTTGTTTGTTACACCTGCACGTCGATGCGGCGTCGTTGATAATTGTACTGATATAAGGTTGTACACTTTAATTTTTTTTATGAAGTTAATACAATTATTTTGTGAAACAAATATTTAGTTTATAGGTATTTACTTTTATTTAAACTAAAATTAATGTTAAGTAATGAGTTTCTCATTTTGGTGGTATGTCTCCAATGTGCCTCTAACTACAAATTCTTGAATTTTATGCAAATCGCTAGATCTGTGTATGTCTCCAATGTGCCTCTAACTACAAATTCTTGAATTTTATGCAAATCGCTAGATCTGTGTATGTCTCCAATGTGCCTCTAACTACAAATTCTTGAATTTTATGCAAATCGCTAGATCTGTGCAATAATTACTTAGGTACATTTATATACTTAGTTACTAATTAATGACTGTTTATTAAATGAATTGTATTTATTTCTATGTAGTCATTACAATTGACAATACTTAACCAAACGAATGTCCGCGCAAACGTAGGCATTTGGGTGGCAAATATTATAGCACAATTTCTACGAGCAACTTACTAAACAGGACATTTATATCAGCATTCCCCGCATGCTTCAGTTGCACACTTTCAGTTGATGGAAATAGACGTGTGACCCCTCGCAGCGTTTTCCCGCAAAACATGTAACATTTTGGTGGCAGAGGTCATGTATTTTTTACATTTTGGTGGTAGTTTTTAGCGGGTTTCCGAATAAAATATGTATTCAGTTTTCATTTTATAATATGTGTTTCCGATTCAACTTTAAGTTGATAAACTATATTTGTTTTCTTTTTGACTGTTGTTGGAAGGTCGCAATAATGACAAAAAAGGAAGGTACCGAAAAGAAGCAAGTGCTGGTCACTAGAAAATAAATTCCAAAAGTTTTTAGCCACATGGGAAATAAAATAAGTATTTTTCTGCAATTATTTTCATTTGGCACGGGTTATTTCAATAAACCGATGACCGTTGGGGATGATCAAGAACCGATGGCCGTTGGGGCGGAAAGGTTCTGGAATGGCGACCACGCACCGGACGGCGCTCCGTGGGTAGGCCCCCGACAAGGTGGACCGACGACCTGGTGAAGGTCGCGGGAAGCCGCTGGATGCGGGCAGCGCAGGACCGATCGTCGTGGAGATCCTTAGGGGAGGCCTATACCCAGCAGTGGGTGTCGTGCGGCTGATATGATGATGATGATGATTTCAATAAAAATTTAATCAATTAAGGTGGAAATCAATGCAAAACTCTGCGTGTTTTTTTAAATATAAGTATTTTATAGGTTAATCTGTCGCTCTTCTTTTCTTTGCAACAATAGTCGTCTTGCGAGAAGCTTTTCGTGCGATGATTTACCATACTGAAAACATAAGCTAACCTTTAAGGAATCTTACGAAAATTTACACACTGCTTTTTGTAAGTCTTCTCCTTCGTAAGAAACAGTTTTATTTTATATAAACGTGGTTGAAACAACTTTGACTATGCTTCGAGACCCGGACGACCATGGACTGCAGTAACTTATGAAAACTTCATCAGGGTAGAGTGGCTTTTAAAGGAACATAAGCAAATTATATATCGAGAGATTCGGGCTGAACTGAAGATTGAATTACGGACAGTTAACAGTTTCCACTATCTTGCATGAATAACTTAAAATCTGTAATGTTGCCTCTAGACGGGTACCTCATTAACTCAGAAATCATCAAAAATAGCGTCGTGTTGATTGATGTAATTAACGTTGGAAAAGTCCAAAGGAAGAATTTCATAATAATGTATTCTACATCCTAATAACAGGAGAATTTCGGTTCCACAGTAAACGATCCTCTCTCAAAGCAGTGAGTGTTTGTAGAGGATGAGTTACTCAAAAAAGTTGTTCACAAGAGGAGCGTTATTAAAAAAGATAACGGTATTTTTTTAAAGAAGTGGACTAGTGTCAATAATTCTTCTGGAAATTGTAGGATAGTTACTAGTTAGTGGTATTGCGAAGTTTGACTAACTTAGGGTTCCGAGGAGTCTCGTTACGAGCGCCTTAGTAGCGGCAGTCGTGGTATCGCTCGCAGATGAAAGAATTATCAACTTTTTGACAACTTCAGGGGGACAATTTATTGTGCTTTACTGCCTACAGTCTTAATTTAGCTCCGTGCGGTAAAAAAAGTAGAAAGATGGCCCATGGACGAAAATTAAACACTGCAAAAGAGGTTGTCAAAAAATTAGGAGGACTATTTTTGAATCTTCCGCAAGATGTGTTTTTTTTTAATCTGGTTAACCTGAATGTATATGCCGCAATGAGTTAGGAGGCGAAAGCTCTAATTAATGATTTTTAATATTCTTGTTATTTTTTGTTTCACTAAAAACTTTTGGAACAGCCTATGTATGTGACTTTGGTCTTGAACTAGCGATAATTTAAAGGCGTGAAATACACCTTATTTTATCGACAAAAACACCCACATGTTGGGGTCTATCCCCAATCCTGTTGGATTGGCCGCCATTTTAAATTTGACTTTTTATTTAGATGACCCTACGGAAAATCTTAATTTCTCCGGATTTAGAAGTCCTACAGTTATAACAAAATACAAGGGTCATATTCAAACAACGATAGCTCTCGAAATATGCAACATAGAGCAATAAATCTAAGAGACGTTTTGCAGATGTGTAAAACTGTGTATTCGAATAATTAAAAAAAAGGATTATTGTCCTAGTTTTTGAGATATTATGTTAGAAAAACAAAAAAAAAACACAAATTTCGTGTAAAATTTCACTTTAGTAATATTTTATGACGTACCTAGTACGTACGTATTTAAGTTAAAAATTTACACATTTTTTTCAAGCTATTAAGCTTTCGAACAGTATTTTTGTTATAATTGTAGGACTTCTAAATCAGGAGAAATTAATATTTTTCGGCAGGATCATCTAAAATAAAAAGTCAAACGTAATGGCGGCCATTCCAACAGGAGTGGGGATAGACCCCAACAGGTGGGTTTTTTTGGCGATTAAATTTAAGACCAAAGGCACTGTATTCGGTCAATCTGACGCGTAGATAGGAGACTTTCTCTGAGAATGTTATACGAGATTGTAAGGAATGCAAAATCTCGTATGACAATTCTCAGAAAGGTTTGTAACTGAATAGAATTTTTAAACTCGGGTGGACAACATTATTTTCGCCAGTAATCCGTGTGTAGTGTTACATTACAATCTGAAGTGCATAATTTTTTCTATTCAAATCAAAATATATGCATGTTACGGCTAATACCTGAAAAGTGGCTACACCTAATTCTAGCCAGCTAGAACTAGGTGTAGCCCTTATTATAGCTAATGCTATAGTTTTTATAGAAGTAGGTAGCGTAGTCTTGTCAAATAAACCTTACAAAATTATTATTTTTCGATATTTATTACAATTTTCCACAAGACGTCCTGTCTGAGGTGCTACGGGTGAGCCGATTTTTTTAATGATCAAACGAACTTACCTCAGTGAAGTTCGATCCTAATTATCCTGTCTTCGTCGAAAAGATTTAATTTGTTACATGGTAGTAGCTCTGCTACTCGCTCGCATTCACTCGCACGTATTCAGCACTAAAGAGAGAAAGAAAAAGCAATAGCCACCCCCTCTCTGCCTCTGACCATCACTGCCCGCCCGCCGCCGCCGCATCAACCTCATTCAGTTTTGAGTAGTACCTAAGTAAATACATTGATATCCCCATCTATTATAGGGACATACGGTTGTTGAACAAACAACTAGCAAGGGAGGGTTGTGACTTTAAATCTCTTCGACGAAGACAGGATAATTAGGATCGAACTTCACTTAGGGTAAGTTCGTTTGATTATTAAATTATCCCGTCTTCGTCTTCGAGATTTAATTTGTTACAAGGTATCCTACCTTGTAACAAATTAACTATTGTAACTATTTAGTTTAGAGAAGATATCAATGTTATGAGAGGAACCCTTGTTTGTTTTATAAAAAACAAGGGTTAAGTGAACACACATTAAAATTATTTTGAGTTAAATAAGATGAAAAAAGGTCAGTGCTCCTGTGGTAGGACTGACAAAATATAGCATGTTTGTATATTATACCACTTTGATATTCTGTAGTCTACTAGACACCTTCTACCTTTCTTTATTTTTTATGCCTAAGGAAAACGCCTTTATGCGCTTCTCCCCCGCAGGTGAGCAGGGAGGGGTAAGTCGGACTCGCCAGGAGGGGACCGCAATATTCACCGTTGCGGCTCCCTCCACAACTGCCTCCCGTGATCCCACCCAGCCACATGACTCGGTGGTATCTCGGGAGGAGGGAATACCCACTAAAAACCTCCGGCACTTGCCCTCTCGCCGCCGGTTGGCCCTGAGGGACCCTTGTAGGATTCCACCTCATTAGACCCGGCGGCCGAGACACCTTATACCTCATGAGACTTCAGCATTGCCCAAGTCTCGATCGCAGCGAAAGCTTTCTCATGGTTCATGAACACCAACTAATGTAGCAGATGGTCTTCGGTGCTCTGTGCAACCTGGTTGTGGTCTAATGGTACCTTCTTGGAAACCGGCTTGTTTGGAAGGTTGGTGGAAGTCATCAAAACTGTAAGGGAATAGAAACTCTCGATCTCCCTCAGACTTTTTATTTAACTCTGTCATGTTCATCATAGTCGACGAGTAAAGAAAGGAAATGGTGCTATACACTCGATTATGAGTAGCCAAATCGTATCTGCAAAGGCGCGAATTGCTATTCATAACGGAGTGCTGGTGCCGACCCTGATGTATCGAAGTGAATCTTGGGCATGGCAGAAGAAGAATGAAAGCAGAATAAATGCGGTAGAGATGCGTTCGTCGAGGAAAACATGTAGAGTTAAATTGAGTGATAGAGTAAGCAATGATGTGATTCGTGAAAGGTGTGGCCTGAAAGATGATATAGTGACAAGAATTGAGAAAGGAATGCTCCGGTGGTTTGGTCACTTAGAGAGGATGAATGAAAGTCGAATCACGAAAGAGATATATTGTGCGAATGTGGAAGGAACGGTTGCGCAAGGGCGTCCCAGAAAAACCTACGCCGGCCAAATAGAGGTTTTAATAAAAAAGGCTAGTGTACGAAGTGACAAAAACCGCAGGGCATGTAAGAAGCGAAAGAAGTGTGCAAGGATCGTAGCAGGTTGCGATCCATAGTCTCTGCCTACCCCCATGGGAAACAGGCATAAGTAAATGTATGTATGTATAAATTTTGATTTTAAAATAGAATCTGTACATATAAAATTCTAAATTGATTGACTGATTCATTGATTCATTGTTGGGATAGGCGTGGAGCCCTAACGGCTTAAGGTAGAGGCACCATTTTTGGAGGGTAGATACTACTATTACACTAAGAAAGGGTTTAGTAAATTTGCGTTATACAGGATGCTACAGGTTGTTTAAATTTGCATGAGAATTTGTATAGGATTGAAGTAGAGACACAATTTTTAACCGACTTCCAAAAAAGGAGGAGGTTCTATGTTCGTCTGTATATTTGTTTTTTTTTGTGTATGTTCAACGATTACTCGAAGACGGCTGGACATTAGGTAAACTCCCAAGTTGGTCCCATTTTTTAAAATTTGGAAATCGGTTTAGTACTTTTCAAGTAATCTTGAAAAAAGCACGAAAATGGTATGATTTTGTATGAATTACCTCAAAGATAATGGTCGTATTACTTCTTTGTTTATGAACTGAATAAGATAATATTTTTTTTGTAGGAAGAGTGATATCTTAAGTGTAGGTTCTTTAACCGACTTAAAAAAGGAGGTTCTCAGTTTGACCCGTATGTATGTTTCTCCGCGATTATCTTACGTTTGGCTGAGCCGATTTTTCCACATAATTATAATAAATATACCTTACCTACAAGGAACCTACACTAAAAATAAAAAAAGTTAAAAAAAAACAAAAAACCGACTTCAAAAAACCTACCTCTAAAAAGCAAGAAATAATATTCGTAATAATAAAAATACGTCTATTGAAGTCGGGTGGGGCTTTTAGAATAAAAAAAAAGGAATCTGTACTCCAGCCCCACCCGACTTCAATAGACGTATTTTTATTATTACGAATATTATTTCTTGCTTTTTAGAGGTAGGTTTTTTGAAGTCGGTTTTTGGTGAAAGCATTTTCTAAAATTCCCTTTATACAGGGTGCTACAGGGTGTTCCAGTTTGTATAGGGATTTGTATAGGGCTGAACCATTTTGCTGGTAGAGATACTATTTTGGGAGGGTAGATACCTTTCATGGTGTAGGTGAGCACTAAGAAAGGGTTTTGGAAAATTTCCGTTGTACAGGGTGCTACAGTGTTCCACGGCCCTATTCAATATAACTTACAATCCTACAAACTTGTCAATAAGTGACATATTTGTCAAGTTTTATGACAAGTGCTGTTCAATAAACCTTACAATTATGTAAAAATTTTACAAGTAAAAATCTTACAAATATAACAATTATAAATGCTGTTCAATAAACGTTTACATAATGTAGAAAACGCCTGTAGATTTCGATGACAATATTGTATCTACAAATTTGTAGTTGTAATTTACAATTTACATAAAATGTAAGTTTTTGTTGAACATTCATAGAATAACGAGGGTAGATTACAAACATCTTTGAATTTTAAAATACTTATTTAGGCATTGGTTTTATCATTTGGTTTACAGAGTACGTACGTTCATTCCTATTTTTTAAGTTTGATTCATAACGAAATTCATGGAGCACAATAACAAAATCACGATTCTGTCTCTTTTATATGAAATTTGTCCTTATAATATAAAACCTGTCTCTTATACCGGGTGTAACAAGACCTTCAACGAAGCCGAGGTCTACGTATTCTGCCCATCATCAGGACTATTTCTTTTCAAAATTATTGCTGGGAAACGATTTTAATTTTTGGTGTTAAAAAAGCATTGCATACATTACCACGCAATGTAACGCGTACAAAAGACCACGCCTGCGAGTGAATGCTACACAGCTGCGTGCGGCCGAGTTGAAAGGCAACGTTTATGTGCGTGCTCATGAAATACATTGAGTGATGACGTTTTGAAGCCATTGTTTGTTACGAAATACATAAAATTTTGAAAATGTTTCTGTAGACAAAAATTAGGAAATGACGAATAAAATAAGATTTCATAAAAAATTTGAAACAAAAAAATTGACTTTGACCTTCAATTACTTCGTAGCTATTGGTTTCCCAGGTATAGTCTAAAAGACAAAAATGGTCCTGATGATGGGCGGAATGCGTGGACTTCGGCTTCGTTGAGTGTCTTGTTACACCCGTTATACTCGTAGTTGCCTTGCTTACCCTAAACTTCTCATTAAATGTGAAATCAGTCACATCAAAAGAAAAATTCATTCTTTTTTTAAATATTCTCCTTTTTCGTTCGATTAGCACATTTTCATCGTTATCACTACTCTCACTACTTGATGTAAGCACCATTTTGGCAAAAAAGCAGCTAAAATAAAAACAATAAATTTTACCGCCGGTAAGGTCACCTGTCAGAAATGTATTACAATTCTACAAATAAGTAAACTTGTAAATACAATTAACCGTTCAATAAAGCAGTTTTTCCTACAAATTTGTAAATTGTCATCTGTCATAGGAAAATGTTTATTGAACAGAAATATGTAAAATTGTAAGTACAATTCGACAAATATGTAAATTTTCCACCATTACACATTTGTAACTTGTATTTTTTATTGAACAGAAAGTTGTAAAATTGTCACCTGTCACCTGTTATTGTAAATTGTAAGTTGTAAAGTTATATTGAATAGGGCCCAGTCTGTAGGTACATTTTTTATTATAGGAAAATTTAAATGTGTGAAATGAGGTTTGTACTGATAAATACCTAGGTATATTGGTAATCCGTGACTTTCAAAATAAATGCACAACTATCTTAATCACGCGAACGAAGTCGCGGGCAAAAGCTAGTCATATATCAATATAGTCGCATTTTCAGCAACTTTAAAAATATACAATGTTTCCAGCAATAAAGTGCTCAGACGAAATGACGTGAAACGTAAAGTTTGGCTCAAAATGTTTGAAAATCAGAAAAAGATTGATTGGTTTTTTATTTATTTCTCAACTTATTGGTATAATCTTTATACAATTATAAAACTCTAAATTGGTTGATTCATTGTTGGGATAGGCGTAGAGCCCTAACAGCTGAAGGTAGAGACACCATTTTTGGAGGGTAGATACCTTTCATGATGTAGATGAGCACTAAGAAAGGATTTTGGAATATTCCTGTTATACAGGATGCTACAGGTTGTTCAAGTTTGTATGAGAATTTGTCTCTTTCTCTCTGTACAGCAAATAACAGAGACGCATTGATAGCTATTCAGAAAACTGTTTTAAGAGGTTGTAATACGGAGGCTGGGCTGACTTCTCGCTCGCAAGTCAGTCCAGCTGACTAGCCACCGTTGTAATACGGAGGCTGGGCTGACTTCTCGCTCGCAAGTCAGTCCAGCTGACTAGCCACCGTTGTAATACGGAGGCTGGGCTGACTTCTCGCTCGCAAGTCAGTCCAGCTGACTAGCCACCGTTGTAATACGGAGGCTGGGCTGACTTCTCGCTCGCAAGTCAGTCCAGCTGACTAGCCACCGTTGTAATACGGAGGCTGGGCTGACTTCTCGCTCGCAAGTCAGTCCAGCTGACTAGCCACCCGTTCAATATTCGGGCACAGTACGACTTACTGCCGATCCTGTCTACATGTACCAAGTTACTGGGTCCGAAATTCCGTGTCGCTGGGTCCAGTCATAGAGTACATTATTATACTAGAGATAGAGTTATCAGTCAGACCTAGTGATCAACGCCATCTAACGAAATGTGACAAAAAGTGTACGATATTATAATATGGGTACTAGTAGGTTTCTATAAATCTTGACTTGTAATTTTTTTGGGAGGTAACCGCTATGTCATGAAATAAATTAAAAATAATTTACTTTATAGCTAATCAGCTTTGATTATATAAAACTGTGAAAGACACACGATACCGCGATTCAGCACGGGATAGCGACATCTCTCGACTGTTTGACAAACGAAAAATGAGCGCCATCTATCAAATCAATCCGCAACTAAAATCTTAGGCCGCGCTCCCTTGTAGTGAGTCAAGTACTAAGTGAAAAGCCCCTGGGTCCAGTCACTGACCCCGTATAAACCAGCCCTTTTTAATGGTTAAGCTAGGGTTTCCTAGGATGACGGTGCCGTCATATTACGGCCGTAATATAGCGGCGTAGAACGTAGTCTATATACGGCGCGGTTTCTGACGTTACGGTGTCGCTGTATTGTTTACATAGACATTATTTATTCAACGCCGTTATATGACGGCACCGCTATCCTAGGAAACCCTAGCTTTAGTCTGAGTGATAGAAAGGGATAAAGCTATGGGATCATGTCGGAACAGGCATGACAATGTAGCTCATCTTTAATTGAACGGCAAGTTTCTTGTTTACAGCACAGCAACAGCCAGCTCATCAGCAAAATTTAATATCTTTACTACTGGGCCTACAGGCCTTCTTTGTAACGGGTTAAAGACAAGCAGGGCAGGCCTTATCGCTCGGCCACGACCTCGCCACGCGCGCGTCTTGCGCCTTGCGGATCTAATAATTTGTCCAGATGACGCGATTTGACGTACGAGTTGACACGCGTTTATAATTTTTTCGCTAAGTAGCAGCTCTGTCAGAAACGTGAGCAATATTGAGTGTACCTAGCCAAAATAGCGTGTCAAATCACGCCATCTGGACAAGCTATCTTAACCCTCCACGCAGGACCAACGTGGATTGGTGGGTGTTAACAACTACAGATGTAGCCGCGGGACCTTTCTATGTACCTTTTGTACGTCTCTTTCGAAGCACGGTTATATACTCGATCGGGTAAGTCTCATGGCAACGGTCTCTGAATGAGAGTGTGAAGATGATGCCTATACCTATATTAACATACCTAATAATTATTTGCAATTACAATAAGATGTGGGTTAGAATGCTATCGCAAATACGAATACATTCGAGTGATAATGAAGTCGGCGCGGGAGTCTAGCAAGCTGCATTTGATTAGATTTTTTATTAGGTTACTAGCTTTTGCCCGCGACTTCGTTCGCGTAATTAAAATAGTTGTGCATTTATTTTGAAAGTCACGGATTACCAATATACCTAGGTATTTATCAGTAGACCTTATTTTACACATTTGAATTTTCCCATAAAAAAAACATGTACAAACTGGAACACTATAAAGCACCCTGTACAACGGGAATTTTCCAAAACCCTTTCCTAGTGCTCACCTACACCATGAAAGGTATCTCTACCTTTCAAAAATAGTGTCTCTACTTCAATCCTATACAAATTCTCATACAAATTCAAACAACCTGTAGCAGCCTGTATAACGGAAATTTACTAAAATCCATTCTTAGTGCACATCTACATCATGAAAAGAATCTACCCCCCAAAAATGGCGTATCTATCTTCAGCCCTAGATACAAATTCCCATACAAACTGGAACACCATGTAGCACCTTATATAACGAGACTTTTCCAAAACCCTTTTTCAGTGCTCACCTACACCATGAAAGGTATCTACCCTCCAAAAATGGTGTCTCTACTTCAACTCTATACAAATTCTCATACAAACTTGAACAACCTGTAGCACCCTGTATACAGGAATATTCCAGAATCCTTTCTTAGTACTCATCTACATCGTGAACCTTCGAGATATATATATATTAGAGAAGTACTTACCGTGCCACGTTGAGGCCACTTCGGATATGTCGGCTGACATATGTGAAGGACGAAGGTTATGTCAAGCCAGTGCTCATTGGGAGGCCAACAGGGAAACAGCTCTTCAAAACGGTCAAAATGCGTGGTGAAAGAGTGCGCTTCGAGGTCAAAAAAACTTATCAAATCAAAGAGAATTACTTTTTATGCGATAATTTATTGTTTTTGTATTACTAGATACGAGTATTAACGTTAAAAACGCAAAAAAATAATTAATTATTATCATAGGTACCATAAATTTAGGTTCAGTGCTACCACTAAAAACATCGTTTTGGTTTTCCCATTTTTGGGGAGAATTTGTGATTAATGGATAGGTACTCCGTCCGTTACCTCGATCACACCTCTGTAATATTATTAAAAAAATGTTATGATAAAATGATAATCTCATTATAATTACATTTTTGCTATTTTTGCAATAATTTTTTAAATCATAGAAGTGAGACCCGGCATTTTAAACCAGAATTTATAAAAGTCAAATTGAAAGCAAAGGAATCGAAGTTTATGCTGCCAAGTTAAACAAAAATAGTAATATTTCTTTGCTTTGGAAAATTAAGTATAATGTGGATATCCACAACTCTTTTAATGCTAGCAATTTGGAAACAGTCAAAATACCATCACGTCACGTCTGTATCTACAGTACGAATCAAAATGATTTTATGTCCCCAATCGACAGCATCAGTAATATGATGTATTAATTTTGTATCTGCCTCTTCGTGGTGAAATGGTTCAATATTTTTTCTGTCACGACTAAGATTAGACAAAACTGCACTTTTTTGTCTAACATTAAACTCCTTATCTTCAGGCAAATCCATTGAGAGGCATCGGATCGATAGCAGATCAAAAAAACTCTTCTTTATTTAACTCCACCGAAGGAAATTTTCCCAATTTTTCAGGTTTCAGATCCCCCCCCCCCACTTTTTATAAAAGGTGGTTATTGAAGTTAATATTAAAATTGGCATTAATTTAATAATTTGAATTAAAATTGGCTTTAGGGGAGACCGAGGATGGTTGACTACTTTTTTACATAATCATACAAAATTTTTGTGTTTTTATACATATAGACAATAAACTTGCATCAATGGATAGAAGAACTATTAAACTTATAAAAAAATATAAAAACTAGTCCATTATTCAATATAATGATCATAATTTAACGCATTTTACAGAACACCAACTCTTAGTCAACTTACCCCGGGTCCGGGGTAGATTGACTATATGCCAGGGGTAAGTAGACTTATATATCAATAAGTGACAAATTATGAAAAGAGTCAAGTAATAAAACTTTTTTTTATCATTTCACAAAACTTTTTATTGAAAAACGATTTTAATCAGGTATACAGACATTATCTTACATTAAGTCTTTAACAAAACTATCATTTTTTTGTTTTTATTTAAAAAAATACTAGTTTCATTAATCAAACAGTTTAAAATCAACTTTTCTTACGCTAGAAATTAAATGTACATTTTTATTGCTCTGTTGAAATCTCTTAATCAGTCTCATATTAATCTTTGTATTCTTAAAAAAACAGACAGTGTATTAGCTCGTTCAGTCCTTCTTTTATAGGTCCTCATTATACTGTAACAAAATGAATATTAAAACACGAATAAAAGGTTAATTTACGAGATATTCTAAACATCAAATCATATTAGGGTTGGTTGACTAACTATTTAACCAGCCCCGAAAGAAATTAGTCTACCAACCCCAGTCGCCGTTTTAAGTTTCAATGGCATGGGTTACCTAAACACTGCCATCAACTTAAGAAATAATACATGAAATATGATTGCTATGCACTCACGAAACACTGTGACTAATAGGCAAATGGTTAACTTAAAATGTATAGGTGTCAGATGAAAAAATATGCAATATGAAAATATTACTTACATGATACGAAAACAAATCACGTGTCACTGCTCGAAAACGGCGTGTGTCGACTGAGCGGGGGGCGGAGAGTAATGCGCGGCTGGGCCGGGATGACGTAATACTCATATCGTTGACGAGTTTTTGGCGGTTAGTCTACCTACCCCTATAGTCAACCATCCCCGGTCTCCCCTACTTGAGTATTTTTTGTTTACCTGGTTTTTCATTTTTTCAAAAGTTATTAGCTCTCAAAGCAAAAAAATCATTGCATGATTTTTACTTTTTTACAATTTATTCGTTACACAAATGTAACCCAAAACGAACACTTTTTTGTTTAAAGTTATATCCGTAATGGTAATTAAAATATACTCGATTAATATAAGACCGCCAAAATGCAGGTAGACAGGCAAGTAAGATAAGTTTTGCATACTTACCCAAAAAAACGACAGAAAATGTCACAGACATTTTTTTTATTTTGGTGGCCTTACCCATACAATGAAAAAAAAAAGCAGCACAGTGCATGTGTAGCCGGTCATATATAGAAAATAGGTTTGCAAATAGCCACAATGCTGTTTTTCGTTTCAACACAAGCTGCTTTTGCATTAAAAAACCTTTATGTTTGTGTACCATCACTAACTAACAGAACAGAGCAATCACAGAAGTACTCCTTCCTCGTAAAACACATCTCACAACGCGCATAATACGTGACCACAGACGCTTATCGCTTCTTGTCAGTTTATTATTCCGTGTCGCGCGCTTGTCACTTCCATGGCGTAATAGGTCTATGGCAAATACTATAATACTAGAAAAATATGTGTTTCATATAAAAATGCTAATTTTTTATAGGGTGCAAATATAAAGGAAACCAAATTAAATGATAGTGATGATTTTCAAAACTACCAAAATTTCCCCCAAAGTACAGTGGCAAAAAAACGTGAAATACTAATTTCCATACTTCACACTAGGGTGCAAAATCAATCATGTATTTAGGTCAAAATGTCTAACCCCCAGTCTGTCCCCAGTTTACAAAACTACACAGCTTTCCCCAAAGCCGCAGTGACCAAAAACATATTTGCGGATATTTTTTTTTCAAACGCTACGTTAGTCCAATTAAAATAAATAAAATGTGATAATATGTAGATTGAGGTGTAATAAAGCGTATAAAAAAATAGCTGATGCCCGCGACTTTGTCCGCGTGGATAGGGAACCTTCAACTAGCCATTTTTACGCGATTAGGCGGGTCCCCACCAAGCGCGCTGCTTGAGAAATTTGCCGCGTGTGGCGGACCTCGCACAAGGCTTCCCGCTCCCGTTACCGCTCCCGCTCCCGCACCAGCTCCCGAACCAGCTCCCGCTCCCTGTTCCTGTTCCCGTTCCCGTTCTCGTTCCCGTCCCTGTCCCGGTCCCCGGGATGTGCATGTCCAGGTCCAATCATGTCCACCGTGTTGGACTTCAAAATAAATGTCATTTTCGCAATCACCGTCCCATGAAACCTCAAGAACGACATCCACACCGATTTTCATATTTACTTACCCCATTTACACCTTAAGGGATGATTTTCAAAATAACAAAATATGTGTTTGCCTATTTATTTTTAGACATGCTCCTACGAAGTTTAAAGTTGTAATGTCTATTTTATATTATTTTGTCAACAAAATTTGAACCCCATTTTCACTCCTTTAGGGGTCAAATCATGTCCACGGTGTAGGACTTCAAAATAAATGTCATTTTTGCAATCGTCATCCCTGAAAACCCCAATAACGACATCCATATCTATTTTTGTTTTTTTTTCTACCCCTTTTCACCCCCATTTCATCCCCATAAGGGTTGAAATATTAACAATAACAAATACGTTGCGTTAGATTTCCATCCATAAGCCTAAATTATAAATTTAGCGATTTTTACTTCGAAAATAAAGGATTTTCTTCAATAAACAACTTCATCCCCCTTTTGACCCCCCTAGAAATACGCTGAGACCCGTATTTATTAATTTTCAATGGTCAGCCTAAACACAAAGTTTGAAGATCCTAGCTTCAAAACTGAGAGACTTTCATACAAACTTTGGACCCCCGTTTCACCCCCTTGGGGGGTGAGTTTTGAAAAATCCTTTCTTAGTGCACCCCTTGACCTCATAAGGAACCTATGTGCAAAATTTCAAGTCTCTAGGTTCAGCGGTTTGGGCTGTGCGTTGAAATCTCACTCAGTCAGTCAGTCAGTCAGTCAGGACTTTGAATTTTATTTAAATAGATATAATATTACGCTGACTACACCTGTATTCTCTGGTTAGTTATGACCAATAAACAGTTTTCACCAAATTTCACCCCCTACCGTAAGGGTGGTAAATGCAATTATTTTTTTAAACAAGATTTTTCACAAAATGGTAAAAAAGGAACCCTTAAAGTGTGACTCAGTCCGTCTGTCTGTCTGTCACAGCTGGATATCTAGAGAACTACTAATGGTATCAACTTGAAATTTGTAATAGTTTAAGATGACGTTTGCCCAACTATGTTGCAAATAAGAAAGAAATAAAAATATAAATATTTTTTTTACAACAGGGACTGAAAAGAGGTCTTAAAAATTTTAAGTGTGGCGACTAGGGCATGTGGGGTATCATATGAAAGAGCGCTGTTTGCGCATTTTGAAACATTTTTTTCTTTTTTTTAAGCTAGTTTTCGACTTACGATGTTTTTTTTTTAAAATCATAGAAAACAAACGGCTATTTATATTAAACATTAGTACAGTGTTTCTTAAAAAACAAAAAGCCCTCAACAGTTCTCACAATTAGAAGAAAATATTTGTATTACAATCACATTTATACTTTTTATCAACGAACAGTATTGTATTGTAACGGTATTTAAATACATACAAAATGTTATGATAAGCCATTATTGCAAAGAGTGAAAATAAGATATAAATCAATAAAGCTACATCAACCACAAAAGATACAATTATTATTGTTTGAAAATTTTTTCATTCATCACTTTCGCAAAGTAACTTTTACCCGCCGTAAATAGGTCACTGTCACGAGAATAGTTGCTGATAAAACTAGTAGTAGTAGTACATAAGAATTAATGTCTATAATTAGTTGAACAAGGCATAGTTTTTGACTTATGATCAAAATGTAAATAAAATACCGTCCCCCCCTTATCTCCGAAGTTTTACAAAGATAAAAATCTGAAATTATTCTATGTGATAGTAGTTTATGTAAAGATTACAGGAAAAATAAAACGATGTCTCAATATAACACACTTTTTTAGAAATTCAAAAACAAACAAAGAATTCAATAGTTCCTCTACCAGTCAACAGATGGCCCTGACCTAAGAAAAATTAAATAGTTCCACTATCAGTCAAGAGATGGCGCTGACCTAGAAAAAAAATTAGTTCCACTATCGGCCAAGGGATGGTGCTGACCTAATACTGCGATAATAATTTTATTATTCTTACAGCTCTGGGGCCCTATTTTTGAATCTTTTGACTGGCGTAGAGCGCTCTTTACTAGTGATTTTCGTTCGACATTCGACTCAAATGTATGGAGGTCGAGTCGAACGAATGTCGAACGAAAATCAGTAGAAATGAGCGCTCGACGCCTGTCGAAGGATTCAAAAATAGGGCCCTGCAGTGTATTTATTATGATGGTACCTACGGAAACCCTCGGTGCGCGAGTCCGACTATCTTAAACGGTTTTTAATACAATGCGATATGTGACTTACCTATATATATATGTGAAGTTAGTGTCATTTTTGCGGCTAAAAGTAGTTATGAAAAACAGTTCGGTCATGTTAATCAAGCTACGGTAAACAACACTTCTAGTAAAATAAATACGTTTTTACGCTGTCATTTTCAAACACCGCGTAGCCTACCTACCTACATATTAATTTACACATTGATTACTATTATGTTAATGACACACATAAAATGCTGAGAGTTTATTAAGAAAAGTTCATAAAATTACATTAAAAAAAATAGATACGATTCGAAATGCATAAAAACAAACACAGCAAATATGCAAAAGATTCAAATGACAACAACTACCTAATATCTTTATATTCAGTAAATGTGCGTGCCTACATAATCGTTTAAAACAATGCATAAGTAATTCATTATTATAGTTGAGATATCGCTGTATATGTATTAGATTAGCACGACACGCCTGAGTCGCCCGACGACCGACGAAGGCCTGGCCCGAGTCGGACCACGTGGGTTTAGGTATATAGTACTTGTACTATTCGTTATTCTGTGATATAGCTCGCTCGCTTGGAATGCAAATTCGCATCGAGTCCGCCGCCCAACTACGCAGTGCCGGCCGGTACTTACAGTTTTGGCGGTGGCGGGCAAGGCAAGCCTCGCGAAGTGGAAGGCTCGTGCAGAAGAGATGCCAGAGACGGCGAAGGTGGTGCGAAAGTTTGTGCCGGCGGCCTCGGCAGCGGCGGTCGCATACATGACTGCTGCTGCATATAAGAAGGCGGCGGAGGGTTCTCTTGGAAGAACTGGTTGAACGAGTACTGGAAGTGGTCGTACTGACTGGGCTGCCACTCGCGATCCATGAGTGACCACTCTGCCATGGTACACCGATACGGTCCAAAGATTAAAGCGCAGCGTTAATGCACGCGTGCACCCGCGAACGCATCGCGCGCGCACTGAACACTCACTGACTGAACGATGCCCCACCCGTTTTCCGCACCACCCATGCAACTTGTAAACAAACTGCAAATCCTTTATCTTGCAATGCAGTACAGTACAGTCTGTCGCAACACGTGTTCGCTGATTTTAGCCTTTATTTTTACAGCATTAAGGAGAACGGCCGCAGTTTGCGGCAGGTGCAGTGCATCTGTAGCCCGCAACTGATAAGGGACGGTTAACTGATTGCATAGTTAGAAACAGCGAACAAACTTAGCAATGATTTTAGTTTCTGCTAAAACATGAATCACTTTGTATTAGACTTCAATTATTTTTGGATAAGATTTTTTATAGACAAACTGTGCATCATTATTAAAATAAAACAATAATGATAAGAAATGATTGACGTTCACAAGGAAATAACGCTCGAGAGCCTTGCACATCTACCTACTCACTCCTGTCATGTTTTGTTAGTTGAAGCGTAGGTACTAGGTATCTAATCTATAAAAAATATTTTTTAGGGTTTTTTTGTTTTTGATATTTTTTTTTAAATGGCGGAGATATGTAATGTGTGATATAATAAGGTATAATATTAATTAAGTAGCAAGCAATGTCAATTTTTTACTTAATACATATGTCGAAATATTAATAATGCAAAAATATGATTAAAAAGAAAGTTAAAAGAAATGCAACTATGTCAATAATGATAAAAATAACAGTTTCCAATGTCAATGATAAAAATAATTGTATCCAATGTCAAAAATAAATGTCAGTTATATAACAAAATAATACAATCTCCTTACAATTTACATTAACATGTTGTTTACAAATGCATAGACCTTGTCATGAAGGTATCCTAAACTATCGGCAAATATGTCTACATCATCGTGCTGAGCAAGCATGTCCCCCAACAGCCGCAAAGCTCGAATGGGAGGTGCGTGAGCCCCGCGTCGTGTGCGTGCGGCTGGCCTATACAGAAGACGCGGACGCCGCCGGAGGTGCAATGCAACCGTCCCCGCTTCATCCCGCCTAATTCGGGCTGGAACTACTATACGTAGCTTCTCCAAAGCTGAGGCACTGTCTATTTTTACCGACTTCAAAAGGAGGGAGGTACTCAATTCGACCAGTTGGTTTTTTGGTTTGGATTGGATGGTAGGATCCTGGAGAAATCAAGGGAACTCTTCAAATATTATAGGCACACCTATAGCGATTTTGCTATTTTCTTAAGTAACTCGTGCATTTGCTTTCGAAAAGTACCATTTTGGTGAAGTGGAACTGATGATGAAGACCATAGATGATCACCGGAACTATTCAATAAGTACTAAACTAATTATCTCACTGGTGCGATACGATTACTTTAATATGGTTGCTAGGCTATTTATGTGGTTGTGGTGAAGTGGAGCTGATAGTGAAGTACGTGGAGAACTCCTCAAGAACTAACGCCCCTGCGTTGGTAAAACCAGTATTTTGTAAAAAGTGATGAGCCATTGACATAAGACTATTGTTACTTAGATGATATCGTCGGTAAATATACCATACTTACCACAAAAAAGTTAAATTAAAAAAAATCTTAAGACCGATATTTTTAAAGGCGTGCATGCCGCACCTTTCGTGGGTCTA
Organism: Agriphila straminella; assembly: GCA_950108535.1. Classification (NCBI taxonomy): domain Eukaryota; kingdom Metazoa; phylum Arthropoda; class Insecta; order Lepidoptera; family Crambidae; genus Agriphila; species Agriphila straminella. The sequence goes on along the minus strand of OX467303.1, from coordinate 19,944,362 downwards.
CCCATTTTTTATCTACCTAGATAATATACCTACTGGACAAGATAATATAAATAAACTAAATATAAAAAATAAAGTAATTATCTACCAAATACAGAAGGTAACTTACTTACACTAAAAATAAAAAAAGTTTAAAAAACAAAAAACCTGAAAATGAAAACAAAACAGCTTCAAAGTTAAATACCTCTAAAAAGCAAGAAATAATATTCAAATCACTAGATACGCATATCATCGTAAAAAAACGTAATTATCTAATGAAGTCGGGTGGGGCTTTTCGAATAAATAAAGAAGTTGAACTTCAAATAGACGTGTTTTATTACAATGATTATGCGTATCTAGTGATTTGAATATTATTTCTTGCTTTTTAGAGGTATTTAATTTTGAAGCTGTTTGTTTACATTTTCAGGTTTTTTGAAGTCGGTTTTATGATGTATAATTAGTATGTAGTACATTATATACTGCACTACTCTTCTTATTTCAAGGGCATCCATATTCAGCATACCTAACACAAATACTGACGAATACAAGAAAGGGTAAAGCCATATTCCTTTTTGTATAGCCTTATGTAAACACTCAGATTACTACTCAGATTATTTGAAAGCTCACTTAAAACTCTATTGAATAATTAAAGTATCTTTTAAAAGTCACTAAGAAAAAAATGATTTTATAGATAAATTTAAGATAATTTTAATACCAAGTTCTAGAAACTATGAAATGAGAAGTTAAGAAAATATTAAGACGAAAATCTGGTCTTAACTAAATCAAACTATAGAATCAAACCAAAATGATTTAAATAGTACTTCGCCAATACTGTTTTTAGAGTAAGTTAAGTAAAATATGTCTTAACTAGCACTACTTCAAATGTAATTCGTCTTTACTTTGTCTTAACTAGCCTTACAAAATCAATATTGTCTAAAATCTTACTTATGATTTAACGCCATTTTGCTCTTTAAGTGAAAAAAATAATATGATTTAACGCCATTTTGCTCTTTAAGTGAAAAAATAATAATACGTTTTCCGACAACACTTCATCAAAATCTAGAGTAGATATTGAACATAATTATTTTTGTTATAGTAAGTCTAACTACATTAATAATTAGTATGTTTATAGAAAATGTAGCACTTTGCAATATGCAAAAAAAATCACATTGCAATATTATTATACAAAAATTTGTTGTTTTTTTCTAGTATTTTAAAAGCCCGTCTGTTTTATAGCACTATCTAACGGGTGTAACAAGACACTCAACGAAGCCGATGTCCACGCATTCCGCCCATCATCAGGACCATTTTTGTCTTTGACCTGGGAAACCAATAGCTACGAAGTTATTGAAGGTCAAAGTCAAAAATTTTATTTAAATTTTTTATGAAATCTTATTTTATTCGTTATTTCCTAATTTTTGTCTACAAAAACATTTTCAAAATTTAATGTATTTCGTAACAAACAATGGCTTCAAAACGTCATCACTCAATGTATTGCATAAGCACGCACGGGTACGTATCAGAATGTTTTGTACTCTGCTACCTCTGACTCTAAAGTCAAAGCCTGTTTTGACAATATTAATTTAACTCTTTCATACCAGTTCTCGCTTTTTCTTTGTCTAGTTTTACATTTCATCTTAATATCTATTTACATTTTCTTATTTCCTATTTCAATATCTTATTTTTTCCAAGTTTTCTTATCATATACATTTAGCTTACAATATCTATCTATATATTCCTTATAATTTATCTTATTTTTAATATTATATTGTTTACATACAAGTTCTTATGCTAAAAGACAATATATCATATATCGCTCTAACAATATTTGCTAATCCTTATTTTTCTCATTTGTTTTCACAACAATACTTTTACAATATGTAAGGAATTTATTTCTGTTTTTGCTTGACATTATTTCTTCCATATTTTTTACTGATATTTTAGTGTCTAATAAGAATTCTACATCATATCTCTGTTTTGAGTATATAGGACAGTCTGTTACTAGGTGGAGGATGGATTCCGGGGTATTGGGGTCACAGGCGCACGATGGGTTATCCTTGCACTTGAATCGATGCAAGTACTCGGAGAACCCACCGTGCCCCGTCAGTGCTTGGGTCAGTGTTTGGTCCAATTCGACCTTTCGGACCAGGCGATATGCCCTAACCGCATCGGGGAAGAACGCCTTGGTGACAGCAGCTGTTTCTCCCGCTTTATACCTCTGGTTCCATTCGTCAAGCGTTTGCATTCGGATGCTTCGCTTGACGAATGAGACCGGGCAAAGGTCATATTTTGGCCTTGTTTTAAGGTGTAACGCCGCGTCCTTTGCCAATTCATCCGCCCGCTCGTTGCCCGCAAGTCCGGCATGGGCTTTGATCCAAAATAATTTGACAAATTTATTTTGAGAACCGATGGTTTTGATGTTTGCCCTTGATTCTACGGCCAGAGGGTGGAGGCAATCTAGACTGGCGACTGACTGGAGCGCCGCAGTTGAGTCCGAATAAATCGCGTACGTATTTTCTTTGCGTTTGATTACCAAGCGCGTGGCCTCGCATGTCGCGAGGAGTTCAGCCTGGTAGACAGTGCAGTATGACGGCAAGGCAAGTTTGACGGCCCTAATTTCGGTCTCTCTATTCCACAGCGATAGAGCAGATCCGACCCGGCCGTCAATCTTGCTGCCGTCAGTGAAGATCCTAACATCGAATTCGCTATTAGCACGTAGTTGCTCTTGGTCTACCAGGGGATTGAACTCTATGCGCATTTGCTCGGCTGGGTGTGGAATCTCAAGCGCCGGGGCTGGTCGCTCGACCTCCCTGTCGACCAGCGCTGATTGGGGCACTCCCTTCTTGGCCTCGTATAACGAGGCCGCCTCTCGGATTCGGAGGTCCAGGGGGAGGATTCCAGATAGAATCAGCGCTGCATTCAGGGAGACCGTTCGATATGCCTTACAAATTTTTTGGGCGAATCCCCGCTGCAACGCGTTTAAGTGCTTTCTCGTACCTAGCTTATTTGCGGCAGGAGCCCAGGCGCTCGCGGCGTAAGTTACGATCGGCTCAACTACGGCTATATAAATAGTTCGGACGATTTCAGGGTGAAGGCCCCAACTGACTTTGGCTGCCCTACTTAGCTGCTTATAAATCCCTATGGCCTTTCTGCATGTGTTAGCAATGTGCTCGTTAAAAGTTAGTTTGTCATCGATCGTTAAGCCTAGGATTTTAATGCTTCGGGACATAGCAATGTCGACCCCGCCCATGCTCAGGTGTGGGGTGCCATGTTTGAGCTTTTTGGTAACCAACATAGCGTTCGTTTTGTGTGGCGCAAACTTGAGCTTGTTTTTGACACCCCACCTCCGAACATGTTCGAGGGCGGCATTGGCCCGTACTTGAATCTCCGACGCTGTATCTCCGACAAAGACGAGCACCACATCGTCAGCGAACGCCTGACAATAATCGCCCCTTTCCTTCAAGCTTTTTAGGAGCGGGTCCAATATCAGGTTCCAAAGAATTGAGCCAGCGATGGAGCCCTGCACACATCCTTTTTCCGTGCCTGTCTTGTACTCTTCCCCGCCGTATCGGACCGAAACCGTTCTCTCAGACAGATAACTTTCCATGACCTTTCTGATATTGATCGGACAACCCTCCTCTGCCAGTCTAAGTTTAATCGCTGGCCACCATGCGCTATCGAAGGCTCCCTCTATATCCAGGGACACTAGCGTAATAATCTTTTTGTTGCCTAAGTTTGTGCGGATGTGCTGCATTAGTGTATAGAGGGAGTCTTCGGTGCTTTTTTGTGGCCTAAAGCCATATTGGTTCTGACTCATTCCGGGCAGTAGGTGATATTTGAGTCTTGCCACTATCATCTTTTCGTAGGTCTTGCCTAACACGGGTAGTAATCCAATCGGTCTGTAGGCTTTCGGGTTTCTGTAACTATCTTTACCCGGCTTCCTGAGAATGACCACTGTGGCGTTCTTCCACGCGCTGGGGAAAAAACCAAGTTCAAGACACTTGTTTAAAAGGGCCAGAAACAGCTCCGGCTCGGCCTTTATTGCGCGAAGGCAAATGTCGGCAGTAAAACCCTCTGCTCCGGGAGCCCTCTTTGGGTTGAATGATACCGCCGCACGTTCAAGCTCAATTAAAGTAAATGGTGGGTCGCAAGGATCACCTTGCTTCTCTTCGTTTACTATTTCTGCTTTTCTTCTTGTTTGGCGGTGCTCTTCATTTTCTCCTTCTGTCCCGTCATTAGGGTAGAAAGTCCTGGCCAGGAGTTCTACCGACTCCTTGGCATTTAGAGTTCTCCCGTTCTCCTCCAGTGGCATATCTTCTTCCCTTCTCATAGTTCTACCAATGACCCTGTATATACTTTCCCACATTCCTTCCCTATCCTGTTTCCCGCAGAACCCTTTCCAACTCTCTGTCTGCGCACTTTTAGCAGCTTGCTCGTATTGCTCTTTCTTTTGAAGGTACTCCTCCACAACCTTTGATTTGCGAACCGGTGCAGCATTCCTAATCCTACGCTTGAATGTGGTGACTTCACTCTTCATCTTATCCAACTCGTCAGACCACCACGGCATAGTAAGTATTTCTTTATTTTTCTTCAAAGGTATTGAACTTTTACATGCTTGTGCTATTATGTTATTGAATTTGTCTACTATCTGGTCTATTTCGGTTTGATTTTGAATTTTATCTATTTCATCTAAATTTAAATTATTTTCAGCTTTTAATTGGGTGAGTTTATCATTAAAATCAGTCCAATTGGCTTTTTTGGTATTGTATTTTCTTGTAGTTCTACAAATTTTATATATAGTGGATGGTGGTGGTAGTAATTTTATATATAGTGAATATTGCCTGCGCGGGCAATATTCACTATACCCTATACAATAAAATATGTTTTCATTTCTCATATTCGGAAAGTGATGTATATTTGAACTGAGCAGCGGGTCCAAAACTCTTCGTTCCACCCTAGGGTGGAAAAGTAATTTAAAAATAGAACTGAATTTGGCAATGAAAAAGTTTACAATAGTTTAAAAAAAATGGTTTAAAAAAAGTTGCAGCCTTGTAGGGCGCATTCACGAACAACAACAAAACATGGTATAAACAGCCAGTGCAAAATTAAAAACATTAGGCGGAGCGGCCGGCGCGCGACGCGACGTGTTCCAAAGTTAAAATAAGAAAAACTATAAAATATTGGAGGGAGACTTACCTAACTCTGTGACTTTGAGCTGTGTGTGCCGTATTAAAGTTTTGTGTTGATTTTGTATAATACTAAAAATGAGTTTAAAACTAAATCAAAAAGTTCAAATAAAATAAAAGAAACAATAAAACTACGCTGTAATTCGCCTACAGGAAACAACTACTTCAGGAGAGTCTCTGCCATGGATTTACCGTCTTATCAAAGACCAAAGAATATCTCGTCGTTGCGACTTCAAAATCTCCTATGTGTCACTTTTGTTGAAATTGTTTTTTTTAACTGGCTTATTTCAAATTTTGGCGCTCCATCGAAAGCAAAAACTCTCATGTGAATAACTCTTTTCAATCGGTATTTTTTTACCTTATTCAATATCTCCTAAGTACTCGCCCATTCAAAGTTGGCATTTAAAATATCTTATGTGCTAAATCTGCACATGAGAGATTTTAATCGTATGATTAACTTACACTTTAGGGAAATTAATTTGATAAAATATCTTATGTGTAAAATAGGTAAAAATTGTAATTGGTCAAATTCTTAAACTAACTAACCAATAGAAGCACTGGAATGAGAGGGATGCATAGATCGCGTGATTATTTTCTGGTTGTAGGTCTTAGTGCGCTAGATGTGCGTTAGATGGCGTTAGTAGCAAACAATACGTTTATTTTCTTAACGCAACACGTCGGCAGGGGGGTATAACTCCGCGCTTAAACTTTTATATTAGCCTACTGCTCGCGGCCCACTCCAAGAGGGCCATTGTCGAGGGATATCACCGCGCCGACCGAAACGCGCGGCGTGTGCAAGCGACGAGAGCGCAGCGCGTGAACGTCACGAACGAAACGAGTCAGTCAAGCGCCGAATGCGAAACTGCATGCACTTCGTTTTTGATACTTAATTACTAACGTACCTACCTACCTACCAAAGTTTATTGTATTTTTTGTATACATATTTACATACTTAGTTGTATCGAAGTTCGAAATATGGCACCAGTAAAGAAAAAAGCTAAAAAATACTATTTTTTTTCACCCATCCCATAACTGACCCTTGCAAAAGTTGCTTAACCTCCGCAATCGTTGGGCCAGGCGCTATACCACTGCGCCATCGAGCTTCTCTAAGTACTTAAAAATACTTATTATTTATGCTCTTTAAATATGCTCAGCTCACCTATTAGGTAGATTTATTTTATTTTATAAGTAGGTACCTATTATAGTAATTTCATTGTTTATTCATGGGCATAACAAATGTTTTCTATGATATCAGTAACTAGCGAGTAGCAACCCCGAAATGTGTCGGTTGAGACAGAGCTATGCGACAGAAAGAGACGCCTCTCTTTCTTCTTCGTAGGTGCATATAATTTTATCCACGCAGCGTTGTGCAGTTTGAAATTGTACTTTACTGCCGTGCAGCGAGAGTAGCTTATTATTTGATGGTCCTCGCGGGGAGCGACTTCTGTACGTTAGTACTATTATATATTCTGTGACGTCGGTACCTTCTCTGGGATAACTTTAATTTTGAAGTTGTTTAACGAAAGTTTGTGATTTTGTGCGTGAAAACTACAAAAATGAATAAACCACTTAGTACTACTGATATTGAGTTGTTAATTAATCAGCAAAATACTGACGACTTTAATTCTGAGGAATCAGAAAGAGTTGAGCGCGGCTCCAGTGCTTCACTGATTACGCCGGAAGATCTTGGCATACATTGTTCAGAATTGAACACAGTGGCAGAGGTTATGGAATCATCTGATCAAAGCATTAGCTTACTCCTAGCCACTGAAGAACCAAGTATTTTATTTGAACCAAGGCAAGTTCTATCACCATTACCGATCTTTGATAATTTAAGCGATAACAGTGATGATGATCCAGACTGGGCTCCAGGAACTTTGCTGAGAAGGCAGATTCTTTATCCATTGGCTAATGAAGATTTCTCTGATAAATCGAATGTATCTAGTAGTGATGAAAATGTCAGTTCATTGTCTGTGCAAGATTTGCGAAGTAACAGGCAGTTATTTTTAAGAAGACGCAGAATTTTGTCTTCTCTGGACAGTGACAATAGTGATATCAATGATAGTGGAATTTTACTGCCAGAAAACATTACCTCTGCTTCTGTATCTCTTCCGTGCACTGTTAAGCGTAATAAAGAAGCCCGTATTGCTGGTAAACCGTATCTTGGTTATAAAAAGTTGGATAGCAAGTGGACAGCGTGCATCGAGAGACCTAAAAGAATTTTGAAATCACGTTGCTCACATACTAGTGTTGCTCCGAAATCTAAAAATTCTTTTCTTTGCGCTTTGGTTACTGATGAAGAACGTGAAAAAATTAATAAACGATTTTGGAAACTCAAGACTTGGGCAGAAAAGATTACTTTCGTTAAAGGATCAGCAGTGAGAAGATGTATAAGACGTAGGCGCAAATCTCAGCGTAATCTTATTGGCAAAAAGCAAAGTGGTCACGATATTTATATCAGTAAAATGGATGCCAATTGCACTAGAGTTAGAGTGTGTAAGCAATTTTTTTTAAACACGTTATGCCTTGGGGAAGATAGTTTCCGCCGGTGGACTAAAGAAGATGATATCGTTCAGGAAAATAGTAACGAGGAAACTTCTGAAAACATTCCATCGAGCTCAGCCGTTATTGTTAAAAGAGGAAGGAACGCAGATCTGAAAAAAAATGTTAAAAATTGGCTTGAATTGTTACCTAAGGTGCCGAGTCACTATTGTCGATCAAGTTCAAAAAAAAAATATGTTGAATCGACTTTTCGATCTGAGCTTCACATGCATGGAGTTTTTAAGGAATGGTGTACTGAAAAAGATTACAGGGCCGCTTCTAGAAAGACATTTTTGAAGGTGTTAAAAGAAGAAAACATTGGCATTCATCATCCACGTAAAGACCAGTGTGATACGTGTTGTAGCTTTAAAACGGGCAATATTTCTCAAGAAGAATACGATAGTCACATAGCGAAGAAAGAAGAAGCTCGTCAAGCAAAACAGAATGCCATAGCTAGTGCGGACGAGAAAACTCTGGTTATAACAGTCGATGTTCAAAGTGTTTTGCTTGCCCCAAAGCTATTGGCAAGTGCCCTTTACTATAAATTAAAGTTGCAATGCCATAACTTCACTGTTTATGACGTTTTATCCAAAAATGTAACAATTTACTTCTGGCACGAAGCAGACGGTAATGTAACTGCCAATGAATTTACATCTTGCTTAATAGATTACTGTCAAAATTCAGTGACTACGATTAAGCGTATTATTATTATTTCTGATGGATGTGGGCATCAGAACAGGAACCGAATTTTGTCGAGTGCCCTGAGTGATTTAGCGCAACGAAGGCAGTTGAACATTGAACAACTCTATTTAGAGAAAGGGCACACCATGATGGAGGTGGACAGTGTTCACTCCACTATTGAGCAATACATAAAACCCCCAATATACGCTCCCAGCGACTATTTAACCCGGATAAGACAAGCTCGACCACAAAAACCCTACGATGTCAAATCAATTCATTACGATTTTTTTCTAAATTTTGAAGATTTGGAATCGAATCTGAAATCTATTCGGCCTGGTAAAAAAAAGGGAGATCCCGTGGTGGTTGATATAAGGGGTCTAAAATATTTACCTGATGGGTCCATACTTTACAGGTTAAGACATACCGATGAGTGGTCTTTGCTTCAACAGCGAAGAAATAACCAAAGAAATGGCTTTGTGACACCAACCCGATTATACATAGCTCCGTTAAAAATAACTGAAAGCAAGTTTAAACATTTGCAGGAACTGAAAATGGTCATCGATCAGGATTACCATCCTTTTTATAATACCCTGCAATTTAATCCAGGTACTTAAATGTAAGCTTTGCATAAATATATAAAATAATTGTTTTATGGAAGATCACGTGTTTTTAATTTCAATTTCTTTTACACACATTTTACATCAAAACCTCTTATGTGATACGAAACGCGCAACCAAAACCTCTTATGTGTCACGTGAAATTGTTTTTTATTATTTTCACTATAATTATCTTTTTTTTTTAAAATGACAATAGCAAAGTAAAAAGCATAAAATCCTTTAGTTATCACTTGTATCTTTTGTTATATTTAGTTTCTTTTTATTTTTTGCAGTAGACGGTTTTTATTGATTATCTCGCACAATTGAATTTTACACATAAGAGGTCTTAAAGTCGCAACGACGTCTCCAACTTTTACAGGCATCCAACAAAGCCAAATCTGTCATCATAATAATTTATATCAAACTGTAAATATTCCAAGCGAATTTAACTTTAAATTTCACAAATTGTTCTAATTTTTCTAGGTTTTTAAAGGTAAGTTGGTTATAGGTAATAATTATAAGGTCTACCAATGTAGTTACTGAGTAGGTACATGTTTTTATTAATAAACATTTTGGAATAACTAAGACTTTTTTTACTTTCCTGAAATTCGAAATGAAAAGTAGAGTGTTTAACACGGGTAAAAGTCATCAATTCCATTCTCGAACTATAGCCGCCCTCGCTATGCTCGGGCGTCTAAATATCTCGAATGGGAATTGCTTCCTTTTGACCCTCGTATAACAATCTACTATTTCATTTCTCATATTCGGAAAGTGATGTATATTTGAACTGAGCAGCGGGTCCAAAACTCTTCGTTCCACCCTAGGGTGTAAAAGTAATTTAAAAATAGAACTGAATTTGGCAATGAAAAAGTTTACAATAGTTAAAAACAAATGGTTTAAAAAAAGTTGCAGCCTTGTAGGGCGCATTCACGAACAACAACAAAACATGGTATAAACAGCCAGTGCAAAATTAAAAACATTGGGCGGAGCGGCCGGCGACGCGACGTGTTCCAAATTTAAAATAAGGAAAACTATAAAATATTGGAGGGAGACTTACCTAACTCTGTGACTTTGAACTGTGTGTGCCGTATTAAAGTTTTGTGTTGATTTTGTATTTACTAAAAATGAGTTTAAAACTAAAACAAAAAGTTCAAATAAAATAAAAGAAACAATAAAACTACGCTGTAATTCGCCTACAGGAAACAACTACTTCAGGAGAGTCTCTGCCTTGGACTTAACATCTTATGAAAGACCAAAGAATATCTCCAACTTTTACAGGCATCCAACAAAGCAAAATCTGTCATAATATTTTATATCAAACTGTAAATATTCCAAGCAAGAATTTAACTTGAAATTTCTCAAATTGTTCTAATTTTCCTAGGTTTTTAAAGGTAAGTTGGTATAGGTAATAATTATAAGGTCTACCAATGTAGTTACTAAGTAGGTACATGTTTTTATTAATAAACATTTTGGAATAACTAAGACTTTTTTTACTTTCCTGAAATTCGAAATGAAAAGTAGAGTGTTTAACACGGGCAAAAGTCATCAATTCCATTCTCGAACTATAGCCGCCCTCGCTATGCTCGGGCGTCTAAATATCTCGAATGGGAATTGCATCCTTTTGACCCTCGTATAACAATCTACTATTTAGGTAAAATACCTACGTGAAATAAACTTTTTAGAAATTTTTTGTTTTTCGAATTGTAGAGTCACAAAAGTGGCTCTACGTCGCAATATTTTTTAACAAGTCAGGGGGGCGGCAAAATACACCCAAAAGTCAAAACGCCGGATTTTTTGAATTTTTTTCCGCAAAGTTGTTAAAATATACCTACTAAAAACAAAATGGCGGCCAAAATGGCGGCTCCGATCGCAATTAGTCCTAAAGGGCGATTGTAGCCCTTGTCGAGCCCTATTACCTGATCCCTCGCAAAAAAGAATAACCTAAAAATTTAAGTATCTCCTAAAGTATACGTCCTAAAAATATAACAAAACTACTTAAAAATAGTACCAAGAACGCTCTACCAGACACAAAAAGAATAAAACAGAAATAACTTATAATAGAGGCACAGTGGTAAGGGGAAGTTTCATCCCCTAACTTCAAAAATTTATATCTGCGGGAATTCTCGTCCGATTTCAAAAATTTAAATTTTGTAACAAAGGTCTAAAGTTAGAATGTCTAAACTTAAAATGGCAAAGTTCAAAATGTCAAAAATCAAAATGCAAATTGTTTAAAATGTCAAAAATCATTATGTATAACTTCATAATAGCAAAATTCAAAATGTCAAACGGTTCAAATATCAAACTAGTTAAAATATCAATGGTCCATAAGTCAAAGGTTCACAATGATTTGAAAACAACAATTCGCCTTTTTTTTCATTTATCGCCTTGCACCATTTTGTGAGCAATTCTTTGTAGTTTAAATATTTAATAACCCATCCCTAAAGTTTGAAAGTTAGGAGATGGATACTTTTTTTTAAAATGGTTAAAAAAAACAAAAAATTTGGAAATTAAGCAGGGGAGGCTAAAAATGGTGGGGAGAGGGGAGGGGACGTACGTACAAAATTTCGCACGTAAAAAAAGTCGTTTCTGGGTAGCTGGGTTCATGTACACCTAACATGCTCGTCGCTGCGCTCCTCGCACCTATCATGTGACCTGCGGTCCTTTAGTAGTGCTACCACTTAGTGCGCCGCTATTAAACGTCAAAAATTACGACACAAATCTAAAATTGTCATTTTTCCTAGAAAAACTTAATTCTCAGATTTTATTTTCTCACGTATTATTTGGTTCCTAAACATAAAATTTCGTATGCGTGTTCCAAATCATGAGTTCTTTACATAAAAAAATATGAATTCGAAACTCGTGCTCTGATAATGGAAAGGTGAGCCCTGCAAAATCATATAGCGTCTACAAGTACCGATATTGCGATCTATTTACCTACAAAAGATTCGATGCGATAGATGATAAATCGCGAGAAAAAAAAGCATTAAGAAAAACTAGGTAAGGAACCAACCGAGTTTGATTTTTATATTGATGAACAACTGACAACTTACAATAACAAAAACTTTTTCATAAAAGAATGGAATTTTGCACAGTGTAAAAGTGTGATTCTGTGTAGCACGAAAGAACTCATGCTATTGTTGAGTCAAGCTACTTTTTTTGGATTATGGATGGAACCTTCAAAATCGTTCCTCAGATATTCATTCATGGCCCCACATACAACTGTGAAAAAACGTTTCCGTTACTATTTGCGCTTTGTACACACAAAGAAAAGCATCATAATATGATGTTATGTTTGATTTGATTCCTGAATATTGTACAAAAATGAAATTTCATTATATCCATTATTTGTCGTCATGGATTTTGAAAAAGCTCCAGCTTTATGTTAACGCCAAAATTTCTTAACTTATTTAAATCACGCTTTCTTAACTTCAATTTTGGTGGACTGCTACTACCATCACGTGACTTAAACAGTCCTACCTACCTACCTAGTAAAAAATCAATTGTCTAGCATCCATTTGCTATGTAGGTAGGTATGTAGGTAGGAGCAATAATAACCTTCATCATCAAAAAATGTAATTGGCATTTATTATGAATTGGTAATTTAAATATTAGACATTTTAAGTTTTGATCATTTGAATTTAGACATTTTTATTTAGGACTATCTGACCGTTTGACATTTTCGTTTTTGACATTTTGAACTTTCGACATTTTAATCGTTAGACATTCAAATTTTTGACATTTTGAACTTTGCCATTTTAAGTTTAGACATTCTAACTTTAGACATTCTGATACGTACCCGCACGCACATAAACGTTGCCTTTCAACTCGGCCGCACGCAGCTGTGTAGCATTCACTCGCAGGCGCGGTCTTTTGTACGCGTTACATTGCGTGGTAATGTATGCAAAGATTTTTTAACACCAAAAATTAAAATCGGTTCCCAGCAATAATTTTAAACAGAAATGGTCCTGATGATGGGCAGAATACGTAGACCTCGGCTTCGTTGAAGGTCTTGTTACACCCGGTATAGAATTTACACGAGAAATAATCATGCGTTTTAAATTTCCAATGCATTCAACGACATAAGAAAGCCTTTCTAGACATAATTTTAGTTGTTTAGTCGCCATTTTCATAAACCTTAGAATAGTTATTAAAATGAATTAATAGTTCGCCATATTTTATAAAATTATATTACATAAAGCACTATAAAGCAAAATATTTTTTTAATTTTACTTTACTAAGATTAAATCGAATATCTCTGCAATTCAATATTGGAGTTTTAATTAGATATAGTAGATATCTTTAAGTCTATTTCTTGATCTGAAGTCAACCTACAAGATATCTTGAAGTCAATGTTTAGAGTTCTGCAAAACCACATTTCTTAAACAGGGTTAAAGTTTATCTTAACAGTAGTATTAACTCTTTCTTAACATGAACTTAAATACTGTGCTCACTTTTACTTAACTAGCCCTTGGAGTGTATCTTGAAGATATCTTGAAGTACATATTAGTCTTAACCAAGACAACAATTAGAATTCGTCTACTTGTCTTCAAGATAACTACAATTGGGTTGGTCAACTTTTCCAAAACTATTGTGAATTATATATTTTCTGGTAGCTTTTGGCTTTGGAGTCAGGAATTACCAATTGCGGAATTTTTATAATACTTCATTTTAATTTAAATAAAAATTTAAATTTTTAATTTACAGCATAGTACAATAAATCACTATTAACGGCTGTATGCGTAGGTAATGCTTTTGCTCCAAAGACTTCTATGTTGTTGCTCAAAACAAAAAAGCAAAGGTTTGGCATTAGCAATGTCAACTATAGTTGTCATGTCAGTCACAGTCAGCTAACATAAATAAAATAACTCTTTTGTGAGTAAGTTTGAAGATATACATACATTTACGTGATCATCACAAACGTATCTCTTTGAGGACAATTCCTGTTTTATCCTCTGCACCACGTCTCTTTCAAAGGCATGGTAATTGTAAAAAAATTGTTCTGCGGATGGTCACGTCTATACTTCAAACAAAACGGAACAAAGCAGTGTAGGTACTTCATCGGCGTAATAAGCTGGATTATGGATTTCTTCAAGCTGATTCATTTCCAATAACTGAACAAGAAGAACACTAGAAAATCACAGTAATAAGCTGATAAACAAACAACAACATTAGGTCGTGATTTATTGTAAAGGAAGTGCCTTCATCTCTCGTCGGCGGAGATTATTATTTCATACAATTATTTTTTAAATAAAGTACTCCCTCAACGATCAAGCAATGCTTGACAAGCACGTAAATGCTTGTCAAGCCGTTTATGGCTTGGGCATTATACGCCGTCCCCAACGAACCGTATGGTAATAGGAAAATACAAATTTTACAGGAAACGGCGGTTTTTTACTAGTATCTCCGGAATTATGAAACCTGTAAAGACCATTCTTTTACCAAAAATAGGGGAAAAAATGTGCATATTTTTTTATAAATTATTGTTTAATAGTTTAGTTTTTATAAAGGAGAAAACGTTAAAAATATACTTTACTGAAAAAGCATTATAGGATCGTCACGCTAAAGTAGCTTTACGATAGTGCTCGACGGAAATCACAAAACAATGTTACTATAGTAATGATGCATTATGATGACATTCGATGATAAAAATGTGTTTAAATACAAATCGTAAGATGATATTGGAATTTTATTCGCTGATGTGTCTGATACTCTGATATCACAATTACAGTAAAGATAAATTATTTGTTTGTTCGAGAATTTTTAAAAAGATCTAAAATAGGTAAGTATATTGTACGTAAATAAAAGCTAAATTACTTTTGTGTAAATAAAGTAGTAAGTATAAAATTATTAAAGATTAATAATAATACATATTAGATATCAAAAGGAAGTGATTTTAATTTACTAAGGTACCTCTTTAACAGTGTTTAATCAATCCAACATTTTTATTACACTGAGATTGTTTCACGGCGGGGATTATTTATTTTCTGCTCATGATCTGACAGGCAAACACCTAATTGCTTAGACCTTCTACTGACAACAGACCCGGTCCGTTACTCGGGGTCGGTTTCACCACCCGTTGGTAGTTTTGACCATTGTGTGGTGGAGTCGGCGTCGGTGTATTCTCCGCCCGACCCAAACCCAAATGGTTACCGGCGGATATGGCGTTACAAGTCAGTAGATTGGGAAGAGATGCGATGATTTTTATGTCTTATCCATGGCGACAAGTATGCTTTTCTTCTAGCGATCCCTTAGCTTGCGCGAATGCTGTGACCGATGTGCTTAGTATGGAGTATTTTATCCCCTTCTCTGACGTGCCTCTATCTAGCAAAGCGCACCCTTGGTTTAATACCAAATGTAGAGATTCAGTAGCGTCGAAACATGCGGCATGTCTTGCCTAGGTTGATGCTCGATCCCCTAATGCTAGAAATACATATGAAAAAAAGAAAGCCTTTTAAAATGGCCGAGCCCTGCAAAAAAGGTATTCTCGCTTCGACCCATATAAGCCGAATTAGGGGAAAACTTGCTTCCTAAGTTTTACCCATCTGGTAGTAAAGTGTTTCATTTTGGTTCCTGGCAAAATTGGTCGAGGTCGACTTCTGCCGTTCCTCTATGCCTCCTCTGCTGAAACCAGACGGATATTTGGCGCATACTGCCAAAGAAAAAGCATATTTATTTGCCGAGTGTTCGCGATTAGATCCTGGCAATGCTGTACCATCGGGTTCACCAAGTTGGAGACCTCCTCAGTGAACGTCAACATGGGTTTCGTCGAAACCGGTCTGGCAAAAACCGGAACCGGAAACTGGTTTGACATAATAGCCTTATTGGCAAGCTTTCATCATTATGGACTTCCAATCGGTTTGTGTGACTGGATATCGGACTTCCTGAGGGATCAGTCGATTCGATATGTTATTGTTGGCTGCTCGTTCGACCAGTTGGCTATCAATGCTGGAGTCTTTCAAGGATCGGTACTCTCTACAACGCTGTTCTTGCTGAATATTAATGACCTGTTAGTACCCGGTATTTGGGCTACGCAGATGATAGCATTGTTGTAGTAGCACAGTGCAGAACAGGTCCAATGTCTTAGGGAGGCGATGGTCAGACGCATGAACCTATCAGCCTGCAGAGGCAGTCTCCGAATGGGGCGATGCCAATCTGGTCAGGTTCAATTCATCAATAACCCAGGCGTGCCTGTTCTCTGCTAAAAGGAGTAATCTCGACTTGACTCCTACTTTCCGAGGTATATTCGTGCCGATTTCTGAACAACTAGAGCTTCTTGGCATGTCATTGACTCCAACTCTCAATTTTGTCTCTTTAATCGAAAATGAATAACAATTGGCATCTAAAAAAAGCTTGGCGTTCGGGCAAAGGTGAGAAAGTACTTTACTATTACAAGAATCGGTTCAAACAATTTTCACTCGAACAATATTGTAATGGCAGCTTACTCTAAAAGGTTTAGTCTGATAGTTGGGTAATAGATCAGTGCGTCATTAATCGTGTAAAATTTTCATTGATGTCTTTCGTTGAATATAAACACAAAGATCTTTACAGAATGTCTAAATCTAAAAGTATCAAGAGCAATGTCTTGAAAAAAACGTCAATAATGTATTAGGGTCTCAGCATAGCGAATCTGCGATAAAATGCAATCTATCGTAATAAGCTATTACCATATATTCGTTGGGGACGGCGAATATATTCTGTGGTTTGGATTTTTGTAAAAGTCATTAGCGAGAGTAATACATAGAGGTAGGCTTAGAGTAAGACGCGTTAAGGAGGTAGGTATACTCTTTTTATGGAAAACAAAATTTAATTGTCAAATTGGTAATTTGCAATTTTGCAAAAAACGTTCTCCTGTTTTATTTATTTAGCTCCGTTACCCACCGTTTCCCATCAGAGGATGAGGACTGGATAGTTTTAAAGCTTGGGTAGAGCTTGTTGGTGGCAAACTTAATAAATCAGTTGACAAGGAAAGAGGGTCTGCAACCAGCACTTTCGCCAGCAGGATAAGGCCTGTAGGGGCTGTAGGAGATTGATACCAGGCGCAGTCCCTTCCTTTCACTTACCGGCAATTCATCATGTAAGTTTTTTATGTAGGTACTACTTGATTTAGGGTGCGTTTCCACTGAAGCAACATCATGTAATTTTTTTGGGGTTGGCTTTAGAAATGGGGCGCCTGATTTTGGAATTGAAATATATCGCATTGTGTAGAGTTTCGTAAGGCTATACTATACGCCCGGCGCGGTGTATTTATATTTTTAATTCTTATTTTAGTGTGAAAAGAATATTTTTTTTACATTATATTTTTTCAGGCAACCAGACCCATCCCAGTTCCAGACCCATTTCAATTCCAATCCAACCCATCCCAGGCCCCTAACGTCTTCATATACGTACCAGAAATATCATGTAAGTTTTATTTTATTTTATTTAACAAATCTTCGGAAAACTTACAGCTAGGTTAAAATAAAGTAGGTCATTAAAATAGTTGTCCATCAGCCATTTTTGATGTCCCCACTGCTGGGCACAGGCCTTCTTTATGGGTGGTAAGGAGGACGGGCCATAACCCACCACGCGGGCCCAATGCGGATTGGTGGGTGTTAACGACTGAAAATGCAGCCGGGACCAACGGCTTAACGTGCCTTCCGAAGCACGGAGGAGCTCGAGATAATAAATTTTTGGTCACCCATCCCATGACCGACCCTTGCGAAAGTTGCTTAACTTCCGCAATCGCTGGGCCAGGCGCTAAACCAGCGCCTGGCCCAGCGATTTTTAAATAGTTATTGAAATCCAATTACAAGTTTCCACATATAAAATATAGTAGATACATATTAGTTCTAGTTTTTATATTTTTCAGAATTTTATATAGGTAACAAAGTTATTTCGTTGTAATGATTTTTTATTGATTGGCGGACGCGCGATGCACCCTTAACGTAACATAGGTAGTAAATTTTTTCTCTAGGTTAATTAAACGTCGCTTTGCTAAATAATAGGTGTCACCTAGGCAATCAGGAGAATCTAGTAATGGGAGTTTTACGCAAAATCTTCCATCATCTAGCCTATATGTGTGAGCCAAAAAGTGCTCCTCACATGCTATGTCGTTGTCACTGATGTGTCTTTTTTTGGGAAGCTCCTCTAGCTCCCAGAATCTAGTTATGAATTTTCTTTTTCGATTAGTTGAGAAGTACTATCGGTCATCGCATGATTACTATGAATATTATGCATGAAATGATTTGAAGAGACTGGGCCTGATAACAACCAACCTAATTTTGAACTACGGAGCTTAGGTCCTGATAGATTAAGAGAATACTCCTGATTTTCGAGTAAATCCCAGAATAAATCGGCCCCAATCAACAAATCAATTGAAGCTGGCAAGCAAAGGCTGGAAAGCAGCATCTGCCAGTTTTATGTGTTTTGGAAATTTTAATGAATTTTCGTCTAATGGAATCTTTGGCAACTCGCTAGTTATTGTTGGACATCACTATTGTAATCTATGCTAGTTTTGAGACCATCACTATGGCGTGGTTACTTTACTTGTCTTTGATTTGGTTTTTGCATTGGAAAATGTTGTAAGAAAATGTAAAGCCTTTAAACTGAAAATAAATGTGATAAAACAGGACCCAGTTGTAGTTAATTGGTCCAAGTAATCGTCCTTCGCAATTGTGGAATGCCAACAGTTATTTCGTTTAAGACTAGACAAGATAAATTAGTTTGGTATTGACTGCAAAGAGACTGTATTGTAGCTGTACAACTCTCAACTATGTTATTTGAATGATGGTTCCCTATTCCTATTACCTTTAGGTTATTAATATGGTTCGAATGTAATTGTAGCAATTTCTTTAATTTTGCTGTAATGAATGACGATTGACTACCGCAATCTAACAACACTCTTGCCCTTTGAGTCTTACCCGTACTTGAATTAGATACCTCAATGAGAGCAGTTGATAAAATTACTTGCGTTTGAGAATTATTAGAAAAATTAACAACGGGATCGGGTTGGCTGATGGCGTTGTTATTAACAGACGCGGTCGGATTATGGAGTAACGTGTTGTGTCGCTGCCTACACTCCCGACAAGGACCCACATTGCGTTACGCATCTTTTTGAGTAGGTACGCACAAACAGCTATAGAAAAAAATAACGCGCGTAAAAACATTCGATAGAGTAATTTTGTATGGATAATTTGTACAGCACCATCTATCGCTGCAAAGCGTGATTAAATTTTCCATAGATAATACTCTATCGAGTAGTTTTACGCGCGTTATTTTTTTCGATAGCTGCAGTACAAAACTACAAACAAACAAACTGCAGTACAGAAAGATCATTTTCGGTACTGAAAAGAATTATGAATTATCTTCGCTCACGGATTTGTGAAGAACGTTTAAAATAGTAAAATAAAGTAGTAACAAAATCATCATTATTGACTTTATTAATAAATTTGTACGCCGCAAAAAATGTAAACGCTATTGAAAAATAATGTTTTTTTTTTGAATTTTTTTATTTAAGTAAATCGTTTTATTCCTTGACCTCTGGGGCGGCGAAACTTATTGGCCCGGGGCGCGAATTTACAAAGGCTATACTATTTGAGTCACGAGTCAGACTCTAATAGATGAGCTATTGTTTATGCATATTACTCGACAAAACCTAATCTATCTCGGTAAAAAAGTTGACTCAAATGGATTAGCTTTTTGCCTTGATATTTTCAAAGAAAATGCACGGACAAAACCTAGTATAGGACTGTACCAGCAAACAAGTCGTATATTAATGAAATCGTCGTTTAAAATCCTAGTGACCTTTTTTAAAGATTTTTAGGATTCCTCTGATAAAATTGATCTAATGATTTGAAAGACAGAGAAAATTGTAGGTAATTTTATAAGGCATTTTCTTTTTATTTACCAGCACTATAAAGATGTCATAGCAAGACGCTACCGTAAGAACTATTTACATTCTAGACATAAATAAGTTTAAACAGTAATAAAAATGCAAAGCTTAATATACTTATATCATAGTTTAAGTGCATAAAATGTGCAAAGATATGATGCCGAAATATAGATAAAAAAAATCACTTCCATAAACTATGTAATCCAGTTATACAATTTATCAAGCTCTGTATTTTTACACGAATAAACGTGCAAAGTGCTATTGCAGGTACATGACGAAGTAAACTGAACTAGAATAATAATATAAAATGGATTTTCGTGAATTTCTTCTTTTTTTAAACCGACTTCAAAAAAAGGAGGAGGTTCTCAAGTCGACGGTTTTTTTCTTGTATGTTTTACCATAATTTCGTCAGTTGTTATTGTTAACCGAATTATGCAATTCTTTTTTATCTCAAAGAACATAGCTCGTGTGTGGTCCCATAAAAAATTTACAGAAATGTGGCTGGTAGGTAATATTTTTCAAATTTCAAAACATTAATGCGCCTTTAAAGTAAACCGTGTTAAATTAAACCTTTTAAAACACTAGCTTTTGCCCGCGACTTCGTTCTCGTGATTAAGATATTGTGCATTTATTTTGAAAATCACGGGTTACCAATATACCTAGGTATTTATCTGTAGACCTCATTTCACACATTTCATCATGTACAAACTGGAACACTCTGTAGCACCCTTTATAACGGTGATTTTCCAAAACCCTTTCTTAGTGCTTACCTACACCATGAAAGGTATCTACGCTCCAAAAATGGTGTCTCAAACTCTCTACCTTCAACCCTATACAAATTCTCATACAAACTTGAACAACATAATAGCATCCTGTATAACAGGAATTTTCCAAAATACTTTAAAATTCGATATTTAAATACGTACCCATAAATTTGATAAACATGACTACTTATGTTAATCTATTTATTTTAAGGCTCTTTTTCCACCATAAGCAATCCATTTACTTACAAGTTCAGTAAGTTTCATATGTGCCAAATAAGACTGACTGTTACTACTTTTAAATTGTAAAAATACTAAGCTAATCGTAAATTTGATAGAAAAATATCTGTGTTTTGTATTTTACATTAGAGGTACGCTAAAAAATGTTTTAGTTTTATTATTATTTATTTGTACTCACAACAAGTGTGTACTTGTTTTTCTCTCACCTAATAAAAGTTCGTTTGTTAATTCTTTTTTTGTCAATCAAATACAGAATAGAAAGGAGTAATTTAATTATTTTAATATTAAAATAATAGTAACTATCCACCTATTATTGAAGCTAGCGATCGGTAAATATCGGTATTAAATTGAATAGCATTTGTTACTGCAATATGTAAATATAATACAGTACTAGGTTTTGTCCGTGCATTTTCTTTGAAAATATCAAGGCAAAAAGCTAATCCATTTGAGTCAACTTTTTTACCGAGATAGATTAGGTTTTGTCGAGTAATATGCATAAACAAAAGCTCATCTATTAGAGTCTGACTCGTGACTCAAATAGTATAGCCTTTGTAAATTCGCGCCCGGGGCGCCAAATTTCAAAATACGGCACTGTTTATTGTAGTACAATAAGAGATCAAATAAATAAATAAAAAAAAAATTTTTTTTTTCGGACAAGGTCCCTAATGCAAACATGTAACAGCTCAATAAAATACTCCATACCCTGACTAAGCACATATCAGTCACAGCATCCGCGCAAGCTGAGGGATCGCTAGAAGAAAAGCATACCTACTTCATCATCATCATCATCATCAGCCTATCATCGTCCACTGCTGAACATAGGCCTCTCCGAGAGCACGCCACTGAGCACGATCCGCGGCTATACTCATCCAGTTTTTGCCAGCCACCTTGCGAAGATCATCGCTCCACCTTGTCTGAGGGCGTCCCACATTACGTTTGCCGATACGCGGTCTCCACTCAAGAACTCGTATGCCCCAGCGGCCATCGGTTCTACGTTCTACGGCTAATATATACCTACTTGCCGCCATGGATAAGACGTAAAAAATCATCGCATCTCTTCCCAATATAGGTACTGACCTGTACCTACCTAACGCCATATCCGCCGGGAAGCATATAAGCAAAATCTAACTCTCGAGTTTTGATGGTGATCTCTGATTGGTCAAAAAACTCAGTAGTTAGGTTTTGCCCGCAAACTCTAACTACTGAGTTGCAACTACGAGCAACTAATGAGCGCGCTTCAAAATTCAGTTGTAAACTCAACCAATAGTAGGTCTAACAACTAATTTGAACCCCTTTACCTACCAGGTATTTCGTAATTTTGTTAATTACTGCATAATTGGTTTAAGCACTGAATAAGACGCAAATCGAAAACTTAAAGTAACTCACCTTTATTTTTTTTGTTATTAGTAATGTATAGTATAACTGATTTCAGGGACTTTGCTAGTTTAGTTATAACAAGATGTATTGCAATATATTTTCATCAGTAATTTAGGGCACTTAATTATGATTAGGGAAAAAATAAATCAAATTATGTTCAATAATTTCCGTTGCTGGCTGTACCTACTGAAATAAAAAGATGTTTACAGATAAACGATAAACCAAATAAAATACGTTAATGTGAAAAGAAAGGCGAATACCTTCAACCATTCAGCCTACTAGGTACTGTATTGAGATTAAGAATAAGAATGTTGAATTGAAGAAAAATTGATTAAGAATGTTTCTGTGCAATAAATATTTTTTTTTTTTGTTTATTAAGTACCTATTGTTTTATTCTCAAAAGTAGATACTAATATACGGATACACTGGAGAACTTGGCATATGCCACAGTTCTCCAAACTATAATATTGGGTCCTTACCTATGAAATTGACGTTATTTTCTCACACACAGAGAACCATATAACTTCAGTGATTTAAATTATTTATCAGTTGCTGAATAGCCGTAATATCCAGAAACGGCTATGATCATAATTAATTGGATGTAAGTAATTTGATTGATCTGATGAATAATTAAAGTCATCTAAAAATACATTGAAAGTGACTCCTTTTTTGTTGGCAAAAATGACCCTTTGTTCGCAAAATATTACATTCGCAAAATATTATATTCTTAAAATATTACATTCTCCAAATATTACATTCTCAAAATATTATACTTTGTACAGTCACAGTCAGTGCGTGGTTTCTGATAAACAGGAAAAAAGGAAAAAAGATATCAGCCAGTACGTAGGCATGATTAATAATAGGAATTTTCAAAGATATTAGAATTTTGGAATATTATATAGAAGTTTGTAGGTACTTGAATACATAGACAATTCCTTGCTAGTAATTCCTGTCTTCTGACAAGAAGTTTGAAAAATTATTTAATTTAAAAAACCTTGTGTCAGTTTTTGTTAATTCTCATTATTGTCGTTGACTGCTTATTACATTATTGTGATAATTTAGGAGTTGACAATTTAATTTTTAATTTAATTTAGTTTTTACTTAATAAAAGAAATATTTATTTTGTTTCATTTGATTGTATTTCAGTTATTTAAAGAAATTAATATTTTGTTAATAAAACAATTATAAGAATAATATATAAAAAAATAATACTTACATGTATACCTACCTATAAAATAAAAATTATACTTAAAATAAGTAATAAATATTAAATAAATAAATAAAATAAAATAAACTCCACTACATTTTGTGTTTAACTGTATTTAGAATATTTTGAGAATGTAATATTTACAGAATGTAATATTTTGAGAATGTAATATTTTGCGAATGTAATATTTTGCGAACAAAGGTTTAAAACACCCGAGATCGGGAATCGCACTTTCTCTCGAGTGATACATAGTACTTTATACTACACCTACGAGGAAAATAAAAAACTAAATCTTTACTAATTGAAATTTATATTGAAATTGTTGCAGTTAGCCATTAATGTTTGTTTGAGATGTTTGCGACAATGTAGGAGGAATAACTGGCTGTGCTGTTTCCTTCAACTGCGGCGGAGTTAATCACTATCACTAGGTATTTATCATTTTGATAGTTTTATTTTACTTTCTACGAAAACTGAATCCTCAAACAACACACAAATTGAAAATGGCGCCAATGGCGTCTGCAATTTTCACATGTTCTTTTTTCAAATGGTTTATCCTGCCGCCGCAGGGTCGCACTGCCAGCCCGACACCATCCGACACACAGCTAGTGGCCAGTGTCATTTTGCGAACTTGGAGATAAAACTCACTGTAAAAACTTTTTGGCTTTTGATATTTAGGTTACCGGCGCATAGTCTTACCCAAAATAAAAAAAGAAAAACCACGTAAGAAATGGATTTTCATACACTTTTCTCTCCCGCTTAGATGTTTTTTTGTTCGATATGCAATGACGTACTTTCCACCGTAAATTTGATAAAGTATCAAGGTACTTTCCGAGCAGGTGTAGTATAAACACTTTATTGCACACACACATTACAGGAAATACAATAAAATAAAACTTAAAACTATGGTGAGCAAAGGCGGCTTTATCGCTAAGAGCGATCTCTTCCAGACAACCTTTGAGACTTTGGATAGCTGGAGAGATATGTGAAGAGCAGTGTGCCAGTAACATACACATTTAAATAATACAATTCTACTTAAAATTATAACCTAATAAACTTACACAGATACAAAGCAAATAATAGAATATACTACAGAGAGTATAGAGTTTGCGGGCAAAACCTAACTAATGAGTTTTTTGACCAATCGGAGATCATCATCAAAACTCGAGAGTTAGATTTTGCTTATATGCCGCCGGGAACCATTTGGGCTTGGGTCGGGCGGAGAATACACCGACACCGACTCCAGCGCACAATGGTCAAAACTACCAAGGGGTGGTGAAACCGACCTCGAGTAACGACCCGGGTCTGTTGTCAGTAGAAGGTCTAAGCAATTAGGTGTTTGCCTGTCAGATCATGAGCAGAAAGCTAAATAATCCCCGTGTAATAAGAATGTTGGATTGATTAAACACTGTTAAAGAGGTACCTTAGTAAATTATTAAAATCACTTCCTATTGATATCTAATATTATTATGTATTATTATTAATACCACATATTAGTACATTACTACATTACGCAACACAGGCATTGAAGGACGCACGTGAAAATGTGGGCCGAGGCGAAGCCGAGGCCCGCGGCACACTTACGTGAGTCCATCAATGCCCAGTTGCGGTCAAGGCTTGTATAGTATTTTCTCAAATAATGCGCGGAAATTCAAACCACGTACCTAGTATCTTTTCTAACATTTTATTTTTATTTAAAATTACAGTAATTATTGAAAGTAACAAATCGCACCGTCTTGAGTTTTTCATAAATACTGTAGGTATATGTCGATGCATCTTCATGCACCGAAAATGCCAATAATCAAACCTGCAACAAAAATAAAGAACGTGTAAACACAGTACATATATTATATTATTATGTACTGTGGTGTAAAGTTGTGATGTTAGCTGTTTAACTAAAACAGCTATAAGCTGTAAGCAATATAATTTATTACTTAATAGAAAAAACCGAATATTAGATCTGTTTTTGTCCAATGATAGTACGTCTACATGCACACTGCCCGCTAATTATTTGGTACCAGCTGACCCCTATCATCCTCCCCTTTGTTCATTGGTTACTTGTAGCACTAATTTTAAACCTCTGCAGGCTTACGCAACAGCACAATTTGACGACCGTCGTGATCGTGATCGTAAAACAGTGTAAGATATAGTCAGCGAGTCAAGCTCTCTATCGGCCTTTTTCGTTGCTCTATCTAGCAACTAAGATCTTATACCGCGAATTTTTATTTCACTATGAATAACTGACACCGCCCGTCAAATTGGTACGCAAAGGCACATTCGCAAAGTAAAGATAACGACGAACGACCACATAGACTTTTTGTCTTTGCATCGCAAAAGTGACAATTTGGTGTCAACCAGGTGCAAATGTCAGCTTCAAACAAGTTTTGAAAATTATTATTTTAGTAAGGTTTTAATTATATGTTTGTTGTTTCAGCTCGAAAATTTATGAGAATGATTTGTGATTAAAGCGCTTACAAATGCAGAGACAGGAAAAAACAATTTATTAATAAAAAAAGTATCAATTAATATAGATACAAAAGATTTATGCTCCAAAGCGGCATACCTATGTATAATTTATCAATTAAATCGCGTAATCCTACGAAAAAGTGAGTTTAATAGCGCCGAAGAAGAAACTCTTGAAAAATGTATACCAAAAATCTTGTATAAGTACAATACAAGGTATTGAAGGGGTACATTGTGAATTTTTTTGAAAGAAAGTAGTTTATATCAATTAAATTTTGTATTACATGAATAAAACGTTTCATTACAAATCTGTGTGGTATAATTTGCTGGGATAGTACTTAGGTATGTTATTTAGTATTGTATAAAAACATTGAGAATCCTAAAAGGTATGACAGCTCGGCGGCCCTAAACCAAATTATCTTAGATATTTGTATCTTATTCCAGACATATTTTACAGGAGAGCTTGAGATATTCTGAACACTAAAATATTAAAATAATTGATATCATTGGTAAAAGGGCGAACGGTGACAAAATATGCCTATTATTAGTATTATAATATTATCTGTGCTATTATAGAGGTAATAAAGTTCTCTAGGTATCTATTATGTAGGTACCTATAATGTTGATATTCCTGTTTGTCAAAATTCAAAATTCCCTATTGTATAAAAACCCCCAAGTTATTAATGAATACCATACATTAAGGTGGCACCCTGAGCGAAAGTGGCGCCGCCGTGGTGAATATTATTTCATATTATAATTCTAATACACGATTTTAATAATGTTTTACGTGGAATTTTTAGGGCCCACAGTCTAGTAATTTTAGAGGGTATAATTAACTGCTTAAACTGCTAAAGGTGGCCGTTTTTTACATATCTGCTATCTACTTCTGCGAATGACTATGAGGGAATGTAGTGATGGTGAATGATGAACCTTCTAAAAATACTAGAACATGGGCCCTAAAGCTTCCTCGTTAAACATTATTTAAATCTTTTTCTACTAATAACTTAATAAATAAAAACTTCTGAGGGCGCCATTTTCGGTGGGGTAGCCACCTTAAGGGAAAAGTACGAAATGAACTGCAAAATTCCCTAATTAATTAATGAAAATCCCCAAGTCATGAATGAATACCATACATTGAGGGAAAAATACGCAATAACGGTAACATTTTGACGATAACTACAAGGTTTTGGATAGTGGTATTTATTATCTGTGGAATTCGTGATCTTTTACGAAATCGTTGTCAAAATTGTGCATTTGCGTAAGCACTTGCGACTGACCACTCCCACATGTTGTCTATGACGGAGGAGGCCACGAAGATTTAAGTAGACATACACGCTACGACATTTTTCAGAATCTTATGAATGTCTCTATATTTAATGTAATATGGTTCCTTTGATTTAAAACAATATTTGCATTGTTTCGACTTAAAGATTAAAGTTTACGACAATCCATTTGGTTTTAGCTCTTTATGTCGTTGCGTGAATGGTGTGTTTTGTCTTGGCTATGTCATTACCATAGAGTTAGAGTAATCTTGTAAGTCAAAAATATAGGGTGACTATGAAAAATACGATACTTTAAAGGAGTCGTTCTTTCCTGGGTTCACTTTTTTAAAATTTTCCTACACCCATAATATTTTTTTTCTCGTAGATTTCTTTCGTGGGACAAGGTTTCTAAAAAGAAAAAAAATATTAATGCCTGCAAACATAAATAAAAAAATATTTAAAAACTCGAATAAAGGTGCTCTTAATCGTGTATTTCTTAATGTTTTCGCTTTAAAATGAAAGTGTCTTACTATTAATTTTACTCTCCAGAGTATATCAATAACTTCTAATGCTTGTTACAAGTTTTTATTGTTGATTTAATCCTGAAAATCGATTTTGTGCGGCTGTCGGCTGTTAAGGGATATTCCTTTGCATTTTTATTTCTAATAAAATCACTACATTGGCTGTTGATATGTCATTTGTCATTTTATTTTACATCTGACAGTATCAATATGACATTTGACAGTAAAAAATCGATGTTGCCACGGTAGAAAAACGTTTTGCGTTGCTGTTTTATTAACTTAAACTATCCAACTTTAAAAATAAAATAAAAATGTTTGCAGGTTTAAAAAATATATATTTATACATGGACAGATTCCTTATTTTGTTCTCTTTCCATAAAATATAATTTTATGACTGTAGGCCACGGGTCACCCAAATGGGCCCAGCCTCCATACAAAAATGGAACAACTCCTTTTAAGAGAGTAATATTTTTTTATAAGAAGTATCGAATGGAAAGTTTTCCTACACATTTTAATTAAAATGTGTAAAACGACTTATATACCTATAACACTTATTTTTTCAGACTATATAGAGTATTTCGTAATTTGTTAGCTCAAAAACACTTTATAGGTATTGCGATATACTTAGTGAGAAATAAATATTTGAACGCAAAGAGGAGAACATTTTTGATCTTTATGGAAATTATTCGAAAAGAAAAATAGCCGAGGACCTATTTTCAGACTAATAAATATAGGTCTGAGTGCCACTTACGTGGTTACCCTACATGAACCATAAACGAAACTATGATATTTTTGAGAACCACGCACACGGGCACTAGCATGTGAAATAACGATAGAAATAAAGAAATAACGACACTCATGTATTGTAAAGCCGTGGTCGTCGTTAACGTTGTAATGTCAAATTGACGATCACGAAACGATCGCGATGGTGCTGTTGCGTAAGCCTGCTGGGTAGTTTCGGAGTTTATCGTGAACAGACAGACAGACAGACGCGGCGAGGGACTTTGTTTCATTGTAGTGATTATTTCAATCAATACCTACAACAAATGGTTTTTCGCACGTATAGGTTAGGTACCTATTTAGGTAAATAGGTACTTAATCTATACGTATAGACTTACTTACGGAATAAAGTTAATTATTAATGACAATTTGATTTTGTAATAAAAACGCATATTTTGAATAACGATACCTTAGTTTAAAATTAAAAGACTGTGAATGCTGGGGGTAAATCACATTCGGCTATGAGCGAAATGAGGTGGGATGAGCAGAGAAAAGGACTTACTTGGTGATGGAACTTGAGCTGGCAGCGTGACGAAGCCACGATACAGATCGTGGCTGGAGTTGAGCTGATGGAAATCCCTGGTTTCTTCTGACCAAGGTCTCGTTAGGTTTATATGAGCCGACACAATTTCACTTGTCACCCACTGAACTTAATGTCTGAGCTGAATACACTTAAGAACTGTTTAAGTACCGGCCGGTTAACTATCAAATGAGAAGAATCTAGCAGGTTCGAGCGCGACGCAGCGGAACCTCTTCCTTTCGCTTCGCAGTAAATTCAACCGCTTTGCAAGTGCAACTCCCTTCCCTAGTCCAACTTGCTACTGCAACTCCGCGCGGGCCGGCGTTTCGTTCGCGAGTCCGAGCGAGCGAGTGAGATGTGTGAAAGGGACAGTTGTCGCGGCGTTGGCGCGAACAAAGACTTATGTATGACAAATTGTCAATGACAAAAACTTTTTATTTAATAGGACAAGTAAGGTAAACAATCTATATTTATAGTATCTGTAGTTCTGTACTATATAGGTAGGTACATTCTTAACTTCCTATCTAACTACCAAGTTGACTTTTGTTATCTACATACTACTAAGTACCTAGCCTAGGTTTATTTAAAACGTTATTTCTTCAAATTTACACATTATTAGCTTGTAAATAAATATTCACAACAATTATTATTTATATGATGACAACTTTGACGTCGTCAGAAGAGATAAGAGCTATGCGATACTTTCTATAGAGGCAACTTTTAAGTGAATTCTATTGGCAAGGAAGACTCAACACCTAGTTTTAGCCACGTGAGGTTGGCTACAACTAGGTTTTGCCAGCACAAAGACGGCTAGAACTAGTTTTAGCCGAAGGAAAACGGCTAAACCTAGTTGTCACGAGGCTTCGCAATTATGGGGGTATAATTGAAACTTGATTATAAGATAGGTAGATATGTAAATAGATTTACAGCGACATAAGATGGATCAAAGAAAAGGAACCTTGGGACACATTTCATGTAAGTACTCAATAAAATTGTAAACTACAACAATTTGATTCGCATAACTTTTGGATACTGTACACTATATTGCCAATGACTCACGTAAAGCTTTAAACCTGTACACGGTGTGCCAATGACTTATAAAGTATTTATACTTCCACCATGAGGTTGCTAATAACTTCACTTAGGCTTTATAACTATACTAGAGGAAAAACAACACTTCTTCACTATGCACATGTTCCAGCGTGAGGCTACCTTCTTAAGCACACACGCATGAGCATTGTGGGCTAGCCATTTAAGGCTTTCCCTTCTGGACCTCCAACAACATTTTTTTGCGAGGCATTTTTCATCGGTTTATAATAAACCCTCTACACACACTTACACACCCTATTTCCCGGAGTCATCTAGAAGTATCTCCTCTATTACTATAACTGAACGGGAGGTAGCTGATGCCCTCGATTCTGTTGGCGTAAAAAAGGGTGCTGGACCAGACGGAGTACCACCTATATTTTTAAAACAATGTAGGATGGCACTGTCGCGGCCTCTTTGTTTAATTTATAACATAAGCCTAAGTACAGGTAGTTTTCCCGAGTTATGGAAAATTGCTAAAATTGTACCTATACATAAGTCGGGAAATAAAATGGATGTAAAAAAATTTTCGGCCTATCAGTATACTTAGTTACTTTGCAAAAATCTTTGAAAGTTTAATTTATAAATACCTGTATTTTCATTTAAAATTAACTATTAGCACCAAACAGCACGGCTTTGTCAGTGGGCGTTCCACAACCACCAATCTATTAACTTATGTTCATGACATTAATATTGCTTTTAATAGGCGTGTGCAGGTAGATTCACTTTATATTGACTTCGCTAAGGCATTTGACAAAGTAGACCATCGCATCCTTTGTTGTAAAGCATATCACCTTGGAATTCATGGTGTACTCTTACGATGGCTTATATCTTATTTGTCTAATCGCACTCAGTTGGTAGCTATACACGGTTACGATTTAGCTCCTTATGAGTCGACCTCTGGGATTCCACAAGGTTCAAATTTAGGGCCTCTTTTATTTGTAATGTTTGTTAACGACTTGTTAGAATCTATAA
Organism: Agriphila straminella; assembly: GCA_950108535.1. NCBI lineage: Eukaryota > Metazoa > Arthropoda > Insecta > Lepidoptera > Crambidae > Agriphila > Agriphila straminella. The sequence goes on along the minus strand of OX467303.1, from coordinate 19,913,323 downwards.
CGTCCAGTTGTGTAGCATATGCAGACGATATTAAAATATATCGTGAAGTAGCTTGTATAAGTGATGCTATTCTTTTACAGCATGATATTGATAAGGTTCATAATTGGTGCATGAGTAATAACATGTCCTTGAACGTTTCAAAGTGTGGTCTTATTACTTATTTACAAAGAAGAAATTGCCAGTGCAATATCCCTACAACATTAATAACATTCAACTAAATCGATTAAATCTAGTCAAGGATCTCGGAGTGTGGCTGGACCCTAAATTAAGTTATACATATCACTATGATAGTATTATTGCAAAAGTAAATAAGACTCTCGGTTTCATTTCGAGAACTACAAAACCTTTTCGAAAACCTGATAGTATTTTGTTGTTGTACTTTACCCTTGTTAGAAGTGTTTTAGAGTATAACTCGATTGTGTGGTGTCCCTATTACAATAACCACATTGATAGATTGGAGGGTGTTCAAAGACGTTTCCTACGTCATCTTAGCTCAAAACTGGGCCTCAGGCGTAAGTTACCTACGTATGAAGCCAGGCTACAGCGCTTTGGGATGAATTCGCTACAGTCCAGACGCTCGATTCAGGATCTATCAATTTTGTATAAGATCGTTAACAATCAGTGGGACGCCGTGGATTTGTTGAGCCATCTGTCATTTAAAACGAGCGGTAGTAAGCGAAAACCTAAATGATTCTCCGCGCCAGTCTGCAACAATAATGTAACCCATAATAACCCGTTGTTCCAAATCTGCAGAACTTATAACGAAAATGTTAACAATTTGGATGTATTCTCACAAGGGTTTTACTCTTTTAACACAGCAATAAAACGTTTATTTCATATGTAATAGATCCATAACTGTGACTATTGATTATAATGGTATTTTGTATTGTCATGCATGAAGTATTTTTGTCTCGTTTGTATCTTTTTTTTTTTATTATTAGCTTAACACTTGTCACTTTAAAGAGTTACTGTTCTATGTAAACGTTGTGTACAACATTTATTGGAATTCGATTTAAATGTGAAACCTAATTATTAGCTCTTTAAAAATGTGTGAAATTGTATTCTGTAGTTGTGCCTTTCAATAAATAAAATAAAATAAAATAAACACCCCTACAGTCCACGCCCAAGCGAACAAACAATGCTCACAACCCTCTTTTACTTCTTACTCAGTGTACAAAACTTAATTTACATAACTTCTTTACTGAGCACACTTCTTTGTATTCCAAGGTCACTTGAAAACACATTATTGGGGATTTACATTTACATTAGAATGAGCATTATAATATCAATCTTACTCACGATTTGACTTCTGGGCCACGCCGCTCACCAAAGGGCACAATTTTAAGCTGTTTTACTTAATTTCTTAGTACTCCACCTTTGAACCTAGCGCGCCCATCACATAAAACGTTCGCTGCTACCCTCTTTTACCTTTTTATTTCGCAACAGTTATTTCAGTGTTGCCAACATACACCCACAGAGGGGAAAAGTTTTTACTCACAGATTTGGTTGCACGAGGAATCGCGATCTCCGCGACACTAGTATTAGCCGCGAACAAATTGGCTACACCTAGTTTTAGCCAGCAGCAGCTGCAGGCTACATCTAGTTTTAGCTGGCTAGAACTAGGTTTAGCCGCACTTTGGCTATTAGCCGTAACATATATACAGGTGAGCTCGTAGTTCGCCACCGTGCACGCCACCGCGGACGCAGGCTGAACGCGTTGGTTTCGACCTTTCGCTGCCAAAGAAAACTCGCCATAAAAAAGTTTTAGTCACCTCTCTCATGACCGACCCAGCAAAAGTTGCTAGATCCGCAAATGCAGGACACACTGCCCTATCACATCGCTCTCAACAAGAGCATAGTCACAGGAATTTATTATAAGATTTTGGTTAACTCTGTAGCACAGTAATTACAGAAAGATTAAAATCATTGATCACCTGCCTGCCTAGCAAGACCGATTTATATCGCGTGATATAGCATTTTATCGACACTCAACTGTCAAACTCCTTTGTCTTTTTGACAGTTAAACGTGATAAAACGCTGCCTGCCTAGCATGACCGATTTATATCGAGTGAAATAGCGTTTTATCACGTTTAACTGTCATGGGATGGGTGAACAAAAACAATCCGTATTAGGCCTGCGTGTTGGGTTATGGCCCAGGAAGGCCTGTGTCCCAACAGTGGGGAAAATAAAAATGGCTGATGGTCACAGTACTTACAGTAAAACCAAATCTTCTAATGGTAAAATTATGTAGTGAGGTCTAGATTTTCTCTCTGTTTTGTTTCAGAGAAAGTAATTGAAAGATGGCCAGGACCACAGACAAGTTGTGAAGTCAATTTCCTTTTACCAAGTATGTGTAAATAAACAAAGTTTTCATAACAAACAATATTCAGTTTAAAGATATGTTGTGAGCTCAATTTCCTTTATATCAAGCATGTGTCAATAAACAACAAAGTTTTCAAAACAAATAAATTTCATCTAAGAGATGTGGCTTCTCAACATTTATCGATATCTTGAAAAACAATATGGAATGTGTTGATATTGTATGAGTTAGTATTATTTATTTAACTAGTGGCTCTGTAAGCTGTAGACCTCACGCGTCAATGTTCACCCCTTAAAGAGCCGTACAACGTCAAAGACACATAATTTCATACAGTATTACTTAGGTACCCAAAAAAATTTAGTACTAGAAAGTAGATTACAGTACTCGGTTTTTTTATGTGATTGACAGAAACATGATAGGATGCTGACCGCTTTGTTTGGTCCGCCAGTCTGTTAAGTCTTTTTTCCTCCTCGACCCGCAGAAGAAGCACATAAAACAATTTAATTGACTTCTTAAATAGCCCTATAAAATTCTCGCCTGAAAGTACGGGGTACCTTGCGTCAAATCCGGTAGTTCTTATTTTTTGCAGACTTGTTTATGATGTTAACCCGATGAATAATCCAAGTTTGTGATTTTGGACTTTTTTGGGGTCATTTCTCACTAAATCGACAATTTCTCAATAACGAAAAGCGATATCGAAAAAATTAAAAACCCCATGAGATATCTCAACAGGTACTTACGAGTAGATTCAGAAAAGTAGATCCAAAATATTATATCGTATATTATAAAATAGCTGTTATTTCAATTTCGAGATTTGAAATTACTCAATCAGTCATGCATGTCTCATTCTTTCTTAGTTACGCTGCGATTCCAAATGAATTTTTACAACGAACTCTGAATGAGAGAGTGATGATGATGCCTAGGTAAACATAGTTTGCAAATTGCAATAAAATGAGGGTTGTTATCGCACATTCTAGTGATGATGAAGTCGGCGCGAGAGTCTCGCATGCTGCATTTGATTTTGATTAGAATTTTTTATATTCACTTCTCAAGCTTACGCGCTCACTAGACATGAATCTCTAAGTTTTCTGATATTGTGCTTCGTCGAATTAAAAGATAAGTATTGAGTAACTGTGCTAGTCTTTTGGTTTATTGTAGAATAACGGGATATAAGGTCTAGGATGTTTTATCTTGTTTAGAATTGTGTGTTCATTATGATTAATGTGTTTTTAAATGTGTTGTTTTGCCAATTAATGCAATGTCGGTAAGAATCATTATTCAGCATGAACAATGAGATCTGATGTGCTGTCTTATTAGTGTTACAATTTAAAGATGATTGAAGTCACGTTTAATTATTTGTTTATGATGATTAATGTAGTGTTTATTGGCAATTAATTGAATATTGGTTAGTATCATTGTTCACTTTGAATAATGAAGTCGTTCATTATGATAAATGTGATGTTTTATTGGCAATTAATTGAATAATAGTTAGCATCGTTGTTCACTTTGAATAGTGAAGTCTCATGTGTTGTTTCATTAGTAATACAGTTTAAAGAAGTTACGTTAAAATATAGTGACTATCAAGGTTAATGATGTTGTTTTCTTGTTTCATTTTCTAATTCATGCTTAGTCTTGGTTATCCAAATATATCCAAGTTGGAGGTACTCAATTCGACCCGTTTTTTTTTTGTTTTTTTGTATGTACACCGATTACTCGAAGACGGCTGAACCGATTGAAATGATTCAAACGTTATAACATCAGGTATGTTTTCAAGCTGGTTTGAAATTGAAAAATTTTGAATTTGAATTTTGAAATTGGATGATGGGATCCTGGAGAATCAAGGGAACTCTTCAAATATTATAGGCACACCTATAACAATTTTGCTATTTTCTTAAGTAATACGTGCATTTGCTTTCGAAAAGTACCATTTTGGTGAAGTTCATCAGAAGATCATCAGTTGATGATGAAGACCATAGATGATCACCGGAACTATCAATAGGTACTAAACTAAGTATCTCACTGGTGCGATACGATTACTTTAATATGGTTGCTAGGCTATTTATGTGGTTCATCATAATGCATAATGGTGAAGTGGAGCTGATAGTGAAGTACCAGGAGAACTCCTCAAGAATTAACGCCCCTGCGTCGGGAAAACCAGTATTTTGTAAAAAGTGATGAGCCAATTGACGTAAGACTATTGTAACTTAGATAATATCGTCGCTAAATATACCATACTTACCACAAAAAAGTTAAATTTAAAAAATCTTAAGTTCGGGGTCTACCCATGTTTTATCGTGTGGTACTCTGCCGCAGAGCCACCACTTTAGAAATCGATCATTCATATCTTAAAATAACCTACGTCAAACGTACATTACGTACGTATGCCATTTATTGCTGTACGTGCAATAGGTAAAAATAAAATAGACATTGATTGTGGCTCTGCTGCGGAGCATACTCTCTAGCAGAGCCACACAGAACATGCACTCAGGAAAGATAAACGCTACTGTTTCTTGATGAAAACTGATGTACGAATCTTGTTTATTGTGTACGTGTTGAAAAATATCATAAAAAGACAGTGGTTTTATTTATTTTAACTTGACTAAAATTTTCATAGAAAGCGCTTGAATATTTTACGTCAGCATAATGTTATGTAGCCGTTTCTGCACTTTATGATTAGGCGTTAACTATAAATAATAAAAAATCAAGTATATTTAATTCAATTAAGTTCAAGTATACTATTTAAGTACCTAGTACCTATTCCAATTTAGATAAAAAAAAACTAACTGTGAATTTCGAAAAAACTAATGAATGTCGATAAAACCAGTGAAGGAAAACATTTTCTAGTGATCTGTAGAAAAAAAAACAGGTCCAAGCGATTTTCGACCATATTGACGTTTGAAGTTCGGTAATTTTGCCCTTATTCTCGTTCACTAACTTCGCTGTTTCATTTAAAACCGTTATTTTGATAAATGTCAATAAGGTCAAAAATCGCTTGCACCCGTTTTTTTAACTAGTGATCACTAGACAAACATTTCCGATCTTGTCAAATGAATAGGTATATATCAAATGACTATTTTTTTACTTAATAATAATAATAATAATAAATAATTTATTTCATAAAAGTATTACACATGTTGTTACATACATAGTACAGATTTGACACAAACGGTTACAAAATAAAAATCAATTTGGTGACACTAGCACCCAAGCTAAGTTGAGAAGACAACTTGTATGACTTACACCTGTGACGTCACTTTATCCACTTTATCATTAATTCACCTGGGTGCATTAAGTCAACCAAATAGTATACTTAATTCACCCAGGTGATTTATGTGCACCCTTAGGGATCGTTTACACGGGCGAATTTTTAAACGCGCGATATTTTCACCGCGCTATATTTTTACCGTCTTGTTTTGACGGTGTTCACAGGAGCGTTGTTTTCAACGCCCGAATCCGATCCGATCCGATCCAAAGTAATAATAATAATAAAAAAATATTGCATAAAAACAGATTACACAGTTTCAAATTACTTATGATAAGAGGCAAAGATGAAATCGGTGACTACTGTTACCCATGGTAGGCTAACCTGTATTACAGGTTACAGGCAACAGGGGCCCCCCAGGTGCGTCCAGTGTGGCGAGATTAGGCAATTGAATACGGCAATCCTAAATTTGCTAAGAAAAACACTGAATCATAGTGATTATTATCTCCAGCCCCCCTAGCACGACCACTGAAACACGATATATGTCGCGTGATATAGCGATATATTTATCACGTTTAACTATCAAAAGACAATTGATTTTGACAGCTGAGTGTCGATAAACGCTATATCAGGCGATATTATATCGTGTTTGTTGGTCATGCTAGGGAGGGGGGCAGAATCTGTTTTCACCCAGCATGCACCATGAATTCCGCTGTAATTACCGCAATAGGAATGTGTTGTAAGACGTCGAAAAAGAAAAAGAAAGTTGTGGGTCCATCCAGTTAAGGGCACACCGAGCCTCCACTAGCGCCGCCAAGCAAGAAAAAAACATTACAACGAAATAACAGTGTTTAATAAAATTCTGAAAAATATAAAAACTTGAATAAGTTATAAGCCGTTTTTGTATGCGTTAATTCTTAGTTTAAATGTGTTCGTGTAGCTAAAATCTGGATTAATGCCTAAAGTGGTAACTTTAGGCGTAAAATCCAGATATTTTATAACTAATACTAGCTTTTTATTTTTCAGAATTTTAATAAACATAGTTATTTCATTGTAATGATTTTTCTTGATTGGCGGTGCTAGTGGACGCACGATGCACCCTTAATAGTGAAAGGTTAATAGTTTTAAGGCGAATTTGGGATGAACAATTGTGACAAATTATTCTGGGAAGTTCTTTAATTTAAAAAAAATCTTTTTAATTTGCGATAAACCTAATCTGGCCAGTTGGCCACACTGGAAGTATTTTGGTAGAATTTCACGTTGAAAAAAAATTGTTCACGTTGCGCATTTTGTCGGCGATTTCCGCTCGGAATGAAAAAAATCGCGCGGTAAAACTAACGCCCGTGTGGACACACAGCTAAGGCATGTGACATTCCAAGGGAAAATATACCTTATGGCTAGGCCATAAGATACCTTTTCTCGTTGAAGGTCACATAATGTTTCATTTGAAGCGTTAGAAACGCGCGATAAAGCGTCAAGAAGTCGCTTGTGTGAACGAACCCTTAAAGAGACCCCAGGCTATGCAATGCAACCTACTTTAGTATTTACTGCTGGCTTATCATCAGCTTGCCTACCACTGCTGGTGCACAGGCAATGGCCGGAAAAAAAGTGAAGATCGGAAAACATTTGTCTAGTGATCACTAGTTTTAAAAACGGGTGCAAGCGATTTTCGACCTTATTGACATTTATCAAAATAACGATGTTAAATGAAACAGCGAAGTTAGTGAACGAGAATTATTCACTAGAGAGAGAATTCGAGAGAGCAAAATTACCGAATTTCAAACGTCAATAAGGTCGAAAATCGCTTGCACCTGTTTTTAAAACTAGTGATCACTAGACAAATGTTTTCCAATCTTCACTTTTCCCGACACCATTTGTTTTTCCGGCCATTGCCTGTGCACCAGCAGTGGTAGGCAAGCTGATGATAAGCCAGCCCTAAATACTAAAGTAGGTTGCATTGCATAGCCTGGGGTCTCTTAAGGGCTCGTCCACACAAGCGATTTCTTGACGCTTTATCGCGCGATTCTAACGCTTCAAATGAAACATTATGTGACCTTCAACGAGAAAAGGTATCTTTTTTCGAAATTCACACAGATTTTTTTTATCTAAATTTGATTTTTTTTATTTAATTAACAAAATACAAATTAAATATTAGAAAAACACACCATAAACCACAGAGATTTGTCTGGCGTGCTATAAAGTTGAGTTCGCTACAGCTATTTGATATTAACAGAACAAAGCAGTTACTTGAACTTAATTGAATTAAATAAACTAGATTATTTATTATTTATAGTTAACGCCTAATCATAAAAATGTAGAAACGGTTACATAACATTTTTCTGACGTAAAATAACCAGGCGCTTTCTATGAAAATTTTAGTCAAGATAAAAATAAACAAAACCACTGTCTTTTTATGATATTTTTCAACACGTACACAATAAACACGATTCGTACATCAGTTTTCATCAAAAAACAGTAGCGTTTATCTTTCCTGAGTGCATGTTCTGTGTGGCTCTGCTAGAGAGTATGCTCCCCAGCAGAGCCACAATCAATGTCTATTTTATTATTGCCTATTGCACGTACAGCGATAAATGGCATACGTATGTAATGTACGTTTGACGTAGGTTATTTTAAGATATGAATGATCGATTTCTAAAGTGGTGGCCACAGAGTACCACACGTTTTATCTACCTAAATAAACTAAATATAAAAAACCAAAGTAATTATCTACCAAATACAGAAAGTACTTACTTACACTAAAAATAAAAAAAATAAAAAATGTTTTAAAAACAAAAAACCGACTTCAAAAAACCTGAAAATGAAAACAAAACAGCTTCAAAATTAAATATCGTATCTAGTGATTTGAATATTTTTTCTTGCTTTTTAGAAGTATTTAATTTTGAAGCTGTTTTGTTTTCATTTTCAGGTTTTTTGAAGTCGGTTTTTTTTAATTATGTGAGCCTAACCCCCTATATCTTCAACAATTTCTGAATATTACATTAGATTTTTTTATGAAGAAATTCACGTGTTTTATTTATACATAGTACTTAGGTTACCTTTCAATAAAATATTAGTGTCTATAACAATAAAATAATATAAAAATATTTAGTTGAATTCATTTTCAATGTACGAGAAAGTATTCTAGGTATTTTGAAATATACGCTGCCCAGGTACCAAATATCGATATCGATAGTTTGATGACATCGACATCCTTGGTCTTCTTCTTTATAAAAGCCAGGATTTTGTAATAAAAGTGCAGTTATGTAAAAGAGTGTTAACGTGTACATGTAGTTTGTTACAATTGCATAATGTAAGTATAAGGTTGTTTCTACTTTGATTTTTTTTCCTTAGGTCTGGTCTCACATAAGTTGAATTTTCCACACATACATTTTCTTAAATTATTTAACAAACATTAACGCCATCAATGTTCTAAAACTTTTACCCACAAATTAATGTTATGAAATACTAAGCTAAATGCTACGTGTTTAGGTAAAAAAAATACACATCTCGTGACTTTCACGACCTTCTGGTTCAATGAAAATGAATAAATGAATTTTATAAAAAACTAGCTTTTGCCCGCGACTTCGTCCGCGTGGACATCAGAGAACCATTGACCGGGATAAAAAGTAAAACTATCTGCGTGTGCTATTTCAAATTGTTCAGCTATTTTTACGTAATTGACGGCCAAATACTCAAACGAATCTTAAAGTTAAGGCCACCTTAAATTAAAAACAGTTGTCAGATTTGACAGAAACTCTATGAAACTGACAGCTTCCTTAAAGTTAAGGAGACCTTAACTTAAGATTTCAACTAAGAAGCCTTTGAGTATTCGGCCATTAGGATATCCATATCCCGTAACTTTCACAATTATAATATTAGTTTACGATATCCAAAACCCGTTCATGCCCCGTTCCCGTTCTCGTTCCTGTTCCCGTTCCCGTATTATTTCAGCCTTTTAGGGGTTAAATCATTTCTACCATGTTGGACTTCAAAACCAATACCATTTACGCAATCAACATCCCTAAAAACCTCGACAACGACATCCATATCAATTTTTTGGTTCACTGTCCCCATTTACCCATTAATTGGTTAATTAATATTTTGAAAATTACGCAATTCTTTAGCCTGTTACAACGTTTCAAGTCAAAATGTCTATCTATAGAATATTATTTTTCTATACAAATTTTGAACTTTAGGGGTTGAATAATGTATAAAATGTTGGATTTAAAAATAAATGCCATTTTCGCAATCAACATCCCATTTAAACCTCAATAACGACATCTATATCGATATTAGGCTAGGCATAGGCTTTTTTACCTCATTTACACCGTAAAGGGTTGATTTTCAGAAATCACGAAAATGTAATTGCTTAAATATTTGTTTACAAAAGTACTCCTATGAAGTTTCAAGTCGGATTGTCTATTTTATATTTTTTTCCATACAAAGTTTGAACCCCCATTTCATCACTTTAAGGGCTAAATAATGTCTACCATGTTGGATTTTAAAATAAATGCCTTTATCGCAATCAAAATCCCTTAGAACCTCACCTCACCTAACATGAAGGTCATGTTCCCGATATTTGGAAACAGGCTTTTGTTACCCCTATTCCCAAAGGTACGGTCAGCAATAATATTGAAAAGTTTAGGCCAATTTCAAAATTATGTTAGTTTTCAAAATTATTAGAAAAAATTATAGTGGATCAGCTTTAAAATGTTGTAAAGCCACACATTAGTGTTTCACAGCATGGTTTTTACAAGGGTCGGTATGTTGACACCAATCTTCTTATTTTTACTGATGACATTTTTAAAGCAATGGATAAAGGTAATCAAGTGGATGCAATATTTGCTGATTTTGAAAAGGCTATTGACAAAATTTTCTCACGATACGTTACTGAAAAAGCTCTGGGCTCTAGGCACTCATGGTGATTTGTTCAGGTGGATTAAGTCGTATGTTAAAAACAGAAGTCAAGCAGTTGTTCTTGCTGGTTATTCATCTGTTTTCAAAACAATCAGTTCTGGGGTACCTCAAGGCTCGCTTTTGGGCCCATTATTATTCTCTCTTTATATAAATGATTTGTCTAAAATATTTCTCCATTCAAGTTCATTAATGTATGCTGACGATACCAAAATTTATAGAATTATACGTAACAGAACAGATTGCGATTTACTACAGCAAGATCTGTTAAGATTTGAACAATTTTGTATTGAAAATAAATTATTTTTAAATCTAGAGAAATGTAATGTGATGAGTTTTTATAGAAAAAAGAATCCTATATTGTGCAAATACACATTTAATAATACTGAAATAAAAAGAGTTAATCAAATACGGGATTTAGGAGTGTTAATGAATATTAAGCTCTTATTTATACCACATATTGATTGCATTTTAGATAAATCATATCGTCAACTAGGTTTTATTTTACGTGGTAGTAAAGCTTTTAAAAATCCATTAGTATATAAAATCTTATATAATAGCTTTGTTCGGAGTCGACTGGAATTTGCTTGTTCCGTATGGAAACCTTATCACCGATGTCATATAGAAAGAATAGAGAAAATACAGAAGAAGTTTTTGAAATCACTTGAATACAGAATAGGTAACGTATATGATGACTACGAACAATCAGCAGAACGCCATCACCTGGAGGTGTTCTGTGGTCAGTTAACCTCTGAACATCCGTAGGGATTGTGTAGATGCACTTCTTCTTTTTAAAATTTTAAATAACTACCTTGACGCTCCTTTACTGCTTGGAATTATTAACATACGAGTGCCTCGCAGACGTGAACGACAATGTCGCCATAAGAATTTGTTTTATATTTCTGGTAGTAAAACGTGTTATGCAAGTAATACATTTATCAAGCGTGCATGTAAATTATATAATGAAAACGAAAAGTTATCTGATGTAGATGTATTTCATTGTTCTGTTCCTAAGTTAAAAAGTAGGTTTAGGTCTTAGTCTTAAACATAATTTGTGGGAGCTAGTGGCGCCTAGTAGGTACGCCTACGGGATTAGGTTTTGCTTTTTCCTTTTTTTTATGTATGTGCATATTTTGCGTATGATTAAGTAATGTTTGGTGTTGGTGTGGTGTTTATCCATTTCAAACAAAAAAAAGGTATATATATAAATCCTCTTTATTATTTTAGTATCTACATTATGTAAGAACATCGTATTGAAATATTTTGCACTGAATTTGTTTAAATTCTAAATTATTTACATAAATTTTTATTCGACAACTTGGCATTACATTAGTACAATGTTTCGAATCTTACTTGATTTTTGGCAAATAGTGAAACTATTAGTCTGTAAAAATAATCTTGTTAATTAGTCAATGTTTATGAATGACTGTTTGTTTTCCAAATAAAGATAAATAAATAAATAAAACCTCAATAACGACACACATATCAATTTTGGGCTTTTTTTACCCCATTTACCCCCTAAGGGGTCAAACCACGAAACACGTGTTTGCTTATTTGTTTTAAAAAGTACACCTACGAAGTTTCAGGTCGAAAAGTCTATTTAATTTTTTCCCATACAAACTTTGAACCCCCATTTCACCCCTTTACGGATATTTTATTAGTGGGTGTTTACAATGTATAAAGTGTCTAGGAGCAAAAGTTCAAGTCATCCAGATCTAGTGGTTTGGGCTGGTCAGTCATTTTGGGCTTCTTTTGTCCCATTTACAACCTAAAGGGTTGATGTTCAAAAAACAACGAAACACGTGTTTGCTTATTTGTTTTTAGAAGTACTCCTACGAAGTTTCAAGTTGAAATGTCTTTTTAATAAAAAAAAATCCATACAAACTTTGAACCCTTATGTCATCCCTTTGGGGGTGGAATTTTTAAAAATTCTTTATTATTGGATGTTTATCTGTGATTCGTGTGTATGAAATTCATATAAAATATTTCATTGTTATAAACATTATTATTTTTTTGGAAGGTAGTATAGTCTACTACCTAAAATATATAAAAAATTCTAAGATTTGTTTTACGTCAAACCAAATCTCCATAGCAACTCAGCGACGCGACGACGCCGACGCGCAGATGCGCGCTCTTAGATAAGAAGCTACGCTTCCCGAAATTACGCGCAGATTATATTGAAACCCGTCGAATTTAATTTTCAGTAAGAACACAGGTCAAAAATTCCATTTTTTTTTAACCAAGTTTTCTAAAATATTTTTACATCGTCTTAAAGCCCTTCGAATTCTGTGTCTTTTGAGCTCTCAACTCATACGTTCACGCGAGCCGCCTGCCGCGTGATGTCGTAACTCGCGCCGCGCAAAACTCGCGGCTAAGGGCACCTCTACAGCCTCAACCGTCATCAATATCGATAAAAGTTTAACTGATACGAAGACGCCAGTTGGTTGGCCCTCAAATTACAATTTTAGGGCCAACGTGATTCAGTCATCCGCGGAAGACTATGGTAGACAGACGGTGATTGACGTGACATAAAAATGGGTATATAAATGCACTTTAAAAATAATGTAACACACTTTAAAATGTTTAGCTTCAAAATTTATTGAATGGACTATAAAAATAATGGCTGCCACTATAAATATGCTAAGCTTTAAAATTAATACTTTGCATTATACAATTTTTTTGCTTAGCTTTAAAACGAATACTTTGCACCATACAAATTAATTTTATAACTTTAGTGCTGGTAAACAGACGATTAGGTGCGACGACGAGCGGGCGCAGCGAGAGAGGAGCCGAGGAGGAGGTTAGGTACTTGTACTATTATGTATTCTGTGGTTAGGTTCCATTGTGACCACCAACGCCAGAACCGACCTACTGGCTTGTAATGCATTATGCCACAAGTCATCTTGCCATCTCATTTTAACTGTGGTCAGTCTGATATGGTTGGACAGAAACTAAATGGTTTCGGAGTTGGGACACAGTTATAGTGCAAACCATTATTTTTGTAGTGATAATATTAAATTATAGATCTATTATTATTTAAAAGTGCTGACAAAATTGTTATAGTGCAAACCATTATTTTTGTAGTGATAAGTATTAAATTATAGATCTATCATTATTTTAAAGTGATGATATACAATTTTATAGCTGGTTTCATCAATTTTAAAGTGCTATTAAATACATCCCCATAAAAATGGCGAATGGTGCATTTGTAGATTGCAAAAATTAAATGTTCATTTTCAAAATGAAATCAAACGAGCTTGGTACTCTAAAGTCAAAGAAGTTTTGTTATTGCCCCCTTATGGTACAATCTACTATTTTCTGGTAGCTTTTGGCTTTGGAGTCAGGAATAACAAATTGCGGAATTATATAATGCTTCATTTTAATTAAAATAAAAATTTAATTTTTTTATTTACAGCATAGTACAATAAATCACTATTACGGCTGTATGCGTAGGTTTTGCCTTTGCTCCAAAGACTTTCTATGTTGTTGCTCAAAACAAAAAAAAACAAAGGTATGATTACTCTTTGTCACTGTCTGTCAAATCTGTCAATCAGTTTTTTAAATCAGTAAATGCAAAGGAACTTCGTGTTCAGCCGTATGTTTGATATTTTATTGCGAAAATAATATAAAAAAATATATTTAGTTAACAAGGTAAAACAAAAAAATCATAATATTATTTTCTTTATTCTTCAAACTTGTGCTATCAAAAAAAAAATTTAAAACAATTCTCTTCGAAAAAGTTTACCAACCCCATTGAAATATCTTTCCAGATATTTGGCAATCGATTAAGATGAAATAGCTCTATAATTTTTAAATTTCCATAAATCGCTATATGGATATCATTTCGTTTTCATACATAATTATAACAACGTTATAACGTTAAACGTTAACGTTATACACACATAACAACGTTATAGGCATGTTAAATTGTTTTTTTACACACAAAACTTCCGAAAAAATAGTAATAATGGTACAGAGGTACACGCTAATCCACCACAAAAGGGTAACAATTTTCAAACAATATTCAACCATAATGCAAATTCATTAGGGTTCAAAAAACAATTTCCAATTTTTGTCAGTTAGCTGTCATTTAATAAGTTTCAATTTCTTTTTACCTAAATGTTTTTTTCAGAGATCTAACCGTACAACAAAATATATCCATCACGTCCTTTAAGAGGTTCACATTTGTTATAAAGTTTACAAGCACGTTTTGAAAACATATTAGCAACATAGTTAGTTCTACTTGGTGTAATGTGAAATAAATCTTTTTTACGACAATTGCGCTCACGCCTGCGCGGCACCCTGAAGTTAATCCTACCAAGCAGTGAGGGGACATCGAACAAACTGTGTATAATTTTGTATAACAAAACCGAATCAATGCAGTCGCGTCTATTCTGAAGATGTTGCATTTGGTTGCGCCTCAACGAATCGTCATAATAGGGATGTTGACTAATGAATAAAATAACGAAATACTAATAAAAATCGTAAACATATTAAACTTTTAGAGTAGCTTGTATACCTCTTGGTTTTATATATTGCATATTATTTGTTTTATGACCCTTCAAAGTTGGGTGGACAAGTCCATTTAAAAAGTATACAATTTATTAAAATAAATGATAGTCCGTACAATGTATAGCAAATTTGTCGAAGAAACCATTTTGATAAACACAATATTTAATATAGCTGCTGAACAAATTTCCTATGCGTTGCATACAAACTAGCACGGCGTGACGTCATAACGTGCAAGCCATTAGTATGGAGCGTTTTTGATCGAGTCCATTTGTTTGCATTTCACACTGTGATATCTCGGGCAGTTTTCATGCTAGCGAATTAATTCTTTTACCAATGTTTCTTTTTTTGAGAGGTAATTTATGTAACATAAAATAAAAATAAAAGTCAACATCCCTATTGTCGGGATTATATCTGGAAACACTCCCGGTACGGTAATCTAGTGCCTTAACAATTTTTTTTTGAACCTTTTCAATTCTATTAATATGTATAGCGTAAAGTGGTTTCCATACCGCAGAGGCAAATTCAAGGCGGCTTCTTACAAAGCTGTTATACAGTATTTTATATGTCAGAGGGTTTTTAAAAGGCTTACCAATGCGCAACAAGAAGCCAAGCTGCTTGTATGACTTGCTTATAATGGAATCAATGTGGGGTATGAAGGACAATTCAGATTCCATAATGACTCCGAGATCCCGAATTTGGGTCACTCTATTAAGAACAGTATCACAAATTTTGTAGTCCTAGGATATTGTCTGCTTTTTTTTGTGAAACTTATAACATGACATTTGTCCAAATTTAAAGATAATTTATTATCATTACAAAAGGTTTGAGCCTCCTTATGAGACCCATAGTTAGCGACCACGTTTCACTGCCGTAAGTCATCACTGGCAACACACACTGTTCATAGACTTTCGTCTTGAGACACTGAGGTAAGTCGGACGGTAAGTGAGGTAAGTCATAAGGAGGCTCAAGGTCACCCAGCGTGCAATGGAGAAAGCCATGCTCGGCGTTTCCCTGCGTGATCGAATCAGAAACGAAGAGATCCGCAAGAGAACTAAAGTAACCGACATCGCTCGAAGGATTGCTCAGCTGAAGTGGCAATGGGCGGGACACATAGCGAGAAGAACCGATGGCCGTTGGGGCGGAAAGGTTCTGGAATGGCGACCACGCACCGGACGGCGCTCCGTGGGTAGGCCCCCGACAAGGTGGACCGACGATCTGGTGAAGGTCGCCGGAAGCCGCTGGATGCGGGCAGCGCAGGACCGATCGTCGTGGAGATCCTTAGGGGAGGCCTATACCCAGCAGTGGGTGTCGTGCGGCTGATATGATGATGATGATGATGATGACAAAAGGTTTCAAAATATATTAAATCAGCCTGTAACAAATCACAGTCACCAATATGACGAATAATCCGGAAAATTTTGGTGTCATCGCATAGAGAAGGACTTTTGAATTAACAAATTTTTAGACATATTATTTATGTAAATATTAAAGAGTATTGGACCTAAGTGTGATCCCTGCGGGACTGCCGAAGTAACAGGTTTGTAATTTGATATAAATCCGGCAAGTACAACAGCCTGACTCCTATTCTCGACATATGACTTTATGTACATAGATTAAACAATGAATTTACAATACTAACGGGGTACCTGTAAGTATATGATTTTTTTCGATATTCTATTTGGTCCGGGCAGGTTCATACAACTACAGTATGCCGGTAAACTGGGGTGATTCGAAACTGTGTGGTGGAAACAACAATAAAAAATTTAAAATGACCTTTTCCACAGAATACATACCTTTCCTAACGTATTTATTGATAAAAAAAATCTTCTTCTTTAATCTTCTATTTTCAAGTAGGCCACACATTTTTTTGACAGTGTTGCCTATTTTCGCAGCAATTTCATTTTTAAAGTTTGTCGACTTGTGATAGCCGAATTAGATGGTGAATAATTTGCCATTATCAGCAACAGAAACTATGAGAACCAGCTCCTTTATGTTTGCGAAGTTTGTTTCTTTTTCTTAATAAATCAGCAAAAAAATAAAAACTTATCTGCAATCACTTTTAGTCGTAATTTCATTTGCCTTTCCTACACTAGAGAAAAAGCCTTGGATAGGGAGGCAGCCCTGCAAGTCCCCAATTAGGATCCAATTCGGGGCATCGTTTTCAATCTGAAATTGGATCCCCAGTAATGCTAAACGTATGTAATCGCGGCTTAAAGGCCTATCCGCACACAACAGTGCCGACACGTACCGATCAGTAACGTATCCATCAGTATCAGTGAAAAATGATATTGTAGCATACATTTTGTACGACGCTATCCGTACTTGTTAGTGACAGTGACGTTCAGTGACGTCAGTGCTGCGCCGACGCTCACCGTGATCCGACGTGAATTTCTAGCGGATAATAGTTTCACTGACATGGTCGCAGTATTTCAAGATGGACGACGAAGTTAACTGAAATATTAGGTAAAAATCACTGCACGCGTCAATGTCGGCACTGACACGTATGAATAGAACGTCACGGAACTGTACGGTACGGAACTGTCGGTCACGTGCCGGCACTGTTGTGTGCGGATAGGCGTTTACTTCCGCAATCGCCGGGCCAGGCGCTAAACCACTGCGCCACCGAGCTCCAATACTCCAAATACTTAAATATTTAGAAATAAATTGTTTTGACAATCTGTTAATGATAGATTTTCACAAATTAACTTATAATTTGTTACAAGACTTTGACGTTCAGTAAAGTTAACAGGCGAAAAGCTTTCCGGAAACCCAAAACTACCCTAATCGGCCATTAATTTGAGATTTGACATTTGCAATGACAAAACGCTAACAATCTGTCACTTGGTTCGTTCAGCAACCCAAATTTCATTTAAATACAGTTTAGCAACTTGTTACGTAATTTTTGCGATGACAAGCGTTCGTCATATTCAAAATGTTGCGGTAGAACGAGATAGAGTAAATAACACGATGAAACTGTCCCAGGCTTCGAGCATCGCGGCTTCTACGAAGGGAGCCGCCTTAGCGAGTATTACACTCGGTTACTGAAACGCTTGTCATCACAAAAATTACGCAACAAGCTGCTAATCTGTATTTAAATGCAGTTTGGGTTGCTGAACGAACCAAGTGACAGATTGTTAACGTTTTGTCATTGCAAATGTCAAATCTCAAATTAATGGCCGATTAGGGTAGTTTTGGGTTTCCGGAAAGCTTTTTCACCTGTTAATTAAACGTCAACGTCTTGTTACAAATTTTTAGTTAATTTGTGATAATCTATCATTAACAGATTGTCAAAACAATTTATTTCAAATATTAGAGTATTTGGAGTATTGGAGCTCGGTGGCGCAGTGGTTTAGCGCCTGGCCCAGCGATTGCGGAAGTTAAGCAACGTTCGCAAGGGTTGGTCATGGGATGGGTGACCAAAAATTTATTATCTCGAGCTCCTCCGTGCTTCGGAAGGCACGTTAAGCCGTTAGTCCCGGCTGCATTTGCTGTCGTTAACACCCACCAATCCGCATTGGGCCCGCGTGGTGGGTTATGGCCCATCCTCATTATCACCCATAAGGAAGGCCTGTGCCCCAGCAGTGGGGACATCAAAAAAATGGCTTAAGGACATTTGAGTAGGTATTTCAGTGGATATTATAAAAATCTTCGAAAATGCAGTTCCAGTTATTTCAAAAATCTAAATGAAGTCTTCTTTCAGTAAAATTTTCTATCTTCAATTTTTAAGGTACTTTCCCTCCGTGTGGCAATGTTTTGGGACACCCTGTAAGATGTGGTGCCAACTCGCCTGTTTCGATATTTTTTTAACAATAAACCGACCTAAATAATCAGAGAAAATATATAGATACTAGCCGTTGCCCGCGACTTGGTGGTTTTCAAACATAACTATGTTCTTATTAAAGAGACACCTTTATTTGTCATTTCCCCTAGGAAAATATTCACAATCACAATGTTTTGAGAAGTTGCAGAAAACAGTTATTTTCTTTCACGATAATTAAAAAATATAATAATACCTTTTCATAAAATCATAAATTAAAGTACGTTCCCTCCGCTAGCATTATTTTATTGTATCATAATATTCATTTATTAACTATGTTTAAACTCAATGCGATGCACCCGCATTCTAATGAAAATTGTAACAATATCTACCACTGAACCTTAGAGTAAGACGCGTTTCTGTTCCAGAAAGAGAAGCCATACGAAGCGTTCCCCTCTGCCGAAGTACAAGCCCAAATGGGCATACGCGTTAGTAAAACCAGTTGCGCCCGGATTTCTTTCTAGACCGAGTCCAGTCGCGCATGTGAACGCTGCTGTGTTTAAAATGTCGAATTGATGAGTTCTTTTGCTGTTAAAAGAGGTCTGGAACATCAAGTAAATAAAAAGACGGTGTTACATTTCACATGAAAGTATTTTTTTATCGTATTATTGCTATTTGTTTACATTTTAACATTAAATTCGTATATTTTATTATTGATTAGTTGTCAGATTTGTCGCTAGATAAATCCGAGTTCTCGCCGATGGGCAACTTAGTGATGTTACCGTTATATAATGTTTTTCGATAAAGTTTTGGTCAATTTTGGTCTTTGCACTGATTCTGCGTCAAATTCATTTGCGATATTTTTGCAAGTTGTTGTTGTTGGAAAAGATTTATTCCCATTCATTACCTATCACTCTTATGAAATTGATTTTACAGACCATAATTTAGAACTTGCAAGATTAATCATGGAAAAATACATAGACACTAGAATTTCTTTTCTAATGAAAAAATAGAACCCAAATAAATGCATCCGCAAAATTTACACAAAATTAATTCATTTTAAAAACCAATGAACCTTTGGTTATTTTTTTAACAGACAACAGAAATAACTTTCTTAATACCCCAGGTAGGATAATCGTACAAAAAGGATCTTTACAAATATCCTAGTATGATTATCAAAAACCGGACAGTTAGAATCAAACTAGGATTTTTGCAAGATCCGGTTTATACGATTAACCAACGTCAGTATTGGTCAGCTGACTGACTTACTATGGAAAGGCGTGAAAAAAACGTTTTTCGACCTATGGAATTACACAATTTAAAAATTAATCTTGACAAATGTAATTTTATTCAATTCAATAAAACAAAACAATCTAAATATAGTATTAAACATAACGTAGACAAAATAAAGGAAGCGACACAAACTAAGTTTCTTGGTTTAACTATAGACCCGGATTTAAATTGGAAATTACATGTGGACAACCTATGCAAGAGAATCAATAAATTTGTATTCGCTCTAAGGAAAGTCAGAAACGTGACAAATTTAAAAACAGCCATTATGACCTATCGTGCTTATATAGAGTCGATCATTCGTTACGGTATAGTAATATGGGGCAATAGTACGGAAAAAAATAGGATATTTGTTGCACAGAAAAAATTTATTAGGGCAATATGTGGTATTGCACCTGACGTATCTTGTCAACCATATTTTAAAAGTCTTGGTTTGCTGCCGTTACCATCACTTTATATATTCGAAATTTCTATTTTTGTGAGAAAACACAGTAATCATTTTAAAAGAGCATTTGACGTAAATACTAGACTTAAAAGAGACCCCAACAGACTTGTATATACCGATATTCCCAGATCGGCTAAATATAGAAATAGCTGTTTGGCAATGTGTATTAAAATATATAATAAATTACCTGTCAATATTAAAGAGATTAGTTCCAATACTGCATTTAAAAACAAGTTGTTTAAATGGTTAAATGAAAATAACTTTTATGATGTGCGAGAATTGTTTGACTTAAAGACGTAATTAATATAAAATAAGTATCTTTTCAATAGTATATGTTTAGTGTGCTTGATGACATTGTACGCCTTTAATAGGTTAATTGTGAGGGACTCCACTAAATTTAGTTTAATAAGACCGTTATGTAACCACAATTAGAACAATAAAGAGATTATTTGATTTGATTTTGATTTATGTTCTTTGGAGATTTTTTTGTGCACAACGGGTTGTGCTTGGCCTTTACCTCACCTGATGTTAAGTGATGATGAGGCCGAAGGTAGAAGCGCACAACACCCGGAATCCTCATCACTGAGGAACTGGCTATCTTACCTCCAACTGCCGGAACACAATATTTTTTTAAATTGTTGTTATCGCGTCAGACTGATTATTCTGATTATTCGTTATTCTGATTGTCTTTTCATATTAAAATTAATGATATAATAAAGATTAATACAAATAGTAGTAAAATGTTTGAGTTTGTTCTTGTTTGACCTTTATTCCTTTTTCGAAATTTATCGATATTGCTGCATCAACAGTTGAGCCCAGCCCTTTATGTCAAAAACGTGTCATATTTTGATGTGTGACTCATCCGTACACAATTTTTTGCTGTTTTGTTTTATTTTTTATGTGTGAGTGTCGTCTTACAGTGTTGTTTTTGTATGTGAGTGTGGAACTGCACTTGTGTGCACTTCCCCCCCCCCCCCCCCGCAAAAAATGCCAGTTTCTGAAACGTATGTCAAATATTGAATTGTTGTTACAATTGTTACAATTTTCATTAGAATGCGGGTGCATCGCATTGAGTTTAAACATAGTTAATAAATGAATATTATTAATACAATAAAATAATGCTAGCGGAGGGAACGTACTTTAATTTATGATTTTATGAAAAGGTATTATTATATTTTTTAATTATCGTGAAAGAAAATAACAGCGTTTTACCCTACAATAAAACGCTTATTAAATACTTACCTTATTTGAAGCTTAAACATATAATGAGATAGGCCCTATCTGTTTTCCGCACGTCTTACCTCTCTGTCTACCCTATAAGCTCCCTCTCGCTCGCACACTTTCCCTCTCCACCAGGGCGGCCACTCGGCTCGCCCTCGTCATTGTGTCGAATTAAACCAGGCAGAGGATAAAAGTTAAGCTTCAAATAAGGTAAGTATTTAATAAGCGTTTTATTGTAGGGTAAAACGCTGTTATTAAATACCTGACCGTTATTTGAAGCTTAAACATATAATGAGACCTGTTTGTTATCGCCTGGTGGAGGAGGACGCCAATGTGAAGGTATGCACATCTTCACGCCGAAGGCATAAAAGGTAACAAGAAAGGTTACAGTAGTTCATACTTATTATGTAGGTATTTAGGCAAATATAAATAAAATTGTAAGTGTGCGAGACCAAGTAAATTTATTTAATCACATCATATTATGTAAATAGAAATTATAATCATAAGTACATGAAAATGTACACAAAACAAAACAATGAACATCTTCACAGTTTCCATTAAATTCGGTAAAAACAATCTGACATCCCAGAGCTAACAGGGGCCTGGACGACCTCACGCCTATAGAAACGACGGAAAGTATCACCAGCCCTCCAGTTACCTCGTGACAAAATTTCGTCAACCGAGACATTATCGGCCCAACTTCTAGAGGCGACCGCTGAGCGGACGCTACCGGGAGCTGCGACAATACCAGCCTCTGATAGGAGAGATTTTACCCAGCCCGCAATTACAGTACGCGATGCTGGTTTATGATCACCTCTTAAATTAACAAATAAAGAATAATTATTTGATGAATTCCGTTTTTCATTAAACAATTTGATACACTGCTTCACCCAAAACACTGGATCGAGGTTTCTTGAATTCTCATTTTTCAGTAATTTCCAGTCCGATTGCCTGAAATCAGAACGGTCAGTTTTGGAACCAAATCTGGGCCATAGAATTATATGATCAGTATTGTCAATATAATGTTCTTGATTGACTGCCAGAAGGGTCAGATCATGGATACGTCTACCAGAACACAAAAGCAGCAACATAGCAGTGTGTCTGGCGGTAGCAAAACAGTTATTTTCGTTAAATTCATATGAAGACAAAAAGGAAATGAGAACATTGGCATCCCAAATAGTTTTCTTATGGGGCACAGGCTTTTTTAATGCAATAGATTTCAAAACATGCTTAACTAGTACATGAGCACTTAATACTCCCGATATTTCGGTATACAGAGCGTAGACACCACTGATTTGTGTAATAGTATAGTATTGTATGATAGATTTTCTTTCAAATATAAATCGGCTAAAAATTTTGCTAAAAGTGAACTGGTTGGGCGACATGGATCAGCTTTCTCTTTTTTTTACACCATCCTAGCCATCTATGCCATGCAGCTTTGTATGTACTACGTGTAGAGGGACGCCAGGACGATGAAAGTAGGTCAAGTTGGGAACTGTTCCAGTTACTTAGGTTATGAGACCACCCCCACATTTCCACACTTCTATCGTCATTTCCTGTACTTTTGGAGGAGGAAGGCCCGTCGAGACATCTACTAGGTGGCGAGTCAGATGCCTGATTGTGATAGGAGCAGCTAGCGCTCGGGATTTGAGATCGGCTCTCCAAAATACTTTTTCCCACCGTGGCACCACTAACAGAAAGTGGCCCTCGGCCCGGTTGAGATGGGCAAGAACCTTGGGGATCAAATATGGAGGAGGAAATATCCACGCTAAGTGGTAATTCCAAGTCTGGGAAAAGGCGTCGTGGAATAGGGCTTGGTCGTCGTTCTGGTCCAGAGACACATAATTGGCAACCACATGCGCATTTTCCGACGCAAACAAATCTATTACTGGGACCCCGAATCTGCTGAAAATCACATCTGTACACGCTGGTAAAAGGTGCCATTCGGTGGGAGATCGGTAGCGAGACAGATGATCTGCGTGAGAGTTGAATTTGCCTGGAATGTGATGAGCGGCTAGGTGAATTTGATAATGATCTAAAATCTCGAAAATATCGATTGTCAAGTCCAAGAGAGCTATTGATTTCGTGCCGCCTTCCTTGCGAATGAAAGCTACGGCTGTTCTGTTGTCGCACTGCCAAAGAACCGTGGAACGACTCAGAGACTGACCCTGGTCCTGTAATATCTTGAGTAACGCTAGAAGCTCCTTCTGGTTGCAGTGTACCAGTTGTTCTTGTTCGTTCCACGGTCCCGTGAACGAACGGTCGTCTAGTTGCGCTCCCCAAGCTAGGTCTGAGGCATCGGTCGCTAGAAAATGCGTCGGAGGCGCGAAGTGAATCGGAGAGGGACAAGGGTGATTCCGCAACCACCAAGTTAATTCTTTCAGGGCATGCACCGGAATCATGAGGTGTTTGGCAACTGACATCTTGGCGACTGTGTTCAGGAAAGAGAGGAGTGCTCGAAAGTGAAGCCTGCCCCTTGGTACAACAAAACTTGCGAAGTTTAATAGACCCACTAGGCTCTGCAAAGCCTTCAAATCTAGAGCTTTCTCTTCTAGGGCTGTCGATATCTTGAACGTTAAATTCAGGCACTTTTTTTCTGGAAGAGACTTTTCGTTTAACGAGAGTGTCCTACTGAACACCCAGGTAAACTAGGCATTGACAAGGTGTGAGTGTGGACTTGTCGAAATTCACCAACCAACCGAGATACTGCAACCTCTCTACCGTGATTTGAACAAGGGTCTGTAACATCCGTGGGTTTTGATGCACAACCAGAAAGTCGTCCAGGTAGACGATTATTCGGATCCCTTGATCCCTTAGTGACTGAGCTACCCAATTGGATAGGGAGGCAAAAACCTTGGGGGCCATGCTCAAACCGAACGGGAGGCACGTCATTTCCATTAACTTTCCTTTGTAGATTAGACGCAGGAACCGTCTGTGAGATGGAGCTACGGGAAGATGAAAATAGGCCTGTGACAGGTCTATTTTGCACATCCAATCGTTTGGTTGAAGGAAGTCTGGGATTCGATAGATATTTATTAATCTGAACCTGTCGGTGATCACGTAATTGTTCAAGGCTGCTAGGTTGAAAATGGGTCGGTGCGACTCGACGCCCTTTGGCACAAGAAACATTGTGGACACAAAACTTGGCGAGGCCTTGACAACATCTAATACACCCTGGTGTTGCATTTGGGTGATTATGGACGTCATTGCATCCGATGGGACCGTACTGAACCGACTTTCGCTTAATGGTGGAACTACAAGTGGCGGTCGATGTGAAAAGGGTATGCGATACCCTTTTATTATCTTTAACAAATAACTTGGGGCACCCAGCTCCTTCCACCGATGGTGGAAACGAACCAGACGACCTGCTCTGAACGTTCGGGATTGATAGTCAATACTTACGTTTTTTGTTCCGGTTGTAATTCTCAGAGGGCGATGCGGCTCGCTTGCGGCTATTCTTGCCGTCTTGCTGCCTGTAGCCTTGCCGACCTCCTCTGCCTCGAAAGGAACCTCTTGAGCCGCCAGAAAATGATGGGCGATTATCGCCGTGATTAGAGCCATGACCCTGCGAGGGTTTGGCATTACAGCAACCCTGCGAGGGTTGATTGTAAGCATGGGAAATATGCGAAGGTGCACAACATCCATGAGCAGTACCCTGCGAGGGTACGTTACGTAAAGCCTGCCCCTGCGAGGGGTGGCGTGCGGGCTTGCTTTGACCCGTTTGCGAAACGGAAGCAGAACTGCCCGGCTTTTGTAAAGGCAAGAAGGTTTTTCGAACACCCCCTGCCTTCTCTAGTGCTGTGGCTAGTAACTCCGCATTAAACACGTGCTGACACGACGGAGGGATCTTACGTAACGCGGCCTTGACAAGGGGATCGCGCACGTGGTTCGTAATACCATCCCGTCTCATTTGAATAACCTCCGCACGGTGACCGCAAGTTAATTGCAAGAGATCCGAAGAAACCTTGAAAAAATCGCCCTTCAAAAATTGCTCATTTACTTTTTCCTTTATAACCTCGTACGACAAAACCGAATCTCGCGCCCACTGTAAAAAACTTCTGATGGAAGTTTGCAAAGCTTCGCGCTGCTTAAGGACACAGAAAGATAAGGCAGCGAAAGCTTTGTCCGCGTGAGCAAGATGGCGTAACGAATCATAAGCTTTAATTTCTTCGTTCATCTCCAAATCGATAAAACCGGGGGTAGAACTATAAAGTTTCTGGGTTTCCGCATAACGAACGTCGCACCAATCACTACTATCTAAATGTTGCAAATCCTTTAACGTCTGAAGAAACTCCTGAGGAGTTTTTGGAATACTAGGTTCTTTCAATTTAGTCTCAATTTCAAAAGTAAAATCTGAATGAGCAGCAGGT
Organism: Agriphila straminella; assembly: GCA_950108535.1. NCBI lineage: Eukaryota > Metazoa > Arthropoda > Insecta > Lepidoptera > Crambidae > Agriphila > Agriphila straminella. The sequence continues at coordinate 19,887,292 of OX467303.1, read as the reverse complement.
GCCGGCACCTAGAGCGAATTTACAATAGGATCTTCGTAAAGTTCGCCACTAACGTAACCGTCAACTAAATTCTCATTAACGTGTACCGCGGAACAAGGCACAGAATTATTGTTGCGAAAAATTAATTGATTTCGGAGGTCATCTACCTGACGTGTTAATTTACGGAATTTCCGGGAATCGTGCCTTCGATGCCGGCGTTTGCCCCCCTTTTTTTGTTGCGGTGACGCGGCTTGGATATTCGAGGACTCGAGTCCGAAGACGACGAACTCGAGCTGCTAAAAGAGCTGGATGAGTTGCTACTCGACGAACGAGACCTAGTTCGCGACTGACGACGCTCACGCGATCGTTTTTTATCGTCACTATTAGCAGGAGCACTAGCACTAGCACATGGGGCTTTCGAGCTCGGATTTGAAAAACTTTCGTCAATTTCCATGTTAGCACGAGCTGAAAAACCTAGGGTAGGAAACCACACAAATTATTCACAAAACATTCAAATTAACTAAAAATATGTAGGTAGGTACTAAAAACCTGCATACATACAAGTGCCGAACCGTTTGATTAAAAATATTAATGATTTTATTTCCTTAAGAAAAAGAAAAAGGTAAGAAAAACTTTTTAAAACACTTACGTGGAACAGGAATAGTGATAAAAAAATATATTGAATTTGCAAAAGATATGCAAAATTATTTTACCGAGTCCTGAGCACGACCGTGCGCAGCGGAAAACAGGACGCCAATGACGAGGGCGAGCCGAGTGGCCGCCCTGGTGGAGAGGGAAAGTGTGCGAGCGAGAGGGAGCTTATAGGGTAGACAGAGAGGTAAGACGTGCGGAAAACAGATAGGGCCTATCTCATTATATGTTTAAGCTTCAAATAACGGTCAGGTATTTAATAACTGTTTTCTGCAACTTCTCAAAACATTGTGATTGTGAATATTTTCCTAGGGGAAATGACAAATAAAGGTGTCCCTTTAATAAGAACATAGTAAGAACATAGAAAGAAATCCGGGCGCAACTGGTTTTACTAACGCGTATGCCCATTTGGGCTTGTACTTCGGCAGAGGGGAACGCTTCGTATGGCTTTTCTTTCTGGAACAGAAACGCGTCTTACTCTAAGGTCCCAGGCACGTCATATAGGACAGATATTAGAGCTGTTCGGTATGTCAGAATGCAAGGTTTCAAAGACTCCTTTGGACCCCAATGTCAAGTTCACTGATAGTAAGCCGTTAGAACAAGGTCCCATACTTAACGGTCCCATAATAAGTTACTGATTACTTATATTTAGTTTTAATAAAAGTTTAATTTGTATTAAATTGTGGTTTATTCAAGGGAAGTGTTACTGGTTGATGTTCGCAAAGAACCTTATTTAATACTTGAGTAATGTTCGTATAAAGAACGTGTCATGACATGTTGTGTCTAAAAAAAAGGATAGTAAAAAAGTCATTCGATATAAAATATTCTGTTTTATTCCTTAATATATTTACTGCTTGATTCACACAAATACATCTATTTACCACCTATTTACATTATGTAATTTTATGAATTCATCATAAAAACAATAACAAACTTATGTTTGTAGTTGATTTCGTACATGTTATGTATGTAATATCGGGTAGATATAAGTAGGTGCGCGGCTGTGTCCCCACCGGTGTTGGTTCTTCGGTAATAAACCAGTGTGTAACTAGCTACGTTGTTTGATGGTCGTGCCTCGTCCTTTTCCCGCCTCTTTAGATAAAACATTGGCGACGACAACGATAGTTCCTACGCGAAAATGGCTACAGGAGTGTTATTTGGAGTTTTGTCAACATTTGACCACTTATCTCATGAGTGGAATGGCTATAAAATGCGTTTGATGCAATGGTTTATAGCTAACGATTTAACCGATGACAAGGACAAAGGCAAGGTCAAGCGAAGGGCTATTTTGCTGAGCGCGTTCTCGGAAGCGACCTACAATTTAGCTAGTAACCTGGCATTACCGAAAAAATTGGAAGTTGTGGAATATGATGCAATCTTGAAGCTGCTCGACTCACATTTTACACCCGTCAGGTGTGGCTTTGCAGAGAGGTTCCATTTCTATTCGGCGGTAGCGCGCGGCGCGCACACGCTCGGGGCCGCGCCCGCCCTCGGCGCGCCGGTATACAACATCGCTACCGGCCTCAAGTGTAACATATGCGGTTACAACAATCACACATCCGATAAGTGCCGGTTTCGAAGCTATAAGTGTAAAAAGTGCGGAAAAAAGGGGCATCTCCGTCGTATGTGTTCAAAGAGTGCCAAAGTGCATTATGTCGAGGAGGGTGTCGTGGATGCAGGAGATGATGACGGTGAGTCGTATTTGTACAATATTCATTGTCCAAAGAGCAGTCCGATGACAGAGCGGATACGAGTGAATAACCTGTTTTTAGAGTTCGAAATTGATAGTGGCTCAGCCGTCAGCGTTATTTCAAAAAAAACCTATGATGCGCATTTTAGTAATGTACCATTATTAAGAGCTAATTAGATCATCCTAAATATCGGACCCGATATGAAGTCGCTCCTAAATTCAGAGCAGTGTAATTGCATTCAGGAAGCTAGGATCCGACTTAGGATCCTAGTTAGGATAGAAATTGTCTCCGACATAACGGATGCTAAATCGGAAGCACTTAGGACAGTGTAATCGCATTCAGGACGCTCGGCTCCGATACAGTAGTACCACAGCATAAATAGTACAGTCAGTCAACGCCTTTTATGTTGGCGAAAAAAAATCCGCCGCGCCGTTCGTCTAGATAGACAGTTGGCGCAACGACTAAAAGTATATAAGGGTTGTCACTCTGTGATTTGCTTTTTTTTTACCTACATCAATATAAAAAACAAAAAAACCTGCCTCTGAAAAGCAAGAAATAATATATAAATCATTAGCTACGCATTATCATTTTTATAATAAAACACGTCTATTAAAGTCGGGTGGGGCTGGAGTACCTACAACTTTCTTTTTTTATTCTAAAAGCCCCACCCGACTTCAATAGACGTGTTTTATTATAACAATGATATGATAATGCGTATCTAATAATTTATATATTATTTCTTGCTTTTTAGAGGCAGGTTTTTTTGAAGTCGGTTTTTTTATTTTTTAAACAATTTTTTATTTTTTTTATTTTTAGTATAAGTACCTTCTGTATTAGGTAGTGTAGGTATATTATTTAGGTAGTAAAATCGGCTTAGCCAAACGTGAGATAATCGCGGAGAAATGTACATACATATACAAACTGAATACCTCCTTTTTTTGAAGTCTGTTAAAAAGACTACACAAAGGTATCCCTCTCCCAACAAAAACAATCATCTAATTCGTTTCATAAATAACAAAATCGTCAAGGTAGTTGATGTAAAGTTCGGGATTACTTGAAAACTACTGACCCGATTTGAAAAATAAATAAATGGAACCATCTCGCAAGAAAACTCAATCGAGCAACAAAATAATCATCAAAATCGGTCCATAAATGTCGAAGATACGCGCGAATAACGATAAAAAAAAAGTATACAATCGAATTGAGAACCTCCTCCTTTTGATGAAGTCGGTTAAAAACTAGTTCAGATTAGCGTTGAAAATGACACGTACCTACCTAGCTACCTACATATACCTCCTATTTACCTAGCTATGTATTTTTACAGCTACAATAACATTCGTTTAACAACTGTATGATCGTAAAGCTGTGATATCGGATCCGACATTCAGGACGGTCTAATTGGCGACTGAATTTCTCGTCCTAAATCGGACACTAAATTCCGGGTCCGACATTCAGGATGGTGTAATAAGCGCTTTAGCTAGCAATCGTAAGTTGTTAAATTACACCGGGGGTAGCATTAGCACATTAGGCGTGGCGCGCGTATCGGTGCATTATGGGCCGCGAGCGCTCACTCGAGCTGTTCGTGGTGGCGGGCGGTGGCCCTCCGCTGCTCGGTCGCGATTTTATTCACGCTTTTAAATTGGAACTAGCTCCTGCCACAAATTATTTTTGTTCACTTGGGGATGAATCATTCACTGCACGATTATTGAGGAAATTTCCTAAGCTATTTTCGGGAAAGTTAGGTTGTTTTGATAAATATCATGTAAACTTAAAATTGAAACCGGATTCTAAACCGATATTTTTCAAACCGCGTTCTGTGGCATTCGCCTTAAAAAGTAAAATTGATATGGAAATTGACCGACTGTTAGAATTAGGTGTTTTAAAGCCGGTGGAACATTCCGAGTATGCGTCGCCTATAGTACCAGTTTTAAAGAAAGACGGGGGGCTAAGGTTATGCGCCGACTACTCGGTGACAATAAATAAGCAACTTATTGTGGATAAGTACCCCTTGCCCACTGTGCAAGAATTATTTGCCAGATTACATGGAGGTAAACATTTTTCTAAATTGGACCTTTCCATGGCGTATAACCAGTGTGTTTTATCGGAGAATGCTCAAAACCTTACATGCATATTAATGCATGTAAGGTTTTGAGGACCGCGATGCGTATTAACGCATCGCGGTCTTTTCAAGTACACTCGGCTCGTTTTCGGATTGGCGAGCGCTCCAGCGATTTTCCAAAGGGTTATGGAATGTGTACTGGCGGGTATTGAGGGGGTAGTCGTATTTTTGGATGATGTGTGTATAAGCGGAAAAACCGAACTCGAACACAAAAATAGGCTTTATACGGTGTGAGAACGTTTAGAAGAAGCAGGCTTTACATTGCAATTAAATAAATGTGAGTTCTTAAAAAATGAAATCCAGTATTTAGGGCACATCATTGATAAATCAGGAATCAGAAAATCACCGGAAAAAGTCAAGGCTATAGTCGACGCACAAACACCATCAAATGTAGCTCAATTACAATCGTTTTTAGGGCTTATACATTATTACCGAAATTGTATACCAAATGCATCTTCCATGATGAGTCCATTGTATAACTTGTTACATAAAAATAATAAATGGGTTTGGACAGCCGATCATCAGAGGGCTTTTGTTACAATTAAAAGTATTTTATCCTCTGATCAGATTTTGACACATTTTAATATAGACGCGAAACTAATTTTAACGGTAGACGCATCTCCTACTGGCCTGGGTGCTGTGTATCCCAGTTGTGTGAGGATGGTGTGGAGCGCCCTATATCCTTTGCTTCTAGGACCTCGACATATGCAGAGAAATAGTAGATTGTTATACAAGACGCTAAAATAACCCATTCCATACGAGGTAGTTTTATTCCCGAGCTTTAGCGAGGGAATAAATAGAAACCGAGTTACAATGGGTTTTAGCGTCGTGTGTTACACTATACTTTTCACTACGATTGCGAGAAAATAAAATACAATATTAAATAGTTTATACCTACTTCCGTAAACAAATCCACTCGTTTTTCTATCTTCCACTTCATAAACTTTTTGTACAATATTTAAATAAATGATTTGTGCTTGACGGCAAAAGATTAAAATTATTTCTTTCCTATTACAGTCACACAATTCAATCAGTATGTAATTATAGAAAAATTCTAAAGATTTCGCGCCATGGTAGGCTACTTTTTAATTTCTGCTGTAGCAGCTAAGCAACACAAACACGCATTCTACGATTCACTCTGTGGACAGAGTATAAATAAGTCTAAGATTTCACCGAAGAGATGCTTTTCGTTCCATTTTCAAAAATAAGAATGAGAAACTGGGGGCCTATTACGAAAATAACGTACGCAACTGCGTAACGCAGTCGCTTGGTCACGATAGTCGTCCGCAGTTCGTCGGTTGTAGTTATTACAAATATTTTCAATGTAGCTATCGTAGTCCATAGTATATTGAACGAATAATGCCGTCATTATTCGTTCAATCCATCTAGAGAGAAACTGTCAAATTTACGCAACTTTGCAATATCGCATACGCAAGTGCTGTGTAATAGGAATCAATCAGAACGAAGCACGGACGCAGCTGCGTGTATCACATTAAACTTTTCGTAATAGACCCCCGAGCGAGTTTTTATTCGTGATTATGAATAAAGACTTTTTCACTCCTCTTGCTCAAAAAGTGCGTCATTGTAACGTACAAGAGTCGAGATAAAATTACATAATAAGCCCTAGGGGATAAAGTTTTTTCTTTTTTAATGTTTGTCTATTACCAATGAGCCTACTAAAATGAAAAAGTTTTTATTCATAATCACGAATAAAAACTCGCTCGACTTAATACTGGGGGTCTATTACGAAAAGTTTATTGCGATACACGCAGCTGTGTCCGTGATTCGTTCTGATTGATTCCTATTACAAAGCACTTGCGTATGCGATATTGCAAAGTGATTGCGTAAATTTGACAGTTTCTCTCTAGTGGATCCGTCATTATTTGTTCAATAGACTATGGACTACGATAGCTACATTGAAAATATTTGTAATAACTACAACCGACGAACTGCGGACGACTATCGTGACCAAGTTTCGTAATAGGCCCCCAGCTTCTCATTCTTATTTTTAAAAATGGAACTAAAAGTTATTTATACTATGTGCACAGAGTGAATCGTAGAATGCGTGTTTGTGTTGCTTAGCTGCTACAGCAGAAATTAAAAAAAGGTACCATGGCGCGAAATCTTTAGAATTTTTCTATAATTACAAACTGATTGAATTGTGTGACTGTAATAGGAAATAAATAATTTTAATCTTTTGCCGTCAAGCACAAATCATTTATTTAAATATTGTACAAAAAGTTTATGAAGTGGAGGGTAGAAAAACGAGTGGATTCGTTTACGGAAGTAGGTATAAACTATTTAACATTGTATTTTATTTTCTCGCAATCGTAGTGAAAAGTATAGTGTAACACACGACGCTAAAACCCATTGTAAATCGGTTTCTATTTATTCCCTCGCTAAAGCTCGGGAATAAAACTACCTCGTATGCAATGGGTAATTTTAGCGTCTTGTATAACAATCTACTATTTCGTTTTGGTAGGCTCATTGGTAATAGACAAACATTAAAAAAGAAAAAACTTTATCCCCTAGGGGTTATTATGCTATTTTATCTCGGCTCTTGTACGTTACAATGACGCACTTTTTGAGCAAGAGGAGTGAAAAAATATTCACAGATACAGAAGGAAGCTACGGCCATAATTTTTGGAGTTAGGCGATTTCACCAGTATCTGTATGGCAGGAGCGATCCTTTTGTTCTAAGAACCGATCACAAACCCTTAATTAGCATTTTCGGTTCGAACCGCGGCATCCCGGAAGTATCAGCAAACCGGTTACAGCGTTATGCTATATATTTGTCGGCCTACAACTACACCATAGAATACGTGCGTAGTGGTGATAATAACGCTGATTATTTTTCTCGCTCACTTGCGAGCGAGGCGGCTGACAATACCGGGGAGGAGGGGTCGCGGGATAGGTTGGAGGAGCGCGCCGCGTACCTACGTAAATTTCGTCGTGGAGGGGAGCCTACCTGTAACAGCGCAGCGCCTGCGCTCGGAGACCGATAATGACCCAGTTTTAAATAAAGTTAAGTGTTATATTATGAATGGCTGGCCGCGTTCTGTAAAGGATATTAATTTAAAACCGTATTTTTACTGTCGTTTAGATTTACCATTTGAAAATGGTTGCATAATGCGCGGGCATAAGGTCGTAATACCGAGTACGTTGCGACAAGAAATATGTAATGAATTGCATAGTTCGCACTTTGGTATTGTCAAGATGAAGGCGGACGCTCGCAAGCGGTTTTGGTTTCCGGTATAGACCGGTACTTGAAGGCGTCGCGGCGCAGTGCGGCGTGTGCGCACGCCTGCGGCCGGCACCGCGACGCGCTCCGCTCACCCCCTGGCCTCACCCGCCGCACGCATTCCATAGAATACATTTAGATTTTTTAGGACCTTTCAATAATCAAATGTATTTAATTATCGTGGATGCCTTCTCGAAATGGGTCGAGTGTTATTGTATGCGCAGTTCTTATGGTTCAAAGGCCGTGATAGAAAAACTTAGACTTTATGTCTAGATTCGGGGTCCCGCACACATTAGTTAGTGATAATGGTACATCTTTTGCATCACAGGAGTTTGCCCAATTTTGTATATTAAACGGAATAAAACAAGTTTTTTCTCCTGCTTATAATCCCGCCAGTAATGGTCAGGCCGAAAGTGCGGTTAAAATTATAAAGAAAGGGTTGAAGAGTATTCTTTTAACGGGTGCAAATAATACTGTACCCAAAGAAAAAATTTCGAAGTTTCTGTTCGATTTTCGTAACTCTAAAAACGGCACAACAGAGAAATCACCAGCCGAGCTAGTGTTCGGCCGTTCCTTACGGTCTAGACTAGATTTATTGAATCCGTCAGAAATCGCTCCGCCATCCACGGCCCTCGCCTTAACTGTGGAACGGAACCAGTCTTTACAGGTTAGAAACTATAAGGGTACACCTAGATCTGACTTACATATTAACGATACCGTGTGGATTAAAAAGTACATATCAAAACAGAAATATTATTGGACTGAAGGTGTAATTACCCGAAAGATAGGGGCTGCAATTTATGCTGTGTACGTTCCTGAAATGAAATTAGAGGTGAAGAGACACATAAATCAGATCCGGCTACGTAAGGGTAGTGACGAAAGTATGGCTTCTCAGTCTAATTCGTGGCAGCCAGATGTAGTACAGGACATCGTCAGTATTCCAACGACCAGGGGTGAATCTGAGACATCGCCTGCGGAAGTTTCACAAGCATCACCTACACAGACGTCACCTTTAACGTCGCCCAGAGATGCTGATTTGGGAAGGGCGAGTGATGATGACTATGAGAGCGTACCGAGTGATGCGAGTGAACAAGACGATAGGGAATCAGACCAGCCAAATAGCAGATCTAGACGGAACAGACCCAAAGTAAATTATAAACAGTTTTTTTAGTTAAGTATGTGGGGGAGGGATTGTTATGTATGTAATATCGGGTAGATATAAGTAGGTGCGCGGCTGTGTCCCCACCGGTGTTGGTTCTTCGGTAATAAACCAGTGTGTAACTAGCTACGTTGTTTGATGGTCGTGCCTCGTCCTTTTCCCGCCTCTTTAGATAAAACAGTACAAAATAAGTGCATACGCCGTCGTCGCCGCCGCCGTGCCGGTAAATGGAAAAACGTACAAATGTATAACGATTTTATTCTGCAAGACCTCTCTCTTTTTTGTTTTTATCAAAGGCGAGATCTACCCCCATGGGAAACAGGCGTGAGTATAATTATGTAAAGGCAAGACCCTAAATGTTTTTTTTCTTTTCTCAGGCATTTCAAAAAGTTGTTATTACAACTATTTTTATTGAAGACGGTAGCCTGCTTCTGGGATGAGGGTACTACAACATTGAAATCGATCGATATGGACAAGGAGCCACGGAGCAGCTTTTTTAGGTGGCCTCATGTAATAGGAACGTACACTACAATGTTATGTTTTTGGTGCACTTCTGAGGGTTATCTTGAAGTTCATGCTAACAACAGAAGATTACGCGCCATGGCCGGTATTTCCATAGGTATGTACGTATGTTATAGTCAACTAGAGACTGCCCGCGGCTCCGCCCGCGTGGTCGAAACTATACTATGACAAACAATTTATTCTTTCAAAACCACAGTGATATAAGTACTAAGTAGTTAAACTGTTTATGCTCTGAAAAGACTTAGGGCGGATTCGTCCAAACTTCAATATAAACGGGAATAACTATACCAAGAATACATCTATTCCACGATTTTTTTCTCGAGTAAAGAAATGGACATTTTTCCATGCAATCCAAAGATAAGTTACTCTTAGGATTCTTATTCCTTCATTAGTGAGTGAATATGTGAATGAACGTATTATCCGGCCAATTGTCATTGTTCTATAAACGAACTATTTAAAAGGCAAAGTCTTGTCAACTTTATTTTGTCGCCTTGTACCTACGTATCTGTAGCGGTCAAAGTCAAATGTCAAACAAATGTCACTGACATACGGCACGCGGATGCCATTAAAATACTCGCGGATTAACTCTGTGACACAGAATATATAATAGTACTAACGTATGTGATCCCCAGCGAAATGGTGGTATAGTGACTATTCCTGAATAGGCAAAATACTCTGAGAAAAGTATGTGGTAAAACGTAATTTCAGTTTACTCTCGAATAACTGGTCATTTTATCTAAGAATAACAGTTATTCTCACTTGGTCGAATCCGCCCTTAAATGCATAAATTGTTATTTGGGCATTTCTACAAACGGGCATTTTTTTCCTCAATTCGGTGGTTGAATTGAAATTGGTTTTTTATAAGTAGTTTAATAATAAAGATTGAAGTTTATTCCATCCTGAATCTGATATTACGATGGGACCAGATATTGTGAAATAGAAATAGAAATAGAAAATATTTATTTGCCACAAACATGGTACATTTGATGTTCCAACAGTAAATACAGTTTCTCATATTTGACCCATAACAAAGGCATGCAAATATTGGGTACAAGTTGTGATAATATGAAGCTACACAAAAAATAAATAATAATAAGTGCGCACTAAACTTCTGCTAATTTATAATAAAATGTTTATACGTGATTATTTAATTATAGTTATCAAAACCGTACATAATAATAATAAATCATGTAAAAATATTAATTACGTCAAAATATAAAATCGTCAAAATATAAATCATGTCAAAATTTTAACTACGACACAAAAACAATTATCAAATCATGTCAATTCAAAGTAATAATAACATATTTACCCTAATACTACTATTCAGTCATGTCCAAAATATTCTGTATTATGTCAATATAAATCAAAATACTCGTAATACCACATGTCATGATTAAAATACAAACATTACCCAATTTTATAATCTAAATATTCTTTTACAGTATAGAAGCAATGTTCTAGCAGCCATACCAATAGTTTTCGTTTAAATATATTAAATGGCAAATTCTTTATGTCATTAGGCAGTCTATTAAATATTTTTATGGCTTGAACATAAACATTTCGTTTGAACATATCAAGTCTACAATTAGGCAGAAACAATCTGTCCTTATGCCTTGTGTGTCGTGCTAGCACATCAGAATGTTTGGGAAAGAAGTTTGCGTTCTGCCTCACAAATATGCAGATTTCTCTAATATACATACACGTGAGTGGTAGTATTTTTAAATCTTTAAACAGTGGTTTACAGCTGTCAGTACTCCATGCATTACATATTAGCCCTTACACATTTTTTCTGCAATCGAAAAGCTAGCAAAATGTCGACCGAGTTACCCCATAATAGCAGTCCGTAGCTCAGTACCGATGAGACGTATCCATGGTATGCACTAATAGCTGCTTCTACGGATACCGTTTGCCTGAGGCGCCTTAATGCATATACAAATCTATTTAATTTTGAGCATACTTTGTCAATATGTGCCTTCCAGTTACAGTGTTGGTCAATCGTAATGCCTAAAAAGTTAGTTTCTTTTTCTGAACAAATATGTTCATTGTTGAAAGTTATGTCTAATTTTATTTCAGTTTGTTTATATTCCACAGAGTCTAAAGGCGAAAGTCTTCAACCAGTGCGTCCTGCCTGTCATGACATACGGAGCCGAAACGTGGACACTCACTGTAGGGCTGGCTCACAAATTTAAAGTCGCACAGCGAGCTATGGAAAGGGCTATGCTCGGAGTTTCTCTGAGAGATCGGGTCCGGAACGAGGTGATCCGTCAGAGAACTAAAGTCATCGACATAGCCCACCGGATTAGCAAGCTGAAGTGGCAGTGGGCCGGCCATATTAGCCGTAGAACCGATGGCCGCTGGGGCAGACGAGTTCTTGAGTGGAGACCGCGTATCGGCAAACGTAGTGTGGGACGCCCTCAGACAAGGTGGAGCGATGATCTTCGCAAGGTGGCTGGCAGAAACTGGATGAGTATAGCCGCGGATCGTGCTCAGTGGCGTGCTCTCGGAGAGGCCTATGTTCAGCAGTGGACGATGATAGGCTGATGATGATGATGATTGTTTATATGTCTTAAATTGTATCATTTTAGTTTTTTGTATATTTACTATTAAATTATTATCATTTAGCCAATTGTTAATGTCATGTACGCATTTAATTATTCTGTCTCGTAATTTATCACTATCTTTATCTTTAATAATTAGTGTTGTATCATCCGCGAATAAAATAGTTTTTTCGCTTGTTACAGCGGGAATCTCATTTATGTAACTTAAAAATAAGAGAGGTCCCAGGATACTGCCTTGTGGCACACCAGATCTATTTGTTTTATAGTCTGACCTAAATACAGTCTTTACGGGTCTCTTATCCTCTTGTATTATCCTTGTTATTTCGACGCATTGTTTCCTATCTTTGAGGTAATTGCTAATCCAATCGTGTGCTACCCCCCTTATACCATATTTGCACAGCTTATTTACTAAAATTGAATGATCTACAAAATCAAAAGCCTTACTCATATCTAAAAATATTGCTGCAACCGGAGTTTTGTCATTAAGGCTTTCTGTTACAGCTTTCACTAAGTCAAAACAAGCTGAAGTAGTTTATGAGAAAAGTTAAGCACCTAATTGAAAAGCATCGAATAGGCATGATGACAGATTTTGATAAACTGTTCTAAAGTGTTCGGAAACGTATATTAATTACAATGAATAATAAATTTCTACTTATAATAAAGATTTAGGAGGAAAAAAAACACATTTTAGTTTTTAGATTTAAAATTAGCGCTAAAACGCTTGTCAGTGTCATGGCGTCGCTAATGACGCCACGTTTAAGTAAACAAAACGTATTTGACATTGTATTCTGTGATTACTTAAATTATTCGGTAATAATAAATTACTTACATGGAGGTTTTGACGTTTCTAAATTCTGCTGAACAAAAATCTTTATTTGATGCTAAAAACTCTCCCAGCATTAACAACTTCAATTTTAGGCAAATTGTCACTGTTTGCCTTAGTAAATCCTTGTTCCATGACTCGCGTTATTTCACTTTCGTTTGATTGTCAATATTGCGCAGTGTTGCCAGATCGAAATTTCAATAGCCAGGAAATATGAGTAAAATATAAAATTCTTATATTTTAATAAACGTATACTAAATTATTGTTTCTGATACATTTGGCTATTCGTTTTTGAAGTCATTTGATGGTTTATTTGAAAATCATAACAATTTTTATTTTTTTTAATGTTTTTTGTCCTCAAGACTCCGGCAATTTAGTGCTCAATTTATTTCTTAATTTAGTTTTTGTTAGATTTATTTGGAATAATCAAACAAGAATAACAAATCGTTCTATTATTTTAAAGAAAGTTTCTAAAACTCAAATATTACCGCAAAATAATAATCGCATCTCGCAATCCTCCGCATGCGCATGCGCAACAAACAATACTGAGAGATCGGCGATCGATTCGAGTTTATTGCAAAAACACTCTTATGTTATTGAGTTACGGTATGTTACAGAGTGTTCATTTCAGTCAGATACGTTCCTTTTTACGCAAAATTCTTATTAAAAAGAATAAATAATATAAAATAAAGATCATTTATTTCAAAACACAAAAATCAGGAGATTTTGAGATAAAACCAGTAGATCAGGAAAATGTTAGGAAAATCAGGAGATCTCCTGGAAAATCAGGAGATCTGGCAACGCTGATATTGCGTGTGCGGCTCGGGCCTCGGCTGGCCAAAGCGTACGTTTACTTGTTTACACAAATGTGACGTCATTCGCTCTGATTGGTGTTCAACATATCATGGCGGACTTTCGTATTTTGTAGTTTTATTTCATCATAATAATTATTAATCTCGCTCTTAATAGAAAAAAAATGCGTGTTTCGTATTCCATGACTCAAGTTTCATTAAATAAATGTATAATTTCAGTGATTTTTAATTACTGTCATCATGCCTATTGAGAAAATAAATCACCGAATTGAGTAATGGCCCAACGAATTTAGAAACGCTGTTACCTAATATATAAATAATGTATTAGGAATGATCAAATATACAAATACCTAAAACGTTTTTGACTACTGATCGCTGTATTATCAGTAGTCAAAAATGTTTTAGGATGGTTAATATAAATGTTTCTAAAATATAAATAATTATCAAAAGGTTTAACAAAATACTACTGAATTAGTGTAACAAATGACGGTTTGTCATAAGTTAATAAACTTTTACAACTAATTCACTAAAATGTTTACTTTTTAAAGTTATTATATTATAATAATAATATCTTAAAATATATCATATTCATCTTCAGAATCAAAATCAACTACGTTCATTTCAAAAAAGTTAGTATCAGCCAGTGTGGGGATAATCAAGGTATATGTTAATCTTGGCTTTCCAAAAACTGGCGTTTTCTAATAGGTTTGACAATTTGGATTTAAAATCACTATTCTTATTGGGGACCGTTTTCAGTTGGGGTCCTCTTGTCAGCTATTCTATGAAGACCCTGCAGATTGTGACCAAAGCACGAAACTTGGTCCATACCAAGTTTCGTCAGTTCGTATCTGCTCAATTTGACCTAGGCTACACCCATGTGTAGCCTAGGTCAAATTGAGCAGATTAAGCCCTGGTCCCACCAGATCCGACCACAGGTGGGGGAGGGGGGGGGGGGGGTTGTTGAAGTACGCTCACGCCGGTGCGGCAAAAACAAAAAATTCTAACGCATTGAGATTTCACACGATACTGTCTTTGGTGTCATTTTCGTATAAATGAAGGACGAGGAATTCATTTTTGAAATTTTCGTAATACCTTTTCCTACAAAAAAAAGAAAAGAAAAGCAAAAAACTGAAAATGTCGGCAAACTATTTTCTCTTTAACCAGATGTTATGTACAGAATATTTATTTTTTTTTACTAAAAAAAATACTAAGAGAGAGCCTAATTATTGTAGTTTTTGAAAACATATAAATAATATATACTTACTTTACAAAAATAACCAGAAAAAATTAAGAAAAGTCTCGGGTTTCTCGCTCGGAACAAAGCTCAATGCCCTGTCGCCCGGCAAAATCGCATCATATTGAAAATAATTTTCAGGGTATTTTGGAAAAACGACCAATGTCACATAATTAAAGTTTTTTACGAAATAAATAAAAGTTTTTTAAATTAGTTGTTTTTGGTTGTGTTTCCAGAAACAACTTTGTAGCTATATTTCCACCGGACGTTGGCTGTTTTTGCTTATAATGTCATACACTTCTTAAAGTATGAAATGCGAAAAATCCATAGAGCAAAAAAACTAGATTTAAAAAAAATGTGACATAGGTCGTTTTTCCAAAACAGACGTTCGTGACGTGTCACAATCACAACGTGTGGAGTATGTCAACAGTTATTTTATTTTATTTTATTTTATTTTCATTGGAAAACATACAGTATTTATAACTAATAGCATAACTAAATATGATACAAATATACTCATTTAATTTGTTTTCGCATATAAACACCAAGTAGCTTATTTGTATTCACAAAGTATAGATTTTAAATACATTTTTGGATCGGAAGAAAGTAGTTAAAAAAAAATTATGCTATTATACTTAGAAAACAACCAAAAATCGGTAACAAAATAAAAGAGGAAATCTTAAGAAACCACATCAAACCATTTCTTACTCAAAACATTTCTAAATTGTTCCGGTTTAGAGTTAAAAATGTCAAGCACAGATATGTCAACCATTCTATTAAAAGTAACAGCTGATCGGATAAAAAACGAGTTTTTTCTGTAGTTGGTAGCACAATACGGAACACTAAGGTTGTTGATGTGCCTACTATTTCTGTTTGGAACTTTGAAATTTATTAGTGATAGAAGATGCGAGGAATCAATAAGAGATTGTGATAATTTTGCAAGTGTAACGACATCGGCAATTTTTCGTCGCTCAACGAGAGGTAAAATATGATGTTTTTTGCATCTCTCAAAATAGTCTTTCTCATAACCTTTACACTTAAATTGCAAGTATCTCAAAAACTTACGTTGAATAGTCTCCAACCTGTTTATATAGACCCCATACTGTGGGTTCCAAATCTGTGAGCAATACTCGAGATGGCTACGCACAAGTGAGCAAAACAATACTTTGGCGATTTTGGCACTGGAAAACTGAGAGCAGGATCTAATGATGAAACCGAGAGACCGATTGGCTTTTTTGGCTATATGATCGATGTGCTTTTCATATGTCAATTTAGTGTCATGAATGACACCAAGGTCTCGAATTTCATACACTTTCTTAAGTTCAGTTCCTTTAAGCGAATATGGGAAATTAATGGTAGAAGTTTTGCGACTAAATGAGATACTATTACATTTGGACACGTTCAAATCCAATTTAAATTTTTTACAATAAATATCAAGTCTGTCTAGGTCAAGTTGCAGGAGCTGACAATCAAGATCACTGTTAACTGATTTAAATATTTTCATATCATCAGCATATAGCAAGAAGTGTGAGTGAACAAAGCAAGCGCCGATGTCATTAACAAACAGATTGAAAAGCAGTGGCCCGATAAGGGACCCCTGTGGAACCCCAGAAGGTACCACATTCCAGTTAGAGGTATAACCGTGCATGGCAACAGCCTGCGTTCTGTTATGTATGTATGAACAAAACCATCTGTACAGGTTTCCGTGGATCCCCGCAGCGAGAAGCTTTTGGAGAAGTAACTTATGGTCAATTCTATCGAAAGCTTTACTATAGTCGGTGAAAATACAGTCGACCTGACCCCCAGACTCCATGCCCGATGAGACGTAATCAGTAAAAGACAGTAGATTTGATGTAGTCGAACGATTTTTGAGAAATCCATGTTGCTCTGGAATGAAAATGTTTGATAGCGCATTATAAACTTGTGAATAGACCAGACGCTCCAAAACTTTCGCGAATAAACATAATTTAGAAATAGGACGATAGTTGTTGACTTTACACTTATCACCACCTTTGTGAATAGGAGTGACAAATGCAGATTTCCATAGAGTGGGGACAAGACCTTCAGAAATAGAACGCTGGAATAATATGGACAGAGGTATAGTCAACTCCTTGGCACAGTTTACAATAAATAAAGATGGAATACTATCCGGTCCAGCACCCTTGGATAAGTCAAGTGACTTAATTATTTTGAAGACGGTCTCCTCGTCTATAGAAATGTTGCCAATTGCATATGTAAGCCCCGGAGCTAACGTTTCGTTCACTGGTGGTGACTGTGGTGCGTTACTATTATCCGGAATTACTGATGGAAGAAACGTGGATTGAAAATACGATGCAAAAAGATTACAAATCTCATTACCGGAGTTGGCCACCTGTCCCTCATACGATAATGTTGCAGGTAAAGAGTTACTATTGTTTTTAATGGATTTCATATAAGACCAGAATAACCTCGGATTATGTACTATCGAGTCCTCAACTTTTTGCATGTAGGTACTATAACATTTCTGCTCTAAAGATTTAGCTCGTTTTCTCAATACAGAAAACTCGTTATAATCATGTTTATTTTTATAGTTACGATATTTAATGAGTAATTTAAGCTTTTCCTTCAAAACTTTCTTTAACGGCGCACTATACCACGGTGGATATATAGGAGCCTTTACTAACTTACAAGGTACATAGTCGTCTCTAAGAGAATAAAGACGGTCATAAAAATACGATACGGCGCTGTCCAATGATTTACTATTCAAGTGAGTTTCCCAGTCTATCTTACTTAAAGAGGACTTAATTTTTTCATAATCGGCGGACTTATACAAATACTTCCGCCGAGGGGCAGTTTCAAGTAATTCCGAGAAGTTCGTATTTAAACATATATTTAAAGATTTGTGGTGATTATCTTCTGGTACAAGGGGGTCGCAGCATGAGTTAGATATTAAATCCGTGTTACAGAATACCAGGTCTAAAAGCCTGTCATTAATATTATAACTTGAATTAAATTGAGTTAAGTTGCACTCAGTCAGAGTATCAAAAAAAAAAATCTGACTCTCGCCTGTTATGCCTGAGGGTTGTAAATGCAATCCGTCATTTGACCAATTAATATTAGCAAGATTAAAATCACCCATTATGATAAAAATATCATTTGGGCAGGAACTAACAATATTAGACAGCTTATCAGTGAAATTCTGCAGCTGAGCATTGATCGAATAACCCCTTTTTTCGTCACATAAATATAACACACACAAATGTACCTTTACAAGTTTGCGCTCCCTACACCTGTAAGTAACGGTGACCCACAAATCCTCCGCAGTAGAATTCCACTCCGGACGTTCTATCGCGGATAGTTCGCGACGCACCGCCAAGAGTACCCCACCACCATACTTTTGTTTAGTACGTAAATAACACCTGTCTCGCCGCCACACGGTGTACCTATCATCGATAACCTCCAAATCATTAAAACCGTCCGTCAACCAGGTCTCGGTAATCGACACAACGTCATACTGCTTTAAAAGTAAATTACGTTTAAAAATATGTGTCTTTGTGCGTAACCCTCGAGCATTTTGGTAGTAGATATTTAAATTATTCATGGTAAAAAGTGACGAAGAAATAACTTAGGCGAATCGAAGTAGTAATAATATTCGAAGGAAATATTATACCCACACCGTAGCAACCAAAATATCAAACTTCTATAAATGTTTAAAAAAAAAATAACATGAGAGATTGGAGAACTATTATTGAGATTCTTGCATAAACAAAGACAAAAGCCGCTAATAAAAAGTGAATAATAAAAAAATAAAAAAATATATAACAATATCGAAAATTCAAAGTGTAAGGTACTGGTGTAAAAATAGTGCAACAATAATAGTGCGTGAGATAACATTTACGTGCCGACGACGCAGCAGTGATAAGCGAATATGATCCGAGCGAAAGATCCAACAGGTGAACGTTTAGGCGTAAATCGCGTAAACAAAAGCGATTACCCTCGTTTATAGTGACAATTATAATACTCGTTGATTGATAAACAAGTTTACCGAATGATGTGGTTCCCGTACAACGTAATGCAAATATGATTAAAAAAATACTTAAGTCTAATAATAGCTTAGAGTTAACAAGAATTATGAGATTATAGATTAAGTCAACTTTAGTAAATCTTCTTCGGATTTTATAGAAATAATAGGTGAAGAATCCGATTTTCGAGCCAGTATTTTGCAATGTTTCACCCAGACATATTGGAAGTTTTTTTCCTTAGCCAGTGCGCGCGCTTTGCCTAACAAACCTTTATTGTACGTTGTCAGGTGGTCATTAACATAGACGCTTCCAGAGGAGGAGAATCCAAGGTTAGCTAGGTTGAGCTGCGCATTCTTCCGCGCAGATGCTACCAACTCTTCCTTCCTGTAGTGGTTATTGAATGACAGCACTATTGATTTTTCAGCTTTCGGTATACGAGTGGGTATACGAGCAATATAATTTATTTCTTCTTTTTTAAATTCGAAGTTGCATAGATTACTAATGTTTCGAGCAATATCGTATAGATTTTCATTCTTCTTTAGGGGTATTCCTCGGATTTCAACGTTATTAGATCTGGCCCATTGGTCCCTATTCTGTAGTTCCCGATTAAGTCTAGCAATTTCAGCGTGAAGAGCAGGAATCTCGTTGGCGATTTTTTCGGTTTTTGTTACTCTTGATTCCAGTCCCTGAACTTTACCAGAGACATCGTTCACAATTGCGTGAGCCATTTCTATCGAGTCCTTGAGACCGCTGATCTCACTCTTGATCACCTTGATATCTTCAATAAGTGATGATAGGGGAGCCAGCTGAAGTACTATCGCGTTAAGTTGTGTTTGTATCTGATCAAATTGAGAAGGCTGGGGTGAGATCACACCCGGAGTTGGAGACGGTAATGGAGAAGACTTACATTTAGGGCACCTCCAAGTATTTTTCCTGTCTCCCAGCTTACGATAGCCGACTTCCGTAATTCCAGAACAAGGGAAGTCATAATGACGACGATAATTAATTAGTTAGTGTTTTTTATTATTAATGTGGTAACGGTTACCTATCTACCAATAAATATATAATTGAAATTACATATCTTACAGGAATGATAGGATAGGACTAACTGAAACTCCAGACACAAATCCAGTGCGCAAAAGGTTAATTGCATCCCCAACAGTTGCTGACACAGTGCATGGCTAATGAGTTTATGCCATAGAAAAAGATAAATATACCTACCAAAAGTTTATGCACGAGAAATTTTGATGCATGAGTCCCATCAAATCATCCAATGAGAGAAGTAGAGTCATGAGAAAGAAAAATTACCCATGAGGTAGCATTTTTCACCCGATTCTCGTGAAATTTTGTGAGCAGTCCCCGCTGCATGGCACATCGATAAACTGTTTATCGAGCTTTTTATCATATGAAACCTGACAAAATTATGATACAGTGCATGGATCATTCGATAAATTATCTATGTCACGAAGAAATGTCAAGTGCGACTAATTATCGCGAACTGCGTGCATGATTACGATAAGCCGCCATCTTGCATAGTTTAATTGGCGCATTTTGACAGATTGAAGTCGATTACGAGTCTACTACTCAAAGGTGGCCGACAAATAAATTTTGAGGTTAAATCACAGAATACATAATAGTACAAGTGTTAAATGTGAATTTAAATATGTCTCGCGGCTATATTCGCAACCTCGTCAGCTTTTACGAGGAAAAAGAAGATCGGAAAAGTTGAATTATTTAGTGTTAGCAGAAGAAAATAATGCATTATTTTATAATGGCAATTCCTTTTTGTCGACATGATAAAATTCTTTATCGAAGGAAGAACTTTATCGTCCTGTCAAACCATGCACTGTTAATCGATACGTTTCGACGCTGTTTAATATTTTAGTCATATCAAGGTCGATATGATATACGAACCCATGCAGCGGGCGCTGGTTCTATTTTTGGTCGATACAGTTTTTTTTTAAATGGTAGAGAGTGACTAATATAGAAAAATATGAAGAAGGACAGTATACTTAGTCTAGCCATAAGTTCTATTACATAGGTAAAATTGGAATTTAGAATGCAAGCCGAAAAAAATATTATGGGCATTCGAAATTTGAACATTTAAAAAAAATACAAATAGTTTCTAGAATTTTCTTCATTTTGTAAAATGGAGTGGACGCGCAAAGAAGACAAAATCGCAGTAAATTGCATTGCATTGTTGTGGTCTCTCGCCAATCGAGGTTTTCAAACTTGTGAAAAATTTGAAAATTCCACTGAGATTTATTTATCGTACTATCATACGATTTAGGCAAGATTCAAGATTAGAAGATAAACAGAGGAGAGGTCGACTTCGTACTATTCGGACTCCAGCAGTCATCAAAGCAGTGAAGGCGCGAATCCAACGAAATCCTGTCCGAAAGCAAAAAATTTTGGCTCTGCAGACGGGATTAAGCAAAATCACTGTTGAAAGGGTATTGAATGAAGACGTAGGACTGCATGTTTATAGGAAAAAACAGCACATCTTCTTAACGCACGGCTGAAGAAAATCATATTCGAAAGATGCCGGGTTTTGTTAAGGTGGCACGCGGGAAAAAAAACCACGAAATACTTTTTTGGACGAAAAAAATTTTAATGTTGAGAAGAGTTTCAACAAACAAAATGATAAAGTGTATGTACACTCTAGTGAACACTGAGAAAAATGCCCATCATAAATGACGTGAATTCAGATTAAAATAAGATGGATTCACTTAAAGCACGGAGTATACTGATATCATCAAAAAGTACGATGATACTACTGTTGCTGATGATAACGGTATTTAAGATGACATGTCACCATACCTTTGGTAGGACGAGCATACAATATTTTTTATATTGTATGCTCGTCCTACAATATAAAATATTGTATGCTCGTTCCTACTACTTATGGTTACTGTCATTGTACATCGAGTTATATCCTATTATTTTTCCTACTATTTCTCGATGACATCCTCTTATGTCAAAAAATATAATATTCTTTCATTATATCTCAAGTTATGTCCTATTATTTTTCGTACTATTTATTGATGACTTCCTCATATCTCCAGTTAGGTCCTAATATTTTTCCTACTATTTAGAAATTATTTCCTCATATATTCGGTTGTTTCCTACTATTTATCGGTGACTTCCTAATATCCTTAGTGAAGTCCTACTAATTAAAATATACTTTTCTCGCATTTCGGGTTAAATCCTACTATTTAGCAACGATTTCCTCATATATCCGGTTATATCCTATTACTTTACGTGCTATTTATTATTACATCCTCTTACCTTGGGTTATCCTAGTACAGTCGCCATCAGATATACTGTAGCAGAAAAGGTGATCAAATACTTCTGAACAGTTTAAAATATCAATAAATTCCATACACTTCGTTTACACTTTGTATGGAATTTATTGATATTTAAACTGTTCAGAAGTATTTGATCACCTTTACTGCTACAGTATATCTGATGGCGCCTGTACTAGGATAACCCAAGGTAAGAGGATGTACCTAATAATAAATAGTAGGTACGTAAAGTAATAGGATATAACCGGAGATATGAGGAAATCGTTGCTAAATTGTAGGATCTTACCCAAAACACAAGAAAAGTCTATTTTAATTGGTTGGACTTAACTAAGGATATGAGTCACCTTATTTGCTACAATATATCTAAAGACGACTGTACCTACTACTTCTTTCTTACCTAATTCACATTCCTAAAATATAAAAAAGAGGATCGCGCATAAGTAAAAAATAACAATTTAAAGCATGTGAAATATAGAAAAAGTAATAGGTACCTTCATAACTTGGCAATATGCAATTGCATTAAAAACTTAAAGAGAACAGGAAGACACGTGTATAAAAAAACAGAAATAGTAATCAAGAGTAATTTTATTTATTTTTGAAAGTAACTTTAATTATTGCAATATCAATATTTCTTTTTGAAAGTAAGTAACGTTAATTTTTACAATATTATTTTTTTACTTTTATATAAGTAATTATTTATTAATAAATGTAATGTACAACAGAAAAAAAAGACACCAAAAATAATGTACCTACCTATTCGCAAATTGAGCACATAATAGTACTTAATTATAATAACACAGGCTTATCATTATGGTGAACAACTTTTACTTTGGGCACAACATAATTCGACGAAATTTACTTAAGGTGGTACCCTGAGCGAAAGTGGTGCAGCGGTGAATTATATTTAATATTATAATTCTAATACACAATTTTAAAAATATTTATCGTGGAGATTTTAGGGCCCACAGTCTAGTATTTTTAGACGGTATCGTTACATTCCCTCGTAGTCACTGCTAGAAGTAGATAGTAAAACTGCTAAAAGTGGCCGTTTTTGACACATTTGCTATCTACTTCTACGAATGACTACGAGGGCATGTAGTGATACCTTCTAAAAATACTAGACCAAGGGCCCTAAAATCTCCACGATAAACATTATTAAAATAATTTTCTATTAATAACTTATTAAATAAAAACCTCTGAGGGCGCCACTTTCGGTCATACAACCGCCTTAAGTAGCAGCAGTTTTTTTCGATTTCAGAGTTTACCCGATAGTAAAAGTTATTTAATGGATGAGTACAATGCCCCCCTTTCGGCTTAATACACTATGCTTATAATCCCGTACCTTTATGCTTATAACAATCACAGTATTTGTCAAAAATAATTTACATAGTTAAAAATAAATACCTATTTAGCATGTCACAACTTACTTACGTACCTAATTATACTCATGACACTAAGAACAATCTTTAGGAAAATCCATAAAATATGCAAAATAATTTAATAAGTAAAATCATGATTCGCTTTCAATGACTTAAGATAAGAACCACCCAGCATTCTGCAAGATACTGTGGGTTACACCCACCGTCTCCGTCAAATCCTTCCAATATTTCTGCTCGTGATGTTTGCCAATCTTTCCTGGAGCGACGGGCAGGAGCCGCAGGAGGTATGTTAAATAAGCAACCGAGGAGTAATATGACAGCAATGAAATTTAGTCTCTGGTTTTGTATCTGAAAAAAAATGCTTATTGTATATAATACTACACATTACTATTAATTTATTTTTTTGTCAAACGAGGACAGACCAGAATAATTACATAAATCCTTACCGTCACAAACTGCTAGTGTGTCTGTTATTTTTTTGCGAAGAAACTTGTGCTTTGTGGTGTTCAGCTTCTGCCGGGCAGCTTTTAAATGGTGTCAGATGAAGCTTCGAAGCTGTCGAGACCGCCGGATTTTAAGCTAAAATCAAACATGTAATTTGTGATAAGAATTCAATGTTTTAGGTCCATTTCAATGGCAATAATATGATCATTTGATTTTTTCCTTCAAATGATAAGTACACTTTATATGAAGAGAAACTTAAAATTTACCCCAAATAGGTACGTTTTTTTGTCCTCCAAAATGATACGTTTTATATAAAAAGTTAATTTTCTTCCCCCCCAATAAAGTGTGCACGCGCACGCGCACAACATAGGATTGGCAACTTACCTTCAAAACGTTGTATATAAGTATTGAGCTAGATTCCATTATTTTAGGAAGTCATGAGTTGCTTTATCCATAAGTATTGCACTTTGC
Organism: Agriphila straminella; assembly: GCA_950108535.1. Taxonomy (NCBI): domain Eukaryota; kingdom Metazoa; phylum Arthropoda; class Insecta; order Lepidoptera; family Crambidae; genus Agriphila; species Agriphila straminella. Next base: position 19,862,900 of record OX467303.1, on the reverse strand, counting down.
ACTCACTCACATTTAAAAAAATAGTCAAATATAAATTAATTCTGTACACGCTAAAAACTGTCCTTGCGACTCTGCGACTTCGACTGACTGAATGGAGAGAATATACAAAACGAACGACAAGTCGATGAGTAATGAACGGCGAATTTACGTGCTGTCATCGTATTTTTTAGGAATCATACAAAAATTGATGCAAACTCTTAAATAAGTTTCTGTAATCGTATTTTTGTAGGATTCATTTTAATTTTGATACTATAAAAGGGGACGTCATCGTATTCTAGATGCTTCTTCTCAAAAACTATGACAACTTTTTATGGAAGGTGGCACTTTCATTGTGATTTAGAATTATAATCTTATTTATAGATTATCATACATATTTATAGGACAGTGGGCTATTTTCTATTACATAATGTTATAATATTAAGAAGATAATATTATTTTTGATAACCAATTTTTACGATATAATATTTTGGCCAAAACTCTTATATAAGTTTCTGTAATCGTATTTTTGTAGGATTCATTTTAAATTTTGATGCCAATTCCTTATATTTTAAGTGAAGGTAATCTCAAAATAAAAGGAACTAGCACATAATTTTATCATACTACTATAAGGGGACGTCATCGTATTCTAGAGATGCTTCTTCTCAAATACTATGACATCTTTTTATGGAAGGTGGCACTTTCATTGTGATTTAGAATTATAATCTTATTTATAGATTATCATACATATTTATAGGACAGTGGGCTATTTTCTATTACATAGTGTTATAATATTAAGAAGATAATATTATTTTTGATGACCAATTTTTACGATGATAAGTGTCATAATATTGCCTTATTTAACCATATAATTTGACTACATCATAACATGTTTCAAGATAGCGTTATATAAACCTATTATTTCCTTATTTTAGGACAACGCACTTAATTTAAACGTACGCCACGATATTTTAAGATTACCCCAAAATGACATTTTTCTCAGTGAAGAAGCGAGCGGACGTGTGCCATTGTGTTCAGCGTGGTCATCACCCTTTAGCATTCATGGTTTGGCTTGAGGTCTCCTATTTGGGTCCAACTGAGGTGTTTTTTGTGAAAAAAGAGTAAAAACCAGTGCCCTCGTATAGCAAACCACAGTCCTAACAAACATTGTGGATCCTCTTTCACAAACAAGGTTCGAAAACAGGCACTGGGTTTTCCAGCAGGATTCTGCGCTAGCTCATAAGGTAAAAAGCACAAAAAACTGGCTCAGGACCCGTAGAATCGATTTTATCAGGCATGAGGATTGCCCTCCTCCAGTCCAGACTTGAATCCCTTGGATTACAAAATATGGCAGTACTTAGAGGAGAAGGTCTGCGCTAAACCGCCTTGATAAAAGCAGTAGCCGATATTGACATGAACTTCGTGCGTGATTCGATTGATGACTGACCTCGCAGATTGAAGGCTTGTATTCAATATATATTCAAGTTTGTAAATACCGTTACTTATGGCTGTTACAGCTGATAAGTTTCTTGCGCCCGTTCTTCTTGTCAGCTAAAAAAGTCTGGAACGGGTGGTAGGAAAATATAGACGATTCAAAAGTACTTAATAATTAAGTTTATTTGAATAAAGCTTATTTCACTTTTACTTTCACTTTCACTTTCAAGCAAGAGAAGGACATTTAAAATAATTTTAATGTGGTTTAAATCTGTATTTTATACCCTTTCATTTGATATATAAATTGGGTTGTAGTGCGTAACTCATAGTGTCATTTATTTAACTTTCCATATGGAACAAAACTTATGACTAGACTAGGTATAAATTTTGTGAAGAAAGATTGAAGCCTGGCATTAAAGCTAAATTAAGCTAAATAAATATCAATTATGCACCACGAATTTAAAACCATAAAAGAAAATGCAAGCAAAAATGACTGGGCTTAAAAATGACTGCAATCTTTTTAGTAAATTGTATATTGCCACATGCGAACACAGAACTGGCGATTTCGATAAATTTGCACTGAACTTGAGTAATTCCTAGTACTTACTTGAGTATTCCCATTATAATACTATTACAATAATAAATATAATGATTATTATTTTTTTGTAATTATTTAATGTATAAATAACCATAACAGAATAAAATTTTGAACCTTTCATCAGTGTACCGATCCAATATTTTTAACCGACTTCAAAAAAGCAGGAGTATGTTTTTCTTTTAGTCTGTATGTTTTTTAGGGTATTTTTTTAAATGTCCACCCGGATGTACTAGCTAGGAAGCTATGTAGTTAAAAATAAATATAGGCTATATTTTTATAAAATTCCCGATGTCCTGTCCATGGACATGGACAAACAATCTCCTGCTTTTTTAAAGTCGGTTTAAAATATTGGATATTAAGTGCGATCCAATATTTTTAACCGACTTCAAAAAGCAGGAGATTGTTTTTCTGTTCGTCTGTATATTCGTTTTTAAGGCTGAACTGATTTAGATGAAATTTGGCAAACAGTTTATAGTCTGGATTAAAACTTATATTTATTTTTAACCCCACATTTATTTTTAACTAGCTTCCACTGATTACTGATTTGGAAAACTGATTTGGATGAAATTTGGCACTCAGATAGATTATAGCTTGGTAATGTAGTATTGTGATTATCAATATTTGATTTTACACACATACAGCGCCATCTAACCCTAAACTAATCAAGGCATAAGATGGGTCCTAGACAACTGATTTTACTAGGTACCTACTTACTTCTTACTTTTCCGTAACAGACAGACCGTCACAAAAATTTAAATTCATCATTTCAATTTCTTCCGGGAATCTAACTCGGGTTTTTACGCAGGGGGACTCTTTTATAGACTTCCGGTTGTTGGGAGTAAATCCGGCGAGTCCAGGACTCTCCTTCGTACATGGTCCGACAAGCCAACGCCAAAAGCTTTACATTCGTCTTCTATTAGATTGAATACGAATATAAAACTCCCGGTCAAGGCCTTGCCGGGTCAACCCGGGATCTCTTGCGTGGTAGACTGGCATGTTGAATACTGCACCACTCAGGTCATCGAAAATTGATGCAAAAAAGTTGGCAACCCTACCAAAAACCACCGTGGATTGCTTGCTGGATTGACCGTGTAACGTCGCATCAAAAACCAGATTGATGTGAAACCAGATTGATGTGTGTAATGGCGGCCTTAGTCACAATCTGCAGGGTTCATGACAAGAGGACCCGTAGAATTCTTCAATAAAAAAATTTATTCAAGTAATTGAGCACAAACTTTTCATGCAAAATAATTAAACCAACTGGTTAGCAACACAGCAAGCAGTTCTTTGGATAAATCGACCAGAGAACCGGAAACTGGAAATATTGAAATGAAAAAGGACCCGAACAAGAATAGTGATTTTAAATCAAAATTGTCGGTTTTAGATCTATCAGAAAATGATAGTTTAATTACAATAATATAGTTTAATGCTGCAATGTGTTTGTCTCCGCCGAAATTGTGCAATGGAACCCGACTTAAATTGCCACAGAATCTTATAGTAGAACTAACGTAGGTACTTATATCGCACTGCAGGATGATATTGTTCTTTCTTTCTTTAAAATTAATTGTGCAATTAAAGTCAATGCTTTGCAGCGAAATATTATTGAAGCTAAGATTCTGGAGCGCACTGGGAGTGGTGCCGGTGAAACTATAATTAGTCCGCGTAGGTATACCACTCTTCCCCAACAATTTTCCTCTTCAATTTAAACGTACACATTTCCCTGTGACCAGTGCATTGGCTATGACAATAAATAAGCCGCTGGTTTTTTAAGACAAATATTTAATTCAATTTAAGGTTAAAATGCAATTTTTTAGAAGTGACAATTATGCCGAATGACATTATCTAAACATATAATAATATCGTAACGAGGCCAATTCTGCAGGCTTACGCAACAGCACCATCGCGATCGTTTCGTGATCGTCAATTTGACATTACAACGTTAACGACGACCACGGCTTTACAATACATGAGTGTCGTTATTTCTTTATTTCTATCGTTATTTCACAAGCTAGTGCCCGTGTGCGTGGTTCTAAAAAATATCAAAGTTTCGTTTATGGTTCATGTAGGGTAACCACGTAAGTGGCACTCAGAGTACCTATATTTATTAGTCTTTGAAAATAGGTCCTCGGCTATTTTTTCCTCGCAGCCAAAAAGTTCGTGTTGAGGGACTACTGAGTGATACTGCACCCTGTACCTATGGAGTTCCTCAAGGTAGTATCCTGGGCCCAACGCTATTCTTAGTTTATATTAATGAACTCTGTAATATGCAACTGCACAATGGTGAACTGTTTATGTTTGCAGATGACACTGCCCTTATATTTAGTGGATCTACATGGGAAAATGTCCGTCAAATAGCAGAAACAGGATTATCTAAAGTGACAGCCTGGCTTGAAAATAGCTTACTATCCCTCAACATAAGCAAAACCAAATATATCTGCTTCAGTATCTTGAGCCCTGGTAAACCTGATAATACTTTTTCCCTGTTTATTCACTCCTATCCATGCAACCGTAATGTGAACGCTCCAAAAAGTTGTGATTGCTCTAGTTTAAACCGCACTAATACTATTAAGTATCTAGGTGTAATGATTGATGATCAATTAACATGGCAGCCTCACTTGTCTCTGATCTCTGGTCGAATTAGGAAGTTAATGTTTGTTTTTAAAAATCTGCGTACAGTAGCAAACTTTTCACTGTTGATTAAAATTTATAAGGCATTAGGTGAATCTCTACTATGTTATTGCATTTGTGCTTGGGGAGGAGCTGCTGACGTACACCTTCTCCAACTTGAGAGAGCTCAAAGGGCAGTCCTAAAAGTTCTCATGGCCTTACCCTTCCGTTACCCAACCTCATTGCTTTACGATAAAACTAAAACACTAAGTGTTCGCAAATTGTTTTTGTATCAAATTATTCGCAGATTTCACCAAAAGTCAGTACCCATCATTCCGGTTCCCAACTCTAGATTGAAACTTTGTCATGTTCCCTTTTGCAATACTAGATTTGCAAAGAGGTCATACAATTTTTTGGCTCCTAGAGCATATAATATGTTACAGAATAAATTAAACCTAAGATCCTATTCGAACAGACAAATAAAAGAACATTTATTTAATCACCTGTTTAAATTGAGTAATGAAGAAGTTCAAAGCCTTCATACACCAATATTGTAAAATCAAGACACATTCTTACATAAACTCTCACATATATCCAAAACTAATCACATACACATCTATATAAACACACACACACACACACTCTCTCACACACACACACACACACACTTTTCCACACAAAACAATTATTTGCATGCTCTAAGTTTGCATGCGTAAACTCTAAATGTGTGATTTTCATTTTTACAATAATTTATTTCTTTTACATAAGTACGTACCTTATTAACTTCATTAGCGGCAACATAAACTTAGTACTTGTATTTAAAAGCTATCAGCGCAATCCGGGAAGTGAGGACCTGGTGTCTTGTATTACAGGTTGCAACCCAACCCATTTCAAGCATCAGTCTTCACAACTAGTAATCTAAGACTAATATTGTTTATATTTACTGTTGCTTGTTACTACTATTTGTGAAGGAATAAATAAAAATTTATTTATTTATTTATTTATTTATTTTTCTTTTCGAATAATTTGCATAAAGATCAAAAATGTTCTCCTCTTTGCGTTCAATATTTATTTCTCACTAAGTATATCGCAATACCTATAAAGTGTTTTTGAGCTAACAAATTACGAAATACTCTATATAATCTGAAAAAATAAGTGTTATAGGTATATAAGTCGTTTTACACATTTTAATTAAAATGTGTAGGAAAACTTTCCATTCGATACTTCTTATAAAAAATTAATACTCGCTTAAAATTTAAAGTATCGTATTTTTCATAGTCACCCTATATTTTTGACTTACAAGATTACTCTAACTCTATGGTTATGACATAGCCAAGACAAAACACACCATTCACGCAACGACATAAAGAGCTACAACCAAATGGATTGTCGTAAACTTTAATCTTTAATCCGAAACAATGCAAATATTGTTTTAAATCAAAGGAACCATATTACATTAAATATAGAGACATTCATAAGATTCTGAAAAATGTCGTAGCGTGTATGTCTACTTAAATCTTCGTGGCCTCCTCCGTCATAGACAACATGTGGGAGTGGTCAGTCGCAAGTGCTTACGCAAATGCACAATTTTGACAACGATTTCGTAAAAGATCACGAATTCCACAGATTATAAATACCACTATCCAAAACCTTGTAGTTATCGTCAAAATGTGACCCTTATTGCGTATTTTTCCCTCAATGTATGGTATTCATTCATGACTTGGGGGTTTTTATTAATTAATTAGGGAATTTTGCAGTTCATTTCGTACTTTTCCCTTAAGGTGGCTACCCCACCGAAAATGGCGCCCTCAGAAGTTTTTATTTATTAAGTTATTAGTAGAAAAAGATTTGAATAATGTTTAACGTGGAAGCTTTAGGACCCATGTTCTAGTATTTTTAGAAGGTATATCACTACATTCCCTCATAGTCATTCGCGAAGTAGATAGCAGATATGTAAAAAACGGCCACTTTTAGCAGTTTAAGCAGTTAATCATACCCTCTAAAATTACTAGACTGTGGGCCCTAAAAATTCCACGTAAAACATTATTAAAATCGTGTATTAGAATTATAATATGAAATAAAATTCACCACGGCGGCGCCACTTTCGCTCAGGGTGCCACCTTAATGTATGGTATTCATTAATAACTTGGGGGTTTTAATAGGGAATTTTGAATTTTGACAAACAGGAATTATCAACATTATGGGTACCTACATAATAGATACCTAGAGAACTTTATTACCTCTATAATAGCACAGATAATATTATACTTGTTGTTTGTTTTTATATTTTGTTATAAAAACAAACTTTGTTGTTTTTTAACCGACTTCCAAAAAAGGAGGAGGTTCTATGAAGACGGCTGGACCGATTGAAATGATTCAAACGTTATTACATTAGGTACACTTCCAAGTTGGTCCCATTTTTTGAAATTTGGAAATCGGTTCAGTACTTTTCAAGTAATTTTGGAAAAAGCACGAATTTGGTTTAGGGCAGCCGAGCTGTCATACCTTTTTTATTTTTAAATTTAAGATTTAGGATTCTCAATGTTTTTATACAATACTAAATAACATACCTAAGTACTATCCCAGCAAATTATACCACACAGATTTGTAATGAAACGTTTTATTCATGTAATACAAAATTAATTGATATAAACTACTTTCTTTCAAAAAATTTCACAATGTACCTCTTCAATACCTTGTATTGTACTTATACAAGATTTTTGGTATACATTTTACAAGAGTTTCTTCTTCGGCGCTATTAAACTCACTTTTTCGTAGGATTATGCGATTTAATTGATAAATTATACGTAGGTATGCCGCTTTGGAGCATAAATCTTTTGTATCTATATTAATTGATACTTTTTTATTAATAAATTGTTTTTTCCTGTCTCTGCATTTGTAAGCGCTTTAATCACAAGTCATTCTCATAAATTTTCGAGCTGAAACAACAAACATATAATTAAAACTTTACTTAAATAATAATATTCAAAACTTGTTTGAAGCTGACATTTGCACCTGGTTGACACCAAATTGTCACTTTTGCGATGCAAAGACAAAAAGTCTATGTGGTCGTTCGTCGTTATCTTTACTTTGCGAATGTGCCTTTGCGTACCAATTTGACAGGCGGTGTCAGTTATTCATAGTGAAATAAAAATTCGCGGTATAAGTTCTTAGTTGCTAGATAGAGCAACGAAAAACGCCGATAGAAAGCTTGACTCGCTGACTATATCTTACACTGTTTTACGATCACGATCACGACGGTCGTCAAATTGTGCTGTTGCGTAAGCCTACTGTACATTCAATATTTAAAAAAAAAGTAATTGCTACATGTTCAGTTTGTACATGATACTGAACCCAAAACAATAGTTTTTGGATTTTTTGTCTGTTTGTTTGTTTGTATGTACGCAAATAACTTTTAAACTACTGCACCGATTTGAACAAAACTTTTTGTTATATAGCTGTTAAGTTTGGGCATAGTTTAGGGTATAATTGATTCTGTAAAATGGAACACCTGATGCAGAACAATATTGGTCCAACTAAACTATAAGGAATATAAAAATAACGCCTTAACAAAAGTTGTTCAGCCTAATGAGCATTTATTGATAAGGCATAAAAATTGAAGATCTGGAACACCTGATGCAGAACCATAATGGTCCAGCTAAACTATACAAAATATAAAAAAGACACATTAGCAAACGTTGTTCAGCCTGATGAGCATTTTTGACGAGGTATAAAATCGAAGATTTGGAACACCTGATGCAGAACCATAATGGTCCAGCTAAACTATACAAAATATAAAAAAGACACCTTAGCAAACGTTGTTCAGCCTGATGAGCATTTTGTTGAGGTATAAAATTGAAGATCTGGAACACCTGATGCAGAACCATAATGGTTCAGCTAAACTATACAAAATATAAAAAAGACACCTTAGCAAACGTTGTTCAGCCTGATGATCATTTTTGTTGAGGTATAAAAATCGAAGATTCGGAACACCTGATGCAGAACCATAATGGTCCAGCTAAACTATACAAAATATAAAAAAGACACATTAGCAAACGTTGTTCAGCCTGATGAGCATTTTTGACGAGGTATAAAATCGAAGATCTGGAACATCTGATGCAGAACCATAATGGTCCAGCTAAACTATACAAAATATAAAAAAGACACCTTAGCAAACGTTGTTCAGCCTGATGAGCATTTTTGTTGAGGTATAAAATTGAAGATCTGGAACACCTGATGCAGAACCATAATGGTTCAGCTAAACTATACAAAATATAAAAAAGACACCTTAGCAAACGTTGTTCAGCCTGATGATCATTTTTGTTGAGGTATAAAAATCGAAGATTCGGAACACCTGATGCAGAACCATAATGGTCCAGCTAAACTATACGAAATATAAAAAAGACACCTTAGCAAACGTTGTTCAGCCTGATGAGCATTTTTGAGGAGGTATAAAATCGAAGATCTGGAACACCTGATGCAGAACCATAATGGTCCAGCTTAACTATACAAAATATAAAAAAGACACCTTAGCAAACGTTGTTCAGCCTGATGAGCATTTTTGACGAGGTATAAAATCGAAGATCTGGAACACCTGATGCAGAACCATAATGGTCCAGCTAAACTATACAAAATATAAAAAAGACACCTTAGCAAACGTTGTTCAGCCTGATGAGCATTTTTGTTGAGGTATAAAATTGAAGATCTGGAACACCTGATGCAGAACCATAATGGTTCAGCTAAACTATACAAAATATAAAAAAGACACCTTAGCAAACGTTGTTCAGCCTGATGAGCATTTTTGTTGAGGTATAAAATCGAAGATCTGGAACACCTGATGCAGAACCATAATGGTCCAGCTAAACTATACAAAATATAAAAAAGACACCTTAACAAACGTTGTTCAGCCTGATGAGCATTTTTGTTGAGGTATAAAATCAAAGATCTGGAACACCTGATGCAGAACCATAATGGTCCAGCTAAACTATACAAAAGATAAAATGACACGTTAGTAAAAGTTGTTCAGCCTGATGAGCATTTTTTTGTTGAGGTATAAAAATCGAAGATCTGGAATACCTGATGCAGAACCAATTTTAATTTATTTGCACACATTTTATTGCATTTATAAACACGTGTTTACGAAAAATCGAATATCATCTGATGTGGAAATCAAATAGATACTGCAATGTGTTTGACTCCGCCGAAATTGTGCAATGGAACCTGACTTAAATTGCCACAGGATCTTATAATAGAACTAACGTAGGTACATATATCGCACTGCAGGATGATATTGTTCTTTCTTTCTTTAAAATTAATTATGCAATTAAAGTCAATGCTTTGCAGCGAAATATTATTGAAGCTAAGATTCTGGAGCGCACTGGGAGTGGTGCCGGTGAAACTGTAGTTAGTCCGCGTAGGTATACCACTCTTCCCCAACAATTTTTCTATTCAATTTAAACGTTCACATTTCCCTGTGACCACTTAATTTGCTATGACAATAAATAAGTCGCAGGGTCAGACCTAAAGCCGCTGGTGTCGATATAAGGACTGGTTGTTTTTCGCATGGCCAACTTTATGTGGCTTTTTTCAGGGTTAGTATAGCTTCAGGTCTTTTCATATTGGCTCCTGAAGAAATGACTCTGAACATAGTTTATAAAGAATTTTTTAAACTATGTTTACCTACATGTTTACAATATTAAATATAAAATAAAAATAATTTATTGACTTTTAACATTATATATAACACTGCTACGAGTATTTTCTTATGTAACTACATTAGTTCGTATTTATGAGAAGAATACGCCGGAGTCATAAAATCCACGCTTACGAAGTCGCGGGCATCAGCTAGTTCTAAATGAAATTCTGCCATATCCATAGTATACCAAGTGAAATTATACCAAATAAATGTCGACTAAATAAACGTTATGCCAAACGAAATTATGCTAATAAAAATTTGGCCAAAGGTACTTATGCCAAATGAAATTCTGCCATCTGAATAGTATGCCATTGTGAATTCGGACATATAAACATTCGGCAACAACAATAGGCTAGTTGACAAAATTTCAATAACTGCTTAATATTTTAGCTTATTAGGCATTTTATCGAAAAAAAAGGTGTATTTATTTTTAATCGAGCGTTTACATTATAAATTTCGCGTTTTAAAAAAACAATTTTAATTTGGTTCCAAAACGCACAAGACTGTCATGGCGTCTTGAATGACGTCACGCCGTGCAAAACAAACAAAAGAGCGATCGTATCTTCGTACGTTATAGCTAGTTTTTATCGTTTAAAAATGAATTTCTCATATTATAAGTACTGTACAGAGCCCCAGTGTGATAGCACGACTATAAAAACGCCAAACCAGTTATTTATATATGTTCCAAACAATGGAGAAATACGGAAAAAGTGGCTAAAACTTGCGTTCGGTTGTGGTTAGGTTGCACTCGGAGTGTAGGTTTGGAACGCGCCTCCGGTAGTGATACTCGAAACGTCAAAGACAAGATTGGAGTTTCGCACGGCGTGACGTAACGCTTTCTGATTGGTGTTCACTGTCACGTGACTAAAGGTTTCATTTTACGAAATTTATTTTTTAAAAATATTATTAATCTTTAACGCTTTTAATAATTAAAATTGTTTGTTATTTTCTCCATAATATAATTAATCATTATAAACCCCTATCCATTATATTTATTCTTAATGGAAACAAGCCTATTATATTAAACAATTTTTATGCCCTAAAAATATTCATAAGAAGATTATGCCAAGTGTGTTATGCCAAATAAATTTCGGAGCATCAACATTCTGCCAGAATGGATAGAGGTAACCCTTTGAAAATGCATTAGTGTTTATCACTATTTGTGTGTGCATTACCTCGTCCGGTCGTCCCCCGCGGAAAGTGGCAGACTCCTTACTTGGTTTTGTTGAATGCTCTAAGATTATAATATATAAAAAAATTAAACGTGTTGAAAGTATGAAGCTATTCCATAGATAAAAGCCATATTTACACAATTAAAGAAAAAAAAATATATCCCGCCAATTTTATTTAGATTCTTTTTAGTGTCTTGGCTTTGGGTTCTTGTTCAGTCTGGCATCAGTCCGTTTTATCAGTCTGGTACGATCATCAGGTTTGGAAAAAATTCAAAGTCCACAGATTGATGGCATAGGGGTAGTTCTTCGGAGAAGTGTTCTCCGTGTAATTTCCACAGCATTTTTGAAATCACAAAATTAAAGTGAATTACACAAAAAAATTGAAAGCTTATGCAAATTCAAACATTATATCAAAATTCGCCACGTAGCGAATGCATACTTTTGCTAAAAAAAAATATAGAAAATTTGCGATCCATGGAAATTACAGTAAAGACCACGGAAATTACTACAACTTACAATTAATTATTGTTAGCAATTTTAATAATTTATTAGATTATTGTATGATTGAAATGTACTTATGTCATGCTCACTTTAAACATTTCTGCGGTGGTGTCGTGTGGGGCGGGTCGTTACGTTCCCTCAAATATGGGTGAGCGAAGCGATGGCTGGTCCATGCGTCATGCTCGTGAACGGGTGCTGCCAGTGGGAATGGGTCTGCTTCTGTCTGCTTGTACTAAGGGCGTCGTATATTTATATTTTTTTCTCTGTTTGATGTTATCAATATGTATGGCACAATATGTATGGCATTACTCAAAACATTGAATTAATAGGTAAGTAAACCTTGTTTTGATTTCTCTTTTTTCTTTATTGCAATCATTTTGCTTTCTATAGTCAGTAGTTTTTGTAAGTAAACGCCTATGAAAAGCTTTTGGATATTAGTTTTTAATTCAGTGTCTTAGGATGGGTAGCCTAAGTATGTCATGCTCTCTTTAATCATTTCTGCGGTGGTGTCGTGTAGGGCGGTCAATGGTTTAAAACCTTGTTCAACGATTTCAATCATGATGTGAAAAGTTGTCATACTCGTAAATTTTTCAGAGAGTTCATCCAATCAAACTTGTAAAATGGCATATTATTATTAAAGTAAATTTTACAAGGCTTGTAATGTTTTTGTGAAACACATTTTCCATGCACTTGTATTTTAACTCTTGTGAAATACCAGAATCACAAGTTGGCGGCCATTTTAGTGCTTTGATAGTTGTCAATGTGCTGTCTTTTAGGCCGGCCACACACAGACGGAATCACGTAACAGAATTCCGAACGGAATTTCGATAATGTATGAAGATTCCGTACGGAAAAATCCCGTATGTGTGTGGTAGTCAATAGATTTGTATGGATTAGCTGCGTTCGGAATCACGTATGTACAGAATTCCGTAACGTGATTCCGTCTGTGTGTGGCCGGCCTTAGAGACTGTCAGCGACATTGACAGACATTTGTAAAATATTTATCTTATCAGCCAGTACATTTATGTCATTCTTACAATCTTAAATCAACTATTTTGTTAAATTATGTTCTGTGCTTGTTATTTTCAATATTTTCCTTCGTGAAACTATAAAGTTAATATACCTGCCAGGCAAGTGATTATTTCCTCTGTGCCTGCACTGCAGGTATATTAACTTTATGCGGACCCATTTTTGCAAACAAGAGCCAACCCACAACAGGTTGGTTTCGAGAAAACGAGACTTTTGTAAACAGAGTGTGCAAAATGCAAATATAATATATTAATAAATGAATACTTGTTAGCCTTATGTGGGATACTGTAGCCTATCTAGGAATATCGGATTTATAAATTTTATAAAGTCATAGTACTTATAAAGTAAATCGTTAAAAACCTAGTTGGTTTTTTCTTGCGAAAACATATTTTGTTGCTAAGTTCCTTCTTGCAATATGGACGTAGGATTTCATTTTTGTGATATTTCTAAAAATAAAAGTAGTTCTTTATAAAATATACTTTTTATTGCCATTTATTAGACAGTGAATCATTTTCTTACATTTAACATAAAAAAATAGTACAATGGAAGCACGAACCCTTACCTTAAAACTAAACATTACTATTATTATCGTCCTCTACCTCGAAATTGTTTCTGGAAATCATAATTAAGAAACTACCAACTTATATATCACATTATCGACGAGCCAAAAGTAACGACGCAAAGTTTTTCACATCGGACATGACTTTACTCAAAATATTTAATCATTATAGTGAAGAAGCTAAATCAGCTGGTTAAAAAGTGCTTTCGTACTCTAGTAAGGCATGTGTTTGTCACAAAGTTTAACCTGCGTACCAAACTCCTTAAAAAAGACGTGCAATAGATGTAACTTCTATGAAAGTAAAAAAAATCAAGCATCGGAAGAAGAAAAAAGGAAAATCGAAGAAGAACACAAAAAGCATTTTGACAAAGCTACATTTTTTCAACAAGAAATCAAAAAAGATATGAAACTGGCAAACGATGATCCAACTATAGAAACTATTACTTTTGATCTACAAAAGACGTTGCCTCTTCCGATGATACCCACAAATGTTGATTTTTATAAGAGACAGCTTTGGGTATATAATCTGGGTATCCATACAGGCAGTAACGACCAAGCGCATTGTTATGTTTGGGTGGAAGGGGAGGCCGGCAGAGGGTCGCAGGAAGTCGGTTCGTGTTTAATAAAACATATCACAGAAAATTTAAAAGATGGTGTTGAGAGTTTATTCCTCTGGAGCGACTCCTGTGGGGGTCAAAACAGAAACATTAAACTGACCCTAATGTTAAAAGCATTATTGCATGATCATCCCACTCTAAAAGAAATACATCATCGATTTTGAGAATCTGGCCACAGCTTTTTACCAAATGACACGGATTTTGGCCGAATAGAGTGCGGACCCCCCCCTACAAACTGGCGCCCAACGTGGGGCAGAATACGGCAAGAAGTGTAAGATACGTGTTACGCTCGGGACGCAAGGAAGTCGCTAATACGCTGAAAAGTTAAGCAAAGGCCACGCAAAAGGCCAAGAGCTAGATACTAGTTCTTACGCTCTCGGGGCAGTTCTCGAATAGGGGGAGCCTAACGAAGAACACCCAAGTGAAGCGAGCCGTTTGCTTACATCGACTGAGCGAAAAGACAACTAGCTTCTGCATCCTCCTATGCTCTCGTCCTCCTTGGAAAGAGTACCTACACTTTGGAACAGTTGCTTTGCTAGCATAATATCATTCTACGGCACGCATCTGACACCTTCGTCCTACTCCTACTTGAAAAAGGTTGTTGGAACATTCCTACTACATACATTAAAGATAATGGTGTCAGAAAACCTAATACCTGAGATAACGCCTAAACTGAAACAACTAGCTGACATTTTAATAAGAGCAAAAGAAGTTCAAGAAATGAAAGAAGAAGATCGGAAGGAATATGTAGACAAACATAGGCGCAAGTACATTCAGTACGAAGTGGGAGATCTAGTGCTTGTCAACCTACATCCCATAAGTAACGCATCTAAAGGAGTGACAGCTAAGTTTGCACCTCGCAGAGATGGACCATACACAATAATGCAAAAACATGGGCCAGCTTCATACAAAGTGGCTACACTAGCTACTCCTGATATTCCCGTCGCAGTATATCATGCGTCAGCTTTGACTCCCTTTAAACATGAAGAGTTGTCCGTCATACCAGAACCCGTACAACCTCTACGCAAAAGGGGACGACCCAAGAAGAAGCCTGTTACAGATGCTCAACAGACCCTTGTGAAGAGAGGCAGAGGACGGCCTAGAAAACACACCCAATAATCCAGTCCCTTTCGTCGGGACGACTTCAAGGACTGAGGGGGAGATTGTAACGAAACAACCTTACCTCACCTTATAATATAAGAGTACCGCTACTCGATACTAGATGGCGGTAAATCCGCATGGTGCAATTTCGGCTGTACGGCGCTGTCGAGATTCTTTTACATTTATATAAGTCACCTAAATAATTCGATTCAGTGAATTCCAAATCGAAGCTACTGCATCCTCCTATATGCTCTCGTCCTCCCTGGGAAAGAGTACTACCTGGAACAGTTGCCTAGATTATACGGTACGCATCTGATGCCTTCATCCTACTTGGAAAGGGCTGCAGGAACGTTCCTACTACGTGTATTGTAATTTGCTTGCTTATCCCTAAATAAAATAAGCTCAAAACATCACGCACGACTTTTATCTCCTGCTCCTGCCTGCACGAAAGCCCGTTTCCTGCACTTCAAGCCCTTCCAGAAGAACCCCCCCCCCTACAGTTGGTTATAAATAATTGAACTCAAAACTGTCAAAATTGATAGTAGGTATTGTATTTAAGATAGCCTGCGTAGTGTATAAACCTAGTTTGTGTCATCTTCATCCATGGAAACTGACGTGGGGCCAGTACATTAATAACATTGTCAAAAAAGGTACTACGGCAACTTTTAGGTAATAGTCAAATAACAGTATTCCCGTGGACGAAGATGACACAAAAAGTTCATGTACATCGGATACAACTTCGTAATCATCATTAAAGTAAAATTTTCAACTTTAATTTTCTTTCGTCCGATAGTGTTAAAAAAGATAAAAACCTAAATTATTACATATGCATTCATCCAAAATGACACAAAATCATGTATTAGGCTATGTGAATGGTGCAGAAACTATATACGAAAAAAAAACTAACTTTAATATTTTTGAAACCTAAAAACGTAACCGGATCGGTCTAAAAGCTGCCCAGGCGTAAAGTACCGCTTGACTTTATTTAGGACGCTCAGCTTCCTAGCTGCAGTTTAAGCCTTGGGCTGGGTGGAGGCGCCGAAGTTAAGGTCAGAAGATAACTCCATAACAAAGATCTGGAGAGAATCGGTTACTTGGATAGATGTACCTCGGAAAGTAGGAGTTAAGGTAAATGGACTCCTTTTCGCGGTGAACAAACATGCCTGCGTTTTAGAGGCGTTGAACTGACGAGATTTTCATCACCCCATTGGGAGAAGATACTTAACGTCAGGTTCAATCGCTCAACCATGGCCTTTCTATTTATTTTTACCTCATCTCTACCGGCATTCGCGCTGGACAGATATCTCTCCATGACAGTACTATCATCCGCATAGCTAACAATGCCCGATATTAGTAGGTCATTGATGTGTAGCAGGAAAAGCGTCGCAGAGAGCAACGACCTCTGAGGAACTCTGGCATTAATCGCCATGAGGTCAGAGGAGCAGCCGTCAATGACTACTCTGATCGACCGTTCACTAAAGAAGTCGGCTACCCAGCTACAAAAGCCAGCAGGGATTCCGTACGCTGGAAGCTTGCTCAGCAGACTTGCGTGCCAAACCCTGTCAAAAGCCTTTGAGATATCAAGCAAAAC
Organism: Agriphila straminella; assembly: GCA_950108535.1. NCBI lineage: Eukaryota > Metazoa > Arthropoda > Insecta > Lepidoptera > Crambidae > Agriphila > Agriphila straminella. The sequence continues at coordinate 19,846,020 of OX467303.1, read as the reverse complement.
AGCAAGTGCTTCGCCGTGTTTCTCGATGGCCTCGCCCCAGCAGTGCGTCACATACACAAGAAGATCCCCAGTTGATCGTCCTCGGCGAAAGCCCTATTGACGATCACTGAGGAGATCGTTATCCTCTAGGTAAGTGAGCAGCTTACCGTTCAGTACTCTCTCCATAACTTTACACAGTATGGAAGTAATGGCGATTTGTCGGTAATTGGCAGGGTCGGCACGACTACCCTTAGGTACTGGTTGCACACTGCACATTGGCGAGCTTCCAAGACTTCGGTACGGTTTTGGACTGAAGGGAAAGGCGGTACAGACGCGTCAGTACAGGTGACAACTCAGGCGCACAACACCTCAGCACTCTTGCTGGTATGCCATCAGGACTACTGGCCTTGTTTACGTCTAGATTAAGTCTCTACGGACCTCTTTATTGTGTATTGCAATCTCCTGCATCGAAGAATTACAGCGAGGTAGGGTTGGTGGTTGTGTAGAGCCAGTATCAAGACGCGAATTGCTCGCAAACACAGTGGCAAATAGATTCGCCTTCTCAACTCTCGCGGAGTGAGTCAGCGTCCCATCGGGCTTCTGCATGGGAGGCAACGTGGGACGGCAGAAGTTAGACCCGACCGACTTCGACAAGTCAAACTTCGTCGGAGAATGAAAGTGAAAGTGAAATATTCCATTCCCTGCCGAATCACATCAGCAACCACTTCAGCAGAGCAGGAGGGTTCTCATGAAGAGTAGCATACTTGTTTAGGTACATAAATGCAATTATTATATAAAACACATCATAAAAATATTTCGTCTTCGAAATATTTTATTCTTATAAAGATTTAAAATCTTTATAAGAATGGCAATTGCTATGAAAGCATACGTATTTCTTGATATTTTTGTCAGGAAAAATGTAGTAACAACATAATAAGGTTTTTAATCGGTAGATTTAGCTTCATCATAGGTATATGATGAAGCTAAATTAATTACACATTTTCCTCATAAACAGTATTTACGAATCATATTGACTAAGAATTGTGTCAGTCATTATTCTGAATAAGAAGAATTTTGTGTTTTAGTTACGAGGTTTTGAGATTCCACATTTTCGAGGGTAGGTGTATAGCAATTTATTTTCAATAGCAATAGCAATTTATTTCAAATCACTTTCATGTTTAAAAAAATGTTTGTACTTCGTAAATACCTTTTTTTTTCTTCTAATGATACTAAACTCTTTTTTCCTAGCTTCATTTCTAATAATACTTTTATATTTGCGCTTAGGTAATTCACTTGTCCGAAGTCATTTGGAATACTGTTCGCAGTTATGGAATCCATATTATGAAGTATATTCAAAAAGAATAGAACAAATTCAAAAGCGTTTTCTATGGCATTTGTCTTTTCAGCATCATCTTGCAAAGAAGTTACCTAGCTACGAAGAACGACTGCGACATTTTGGAATGTCTAAATTGAGCGATAGGAGAAAGTTGTTGGATCTCACTTTTTTACATAAAATTGTTAACAGCAAAGTTGATTGTCCATTGTTGCTTTCGAGGATTCGTTTTAGTACACCCTTTAGGCTTCGACGTTCCACTGTATATTCCCCATTTTCACTCAAGTGTAACAACAGTCATTTGGGTTCGAATAGTCCACTGAACCGTATATGTATTATTATTATTATTATTATTTGAGTGTTAGGGGCTATGCAGCTCAAGATGAGGCTGTAGTCACTGCGACCTAAAAGATCTATTGTAACTCGCCACCTAATTATAGTAACTCTTTGAGCCCAGCGGCTTCCAGGAAGTCTAGTATCTTCCTGGTTTTAAGAGTTTTTATTTCCTCCGGGTCGATAACGTGTCGTCCCAGATGGATACTACGCTTGTGGATTAGAGGTCCACAATCACATAAGAGGTGCTTGGGCGTTTCCTGCTCCTCATTACAATATCTGCAGATGTCAGTATCACTCAATTTCATATGAAATAGGTGTCTGTTTAATTTGCAGTGTCCAGTTAAGGTTCTAACAGTCGCGCTGACGTTCAATCTACTGAGTTGTATAAGCTCATTCGTCCGTCTTTGCGAGTAGCCTTCTACCAAGGCTTTGGAGTGTCTCAGTCCTGGCTGTTTTAGCCAGAATTTCCTCGACTCGTCCAAGAGATTGTCTTTAAGGAGTTGCATAGCCTGGTTTTTTGAGATCCCGCAGAAAGGTTCTGGGCCGATCTGTTGACCTTGCGCTCCAGTTCTAGCAAGCTCGTCGGCTTTTTCATTACCGATGATGCCTGAATGACCAGGGACCCATTTCAGAATAATTTTATTCTTATGTCCCAGTTCATTCAGTTTGTCTACGCAGTCTTTTACCAGTTTCGATCGTATTACATTCGAGTTTATGGCGTTAAGTGCTGCTTGGCTATCTGAAAAGATATAGATGGTCTGATTTGTGTAGTTTCGTTGGCGGTTGGTTTCTGCACATTCTATAATGGCATAGACCTCTGCCTGGAATATTGTGGCGTACTTACCAAGATTAACACTAAGGTTGACTCTTGGTTTCACGCCATATATACCACAGCCTACGTCATGACCCATTTTGGAGCCGTCCGTGAACCAGACTAGGCTTCCAGCCTTACAGGAGCTTTGGTCATCAGACCACATCTCTCTGCTAGGTAGTTCCACTGAGTAATTTCTAGTGAAGTTACAGAGTGGAAGCATGGCATCAGATGTCATTGCAAGTTGTTTGAGTTCAAGCACTGATTCATGTAAAGATCTCAGTGCTTGAGAGTGCCAAGCTACTTTACCAGTGTTGCCCACTCTATAGATCCCCGCTTTCGCCTTCTTCACAATAAACAAGTGAAGTGGCGGTAGGTTAAGCAGAGCATTGAGTGCTGCTCCTGGTGTTGTAGACATGGCCCCCGTTGCCATAAGGCACGCTAATCTTTGCAGACTAGTTAGCTTGTTTATAACTGTCGTTTGAGTTGCTTTTTTCCACCATACTACACAGGCATACGTTATCATCGGCCTGACTATGGCAGTATACATCCACAGGGCAATCTTGGGGTTTAGGCCCCACCTTGCACCCGCTAAACGACAGCAGATTCCTAAGGCAATTTTGGCCTTTTGGATCACATTATCTATGTGTGTATTCCACGTCAGTTTTTGGTCGATTGTAACGCCCAAATATTTGGCTTCCGTGGAAAATGGTATGGGAGTTCCCTTAATAGTAGGCGTTTTAAGTTTGTCTAACTTACGCTTCCTAGTAAAAGGGACTATTATTGTTTTGTTCGGGTTTACCGACAGACTGTTCTCAGTGCACCATTTATTGATGACATTGAGAGACCTTTGAAGTATGGATGATACAGTGCTTTGACAGGGGCCTATCACGCATGCCACCACATCGTCAGCATAGCCCTGTATATCCAGGTCCTTTTGAGAGGCTTCAATCAATAGTTGATCGACAACAAGTGACCACAATAGGGGCGATAGTACACCCCCTGTGGGCATCCTCTTGTTATCTTGAAACCTCTAGTAGCTCCGTGTAAACTGACGTTTACAGTTCTATGAAGAAGCATGCTTTCGATCCAGCGGATGGTCGTGCTGTCAATGTTCTTGTCACTCATTCCCCTAAAAGGGTTTCGATAGTGACGTTATCGAAAGCTCCCTCAATATCGAGAAAAGCGCATAAGGCTATCTGTTTATCTTCAAGGGCCCTTTCGATCCTGTCTGTTAGTTCTAGCAGAGCAGTTTCTGTGGACCTTCCTTTCCGATAAGCGTGTTGCTTTGTATGTAGGGGACGTTCGCGCAATGGCTCGTCCCTTAAAAATACGTCAATGACCTTTTCCATACTCTTGAGTAGGAATGAGGTGAGGCTAATGGGTCTGAAGGATTTTGCCTGTGAAAAATCCTTCTTTCCAGCCTTTGGAATAAAGCGGACTTTTACTGAGGTCCATTTGCTTGGCATATATCCCCATACCGTATATGTAAATCTTATAATAATCTAGTTAAGTTAGACAATAGTGTTGACGTATTTGACAGTAGTTCGTTGACTTTTAAAAAGAAAATTCTCAATTCAATTAAATGTTAAATTAATTCTATAATAATTGTGTATTGAATATCAGATTTTAATTGCTTCCATTCTATTTAGTTCTGCTTTTAAGTAATTTTATATTTTAAATGTAATCGCTCTCATTTATATAATTCAATTGATTGTTTCTATTATTGTATTATTCATTAATGTAATTCATTTGCCTATTAATAATTTAGTTTGCCTATTTTATAAAATGCATGCGGTGGCGACCTATAATTGAAATAGCACTTAACTATCAACGGAGAATGTATCACAGTATTGTATTGGTGTATATTTTGTTGGTTGTCCTCAAATATATAAATAAATTGCTATACACCTACCCTCGAAAATTTGGAATCTCAAAACCTCGTAACTAAAACACAAAATTCTTAGTCAATATGATGCGTAAATACTGTTTATGAGGAAAATGTGTAATTAATTTAGCTTCATCATAGGTAGATTAAAAACCTTATTATGTTGGCCCTAAATATCAAGAAATACGTATGCTTTCATAGCAATTGCCATTCAGTTTAAACAGGCGCTATTGGGGATTTAAAATCTTTATAAGAATAAAATATTTCGAAGACGAAATATTTTTATAATGTGTTTTAAATGAAAATGAAAAAATATTTATTCAGTATCTTTTAAGTACATTACATAACTTATGGCTGAGGCCCCCTTTAAGTATAAAATACCTGTGTTAAGAGCCACCGCTCCTTCTAAGATTACAAAAGATACATTTGTTGTTTCAATTTTACATTGTTTAGTAACAAGTAACTGCTAAACTAGGTGTTCCGTACTTTAAACAAATAGTGTATAGTATTAACGCTAGCACAAATCATTTTCTTTTCTTTAATTCTTAATTTAAATTGAAACTGTATCGGCCAAAATAACTGCAAGTCTTCGTAAAACGAATCGCAGCACCTTACTATAGACAGTGCTGCTATCAAATACTCTAACGTCAGTATAAAAAAAAACTACCGTTCCGGAACGCGAGCGCGCAGCGTGCGACACCGCATCACAATTCGTTAAAATTCATAAAACCAAATCAAATCCCAAAATCGAACTGTGAACTATTTCAAAATATAGCCAGTGCACGTCTGGAAAGAATTTGTGATCCATCAGCAACCAGCGACCACTCCTGGGGCCCCAGAGACGAGGATATACGAAGTCACCAGGTACGTGGTTGATACAGTTATTTCTCCAACACTAGGTATATAAGTAGGTAAACATTTTCTAAGTTTTAACATGTGCGTTTATAAATAAATAAAATAAAATAAACAAACAAAGCAAATTGCATGGCGTTGGTTTATGTATATAATGTATAGTGTGTGGGTTTGTGTTGTGTGCTGGCTATGCTAAATAAAGTGGTGTAAATAAAATGTGACGGGTTCGGTTAATTGTGTGTGTGTGGTGAAGAAGAGTGTGTGTGTGTAAGTGTAATATGTGTATGTGTGTGCGTGTGTTTGTGTATGTGAGTTTGTATGTGTGACGAATTTTCTTTATTAATATTTTACTAGTTTTATTAGATAAGGTTCTCTATTTCATCATAATTTATAGTCTGTAGCCAGTTTTGTAATTTGTGTTTGCAGGTTTTTAATGTTAGGGGGTAAAAATTGAGGATTTTATTTATTCTATTATAAATGTGTGCTGAATGTACAGTGTACTGCCTCTGGGCGTAAACAGTTTTTACATAATCTACAGGTGCTACGCTCACAACAGTTCTTTTATTTTGTGTTTTTGGATTTAGTGGAAGGTTTTTATGTAATTTTAAAATGGCGTGTAGGATATAGAGTTTCCTCACAGAAAGGAGGGAACATTGAGAATATAGACTGTCGGTTGGAAACCTATAAGGTTTGAAATATGTTATTTTCAACAGAGATCTTTGAGCCCGTTCCAATTCCAAAAATTTAGTTTTTGTGGCTCCACCCCAGATTGGGATGCAGTAGCTGAGGACGGATTGAGCTAACGATGTATATACTTGTTCTAATAAATCGGTATTGGCAACATGTCTGAGAATTTTAAAGACCCATGAAAGTTTTCGAATTCTACCTATTAGCAAGTCAATGTGCGCATGCCAAGTAAGACGTTGGTCGACCATTACACCAAGATATTTAATTTTAGCTACTTTATCTATCATAACGCACGAACAGTTTTGGTTAGAAAAATTGTTACAAGAGTGAATTTTGATGTGGAACTTTGAGTCAGGTTGAGTGCTGTTATATTTTGTGAAGCATATGTATTTAGTTTTGGATGCATTCAGGGTTAATAGATTACTGTCTAACCAGCGGGCCACTTGGGCAAGACCCTTTTGAGCGAGAGCATGTACGTATAATGCATGTATGTATAATGTGTTTTATATAATAATTGCATTTATGTACCTAAACAATAGTAGATTGTTATACGAGGGTCAAAAGGAAGCAATTCCCATTCGAGATATTTAGACGCCCGAGCATAGCGAGGGCGGCTATAGTTCGAGAATGGAATTGATGACTTTTACCCGTGTTAAACACTCTACTTTTCATTTCGAATTTCAGGAAAGTAAAAAAAGTCTTAGTTATTCCAAAATGTTTATTAATAAAAACATGTATACCTACTTAGTCACTACATTGGTAGACCTTATAACAATTATTACTTAAACCAACTTACCTTTAGTTACTACGGTAAGTCCATGGCAGAGACTCTCCTGAAGTAGTCCTGTAGGCGAATTACAGCGTAGTTTTATTCTTTCTTTTATTTTATTTGAACTTTTTGTTTTAGTTTTAAACTCATTTTTAGTAAATACAAAATCAACACAAAACTTTAATACGGCACACGCAGCTCAAAGTCACAGAGTTAGGTAAGTCTCCCTCCAATATTTTATAGTTTTTCTTATTTTAAATTTGGAACACGTCGCGTCGCCGGCCGCTCCGCCCAATGTTTTTAATTTTGCACTGGCTGGCTATACCATGTTTTGTTGTTGTTCGTGAATGCGCCTTACAAGGCTGCAACTTTTTTTAAACCATTTGTTTTGAACTATTGTAAACTTTTTCATTGCCAAATTCAGTTCTATTTTTAAATTACTTTTCCACCCTAGGGTGGAACGAAGAGTTTTGGACCCGCTGCTCAAATCAAATATACATCACTTTCCGAATATGAGAAATGAAATAGTAGATTGTTATACGAGGGTCAAAAGGAATTGATGACTTTTACCCGTGTTAAACACTCTACTTTTCATTTCGAATTTCAGGAAAGTAAAAAAAGTCTTAGTTATTCCAAAATGTTTATTAATAAAACATGTACCTACTTAGTAACTACATTGGTAGACCTTATAATTATTACCTATACCAACTTACCTTTAAAAACTTAGAAAAATTAGAACAATTTGTGAAATTTAAAGTTAAATTCGCTTGGAATATTTACAGTTTGATATAAATTATTATGATGACAGATTTGGTTTTGTTGGATGCCTGTAAAAGTTGGAGATATTCTTTGGTCTTTGATAAGACGGTAAATCCATGGCAGAGACTCTCCTGAAGTAGTTGTTTCCTGTAGGCGAATTACAGCGTAGTTTTATTGTTTCTTTTATTTTATTTGAACTTTTTGATTTAGTTTTAAAGTCATCTTTAGTAAATACAAAATCAACACAAAACTTTAATACGGCACACACAGCTCAAAGTCACAGAGTTAGGCAAGTCTCCCTCCAATATTTTATAGTTTTTCTTATTTTAAATTTGGAACACGTCGCGTCGCCGGCCGCTGCGCCCAATGTTTTTAATTTTGCACTGGCTGTTTATACCATGTTTTGTTGTTGTTCGTGAATGCGCCCTACAAGGCCGCAACTTTTTTTAAACCATTTGTTGTAAACTTTTTCATTGCCAAATTCAGTTCTATTTTTAAATTACTTTTCCACCCTAGGGTGGAACGAAGAGTTTTGGACCCGCTGCTCAGTTCAAATATACATCACTTTCCGAATATGAGAAATGAGAAGATATTTTTGATGACATTAAGGTCATGTATCCCTAGTTGGGTGGGACAACATCATAGCAAATCATTCATATTTCGTAATTCTCAACCCAAAGTCACTTTTAGTAAGATTTAGTATACATATATGATTAAAAGAACATTAAGACATATATTTATTTGGTATTTGTTTGATCAAAATAGTTTGATTAGTTTAGAAGCAACCCGCCATTGTATTATTTATGGTCAAATGTTATAAAATTAATTAAATCGTGTTAAGAATTAATTAAGCCAGTTTTATTTTACAATCTGATAAGAACATAAGACGTACATTTATTCGGTATTTGGTTGATCAAAATAGCTTGATTATTTTAGAAGCAACCCGCCATTATGATATCAGGATGGCGGTTCACGTGCGTTTCACAATATCAAAGCTTGTATAACATTTAAGAAGTTTTTAAATAGTGTCCCCATATTATGAACAAAAGAGGTAAATTTTATTCCTAATGTCAGATTTGAAATAAGTTAATTAGAATGGATTTTACCCGCCAACCTGACTTAAGGATGGCGGCTCACTGTAAAATAGCGATTGCTACGCATACGAAAACGTACAATTACACATATTTTAGTACAAAAACGTACATTATCCGTAGATTTGTGATTTATTTGGAAGTCATACATCCGCCATTCTGTCGGATACAACTTTTTCCGTATCGACTGTCTCGCTTTTTTTCGTTTAAATAAAAATCTGTAACCTATACTATATTTTTAAATGCTACTGACATTGTGAAGTGTGTATCTATTAAAATAATCTACATCGGTCGTTGCCTGTGAAATGGAAATATTGGGTACTTTGATACTTTTTTCTCTTTTAAAAAGGTTTTTTAAAGTCGGTTTTTTGATTTTTTTTAAACAATTTTTATTTTTTTATTTTTAGTGTAGGTACCTTCTGCATTAGGTAGTGTAGGTAAGTATATTATTTAGGTAGAAAAATCGGCTCAGCCAAACGTGAGATTATCGCGGGGAAACATACATACATACGGGTCAAACTGAGAACTTCCTTTTTTTAAGTCGGTTAAAGAACTACACTTAAGATATCCCTCTTCCAACAAAAAAAAACTTATTCAGTTCATAAACGAAGAAGTAATACGACTATCATCGAGGTAATTCACACAAAATCATAGGTACTAATCTCGTGCTTTTTTCAAGATTACTTAAAGTACTGAACCGATTTCCAAATTTTAAAAAATGGGACCAACTTGGAAGTTTACTTAATGTAATTACGTTTGTATCATTTCAATTGGTCCAGCCGTCTTTAGTAATCGGTGGACATACACAAAAAAAAACAAATATACAGACAAACAGAGAACCTCCTCCTTTTTTGAAGTCGGTAAAAAAAGCAGCGCAGTGTATGTCTAGCCGGTCATGGATATATAATAGGTTTGCAATAGTCACAAATCACAATGCTGTTTTTCGTTTAAACATATTATAAGCTGTTTTTGCATTAAAAAAAATATGTTTGGGTACCATCACTTACTAACAGAACAGAGCATTCACAATCAGAAAATACTCCTTCCTCGTAAAACACATCTCACAACGCGCATACGTGACCACGACGCTTATCTCTTCTTGTCAGTTCATTATTCCGTGTCGCACGCTTGTCACTTCCATGGCGTGATAGTCCGGTCGTGGGACATTAAATTTCATAAAAAAGTTTTGATAATACTAAAAGTTTTAATTTTTGGGGAGTGTATAGATTATGTGCATTGTGAGCTATTTTTGAAAAGTTAGAAGTTTTATGCCGGTGCTTTAGGTATAGTTTAGGTATTTCGTAATATTTCGTTATATTTCGTTTAACTTCATATATATAGAATTAAAGTTTGAAATGTTGATTGTTTCATAATAAGAAGTATGTTATCATCATGTTGTAAAAAAATTAGAAAGTTAATATATGCGTAACTGCGTAAATCACAAAATCACTCTTTTGTGTTCGAATAAAATTTTAAAATTTCTGAAATCTTATTTTAAGACTTTCAGTGGTTAGATATAGCTGTTGAACAAAGTTTAGAAAGTTAAGTGGTGTGCTTCTTTGATAAATTCATTTTTCTTTCGTAATATACGCAATAATGAATTAAAAATCGATCAGATCGCTCTTACATGACCTCTTCAATGCGCTTATATGCCACACAAAAAATTAGAAAAATACATACAGTGGATTTTGTTTAATTACAGATACATTGTTGTCGCTACAGGCCGCCCGCGCCGCGCCGTTACGCCGGCGCGGCGGCCAGCTACTATGCCCGCTCGCGCCATATGAATAAATTAATTAGGTGGCGATACTGGCGATTGATCTGTAACATTTCGGCGTAACGTAACATTACGGCTACTTAAGACGTGTCGACTCCTATCTGACCTATCTCTTATCCCGAAATGATATATTTTTATAATTCCACTAGCGGCCACCCGCGACTTCGTCTGCGTGGACAGTTTTTGCTATCCCTCGCGAACAATACTTTTTTCGGGATAAAACCCTATGTCCTTTTCTATACCCCTGGCAACGTGTATGTAAAATTTCATTGTAATCGATTCAGTAGTCATGACGTGAAGGCGTAAAAATTGTTTACAAAAAAAACTAAAAACCGACTTCAAAAACCTACCTCTAAAAAGCAAGAAATAATATTCGTAATAATAAAAATACGTCTATTGAAGTCGGGTGGGGCTGGAATACAAATTCCTTTTTTTTATTCTAAAAGCCCCACCCGACTTCAATAGACGTATTTTTATTATTACGAATATTATTTCTTGCTTTTTAGAGGTAGGTTTTTTGAAGTCGGTTTTTTGTTTTTTTTGTAAACAATTTTTTATTTTATTATTTTTAGTGTAGGTACCTTGCAGGTAAGGTATATTATATATGTATTCAATTAAATTCAATTCAATTCAACTCATTTATTTAGTACTAAAGTAGAAAAATCGGCTTAGCGAAACGTAAGATAATCGCGGAGAAACATACTTAAATACGGGTCAAACTGAGAACCTCCTTTTTTAAGTCGGTTAAAAAACTACACTTAAGATATCCCTCTTCCAACAAAAAAATTATTATCTTATTCAGTTCATAAACAAAGAAGTAATACGACCAATCATCGAGGTAATTCACACAAAATCATACTATTTTCGTGCTTGTTTTCAAAATTACTTGAAAAGTACTAAACCGATTTCATAATTTAAAAAAATGGGACTAACTTGGGAGTGTACCTAATGTAATAACGTTTGAATCATTTCAATCGGTCCAGCCGTCTTCGAGTAATCGGTGGACATACACAAAAAAAAAAAAAAAACAAACAAATATACAGACGAACATAGAACCTCCTCCTTTTTTGGAAGTCGGTTAAAAAAACAAACGAACGGACTTTGGCATTTTTAATATTAGTAAGGATAGTGCAACTCTAACCTACCTAGCTCTAACTAACGTACCTACCTAATTTATACAACTGCCACATATATTATGTAGATAGGCCCTAAAAGACGACAGTAATTTTATGAAATGAGCACAGTAGGTACATAGATAAATAAAACAAATTAGTAGGTTTAAACAATTTGATTAATACTTTTTCAAGTATATTTTTATTTTTATCAAGTACCTAGTTTTTACTAGGCAAGTTATGTTTGCTTTAGTCAGACTCTTAAGGCTCCTTTCAACTTTTAAGGCTCCTTTCTTGTCCCCGCTCTATAAAAAATCATATTATTATATACAACTCGGTTTAAACCTTACATTTTTCTACATTAATATAAAATTAGATGCATTTAGCAATGCGAGAACAACAGATTACAATATTTTTTCCTTCGAACATTTTATAGCTAGTATCTCAGGAGAACAAAATCGCTCCCCATACAAAGAATCTGTGTTACCTGGCATAGCCGGTCAAAGCAAATCATGTCAAATCTTCAAAATATTGTATCAGAATACCCAATATTTTATACATATTTAAGTTCTATATTGAATAATCCTTTATTTACAATACATAGTTTTAGTAATTTTGCTTAAACAATATTTAATTAATATTTGCGAAGGTTTGTCCCCAACAATGTCTAAAAAATCAGGGCTCCTGCATGACCATTAATAATTGGTGATGGTATTAGCATGAAGGTCCTATCTAGCGTCGTTAGTATTGCCCCTTGTCTAACTTTAATTCTTGTTTTGTCATTCAATGTCTTTCTAGCGATAGCTCTCGAGGAGTGTGTGTGTGGGTCTATTGTTGTTCTGCTGTGTTACGTCGGAAATCACGATAAGTTCATGGATTATTTTATTATTATTACGTTAAGATATTAACTTTAATATCGGAATTTAAGATCAAGTTGAAATAGTTGTTCGATATGCAATGATTACTTACTTATTTGTACTTTTATCAATGTTTTCCATCGCGTTACCGGTAACACTAGAGAAATATCTGGTAACACCAGAGAATTTATGTACTGTACGTATATATATAATATAATCAACCGATTACTTCACTGTAGTGAAGTAAATTAATGGTTGGTTTTACATTTACAATTTACATTTACACTCATTATCATCATCTTATCTTCTGTGTAAAAAACCTCCTCCAAGAATCTCCACAACAATCGGTCCTGCGTTGCCCGTGTAGCAGCACCTACCTATACGCCGCTCATTACCATACCAACACACGATTGCAACAAGATTCATCACCGTGTGACTAGATGGCGCTAATGTCGAATAAACACAAAGATTAGTAAGGAATAGCGTCTCGTAGTATGGAGAATAATTATGGAGAAACCTAAATCTCGCTAACGACGTTTAGTCAGCGACGCAGCATAATATACAACTGCCAACCATCATCGGTTGGACTAATACCACCAAGCCCGGAGAAAGATCTTCCATTTGGCGTTCCTACTAGTGGTCACCTCTCTCCATACCTACCATACCTACTTCATTCACTACACTGGTGACCCCAACGGAGCACATCAAGCACCTTCAGCAAGCAACGCAGCGCAGCCATCACTCCCCATACCTTATCCCAGCATCCGCAGCAGTCACACTGCAAGCAGAAGCACAGCAAGCCAGGCCTTCAAGGTTCCATCGCAGCATCATTGACGACGCTTTCTTGGACCTTCGGCAACTCTCGACGGCATTATCCCGACCTGGTCTTCGCAGCCCACTACTGGAGCATCACTGGGCCCTCACTCCGGCGTGGCAGCTCTGCGCACCACACCAGCAGCTCGGACCCACCGTCACTCAACGGAAGTGTCCGATCTACCCAGTTTTGTATTCTTATCCTCATAGTTCATGAACACCAACTCTTAGCAGATACTCTTCGGTGCTCTGTGCAACCTGGAGCTCAATCGCGGTAATTCTGAACCATAAAACAAAAACGTAACGTAACGTTGTCACTTCGGTTATATTTAGGTACCTAAAAATCTTTGGTTTAGCTTCATAATTTTCACTTAAATTGTCCTAGATTGTAATCCTAGACTCCTTAGGCAGAGTATTCAACAACAAAACTAAAGCGAGTATTTTTCTGTAAACGAAACTGAAACGGTAACAATTTAGTTTTGGTTTTATCGTTGAAAATTAGCGCGATTAGGCCCCTGGTCATGGTCTTATGGTGCCTGCTTGGGAACCGGCTTGTTTGGAAGGTGAAGTCATCGAATCTGCGAGGGAATAGAAATTCCCGATCTCCTTCAGACTTATTATTTAACTCTATCATGTTCATCTCATTCCCACACTTTGGGGAGCACTACTGAGATATTAAAACATTATTTCCCAGTATTTTAAGGTCTTGACTATAAGAATTACATCATTAGCAAAATGAAGGCCTTCTAGGTGCTCGCCATTGATGCTGATGCCGAATTAATTCCAGTCCAGAAACCTAAAATGATACATTACGGCTCCTTGTCTTGTTGTTATCTCGCTGCAGTTTGATGAGGTTTGAGCTCTGATTTTAAAATAGAATCAAATATCAATATAGTCGAGTTTTCAGCAATTTTAAAAATATACCATGTGCCCAGTCATTAAGTGCACAAATGAAAAGACGTGAAATTAAGCTCAAACTTATCGTTAAAAAAATAATACGATGTTTTTTATAAAGGTTACAGGTAGGTTTTGCCGAAAAAATCACTTAAATTGTAAAAAAAAATACATTTTCAAACATGGGACATAGCGACAATATGTTATGTTAAATTGTGTTTTCGCTCCTATTTGTGATCTGGTTAAGTTAATATAACTTCGTGTCTAGTTTTATAGCTTAGATTAATTGATGAATCACTACATATTATAAAACAAAGTCCCTCGCCGCGTCTGTCTGTCTGTTCGCGATAAACTCAAAAACTATAAAAACGGATTTTCATGCGGCGTTTTCACTAAATGATGGAATGATTCCTGAGGAAGGTTTAAGTGTATTATAAGTTGAGGTTTTATAGAAATTGGTAGAAATATCACGATGATTGTTGAAGAGGTCGGCAAAAATTAAGCCGACTGGGAGCTTGCATTGAAAACGCTGCTCTAACCTTTAGAGCTATAACAAAATAATTTATGATGAAATTATTCCTATTTTTTAGATCTACAAAAAAGTCCGTGATGGTATATATCTATCTTTTAAAAATAACTAACTATACCAATTATATCTTCCTAAAAAAATTATCAAGTTCAACGCGGTAATTTGGAAAGCTATTTAGAAGGATAAAGTACTAATCCTTATCAAATTAAATACGTTAGTTACCTTAAGCATTTTATGCACATTATTTTAGCCTTTAACACCATACCATTTAAATGAATATCGTAGGAGTCGTCGCAAAAAATTAACACGCGCAAATATAAATCAAACGCGTCTCTTATACCGACAACGGGACGGGACGAACGGGAGAGAAAAAGACTTTAGAGCAAATGGAGGTGAGGACTGTTAGGTATTATTTTTTTATCTTTTTGGGTGTTGTTGGAAGGTTGCATTTAGCAAAAAAAGAAGGAACCGAAGCGAAGCAAGGACAGGTCGCTAGTTACAATATAATATTCTCAAATTCTTTCTTTTTCTCCGGAGTTACTAGTTACTAAATATTATTCTCTAGTGTTACCCTGGTGTCCCCCTTGTAAACAATACAGTGAACGTAATTATAAAGAAAAGAAAAGTACTGCCTGACATAAAAGTAAGTTTCAAGTGGCTGTTTAATATCAAATTATTTTAAAGTTTAAGAAAGAAGAAGAAAAATCATTTATTGACCGCAAAACAAAAGAAAACAATGTACCTACACAAACTTAGGACTAATTACAGTGCGGCCAACTAGGCCCCAACCTCAGCAATGCTACAGAGGCAAACCTGAGTATGCCACTGCAACGCTGGTATTCTGGAGGAGCCTACTTGGTGACGACAGCGAACAGACAAACAAAAATTATAATTTAATAACAATTCAGAAGACAATAGACAATAATTTTAACAAAGTAATAGATAAATATTAACGAGCATCGATTCTATCATCACCAACACAAACAAAATAAAAATATTATTTAAGAGGAATAAAAATTAAAAAAACTTCATGGCTGTATGGAATTAGGTCTCCTTGCCTCTTCCATGACAGTTTGACATATATAGTAATAAAAAGAAATATATATAAAAGAGCTGTTTGGTCAGACAAATCGAAGTACTCTTTGGTTGATTTGATATTTTTCGTTTTGATTTTATTTACGAAGAGATTATTTTATTTGGTTAATATGGCAAAAATACATCATTTCAAACAATTAAAAAAAGAAAAAGAAATCGCAACCTACATTACATACAAAGTGCAACTACAGAATAGTGTGATATGAAATGAAATGAAATGAGTTTATTTGACATTTTACAATATAATACAACCTCGGAACCACAAAACAAACAAACAACAATAACAAAACAACATTCAAGCAAATTGTATGGTGACAAAATAATATATGGGTGACAAATACAATAAATTAAAACAGGTGTCCGCCTCAAGGCGACACACACAACCCCCAAGGCTGGAACGCAACCCGGCTCCTATCGTGAAAAACCCCGAAGTGAGTCTTGTTTTTGCAACGTGGTGAGATATTTCTTAAGGTGGTTCCTGAATGTTTTAACCGCTTTCAGGTTATGTAACGGCGGTGGAATATCGTTCCAGCACTTCGAGGCGGCGAATTTAAAAGAACCGCGGAACGCCATTGTCCCGTGCTTTGGAATTGCGAAAATGTTAGTATTTTTTCTCTTTGGGAACCTGCTCAAGTCACCAAACCATACCAATTTTTCATAAAGATAGCACGGCCTTCCCGTATCTAATATACCAAACAAGAGAGTGGCGAGATGAAGTCTCCTGCGCGCTTCCATTTTCATCATGTTTGCAGAGTCCAGAAAGGGAGTCACATGCGATCGGGGTGGTACATGAAAACAGAAACGCGCACAAGCGTTCTGCACCCGCTGGATAAGCTTACTCGTCTTGGACATCAAACACGGCCCATAAACAATGTCACAGTAATTTAGTTTTGACAAAATCAGTGCCTCGCACAGTGTGACCCTCAGTTCCTCACCCAAATAAGGTCTTATTTTGAACAGTAACTTAAGTCTATAAAAACAATTGCGTGAACACTCAGCGACATGGTTTTCAAAAGTTAGGTGTTCGTCCAAAGATCTTATGTTATAATCATCCCTAGTTTGCATCATACATTTGATAGAATCAGTGATCCAGAGGTGCGGTGGATGTTTGAATTTTTGCACCTTGGTTGGAGCATGCAAATCAAATAATGTAATGAGACAAGCCGTAAAGGATTCTGCAAGCTCATTGATGTTATCAAGTTTATGAAAATCATCCCAATTGATCGCATCAAGATCCCGATTTAATTGGTTCACCATTTTTTAGTGGCCTATATGTCACCCATAGTGGGCATATTTTGTCTTTCTTGACCATAAATTTAGCTAATATCATTCCATGACCACGTTCAGAGATGTGTTTAACAGTGACATTTAGAGCCCGAGTATCCGTGCATATTACATCAATTAAGCTGTAACTGTGATCGGTAAAATGTGTGGGTTCCTTAACTATTTGTTTTAAGTTGACACAGCTAAGAAACTGCATAAATTGTTTGTATTTACCAGTACTAACATCAAGCAGATTTATGTTGAAATCACCCAGCAGGATCAACACATCGTAGTTTCTGAAAGAGGCAATGGAATCCGCAATATCGTCCAAAAATACACCCGGGTCCTGCCATTGTGGCCTATAAGCGGTACCGATTATTACCCGCTGATTGTTAGTGCGAAAACTAACAATCAGTTACTAATCAACTCCACTGCGTTACTTTATGTCAAAGTAACGCAGTGGAGTTAAAATAATGTCAATCTTAAGAAACTATTACTTACTACATAGATACATTATTTGAATAGGATACTTTCTTGTTGTATTACTTAAATACTTAATGTACAATGAAATTTTTACGACGATCCTTTGTTATTCTCAAAAATCTCAAAAACTAAACGTCACACATCGTGGCCACCTTTAAAACCTAAATTTTAGATAAATGATACAAACTATAATCGAATTTATACCTTTGCTGAATGCCGTCGTACCGGGCCAAGATGAAGACGGTTTCCTCGAGGTTCGGAACAAAAAGCGACGTCGTCAGCGAGAGAGCAAGAACCACCATGGCACCGCACCGACAGGGCCCAACTTCCTGCTGCGAGCTGCCATACCGACCACGGCCGTGTACCTCTCCCGCCTGCACCATACCACCACAGTGCAGGACGTGATCGAGTACATAAAGAAGAAATCCAACTTTTGTTTGAGAGTTCAGCCACTGGAGTCGCGCCATAATACCAATTTTAAGGCGTTTGTGGAGCGCATCCCGACAGCAAGGCTGGATCTCTTCGTGAAGGAGGACTTCTGGCCGCAGGGCGTGGTGTACAGGCGCTTCAGAGGGACGCTGCCTTGTGCCGTTGTGCCACCGATTCGACACACAAAGTGTCTAGGTACTTGATTTTTTTACTAACATATGTTTTAAGTTATTTACTAACAACATTGTTTTATAAATTATATATATTTCGTTTTTAAGGTATATATCTATGGGCCATCGATGCCTGAATATAAATAAATAAATTAAATTAAAAAAATAAAATATAAATTCTTGTAAATTCGATTAAATTTAATTTTGTTTTTCTGTTTCAAAATGCTCTGAAAGGAGTGCCTCAAAAGTTGATTCGCCCAACTAACTTAGAAATACAATTATGCTCAGCTCATTTAGTAGGTAGGTAGATTTATTTTATTTTATAAGTATTCTGTGTTATTTCATTGTATATTCATCGACATACATAACGGATGTTTTCTATGATATCGGCATCGGTAAGAACGACTAGCGAGTTACGCGACAGAAAGAGAGGCGCTTCGTAGGTGCTTATATATAATATCAGGCACGCAGCGCTGTGCAATTTGAAATTGTACTTTATTGCCGTGCGGCGAGAGTAGCTTATAGTTTGTGGCCCCTCGGCTGCCCGCGCGGCGCGTGGCAGTCGGCGGGCCCTGCATGGACCCGCTCGCGCGTCCCGCATAATTCGTATTTAAGCGCAATAATTTATCCGTAATTAAACAAAATCCACATTATGTATGTTTCTAATTTTTTGTGTAGTATATAAGTGCATTGAAAAGGTCATGTTAGAGCGATCTTATCAATTTTTATTCATTATTCCGTATGTTATAAAGGAAAAATGAAAATATCAAAGAAGCACACCACTTAACTTTCTAAACTTTGTTCAACAGCTATATCTAACCACTGAAAGTCTTAAAATAAGATTTCAGAAACTTTAAAATTTTATTCGGACACAAAAGAGTAATTTTGTGATTTACGCAGTTACACATATATTAACTTTCTAATTTTTTTACAACATGATGATAACATAGTTCTTATTATGAAACAATCAACATTTCAAACTTTAATTCTATTTAGATGAAGTTAAACGAAATATTACGAAATACCTAAACTATACCTAAAGCACCGGCATAAAACTTCTAACTTTTCAAAAATAGCTCACAATGCACATAATCTATACACTCAGCAAAAACGAAAACTTTTAGTATTATCGAAGGTAATTTTTCTCTAGCTACGCGACTATGATAGCTCTGTGGCAATTACTACAATACTAAAAGAATATGTGTTCCATATAAAAATGCTAATTTTTTATAGGGTGCAAATATAAAGGAAACCAAATTAAATGATTGCGATGATTTTCAAAACTACCAAAATTTCCCCCGAAGTACAGTGGCAGAAAAACGTGAAAGACTAATTTCCATACGTCACACTATGGAGCAAAATCAGTCAGGTATTTAGGTTAAAATGTCTAACCCTTTCCCCAGTTTACAAAACTACACAGTTTTCCTCAAAGCGGCCATGGTCAAAAACATATTTTTGGATATTTTATTTTTTTTGTAACGCTACGTTGGTCCGATTAAAATAAATAAAATGTGATAATGTAGATTGGTATTCTCTTCACCGGTATTCTCTTGTTAGTTATGACCAATAAACAGTTTTCACCGAATTTCACCCCCTTCCGTAAGGTTGGTAAATGCAATTATTTTTTACACACGATTTTTCACTAATACAAAACCTTCAGAAACGTTTTTGCCTCTACAGAGAATTTATTCCAATCTTTTTTAAAAAATCACCTTATTTGACTACACTATAGTTATTATTCCCACTGCTAAACGTCGTAGCGGATTCCGTAGCAACTGGAGCGCTCGTAGGCCTCGTAGCCGCTTGTCGTAGCAAAGGCGGCGCGGGCGCGGGCGCGCGGGGGGTTTCCATCTGTAGCACTGCGCTCGGGCTCGACAACGGTTCATTGTTTGTCTCGGTCATACTTACGGGCGTTGCAGTTTCTGTCTTCGTCGCGCGTATGGAATGCAGATAACAACGGGGCACGCGCAGATCGGCTATCTCTTTCAAGCGCCGTACCCAGCTGATCCATTTTCCGAAAACAACGTCTGATATTGTTTCGTCCCAGCCGGTGTTATCTTTCCATACGTCTTGCAACATGATTTTACCCTGGATGGTGAATGGTGTTAGTAAGCCGAAGACGTCGAATATGGACATAACAACAGCGTGCATTAGTCGTTTAGTAGGTCTGCACTCACCTCGTCGTATGCTTTCAGGTATCCGTTTCAGAGACACGTCGAAGCCGAGCTCGTCCTGCGCTGGATACCAAATCATACCGAGAGTGCGTTCACCACCGTACTGCTTATCTGATTTGAACCTTACGGCCACTTCACCTAAGGTTTCTTTTGGCAAGCTACTTAAAACAGACTTACTGTTGCTCGTCCAATTCCTTATCTCGAAACCTCTTTGTTTGTGGATTTCTGTGACGTTTTTAATCATTTCTATAGCGGCGGCGTCATCGGGCAGGCTGTCTATATAATCGTCCATGTAATGTTGTTCAAGTATTGCAGCCACGGCGCGAGCGGCGGCCGGGTGGGATGACTCATACAGTTGCGCGTTTTTGTTTTTAATAAACTGAGCTATGAATGGCGAGCAGTTTGCGCCGAATATAAGTGAAGTCATTACGTACGTTTTTACTTCGTCCTGTGACCTTTGACCTTTCCATATGAAACGAAATGCATTTTGGTCTTCAGGTTTTATTTTTATTCGTAAAAACATGTCTCTAATGTCTCCGGCGACACCAACCTTATTTTCTCGGAATCGTAGCATAATACCGAACAGGGAATTAAGTAAATCGGGACCTGTTAGTAAATAGTCGTTTAACGACTTACCTTGTACCTTAGCGGCGGCATCGAACACCAAACGAAGTTTTTTCTTGTTGGGGTTATTTACCCCAAAATGGGGTAAATACCAAGTTTTAGGCGCTTGCTCGGTGCTTTCCATTTGTTTGGCAAAATCGTTAGTTAAGAGGTGATTAATGCGTTCCTCATACTTACTAGCATATTCTTTGTTGGCCATCATTTTTTTATTCAAGCTATTGAAACGGGATAGTGCGTAAGAATAACTGTCGGGTAACTTACAGTTGGGATCTTTCCATGGTAGGCCGACGTGCCACCTGCTATCAATAAGTTCCGCGCTGCTCTGCAGCGCAGCTATCGCGTGCACGTCATCTTGGTTTTGCCGTGGTTTACCTGACACTCCCATGGCGTCGATGGAGAAGGAATGACGAACCTCCTCATGTAGGTCGCGCAGAGCGCGGTCGCGGTCGTCCAGTCCCGCCAGCGGCGACAGCGCGCCACAGCACGGCACCGCTTCCGCGAGCAACAAACTGGTATGCGAGGCGGCCCGCGGCGGCGACCTCACTTCTACGCGCATGACACCGTGCATGCACCAGCCCAGGGGTGTTCGAGTAGCTGACGGCTCACTAATTTTACCCACATTAATTTCTAAAGGAACTAATAAATGATAGTTATCTTGTCCGATCAATATCTCAGGTTTACATAAATTGTTATAATATCTATTTTAACATTTTTCAAGTGATTATACTTTTCAAAATCAGATAAACAAACACCTTGGACAGGTAAGTTTAAATTACTTACACTACGGACTTTAATATCAAATGACTGATTATCATCATAGGTACTTGATAAGCTCATAGTAACAACATTAGAATTACATACATAGGTGTTATTGTCCCAAGCGCCGCGGACGCTCATCGTCTCGGTGCGGCCGCGCAGCCCTGCGCGTGCGGGCCGCCAGCTGATCGCTAATTAACATACATTATTATTATGCGAAATATGCGACTTAAGGTTATGGCAAGACTGTTATGGATTCTCAGAATAGGATTATTAATGTTAATTCATTTCGGTCCTTTGTATCCCTCCAACTAATTCCCCTTTTTTCACTTGTTGTATAATCTACTATTATTTCAATTGCGATAAACATCACATTATTTAGCTCCCTCAAAATTCCGTAGGATTTCTTTCGTGGTTCGATTTTTTTTCTATTAGCGAGCGGGTTGCGGGAGGCGCGGGTGAGCGAGCCTCTCTGTCTCATTCCCTCTCTTGTAGGTTTGCGTCAAATCATAAATCGAAACATATGGCGCGGCCCATAGTAGTCTTAGCGGTCACGGGATTTTTGGTAACGATCAAGGAAAAGGTTAGATTCATTTTCATGGGTTGTAGAGTGGTCCCCTAATGTGAATGATGTCGGTCTGCCTGCTCTCAGTGGTTGCAACTTCGAGTTATAGCGCTTACAAGAGGCATCATTGTTACGAAAAAAAAACGATCAGAGAAATGGTCAGTTTTAGTACCTATTCAAAGTGTGGCGTCTCCGTAGCTGAAATGATGTGACCTGCCGGCTCTCAGTGTTTGCATTTCAGAGCTATGACGCGCGCAAGTTGCAACTAAATATTTTTTTCGTCAAATTGTATTTTTGAAAAACAGTAATCGATAGAGCTCTTTATTCTAATGAAAGAATGTCTTAAGTCATTTTTGTCTAAAATGAATAGTTTGGTCGGAAAAAAAATTAAATGTTTTTTTTTGTATGGAGTGAGATATTCAATGTGCTCTTACGGCCAATTCCTATTTTTTTCTGCCTCAATACTACTTCTGCGTCAATATTTCAAACGTTTAAAATAATCATACACTATCAACGCGCGCCCAAAATTGTACATTCACACAGCTTGGATTTCGAAACAGTCTAAAATCGGTTTTTTGTCATTCTTTATTACATTCTCATCAATTTTAACACTAGAAAAGCCAACAAAACGTTTAGTTAAGGTTTATTATACAATTGTTTATACCTTAATTACAACGCAACTAAAATATAAAGCCAAATTGTTCCCAACAAAAACCATAAACATCTGAGTTGTAATTGTTTCATTAAATTGCCGCAGCTGCTATTCACAGCTGAGTTGTAATTGTTTCATTAAATTGTTTTGACCTGACCAAATTCCTAACGAACTCTTAAGAGGTATTGCGGAAGAGATGGGGCCAATACTGGCTAAAGTCTTCAACGAAATACTACGCACGGTTATTATACCTAGACAATGGGAAGAGTCACACATAATACTCTTACATAAGAAAGGATCAAGGGAAGAAGACCTAAAATTTTGAGTGATTTACTTAATAAAATAATTGTGTCACCTTATTTAAAGAAAATTAACTTCTTATTACCACACATAGCTTCTAAACTAGCGACATGCAATAAGACCCAATGTATAATGTTTAATAAATGGATAATTAGAAATACAATTCAATTTTCATACAAACAAGGAAACTTTGATGCGTTGATCGTTTCGCTCGCAAGTTCGGCGACTTCCAAGCTCCCGAACAAGCTGGGATCCGAAAAGGCTTTAGCACCATTATGGTGCTAAAGCCTTTTAAAGCCATTATGGTGCCACCATAGACCATAATCAGTCACTATGCTTGGCGTTCGTGAACTATGAGAAAGCCTTTGATTTGATTGAAACCTGAGCGGTGCAGTCTCACCAAAGTTGCCAAGTGGACTGTAGGTATATCGAGGTGATGTGGTACTTATACGAAAATGCCAACATGTCGATCCGACTTCGATCAGATACCGATCCGAGTACAGAACCAGAGCACAAATCGTATCCATTTGCAGCGAGGTGTCAGACAGCGAGATGCTATTTCCCCGAAACTATTCACAGCTGCGTTGAAGGACATCTTTAAACTCTTAGACTGGAAAGGACTCAGAATCAAGATTAATGGCCAGTACCTAACACACCTTCGTTTTGCCGATGATATAAATCGATACAGTTCTTATGGCTTAAACCTTGGAAGACCTGAACACAATGCCCGAAGATCTCCGTTAGTGCTTCCCAAAGAGTGGGTCTCAGGATGAACATGGATAAGACGAAAATCATGTCGAATGCCCATGTTGTGCCCGCTCCAGTTCATGTTGGGAACACTAGGAGTTTGTAACACCGTTTTTCTTAGCCCAGCTATACAATAGCAAATACTGCATTTCAAGGTACCTTTTATAGTGAAATGCTCACTGTAGTCTATTTAAGATTTTAATAATTGTTTTCATTGGGAAGGTAATGTATGTTCGATAAGTGCAGTTTGTCTTTGGTGTGGTCTTTTGTCTATGGCATTCGAGAGAATTCCAGAAGGACGGAAGTTCCCTGCCGGCGATTCTTTTCATTTGCACTGTGTCGTTCAGATGCAGGTATCTAATTAAATGTGAAACCAAAAGATTTTTGATTCTTTGGTAGTTTCATCATTAATGTCGTGATGCATTGAGCATCCAATTAAGTGGTAAGTGTTTTAACAAAATAAATGTAACGATGTGCCACTTTGGCAAGTGGTGTTCGCAATTGTAATTAAACGTGATTATTTTGTTTGCAGGGCACGAGCCTCATTAATTTGTTTTTCATCATGTTTCCTTCGGGATAAAACCTGTAATAAGCCCAAACTTGGTAAGTTCCAACTTCCTTATAATGTGAGTTGTAGTTATATGCGACATGGCGACCGGTTTGTGACTTTAATTTTTCTGATTGCAGGGCTTTCAGGTTCCGCTTCCAGGTTCAGCTTTCAAGATCCGATTTCAGGATCAGTTTCAGAATTTAATTTCAAGATGTACTTACCTGTTTTAAAACCGAGGATGTAATATCGGCGTGACATAGCACGTGTTGGATGTTGCTAATAATATCATGAGTACTTAGACCTTCATAACCATATAACCAAGGTATTCCTCAGCTTTCTTTTATTCCCATCGTAACGGCCGTGTTTCTGGTCATGTACCCACCGAAGTAATCAACGGTTACATCAAACATACCATGTTGATTTGACGACATGTTCAATATCAGCCCGGAGCAAACCTACGGTCAACCAGTGTATTAATGTCTCTCATAAATCAATTTTAGATTCAGTGTAGACTGTGATGTGTACCTTCGCATGAGTTTTACGAGTAGGTACATGCAGGTTTGTTTCTAGACAGCCGGCGTTTTAATCCGTCCGTCTGACTGGAAGCGAGCGAGTATGTCCTCACCTTAATTTTAAGGGTTTCTAGTTTAGATCCCTCTTTTTAATGTGTTTTTAATTTCATAGTGATCTTAAGGGTAGTGCTATTGTAATAATTGTATGGTCTTACCATAACCTGTTAAGGGGCCCTGTTAGCCATTTAGCCTCTGTGCGGTTTTAACATTATAATGGGTTCTCTAGGTAATATGTATTAAAATAAAAGGTGTGACCTCACTTTAACCCTTCGGACTCCATGTTAAACCATTTTATCTCTATGTGGTTTTAAATCTTTATGACGGTTTTCCGTAAGAATTGTTGTTAACTTCATGCCCTAAGTTAAATAAAGGTTTGTTTTAACGTTGATTTTGGTTTGATTTATTAACCTCACTTTGTTTCGATCTATGGACGCTTTATCTTTTAATTTTTAACTTTAATGGTTATAAACGGCGCCCAATAGCATAGTTAGTCCATGGATGACTGAGCCACGCGAATCCACCTAACCCCTCTGCTCTACCGACTAAAATTCATAGTGGGGTAAATACCATCAACCCCCGGGGTAAGAAAATTTTCCATTACGTATAGGTACCTAGGACAGGCAGTCCAGTTAGGCAAGTCCAACTTCGAGAAAGAGATCTCTCGTCGAATCCAATACTGGTGCCACCCGTATTTGGCATTCGGGCAGCTTCGAAAACATCTTCCCGTCCGATTAACCTCAGTGTCTCAAGACGAAAGTCTATGACCAGTGTGTGTTGCTAGTGATCACCTACGGCAGTGAAACGTGGCCGCTTACTATTGGTCTCATAAGGAGGCTCAAGGTCACCCAGCGTGCAATGGAGAGAGTCATACTCGGCGTTTGTCTGCGTAATCGAATCGGAAATGAGGAGATCCGCAGGAGAACTAAAGTGATCGACATCGCTCGAAGAATTGGTCAGTTGAAGTGGCAGTAGGCTGGACATACAGCGAGAAGAAACGATGGCCGTTGGGGCGGAAAGGTTCTGGAATGGCGACCGCGGTGAAGGTCGCGGGAAGCTGCTGGATGCGAGCAGTACAGGACCGTTCGTCGTGGAGATCCTTGGGGGTAGCTAATACCCCGCAGTGGGTGTCGTGCGCCTGATATGATGATACATCCAAGTGATCTGATCGGCATTCTAAGAGCATTCAATGGCATTGTATGTACCAAAGTTCTCAGTTTCAGGATTTCCATACATTTTAATGCTATTTACGCGATTTTTTAAACTTATCGAAACAGCTCTTACAATCCTGATAGATCAGTTGTGTGTATATTGCGATCTGGATCTCCTCCATTTACTCTCTTGATAGCCGTCTTCAAATCACAGCTTGATCAACCCCTTGCGGAGAACCAATGCTTCAAAGTTAACTCGTTTGTATAAAAATTAATTAACTGGTGCTTCTTATTATCCGTCGCATAATAAAATATTAATGATTTTAGTTTCTGCTTGTTTCTATCGATGTTCATAAATACAATTTTAATATTAATATATCTTCAAAATCTTTACTTCTGTGAAAAATAAACGAGCCTTATTTTTTTTAGTAAAGCCCAAAATAAAGGTTTTTAAAAATATTAATAATATTTAGTTTCTATCGTTATAATTTTAAAAGCTTCATTTATTTGAATATAATATTAATCATTGATCTGATGTAAACCTTTTTCTTTATTGTAAAATAATAATACTATTTTAGTTTGTAATAACCCGCCTGGGCCTAACTTAACATCCCGCTGCATTTTGTTATTTCGGTTTGTTTTATTTATTATGGTAAAATAGTTATCCATAGTAATAATAGTGACATTAGTGACCGAAGCTTTCGGTTGTTGGTTGTTGGCTTTTATTGTGTTAAAATTGATGAGAAAGTAATAAATAATGACAAAACAATCAGTTTTTACTAAAAAAAATCGATTTTATACTGTTTCGAAATCCAAGCTGTGTCATTGTACAATTTTGGGCGCGCGTTGATAGTGTACCTATGATTATTTTAAACGTTTGAAATATGAAAGTGAAAGTGAAAGTGAAATAAGCTTTATTCAAATAAACTTAATTATTAAGTACTTTTGAATCGTCTATATTTTTCTACCACCCGTTCCAGACTTTTTTAGCTGACAAGAAGAACGGGCGCAAGAAACTTATCAGCTGTAACAGCCATAAGTAACGATATTTACAAACTTGAATATATCGTTACCAGA
This sequence comes from Agriphila straminella, assembly GCA_950108535.1. NCBI lineage: Eukaryota > Metazoa > Arthropoda > Insecta > Lepidoptera > Crambidae > Agriphila > Agriphila straminella. The sequence goes on along the minus strand of OX467303.1, from coordinate 19,818,928 downwards.
TAATTACAACAGGGTGACAGGATTATTGGCAACAACATAGACTTATTATATTACTTCAACAAAGTTCTTATATTAGCAAGTTATGTGTTACATCATTTCCACGCATTTTGATCTTTAAGATAATCGTCAACTTTATAATAACCTTTACCCATGAGCGTTTTTTTAACATGGTTTTTAAATTCATGCAAAGGAAGATCAATCACTTGTTGTGGAACTTTATTAATAAAGGCTATGCCTTTCCCCATAAATGAACCTCTCGTTTTTGCAAGCCTAAATCTTGGAACGGCAAGTTTATCTTTATTTCTTGTATTAAACTGGTGAATGTTGCTGTTCTTATCAAATGAATCATAGTGTTTCCTTACATAAACTAAATTTTCATAAATATATTGGCCTGCCAAAGTTAAAATATTTATTTCTTTGAACAATTCTCTCAAGGTATCTCTCCGCCGTAGATTGTATATGGCGCGAACAGCTCTTTTTTGGAGTACAAAAATATTTTCAAAACTGGCAGCTGAGCCCCACAATAGCAGTCCATAAGACATTACACTATGAAAATAACTAAAGTATACTAACCTTGCCGTTTCAATATCAGTTAAAAGCCTTATTTTCTTAACAGCGAATGCCGCTGAACTAAGTCTACTTGACAAGGCTTCAATATGTGGATCCCATTGCAATCGAGAATCTAGTGTAATACCTAGAAATTTTGTACTCTCAGTAAAGTCTACTTTATCATCATTCAATTTAATATTTAATTTTGTCTGCTCAACATTAGGTAAAGAAAATTTTACACATTTAGTTTTTTTGGGGTTAAGTGCTAAATTATTACTATTAAACCAGTGTGAAACTTTAGAGAGGGCACTATTTACTTCGTCCGAACAGTTATTACCTCTGTTTACTTTGAAAACTAAAGAAGTATCATCCGCAAATAGTACAGTCTCACATAAATTACTCGCGTAGTTGGGAAGGTCATTTATATAAATTAGAAACAGCAATGGGCCCAATATTGATCCCTGTGGCACACCCATATTGATGGGGGCTCCAGTAGATTCAGTTCTATTAATTACTACTTTCTGAGTTCTATTGTACAAATACGATTTCATAAGACTAACCGACTTATCAGAGACACCATAATGTTCTAGCTTCTTTAATAGTGTTTGGTGATCAACGCAATCGAATGCCTTAGAAAGGTCACAGAAAATGCCAATTACATCCTGCTTTTCTTCCCAAGCGTCAAGAATATGTTTGAGAAGTGCAATTCCAGCATCAGTAGTACTTTTACCCTTGGAAAATCCAAACTGGTTTTTATGAAGTATATTATTGTATGTAAAGTAATCTAATAATTGGGACTATATAATTTTTTCAAATATTTTACTAAGTGCTGGTAGTATAGATATTGGCCTAAAGTTAGCTGGGTCACTTTTATCCCCAGATTTAAAAAGAGGAATCAATTTACTATTTTTCATTAAGTCAGGAAAGACCCCCTCGTCAATACATTTGTTAAAAATAAAAGCCAAGTAGGGGGCTAGTATATCAATTATTGATTTAATAATGCTTGTTGACATGCCCCAAAGATCTTCTGTTTTTTTAACATTAATTGTTTTAAAAGCTTTAATGATATCTGCACTATTTATATATTTAAAAGAAAAACTTTCATTGCACTTATCAACACTAGACTCCAGAAGGGAGACAGCGATGTTGGGACTAGCACTAAGAGTACTGGTAGTTTCTACAGGTATTCTAGCAAAGAAATCTTCAAAAACTTTAGCAACCTCATTGTCAGATTCAAAAGTTTGATCACCAGTTTTTAAACAGAAGGAATTTATATTGGATTTTGATTTGCCCGTTTCTTTGTTAATAATATTCCAGGTAGCTTTAATTTTGTTATCAGCTAATTTTATTTTATTTGCAAAGTACTTGGACTTTGCTAGGATACAAACTTCTCTGAATGTTTGTGAATACTTCTTGACAAATTCAATGAAGTTAGGATCACAAGAAGTAGCTTTCTCTGCATAAAGTTCGTATAATTTCCTTCTGCTTTTATATATGCCGGGTGTGGCCCAGTCACTAAATTTCGTACTATCATTACATTTGATGATTTTTTGTTTGAAAGTTTCACTAAATTCAGTTTTAACTATGCTAAATAAATGATTATATAAGTTATTGGCTTCAAAATTTGGTTCTGGTAATGTTTCAATTTTACTTGTGACATTGGTTCTGAATTTTTCAATACAGTGTTTCTTTATTGGCCTACACATTATTTCCCGTTTAGGCGGAACATGATGGTGCTCAATGGAGGCTAATTGTCCACTATGGTCGGATTTAATACAATTCAAAATTGACGCAGAAGTAGTTTTGAGGCAGAAAAAAATAGGAATTGGCCGTAAGAGCACATTGAATATCTCACTCCATACAAAATAAACATATAATATTTTTTTCCGACCAAACTATTCATTTTAGACAAAAATGACTTAAGACATTCTTTCATTAGAATAAAGAGCTCTATCGATTAGTGTTTTTCAAAAATACAATTTGACGAAAAAATATTTAGTTGCAACTTGCGCGCGTCATAGCTCTGAAATGCAACCACTGAGAGCCGGCAGACCACATCATTTCAGCTGCGGAGACGCCATACTTTGAATTGGTACTAAAACTGACCATTTCTCTGATCGTTTTTTTTTCGAAACAATGATGCCTCTTGTACCACTAAGAGCAGGCAGACCGACATCATTCACATTAGGGGACCACTCTACAACCCATGAAAATGAATCTAACCTTTTCCTTGATCGTTACCAAAAATCCCGTGACCGCTCAGTCTATAGCCTTCTATAATTTCCAAGCCATGAAGTGAGCAGCGGGTCTACCGGTTAAAAATAATGAAGTTAATGTTAACTGTAATTTGACAGATGGATATAATACATTGCTTCTTTTCTTTGGTAAGTTTTATTTTTTTATTTGTGCCAAAACGAAGTAGCAATGTATCACATACATCTGTCAAATTACAGTTACCATTAACTTCATTGTTTTTAGCCGGTAGACCCACAGAACGGCAACATTGCATGTGGTCAAGCACATAGTTTAATAATATTCTTTTTCTCAAACATGCTTGGAAATTCGATCATTATTTTGACAACCTTCTTCGTGCTAAATCGGAGTTTACGGACTGACCTAAACCGCGCCGGCAATCTTAGTATGAGAATCCATTACTAACGTGTAATAATGGATTTTCATACAAAAATTGCCGGCGTCTGACCGGCAATGTTTCTATTAAAACTCATTACGCACGTGTAATTCAGAAATGGAGCGAACTTTTTAATGAATCACGAATAATGGGTATCAAATGAAAGGCCTTGATGAGCGAGCACAATCCATTTTTTTTAATACCTAGGTATATATGGGTATCAAATGAAAGGTCTTGATGAGCACATTCCAAAAATATGAAAAAAAAAACGAAAAAAAAAAAAGAAAAAAACTTCTTTTTTAATACCTAGGTATATTGGGTATCAAATGAAAGGTCTTGATGAGCACATTCCAAAAATATGAAAAAAAAAACGAAAAAAAAAAAAGAAAAAAACTTCTTTTTTAATACCTAGGTATATTGGGTATCAAATGAAAGGTCTTGATGAGCACATTCCAAAAATATGAAAAAAAACGAAAAAAAAAAAAAAAGAAAAAAAACTTTTTTTTAATACCTAGGTATATGGGTATCAAATGAAAGGTCTTGATGAGCACATTCCAAAAATATGAAAAAAACGAAAAAAAAAAAAAGAAAAAACCTTTTTTTTTAATACATAGGTAATATGGGTATCAAATGAAAGGCCTTGATGAGTACATTCCAAAAAAACTGGAAAAAAAAAATAAAAAATGAAAAAACTGGAAAAAAAATATTCTTTTCAACATGGGTAGGTATCAAATGAAAGGCCTTGATGTGCACATTCCAAAAAAATAAAGAAACTGGCTCCTTTCTTCTTTTTTCAATTTTTTGCTTTAATTTGAAATAAAAATTAAAAGTTAAAAATACCTTCTTGGTTTGAATTTCCGCGCATTATTTGAGAAAAGTACTATACAAGCCTTGGCCGCAACTAGGCATTGATGGACTCACGTATGTGTGCCTCGGCTTCGCCTCGGCCCACATTTTCACGTTCGTCCTTCAATGCCTGTCTTGCGTGCCGCTGCAGTAATGTACTATTTCTCAAACATGCTTGGAAATTCGATCATTATTTTGACAACCTTCTTCGTTCTAAATCGGAGTTTACGGACTGACCTAAACCGCGCCGGCAATCTTAGTATGAGAATCCATTACTAACGTGTATTCGTCGTTGGGTACCCAATACCCATACAATTTATCACGTTTAAGTATTTGTCCGCATAATAAAATTAAATTTACTAGTAAAATTTCAAAATACAGTGTGTTTCTTGCTAAAATCTAAAATATTAAGTGTCACGAGTTATTTATTTGACTCTCTAGTGCTTAACAAGTGTGTATAAAAGCCTAAAATCCAGTGCTTAAGTTCTATAATAGTGCTAAATTACTAAATACCGTCGTGAACACGGTGCCGTGTGATATGCGTCACTTACGCGTTAAGACGCGTAAGTGACGCATATCACACGGCGCTTGCGTCCTTTTTCTCGCGGGCTCGCACTGCAAACCGAGGACTGGGGCTAGAGGCGGCACAAGCTTGGAGTTACTAACTACACAAAAATAATAGAAGCGGTGGTGCAGGGTGACGGCGGCAATTGTGACTATTCTGTTGCTTCGCTCGATTATCAAATATGAGTAAGTGGGGATGCTGCAATAATGTAAACGGGCAAGAGGAGGAATCTATTATTTGTGGTAAATGTAAAATAGCCTTGCACTATGCATGTCTCTTTTGGCCCATCATATCCGATAAGGATACAAAGCAGAATTGGAAATGCTCCCAGTGCTCAACATTATGCTCAACACCTAAAACGACAAAGAAGGACTCTACTCCAATTCGCAATGTAAACGCCGGGAGGGGAAGCAAAAGACCGGCATACAACTCTCCGCCTTCTGTGACTCCAGTGTCTAGAGATGATGTACGTGAAATAGTTCAAGAAGTTATTAAAAAGGAGATCAATGATATGGTGAAGAGTTTAAGTGAAAATATGATTGGTATCATCCACAAAGAAATACAACCTGTTAAGACAGAGTTAAGAGAAATAAAAGATTCGATGAGCTTTATGAACAACAGATTTGATGACATAGAAAAAGAACAGGAAATAATCACTAAAACAGCTAAAGAACTGCAGGAGGACAACCAAAAAATGAGAAGCACTGTAAAGGATCTCAAAAATCGACTTGCATCAACCGAACACCACATCAACACAATGGAACAACAACTAAGGGCCAATAACTTAGAACTGCAATGTATTCCAGAGAACAGGAATGAGAATCTTAACAGTATTGTCAAGCAGCTAGGCTCTGTGGTAGGCCTAGCCATAAAAGAGAATGACATCCTTCGTTGCACTCGTATTGCCAAAATGATTCCTGCTAACTCCCGTCCACGCTCTATTTTGGTTCAGTTTGCTTCGCTTACAGTTCGTGACCATTTTCTAGCTGCTGTTATTAATTATAATAAAACCAACAATCTTGATAAGCTAAATAGCTCTCATCTTGGATTTTCTGGAAGTAAAAATCCCATATTTGTGTCTGAACATCTTTCTCCAAGCAATAAGTCTCTGCATGCCGCTACCCGGATCAAGGCCAAGGAGAAGGAGTACAGATACGTGTGGATCCGATCTGGAAAAATATTCGTTAGGAAGAATGATGAAAGTGCTTGTATTCACGTAAAAAATTTGGACTCGCTTAACAAACTGTAACTTTAATAATTAGTAAATAGTTTTTTTTCTCTCTCTCTCTCTTTACACGTAATGCATGTATTTGAATTAATTTGTTAAAATTCACTCTATCAATATACTACCAGAACTGCAAAGGTCTGCGAACCAAAACACATAATTTTTATAAAAATGTATGTAGTAACAACTATGATGTGATTGTTCTTGTTGAAACCTGGTTAAATAGCTCAGTATTTAATGAAGAATTGTTCGACGATAGATACGATGTCCATCGTAGAGATAGGGAATATCCATGTTTTGATAGTGGGAAAAAAGGAAAAAAAAAAAAAAAATACAGATCTAATCGTGTAAAGTCTTGGGAGAGCATGTGTGAAGACATTTGGGTTACTATTGGCACACTTCGCCTTGCTCTCTGCGCAGTTTATCTTCCACCTCCTGTAAGTCGTAGATCCATTGATAATTTTGTATCCAATTGTAATTCAGTTTTCGACCAGATAGATACAAATGTCTGCATTATTGGTGACTTTGATTTAGGAGATATTAGCTGGGATTTACCGGAGGAAAAAAAACAGTTAGTGTCTTACCATATACAAGTCAAGCTCATAGATTTCATAAATATAAATAAGTTATATCAATGTAACAGTATCACTAATACAGGTCGAATTCTCGATCTTGTTTTAAGTACGCTACATAATACATGTACAGTAACTCACACATTGGACTCACTTAGTAAAATCGAACGTATTCATCCACCATTAGATGTAACTTTATCGTCAACTGAAAAAACATCTCTTCCATATAACTTGTCTTGTTCAAAGCGAAATTATTTTAAAGCCAATTATGAAGCAAATAATGAAAATTTAAACGAAAGAGACTGGTCACAAAGATTAGGAGATCTAAACAATGTCAATGAAATGGTAAAAGAATTCTATGATGTATTACAAAAGTTGATTCATGACCATGTACCTCTTTGCAAACCTAAAAATAGTCACTTTCCAGTATTGTTTAGTAAAAATCTCAAGCGGCGATTGAATGAAAAACATAAATTAAGATTACGTTACAAAAAAATATGGTAATCCCATGGATCACATAGAATTAAAAACACTTGGTAAGCGTTGTGAAAAACTTGCATCTGACTGTTATAATACCTATAATGATAAAATAGAAAACCAAATACATGATGACCCCAAGTGTTTTTGGTCTTATGTTAAAGGCAAACGTGGCGGGACTAGCTCTTATCCAGTTCCCATGTCTGATGGTGTAACTTCTACGTCGGAAGGGCCTGACATATGCGAACTTTTTGCCTCATACTTTTCCTCTGTCTTCACGTCTGATTCGTCTCCATGTACTGACCAGCTTGATAACAAGAGTTTTCTTAGGACTAACAGCCAGTATTTCACTGTACCCTTTGTTACTGGGGACGCTTTACTAGAGAAATTAAAGGCATTGGATTGTAAAAAAGGGGCGGGCCCCGACGGTATTCCACCGATATATGTAGTCGCGTGTGCCTCAGCCTTAGTTTTACCTCTTTCTATTATTTATAACGCCTCCATGTCCTCCGGTATTTTTCCTGCCTTGTGGAAGGTGGCTAAAGTAACTCCAATATTTAAATCAGAAGATAAAACCATGGTTTTGAACTATAGGCCTATCTCTATATTATCAGTTTTTGCCAAAATTCTCGAAAAATTAGTTTCCGATCCACTACGGGAACACATGAAACTATATCTCAGCACCCACCAGCACGGTTTTGTAAGTGCAAGATCCACTAGCACCAACCTAGTGACATTCACAGAGTCTTTGGTTAGGGCTGTCGACGCTGGAAAACAGTTCGATGTGGTGTACACAGATTTTTCCAAGGCCTTCGACGAAGTTTCTCGCGAAATCTTGCTGAAGAAATTGTCGGTCTATGTCATCTGTGGGCCTTTGTTACACTGGCTGAATTCTTATCTGAGTGGGCGGTCTTTTTATGTAGCATTAAATGGTTTTAATTCCTCATCACGTAACAGCACATCCGGGGTACCACAGGGGTCCCATTTAGGTCCTGTCTTATTTAATTTATTTATAAATGACCTTCCCGATTGTTTCCATCACTCAACGCCATACATGTATGCCGATGATCTAAAAGTTTGGTAAAATTATTGATTCCAGCTAGCATTATTGTTTTTGTGTCAAATATTGAGAAATTTTTATAGATATAGAAATTTTGCAGTCTTAAAAAAGTTGCTTTTTCTCGACGGAAACAAAACTATTTTGAGTTATTTTATTTAGAAATTGGAAATTGCGTCATAAACAGTAAGTGAAACGTTTTTATACATATTGTTCTTCATTGTGAATGTATTATATAATATATTATAGTTGATATGTTTCATTTCTATTTGATAACAAATACTTGTTTTCGGAGGAGCTCGGTGGCGCAGTGGTTTAGCGCCTGGCCCAGCGATTGCGGAAGTTAAGCAACGTTCGCAAGGGTCAGTCATGGGATGGGTGACCAAAAATTTATTATCTCGAGCTCCTCCGTGCTTCGGAAGGCACGGCAAGTTTAATTTAGTTTTTTCTAACATGCAAAGTAATTATAAAAACCCGTATTATATTTTACTTTGCATTTTACAAAAGATTAAAACAGTGAAGACATTTTTGAAAACAAGTAAATAACCACCAGAAAAATACTTACTTGTAATATTATATTATTATTAATTATAAAAAAAACAATTGCAGATCCATTATTAAACCCATCTTGCATAAAATTATAAGTAAATGTCTATATTCAAAAGACGTATAAATTTAAAAACTACATTTAAAAAACAAATTCACGCGTTGATATAATTTATACATAAATAAATAAAAAAACTATATTACACTAAAGCCATAGTCAAGTCACTACATAACATACTTAAATAAATAACATATTGAAAAAGTTGTGGTATAAAATGTTTTATTTTTTATTTTTCATTACTAACACAATTTATTCCACAAAGAAAAATGATGCATTAAAATGAATGGTGCTAAATTTTTTTTTTTTTTTAATTTTATTTATTTATTTCTTTACAATAAAAGTGTTTTACAAAAATAACAACTGCCAAACTGCTCAGCAGTTTGTCGGCAGTAATAGTTCTCGCCTTAGTTTTAACTTATAATCTAATTATGTACTAGATACTTACTATAAACTTATTTTTTAACATTGATTATATTAAATCTAATTGTGAAGCCGGCATTGATAACAGCGCAAATACATTTTCAATACCTTTCCCTTTTTTTATTTTTTTTTATTAGGGAGCATGCATTTTTTATTGTCTATACTTATTTATGTATTTATTTAATTATCTGCATTACTTATTAATATTTTTATTATGTAAGTATTCTTTTTTTAGATGAAATTTTATTTTATTTATTATTACGGGCATAATGACAGGTAGTGTTTTTTTAATATGGTTTTAAGATGTTTTTTTGAGATGACTGCTTTCAATAAGTCCGGAGGTAGCTCATTATGCAGCGTCGGCATTATCCAACGCCTCGTACGTTTACCGAAGTAATTATTGACTCGTGGTACTACATATTTTCTTTTTTTAGATTGACGTGTTGGGTAGCTATATTCCCTTTCCTTTTTATGCTCATTTTTATTGAATTGTTCTAAAATTAACTTCATTTTAGCCTTTTTTTCAACAGGTACGATTTTACATAATTTATACAATTTTTCGTAATCGTTTTCACATGTGGTTTTTATATTTTTGTCAACTAAATTTTTTAATAATCTTATTTGTAACGCCTTAATCTCGTTTAAATAGCCTGGGAACGTTAAGCCATAACTTCCCAGTCCATAATCTATAGTTGCCTCAGCAAGCGCATGGTATAACATAAATAATATTCCTCGGTTCGTAATGAATTTTAAATAATATGAAAATGAGAAAATGAAAAAATATTTATTCAGTATCTTTTAAGTACATTACATAACTTATGGCTGAGGCCCCCTTTAAGTATAAAATACCTGTGTTAAGAGCCACCGCTCCTTCTAAGATTACAAAAGATACATTTGTTGTTTCAATTTTACATTGTTTAGTAACAATTAGGTAACTGCTAAACTAGGTATATAAGTAGGTAAACATTTTCTAAGTTTTAACATGTGCGTTTATAAATAAATAAAATAAAATAAACAAACAAAACAAATTGCATGGAGTTGGTTTATGTATATAATGTATAGTGTGTGGGTTTGTGTTGTGTGCTGGCTGTGCTAAATAAAGTGGTGTAAATAAAATGTGACGGGTTCGGTTAATTGTGTGTGTGTGGTGAGGAAGAGTGTGTGTGTAAGTGTAATATGTGTATGTGTGTGCGTGTGTGTTTGTATGTGTGACGAATTTTCTTTATTATTAGGTATTTTACTAGTTTTATTAGATAAGGTTCTCTATTTCATCATAATTTATAGTCTGTAGCCAGTTTTGTAATTTGTGTTTGCAGGTTTTTAATGTTAGGGGGTAAAAATTGAGGATTTTATTTATTCTATTATAAATGTGTGCTGAATGTACAGTGTACTGCCTCTGGGCGTAAACAGTTTTTACATAATCTACAGGTGCTACGCTCAAAACAGTTCTTTTATTTTGGGTTTTTGGATTTAGTGGAAGGTTTTTATGTAATTTTAAAATGGCGTGTAGGATATAGAGTTTCCTCACAGAAAGGAGGCAACATTGAGAATATAGACTGTCGGTTGGAAACCTATAAGGTTTGAAATATGTTATTTTCAACAGAGATCTTTGAGCCCGTTCCAATTCCAAAAATTTAGTTTTTGTGGCTCCACCCCAGATTGGGATGCAGTAGCTGAGGACGGATTGAGCTAACGATGTATATACTTGTTCTAATAAATCGGTATTGGCAACATGTCTGAGAATTTTAAAGACCCATGAAAGTTTTCGAATTCTACCTATTAGCAAGTCAATGTGCGCATGCCAAGTAAGACGTTGGTCGACCATTACACCAAGATATTTAATTTTAGCTACTTTATCTATCATAACGCATGAACAGTTTTGGTTAGAAAAATTGTTACAAAAGTGAATTTTGATGTGGAACTTTGAGTCAGGTTGAGTGCTGTTATATTTTGTGAAGCATATGTATTTAGTTTTGGATGCATTCAGGGTTAATAGATTACTGTCTAACCAGCGGGCCACTTGGGCAAGACCCTTTTGAGCGAGAGCATGTACATCATCCCATGTAGACCCCAAGAAAACGATAGCGGTGTCATCTGCGTATGAAAAGATTTTCCCACCACATATATCCAAGTTGCAGAGGTTATTAATGTAGATCAAGAAGAGAGTGGGTCCTAGAACGCTTCCCTGGGGCACTCCATAGGTTATGTCTACTTGTTCACTAATGTGGTCACCGATTTTGACGCATTGTTTACGATCATGTAAGTAGTCACTTAACAATGCCAGAGGGATGCCTCTGACCCCTATTGATTCCAATTTGCGTATAAGAGTGGAGACGGAGACGGTGTCGAACGCCTTTTGAAGATCTAGAAAAGCTGTAATGCATTTTTTACTCTTATCAACATTTTTAGAAATGTGTGACGTCAAGGCAATTATAGCATCTTCAGTAGAGACCCCTCTTCTAAAGCCGTATTGGGAGTTCGATAAAAGTTTAAATTTATTTAAGTAGTTAATTAATCTATTATTAATAATTTTTTCCAATATTTTTGACAAGGCTGGTAGGACTGAAATGGCTCTGTAGTTGCAGACGTCGTCTCTATCTCCACCCTTATGTATGGGCGTGACTACGGCCTTCTTAAGTGAAGTCGGAAAGATGCCTTGCGCTATACACAGATTTGCCAAATGAGCAACAATGGGAGAAATCTCTTTGCCAATTTGCTTCAGAAATGATGTTGAGATACCATCCCAGCCCGCAGCACTCTCTGTTTTCAGCCCCATTAAGATTCCATGTATTTCGTCAGGGTCTGTTTCCAAAAAGACAAGAGAGGAGGACTGCTGTGGAGCAGACACATATTTGAAAGATGTATCCTGAATTGAACGACGTGTCATGATACTATCAGCCAAGGAACTGCCAATATTTGCAAAATGAGTATTTATATAATTTACCGATTCATTAGCGGTCGGTTTAGAGTTTAGTAGTTCTACGTTACTTGTTTTATTTTCTTTGCGGTTAGTAATATTATTTATAGATTTCCAAAGTGATCTAGGATTCTTTTTATTTTTATTTAATTTGTCTCTATCATAATTTCGTTTTAATCTTTTAATCAAAGCGTTGCAGTGATTGCGGTAACGTCTATATGTTATTTTTAAGATTAAATTTTTTGGGTCAGATTTTAGTTTTTTCTGCATATTGTTTCTGTTTTTAATACAACGGAGAATTCCCACTGTAATCCATGGTTTTATTATACGATTTTTACAAGGAATTGTTGTTGTTATTGTACTTGTCAAAATACACTGTCTCAATCGACTAATCAACAGATCAGTGAGAGCATTGGGATCGGTATTAGATAGCAAGTCTAGAAAATCTATACCTTTAAAAGATTCAATCGCTTTATCAAAGTCGATTGAGGTCCTTGTTTTGGATAGGCTTCGTTCATGTACTACATTGGATAGCTTTAGAAAAATCATGCTATGATCAGTAATTGACGTATTCAAAACATTTATAGTTGCTGAGTTTTTATTTTTATCTAATTTTAATATAAAATGATCTAAACAGTTTTTGCCTCTAGTCGGTAAAGTATGCCCTGGTAACAAGCCATGTGTTGCTAACATATTTAAATAATTTTGTTTATTTTTCTGTTCAATTTGCGGCATATTATCGTCATTTATTATGTTTATATTAATATCACCGGTAATAATGATGGTTTTGTCTGTATGTATGTGATTTAGGTGATTATCTAAAGAGTAAATAAAGTTATCCCCGTTGGGATTAGATGGAGAACGATAGATCCCTAGAATAGTAAAATCATTTAGAGTAAGTTGAAGACATGAGGCATTTGAAAGCGTGATCTCATTTACCTTAACTTTAAGGTCTTTTTTTGTGTAAATTACAACTCCATCAGACTGGTTTAAATGTTGTGTTGTTGTAAATGATATGTAATTTTGTAATTGTGGGATAGGTTTTTTTAGGTTAATCCAACACTCTGATAGTACAATCACGTCTATCGAAAAATTAAACTGAGACAAAGTGAGGCAAAGATCTTCAAAATTACGGTAAATACTTCGTATGTTTTGAGAGAAAATTGTAAGATCTGTATCGCAAATTCTACCCACTAAAGTGGGGAATACCTGAACATCACATGCATTAGAAGACGCAATTTCTATCTTATCAATTTCTGTAACGGTATTTAATAGACTATCCATAACAGTACATGTAGAAATGCTTAACTTGTTAAATTGAGTTTGTAGACCTTTGTGACGGCAAATGCTAACAAAATTACAAAAACATGACAACTGTTTATGTACCTGAAGAAATATCTTACATATATGAATGCTAGTACATATATAAATACAAGAAATGTTCAATAGCTGATGTGTAAATAAATAAATAAAAATAAAGACACCCGAGTATTTGTCATCATAAAATCTTATCTTCAGACACTGTGATAAAACTATTGGCATTTTGACGCAAAAATTAATATCCATATTATGTTTACAGACGGGTGATTTATATTTTTTAACAAAAGAAATGAGTGAGTACATTACTAAAGTTGTACACACATTATATAAAAGATCAATGTTCGAATGTTGGTAGTGTGAGGTAACCAAAAGACATGAGAAAGCGTTTTCACATAACCTTACCTTTATAAAATGTTTTAAAGCATTTAGTATTTTCGCACAAATGGGCACACAATTTTTATGTTTACGGAACAGAATAACTTTAACAATGAGTACAGCACAGAAAAATAATAACAAAAACACCAAAATCAATAACATAAAATGTTGCATAAAGAATAGTATTACACTGTTTAGTCACGTTTGTTGCATAAGGTTATGTATTTGCGCTTCATTGTTTATCATGACAATAGGGGATTCGGTTGTTTTCCGTACGTAGATACGGCCATGCGATGACCAGCAGAATTTATATGATCTTGTTTTCGCTAAGTCACGGGCAAGAAAATAAAGTCTGGCTCCCTTGGGTGTTAATTGTTCTGATATATATATCGGCGTGTCTTCCATTGTTTTGAAACCGATATGTTTTGCTCGCAACTTTTCCTTGTTTTTAATGTTATAAGCCTTGCACTTTTGTAGAACCGCGGTTTTCAGAAGACTCGAACTTGTCTCCACTATTATTGGGGTATTTTTGGTGCCTTCTTTCTTTGTTCGCACTCTATAAATATCGCTTATTTCTTTTTCATTTATGGGGCAGTCAATTGATTTTGATAGGCATATGACCATATTTATGAGGTCCTCTTTGGTTTCTCTAGGGTTGATTTTTGGCGCATTCTTGATTTCAAAATTCCCTTTTTGATTTTCTCTTTTAACGTCCTCCAATTTGTTTTCCAGCAATAATATGTATTCTTTGTCCTTTCTGTTTTCACACTCCAAAACATCTAACCTTTTTCTAAAAACTTCGTGTTGTTCGGCAAGAAATGATATAGAATTTTCTATGTTCTCATTTGTTTTTTTAATTTCTTGTAGAATAGGGTAGATGTTTTTCAGTTCACTTTCCTGTTTTTGCATCATTACTTGAAACGCTGCCAACATTTCTTGTTTAAATGTTTCTAATGTTTCTCCTTCCAATTGCTCTCTGGATCTTTTATTTCGGAAGGCAATAAAGTTTGGAGGCGTAATGTTTTGCCCTGTTAATTTGATATTGGAGTCAGAAAAGGATCTGTTCATATCATTTGCCATGTTTGCGACACAATTCTGTTTGATTACTTAATAATTTTATAGTGAGTCGTAGCTTCTCGCAATATTACGCAGCACAACAGGTAGGTCTAAATGATTTGTCGTAGCAGATCGTAGCTCAGTGTAGCCTCGTAGCAGCTACGCGTGTCCTTGTGCGTCAGCGCAACGTCGCACCGTCAGCGAGAACGGGTCGAAAAATCACAGTTATCTCACTCACACTTGAGGTAAGAGGGGGACGCGGCTCCGCTATAGTTGGAATTTATCCGGAAGGGCTCACACGATATTGACTTTATTTGATGAGTAATGAACTAGTAACCACTGCATGTATTTGCGTGCACTTTGATTTCGAGTTAGGGAAACAACGAGCGACACGTCTGCTTGCTAGCAGTTTAGTTTCAATATAGTTTACCTAATACACTACGTAGTTTTTTAAATATTTGTTTGATATGTAGTTTCCATGAGAAATTATTGTCTATGGTCAAGCCTAGATATTTATAGGATTCGACTTGTTCTAGTTGTTTGCATCCGCAATCTATTCTGTCATTACTATGTAGACAGTCGTAGGTATGTCCTTTGATTATAATTTGTATTCCTTTTTGTTTATTATACGGCGATGATATTAACATGCATTTGGTTTTATTTACATTAATGATTATACCGTTATCATGCGCCCATTTAACAGTATTGTCCAAATCTGTTTGCAATACTTCTTGTATATGATTTGGGTCTTTAGCACTATACATTAAGCAGGTGTCATCGGCATACATATAAGTTTTACTCGATTCTATTACCTTGTTCATACCATTAACATGGATAATGTACCCTACAGGCCCAAATACTGAACCAGTAGGTACTCAGTACTTAATATTACCTACATCACTTCTAGTTCCACTAATGCAGACTTCAACAGTTCTATTTTTTAAATAGCTACGGAACCATGCATTTGTGGGTCCCCTAATCCCACACTCTTCCATAGATTGCAACAAGCCATCGTGATCTAGCGTGTCAAACGCTTTTTTAAAGTCGATGAATATAACCATAACTAGTTTTTTTACCATCGCCACTCAAAAAAGTGCGTCTTATTCATTGATAACAGTGAATAATACGCGTTTTTATTCACCGAGTGAATAAAAATATTTTGAATTTGGAACAAGCGCGCATCGTATGAATTAGGTACAAAAAAAATAAAAGGTGCTGAAAGTATGGAGCTATTCCATAGATACAGATAGTTCTACAATTAAATGACAAAAATAATCCCGCCAATTTTATTTAGGTTCTTTTTAGTGTCTTATCCTTGGGTTCTTTTCTAAAAAATATCCCGCTAAATCAATTAGGTCCTTTTTAGTGTCTTATATTTGGGTTCTTTTTATATATTTGAGGGAGATTAGTTGTTCAGTCTTGCATCAGTCCATTATATCAGTCTGGTACGATCTTCAGTCTGTAAAAATTCTAAGTCTATATATATATATACAAACTGATGAAGTGGACTGATGAAAGACTGATCATGTAGTTTCCCTCTTAGTTAGCTCGGTGGCATAGTGGTTTAGCGCCTGGCCCAGCGATTGCGGAAGTTAAGCAACGTTCGCATGGGTCGGTCATGGGATGGGTGACCAAAAATGTATTATCTCGAGCTCCTCCGTGCTTCAGAAGGCACGTTAAGCCGTTGGTCCCGGCTGCATTTGCAGTCGTTAACACCCACCAATCCGCATTGGGCCCGCGTGGTGGGTTATGGCCCGTCCTCCTTACCACCCATAAGGAAGGCCTGTGCCCCACAGTGGGGACATCAAAAATGGCTGATGGACAACTATAAATACTATAGGTACTGCTATTTTTTTTTCTCGCAGTCAATGGTAAAAAGTAGAGTACACAACTCGTGAAAAAAAAAATTTCATCTCGGTCCTTTGTATCCCTCGCTTCGCTCAGGATTCTACTTTTGAATCCCTCGCTACGCTCGGGATTCAACTCTAGAATCCTTCGCTGCTCTCGGGATCCAACTTAGTCCCTCAAACTAAATTCCCTCTTTTTTCACTTGTTGTATAATCTACTATTGTTCATTAAGCGCATTGTTGACATCCCTGTAAATTTTGATAATGCCATGTCTGTGCTTCTGTTAGGTCTAAACCCGTACTGTACATCTGTGAGAATATTATTTTTTTCCAAAAACTCATACAGTTGCTTTACTATAATTTTTTCAGTTATCTTGTTGAGAACATTAAGTATGGCTATGGGTCTGTAGTTTGAATAGTCTTGATGCGAGCCTTGTTTATAGATTGGCCTAATTATTCCTTTTTTTAGTTCGTTTGGATATACACCTTTTATAAGACACATATTAATAAATTTAGCTATCACAGGACTCATATTTTTCTTAATTAATTTTATATCCCTAACTCTAATTTGGTCTGATCCCGATGACTTATTGCAATCCAGTTGGTCTATAACTTTCATAACATCATCAGCAGATACCATTTTATATCTAAAACTCATACAACAGTCGTTTGTATATTGATTTCTATTTAAAAATGTTTCATTACATTTGTGTTTAATTTTATCGATCTCA
The DNA here is from genome assembly GCA_950108535.1 of Agriphila straminella. Taxonomy (NCBI): domain Eukaryota; kingdom Metazoa; phylum Arthropoda; class Insecta; order Lepidoptera; family Crambidae; genus Agriphila; species Agriphila straminella. Next base: position 19,801,735 of record OX467303.1, on the reverse strand, counting down.
TCAGTAAAAGTCTCGCAAAACTTATCACAAATTGATTTTATCGACTGACCATCTTGCATGTGTCTTTCGATAATGGCATCAACTGACAATTTCTTTTTTCCCAGCCATTGGTTTATTTTACCCCATATTTTACGCATGTCCCCATTACAATTAGCGATTTCTTGCTTTTTATTCTTATTTTTAGCTTTATTTAATTTTTTTTGGACTTTATTTCTGTACTTTGTATATTCTAATCTGTAATTATTATTAGTTGGGTTTGATTTCCATTTTCTAAATAAATTATCTTTAATTTCTAACATACTAACTAACTTTTCGCTAACCCATGGCTGGCTTTCTCTCTTTTTATTACATTGAATACTTATTCGCGATTGCTCATAAATATTACAAAAAATCGATTGGATTGCACTATATAAGCTAATGGGATCATCAATTTGTAACAATTCGTTCCAGTTTTGCTCTTTTAACTTAAAATCGATCATTTTATTATTAAAACCAGTTTTGCACACATTTAGCGGCACTCGCTTATCTATAACAGCTGACAGTCCCGTTAGATAATGATCGGCCACCTTACTTCTAAGTACGTACGCTCGCTCTAAATTATTTAGTGTTTTTATTCTAATTTCTAATTCTATTTATTTTCATGTGATCAAACCGTGTTTAATATTTAGATTTTATTTTTCTAAAAATGTGAGGCAAAAATCACTCCAGTCAAATGTGGTGATGAAAAATAAAACTATTTTCGAAAAGCTTTAAAAAATTACTTATTTAAAAATTATGTACAAACGCTTCTAAAAAGTTACTGTATCGCATTATTTAATGATTATCTCTAGAAAGCTGGCTGAATAAAAATAGAAGCGTTCTTTTTTTAAAAATAAATAATCAAAACTTTTTAAAAGCTAAATTAAAAACTTGTTTAGCTTTCCGCTATTTTTTATTTTTTTCTATTCTGTTCATATACAACCTCTTCTACCTACCATTTTTGAAGGAGAAAGCATGGAAAGGGAATCCATAGTTTAGATATATCACCAAAAAGAAGAAAGAAAGAAAGAAAAACTAAAACACACTGACGAAAATAGGACAGTTCTTTTTTTAAACGTTATCACTTTTTTATCAAACACTTTTTGGACAAAACTTTTTTAAGTTAAAGTTGGTCCCGGCTGCATTTGCAGTCGTTAACACCCACCAATCCGCATTGGGCCCGCGTGGTGGGTTATGGCCCATCCTCCTTACCACCCATAAGGAAGGCCTGTGCCCCAGCAGTGGGGACGTCAAAAATGGCTGATGGACACACTTGTTTTCGGATGGACAGTGAAGTGAATACGAAGTATTTGAGTTTTTGGAAGCCGATATCGCAGAAACCAATAGAAATCGAAGGCAGCGTCGACTAATGTTGCGTTGAAGAAAGTGATCCCTTCGAATTAGAGGATGCTGAGTTTGTGAAACGTTATCGACTTACTAAGAAATTGGTTTATAACCTCATCGAGGAGTTGAAACCTCTGCTGAAGTCCCCTGTAAAATTAACTGCTGCTGTTGCTGTAATTTCGTTCCATTTTCTGTGCGAGTGTATTCTTTAGCCTGCAACGACCTATTATAGGCCGAAGCAATATCCTTATTGGAATTTAGAAACTCCCATAGAAGTTCTAATTTTATTGTCGTATAATAAGAAATAATACTTAATAGTTAAACTAAAGCACTGCGCGTTTAAAGGGGATGAAAGGAAATCTGTATTTACTTACTTTAAGTCCGACATTTAAGTTTAAAATATAAAATTTTATTAATTTACAAAGTTCAAACACAAGCGCGCTTACACATTTTTTTTAATTGTCGCATTCAGCGCATTCTTGGCCATTTTTCTCTTATTATTTTGTTTTGGCAATCTACTTTCCTCTTGGAAGTAATTTTTGCCAGTGTCAAGTGTAGATAGCTAATAAGCCGTAGTGATGGTTAGCAGGGAATAGACAATTTCGCAATATCATTCGTTCTTTGGCAGGAATAAAGTATTATTACTTTGTGCAGGTTGTGGTACGAATTTGAAAAATCTTATTGTAAGCTTATAACAAAACGTTCATAAAACATGATGGTTTTCTAAAAGGTGATGGTAAGCCTCCAGGTCAAATATCTTTAATTAACAGATCATTTCTTCGACAGGGATCTTTGTAAGATCATTCACCGTACCAGACAGACACGGAATGCTAGTAAAATTACATTGTTAGTTCCAAGGTTTACAAATCTTTACGGCAAACAATCGCTACAATACCAAGTTCCAAAATTAATAAACAATCTTCCCATAACACTAAAACAAGAAATAAATGAAAGCAACATCAAAATTAAACTAAAACAATATTTCTTATCTGCGTTACTGCAAAACGGATAAATAGGTAGTCGTTTGTTTTATTTTTTATTTTAACTTAATAACTAAGTACTGATAATTTTAATAATAATAATTCAATCTAAATTAATTAAATACTTAATCAAAATTATATTTACTAGCTAATTGAATTAATAATGTTATTGAATATAGTTTACTTTGAATGCATAATTTACAAATTATGTCTATTTCTAAAATGTTTTAATTTGATAGAATTTGCTCGATAAAACGCTCAGAAATCCACCCGTGAGTTTGCGCTCGCGGCCGTTGGTGCGTTGCATTGTTTAATATATAAAGAACTTCAATTAAAGAACTACATTATTTTCAAATTTTCAACCCCGCACGATTACTACGAAAGAAAATATCGACTTTTTTAAATTGAAATATTCCCATACATTTAGTATGGAACTAACCGACGCTTATTGGGGCCAAATTGGCTATCGGTGATATTAATTATGATTATTGGTTTTTCTGGTTGGTTTATTGATTAATTACCTAAAAATGAATAAATAAGACAACCTGACCACACCTAACTTAATAACTGTCTTGAAATGCTATATTGTAGGTAATATCCGCATACATATTGATAATAAGTAGTGAAAATCATTCTAAATCAGAAGATTCTTGACTTGCTTCTCGCTCTGGCACTTTAAACATACTAATAGCGTCTTTGTGGAATGCTTTTCTGTTTAAAATAGGGTCAGAAGAGACCATCATTCTATTGAAAATGTCTGTCAAAGTATTGATTCTGGATGACTTTCTTGATAGAACATCGCGGTAATTTTGAAGTCCTTATTACGAGCTTCCAATGCTTCCTCCAATCGGAAGAATAGAGCTCGATATTATTTGCCAGCCATGAATTAGGATTTTTTGTACTGTGGTACTCATATAATACCATGGATACAGTTTTACAAAGAATTTTCAAAAGGCTTTTAAAGCATTTCTAAGGTCTGCATACACGATTTTGACCACAGTATGTTTTCCCGATCAAAAATAACTCAAGATCTTCAAATTTTTTATCAATATTCTTATAACTGCTATTACATATAATATTCACCAAAGTTTGTCTAAGGCAAGTATAATTTTGCACACTCATGTCTGTAACTGATAAATAATAACTCAATAGTGAAGAGGAGTTCCAAAAATAATAGTAAAATATTGATTTTAACAAAAAAAACACAATTCGTTTACTTTGGCGAAAAGGACATGAGAGTTTTTAAAAAAAAAAAAAAAAATAAGAGCAGAAAGTTAAGCACTTCTGGCTTTGGATTCGTAATATAGATACTCTGAACTAAACAAAACAACTTACAGATATGCTTAACTCATTGCTCTTATGCCCTTTTTTCATCGTGACACAAAAGGAAAGGAAAAAACTGCATTTGTGGCTGAAAAGCAGTATAGAAATTCTGAGTATTAATTTTTTTTACATATTTTAATTAAATAATACGTACCACAGTTTGTACGTCAAGTATAAAAAACACTGTAAAAATTACTGTTATAGTTTACAAAATACACCACCTTAAACTTTAACTTAAATTAGTTAAAACAGTTGTTACTAATCAAAATTTACTGAGAGTGTTAACTTCTAGCTATCAGAACGATGCAATGCAAGTCACAGGGTAACTCTGTCTGTGTATTTCCTATTAGATAATACGTTCAACTAGTCATAACCAAGAAAAAATATCAACTATCCTCATTTTTTAAAAATGACCTTTCTATCACCGATCCCATATAGTGGCCCCAATGTGCGACGCCATGACCACGAACTGACACTAACAGACGTTGCCAAACTTAAGTTCATGGCTTGTTAGAAGGCTATGCGCGGCCTTAACACATTCGATGACGTTTGAAATTTGCAATGCGACTATCAACACTGGACTGGCTGGCGGCTGCTGTCAAACTGTTCTTGTGCCTACTTGATTTCCACCATTTTGGCGCTGTAGGACGCAGTGTGCGTACAGGGTACTAAATCTAATGATGTGCTTATGTCGACGCAAATACCGATAGCCCTATCCTATACAACTTAAAACTTCCATTAAAACTTGTCAAAAATGACAAAATAAGTTCTTTAGACGAACGCTAGTGGCGTTTCAAATAGGCACAAAAACTTTGCTGTCAAACCATACAGACAGCCAGTCCAGTTAAATAGAAAAAAAAATCAGGTCAGTGTATCATAGCCTTCTATAATTCCAAGCCATGAAGTGAGCAGAACGGCAACATCGCATGTGGTCAAGCACGCATAGTTTAATAATATTCTTTTTATTATTGATTATTTCTTTTTCCTATATTATCTGCATTTAAACTGGTTGTAAATTGTGATGTAAGATTATTTCAATCAAGATTTTATATTTATTATTATTATTAGGACATGAGGTTTGAGTCGAATTGTTTGACCTTCTCGGGGGTCCTTTAGTACGATGAGCATTTTGATCTAGGCCTCCTCTAGCAATGAATCTTACATCATTGGAAAGGTATTCACTTCTCAAGCTTACGCGCTCACTAGACATGAAATAAAACACTTTTAACGGATACTAGCGCGGTTTTATTGAAAGTACTTTGGTAATTAGTTGGTATTTGGTCTGATTTTTGATTTTCCCGACGTTTCGGCACCTTTGCAGCTGCCGTGGTCACGGGGGACTGAAGCTACTTGTGAGCCTACCCTCAAGCGATGATTTTTTTAGAACGTTCAGAAATTAAAATTTATCAAATTTAATTAGTTTAATTTTGGTTTGGTTTTAATTTAATTTTATATGTTAAAAAGAGAGAATCTACTGAAACTACTACCATTTCAAAAAATTGGGAGGCCCCTCCAAGAAAGAAATGGCGAAAGAAAATTAACTATCCTCCGAGCTGATAAAGGTAACGCAACGGTAGTTATGGATACGTCGGATTATAACACAAAAATACAAGAACTTTTAAGCGATGAGAAAACATACAAACATGTCAAATGTGATCAAACCACCAAGATCCTTAATAAAACGAAAGAACTCATCAAAGAACATTCAGAACAGTTAGATCTTGACGTCGATTATCTTATTCCATCCTGCCCTACACCGCCAAAACTGTATGGGTTACCGAAAATACACAAAGACAACGCTCCGCTACGCCCCATAGTAAGCCAAATTGACTCACCAACCTACAAATTGGCTAAACACGTAGCGAAAACACTCACACCACTGAGAGGTAACACATCAGCCTTTGTAAAAGATTCCTACCATTTTGTCAGTGAGCTACAACATCTACATCTCGCTGATGATGAAACTATGGTTAGTTTTGATGTTCAGTCCTTATTCACATGCTTACCAGTACAGGACTGCATTAATATCATCAGGAAAAAGCTAGTTGATAATAACATGCCAATTGAATATGCAGAACTACTAGAATTATGCCTAACATCTGGCTATCTGTTATGGAACGAGGAGTTCTACGTGCAAGTGGATGGCGTAGCAATGGGCTCTCCTGTATCCCCCATTGTTGCTGACATTTTCATGGAGGATTTTGAGGAGAAAGCACTAGCCACAGCACCAGTGACTCCCCGGTTCTACAAACGGTACGTAGATGACACTTTCACAATACTACCTAGAGACAGTGTCCCTGCATTTCTTAACCATCTTAACTCCATAAACCCCAACATACAATTTACTATGGAGTTAGAGGCAGATAATAAACTAGCTTTCCTAGACATTCTCATTATCAGGAATCCGAACCAAACCTTGAGCCATACAGTGTATCGTAAAGCAACCCATACAGACAGATACCTTAATGGTGACTCTCACCATCATCCTATACAGTTAGCTACCGTAGGGAAATCTTTGTTTCAGAGAGCCCGCGGCATCTGTGACAAACAACACCTGACTGCTGAGCTTCAGCACGTCAAGCAAGTACTACGTAACAACAAGTTGCAAGTACCACGCCTTCGTCACAGAAAACGCACCAAAACAGCCACAGTAGAGCGTCAACCTGCCATCCTACCATACTTGAAGGGTGTCACTGACAAGATTGGAAACATTCTGAAGCGAGCGTCAATCAAAACTTACTTCAAGCCGCCGAAGAAGATCAACCAATTCTTACGACCTGTCAAGTGTAATATCCCCCTTCAAGCCGCAGGCGTCTACAAACTAGATTGTGACTGTGGGCTCTCCTACATCGGGCAAACAAAGAGAAGCATAGGGACCCGGGTTAAAGAACATGTAGCTGACATGAAACATAGGCGCGATAACAAGTCTGCAGTGAGTGAACACGCCTTTGAGGGGCCCAACCATTATATTAGATTTGACAAACCCCAAATCCTTGCTAGGGAACGTAGATTCATTCCTAGAATGCTCCGCGAGGCTATCGAAATAAATAAATATCCTAATTTCAATAGAGATGATGGTTGGAAAATTCCACCAGCTTGGGACCCCATCATTCACAAGCTAAAGCCCCAAACACACACTGTAAGATCTAATGATACGGTTAGTTCCTTTTGCAAATAAATTAATTAATATAAAAGACGGAGGTCGGCCTTCCTCTCCAAGTTTTCTTTCGCCATTTCTTTCTTGGAGGGGCCTCCCAATTTTTTGAAATGGTAGTAGTTTCAGTAGATTCTCTCTTTTTAACATATAAAATTAAATTAAAACCAAACCAAAATTAAACTAATTAAATTTGATAAATTTTAATTTCTGAACGTTCTAAAAAAATCATCGCTTGAGGGTAGGCTCACAAGTAGCTTCAGTCCCCCGTGACCACGGCAGCTGCAAAGGTGCCGAAACGTCGGGAAAATCAAAAATCAGACCAAATACCAACTAATTACCAAAGTACTTTCAATAAAACCGCGCTAGTATCCGTTAAAAGTGTTTTATTTCATGTCATTGGAAAGGTCTTTAAATTTGAAACACTTTATTGTATGACAGCATATATCAACTATTAGTACTTTGTTAATAGTTATAAGGCTCTGAACTCGACCAAATTTTATTAACTTAACTTAAAACTCCGAAAATACTAATAATTGATAGCAATAATGTTTGCAGCAAATATTTGTCATATGAAAACCTTTCTAATGATATATCATTCATTGCTATAAGTGGGGTAGATGAACATCCATATGCAAATAACCAGATTTATACTTTAATAATATGTGACTCCAAAAGTATTAACAATTGATATAAAGTATATTAACTGAAAAACACGTCTATTAAAGTCTGGTGGGGCTGGAGTACATCTTCCTTTTTTTATTCTAAAAGCCCCACCCGACTTCAATTGACGTGTTTTATTATAACAATGATAATGCGTATCTAATAATTTGTATATTATTTCTTGCTTTTTAGAGGCAGGTTTTTTGAAGTCGGTTTTTTGTTTTTTAAAAACAATTTTTTATTTTTTTATTTTTAGTGTAAGTACCTTCTGTATTAGGTAGTGTAGGTATATTATTTAGGTAGAAAAATCGGCATAGCCAAACGTGAGATAATCGCGGAGAAACATACATACATACAAACTGAATACCTCCTATTTTTGAAGTCGGTTAAAAATACTACACAAAGGTTTCCATTCCCCAACAATAAATCATTTAATTCGGTTCATAAATATCAAAATTGTCAAGTTAGTTGATTTAATATCATAGTATTTTCAGGATTACTTGTAAACTACTGAACCGATCTGAAAAACCATCTCGCAAGAAAACTCAATCGAACAAAAAAAGAATTATCTAAATCGGTCCATAAATGTCGAAGATACGCGCGAACAACGATAAAAAAAGAAAAAAAAAAAAAACATACAATCGAATTGAGAACCTCCTCCTTTTGATGAAGTCGGTTAAAAATATTTGTCTCTAAAAGACCTTTCTAATGATATATCATTTATTGCTAGAGGGCCTGCCAACTCCCTCTCAAAATATCAACAAACAAGATTATATCTTTGACAGACATTTTTAACCGACTTCATCAAAAGGAGGAGGTTCTCAATTCGATTGTATGTTTTTTTTTTTTTATCGTTGTTCGTGCGTATCTTCGACATTTATGGACCGATTTAGATAATTCTTTTTTTGTTCGATTGAGTTTTCTTGCGAGATGGTTTTTCAGATCGGTTCAGTAGTTTACAAGTAATCCTGAAAATACTATGATATTAAATCAACTAACTTGACAATTTTGATATATTTATGAACCGAATTAAATGATTTATTGTTGGGGAATGGAAACCTTTGTGTAGTATTTTTAACCGACTTCAAAAATAGGAGGTATTCAGTTTGTATGTATGTATGTTTCTCCGCGATTATCTCACGTTTGGCTATGCCGATTTTTCTACCTAAATAATATACCTACACTACCTAATACAGAAGGTACTTACACTAAAAATAAAAAAATAAAAAATTGTTTTTAAAAAACAAAAAACCGACTTCAAAAAACCTGCCTCTAAAAAGCAAGAAATAATATACAAATTATTAGATACGCATTATCATTGTTATAATAAAACACGTCAATTGAAGTCGGGTGGGGCTTTTAGAATAAAAAAAGAAAGATGTACCACCCGACTTCATTAGACGTGTTTTATTATAACAATGATAATGCGTATCTAATGATTTGTATATTATTTCTTGCTTTTTAGGGGCAGGTTTTTTGAAGTCGGTTTTTTGTTTTTTTAAAAACAATTTTTTACTGGTTAACATTGATATTTTTCTTTTTGTTTTAGACATAAAGCATTTCAATAAAAGTGTAAATAATATTTATGTTTTCGTTTCAGATAAGATACCACTCTCTACTGCAATAATATTAAATCATAGAACTTTAATATCAGCGGCTAACTATTTGGAGCCGTGGTTGCACAGACAGCAGGATTTGCGTATCTGGGCGCTCGGAAGAGCCGGAAAGCATAACACTCCATATCGGTACAGAGTATGGAGGGTCAGAAGATTATTGCCGAAGAGCAACAACCCGGAACACCACCACGGGCCGACTGGAGAACACGTCCCCCGTCATGACGTATGCATCATACATAGTCTCGACCAAATGTACCTTAACTACTTTACAAATTATCTATTCGCCTATAAGTCCTATATTCCTGGAAAGAAGGATCACATCATTGATGCAGACAGGATATGGATAGGAGGGACAGGTTTTACAAGTTTAAAAGACGTACGTGAGAATTATAAGATGTCACATGCGACAGTTTTAAAAGAATTCATCGTAGATTGTTCCAAATATCTACCCAAACATTGGGGTAAATTCATATGTATATCAACAAACGTACACAACTTTCCTGGCATATCTAATGGTATGGGATTATTTGTTACAAAAGAAGGGTCAGAAACTGATATCCTGTTTGGCATAGGTTGTTTCGAGATCCGCTATAATGAAGAAAAAATTGGGGTGTTTACGGACTTGAGGTACTACGTTGATAAGATCTATATATACGCTAACATTACTGCTGGGGATTATTACGAATATGCATATCCTCAATGGTTTGTGCCATGGGGTCGTAATTGGGATAGAAACTTCAATGATCCTATGAATTTAGCATTAATTTCTGATTATCATCAAACAGATGAGGTTGAGAAGGAACCCCTAGGCAAGTAATAAGGTGAAAAAGAAATAATTATGATGAATTATTATTGAATCATCATATTTATTTTTCAAAATAAAGTATAATTATTTGCCTAAATTAGTTATTTATTCCTGTTTGTTTAACCACTGCATGCAGTATTTACCTGAAAGTGTTTGTTACATTTGATTTAATTTTATGCTAAGAAAAAGTTGTTTTATGTAAGTAATAATGTAAACAAGCGTTGGTAAATCAATAAAGTAAAATAAAAAATAAAAAATCTTATTTCAATAAATTTTTTATGCCTATTTCGACCCACTGTTATTGTTTAATTTTTATAGTTAAATTATTCTTATTTAGACCATGCGGTCTCATCAGGAACAACAGATGTGGCTTAGTTAGCAGGTACCGCCATCTAGTGGTATATTTAAACTAATGTTAGAATTAGTTTAAATTTACCTCACTAATGGCGGTAGCTGCATCGATTTGTTTTTGTAATATCAAATACAAATGAAAAAAAGTCAAAAAACTTTTAAATTGTTTCTTAAAAAAATCAGCAAATGCAAAATTGTAACTAGTGAAGCAGAAAAAGATAGTTGAAACTGACCATTAATAGGGAAGTTTCCGTTTTTTTAATTTTCTTTACAAAACATCACATTAAGCTTGCAATGAAACTCAGTAAATATTTTTTTCAAATATCTCTGAAAATGACGAAATTATAGGACTTTTCCCTTTCGTTAAAAAATTAATGGTGTGACGTCATGCGTACCTATTTTTACTGAGAAACCGTGAACTTCCACGGCAAGGCCTAGCTCGCTTTTTGTTTGCTAGTGCAGCAGAGCTGCCAGATTAGGAGATTTTCCCGCGATTTTGGGTAAAATAGGGAAAAAGCTTGCAATGTGTTCGCCAATGAGGGCTTTTTAAAATGACAAAAAACTGTAGGCTCGATAGATGGCGTTGATAAAAATGTACGTGTCAATGTGATTTTTTTACTAAGCTGCGAAGAGTACTCGTGTAGGCAGGCAGATGTACCTCTTTGGGTAGAGTAGATGTCAGCTAGCGATCGCTTACTTGCCTTTTTGTTACAGGCTGTTTATTTTATAAGCCAATTTTGACACTTCTCTTTCTATCAACGCCATCTAATGAGGCAAATAGTTACTATTTTTAATTTTTAAATGTCGCTTTGAAAAGCCCTCATTGAAAATGGTAGCTACTTTTTCCTCATGTTTTTAAACCATCTGCTGCGAAGTGGTTCGAATAATATGCTTTTTCTCAAACATGCTTGGAAATTCGAACATTATTTTGACAACCTTCTTCGGGCTAAATCGGAGTTTCCGGACAGAGCTAAACCGCGCTGGCAATTTTTGTATGAGAATCCATTACTAACGTGTAACAATGGATTTTCATAGAAACATTGCCTGCGTCTGACCGTAAATGTTAGTATTGAAACTCATTATACACGTGTAATTCAGAAATGGAACCAAATTTTCAATGAAACACGACAGCCAATGAGGTCTGTGATCATCATCAATATTTAAAATTAGAACTGGCTTTGCTAATGGAAAGTTCCGAATCACGGTAACAGTGTCATGAGCGCACTAACGCCCGCCTATTAATTTGTATTGTTTCAAAACTTTAGTGTAACATACGATTCGGACAGGTGGCATAAAATATCATTGTATTATTTATGGATCTTGGCGCGGGGGAAGTTATTATTGTTAAAATTGTTTGTTGTTTTTTCAAATATTTTATCTTCGATTTAAATTAAGTTTAATATAAAAATGAGTTCAAACGACGAAAGTGATATTTTGACGCCACCTGAAATTCAAGAAGCGGCAAAAACTGTAATAGAATACATGTTGTCTCCAAAATAAAAAAAAACATTAAGTAAACCAGATGTAAACCTAATTGCAATGCCCAAAAGACATTCACAAGGGTATAAATGTAGGAAGTCTGCATCAAACGTGCAAATTTTCATGTCAGAAGCATCAGACAGTGTGTATTTGGATCCTAAAAAGTAAGTTTTCGTACTTATTGATAAGTACCTACCTATATAGGTACTAATTTACCACTTTGTTTTAGTTAAACAGCAAACATCACAACTTTACACTTTCTTTATTTTTGTTTCAGGTTTGATTTTTGCCATTTTCGGTGTATGAAGATGCAACGACATAGGTATTCAGTATTTATGTAAAAGACCTAAAACTCAAGACAGTGCGATTTGTTACTTTCAATTACTGTAATTTTAAATAAAAATAAAATGTTAGAAAAGTTGCTACCTACTTGGTTTGAATTTCCGCGCATTATTTGAGAAAAGTACTATAGAAGCCTTGGCCGCAACTGGGCATTGATGGACTAACGTATGTGTGCCTCGGCTTCGCCTCGGCCCACATTTTCACGTTCGTCCTTCAATGCCTGTGTTGCGTGCCGCTACAGTAATGTACTATAATATCACTACTCTTTGGTCACAACCAAATGTCACAGTCACAACTATCGGATGGCTCGGCTCTTTACAGTGACAACTGATTGTCAAAAATCTAACTTATTACAAGGTAGGTAGGTAGGTAGGTACCTACATAGCTAATACAACCAAAGTATCTCTCTCTTTTCTAACGTTGATCTTTTATTTAGTAGGTTCAATCCCAAATGTATGAGTGTAGATAAAGTAGTGTGTGAAACTGCACATAACTAGGTATTAAAACACTCGTGTGATACTATTAAAAAACACACACTCATGTTTTAATACCCCTCATTATACTTGTGCCTCGTCCTCGAGATTAGTATACTTACCTTTTTTACCTTTATGAATATATACTATGTAGTAACGCCTAAGTGTTGCCACTTCCAGCACTATTTTAGAGATGATGTGTCATTTCCGGTCTAAATATAAATACTAGACCGAAAATGACTTAACTTTTTAATACATTTCCGGTTGAATGTCAACGTCAGAAAACGGAAATTATGTTTTCCCGCCAATACTCACTCCACCTTCTAGCTCGCAGGCCCCATTGCCGTCATTCGCTTTTTAGTGCTCAGCCACTTCGCACGTGTTACAATTTACAATAAAATTGAGTTACAAAATGCCTAAAAGGAAACATAATGATGATACGTTTCAATATTTAGCCAATAAAATAAAAAAAATAAAAAAAAAAATTAAAGAAAAAGTTAAAAGTGTTAAATCGCCGTTGTCAGCGATCGTTGTCTGAATCTAATGATTCAGATAGATAGTTCAAAAAGTGCATTTACAGCAAGCTCAAGAGACTCATCACCTTCTGCGACACCGTGTTCGCCATTATCAGATCGAGGTAAGTTCAAGTGAAAGTTAAATTATTATGTTTTTATCTCACTATACTTACGCCCATGGTGTCAAGTCAATGATAAGAATTGTAAATTCAGAATAAGTATCAACCTGATACCCAATCCTACACCCATGGTGTAAACCAGTCTTCGGGACTGACGCGAGGTTACTTAAATCTCGAGGAATGTAACTACATTCAGCATCCATGATGCACACATACCGGTCTTCCTGACTGATGCGGAAGTAACAACTTTCATGGAATGTATTCGCGGTCTAACGCCACTACATTCGGCATCCATGATGCAAAAATTTGTCCTCGCGAGCTCGCGACTGACGTGGGAGTTATACTTCACCCCACAAACACTACACGGAACCATCCGTTGTAGTCCACCCATGGTGGACCCTCAATAAGGACCTACAGTCCAACAATAGTTTACGTCATCACTGTGAACGTTGTATATAACCAACACAGGTGTGTAGGTTAATTATTAAAAAAAAAAAAAAAAAAAAAATGGCAAATCTAAGCCCAACCCTTGTGTTAGACCACAATAAACACCCACCAGCTACAACGACGGGTTGGTGTCTGCTCCGGAACCATTAGTTCCTGGACCGGCGGCGCTGCCACTAAGTGTGATCGAAGAACCTGCAATCGTCGAAAAGCATGATGATGTCACCGAAATTCCCGACGACTTCAGAATCAGGTCCAGGACCCCGATATTCTTGATATATTAGGCACAGACCCCTCATGTATTGAGTAATTTAGCCCAAATATTTATCATTTAAGTCGACTAAGCTTCATTGCTACACACGGTCTTGATAGAGAGAACTGAAAAGAATTGCTCCAAAAATACCCAACACCGTCAAACTGCAAGACTTGTCTGCTCCCATAATTAATGCCGAGATCAAGGCTGCAATTCCAGAATATGTTCTGAAAAAGAGACAAGTCAATTGAAATCAATCAAAAACAAATAGCCGCAGCAATAACATGTGTTGGTCGCATTATAAGCACTCAAATCTCATGCAGCAACAGAGATAATGTATTGCTTAAAATCTTATGGATGTAAATAGAATCCTGTGATGTCCAATATTAACAATCTAATGCCTTAGTCTCTGCCTACCCCCATGGGAAACAGGCGTGAGTATATGTATGTATGTAATGCACGGAGAAATTATGCCCTTAATTCCCTGAAAAAATATATATATATTTGAAAGAACAACTTAATAGTACTAAGGTACTAAGATCAACGGATTTCTAATTGAAAAAGACCTGGCGGAAACCTTGAAAAGCGCAAAAGCAGTCTCAAGATCGTCTACCGACTTAAAATCAGACGTCACAAGGAAAACAAATTTAAACCGCAAGTCGGTTCCGAGAGTCGAAAGGTGGCCCGTCGTAGACTTAATGCACCAGGCGGCACCGGGCCCTCGGCGTCACCAGCCGCCCACCACGACGCGATCGATGACGAACTACCAGCCACCACCACCGCCACCGCTGCCAGCATCGAGCACACGCGGTTAGTCCTCAGCGACGTCATCCTATCGGCCCAGACGAACGAGGAGGCGCTAGGTGCTGACAAGGTACGCTAAGCAGGCAGGCTGCATCACTTTTACAAACAATGGTCGCTTATTACCGAGAACCAATCAGTGCTCTCATGGATTGATAGATATGAGATCCAACTCTTAAATCCAGTCCAATCCACCGATTACAGAAATCGTTTCAAGTTCAGAAAGAATCGAATGTAGACAACATTTATTTTCAATCGGAGCCACCTCCGCCTGTAGATACACCTTGTAATGATCAATATGTATAGCGCGTTTTTTGTTATTGTACCAAAACCTAACGGAAAGATGCGATTCATTCTGAATTTTAAAAACTTGTTCTGCTATTTGGTATCACTACAGCCCTTTATGTGTTCACAAAACTCATGAAACCTGTAGTTAAGTTATTAAGGTCATGTCATGTGGATATTTATCCTCTATATACCTATCTTGATTTGTTCTTAACAGAACCAACTTATTCGGAGTGTTTGGAAAATGTTAAGGCAACAAAGGGTTTGTTACAAGCCCTTGGTTTTCTGATAAATTAAGAAAAAAGTAAATTCATCCCATCTATGCATTGCAAATAATTTAGTGTTCGAAATAGATTCGTATAAATTGGTGCATAATTATCGTTACCACAAGAGAAGTGAAACAGAATAGAAAAGGGAAAGTCTAGAAATTAAACAGTTGCGAACATGTAAAATTTGCAAATTTGCACAATTAGTTAGGTTGCTAGTATCGGCTTGTCCAGCAATTGAATATGGGTAGTTATACACCAAAGAACTTGAACGTTGCAAATACCTCAACTTTAAGGTCATGATGATTATTACAGAAACATGATTATACCATTTTCCTTACACTCTGACTTAGATTGGTGGTCATTCCGAATTCAGTACAAATGATAAAAGAGGATAACCATACTATTGAAATATACTCTGACGCATCAACAACGGTCCATCCCGTTGTTGTGAGCGGCTTGTGATGGTCAAACAGCTAGTGGCCAGTGGTCAGAATCTGATCAACTTTTACATATTAACTTAGTTGGAACTCTTAGCTGTATTTTTCGCGCTAAAATTATTCGCTAAGTATAAGTAACTATAGCACAAACTGTCAAATACTTCTACGCGTGGATAACACTCTGCCGTGAGTTATATAAATCGTATGGTTGTATAGTACAATACCCTAATCTCAACAACATCACAAGAAGTATTTGGCAGTAGTGTGCACATCGCCACATCTTACATTACACACATACAAATCTTGCGATAATGTCATTGCTGATCGCGAATCCAGACGCTCACATCCTGATGTTGAGTGGGAACTTACGTTTACGGGATTTGATATTATATAAAAAAAAAAATGGATACCCTGAAATTAATTTATTTGCAAATCGACTTAACAAGAAATGTCAAATTAATGCCTTCTGGAATCGCGACCCAGATTCCTATGCCATTGATGCCTTTACCTTTTTCTGGACCAACAGCTACTTTTACGCCTTTACACCTGTCGCAATTATATTAAAATCATTAAGGAAATTATATCGGATAGAGGTGAAGGCATCATGGTTGTGCCATCGTAGCCGACGCAACCATAGTACCTCTCCGTTGTTCCGTCGCCTTGTTGTGCCAAAAGTAGTTCAGCTGCGTTCACCAGATTTTACTGTCTCTCATTCCAGGAAAAACATTCACCACAACCTTATCCTGGAGGCCGCGATCTTATCCGCGCTAAGTTCCATTAGAGGCTATCGATATAATGCTGGCATCCCTATCAAGTATCAAGTAATACTACCTATGATACAATAATGATTCATGTTTACGAAAATGGTTTTATTTCTGTTCAGAAAACAAAATTGAAATCTATAAGCAATCTGTTCCATCTGCAATAAGTTTCTTACGAATACCTTAAACGCCGGTAGCCAATATCAAACAATTAATTGTTATAGATCAGCAATATCTCTGCTAACGGGGCCAATAGAAGATGATTTGATTGCAAGATTTTGCAAGGACGTATATACAAACTCAGACCTTCCTTACCACGCTATACTTATAACATAACGTGGGACGTAAATGTTTTATTAAATTACTTGTCCTCTCTTTATCCTCACAATGAGATTGCTTTAGAAAAACTATTTAAAAAAAAATAATGAGTTACACTCTTAGCTCTCGATACTGCTCATAAGAGTGCAAATCTTATCGATAATTATTATTAATAACATAGGTAAGTAATTTATTTACAAAATCAAATAATCATAAATATTCCGGAACTGATTAAAAACCTCTAAAGTTGGTTCTCGCCAACCAGCTTTACACTTACCTTATTTTGAAAACAAAGTTTCTATATGCCCTTCACTGCAGACACATTAATTTCTTATATCAAGTAATGTTACTTAAAACCTTTAGAAATCTGAGGATTATTTAATTAGTTTTAGATCTCCTTATAAGTCTATTTTTTTTCAAACAATCAGCAGGTAGATTACGTCCACTATGAAAGACAGGGGAATCGACGTATCCATCTTTCTGCTCATAGCACTCGCCATGCAGCAACATTATCTGCTTATAACAATGGATTAACATTGACTTAATCTGGAAGACAGCCGGTTGGAGCGGCAATTCCTCTGTCTTTGCCAAATATTGTAATTTCCCTATTGTGAGCAACAATGACTTTTCTTCGCTAGCAAGAAGTCTAGATTTAGTATAAGCAAACAAGTAATTTAAAATGAATTGATTATTCTTTAATGAATACTATGTTATTGCATAACTCATGATTATAAATATTTTGTTCAAGCAAAATAAATAATAATTATTATCTATTTTGCTGTCCCACTGATGTTCATCCATTATAATTTGGGTAAAATAAATATTTCCTCTCTCTCTCAACATCTACATAGTATATATTCATAAAGGTAAAAAAGGTAAGTATACTAATCTCGAGGACGAGGCACAAGTATAATTAATGATTAAACGAACTTACCTAAGTGAAGTTCGATCATAATTATACGAAGTGCCTCGTCCGAAGAGATTAGTATGCAAACCCTCCCTCCCAACAAACTATTTACATAAATAGTTTTCCCGTTAATAAGGTAATATTTATCTTCTCTAAACTAAATGACGGCAATGGGGCCTGCGAGCTAGAAGGTGGAGTGAGTATTGGCGGGAAAACATAATTTCCGTTTTCTGACGTTGACATTCAACCGGAAATGTATTAAAAAGTTAAGTCATTTTCGGTCTAGTATTTATATTTAGACCGGAAATGACACATCATCTCTAAAATGGTGCTGGAAGTGGCAACACTTAGGCGTTACTACATAGTATATATTCATAAAGGTAAAAAAGGTAAGTAGGTATACTAATCTCTTCGGACGAGGCACTTCGTATAATTATGATCGAACTTCACTTAGGTAAGTTCGTTTAATCATTAATTATGCATCAGTATCATAAACTACTATTTCAACACACTTGCTCGTAAAGTGAGCCCTAATACATCGCTTTTATGGCCATAAACCGAGCTATAACAAACGCGTGCAATAATTATATAAAACACTAGTTCGTAATAGAATTAACCCTACAAAGTTAAATTAGTACCTTACTGCAAGTTCTATGCGAGTAAACAGAGCATTCCCAATATAGCCGGGTAATACAGTTATTTTTTTTGACAACAAAGAGGTTTTATGCTGCTGAAAATTCATATACATTTTTGGAATAAATAAATGTGTAAATCCTTAATTAAGTCAAATAAATATAAAATTATTATCAAATTATTCATAATTCACAATATTTTGTTAAAAAATATTAAAATATTTGCATTTTGTCACTTAAAATTATAATTTTGAAGTATTAGTAGTAGGCTGTATGCTCCTCACCCCTTTGTTCGCAAAATATTCTTGCGTTGGGCGTGTGAAAAAAAAAAAAACATGCGCGCCTTTTCCCATAATTATCATATTTCGTTTTTGCCATATTTGTTGCTGTGTGATAAATTACTTTGTTTTTTCCTCGCAAATGTGTTAAAAACGTCGTATGAAACTCGTAATCTCTTGCTTATTGCACACTCGGCTGAGTTACGCCCTCGCCTGCGGCTCGGGCTGCAACCCACAGCCTTGTGCGCAATGAGCAACCTAAGCTAACTTGTCTCATAATGTACTAAAACATGTTTGACATGTATTAGTCAAACATGTTTTAGTAACATCATTATTATGATTATTGCCGATTCTGATTACTTTAATAGCATCTATAGATTTTGTATTTAGAGACAATTTTTTCACTAAAGAATCACTAAATATGTTAAAATAGGAAGGAGACATTCGAGTAATAGAATTATCATTGTTTGACTTACGTCGTCACAGCCCACAGCGCGACTTAATCGAGCGGATAAGCTCAGCGAACTTCATCGAAGATTGAAAGAGAATGCGGGTGCAGGGGAAGGAGTGGCAGAGGAAACGCCAAGGATAGTAGCCAGTCTTACACTGCTGGGAAGCGGGGTGACAGAAGAAAAGTGCTTATTGAGTTCATTCAAGGTGAAAGAGGGTTTGTGTAAAAGTTGAGGCTTAGCAAATCCAAGCATGCGAAGGAACTTCTAGATGTTAGCAGGCGTAGAATCTAAAACATTGTCATGAATATAGCAGCGTTTAGCTCTTCTAACCATCTGGTTGCATCGATTTCTTGCTACCTTAAAAGACTCCCAGTGGTCATGAGTTCGGCTTCTTTTGTAAATACGAAAGGCTCGATCCCGTCTTCTTATAGCCATACGTACACCCGGGGTTATCCAAGGTGCTGGCGGCCGTTTCAATTTGACATTTTTCACAGGCGCATGTGTATCATATAACCTCAGAATCACCGAGTTAAAGTGGGTCACCATATCGTCTAAAGAAGTTGCGTTCATAATAGGAGACCAATCAACAGCACAGGTGTCGCTAGTTAATTTATCTACATCCAACTTAGCAAGCTTACGCATACTGACAATACCTTATAAGCTAGGAATAGTAGATCATGTTTAGAAAAACAAGGAGCGGCTACTTGGCCATGATTAAGCACATGATCAGAAGAGGACGTTAATATGTGGTCGATCCAAGTGTCGTCGGTTGTGAGATTATGGTGAGTGGGGCCAAGAGGCAGAATAGAAAGATTTACTGACTTTATTAATGACTGAAATTTAAGAGAAGCATGTGAGTTTTTGAGAAGGTCCGTATTAAAGTCACCCATGATAATGAGGTGCTTAAAGTCGGTCGAAAAGGTTTCAAGAAGTGATTCTAAATCAGTGTGAAAATTTATAGAAGGGGGGCAATATACGACTCCAAATAATATATAATACGCAATACAATAATATAATATAATGCGCTTTTAAACATGTTTAAGTTTTATTGGATCTGGATAAAGGTAAAACAAGACCACCAGCTCATGTCACTTTTGGTGTCGCCGCCAAACGAACTCTGTCCGTCTATTCGAGTGGAATATTAAGTTTATGGGTTTTAATAACCAATTTGGTTCTCAGTTTTATCAAGAACAAGAAAAATAGTGAAATGTAAAGTTAAAAAAGTGTTTAGAAGTGTGTGGAAAAGTAGGAAGTTCGATCCCGATACCTACGTTACTGAAGAAAGAATATGGTTTAATCAACAATAAGAATTAAGAGTTTTTATGCTACGGACCTGCTGCGGGTTGAGGAACGGCTGACTCTCCGACCCGGTATGGGTATCATATTGTTTCAAAACATTAAGGCTAGAGGTTATGTACACAGATGTGTACGTTCAACCTCACTGTTCTCTAGGACAGTACAAACGGATACGTCAGGCCTATCTACAGGATAGTGCAGTATCTTAACGTTTTCAAGGCCTGGGTAATATACGTTAATACGTTATACATTCACACCGTAGATATACGGCTTGTAAATAATGAGGTTGCTAAACACAGTGAATGTATACGGACCCACCACTCACTGTAAGGCATAGAAAAGAAAGTAAGACCTACATGAGACTCGACCTGCCTGTGAGATATGGAGACGCCAGATCAGCAATAAAATCGACAATAATTAAACTCGGACCTGCCTTCGGGTCATGGAAGAGTCAACAATTGTAGTTGCTACATTACAGGCTGTAGAACCTAAATCTACAATATATCAGGTTATAATACCATATGCCATATACCATACCATATTATTGTTACTACTTATATCCATTTGTCACAAAACGAGACAATATTATTACCAGATTGGTGATGGACACCATTCACCCATCGTTGAAGCAGGTATATATTTCTGAAAGATTTTTTTTTTCTCTCTCATTTGCCTGAATGGACTGATCATTTCTGCCTTGGCAGCTTAGAGTAATAAGAACAGTAAGTTTATATACTATAAATAAAAAAAAATTGAAAAACTGATCAAGTTTAAACCACAACTTGGAGCAGCAGCGTTAAACAAGAGCTTGCAGCGGTTGTTTATTAGTATTGAAGAAGTACCTATAAAAACTATTGGACATAACAAAATAAATAAATTGGTGAGTAATAATTATTCTTATGGTGAATTACACCATCTCCATGAAAACAAAATTGACATTGTGCGAGATTTTTCCATTTTTGCACATGAACTATAAATGAGCAAAAGGCTAATTAGGCTAATTAGTCAATAAATATTAAAGCTGTACAGTGTAACAGCCTGTTTAAGCCTTAATAAGTAAAGTTCCTAAATAACTTTAACCAGAGCTTTAAACTGAAGGGGTAATATAATCTTAAGTGTCCGGGAAACAACGGGAAGAGAGCCAGAATCCTTTCTAAGACATATTATTTATTTATAATTGGGTGAAAATAACTAAAACCTATATGAGTTAAATTGGGCATAAGAATGACTGATTTATAATATAAAATCAACTTATATTGTAATTTTATAATTACAGAAAACCTATGGATAAATAAAACTCAACATTTTAATGTTTATTTAATTCTTGACAAAAGACTTGAGATTTATTCTGAAAATATTGTGTAAAAGGATATTATTGTGTAACATTCTTACAAAACCTCAGAAGTCTTAAAAATCTTAAATTCATAATTGACAGACATACAATCATGTACCTACAAAATGAAATAGGTACTTACTTACACCAAGTCTTCATCATAATTGTTTGACGAATGTCATGATCACTATTCTGATAATGTTAATGACATTTTTTAAACTCATAATAGAAAAGAAATTATGTCAACTTATTTCTTCTAA
The DNA here is from genome assembly GCA_950108535.1 of Agriphila straminella. Taxonomy (NCBI): domain Eukaryota; kingdom Metazoa; phylum Arthropoda; class Insecta; order Lepidoptera; family Crambidae; genus Agriphila; species Agriphila straminella. The sequence continues at coordinate 19,779,827 of OX467303.1, read as the reverse complement.
ATAATGCGAGTTCCTTGGTTTAATACTAAGACTTCTATGTTGTATGTTTGTTATAATAGATTCATACAGTTTTTCTATCCAGAGCTATCTTCATAATACTACTGATATTAATATTATTTTTTTAATGATGTTTTCTGAGTCAGGACAGGACAACCTGCCTAGATCTAAAATGATTTTTTTCCAAAGAATAAGAAAGGCATAAATATACCTACTTATTCCCTTTAAAATTATATAATAATTTAGTCCTTACCTAACCGACATTAACAGTGTCAGTTAAATAAGTACCGAAGTAAACAAAATAAACTTGAGCGGAAAACAGGCATAGATTTAGACCATTATTCCAGGAGAAATAAACAAATACAAATATTTTTATTATTTACATATAATTACCTAGTTAAAATGATTCAGTCTTAAAACTTATATTTTTTTTTGTTATTTGCTCCTGAGTAATGTGGAAGTGTGAGTTTTTTGTGATTTCGTAGGTAGGCATTAGGACTAATAGTCATTCCACCCTAATCGACAGTTTTTTTGAATGTATTTTTCATTTATTTGTTACTAAGCTTGTTTATTTGTCAGTTTAACTTTAAAAAAAAAAGTTAAACTTTGTGAAAATTGATATGAAAATTAAGAATGTAATACCTAGTAGCTATGGTAATTACATACAGATTGATAAAATACAGTACCTACCTATGTAAATTATTATCTATTTTCTTAGCAAAAACTATTCTAAAATATTAAAGACTCAGATTCATACAATAGTACATACAATCAGTACAATAGACAAAATTTAGTATTGTACAAAATAACTAATTGAAGATTTCGATTCATGAAAAATATAATGTCACACAGAAAGGGAACTATTAATATTTAGTATTTAGATACCTACTTAAGTATTTGTTGGCTTAAGAACTTTAAATGTCCTTATTACACAAGATTATCTTGGCTTAGATACAGATATTTTATGCATTTTGATGAGTCAAATGAATTGAAAAATTATAACTTTAAATGTTAGGCATTTGAGATACACTGCCTTAGCACAGTTAGTTTTCAATTTCAACTTAATTATTGCATTATTTTCTTTATAGGATATTTTTTTTTCAGTATAAGTATTTTAAACAAGCAGTAATCTACTCACCTATATACCAAATATAATTCTAATATTTTTTATTAATTTTATTGTCTTATATAAATGGATACTAACTATTAAGATAATAATTTCTTAACACACAAGTTTGTTTATGGCTTCATCTTAAAATCTAGGTATTTTTTGATTAAGGTGAATGAAATGTACAGTCAACAACATGCTGGGCTACCACAACATACGGGGTTACCACCACAGGCTACCAAATTATTTTAATCAATTCTGAGCTTAAATGCGAAGTCATAAAGGTTCAAAATTGATTGGAGATTTATTCACAATTTGCATAAATTGACGTGCTGCTGACTGTACTATAAGCAGCGCACATAATTAAATTAAGTATAATTATTTAAGTACCATGCCATTATATACCCTTAGGTTGGAATCGATGAAAAGGTAGAAATATTATTAAAAACTTATATTTATAATATATTGTATGTACCTACCTTACCTACATTTAAATCACAATATTAGTTTAGGTACATGAGATGGTTCTATTGCTATATGTACATTTTATGGAATAAAATTATTTGACATTGTTTATTTGATGATTGCACACAGTCATCAGTTTTATCTTTTAAGGATGTTATTATCTATGAAGTCTCGGGTTCTATCCCTGGCAAGGTTAATTTAGAAAAACTAACATTTCTATATTGGCTTAGGTCCGATTTTTTATGTTAACATAACATCAACCATTGTCTCTGATTTCCATCACACAAGTGCTTTAGCTACTTTGGAATGGGAGCAATGTATGTGATGTTGTTCAAATTTGATTTTATTTTTATTTATTAAAAATTGTTTTATTTATTTACTATGATCATATCTATTCTGGCTATGAGTGGAATAGACGATAGTCTTCTCCACTCACCAGCAAACAGACAAGATAACCACCTAGTCATTAGTAATGACAAAATACTGAAGTATTTTTTTTTTTTAAATATTGGTTATTTATATATACCTATAGATAGATATATTGTTCAAATTATAATATCATTTCATATATTTAGAAGAAATCAAAAAGTTTAATTGATCATCATAAATTTATTAATAATAATAAAAAGTTTGTGTTTTATAACAAAAAAAAACTATACTTATTCAATTAACACTGATTCTTAATCATAAATTGAAGTTATTTTTATTTACACAGTTATTTCTTAGAATAAAAATGTTAAAAATATTTAAGTAAGTTACATAATTACCTTTATTGTATGCACAATAAAACAAGACAACAAGAGGCGGACTTACTGCCTTACTGCTAATAGAATTCTCTACCAGTCAATCTTTTGAAAAAAAGATATACCCTACATTAAAATTTAAATATGGTTATATACATGTCGAAGTAGACCTATGGGTTTCTCAAGTATTTCTTGCCGATATCAGATATTCTTGATAGTGGTATATTTTTCTAAAATAAACTCGCAAGCGTTTCCTCTAATCCTATTTTATTACAATTTCACAATTAAAGTTGACTGTTAACTTCAGCACGGTCAGGATGAAGACTGATTAGAGAAACGCAGTGAGTTCTGAGGCCTTTCACGATTCTCCAGCAATGAATCACAACACAACTCGCAATAATCAACAATCTCCATTTTCTAATATTATAACCTCCATCTTTCTACACTGAGCTCACAGAATCGCTATACAAGGAAGACGACCCATCCACAGACCACACTCCAACGTTATGTCAAAACTGACGTAACGCATGCGTCACATGCGTGACATTAATAGGGATGTTGACTATTTTTTTTATTTTATGTTACATAAATTACCTCTCAAAAAAAGAAACATTGGTAAAAGAATTAAGTCGCTAGCATGAAAACTGCCCGAGATATCACAGTGTGAAATGCACACAAATGGACTCGATCAAAAACGCTCCATACTAATGGCTTGCACGTTATGACGTCACGCCTTGCAAGTTTGTATGCAACGCATAGGAAATTTGTTCAGCAGCTATATTAAATATTGTGTTTATCAAAATGGTTTCTTCGACAAATTTGCTATACATTTTACGGACTAATTAAAGGTATCATTTATTTTAATAAATTTTATACTTTTTAAATGGACTTGTTCACCCAACTTTGAAGGGTCATAAAACAAATAATATGCAATATATAAAACCAAGAGGTATACAAGCTACTCTAAAAGTTTAATATGTTTACAATTTTTATTAGTATTTCGTTATTTTATTCATTAGTCAACATCCCTATTCTCCAACCAGCTAGTCAACCATTACCATAATCAAAGGAGTTTAACAACATAAGGTTTAGTTGTATTCAGCCTGCACCGATTCTGTTCCGATTAGTCACCAGCATTACGCTCTCGCTCCGACACGGCCATCCTGCAGCATCACACGTCCTCGTGTGACTGTGAGCCTGAAAAGAAGAATCATTGGCCAGTCCACAATCTTAATACTCGCTTATTCAGACCAGATTAAACACCCTCAAGGATAAGGTCTCTTTGCAATAGGGCCAAAATATCTCATAAGAAATCAAGAAAAGTTACCAGTCTCACTTAATTGGAACTAAATCGGATATTGCGAAGCAGGTCCTTGGTCTATTTAAGCATCGATAATTTTATTATTAACCTGTGAGACTGTACCTGCAGACAAACTACTTAATGTAGTTTTGTGGGGGGTACGTATCAGAATGTCTAAAGTTAGAATGTCTAAACTTAAAATGGCAAAGTTCAAAATGTCAAAAATCAAAATGCAAATCGTTTAAAATGTAAAAAATCATTATGTATAACTTCATAATAGCAAAATTCAAAATGTCAAACGGTTCAAATATCAAATTAGTTAAAATATCAATGGTCCAAAAGTCAAACGTTTACAATGATTTGAAAACAACAATTCGCCTTTTTTTCATTTATCGCCTTGCAACATTTTGTGAGCAATTCTTTGTAGTTTAAATATTTAATAACCCCTCCCTAAAGTTTGAAAGTTAGGAGATGGATACTTTTTTTTTAAATGGTTAAAAAAAACAAAAAAATTGGAAATTAAGCAGGGAAGGCTAAAAATGGTGGGGAGAGGGGAGGGGACGTACGTACAAAATTTCGCACGTAAAAAAAGTCGTTTCTGGCGCTTCGCCGGCCGCTACCGCGGCACGCTCGCTTCGCTCGCTCGGCTCGCGCGCTGGGTTCATGTACACCTAACATGCTCGTCGCTACGCTCCTCGCACCTATCATGTGCCCTGCGGTCCTTTAGTAGTGCTACCAACCTAGTGCGCCGCTATTAAACGTCAAAAATTACGACACAAATCTAAAATTGTCATTTTTCCTAGAAAATCTTAATTTTCAGATTTTTTTTCTCGCGTATTATTTGGTTTAAACATAAAATTTCGTATGCGTGTTCCAAATCATGAGTTCTTTACATTAGCATTAGGAAAAACTAGGTAAGGAACTTACCGAGTTTGATTTTTATATCGATGAACAACTGACAACTTACAATAACAAAAACTTTGTCATAAAAGAAAGGACTTTTGTACAGTGTAAAAGAGTGATTCTGTTTAGCACGAAAGAACTCATGCTATTGTTGAGTCAAGCTACTTTTTGGATTATGGATGGAACCTTCAAAATCGTTCCTCAGATATTCGTTCATAGCCCCACATACAACTGTGAAAAAACGTTTCCATTACTATTTGCGCTTTGTACACACAAAGAAAAGCATCATAATATGATGTTATGTTTGATTTGATTCCTGAATATTGTACAAAAATGAAATTTCATTAAATCCATTATTTGTCGTCATGGATTTTGAAAAAGCTCCAGCTTTATGTTTACGCCAAAATTTCTTAACTTATTTAAATCACGCTTTCTCAACTTCAATTTTGGTGGACTGCTACAACCATCACATCATCAAAAAATGTAATTGGCATTTATTATGAATTGGTAATTTGAATATTAGACATTTTAAGTTTTGATCATTTGAATTTAGACATTTTTATTTAGGACTATCTGACCATTTGACATTTTCGTTTTTGACATTTTGAACTTTCGACATTTTAATCGTTAGACATTCAAATTTTTGACATTTTGAACTTTGCCATTTTAAGTTTAGACATTCTAACTTTAGACATTCTGATACGTACCCTTTGTGGGACCATACATAAAACTTTGTATTTGAGGATAAATAAACGATTCATTCATTAATTCACTAGACGTTACAACTTAGTAAATAAAAGACACAGTTACAAATAAGACACAGTACTTATTACTTATGGCGCTTCGGCCACTCCTGACCAAGTAAAGAACGAACACAGGACATGCTGTTGTTTTACTTTCTGCGTAACAATTGAATTCTTTTCTACACTACAAAAGAGTTGTATCTTACAAAGTCTTCACAAATTTCATCTAAATTTTAATACCTACCTTCCACACTCTCTACTATCCAAATGCATAGTGGTAAATAAGAAACATATTGTTTAAAACTACTTTTATTTAAGTTGGTTAAACTGTTTTATCCACGTAGTGATTAACCCAATATCAAACTAGATGGCGTTGTAGTACCGCCAGAATAGACGCATGATGTTTTACCGACATTTCTCTCTCGTTCCATGTCGCTGTGTGTGCAATGTGCGTTTCCAAAATAAAATACATTTTAATAATTAAAATCTTGAGTTTTGCTCTTGGACCTCTCCCGTTGTATTTTCCATGGTCCAACGAGCCGTCGAAAAGTATTCTTAGCGCGGTTCCATTCTGTGAGGGGTTTGATATTTCGCCGGCCGGTGGTGCTAACTGCGCAGTAACAACGTGTCACCAAAATGGCGCAGCAAACTGCGGCGCAATCCGGGGACAAGTTTACCGATGCCATCGCCGGCACCGAGACTCAAGACAAGCAAAAGCTAATAAATGTAAGAAGATATAAAGGGACGCATTTCTCTCGTAGAAAATGAGTTGGGGGACATTTCTGCTGTGACCTCGATTGCCGCGTTGGCTGTTGCTGCAGACCGATTGAGCGGTTTGTTCACAAGACTGGAGGACGTCAACCTCAACTTAGAAATTATGGATCCGTCCCAGTTCGACGAGGGTTTGAAAATTGAACGCAAGTACCAGCGACTCCTTACTCAAATACGTGAGCGGCGTGAGGCATTGAAACAGCCTTTTTCCACTTCAGTATTGAATGACACCGGAGCGACGCCTGAGCATCAACGTAAGCCGAATCTCTCTAAAATATCACTGCCCAAGTTTAGTGGAAGCTACGGAGAATGGCTATCATTTAAAGATCTGCAGGCTTACGCAACAGCACAATTTGACGACCGTCGTGATCGTGATCGTAAAACAGTGTAAGATATAGTCAGCGAGTCAAGCTTTCTATCGGCGTTTTTCGTTGCTCTATCTAGCAACTAAGATCTTATACCGCGAATTTTTATTTCACTATGAATAACTGACACCGCCTGTCAAATTGGTACGCAAAGGCACATTCGCAAAGTAAAGATAAAGACGAACAACCACATAGACTTTTTGTCTTTGCATCGCAAAAGTGACAATTTGGTGTCAACCAGGTGCAAATGTCAGCTTCAAACAAGTTTTGAAAATTATTATTTAAGTAAAGTTTTAATTATATGTTTGTTGTTTCAGCTCGAAAATTTATGAGAATGATTTGTGATTAAAGCGCTTACAAATGCAGAGACAGAAAAAAAAAATTATTAATAAAAAAGTATCAATTAATATAGATACAAAAGATTTATGCTCCAAAGCGGCATACCTACGTATAATTTATCAATTAAATCGCATAATCCTACGAAAAAGTGAGTTTAATAGCGCCGAAGAAGAAACTCTTGAAACATGTATACCAAAAATCTTGTATAAGTACAATACAAGGTATTGAAGAGGTACATTGTGAATTTTTTTGAAAGAAAGTAGTTTATATCAATTAAATTTTGTATTACATGAATAAAACGTTTCATTACAAATCTGTGTGGTATAATTTGCTGGGATAGTACTTAGGTATGTTTTTTAGTATTGTATAAAAACATTGAGAATCCTAAATCTCAAATTTAAAATAAAAAAGGTATGACAGCTCGGCTGCCCTAAACCAAATTATCTTAGATACTTGTATCTTATTCCAGACATATTTTACAGGAGAGCTTGAGATATTCTGAACACTAAAATGTTAAAATAATTGATATCATTGGTAAAAGGGCGAACGGTGACAAAATATGCCTATTATAGTATTATAATATTATCTGTGCTTTTATAGAGGTAATAAAGTTCTCTAGCTATCTATTATGTAGGTACCTATAATGTTGATATTCCTGTTTGTCAAAATTCAAAATTCCCTATTGTATAAAAACCCCTAAGTTATTAATGAATACCATACATTAAGGTGGCACCCTGAGCGAAAGTGGCGCCGCCGTGGTGAATTTTATTTCATATTATAATTCTAATACACGATTATAAAAATGTTTTACTTGGAATTTTTAGGGCCCACAGTCTAGTAATTTTAGAGGGTATAATTAACTGCTAAAAGTGGCCGTTTTTTACATATCTGCTATCTATTTCTGCGAATGACTATGAGGGAATGTAGTGATACCTTCTAAAAATACTAGAATATGGGCCCTAAAGCTTCCACGTTAAACATTATTTAAATCTTTTTCTACTAATAACTTAATAAATAAAAACTTCTGAAGGCGCCATTTTTGGTGGGGTAGCCACCTTAAGGGAAAAGTACGAAATGAACTGCAAAATTCCCTAATTAATTAATAAAACCCCCAAGTCATGAATGAATACCATACATTGAGGGAAAAATACGCAATAAGGGTAACATTTTGACGATAACTACGAGTACAAGGTTTTGGATAGTGGTATTTATTATCTGTGGAATTCGTGATCTTTTACGAAATCGTTGTCCAAATGTGCATTTGCGTAAGCACTTGCGACTGACCACTCCCACATGTTGTCTATGACGGAGGAGGCCACGAAGATTTAAGTAGACATACACGCTACGACATTTTTCAGAATCTTATAAATGTCTCTATATTTAATGTAATATGGTTCCTTTGATTTAAAACAATATTTGCATTGTTTCGGCTTAAAGATTAAAGTTTACGACAATCCATTTGGTTGTAGCTCTTTATGTCGTTGCGTGAATGGTGTGTTTTGTCTTGGCTATGACCATAGAGTTAGAGTAATCTTGTAAGTCAAAAATATAGGGTGACTATGAAAAATACGATACTTTAAATTTTAAGCGAGTATTAATTTTTTATAAGAAGTATCGAATGGAAAGTTTTCCTACACGTTTTAATTAAAATGTGTAAAACGACTTATATACCTATAACACTTATTTTTTCAGATTATATAGAGTATTTCGTAATTTGTTAGCTCAAAAACACTTTATAGGTATTGCTATATACTTAGTGAGAAATAAATATTTGAACGCAAAGAGGAGAACATTTTTGATCTTTATGCAAATTATTCGAAAAGAAAAATAGCCGAGGACCTATTTTCAAAGACTAATAAATATAGGTACTCTGAGTGCCACTTACGTGGTTACCCTACATGAACCATAAACGAAACTATGATATTTTTTAGAACCACGCACACGGGCACTAGCATGTGAAATAACGATAGAAATAAAGAAATAACGACACTCATGTATTGTAAAGCCGTGGTCGTCGTTAACGTTGTAATGTCAAATTGACGATCACGAAACGATCGCGATGGTGCTGTTGCGTAAGCCTGCTGTATGTCACGATGGTTCACGACAATGAAGATCTGAGTTCAGTTCAAAAATTTTACTATTTGAAGTCATGTTTAGTCGGCGAGGCTGCGTCGTTAGTAACTACGTTAGAGTGTACCAATAAAAACTGCGTCAAGGCATGGACGGCTATAACGTCAAGATATGACAACAAAGTTCTCATAGCAAATTTTTATTTGCAACATATTTTGTCTTTGATTAAGGTGAATGGTAAATCTTATACATTAAGAAAGTTATTGAATGATTTCATGCAGTACTATAATTCACTGTTATCACTGAATATTTCTAATTTACAGGATATTATGCTCATTCATATTTTGTCTACAAAAATTGATTATAGTTCTTTACATGATTTTGAATTGCAAAGAAATTCCAGTGATTTTTCTAGTTTGCAACAATTTCTTACTTTCATACAACAGCGCTGTCAAGCATTGGACATGCTATGCCGTGATGAAGCAACGGGCACTTCAAGGGTTATGCCGGCCATGAAAAGCCCTGCTCACATGACTGTCGGCAGCAACAACAATGAAATTAAAGGTAAGTTAATTTGTTGTTTATATTGTAACAAGAATCATTCAATCTTAAAGTGTTTTAAGTTCATTAAATTGACACCTAATGACAGACATACATTTGTGAAAAATGCAAATTTGTGTGTTGTTTGTTTATCAAATAAACATTGCTCTAGTAATTGTACAAGGGATATTGTTTGTAAAAAGTGTTCTCAAAAACATCATAATTTATTGCACCTTGAATCGCAAGCGTGCAATTTGACTAAGGGCAACAACCCTGTCACTGTCACTAATGATACCCAAAGTGATCCCCCCATGAACATTGTAATGACATCTTCGATAATTGCACAGAACAATAATGCCTCTGTTTGTCTGGTGTCCCTTTTGCCTACTGCATCGGTGTATGTGTATGACAATAACGGTAAACGATACGACTGCAGGGTGCTTTTGGACATAGGAAGCCAAAAAGATTATATTAGTTCTAAATTTGCTAATAAGTTAGGTTGTGTTCAATTTGAAGATGCAAATTTGACTGTGGCGGGGGTGGGCGGTCATACATATAATTTAAAGCACAAAGTTGCACTCTCAGTTTATTCTAACTGTTCTGATTTTAAATTTTGTTCAGAATTTGGTGTGTTAGATTTTATTACTGATCCTTTACCAGCGGTGAATGTGTCCAGAGAGGCGCTACCATCTCTTATGCATTTGCATTTAGCTGACCCTAATTTCAATGTCTCTAAGGAAATTGATATGATACTTGGTGTTTCGTGTTTTGCAAAATGTCTTAGAGAAGGCAAGCTGGATTTAGGCCCATATATGCCTACATTAATTAGCACTGCATTTGGTTGGATATGTTGTGGTGATTTGTCTGTAGTAGGTATGTTACGAGGTTGCAAAGCCCATGTTGTTTGTCTGTCCTACATAACGACATTAAAAAAATTTGGCAATTAAAAGAAATGCCTAATGATAATATTTTGTCATTTCAGGAGAAATTGTGCGAGCAGAGCTTTCTCAACTCCGTATCAAGGGATGACGAGGGACGGTACTATGTCGACTTGCCAGTTAACAACGAGCTTCTACCAAAATTAGGTAATTCATACACTGTTGCCTTTCGTTGCCTTATGTCACTGGAAAGGAAATTCCAAAATAATCCTGACTTTTTTGTAAAATATAAAATTTAAATTTATAGATGATTTCATTAAACTTGGTCATGCTCATTTTGTTGATATTAATCCTCACAAAACTAAGGAAATTGAATATTACATGCCACATCATGCTGTACTAAAGGATAGTTCCTCTACTACGAAGCTTAGGATTGTTTTCAATGGTTCCCAGCCTACATCATCGGGCTTGAGCTTAAATGATATACTTCTTGTTGGTCCTGTTGTGCAACCAGGGGGCTTACCATCAGCAAATAAGAAACCGTTCAGTTCAAAAGCAGGCCTTAAACAGGACTGATTAAGGCCAGCTTTCATACAAACCGTTGAGCATAGTACAAAAAAGTAAGGCCGTTCAATATAAGTCCTGCTATAAGAGCTCATAGTAAGGCCCCTGACATGTTTACCATACTGCTTAGATTTCGTACCCATACTTATGTCTTTGTGTCTGATATAACTAAAATGTACAGGCAAATCCGAGTGAAACCCGAGTATCAAACACTTCAGCGAATTTTGTGGAGACATGATCCACCGCATAGTATAAAGTGTCTTCAGTTGGATGCTAATACGTATGGGACAGCTTCTGCCAGCTTCATCGCTACCAGAACATTGGTGAAATTGGTGGAGGATGAAGGTGAGAGATTTCCTTCTGCTTCTAAAGCATTACTTAATAGTAATTTTGTTGATGACATTTTGCATGGTGAAAATGATCTTCCTTCTGCGTTAAATACTATGAACGAATTGCAAGTGTTATTAGGGAAGGGAAAATTTGAGTTGCATAAGTGGTACTCTAATAGCTCGGAATTAATGTCGCATATTCCTCCTGAAAAACGTGAGAAATGTCAATTCTCAATTGTCAATGTTAATAATAAAGAAGATTCTTGTATCAAAACTTTAGGTTTGAAGTGGGAACCATCCTCTGACAAATTCCAGGTCGAGGTCCCTACATATACAACTTCAACTAATTATACCAAACGAAGCATTTTGTCAGATATTGCTAAGGTCTATGATCCTTTAGGGTTTATTGCTCCAGTTACGGTTTATGCAAAATTAATAATGCAAGATATCTGGAAGGCAAATATTGACTGGGATTCTAAAGTACCTGATGCTATTTTGCTTAAATGGAAATCGTTTTGTGCCAATCTTGAATGCTTGAATGTCATTTCAGTGCCTCGTCTCATGCTTGATCAGAGTGCAGGGGTAATTGAGCTTCATGGCTTCGCAGACAGCTCCACGAAGGCGTATGGCTGTGTCGTGTTCATTCGTTGCAGTCGTCCTGAAAAAACTACAGTCCACTTAGTCTGCGCGAAGACAAGAGTTGCTCCTCTCAAACACGTTACTCTTCCAAGGTTATAGCTTTGTTCTGCCCTTTTGCTTAGCAAGCTTATGAGCACCGTTTCCAAAACTTTAAATGTTCGTTCTGAGAACTTAATTTATTGGACTGATTCCATGATCACCCTTTGTTGGATTAAAAATGATCCTGCCAAGCGTGATGTTTTTGTGTCGAATAGGGTTGCTCAAATACAAAGTTTGTCTCGTAAGGACAATTGGTTTCATGTAAGGTCTTCGGAGAACCCTGCTGATATGGCATCACGTGGATTAGAACCACAAAACCTTCCTAATTGCAAATTATGGTTTGCTGGTCCCCACTGGCTTTCGCAACCTGACTCCCCATGGCTTCACTCACCTCAAGCAGCTCCTGGCGATGAATCAGTAGGTACTGATGTATGTAATGCTGAGCCAAGCTTATTACTGCTTACCCAAGAGGATGAAAAGAATGATTTTCTTAATATATTTGAGAAGTTTTCTTCTTGGAATCGATTGGTTAGGGTCATGGCTTATGTGGGTCGATTTATCAGCAATATTAAAAATGCAAAGTCTAAGTTCACTGGTTTTCTTACAGGTAAAGAGCTCAATCAAGCATCAATTTTTATAATCAAATGCGTGCAGCATGCACATTTTAAAAAAGATGCTGATGGTTATGTTTCCTCAAAGCTCAGTGGCGGTTTAAAGTCTTTGAAGTATTTAAATATATTTTCAGATGGCGATAAAATGCTACGCGTGGGCGGTCGCTTACGTCATGCGGATATTCCAGTAGGGCAAAAATTTCCTTTGCTTATGCCTGCTCGCTGTCATGTTACTGACTTGTTAATTAGGTATGAGCATGAGAGACTGTTGCATGCTGGGACGCAGACGACGTTGTCTAATAACCCAACCAACTTAACTACCCACTCAGTATGTGAACCTGAACCAGAGGTCTCATACACTTGTAATGATTTAATAAATTCACCAAAAAATAGTCCATCTTCCGATAAAAACTGTTGTGAAACAATTATGTTCTGCGATGAGATGGGTAAGAATTTAGGCCAATTAATTCAGAAACACACCAAGGGAAATATTATTAATTATTGTAAGCCTGGGTCAACTTTGGATGACTTGATGAGAATTATTGTTGAAAAATCATTTAATGAAAACACTAATTTGATAATTTTGATAGGAAATAGGGGTAATGTGAACAAAAACCAACTGATAGCTTATTGTAATACCTTATTGTCTTTGAAAGTAAAAAAAGTTATTTTGTTCACATTCCCTTATTGCAAAAGTGTGTCACAAATGGAAAATAACGTTAGGTATCAGTTGAACGTTACATTGAATACGGTAGCATTCCATAATAGTGAACAGCTACACATAATTGACATCAATAAATTATTTAATAGTTTTTACTTGACAAAAGATAAGTTCTATCTGCCTAGTTCTATTAGGAGACAAATAGCATTATCGCTATCTTTTTATTTTAAACATTTAGCCAATAATCTGGCTAGTAAAACAACTGCTTCTATTGAGCAGTCAACTATTGACATTAGTCATTCAACTTTGGAATCTGTTCCAAATAAAAATAATTGTAACATTTTACTTAGTCCAAGTAATAATATTTTTTCTCATTTAAATTACCATCTAAGACAATAGAGGCGTCCTCTAGCCCTGAATTAACAATAGAAAAGCCAAAGTCTTTAAGAATTGTACATCAAAATATACAAGGCTTTTCTTGCAAAGATTTAGAAATAAGCTTATTCATAAACTCTGAAAATATTGATGTGTTATGTGTTACTGAGCATTGGTTGAAAAAGCACGAATTACTTTTAAGTTTAGATAATTATAAAGTTGCGTTTAGAAGGAAATCTGCTATAAGAGGGGGTTCACTTATTATTCTACACAATAGTTTACAATGTAAAGAGCGCAAAGATGTAGTATCCCTCTCAATTGAACGAACTATTGAGTTGTCTTGTGTGGAGCTTGATCAAATAATTATTGTATGCGTATATAGACCCCCCACCGCGAATTACTCTGAGTTTGAGTCCACTATGGAGGATGTCTTAAAAATAACTTGTAGGAAGAATAAAAAAGTCGCGATTTGTGGAGATTTTAACGTCGACATCTTAGACCCTAAATTAGCCAAACTGTCGAGTAGGTTCATAAACCTATTTAAATCATTTAATTTACTATATATTTTTAATGAACCAACGCGTATCACACCCACATCGGCAACCTGCTTAGATAATATTTTCTGTAACTGTAATGTCATTGAAAAATCAATTTTGAATTGTATTAAATCCGACCATAGTGGACAATTAGCCTCCATTGAGCACCATCATGTTCCGCCTAAACGGGAAATAATGTATAGGCCAATAAAGAAACACTGTATTGAAAAATTCAGAACCAATGTCACAAGTAAAATTGAAACATTACCAGAACCAAATTTTGAAGCCAATAACTTATATAATCATTTATTTAGCATAGTTAAAACTGAATTTAGTGAAACTTTCAAACAAAAAGTCATCAAATGTAATGATAGTACGAAATTTAGTGACTGGGCCACACCCGGCATATATAAAAGCAGAAGGAAATTATACGAACTTTATGCAGAGAAAGCTACTTCTTGTGATCCTAACTTCATTGAATTTGTCAAGAAGTATTCACAAACATTCAGAGAAGTTTGTATCCTAGCAAAGTCCAAGTACTTTGCAAATAAAATAAAATTAGCTGATAACAAAATTAAAGCTACCTGGAATATTATTAACAAAGAAACGGGCAAATCAAAATCCAATATAAATTCCTTCTGTTTAAAAACTGGGGATCAAACTTTTGAATCTGACAATGAGGTCGCTAAAGTTTTTGAAGATTTCTTTGCTAGAATACCTGTAGAAACTACCAGTACTCTTAGTGCTAGTCCCAACATCGCTGTCTCCCTTCTGGAGTCTAGTGTTGATAAGTGCAATGAAAGTTTTTCCTTTAAATATATAAATAGTGCAGATATCATTAAAGCTTTTAAAACAATTAATGTTAAAAAACAGAAGATCTTTGGGGCATGTCAACAAGCATTATTAAATCAATAATTGATATACTAGCCCCCTACTTGGCTTTTATTTTTAACAAATGTATTGACGAGGGGGTCTTTCCTGACTTAATGAAAAATAGTAAATTGATTCCTCTTTTTAAATCTGGGGATAAAAGTGACCTAGCTAACTTTAGGCCAATATCTATACTACCAGCACTTAGTAAAATATTTGAAAAAATTATATATTCCCAATTATTAGATTACTTTACATACAATAATATACTTCATAAAAACCAGTTTGGATTTTCCAAGGGTAAAAGTACTACTGATGCTGGAATTGCACTTCTTAAACATATTCTTGACGCTTGGGAAGAAAAGCAGGATGTAATTGGCATTTTCTGTGACCTTTCTAAGGCAATCGATTGCGTTGATCACCAAACACTATTAAAGAAGCTAGAACATTATGGTGTCTCTGATAAGTCGGTTAGTCTTATGAAATCGTATTTGTACAATAGAACTCAGAAAGTAGTAATTAATAGAACTGAATCTACTGGAGCCCCCATCAATATGGGTGTGCCACAGGGATCAATATTGGGCCCATTGCTGTTTCTAATTTATATAAATGACCTTCCCAACTACGCGAGTAATTTATGTGAGACTGTACTATTTGCGGATGATACTTCTTTAGTTTTCAAAGTAAACAGAGGTAATAACTGTTCCGACGAAGTAAATAGTGCCCTCTCTAAAGTTTCACACTGGTTTAATAGTAATAATTTAGCACTTAACCCCAAAAAAACTAAATGTGTAAAATTTTCTTTACCTAATGTTGAGCAGACAAAATTAAATATTAAATTGAATGACGATAAAGTAGACTTTACTGGGAGTACAAAATTTCTAGGTATTACACTAGATTCTCGATTGCAATGGGATCCACATATTGAAGCCTTGTCAAGTAGACTTAGTTCAGCGGCATTCGGTGTTAAGAAAATAAGGCTTTTAACTGATATTGAAACGGCAAGGTTAGTATACTTTAGTTATTTTCATAGTGTAATGTCTTATGGACTGCTATTGTGGGGCTCAGCTGCCAGTTTTGAAAATATTTTTGTACTCCAAAAAAGAGCTGTTCGCGCCATATACAATCTACGGCGGAGAGATACCTTGAGAGAATTGTTCAAAGAAATAAATATTTTAACTTTGGCAGGCCAATATATTTATGAAAATTTAGTTTATGTAAGGAAACACTATGATTCATTTGATAAGAACAGCAACATTCACCAGTTTAATACAAGAAATAAAGATAAACTTGCCGTTCCAAGTTTTAGGCTTGCAAAAACGAGAGGTTCATTTATGGGGAAAGGCATAGCCTTTATTAATAAAGTTCCACAACAAGTGATTGATCTTCCTTTGCATGAATTTAAAAACCATGTTAAAAAAACGCTCATGGGTAAAGGTTATTATAAAGTTGACGATTATCTTAAAGATCAAAATGCGTGGAAATGATGTAACACATAACTTGCTAATATAAGAACTTTGTTGAAGTAATATAATAAGTCTATGTTGTTGCCAATAATCCTGTCACCCTGTTGTAATTATCTGGTAACGATATATTCAAGTTTGTAAATATCGTTACTTATGGCTGTTACAGCTGATAAGTTTCTTGCGCCCGTTCTTCTTGTCAGCTAAAAAAGTCTGGAACGGGTGGTAGAAAAATATAGACGATTCAAAAGTACTTAATAATTAAGTTTATTTGAATAAAGCTTATTTCACTTCACTTCTAGCTTACGAGGTTTTGTATGGCCGCTGAACGTTTGAAATCGCGTGCGTCATCTAATACACAAGTGTGTTCGCTGTTTCCGATATAGGGCTGAAGCTGCATCGCAGGTAATGGCTGACTTGCCTAAGTACCGCGTAACGCCTTCTCGAGCCTTTCTGTTCTCCGGCTGCGATTTCGCGGGACCGCTATCCGTCAAGGTCGCTCGCATGAGGAAACCTGTCATAACCAAAGGTTATATTTGTCTCTTTGTTTGCCTAAGTACTAAAGCAATTCATATCGAGCTAGTGTCGAATCTCACTACCAAGGAATTTCTAAATGCATTACGTAGATTCATTTCTAGACGCGGTAAATGTGCTAAAATATTCAGTGATAATGGTACTACGTTCCATGGGGCTAAAAATGAGCTTCATGAGTTGTACAAGATGTTTAAAAACGATTTTGAAGAAATCTCTAATTATGTAGTTTCAGAAAATATTGAATGGCGTTTCATAGTTCCTCATTCAGCTCATTGGGGGGGAATATGGGAAACTTCTGTTAAA
Organism: Agriphila straminella; assembly: GCA_950108535.1. NCBI lineage: Eukaryota > Metazoa > Arthropoda > Insecta > Lepidoptera > Crambidae > Agriphila > Agriphila straminella. The sequence goes on along the minus strand of OX467303.1, from coordinate 19,762,681 downwards.
CTTGTAAAATATCATTTAAAAGGAGTGTTAGGAAACACTGTACTTTCTTATGAACATTTGTATACCCTCCTAGCGCAAATTGAAGCTATTGTAAACAGTCGACCAATAACTCCATTGAGAGACTTAGCTGGTGAGGAGCAGTGTCTCACACCAGCTCATTTTTTAATTGGCAGTAGCCTAACATCATTCCCAGAAGGTGATTTTACAAAATTTCCTGATAACAGGTTGGATATTTATCACCAATTGTGTAAATTGCGACAAACTTTCTGGAAGCGATGGACGGCGGACTATTTAAATACATTACAGATGAGGTACAAATGGTACAAAGAAAACCCAGATTTAATGTTAAATACCTGTGTTTTTGAAAGATGATAATCAGCCACCAATGTCTTGGCCATTAGGGCGTGTGGTTGAATTATATAAAGGTAAAGATAATCATATTCGAGCTGTTGTTGTAAAAACTAAAACTGGTTTATACTCTAGACCTATTACCAAAGTTGTTCCATTACCCTTTGAACAGCATAATTGATTTGGATTGTATGTAAGTGTAACCTTAACTAAACATAAACCTTTAGTTATGCCAAAAAAATATCTAAAAATAAAATATTGTTTACAATTACTGTATGTACTGTAATTACTGTATTTACATATTATGTACTTACATAGAACTATGTGCAAGCTAACTGTAATTCTATTACTTAATTAAGATAATTAGTCACTTAATAGTGGTCTATATAAAAATCTATAGTCTCTGTTCAGATGTTGTAATAATTATGTAAATCCTGTTTTTTGAAAATTGAAATAAATGTAATTTCAATGGGGCGGGTATATGGTAAATAAGAAACATATTGTTTAAAACTACTTTTATTAAAGTTGGTTAAACTGTTTTATCCACATAGTGATTAACCCAATATCAAACTAGATGGCGTTGTAGTACCGCCAGAATAGACGCATGATGTTTTACCGACATCTCTCTCTCGTTCCATGTCGCTGTGTGTGCAATGTGCGTTTCCGAAATAAAATACATTTTAATAATTAAAATCTTGAGTTTTGCTCTTGGACCTCTCCCGTTGTATTTTCCACATAGCACAAAAAATAAATAACAGAAATAGCCATCTCGACGTTTATAATCAATCACCTCGCATGTTTATAATTTAGAAGCAGCCAACCCGCCGCTTATAAACAGCCAACCCGCATGTTTATAATTTAGAAGCAGCCAACTCGCCGCATATAAACAGCCAACTCGCATGTTTATAATCTAAAGACAGCCACCTTTATAATCTAGAAGCAGTCAACTCGCCGCTAGACCATAAATGCGCAGTCACCACTCTTTAAATTGAACCTATTTACAACGTCTCGTCTTGATGGCCACCTCGCCACTTACTCAACTCAATCATATTCACAACATAAAAATAGTCACATTCCAACAGAAACTTAATAGCTGCCATATCGTTAAGATATCATGCACAAAGCTCATGTAGTCATCATTATGTTCACGACGTACTTCAAACTCCTATAAATTGTCTTTTAGCTACACCTACTGCACTTATCAACAACAATAAACAATCTCAAATCATCATAACAAAGCCCAATAAAATCATTAAATGAATACCTACTCCGTCTAGCAACAACAATAAACAATCTCACATCATCTTGTCAATAATCTCTATTCAGTCACTATTATTACACTTGCCTCCATTCGATAACCGTCTTCATACATCACCAATCATGACTAAACGCAAACTTAGCCCATTACTTCAATTCTAACTTTTAATTGTTTGACTCGAATAACTCTCACTTATGAAAATGTTCATACTCCAATTAATCTCAATTACCTAGATCATAATAGGCTTGTTTCCATTAAGAATAAATATAATGGATAGGGGTTTATAATGATTAATTATATTATGGAGAAAATAACAAACAATTTTAATTATTAAAAGCGTTAAAGATTAATAATATTTTTAAAAAATAAATTTCGTAAAATGAAACCTTTAGTCACGTGACAGTGAACACCAATCAGAAAGCGTTACGTCACGCCGTGCGAAACTCCAATCTTGTCTTTGACGTTTCGAGTATCACTACCGGAGGCGCGTTCCAAACCTACACTCCGAGTGCAACCTAACCACAACCGAACGCAAGTTTTAGCCACTTTTTCCGTATTTCTCCATTGTTTGGAACATATATAAATAACTGGTTTGGCGTTTTTATAGTCGTGCTATCACACTGGGGCACTATACAGTACTTATAATATGAGAAATTCATTTTTAAACGACAAAAACTAGCTATAACGTACGAAGACACGATCGCTCTTTGGTTTGTTTCGCACGGCGTGACGTCATTCAAGACGCCATGACAGTCTTGTGCGTTTTGGAACCAAATTAAAATTGTTTTTTTAAAACGCGAAATTTATAATGTAAACGCTCGATTAAAAATAAATAAACCTTTTTTTTCGATAAAATGCCTAATAAACTAAAATATTAAGCAGTTATTGAAATTTTGTCAACTAGCCTATTATAACCAACAAAAACACTTCACCTTCACGCAATAAAATCAAAATAAAATGGTTACGACTCACCACACACACTTAGACTGACCACACATCACGATCAGAACATTTCACGTACTGCAGTCACATTCAGCGCTGCATTGCCACCCTTGCTGCCGGTGCTGCGCCATCGTCACTAGCGCCACAGTGCCAGCGTTGCTGGTTGCCGTGCTCAGCTACGCTACTGGTACCGCTGCTGCTTGCTACCCGGCGCGCTCTAGGAGCACACGGGCACTAGTTTGTAAAGCGACCAATCGAATACACCTGAAGCATAAAATCATAGCCGCGTTTGGTCGTTGTCTGACATGTAAATTCACAATAAAAACAATGAAACGATCACATGACCTGCTTTTAATCCTTGAAACGTTGCGACATCCTGGATTACCATACAAAAATAGCAAAACACGTCGCTAGTGGCAATATCGTTCTTTCTCTATTTTAGCGGAGCCGTCAACTTCCATAAGCCGTCACGTCGCTAACACACCGTCATTGCAGTTTACATGTATTGGTTCACAAAACTTGATTTGAAGATATTTCATTGGTGAAACAAAGATAAGTTCTTGAAACATGCTAACCGCGTTTCATAATATTCAGCATCGGAGTTGCCCATAATCTCGTTTTTCGCAATTCAGATTCGGATTTCCAATTTTTCAACATCATACATAGAGGTCATTGACATCATACTTTGTTGTGATATTTCGTTACTGTCATCTCACTATTTATCATCTTTGTGGGCAATAGGTTGTTATCCCACTTCTGATGTCGAAGTAGACCTATGGGTTTCTCAAGTATTTCTTGCCGATATCAGATATTCTTGATTGTGGTATATTTTTCTATAATAAACTCGCAAGCGTTTCCTCTAATCCTATTTTATTACAATTTCACAATTAAAGTTGACTGTTAACTTCAGCACGGTCAGGATGAAGACTGATTAGAGAAACGCAGTGAGTTCTGAGGCCTTTCACGATTCTCCAACAATGAATCACAACACAACTCGCAATAATCAACAATCTCCATTTTCTAATATTATAACCTCCATCTTTCTACACTGAGCTCACAGAATCGCTATACAAGGAAGACGACCCATCCACAGACCACACTCCAACGTTATGTCAAAACTGACGTAACGCATGCGTGACATGTGTTCTCCAACCAGCCAGTCAACCATTACCATAATCAAAGGAGTTTAACAACATAAGGTTTAGTCGTATTCAGCCTGCACCGATTCTGTTCCGATTAGTCACCAGCATTACGCTCTCGCTCCGACATACATAATAATATCGGTCCTTTTGTTTGGTGCACAACGTAATAACTCATCAGCAATTTCCAAGGAATACGATGATACATCATCACTCTCTACAGAGTTTCGTGCAAACTAATTTGAATGAAGTAAAGTGTCTTAGTATTAGTAGGCACGTTTTTTATTATTATTAGGTATATTAAATACTGAATGCGAAATTCTTTTAAAATTACTTGGTAAGTTCTCAGCTCCGTCTTGTCCCTCCAATTCTATTTCAAGCCTCGATAGTAATGTTATCATATAATATAATAATATCATTCTTTTTGATGATTATTTATACCTATTTTTTTATGGTTAGGTACCTATTCAATAATCTGATTCTACAACTGAACTTTAAACATCTAACATGTAGTAAAAATCATCATTGAGGGCGAGACGAACAAGTGCATAATTGTACAATCAAAGAAACTTACCAAGTGATGTTCGATTGAAATTATGCACTTGTTCGTCTCGCCCGAAGATGATGAATCTCTCCCACCCTTATATTACAGGTACATGTACCTATTCCCTACAGTTGCAGAATCAGCATATATACAGGGCGTGTGAGACCTAAACTTTAAACTTAATGACAGCCAGAAGCGCGGGACGCTTGACAGCGACAGCACAGGTTGCGTTTCAGTTTAAACGATGCGTTTGAAAACGTCATTTAATTCCTTTCCAAACGCGTTAATTTATTATTCTTTTAACTATGTGGCGTTAGTGAGTACGAGAAACGGTACTAACATGTAGTAAAAATCATCATCTTCGGGCGAGACGAACAAGTACATAATTTCAATCGAACATCACTTGGTAAGTTTGTTTGATTGTACAATTTTGGAATGTGCTCATCAAGGCCTTTTTGGCCATTTGATACCCATATTGAAAATCTTGATTTTTTTATTAAGGAAAAAAGAGAAAATAAAAATCAAAAAAATCAAAAATTTAAAAATATTTATTCAGTAACATCAAATTTTTACAAAAGAATAATATACTGAGATCCCCTTTTAAGTATTATTATACTTGTGCCAAGAGACCTCGCTCTTCCACATCATACAATGCAATTGATTTTAAGAATAAATACTTGTTTACATTTTTAGAGGTACAAGAGCTAATTTAAAACTATTAAGTAACTAATATGCTATTAAGAAAAGTGTGTGTGTGTGTGTTGTGTGTGTGTGTGTGTGTGTGTGTGTGAGGGAGAGTGTTTATAAGTTATTATTTTAATTATTTTATAAGTTCTTCAATTTCATTATAATCTTTATCTTTTAGCCACTTGGTAATGAGTATTTTACATTCTTTAATAGTTTTAGGATAAATATTTAACTGTGTATTTACATGGTTGTATACATAGCAAGATTGATTCGACTGTTGCCGTCTAGCAAAAGCAGTTCTAACGCCTACACTATTAACTACATCTCTATTTCTTCTTCTGTTTTCAAAGTAAGGGTTGTATTCAAGTGACTTGTGTACTTTAAGAGTCAAATTCAATACATACAACTTGCGGACGGAGAGAAGTTCACATAGTACATATAAATCTTGTGTCGGTAATCTATAAGGTTTAAAATAAATAACTTTTAGCAAAGATCTTTGTGCTCTCTCTAAGTTCAAAAATTTTGATTTAGTAGCGCCTCCCCATATACTGATACAATACGTCAAAACTGGTTGCACTAAAGAGATGTACACATACTTTAATATATCTGCAGTTGCAATATGTCTTAAATTTTTAAATAGCCATATGAATTTTCTGATTCTTGTCACTAGAAGCTCCATATGCAGATGCCATGACAAACGCTGGTCCAGAAGTATACTGTGCTTATACTTTATTTATTTGTGTGCATGAGCAGTATCGCTATCATAATTGTCACAATAGTGAATTTTAATATCAATTTCGGGTTGAGAAATATTGTAATTGGTAAAACATAATATGTAACTTGTCTTTGACGTATTTAGAGTTAAAATATGTTGTTTTAACCATTGTGCAATTTTGGCTAAGCCTATTTCAGCATTGTTACGAGCTTCTTCCCAACTTTTCCCGTAGAACATTACAGCAGTATCATCAGCGTACGAGAACAAATGTCCATTTTGGAAGGTCAAATTGCAAAGGCTGTTTACATATATCAAAAATAGAGTCGGTCCCAGAACACTACCTTGCGGAACTCCGTAAGTGATGGTAGAGCCGTGACTACAATGTTGACCAATTTTAACTGGTTGCCTGCGATTTCTCAAATAGTCTTTAAATAGATCCAAAGGAATGCCACGTATGCCGATTTGTTCGATTTTGTCCACAAGAGTGGAGATAGAGACGCTGTCAAAAGCCTTTTTTATATCTAGAAAAACTGTTAAGCTAAGAAAGAATAATAATATGGCTATATTTTTACTTTTTTTTAAAGAAGAATAAGACAGTTTATTGGTTCGTGTGGCCAATAACAATATTTGCGTTTGATTTCATTGTTCAAAAATAGCTCGAGTCTACAAATGAAAATCAATGCAAGCCTTCAATAAAAAAACGCCTCGAGGCTTCAAAAGAGTTCGAGTCTCCCAAAGAGCTTAATTATACCTATCAAAATAGCTCGAGCCTACAAAATAGCTCGAGCCTTCAAAAGAGCTCGAGTTGTTTATTATAACACTGATTCCAATTCTAAATGAGAAATAAATAAAATATGATTTACAGTTTTTATTTTTTTATTACCATATAAGAAACATTACAAAAATCATAAAATCACTAAGATTTGTTCTGTTTGTAGTTAAAATAATATTTGCTTGCATACCTTGAATAATTAAAGTTTATCTGAAATTTCGCCTCGAGCCCTTTTGAGCGTCAAGCTTCAAGTTGTTTTTAGGGTTCCGTACCAAAATGGTAAAAAGGAACCCTTATGGTGTGACTCAGTCTGTCTGTCTGTCTGTCACAGCTGGATATCTCGAGAACTACTAATGGTATCAACTTGAAATTTGGAATAGTTTAAGATGACGTTTGTCCAACTATTTTGCAAATAAGAAAGAAATAAAATTATATTTTTTTTTTACAACAGGGACCGAAAAGGGGTCTTAAAAGTGAAACGACTAGGGCATGTGTGGTATCATATGAAAGAGCGCTGTTTGCACAATTGAAATCATTTTTTTAGGCCGCATAGTTTTCGACTTATGATGAAAAATGTAAAAAAAAATATCGTTCGCCCCCCCCTTATCTCCGAAGTTTGCAAAGAGAAAAATCCGAAATAATGGGGTTGGTAAACTTTACCAAAACTGTTGTGAATTATATATTTTCTGGTAGCTTTTGGCTTTGGAGTCAGGAATAACAAATTGCGGAATTTTTATAATTCTTCATTTTAATTTAAATAAAAATTTAAATTTATAGAGTGAGTGGCCGCCTTATACATGATTAGCTTCTATATGTGTTGTCTGTGCACGAGTCCAGCAACACTTCCTGTTTCCGCTGGCCTCTGCAGGCAGTTTTTGGCTGGGCCGCGTTCGGGGATACCACGCCGCCCGCCTGTACGGCTCACAAACCGGGCTGCCGCCATATTGTTGCCATTGTACCGATATTGTTGTGAAGTGTGCGTGCAAGTAACGAGTAAATGATATTATCTCAAAGTTTATCCTTTTTCTTAAGAAGAATCCCGCCCTCTACAATAGTTAGTTTGCTCTCCGGTTAAATAGCCGAGCCACAAATTTTTAATTTACAGCATAGTACAATAAATCACTATTACGGCTGTATGCGTAGGTTATGCCTTTGCTCCAAAGACTTTCTATGTTGTTGCTCAAAACAAAAAAAACAAAGGTATGATTATTCTTTGTCACTGTCTGTCAAATCTGTCAATCAGTTTTTTAAATCAGTAAATGCAAAGGAACTTCGTGTTCAGCCGTATGTTTGATATTTTTACGCGATAATAATATATTTAGTTAATAAGGTAAAATAAAAAAATCATTATATTATTTTCTTTATTCTTCAAACTTGTGCTATCAAAAAAAAATATAAAACAATTCTCTTCGAAAAAGTTCACCAACCCCATTCTATGTGATAGAAGTTTATGTAAAGATTACAGGAAAAATAAAACGATGTCTCAATATAACTAGCTAACTAACTTTTTTAGAAATTCAAAACTCAAACAAAAAATTTATTTGTTCCTCTACTAGTCAAAAGCCCCCTACCATGACTGTCAAAAGTAATATCGAAGTAATGTTGTAAATGAGATGGCGCTATACGCGATGTATAGCTCTGTCCTTATAACATTACTTTAAGGTTGCTGTAAGAGCTCAGAGTACGGCCTCTGATGGCCCTGACGCATATAAGCAAAATCTAACTCTCGAGTTTTAATGGTGATCTCTGATTGGTCAAAAAAACTCAGTAGTTAGGTTTTGCGCGCAAACTCTAACTCCCCAGTTTCGCGTTAGTTCGATAGTGATCTCTGATTGGTCAAAAACTCAGTAGTTAGGTTTTGCCCGCAAACTCTAACTACTGACTGCGCATAACTCATTTCAAAGACCTGCATAATCCAATTGAAATTAAAAAAAACGATACTTATCAATTATTTTTTCGTTTCTATTTCATGCTTGATACGAAATAAAAAAGAAAATAAAACTTGTAGTCACTTTGACGAAGTTAGCGAAGACTTTTTTTTGATATAACAAAGTTACCTAGTCATGAAGTTTGATGTCATAACAATAGTTACCTAGTTACCTATTAACTTAATTTTGTCACATAATATCGCACAGATAAAATTAAATAATAGCTTACCTATAGTAGGTCTAAAAACTGAACTGAGCCCCTTTACCAGGAATTTCGTAATTTTATAAATTACTACATAATTGGTTTAAGCACAGAATAAGACGCAAACCGAAAACTTAAAGTAACTTACTTACCTTTATTTTTTTTGTTATTAGTGTAATGTATAGCGCGTAATAGTACCTATAAGGGTCATTATTTGGGGCACGTTTTTCAAGCGGCAATGCATTAAAATAATGGAAATTGAAAAGTCAGCAAGCCATATTTTTTTTTGCGCAAACCTCGATACCTCTTTTAACTGGGACACTGATTATTATTCTATTATCGTTATAATTAATATCATTAAAAAAATAAAATACCCCCATTCTTTGATTTTCGTGGAGTGTCCCAAGCCCCGATCACTATTACTACCCCGGTCACTACCCCGGTCACTTCGTAAATTATATATCTTAAACTAAACGCTACATGCTTACCAAAAAAAAACCACTAAATCTTAAGAAGTTTATAATGCTTTGAAAAATTACACTATAGTTCTAAATGAAGTACATTTCCTAAAAAAAATAAAAATGTATCTGTCCGTCGGTAGTTGGTGATTTGCGTGGATCATTATAGCACACTAGCACATCTCTAAATTCGCGACCCAATGTTGCGTCATCATAATTCAAGATACTACTGGTCGCGCTCCGTCGGCCGGGCAGAGTGATTGTGTGATGGTGCGTCGAGTTTTTGAAAAATAGAGGTAAGAACCTCGTTGCGTGGGTTTGGTTTCTCAAAACTTTGATTTGCGTGGTACAATTTTGTCCGGTTTCTGTGAATATATTTATTTAATAAAATATTGTAGTGAACAAATATAAGGTAACGTAACCTATATTCAAAACACAGTTAAATTGCTTTAATAGTTTTTGTATATTTTTAGGATAAATGATTTATTTTGATTTACAAGGTCGTGATTTGCGTGGTTTACGTGGTAGTTTTGACCCACGCAAATAAATTTTTGACAGTGCAACTGAAATAACTTTTAGTTTTGTACTAGTTCATGGATATTATTTATTTAAACGAATTTTTATTTAACTCACAAATGCAAATTCGTTTAAATCAAACTTAAAATGCCACATTCAATAGATTTCTGACGTTTTATCATCATCATCATCATATCAGCCGCACGACACCCACTGCTGGGTATAGGCCTCCCCCAAGGATCTCCACGACGATCGGTCCTGCGCTGTCCGCATCCAGCGACTTCCCGCGACCTTCACCAGATCGTCGGTCCACCTTGTCGGGGGCCTACCCACGGAGCGTCGTCCGGTGCGCGGTTGCCATTCCAGAACCTTTCAGTCCCAACAGCCACCGGTTCTTCTCACTATGTGTCCAGCCCACTGCCACTTCAGCTGAGCGATCCTTCGAGCGCTGTCGGTTACTTTGGTTCTCCTGCGGATCTCCTCATTTCTGATTCGATCACGCATGGAAACGTCGAGCATGGCTCTCTCCATCGCACTGTTAGGCGGGCTCTCGGAGTTAGCGTTTTAAAAAAAGAAAGATTTATTTTCCTGGACGAATGATTTAATTTGAAATAGAAAATGTGATTTTGATAATTATTGAATTGGAATATGAGTTGACCGTTTCGAATGGTGGCTGAGACGCAACTGACTAACCGACCTGAACTGCCCACGGATGTGGAGCCAGACTGCTTAGTCAGCCCGCCTTAAGCTACCCTTCAGCAATCTTACATACATAAATCTAATATATAACAACCCCCTTGTTAAGAGGAAACTTACAGGAATCTTAGAAAGTTTCCGAAATTACCCAATGCGCAAGCGAGGTGCATTATGGCTGCTTTCTAAGTTTTCTTGATTTTCTTCGTTTATTGAAGAATCTGTCGCGGTAGGTTTAAAGCATAGTTTCGGAAATTTTCTTTTGAGTAAATACACTAATATTACAATTAAAACCAGGAATATAGACAAAGTACTCAGAATTGGGAAACTGACATGATTATTAAAGTTATTTGTTTCAATATTATCTAGGTCCTTCATTATCTGGTTGGATATGCTTTTAAAATTCTTTAAATCATTTAAATTTACACTTTTTATTTTTGTTTGTGGAATATTGACACTAATTTTCTTGAAAGTATTTAAATTACAGCAACTATCGTTAATAATATTAAAGTCTGAAAATATAGTAGGAATATTTAATTTAGGATATGACTTTGTTATAAGTTTAACATTTCTATGGAAAGCTATGCACTCGAGAGGAATGTTAAGTACACCTGTACCTGATATTACAATTTCGGATACAACATTGTTACATTCGATAGATAATTTTGTGGGCTTAGATTGAACAAATACCCACTTGTTGTTATTTAATCTATGCCAAATATCTACATCACCAACAATAAACTTATATGGACAAGTTTCAGGAAGAGAAGTTAGAGCTTTGGTAATAATTTCAATTTCACAGGATGGATTATTGAGAACTGCGTAGACATCAGTGATTTCGCAAAGGTAAGTCTCGGTAAGTATCTTTTTACAATTATTTAGGTCTTTCAGGTAAGTATATAATAGTTTATCTTTTGATAGAGCTAAGAATTGTTCAGAAGGGACAATCATTGCAAAAGAATCTATTTTACCGTCGGTGTATGGAGTTGGCAAAGGTATGGTTTTATAAACATTAAATTGTTGCAAGCTTACTAGTGGTAATTTAACAATAAACATTAACTTATTATTTGTATAATAGCAAGTTAAATCTGCTGTATTCATTAATACATGTATGTTGCTTATATCTAAATTAACTGGGAAATCCTTATACTTAGGTAATATTTTTAAATTACTAACAAGGTCATTATACATCTGACCTGGGGTTAGAATAGATGGATGCAGTGTATTGCTTTTAACAAATAAAATAGAATTTAAAAGATCTTCAATCTTAAAAGATATAGTAAGTAAATTGGCTTGTAACACATTTAAAATATTACTTAGTCTAACCTTAAAACTAATTACATTTACAATTTCAGACACATTTTTCAGGGAACCGGATAAACCTTCAATGACGTCAGTTAATTTTGCTTCATTTATGTTTAATTCATGTATCGACTGGTTTATATTATGTATAGCTGATTGGGATACCATTATAGTTTTCGTTATGGAATCTGCTAATTTTTTATCATTATTATATAAAGCTTGAATAGCATTATCATAGTCCCTAGCATCATCTTCATCTAATGTTCCAAATATATGTTTAAATGCAATGCCTATACCACCAAACCAAGCTGCTCTTTTGGAGATATTATTAGACATTATATGAGAAATAGATTTAAAATCTCGCGTGATATCTATATAAAGGGCTTCTAATGGCTGTAAGAGATTTTGACATTGATCATGATCAATTTCGTCATTTTCACGACATTCAGATCGGATGGTGTTAAACACGTAGTGAATATTTTCTAAGTGGTGTTCAATCGGGAATACATCAACCGGAATTACGATATGGAATTCATCATTAATGATTCTTAAGGTGCCAACAGGGTCGAAAAATACACCAGGGCTCTTGGTAACGTAATCGATATACTGGTTCTCGCTTCTTGCCAAGGCGACCCTGCAAAGGGATAATAACTTAATTGTAAATAAATCTAGAAACAATAACCTAATTTGAAGACGTTAGACGTTGTAGAACAATATTAACGTATTTATTAAATCTAACAAAAAAAAAAATAGAAAAACTTAATCTAATCATTTTCATGAGCAGGTTTTACTTCATCAAAATGATGTTTGACATGGCGCCTATTTATCAAGAGAGATAGCGTGTTATTGCCATGGATCTTGACAATTTTATAAGGGCGAAAGGGCTTTACGAAGCCTGACATGATTTTTTAAGTATACGTAGTCGCCTACTTTATATTGGACTGCGCGTGAATGCTTATCGTAATAAGTTTTAGATTTTTCTTTTGAGGTGCTTATATTTTCTAAAGCCTTTTCACGAGATATTTTGAGGCGGTGCTGGAGCATTTTAATATACTCTGGGTAAGTTACATCAGGACGTTGATCGAAAACTGAGTCAGGGATGTACGGCTTATGGCCAAAGAGGAGTTCATATGGCGTGAATTTGGTTGTAGTATGCACGCTGCTGTTATACGTTAACATGGCAGTATATACGAACTTATGCCAATCTGTTTGATGTTCATTCACGTATGATTTTAGATACTCCTTTAAAGTGGAGTGGCTGCGTTCTAGGGCGCCTTGAGTTTGCGGGTGATACGGTGATGACCAAATTTGTTTAATTTTCAGGAATTCGCAAGTACGCTTGAAAAGTTCGGCTGTAAAATTTGTACCTTGATCTGTTAGTATAGATTTTGGGATTCCGAATAGAGATATAAAATGTACTAGGCATTCACAAGTTTCTTCCGAGGTAGCGTTAGAAATAGGATAAGCGGTAGAAAATTTAGTCAAGTCATCTTGAAGCGTGAGGATGAATTTCAGCTTATGAAGGCCCGCTTCTGGTAGAGGACCAACGAGATCCAGACTAATTCTTTCAAAGGGACGAGTTGAAGTCGTAGTGATTTGCATCGGGGATTTATTTATTTTCCGCAATGCTTTATTTGATTGGCACAATTTACAATTTTTTACATAATTGTCAATGTCGGTACGCATGTTTTTCCAATAATAGCGTTCTTTGATTCTACTATACATTCTGTTACAACCAAGATGTCCTGCGATTGGGATATCGTGGTTTTCTTTGAGAATTTTCGCGATTTCAGATGGAACAGGATATATAATAGTATTGTGGTGTATGTTTACTGTTATGTTTGTATTATTGAAAAGGTACATGAACATGCCGTAGATTTTGACGAAAGAATATTGTTCAAACAGGTTTTTGAAATCTGATATAGCGATTTCGTTGATGTCACCTTTGAGGAGAATGTCGTCACGTACTGCCTTTAGAGTTTTAAATATCTCGGGATACGTAGAAGCGTCGAAATAGTATACTTTGGTAAATAGGAGATAGTATGTTTTCCCTTTAACTTCAAGTTTCTTAAATGAATGGAGTTCTCTTTCAGAATTTAGGATATCGGATGAATCATCCATGGCAGACAAAATATCTTGGAGATAGGGATTGGAATCGTCTAAATCAACTGACACAGGAACTAAGATAGTTTTACAGCTGCTCTTGAGGAGAGATTCGTTGTGCTCTTTTATATGAGTATTGAATATTTCATCTTTGTTTGCGAAGGATTTTAAGAACGTATTATAATCTTTATTAGAATTCGAAAGTTCTCGTGACGTTTCAGGTATTTCAGGAGGAGACGGCGGATTAGAAGTCCCTGGAGGAGGATTGGAATCAGGAGGGTTTGTATTTTCAGGGCTGTATGCAGTCAGAGATAATTCATCGCCATCTAGCAGTGGGATTGAAGGTAAGTCATTGCTATTTGACCCAAGGAGGCTAGACGGAATGCGGACATCGAGATCATCTAAGGTTATGGGGCTGAATGGCGGAGAGTTTTCAGGATTTGCAACAGAACCTTGGTTTTCTGGGACGTTTGATCGTGGAGATGGATTTTCAACAGGGCTTGAAGGATCATTCTCAAGAATCGGAGGTAAAACAGGATTAACTGGATATCGGGATAAGGCATCAGCGTTGCTGTTGATTTTTCCCTTTTTGTATACAATGTCGTAATCAAACTCTTCAAGTTTAAGTCTCCATCTCATAAGTTTAGACCCTGGGTCTTTGTGGTTGAATAGCCATTTGAGAGGTCGGTGATCGGTAACGATCGTGAATCGGCGTCCATATAAATATGGCCGGAAGATTTTGGTACCAAACAGAATAGCGAGACATTCCTTTTCAGTCGTGATATAATTGCATTCGGCTTTATTCAGCGTTCGCGATGCGTATGCAATTGGCTTATCCTTTCCTATCGGACCTTGGGAAAGTATGGCAGAAATGGCGAAGTTAGAAGCATCGCATGTCAATACAAAGGGTTTGGTAAAATCAGGGTACATCAACAGAGGGGCAGAAGTCAGACAATTTTTTAATTGTTCAAAAGCTAATTGATGTTCATTCTGCCAGTTGAACGGAACGTCTTTCTTTAAGAGGTTAGTTAATGGTTTGGCTATCTGAGATACATTTGGTATAAAACGGCGATAATAAGATACGAGACCCATGAAAGATTTTATATCTTTTGGGCATTTGGGTTGCGGAAAGTGTTGGACTGCTCTGATTTTTTCTGGGTTAGGTTTTACACCTTGATCTGTGATAATGTGCCCGAGGTAAGACACTTCTTTATGAAGGAACTCGCATTTATCTGGTTGTAGTTTGAGGTTAAAGTGTCTCAGTCTATCGAAAACGTTGGAAAGCGATTTTATGTGGGATTCAAGATCATACGAATAGATTACAATGTCGTCGAGATAGACGTAACATTGTAGACCTTGGAGACCTGAAAGGGCAGAATTCATTAGGCGCTGGAAAGTTGACGGGGCATTCTTCAGCCCGAACGGCATGCGAGTGAATTCGAAATGTCCTTGAGGAACGGAGAAGGCGGTTTTGGGAGCGTCATTGGGAGACATTTGTATCTGGTGGAAACCAGAAGCGAGGTCGAGAGTGCTAAAATATTGGCTCTTGCCTAATTGGTCAAGGATTTCACTAATATTTGGAATTGGATATGAGTCTCCTATAGAAATGTCGTTCAGTTTACGGTAGTCAATGACTACTCTCCACTTACGTTGACCAGACGCATCTGATTTCTTTGGGACCACCCATATAGGGGAAGACCAGGGGGACATTGAAGGTTTTATAATTCCTTCGTCAAGCATTTTATCGATTTGTTTCTGAACTTCCTGCTTATGAACCTCGGGGAATCTGTAAGATTTTGTATTGATTGGATTGGAAGAGGTGGTAGGTATTTCATGTTGAATTGCATCAGTGTAAGTTAGTCTATCGTTTGGTAGGTGGAAAATATCTGAAAAAGTGGCACAAATGCCATATAGAGCATCTCGTTCTTCATGATTTAGATGAGATACTCTCAGAAGATCGATGACTTCATTTGTTCGGTCTACAACGTTTTTTTGGGAGTCGTCACTGTGTGACGTATGAAAGATTTGAAAGCTATCATTTTCTTCTATTGGTGATATTTTTAGTTTCATATCGGAATTTATAGTCAAAGGGGATTCAGATGTGTTTACTACAGAAATGTTGATTCTCGAATTTGGTTTTACTTTGACCATGCAGTTGGCTATGAGCAGCGATTCGATGGGATGTTGGTCGAGGATGAGACCTTCCTTAATTTCAGGGTTTTGAACGGAACATTCAATAATCGTTTCACTTCGAGGTGCAATGACATAGATAGGTTCTGTGAATTTAAGGGGAATTGTAATTTTATTTATTGTCAATTGGTCTTTGGAAAAGTCTATCTTGCTTTGGGATTCTGATAAAAAGTCGTTACCGATTATTCCATCGTATGGGAATTTTAAATGACCTACGAGGTGAAATTGATGTCTGAGGGATTGGAAATTTACTGGTATGGTGCCCAGTGATATCATGGGGTTGGCTTCATTACCAAGTCCAGTAAAAGTTACAACCTCGTCACATGTTAATGGGGGCATCTTGTCTACTGAACATTCTTTTATTAGGCTTATGGCTGCGCCACTATCGATCAGGAATGATAAAGGCTCTTTGGCAACTGAGGTTCTGACTTGGATAAATGGTAAGTGTTTTTTTGATGGGTTTGTAGTTATATTGTGTATTTTAATTTTTTGATTTTCTTTTTCAGGAGCAGGAATGGGAGCGCTAGCGGAAGCTGTGGCGGAGGACGTGTCTGTGGATTTTGGATTGGTAAGTATTCTTTGAGGATCCGTGTGGTCCCTGGATATAGGAGAATGGGCGCTTGTTTGGGGCTGGTTACCCATGTGGTCCCTGGATTTGGAAGGATGGGCGCTTGTTTGGGGCTGGTTACCCGTGTGGTCCCTGGATTTGGAAGGATGGGCGCTTGTTTGGGGCTGGTTACCCGTGTGGTCCCTGGATTTGGAAGGATGGGCGCTTGTTTGGGGCTGGTTACCCGTGTGGTCCCTGGATTTAGAAGGATGGGCGCTTGTTTGGGGCTGGTTACCCGTGTGGTCCCTGGATTTAGAAGAATTGTCAGTATGATATTTAGGTATGGTGTCGGCTTCAGTAATTAATTTTCCCGAGCGACACCGCCGGTCGGGAAATCTGTTGAGTTTAAATGATCGTTATGATGATAATTTTCATTTCCGTACTCCTCAAATGACGATATGGTATGGATTGGTTGACCTTGATTTGGAGCTGGACGAGCAGGATAAAATCTGGTTTGTGAATTATTATTGCCATTACCGTAACGTCGGTTGTTGTATTCCCGTTTTCTACAATTATCAATTGTATGGCCGGGATTTTTACAGTATCTACATGTGACATTGCCTATCTGTTGAGGAAATGACCTATTTTGGAATTGGCGTGGACGCCCTTGATTTGGAAGATTTGGAGGAAAAGACGGGGTGTTGCGACGCGTGGTAGCTAACAATATTTTTTCCTCCGAAACCGCAAAATTAATGGCCTCATTCAAAGTTTCCGGATCTCGACATCTTACAACAGTGGATAAGCGAGGGTTTAACCCTATAATGAAGGTATGCAGCGCAAGGTCTTGCATGGCAGCGACACGGCCTGTCAGTTCACCCTTTTTCTTAGTAGGGATTGAAATGTTTATTTCGGTGAGTAATTTAGACAAACATGACTCTATTCGGAGCGCGAACTGGTTGGCCGTTTCGTTGCTGAGTTGTTTACACTCTTGTAAGTCAGATAGTAGGGCGGCGTAGTGCTTTCTTTCCCCGAATTGCGATTTTAAGAAATCTTCAAGCTGTTGCCAATTTTCAAAATCTTTAATAGAGCATGCAACCTCGGCGCGCCCTTCTAACTGACTTAGTATATATTTCAATAAAATGCCTTGCTGTGACAAAGATGCTAAATCTATTGCATTTTTACAATTATTTATGAATGCACTCAATTTTTCCCGATTTCCATCGTATTTATTAATGAATTTGAGTAAAATGTTCAAGTCTATTTCCGACATTGTGACACTAACAACAGTTGTATTGGTAGCAGATTTCGTGTTCGTGGCACTTGGTTCTTCCTTAGGCATTTATAAGTAGTGTGGCGGACGGCGGACGTTAGATAGTCTAAACAAAGATAAGGTTCGAGTCACGGTGGCCGGGCGTCGCGGAATGAACGGGCGGGGATAAATGTTCACTGAGATTGGAATGAACTTACAGGAACTGCAGGAACAATGTTGCAATAGCGATGAACATTTTCACACACTTTCTTTGGCACTTTCTTTGAATTGCACTTTCTTTGAATTGCACTCGCAGTTCACGATCTGGTAAGTATGAGCGGTTTCACACACTCGTTCTTCGGCACTTTCTTTGAATTGCACTCACAGTTCACGATCTGGTAAATATTAGCGGAGGCGGAACCGGGGATTTTACTTATCCCTTTCCGATGCCACCAATGTTAGGCGGGCTCTCGGAGTTAGCGTTTTAAAAAAAGAAAGATTTATTTTCCTGGACGAATGATTTAATTTGAAATAGAAAATGTGATTTTGATAATTATTGAATTGGAATATGAGTTGACCGTTTCGAATGGTGGCTGAGACGCAACTGACTAACCGACCTGAACTGCCCACGGATGTGGAGCCAGACTGCTTAGTCAGCCCGCCTTAAGCTACCCTTCAGCAATCTTACATACATAAATCTAATATATAACAGCACGCTGAGTGACCTTGAGCCTCCTTATGAGACCCATAGTTAGCGACCACGTTTCACTGCCGTAAGTCATTACTGGCAACACACACTGGTCATAGACTTTCATCTTGAGACACTGAGGTAGATCGGACGCAAAGATTTTTCGAAGCTTCTCAAATGCTGCCCATCCGAGTTGGATTCGACGAGAGATCTCTTTTTTGAAGTTGGACTTACCTTCAACTTTGGTCAACAACTTCAAGTGTAGTGTTCCCAACATGAACTGGAGCGGGCACAACCCATGTTGTGCCCGCTGAACATTCATGTTCATCTTGAGACCCACTCTTTGGGAAGCACTACGGAGATCTTCGAGCATTGCATTCAGGTCTTCCAAGGTCTCAGCTATAAGAACTATATCATCGAACAAAACGAAGGTATGTTAGGTACTGGCCATTATTGTTGATGCCAAGTCCTTTCCAGTCGAAGAGTTTAAAGATGATGTCCTCCAACGCAGCTGTGAACAGTTTCGGAGAAATAACAGAAATAACCTCTCTCACACCTCGCTGCAGTTGGATAGGATTTGTGCTCTGGTTTTATACTCGGATCGACATGGTGGCATTTTCGTATAAGTACCTCAACACCTCGATATACCTGTAGTCTACTTAACACCTCTGGTGAGACTGCAGCACCGCCCAGGTTTCAATCGAATCAAAGGCTTTCTCATAGTCCACGAACGCCAAACAAAGTGGCAGATTATACTCCTCGGTTTTCTGTATTACCTGCCTCAGCGTATGGATGTGGTCTATGGTGCTTTTTCGGTGGGTTGGCGATCGCAGTAGGCCAAGGTTTTTGGAGACGCATCCTGATTCCCTTAGTCGGCTGTGTTCCCTTAGTCGCCTTTTACGACACCTACGGGATGAGAGGGGGTAGTGCTATTCTAAGCCGGCACATACACGACAACTTTATTTCCTACTGATAATTATTATCATTTGTGTTATATATTTGTAATTTCTTTAATAAATAATTAACATTTTTGGACCGATTCTGATAAAAAACGATTTCTGCCATAGTAATCTACCTATTTTTTACCTTATAATAAAACAATAACTTTTTTTAATGTGAAGTAACATTAAGTTACTCATTTGAAAAAGTTAAATTACAATTTTCATTTTCGTGGGGGTATTTTGTGATTTGCGTGGCCTCTATTTTTTTAACCTCGGTTAACTCTGTAAGTATATCGCTCCCTGAGGTGCCTCTTCTATTAAAAATATTAATTTTACGTATTTTTTAAGAATCTGTCATCAAATTAAAAAAAAATTGGATTTGAAAATTGCCACGAAAATCACCAAAGAATGCCTTACTCGAAGAAGCACCCATAAATGATTTCAGGGACTTTGCTAGTTTAGTTATAACAAGATGTATTGCAATATATATTTTCATCAGTAATTTATGGCACTTAATTATGATTAGGGAAAAAATTAATCAAATTATGTTCAATAATTTCCGTTGCTGGCTGTACCTACTGAAATAAAAAGATGTTTACAGATAAACGATAAACCAAAAAAAATACGTTAATGTGTAAAGAACGGCGAATACCTTCAACCATTTAGCCTTATACTAGGTACTGTATTGAGATTATGAATAAGAATGTTGAATTGAAGAAAAATTGATTAAGAATGTTTCTGTGCAATATTTTTTTTTGTTTATTAAGTACCTATTGTTTTATTCTCAAAAGTTTTGACCCAAACACAGGAGAAGTCTTCTTCTTCATCGTGTCGATGATTCTGCCGTCCACCAAAGCATGTTTTCAGGCAAAATTCACAACGGCAGAGCGCAACCAAATAGGACAAGTAAGAATAAATGCACTTTAAGTAGATACTAACTTGCAATTATGATTCGTTGCGACGCAGGTTTGGTTTTCTGGACAATCCATTTGGTCAATTTTATTCAGCATTCTTGTATCCATATGGATACACTGGAGAACTTGGCATATGTCACAGTTCTCCAAACTATAATATTGGGTCCTTGCCTATGAAATTGACGTTTTTTCTCACACACAGAGAACCATATACCTAGCTTCAGTGATTTAAATTAATTATCAGTTGCTGGATATTACGGCTATATAACTATTAAGTTATGTAGCCGTAATATCCAGCAACGGCTATGATCATAATTGGATGTAATTTGATTGTTCTGATGAATAATTAAAGTCATCTAAAAATACATTCAAAGTGACTCCTTTTTTGTTGGCAAAAATGACCACTTAATCCTAAACTTATTTTTTTCGAGTAAGTTATGTTGACTAGGTTATCTTAAAGTTTAAACATTTTGTACTTACAGAAAAGTTTTGTTGCCGTAGCGTTCACAGTTGTTAAATAAATTTTGAAAAATGTTATAATAGAAAATGCAACTTGTTAAAAATTCTCCACACAAAACGTAAATTTCGTAGGTAAGGAATATATAGTTTGGAAAAAAAACTTTTGCGTTCAGATCTAGGTATACTGGATTATATTCGCAGAAACTTGGAAAATTAGAAGTCGTTTTTAAAAAAAATAAATATTCTACAACAGTCGTGTTCAAAGACAATATTTGAAGCGCGCTCATTGGTGGATGCGAACTCAGAAGTTAGAGTTTGCGGGCTAAACCTAACTACTGAGTTTTTTGACCAATCAGAGATCACTATCGAACTAGCGCGAAACTGGGGAGTTAGAGTTTGCGCGCAAAACCTAACTACTGAGTTTCTTGACCCATCAGAGATCACCATCAAAACTCGAGAGTTAGATTTTGCTTATATGCGGCCCTGACCCAAGAAAAATAAATTTAGTTCCACTAACGGTCAAGAGATGGCGCTGGGCTAAGAAAAAAAATAGTTCCACTATCGGCCAAGAGATGGTGCTGACCTAATACTGCAATCATACTGCAATAATAATTTTATTATTCTACAGCTCTGCAGTGTATTTATTATGATGGTACGGAAACCCTCGGTGCGCGAGTCCGACTCGCTCTTACTTGACCGTTTTTTTTTAAACTCGAGCTATTCTTGTAAGCTCGAGTTCATTTAAAGACTCGACCACTTTTCAAGGTTCGAGTTGTTGCTCAAAGAGCTCGCTATCGAGCTCACAGAGCCCTACAAATCTGACTCAAGTCTCCAAAATTTGAACTCAAAAAGAAGAAGCCTTTTCTCGAAGTCAATCGAACTCTCAAAAAGACTCGAACTCTGAAAAAGACTCCCGAGTCGTCGAGCGTCATACAAACGAGCCGAGCCCTGTAAAACGACTCCGAGCTCTAAACAAAAGGACTCGGAGGCTCGAGTCAAACCAAAACTACTACCCAACTACTACCCCAAACCCGACACGTTTTTGTTTACTTTTAGCCATTGACCATTTTACTGTGCCAGATGTGGATACACCAGTATAATTCCTCGAAGATATATTACAACGAATTCATCGTAAACTCTTCTTAAAAAGTTAAATTTGTATATCTTTTAATTGAGGACAAACAGATAAACTGACAAAATTTCCAAAAACGTTGGAAATGGATTTTTCTGGTTATAATTAAACACCCCAACCAACTTTTTTTTCAAAATATTTCCTTTGTACAGACACAACTTTTCCATAGCTGTATAGATGTAAGTACGGAACCCTTGGTGGGCGAGCCCGACTCGCACTTGTCCGGTTTTTTTTTTCTTTAAACTTAGAAGTTTGATTAATTTACAGCTTCAAGGGGCCATAGATCTGAGTATATGGCTTTAATTTCAACTCGATACCTCCCACGCGTTCCCGAGATAAAGGGTCTTGACCATAGAAATAGAATGTCAAAAAACAACAATGTCAATAAACTGGTGATCCGAAAAACGAATGTTTACATTAATATATGAGAAATGTAAAATATAACTTACATACATAAAATATGACTATATTATGGCAAAGGAAATTAATATACTATGTTCCATACTGTTTTCTTCGTCGATAAACGAATAAATGTAGCGAAATTTGGTTTTAGAGAAATGTGTGGCAACATCTTATATACCTGTGAAAAGTGTGATTACTTGGAATGTTTCTTTTTGTCACATCACAATCACTAACAGAACAAGACACCATGGTTCCACGATACCCTTGTTCAAAATTCTAATCAAGATTATCAATAGGCTTGTTTCCATTAAGAATAAATATAATGGATAGGGGTTTATAATGATTAATTATATCGTCTGCTTACTGGTAAAACATGGTAAATGCATTTTTGATCAAAAATGAGTTAATAATGCAGTATTTGTAATTTGCAACGCTCTTTCTACTGGTAAAATGTGATAAGTGAAAGGACTGTTTAGTGCGAAGTTACGTAACTAAAAATATTATAATTGGCAAAGTATTTCTATAATTCTACTACGAAAACGACATAAATCTACTTATTACTGGGTAAGAATTAAATAGACACAAGTAAAAGATGATGTATAACTTTACTATTTTTTCTTTGTAGATTTGGTAATTTAATTTACGACGTTTACAGTGTGGTAAAATAGATTAAATGCATTTATTTACTTTTTTTCAGCAAAAGCTACAGGCAAATAAATTTAAATACATTTATTGGTTTTTTCTTGACATTCCATTATATACCAAGTTCGTCTTTTTAAACTGGTAAATTATAATAAATACACATACCGTTTTTTACCAATAGGGTAATCATGTAGCTTCTACAAATTGAGGTCTAGCAAAAGATAATAAATGCATTTAACACGTTTTACCTGTAGGATCTCTAGTGAATCCTGCACTAGTATGGCATTATACGATTGACACGTGAGTACGCGCTTGCTGATAAAAAAAGTTTTAAGTTAGTTCCAGTGAATTAAAAGGACGTTTGAAACTAAAATTATGGAATCCAGAGGCAAGAGATTAGTATCAATGATACCTAAAGCTCCACCATCAAAGGGTAAGTCTTTTTCTCACGTATTTTTTAACTTTGAGGTTATAATTTGATCCGGTGTTTCAAATTAAGACAAGTCGGTACATTTGAGAAAAACTTGTGATACAGTGAGGAAAGTAGGTACTTTAATCTTTGATTCGAGTCATTAGAAATCAGTACCTACCTACTATAGGCTAGCAAAAGGCTTGCAATACATAAGTAGGTACCTACCTACTTATACCAACTAAACATAAAATCGGTATGGCTTTATTATGTAGGTAGATAAGGTAGACTAGACATTAGGTGGATATTAGGTGTTTATAAGTTTATTAGGTATAAAATTTAATTTGAGTCTTGGTTTAAAGTTCATGCTATCTCTTTTTGATCGCCATCCCGCGAAAGTGACTGCACGCGAGATTAACCGAAACTAAAGTTAGACTATACGTTTTGTAATGCGCAATACACACCAAAGCCGCCGACTCGCCACGCCGGCCTATGTCGCCAACTTTTTGTCGGCTGGCTAGTTGGCGGCTTCACACATTGCAAGTCAGAAAACTTTGTCGGCGGCATGTCGGCAGCTCGACATGAGGAACTTATTTGCCAGTTAGTGATTTGGCAACTCGAGTGTCGCGTCGCCGCTTGCATACTCAAGCCGCCGACATGCCGCTAAAATGTCGGTGGGCAAATGATGCCGACATGACTCTTTTCATATAGGCTGCCGGGTTGTGTCGGCGGCTTTGGTGTGTTTGCAACTAATTGTGTCGAATCGATTTAGTTAGGTTGCGTTAACAATACTAGTTAAATTGTCTAACACTCTAACCTAACTAAATCGATTTCAACTAGGTACTTATTAATAATGTATTACTTACCTTTTTCAGACTACGACGGTGTTGAAGTACCCTGCTGTTCATCGACTTCTACTGACGTTGTCAGTGAAGATGACGATGGAGTAAGACGAGAGATGCAACGAATGTTCGATAGCGACGATTCTAACGAAGACCCTGATTATCATCCACAGACAGATCTTATTGAACTCAGGGATTTGGTGGCAAAACCATCTGCCAGTACAGCCTTTGACAATAATTTTTTAAATTTTTTAAGAGACTGGGATGAAGACGACCCAATAACCAATACTGATGAAAAAGTACAAACAGAAGAAGGTTCAGATGCACGGGCGATTGCTATTTCACTGATAGCCCTATTGATAGAAAGAGTTTTTGATGCTACTAAGTCTAGAAAACGCTGGAAGACATCTGATCCAAATAACTGGAAAATAAATGTGGCGAAGAAAAGGCGTTCAGATGGTTTACCATATAAATCTAAAAAAGGGATAGAAAAAAAGGCAAAGGTTCCAAAAGATGTGGACTGTAGCAAATGCTTTTATAAATGTAACTTACCAAAACACGCCAGAGAGATTTTATGCAGACACTATTGGAATTTGAGTTACGTAGAAAAGAAGAATTTTATATTGAGCAATATAGAGATTGAGCCACCAAAAAGAGTTCTTGCTGTTAAGAAAAGTAATAAAAAACAACGAAAATTCACAACAAAATGTTTCTTCATTAATGATGGATCTAGGCAACAAGTATGCCAGAAATACTTTTGCTCCACTTTAGCGATATCGCCCACGGTTATTGTTGGTGCCATTGGAAAAAGGAATGAGTGTGGTTTATATAATACCAACGATGGAAGAGGAAGAAAAGAACCTCCAAACAAAACCAGTGAAGTAGCTGTAAATTTGGTTAAGATGCATATCGAATCTTTTCCTACTATGGAGCCGCATTATATACGAAAAACATCGAAACGTTTGTACTTAGATGCCTCTTTGTCAATTACAAAAATGTATCAGCTTTACAAATCTAAATGCGATAAAGAAAAAGTCACCCCGGTTTCGGAAATAACCTACAGAAGAATTTTTTGTACTAATTACAACTATAGCTTTTTTGTGCCAAAGAAAGACCAGTGTTTGACGTGCTCTAAATACAAGAAGGCAACAACGGAAGAACAACTTAAAATAAAAAAAGAGTATGATGATCACTTGGCACGGAAAGAAGCTTGCAATCTTGAAAAAAATAAAGATAAAGAAAGAGCCTTAAAAGAGAAAAGTTTTTACTGTCTTACTTTTGATCTTCAAGCGGTATTACAGATTCCTAGCGGCCTGGTGGGGCAACTATATTACAGCAGAAAATTATGTGTCTACAATCTCTGTTTTTATGAAGCTGCTCTGCCTAATAACGCTTATTGTTTTGCATGGTCTGAAGTTAACGGAAAACGCGGTAGCTCCGAAATTGGAAGTATTTTATATCACTACCTATCACAATGTGTACCGCATGATGTGTCAGAAGTTTGTTTTTATTCAGACACATGCGGCGGACAGAACAGAAATCAATTTGTTGCTGCCTTACTGCTTTTTGCCGTTCAAAACATAGAGCACATAGAACAAATTGAACACAATTTTTTAGAGTCTGGACATAGCTACATGGAAGTAGATAGTATGCACAGTAGCATCGAGTCAGCCAAAAAGAATTCAGAAATTTACTGCATGCCTGATTTCCTTTCCATTTTTAAACGAGCTAGAGCTGTTAAAACTGTCACTGTTGATGGCGTCAAACGTCAAACACATAAAACAACCATACCAAACCAAAGAGTTTAAGTACAATGATTTCTATGATCTCAAGAAATTAGCCGAGGAAACGATCACTAATAAGTCAAAAGACTGCAATGGACAACCAGTCAAGTGGTTGAAAATAAAGAGAATGAAATACCTCAAGTCAGAACCAACTAAAATTCTTTTTAACTATGACATGTCAGAAGAATTTATTTCCATCGATGTCTCGGGAAGAAACCAGACTGCATGTCACAGACCAAAAAGGCGCAGGGACAAGGAACAACCGCGTGAAGCAAGCCAAGCTATTCTCAAAAAGCTTTATTCTAAGCCTTTGCCTATAACTAAAGCCAAGAAAAATGATCTATTGGCATTGTGTAATAAAGGGGTTATCCCTGTCGAATTCCATGGATGGTTTTCGTCTTTGCCTGCCACGGATGAGCCAGACCGTTTACCAGAACCAGCAGTTGACGAAGATTCTTCGGAAGAGTGAGACTGGATACTTTATTATTAATTTTGAGGTATTCTTTATTGGCTTTAGCGTTTTATGATTGTTTTATTATGTTTCTTACATTATTTTGATTAATGTGTCATTAAAATGATGTCTTTAAAATTGTTTGTTTCATTTGTAACAGCTTTTTAAGCTGGTGGAACTTATTACTATGGAAAATCATTATGGTAAGTACAATATTTCCTAAAAACTTACAGATAAAATCAGGTAAATGCAGTAGTTTTTTCGATAATTCCATAAATTTATTCTCCATGTAATTTTTTTTATATTTCAGGGCAACCTTTTATTATTAGTATGTACTTTTCATTAAAACTATAAAAAAATAGTGTGAAACACAGGTTTTATGTCGCATATTTAAATTACAGGTAAAACCAATTAAACGCACTGCCTAGATCAACATAATTATATTTTTTTGTTAATTCTCATCAAATAAATTCTGCTTTAAATATAGACAACGAAAGGTTAATATATTACCAATAATATGTCATGTAACATTCAACAACAATTGAATTAAAAGATAGTCAAAAATCAATTTTAACTTTCAAATCTTATTATCTCGTTTCCACAAAATGTGCACTTAACATATTTTACCAGTAAGCAGACGATATTATGGAGAAAATAACAAACAATTTTAATTATTAAAAGCGTTTAAGATTAATAATATTTTTAAAAAATAAATTTCGTAAAATGAAACCTTTAGTCACGTGACAGTGAACACCAATCAGAAAGCGTTACGTCACGCCGTGCGAAACTCTAATCTTGTCTTTGACGTTTCGAGTATCACTACCGGAGGCGCGTTCCAAACCTACACTCCGAGTGCAACCTAACCACAACCGAACGCAAGTTTTAGCCACTTTTTCCGTATTTCTCCATTGTTTGGAACATATATAAATAACTGGTTTGGCGTTTTTATAGTCGTGCTATCACACTGGGGCTCTATACAGTATTTATAATATGAGAAATTCATTTTTAAACGATAAAAACTAGCTATAACGTACGAAGACACGATCGCTCTTTTGTTTGTTTTGCACGGCGTGACATCAATCAAGACGCCATGACAGTCTTGTGCGTTTTGGAACCAAATTAAAATTGGTTTTTTAAAACGCGAAATTTATAATGTAAACGCTCGATTAAAAATGAATAAACCTTTTTTTTCGATAAAATGCCTAATAAGCTAAAATATTAAGCAGTTATTGAAATTTTGTCAACTAGCCTATTATTTTAAAGAAATTGTGATTGCTCTTGCTAGGCGGGACGCTAGGGGCTCTTACTGTAAAAAATGTTAGATAGATAAAAAGTTTATTTGCTAAAACACACACATTCATATAAATAACAATACATAGGTAGGTACATTAAGTAAATAACTCATAAAAAGAAAAAAGGACAAACAAAATGGACATTTATAAAAGAGATAATCAGAAGAAGGCATGCATGTGTGTGCAGCAGCAAGAAGGGTCCAGTCTCGGTGTGTGAATTTTGCCTTTCGGCAAAACACCGATTTTCAGCCATCACCCAGATGAAACGCGGGTACCAGCAGCTGCGCTCGGTCGGGAACAAAGTATGTGTGTGCTTGTGTGTGTGTGCGTTTGTGTGTGCGAGTGTGTGTGAGTGCACTGTGTGTGTAAAAATATAAATATAAGACTGGCATTGCAATAATAATTAACAATAACAAATATAAAATATATATATAATCAAATAATAATGGAAATATTCAATAAATTAATTGACAATTGGAATTAAGAAACCAAAGTAAAATAATAATTAGTAATTCGGGTCCAAGCGCATGTTGGTACATTGTCACTTGATCCTTTGTCTCTTTTTTTCATGTCTATGGTATTGACAGACAGACGGACAACCATGTGATCTTATTAGGGTTTAGTTTTTTCCTCTTGAGGTACGGAACCCTAAAAATGAATAAATTGAAATTATAATAAAATTACGTCAAAATTTTAAATGTAAAAATTGATAAAATCAAATTAAAATTAAAACCATGAGAATTGGAATTAAGAATGTCATATTGAATTTTGAAGCTTGAAATTGTCTATCGATTGGTGTAAAAAACTCATTATTGCAAAAAGTGCAGATAATCGGTTTAACCTTTAAGGTTGCGTATAATGATATTTTCAAATGAATTGGAAATCTAATTTACATGGTTGTTAAAGGTATGAAATTGATTATTTGTTTTTCGTATTAAAGCATTAAAGCACAGCCTGCTATTTCAGTGCGTTATCTACTGCTTCATTATGAAGGCGTATCTTTTATTATTCGCAGTGTTCCTTCCATATTTATTTATTTTTAGCACTGCGGTAAGTTCCAATTACAATATGAAAAACAATAGTAGATTGTACAACAAGTGCATAAAACGCATCATTTTACCCGACACGGCGAGGGTGGATAGTCAAGACGAGGGTGAAATGGGTTTTATGTACGAGTTATACACTCTGCTTTTCACTTTGCACAAATTGCAAAAAAAAAAATTTGGAATGTGGTATAATTTGGAAAAAAAAACTATTTTTTTTTGTGACATCAATTATATATTTTTGGAATGTGCTCATCAAGACTTTTCATTTGATACCCATATTCAAAAAATTAAAATAAAAAAACCTAAATTTTAGTGACAAATTATACATTTTTGGAATGTTCTCATCAAGACCTTTCATTTGATACCCATATTCAAAAATTGAAAAAAAAATTTTTTTTTAAATTTTAGTGACAAATTATATATTTTTGGAATGTGCTCATCAAGGCCTTTCATTTGATACCCATATTACAAAATTGAAAAAAAAAACTTTTTTTTTTTTTAAATATATAATTTTGGAATGTGCTCATTTGATACCCATTGTTGGATTTCGAATTCTTTGTAATATTATTTTTAAGTAGAAAACGAATGATTGCAAAGCGCTTATCCCGTCAATCTCCCATCCCTTTCCTGCATACGCATTTTGAACTATTGCCGTCCATTTCGCCGTTGCAAGTGTGTGAATATGTGCATCGGATTTTTTATAAGTAATTTATCTACGAGAACATTCTTTTCGCATTCGCTCAACTGCGAGCGCCTGAGACGCAAGGACATTTTTATTGTGTAGAATTTTTATAATAATTGAACCGCATTTTTGAAGTAAAGTGGTAAAGTGCTTGTGTACGGTGTTGCGAGTATACCGCCGCTCCCTGCTATCGGCCGGCCCTCGAACCTGCAACCATCAGGACATCTTGGCGAAGGACTTTCTCCAAAAACAGGTGCGTACTCCTATCCAAAAGTTCCTTTGATACCAACGCCAATTTTCTTCGTCCTAATATTTACAAGCGTTTTGCAACTTCATACACGAACTTTATATTTAACTCCGCGTAATTTTAAATCCTCAATACAGTCCACACTTTTTTTATATATCAAGAACCAGTCCCCTTGTGCCTAGGGAAATTCGCTATTTTTCACTTTATACATTTCCGCTCAAATTGTGGTGTAGGCACCTTCATTATTTTTTGGTCCTTCGAGCCGGATTTTTTGGTACTTTGAACCGAATGTTTCTTTGGTAACTTTGCTAGAATATTTTGGTATCATCAACCGCTTAATTTTGGTCATATTTATAGTTCGCGTTACTTCATTTAACTTAAAACACGTATTTGATAACCGCAAACCGCATGTTCAGTTATAACTAAACGGTCACTGTACTACGTAATTAAATAATTGTCGTTTATTTTTATATTTTCCCGCACCGACAACTATTTATTTTTTATTTCCGCTCCGCATTGCATAGTATTACACAACGTAAAGTTATTTCTTTACAAATCCATTCCATTTTTCTAATCCGCCATTTTATTTCACATCGTGTTTTACAATAGTTAAATTCTTGTTCGTTGTTCGGATCGGCTCGCTCCGACAACTTACTTTATTTTGCGTCTAGGCGTTCGCTACCCGCCTTTTTTAATATTTCGCACCCGCAATAATTTATTGTTATTTCCGCTACTAAAATCAATTGATTTTACAATTATAATCGCTAATACTTTGTTACACTTTTACATATTCGTTTTAATTACATATATCGCCAAGTAAAAACTTTTGCTAATTTAACTTACCGCGTAATTTATATTACGAAAACCGCTTTAATTTTATTTTACTTACGAGTCCCGCTATAATATTAAAGTATTTACAATGGTTAAACCTAAAAGTAGAAAAGGTAGTGATGCAGACCTTTTTTTCGACACATTAAGTACAAATAAAAATCAATTATCTTTATACATTGTCAAACGTGATGTCATTTACAAATGCGTCGAAAATATTTTCGAACTAGCACGAAAGGCAAATAATGATCGACAATTTTATCTTTCATTTTGCACTAGTGCTTCGAATATTGATACATTACGTAAGGACTTCCAAGAAGTTTTAGATTCATATAACATGTTAAATTTGCAATTGCACCCCGATACCGAGGTCGATTATGACTCTTGGTTATCATTTGAAGAAATGTATTGTTTTATAAAACAGGTTTTACTTGATAATAAAACCGAGTGTCCTGAACCGCAAACTTCATTATTAAAATCAAAACCTCGTCTTCCGCCCATTGATTTAATGGGTAGTTCTTGGGAGAGCAATTTTTGAGTGTCACAGAATCATATCTCCTATAAAAACAAATAATTATGATTAAAACTATCATTATATCGTTTCTACATTTCATTAAGCATCGTGTCACATAGATTTCACTGGTTAAAAACTACGTAGATCGGAGTAACTCACCCTCAACACCTCAAATCCGGTTAATTTTGCACGTTTTTACGTGTCACACGGGCGCCGGCTTATGAGAAATCGCGGATATTTTTGAAATCACCCACGTTTTTAATCAGTTTTGTACACACATTTAAAATAGACATATCACATTATATACTGATCAAATTTTGAATCTTATCGGAGGGAAACTTTTGATTTTATGGACCTAAGTAAGTATGTCACACGCCTAGCTACATTTTCACTGCGCCCTCTTGCGAAGGCCATTGCTCTGGACTGACTAGGCACAGACAAATAGTGATTGATGTTTTCGAATCGACAGTTACACCGCTACTGACAGGTAAGATGGCTGTGTTGCTGATTCCCACGCTTTTGGTGCAAGACTAGGTTCTACGATTTTAAAAATTTTGGTTCTCATTTTTAATGTATTCCCATGTCACATTTTTGCAATATAATTGTGCTATTTTTTGTAAACGGGTTTTGAGGTGTAATACCTTACTTCCAAATGTACTTAACCAGTAACAAAGTAGCAGGTTATATCTTTTCAATGCCGATAAATTTCAAATTTAATGCTTTTTGGTCATTTCCATGGCGTAATTTCCATGGATAAAACACCATGGAAATTACGTAAAGCCCATGGAAATTACTTTGTTTCATTTTTGGTTTATTATATCAGCCGCTCGACACCCACTGCTGGGTGTAGGCCTTCCCCAAGAGCTTCCTCTGACCTTCACCAGATCGTCGGACTACTTTGTCAGGGGGTGGGGGCATCCGGTGCGCGATCACTATTCCAGAGCCACTGGTTTGTCTCGTTATATCCGCCCACTGCCACTTCAGCTGTGCAATCCTTCAAGTGATGTCGGTTACTCTTCAGCTGTGCAATTCTTCAAGTGATGTCGGTTACTTAAGTTCTCCTACGGATATCTTCATTTCTGTCGCCAAACAAGGCAAGTTGGCAACAACACACACACTGTCGTTTTGAGACACTGAAGTAAGTTAGACTCAAACAATTTTCGAAGCTTTGAGTTGGATCTGACGAGAGATCTCTTACTCGAAATTGGACTTACTTTACTAGGTCTGTCCTAGGTATACTTAATAGTCTGGATAATTTGAGTACACTGTTCCTAAAGCTTCTAGAAGCTGAAGCTGAGTATCGGCTTTCCGTCAGCTCTCAGAAGTTCTCTAGTGATTCCATCGTCACCCGCCACCTTGTTGTTTTTTTAGCTGTTTGAGGGCCATACTATTCTCAGGCTGGCGTCCTGGATATCTTTGGTAAAGTGTCGGGTGAGCTTGACTTTCGTCAATCCTGCATTAATTTCTTCGTTACTCAAAAAAGAAAATTAAAAGCAAAGCAAGTAGCTTTGCTTTGTATTGAAATACTCGTACATAGGTCAGTTACACTCCAGTCTCCCGATATGACGATATGTGATATGGTGGTTACTCTACTCTATGGGCGGTATGGCTTCGTATGCAGAACTGCTACACCGGTGTAGATCGCAATATCACCTGGCTGTGGGCTGCCGTGTTACCGTCGTCCGCCAGTTGTTGAGTTGCTGCTGCAGGGCTAAGTTGCATTTGATATTGATCGTAGACCTAGAAAGCTAACTCCAATCTTCACTCATGTGGGGTGGTATACCTTGCTGCTGTCCAGTGTCGGTAGTCACCAATATTGGGAAGTATGTACTTCTGCCGGGCTAGGAGTCTGTGCCCGGGACTTGCAGTCCAACTGATCTGCATTAGAACTTGTATCGTTATACAGAGCAGGTTTTTATTTATTATTAGTATTTTTATTTAAATAACCAAATTTACATTTTTATCTTAATCTAAATAGTGCAACAAAAACCAGAAAGGTTGGTAAACTTAGTTAGCGTTATTGTTTGAAGACCATAATTAGTAAAAACTAGTCTTAGTAAACGAGTGACCTAGGTCGTACAGATTGTTGATACTTTTTTACCAAATAATTGTTATTTTTATTATTATCATGCTCATCCATAATATGTAATCAATAATATACTCTAAAATACATAACATTACTATTTATTACCTTCATGTTTCTACATTGAGTTCCTTTGTAAGTTTTTTTTTTATTAATCTACTATTTTTGCTAAATATAATTATAATACAATGTAGTTCTTAATACTACCCCAACTAACTTTTATTTGAGCTTTAATTTCATATCTGACATGATGTTGAGCAAAATTTTATCTGCTGGGTAATTTCCGTGGTCTTTACTGTAATTTCCATGGATCGCAAATTTTCTTTATTTTTTTTTTTAGCAAAAGTATGCATTCGCTACGTGGCGAATTTTGATATAATGTTTGAATTTGCATAAGCTTTCAATTTTATTGTGTAATTCTCTTTAATTTAGTGATTTCAAAAATGCTGTGGAAATTACACGGAGAACACTTTTCCGAAGAACTACCCTAATGTCATTTGACGGTGATGTCAAAAAATGGCCGTTGTTTTATCAACAATTTAAGAGTATGATTCACGATAATGCATCGCTAACTCCTAGCGTAAAAGTATTTTACTTGGTGAATAAATTAACTGGGCAGGCGTCGTGCGTATGCGCAGGGTTGGCGCCGACCGCAGAAAATTATACTGTTATTTGGGAGGCCCTCGTGCAAAAGTATGACGACCCTCGCTCACTCGCATCCGCTTATTTAAAACAATTGTTACAGTTTAAGCCGCTATCCATGACTAGTTCTACTGGGCTAGATTCATTTATAAATAATTTTGATTCAGCTGTAAAAGCGCTTAAGCAATTAAAACTTGATGATTTAACAGATTTAATTTTTTTGCATTTAGCTCTGCGAAAGTTAGACGCAGACACTATTAAATTATTCGAAATTACCTATCGTAAGGTTAAAATACCTTCTTATCATAATTTAATTGAATTTATTAATGAACAAAGTAAAGTTTTGTCTCGTTCTATGAACCTTAGTAATCCGATAGATAATAATAATTATCAGTCTAAACAGCAAAGCAGACACATCCCTAAACCTTTGAAGTCCTTTATGAATAAAGACTTAGGCTGTGGTCCAAGCGTAAGCGATAAATGCGCTTTGTGTAATAACATGCAACATGAACATTTATATTCTTGTTCATCGTTTATGAAATTGACCCCGCGAGAAAGATTTAATTTTATTAAACTTAATTATTTCTGTAACAATTGTTTAAGCGTAAAACACAAGACTTTTTCTTGTACTTCAAAACATACTTGTTCTCATTGTTCAATGCGACACCACTCATTATTGCATTTCAATCCAACTCAATATGTTCAATCAAATTGTAACGTTGGCTCAGTGGTGCCAAACCCCGCTAATATTGTTTCCGCTACCGCTCCTGACGCGCCGCGCCCTTTGCCGGCCGGCCGCCACGAGTCGTCTGATATGACTCATCTTCCCGCCGCCGCCGATTCTACTGTGGCAAATAATAATGCATCGATTTGCACAGTTTCGTGCGATCGAGTGGCTCGTAATCAAACGTTAACTACGTTGTTAGGGACCGCTAAAATTAAAGTTATTGATTCTTTTAACCGCACTCACTTTTTGAGATGTCTAGTGGATCCTGGCTCTCAAAGTGATTATATTTCCGCATCTTGTTGTAAGCGACTATCGCTTCCTGTTTATAATCAAACCCGCTATTCGGAAGTTCAAGGCATTGGAGGAGCTTCACAACGAATTCTCGGTGTTACTTCACTTAAATTCACGTCTCGCTTTGATAATAAGTGTGAATATTCCATAAAGCCGATGGTAGTAGAACAGATTACGTCACAGTTACCGGACACTTGCGTGGATACCGCGTCCATTGAATTTATTCGTAACTTACCGCTCGCAGATGACGATTTTTCGCAACCGGGACCCATAGATGTGCTTTTAGGTATTAAATTTTATTGTGAAATTTTGCTTTCCGATAAAATAAAAGGCCCGCACAGTGGTATGCCCTCCGCCCTTGAAACGACCTTAGGTTACCTAATTTTAGGTGACGCTCCGGTTATTTCTCCGCAACCCGCTACTCGCACATTGTGTGCTTTCACTTCGGAACCGCTAAACCAGATTGTCGAAAGATTTTGGGCAGTCGAAGAGTTACCCTCGCGGACGTTTTTAAGTCCCGACGATATACAGTGTGAAAATATTTATACTTCAACAACTGTTCGTAACTCTGACGGCAGTTACTCAGTCGACCTTCCTTTTAAAGAAGACCCAAATAATCTAGGCAATTCTTATACTACCGCCAAAAAACGCTTTTTTCTTTTAGAAAAGAAATTTTCTAAGGATCCTAATTTAAAATTAAAATACGACGAAGTTTTTCGTGATTACCTAAATAAAGCTATTCTGTCCCGCACCGCACCTGAGGCGTCCTCCGCCCCAGGCTTTTATTTACCGCACCACCCCGTAGTTCGCAGCGACAAGGCGACAACCAAAGTCCGTCCCGTATTGGATGGCAGTGCCAAGACCGATACAGGGTTGTCACTTAATGATATCCTGTATACGGGTTGCAATCTACAGGCTGATATTTTTCATATTCTTTTAAATGTTCGTGTTTTCAGCATTGCCTTTTGTGCAGATGTGAAACAAATGTATTTATGCATTTATACGAATGATCCGCACCGCAAATATCAACGAATCTTGTATAGATTCTCAGTTACCGACCCGCTCGAGGTTTTTGAGTTCACTCGAGTGACATTCGGACTTCGGTCCTCGCCATTCTTGGCGCTCCGCACGCTACGTCAACTCGCTAGCGATGAACGGCATAACTGGCCAACTGCGGCAGCCGTGCTAGAGAGGGACATCTATATGGATGACGTAGCTTCGTCTGCTTCTTCTCTTGAGGAAGCAGTCACGACAGCTAACGATCTGATCCAACTCTTCAAAACCGGTGGGTTTGATTTGGTTAAATGGACTTCCAACTCGCTTGAATTGCTCGAGCACATACCCGAGTCGCACCGTCAATCTGAAAGCATTTCCTTTGATGATGGAAATACATTTAAGATTTTAGGTTTGCGTTGGTTACCCGCTCAGGATACATTTATTTTTGAAATTTCTAGTCCCCCACCTGTTTGTACTAAACGCGCTATTTATCCGCGACCGCTCGGTTATACGACGTTTTAGGACTCGTCGGCCCTGTTATTCTCTTCGCTAAATTAATAATTAAAGAACTCTGGCTTTTAAATCTCGATTGGGACGATGTACCCCCTTCTCGCATTGTTAAAATATGGCAACAATATTTATTAGAATTACCTCAAATATCTGATTTATCATTTCCGCGCCACTTAGGTATTGAAACCGGTTCTATGGTTTTAAATTTATATCATGTCGCTGGCTTACAGAACCCTGCAGACTGTGTGTCTCGAGGGCTCACGCCTTCACAGCTCATTCAACATGAACTGTGGTTTAAAGGACCGTCTTGGCTATCTTTGCCTAAACAAGACTGGCCTATACAACGATTTTTACCCAACCGATCTGTATTGCCGGAAGAAAAAACAGTTTCGCATGTGACTAAAGCCACTGATCGTGAAAACCCGTTTTTAAAATTAGCTTCAGAGTGTTCCACTTGGGAAAAGCTGCTGGAAGCTACTGTTTTTTCACTTCGATTTATTAAAAAATTGCCGCAAAATGATATTATCACCGCTGAAGATTTAAATACGGCTGAATTGGAAATTATTCGTGCCGTTCAGTCTAAGTATTTCTCTGACGACTTAAAGAATATTTCTAAAAGTCAATCATGTTTCACTAAGTTACGGAAATTGTTTCCATTTTTATGTATCGAACTTTTACGTATCAGAGGTCGCTTATCGAACTCGACATTAGAGTGTTTACCCGCGGCTGACCTATCCGATGAACGAACAAGTCTTTTGTCTCGTTTCTCCTTAATGGATTCGATAGTGCAATCATATTGCAAACGATTTAAGTCGGAATATTTACATAATTTGCAACAACGTGAAAAATGGAATACTCCTTCTAAACCAGTCACAGTCGGTACCGTGGTGTTGTTAAATGTAGATAACGCTCCACCCTTACATCAGTGGCCATTAGGAATTGTCACCAATGTATACCCTGGTAGGGATGGTACCGATTGTAGCAACATTAGCAACCAATAATTTATTAAAACAAAAAAGTAGCAACCCTGTTTGTCTTGCCGGTGACTCGCCGGTGACGCGTCGTGCCGGTGGCGCGCCGGCCGTCACGTCACCGGCGCGTCCTCGGCATGGCAAACAGGGTTGCCACTTATTTATTATAATAAAAAATTGGTTGTTATAATAGGTAGAAAAAAAGTACATTGTGGTATGGAAATAAAGTACCATCAATACATCATATCAATACGCAGACGACACGTGTTTAGTCGTTGCTGACAAAAATATTGAAACCGCTCTTGAACGACTTCAACAGGATCTTAACTCCCTTATCAAATGGTGTCATGACAACCAACTTGTTCTTAACGCTGACAAAACAAAAATGGTGCACATCCGATCACCCTTTCTTAAAACATTAGCTGACACAAATAAAAAACTTATAGCTCACGACCACATATGTTTCCATCTACAACAACTAAAAAGCACTTGCCCTGTAATTGAAACAGTGGACAAGCATACTTACCTAGGCTTAGTAATTTGACAGTAAATTCAGTTGGCTTCCACATATCAATAATATCTGTGACAGACTTAGAGCATTTCTGGCCAATATTATAATAATAAGAAATAGAATACCTTACAAAATACTATTATTGCTTTACAACTCGTTAGCTAATTCTATTATCACCTACGGTATTACCAGCTATGGCAGGACGTTTAAGACTTACCTTGATAAAATTCAGAGCTGCCAAATTAGAATTTTAAA
Organism: Agriphila straminella; assembly: GCA_950108535.1. Classification (NCBI taxonomy): domain Eukaryota; kingdom Metazoa; phylum Arthropoda; class Insecta; order Lepidoptera; family Crambidae; genus Agriphila; species Agriphila straminella. Next base: position 19,724,829 of record OX467303.1, on the reverse strand, counting down.
GAAAATCGTATCACCTGCAGTCAAAGAAAAACATAAAAATAATGAATACGACCTCTTTAAACACTGCAAAGTTCTACCTATACACAAAATATTCCAGTACTACCTTTTAAAAGAACAGTTCTTTAACACTACAACCCAAAAAAAAATCAAACATAAAATTACAACCCGAAAAGTAACTAACGATCAACTAATAACTTCAATAGCCTGTAATGTATACGGAAAACGGACAACGCACTATTTAGTTCCTCGTTTACTAAACAGCATTAATGCATCCGTGAAAATTCCATCACTAAAAATAATATAAAAAATAAATTAAAGTTACACTTCTTGAACAGCCTGTAGCAGCGATGCATCATGCCTGTGCATTTTGCACATTGCGCGTGACCTTCAATCGCTCGCCCGCGTCAACCGCACTCACTATCTCCCTCACGCAAAGAATATTTGCTTGGCCCGATGCGGTTCATACTTGTTTACTTACTTGGGTTATGCTAAGACTTGGGTACACGACATATTATGAGACAATAGAATATTGTATTACGTTACGAATCTATATAGTATTAATCATATGAAATAGCTGTAGCGAACTCAACTTTGTAGCACGCCAGACAAATCTCTGTGGTTTATGGTGTGTTTTTCAAATATTTAATTTGTATTTAGTTAATTAAATAAATAATAAAAAAAACCTATTATTAATTTATTTCAACTTTTAAAATCATACTTTTTATTGCTTTTGGTAATATTTTGGTAACTTTATTAGACTCTTTCACCTTTTCCACTAAAGAGCCGTTTACACTAAGGCCTTTCGTAATCGGCAACACTGGGCACACTGGCTACTTATTACTTAAACCTTGTCAACGACTTTTCACTGAATTTTAACTTAAAATTAAGTTGCCCATTTAGTTACTACTCAATCGCTTGACCCATATAAACATAGCATGTAGCCAATGTCACATTTACAAATTTTCGCTATCGTTTCGCTCCTGAAAAATGTATGGATTTGACGTTTTAAAATTCGATAGTTTACGAAACCTTATGTCAATCCCATACATGTTTCGAAAGCGAAGCGATTACGAAGATTTGCAAATTTAATGTTTCTTTGGCTAGGGGGCGAGGGCTTAAGTTCAAGTAAAGGTACTATTTTATCGAATTTTTATAATAATACAATGTTTTCTTACTTTCACTTGTTTTCCCGACATTCAATTGTTTACCCAAAAACCCGAAATTCACACATATTGTTTAATTTTTATTAAAATTCGAAAAAATAGTACCTTTACTTGAACTAAGTAGAATGTAATGTGAATTAAGTCTAATAAAGTTACCAAAATATTACCAAAAGTAATATAATTTTTTTAAATTGAAATAATACTTTATTTCCATACCACAATATATATTTTTTCTACCTATTATAGCAACCAATACTTTATTAAAACAATAAAGTGGCAACCCTGCACGCGTAGCATGAGCAAACGGGACTCTTGTCTACGAAGACTTGCTTGTCGGGTCCTCTAAATATGCGAGCACAGTTTGACAGACAGGTGGGACTCGCTCTCAGATTTTTACAATCTTTTAATGTCTTTTTATTACAAGTATGAATTTTAAAAGGTAACATTTTTATTTCAACATCAATAAACGTCGAAATTATCTAAAATGATCCGAAATAATTTAGTTTAAACATGATTCTTATTTTAAAATAAGTTCTAAGATAAAGATACACTCAAGAGAGCGTTCACTTCCGTAGACAAAGCTCTCTCGAGCTCGAGAAGAAATAATGTTGCCAATAGTAAATAACTACCATAATTGCCATCGTTTCTCATAAAGTGCTGTTCCTTTCTATACATTTCACGACGCAAAACTTAAAACTGAGTAAAATTTAGCTGTATGGATATAGATTCGCTTGCCTTTCTTTTATTAAGATAATTTTGAACACACTTGTTAATTTAGTAGTCTGTGGAAACTGACGAGAAAATTACAAAATATTGAAATCAACGTATGAAAATAAAATGTTAATTTACGTTTTTAAATTAAATATTTAAAAATTAAAGTTAAAAAATCTATATTTGGTTAAAAAGGGTGGTAATATTAGGAAACAATATTATTAAACTAAGCAATAAATTATTTAAAATTATTTATTGTTTTAATTTTTTTTATTAATATAAGTTACAAAAAAATAAAAATATTTCTTTTAAATACTTAGTTACAACACTTAATTTTTTTTCTTTTTTTTTTTTTTAATTTTATAAATAAAAAAAATTAAATCAACACATTATTTATTATTTTTCCACAATAAAATATAAGCACAGGCAACTTTTATTTGTTTTTATTGCGAAATTTAGATTTACATAAAATAAAATACGTAAAAAACTCTTTCTCGACCTTCTCGACTACCCAAAGGGTAGTAGACAAGTATCTCCGACTCAACTGTCAAATTAATGTCAATTGAAGAGAAAAGTGGTCGTTTGTCGACTTTTGACATAAGGCCACGACAAAGAACAATACGAGTCTACTAGTGTAAAAGTGCGAGCATGAGTATCTCGATCTCAACCCGACAAAAGTGACATTTGGGTGTAGACAAGCCATTGTTCTGTGAGTCGAGTCTTTTCTCGAGAGTGGTCATGCTACGCGTGTTGCTTGCCTTGCCGGTTAAGCGACGTTGACTTGACTAAAACCAGCCGGCGAGGCACCGGTGACGTGCCGGCGCCGGTGATCTGAACTGCTTGTTCATGTTCACACACATTTTTGACGTTGCCGGACGGGCCGGTGACGGGCCGGTGTCGCGCCGGAGCTGTGTAAATGATCCTTTAGCATCCTTACTGGGGATCCAATTTCAGATTGAAAACGATGCCCCGAATTGGATCTAATTGGGGACTTGTAGGGCTGCCTCCCTATCCAAGGCTTTTTCTCTAGTGTAGGAAAGGCAAATGAAATTAAGACTAAAAAGTGATTGCAGATAAGTTTTTATTTTATTGCTGATTTATTAAGAAAAAGAAACAAACTTCGCAAACAGCTGGTTCTCAATAGTTTCTGTTGCTGATAATGGCAAAGTTATTCACCATCTAATTCGGCTATCACAAGTCGACTTTGAAAATGAAATTGCTGCGAAAATAGGCAACACTGTCAAAAGAATGTGTTGCCCACTTGAAAAAAGAAGATTAGAGAAGAAGAACTTTTTTATCAATAAATACGTTAGAAAAGGTCATTTTTAATGTTTGACTATTGTTTCCACCACCCAGTTGCGAATCACCCCAGTTTACCGGCATACTGTGGTTGTACGAACCTGCCCGGACACTTGTGCTATTAGTTATTCTGTGCCCGGACGAAAGAGAATATCGAAAAAAAATCCTATACTTACAATACCCCGTTAGCAGAAGTGTAAATTCATTGTTTAATCTATGTACATTAAGTTATTGTCAAGAACTGGTGGCAACCCTAATCGGTGAAATCAGATACTAATTGGGGCATAGTGTGATCGCTACATCCAATTTGGGTTCCTAGATTGGATCCCCAGTAAGGACGCTAGATCGGCGTATGTAATCGCGGCTTAACTCTAAAATGTAAATTATTATCAAAATGGCAGTAAGGACGCTAGATCGGCGTATGTAATCGCGGCTTAACTCTAAAATGTAAATTATTATCAAAATGGCCGGACTACATCTGCGGGTCTACCGGCTAAAAATAATGAAGTTAATGTTAACTGTAATTTGACAGATGGATATGATACATTGCTTCTTTTCTTTGGTAAGTTTTTATTTGTGCCAAAAAGAAGTAGCAATGTATCACATACTTACAGTTAACATTAACTTCATTGTTTTTAGCCGGTAGAACCGCAATCTAAGAATGTATTGCCTACTTGAAAAAAGAAGATTAAAGAAGAAGTTTTTTTTATCAATAAATACTTTAGAAAATGACATTTTTAATGTTTGTCTGTTGTTTCCACCATCCAGTTGCGAATCACCCCAGTTTACCGGCATACTGTGGTTGTACGAACCTGCCCGGACCAAAGAGAATATCGAAAAAAAATCCTATACTTACAAATCTTACAATACCCCGTCAGTAGTGTAAATTCATTGTTTAAATTTGTGTATGGCGACTTTCCATAGTCTTACTGATATGTGTAGTAATTGAACAAATCGGTTTACCATGACAATAGTGAAACAATGGGGTAACCTCGAAAGTAAATAACTAACATAAATGGAGATTTTAGATTTATCACTGTCTATGGTTACGGCGGGTTACGATCTTTAAGACTTCGGTTTTAGTATACAATATTGCAAAATCTATAACAATAACAAAAAGACAAGCGGTAACCTTTTTGGTGATTTAGATGTCCGCGGGCTACAGTACTATTCACTTTTTGCTTGATAGTACTCACCTCATGATTGCAATCAAGTTTAAACCTTATTACCGTGGAGCAAAGTTCAATATTGATTGACAGCCTATATTCAGAGTATTATGTAGAAGTTAACATTCGATTTTTAGAAAATAGCAATGATGAATTCTTTTTTTATTTATATCGTAAGAATCACAATTTCACTAACAATTTTTTGATATATTTATTTGTTTAAAACTTGTACCCGTTTCTCTGGAATCGCCATCGACAGAAACGTCAAGTTAGCAGCCCACTTTGAGACCGTAATATCTCGGCTTGTATTGAAGCAATATTATTGAAATTTTGCGTATACGATTCACTATTTTTCTAACAATTTTTCGGCATATAAATCATATTGATACGAACTGTATTTCTTAATGTGTCTGCTAGCTTGACGTCAAGATAGCAGCCTCACTAAGATACACAAATATCTTCTAAACCATAGTATCACTATTTATATGCTATGGTTCACTATTTATCACTATTTACTAACAATTTTTTGACATAATCCAAATCTTCTAATTCCATTTTGAGTCTGCTAACTATACGCCAATCTCTGTTGCTGTTTGTACATGTGTTAGCTCTCGTATTAATTTAAAGTATAAAATAAAGTACAGTGATTTCAAACAAGTGTTGTTAATTAATTAACCCGCCCATATATAATAATAATTGAAGATCAAAGTAATTTTATTTTTTATGAAATTTTATTTTTTTCATTAAGTATTTCCTTATTTTTGTCTACATAAACATTATCCAAATTTTTTGTATTTCGTAACAAACAATGGCTTCAAAACGTAATCACTCAATTTATTTCATGAGCACGTACATAAACGTTGCCTTTCAACTCGGCCGCAAGCAGCTGTGTAGCATTCACTCGCAGGCGCGATCTTTTGTACGTGTTAAATTTCGTGGTAATGTATGCAATGCTCTTTAACACCAAAAATTAAAATCGTTTCCACAGCTACAGTTGCTGTCGGGAAACATTCCAAATAATTCCCTTGGAATACTTCCGAAATATTCTGAATTATTCCATAACATTCGGAATATTTCGTTTCTCGAAATACAGGAGTAACGATAAAAAAAACAGCAAGATCGGGAAAAAAAAGCAGCAGAAAATAGTTGACACATTTTTAAATACCTACCTAGCAAGAAAAAACTCAGTCAATCTCTAATCATAGTAAAAGTAGTAAAGTAGGTATGGATATGTAGATATCGTACTATCTAGCTCTTCTGGGTACCTACTTAAGTAGGTACCTGGTAGGTACCTGCTAAACTAAGTACCTATTTTAGCGAATTTTCAAAGGTAGGTATTTTCTTAATCTATGATATTATTAAAAACCGGCCAAGTACGAGTCGGACTCGCGCACTAAGAGTCGAGAAAGAAAAAATCACTTTTTAAAATAAACCAGATCGAAATATTCCCTCTGAGCGCGAATTATTCCGAAATATTCTGAAAACTTCTCTGTGGGGTGCGGTGAGCGGGCGAATACTTCCCCGGGGGGAGCCGCGCTCTCCGCCACTCCCCGATCACCGCGCCGCGCCGCCGCCACCCGCCACTGGTTGGCGCCACGCACCGCGCACGAGTTGTTTGTTCGTACCGTCCGTCGTCGTCGCCTCGGTCGGGCGGGTATATTTTCTATTCTAGCAAGATTGACCTATGATCTAAGACTAAAATTGATCTGAGCCTATGATAAAAACAATATATTTTTTATCTTTATTTTAAAAAATTCTGATTGAAAGAAACTTTCCGAGAAGTATTCCGGAATTATTCGGAATCTTTCGGAAGCAGAGCGAGCGACGCACTTCGTACTCGGGTAACTTCAACGCTTACTTCGGCGAGGGACTTCACCTTGTAGTGTAGAGCCCGCAATAGAAGTCATCAGCTTACGATTACGTGGGGGGGGGGGGGGGATCACGATGACAGCCGTTGCACCCGCAGACTGCGGCCGCAGTGGCTGCCAAACAAATAAGGACTTACTCATATCCCCCTCTCTCTCTCGTACCCTTCCCCCGCGCCTGGATAGACACAATTAAACGAGTGTATTGTCTCAGTGTTCCAGTAATAATGGTGGGAACAAGAATCCGGCGGTTACTCCGCGAGACGTAAGTTGTATGTAAATTATAGCTGTAAGTATCATTTTAAGTGAACATTGTAAGTTCTAATAATAGATTTTGACATTTGAATATTAACTTATGTACAAAAAAACTTCAAATTAAAAAAGTTAAAGCTAGATATCGGGTTATACACAAAAGCAGATTTTCATAAGTAGTGTAAAATGTCCAATGGTCACAAAACGTCCAATTCGCAAAATGAGCAATTCGCAAAATGTCCAGTTTGCAAAAATGACCAATATTCTTGACAAGCGACCCGCCCCGACTCTGCACGAGTTCCCGTGGGAATATCGTCCTATGTTACTCGCTAATAATGTAGCCTTGACAGGTGAAAGATTTTTTATGGTCGGTTCAGTAGTTATTGGGCCTAATACTTACAAACAAAAGAAACAAAGTTTCCTATCTATATAAATATAAAACTCAAAGTCCTGACTGACTAAGTGAGATTTCAACGCACAGCCCGAATCACTGACCCTAATATAAGGACTTGAAATTTTGCACATAGATACCTTATACAGGGTGTAATTATTGTAACCACTCTCCAAATTTTAAGGATGTGTTCAGTCCATGAAACTGAAACCCCTAGCACCTATAAGGTAGGACTACCCCTTATAGGTGCTAGGGGGAAGGCAACTGTCAAAGTGGCACCACGTACGCTTGTTCCACAAAAACCGTCAAAACAAAGGGCTTTTACCTTAAAAATCGTTTTATAGCTTTAAAATTACCAAATTCTGTGTAATATGCTGTAAAAATGTTGGCAATTTCCGAAAATCTGGATATTAAGAAAAAATTAAAATTCTGTAAGAATAAAAACGCCTTAATTTGGCTTTCAGTCCCAGCATTTGCATTGTAGACTAGTCTTTTATATCCACTTTGTGTCAATAGGTCCTTTTCGGTAAAAAAATCCACACAATGAATACCTATTTTCCTATAGATTTGTTCTGAACAATTAGCTTTGCGTTGCCACCCCTAATTAATTTATTTTACTTTTAAACGTCAAATTCATACGTCACGTTTCGCGTCATGTCAGCTTACTCATTCATTCCTTATTTGTGCGAGCGAAGCAACGAGCACACGTCGGTCGTCTCATACACTTCTTCATTTACAAGCCATGAACATAATTTTGGCAACGTGTATTACTGTCAGTTCGTGGTCATGTCGTCGATCAGTCTCCATACTAAATGTATAGGAATCTTTCAATTTTAAGAGGTAGATATTTTTTTTCGTAGTAATCGTGCGGAGTTGAAAATATGAAAATAATGTAGTTCATTTATTGAAGTTCTTTATATATTAAACAATAAGAAAAATTTAAATTTTAACCAGGAAAAAATGGCTGTCAAACATGTCATCTTTTTGTTGATTTTTTTCAGCAGGGCGTTGATTAACACGCCCTCTTGCTATATTAAATGATATATCATTAGAAAGGTCTTTTAAAGACAAATATTTGCTGTTAATGTACTTTATATCAATTGTTAATACTTTTGGAGTTAAAGGTTATTAAAATATAAAACTGGTTTATTGTCTATGGGAGTTGATCTTCCCCACCTCTAGCATTGAATGGTATATCAATAAAAAGGTTTATAAATGAAAAATATTTGCTGTAAACATACTTTGTATTAATAGTTAGTATTTTCGGAGTTTTAGTTCATTAATGTTATAAAATTTGGTTGATTTCAGAGCGATTTAACTTTCAAAGTACTAATAGTTGATGTTTGCTGTCATACACAAAATGTTTCAAATTTAAAGACCTTTCCAATGATGTAAGATTCATTGCTAGAGCCCTAGAGGTGGCCTAGATCAAAATGCTCATCGTACTAAAGGACCCCCGAAAAGGTCAAACAATTCGACTCAAACCTCATGTACTAATAAATAAATAATAATAATGAATATAAAATCTTGATTGAAATAATCTTACATCACAATTTACACCTAGTTTAAACGCAGATAATATAGCAAAAAGAAATAATCAATAATAAAATAGTACATTATGAGACAAGTTAGCTTAGGTTGCTCATTGCGCACAAGGCTGTGGGTTGCAGCCCGAGCCGCAGGCGAGGGCGTAACTCACCCGAGTGTGCAATAAGCAAGAGCTCACGAGTTTCAGAAGACGTTTTTCAACACATTTGCAAGGAAAAAACAAAGTATTTTACCACACAGCAACAAATACGACAAAAACAAAATATGATAATTATTATGGGAAAAGGCGCGCAGGTTTTTTTTTGTTTTTTTCACACGCCCAACGCAAGAATGTTTTGCGAACAAAGGGGTGCCGGGTGAGTGAGCGAGCATACAGCCATTACAGTTTACTTCAAAATTATAATTTTAAGTGATAAAATGCAAATATTTTAATATTTTATAACAAAATATTGTGAATTATGAATAATTTGACTTAATTAAGGACTTACACATTTATGTATTCCAACAATGTATATGAATTTTCAGCAGCATATAACCTCTTTGTTGATACTAAAAAAATAACTGTATTACCCGGTTAAATTGGGAATGCTCTGTTTACTCGCATAGAACTTGCAGTAAGGTACTAATTTAACTTTGTAGGGTTAATTCTATTACGAACTAGTGTTTTATATATTACTAGCTTCCGCCCGCGACTTCGTCCGCGTGGACTGGACATTCGATAAAATCCTCATGTTTTAATTTCATTAAATTCTGATCAGCCGTTTTTACGTGATTAGGCGGGTCCCCACCAAGCGCGCTGCCTCGCGAGGCAGGACGTTTGCCTCATGGGCCTCGCACGAGGCTGCTCGCTTGGTGGGGACCCGCCTAATCACGTAAAACGGCTGATCAGAATTTAATGAAATTAAAACATGAGAATTTTTTCGAATGTCCACGCGGACGAAGTCGCGGGCGGAAGCTAGTTATAATATTTTGAATTGTATCCAGAGATATTAGTATCCCGTTTCCGTCCCGTTCCCGTTCCCGTCCCTGTCCCCGTCTTCTGGATGTGCATGTCCAGGTCCAATCATGTCCACCGTGTTGGACTTCAAAATAAATGTAAATAATTTTAAAATTGTAATGTCTATGTTATATTCTTTTTCCATACGAAATTTGAACCCCATTTTCACCCCTTTAGGGGTTAAATCATGTCCACCGTGTTGGACTTCAAAATAAATCTCATTTTCGCAATCACCATCCCATAAAACCTCAAGAACGACATCCATATCGATTTTTATGTTTACTCACCCATTTACCCCTAAGTGGTTGATTTTCAAAATTACAATATATATATTTGCCTATTTATTTTTAGATGTGCTCCTACGAAGTTTAAAGTTGTAATGTATTTTTTTTATTATTTCTCCATACAAAACTAGAACCCCATTTTCACCCCTTTAGGGGTCAAGTCATGTGCACCTACTTGGACTTCAAAATAAATGTCATTTTTGCAATCATCATCCCAGAAAACCCCAATAACGATATCCATATCTATTTTTGGGTTTTTTTTACCCCTTTTCACCCACATTCCATCCCCATAGGGGTTGAAATACTAACAATAACAATATACGTTGCGTTAGATTTCCATCCATAAGCCTAAATTATAAATTTAGCGATTTTTACTTCGAAAATAAAGGATTTTCTTCAATACACAACTTCATCCCCCTTTTGACCCCTTCGGGGGTAGAATTTTAAAAAACGCTGAGACCCGTATTTATTAATTTTCAATGGTCAGCCTGATCACAAAATTTGAAGATCCTAGCTTGAAAACTGAGAGACTTTCATACAAACTTTGGACCCTCGTTTCACCCCCTTGGGGGGTGAGTTTTGAAAAATCCTTTCTTAGTGCACCTCTAGACCTCATAAGGAACCTATATGCAAAATTTCAAGTCTCTAGGTTCTGCGGTTTGGGCTGTGCGTTGATATCTCACTCAGTCAGTCAGTCAGGACTTTGAATTTTATATAATGTATATATATAGATTGCACGCGTTTGTTATAGGTCGGTTTATGGCCCTAAAAGCGATGTAGTAGGGCTCACTTTACGAGCGAGTGTGTTGAAAAGAATATTATTAAACTATGTGCTTGACCACATGCAATGTTGCCGTTCTGCTCACTTCATGGCTTGGAAATTATAGAAGGCTATGGTCGTGTCCTTTAAAATGTCGAAACGTATTGCGGAAGAAAATATTAAGGCGCTGTAG